>JAPYKT020000001.1:24360833-25641666 GCA_028749325.2 Caryopteris x clandonensis
AAATAAAATAAGCAAATTATTAAATTATTTCCCGACTCTGTTTAATTATTCTTTTAATTTACATTCACAAAAAAATACTTTCTTAATTTATCTGCTTTAATACTAATTAAATAATTCAATGAATCAAATAAATTCCCAAAAATATAAATTCTTAAAAAACCAAAACAATAGAATAGTATTTGAATTTTGAAAAATAAAATAAATTTAGTAAGACCAAATCGAATATTTGTTGATAAATAAAAAAAAGTCTCTGTTAGAATACACAAGGACTAAAGAATAATAGGTTGAATAATGAAAAAAAAAAAGAATTTGTGTCTGCTGCATATTAAAATCTAGATTTAAAATATATAAATCCACATAATAAAAGATAAAATTATTTACCTATTAAAAGTTAGTAATATACTAATTCCACAGATTGATTTTCTTGATGTTACTGAATTTATTAATTTATCTCAATTTTTAATACTCAATAAATTTAATAATAAATCAGATTTTTAGTTAATTTATAATCCTCTTAATAGTTTTGAAATAAATAATCTGCTGTAGTTTTTATAAAGAAAACTTTCAGGTTTAAATCTAAACTTATAATTGTTGTGAAGTTATTATAAGAAACCAATATTAATTATTTCAAACTACAATTAATTTTATAATATAGATACTATAAAAATGTGCAAATATCCTTCCCTTCCCCACCGTAACCCGTTAAGCACCCTGAAATGTTTTAAGACAAAGATGACTCTGACCTACCCACCTAGCCGGAACCACCATCGGAGCAACCAGAATTGGCCCCCGAAAATGGTTGAAACCGAACGCAAGTGACCGGAGAATTGGACATTCGTTCTTTTTCCTCCTAGAGTGTTGTGTTTTGTCCCGTTTGAATTAATAAAGAAGGCAGCTTGGAATAAATATTGTATTGATATATTTAGAGAAAATACAGAGTCTTGTCAATTTATAAGTTACAGCAGAGTTCCACCCCCACCTGAAAAACTATCAGGAATACAGCATGGAATAATTGTCATCCTGCATTGAAGCCACACAATAGTCTGCATAAACTGCTGCCTTGACAACTTCCAAACCCTGCAGCGGGTTACAAACAAAATATTATTAGTCTGCCTTGTGAAATTAAGGCATAGTTAAGTTACTTAAAATGAAGATATTTACACCTTGGAGCCATATAAAGATGAACTAATTGATTCCACCAATTTAAACATAGAACAAGAATGGCACCTGAAACACGACTCATCTCTATATTATACCAGTTGTACTGCATGTATTCTGCACCACCTACATAGGTGTGTGTGTGGTGCAGAATACACCAGGTACAATGCACTTACAGTAGGATGAAGACAACCCGAAAAGGGTAAAATCTTTCACATATCTCAATATAGCGAAAATAAAAATTTGTGACTGAGATTATAATTGAGAGGAGAATACAAGGCCTTTCCTATGGTTGAAAGACTTATGTTTGAAAAATTACAACTTTATTTGAAATGCACAAGAATTGCTGCTGCAGAGCATTCTTATTATCTCCTAATAGATTGCACTTGATGTCTAAAAAATGTGTTGGCATCAAGATTATTGCTGTTTCTCACCCTCAAATCTATCGAGAGGCAATCACAATTTCTACATCACCACATCAATAAACTAAGGTATGGTGCACAGAACAAGTATTCAAAGGTATCCATTAAAATTAAACAAGAAACAATATGGCAATGACAACACAAAGGGAGAAGTAATAAGAGCATTGGAAACAAACCTAATAAACATAGGTTGTGGAACCAATGCTTTCAACTTTCATCAGAACATGTCAAGAACAAATAGGACAAAGCACCAATCCATTCTCATTACACTCACTACATCTCACCACCATAGTTTTCTTTTTCTTCCCTTGCTTCACTCCAATTTCAAATTCTTCCTTCACTGTCATCACCAGCTTACAGCTCCCATGGCACATAAAACAGGGCAAGAATCCCACGCCACCACACCCCTTGCACATACACCCTCCTCCTTCTGTCGACATGGGCAGACCCTGAATCAATTTACAGATAAGCCCATCTTCTACTATCTTCATCACCTCCTCAACCCCACCTATGTACCTCCCTTTCACAAACAGTCTTGGAGGAATCATCAATTCTTTGTTGTCTTTCCCCTTCATCAATTCCCTTAACTCATCCCTAAACCCTCTGTCCATCGAAATGTCCCTCTCGCAGATTGGGATCCCCAGTCCTTGAATGGCGGATCTAACACAATTGCAATCCTCAAAAGTCTTCCTCACTCCTCTTAAACTGGTACTATACATGACAACTTTGTTCTCCCCATTTGGCGGGCAGATTGTTTCAAACCCTTCAAGAAAACTATCCAAGTCTTTGTTGGGATAGGATGATTGGCTATTAACATTCGGGTTCAGATTTTCATCATTACTTCTACAGAAAACAGGAGAGTTTGAGGGTTTCGACGGAGCAAGGGGTGAAGCAGAGAAACGGAAGCTGGGGATGTGGTCGGAATCAAGTCCGGACATGAGGTCCCATGAGTTGATAGTTTCAAGAGGTTGGTGTCGGAGGGAACGGGGCTCGGAAAGTGGGCTGGCGAAGAGGGAGCCAAGCGCCACCCGCGGCGGAGGTTGCGACCGCTCGGCAGTTTGGATCGGAGCGGGTGTGGCCGTAGAGTGAGAATCTTGCTGGACTGGCCGCGGCTGCGGCGGAGGGGTGGGCGAGTCCAGGGTCAACAAGCCGTAAGTGGTGGAGGTGAGGGACACAATGTGGTGGCTGAAAGCGGCAGAGCCGCCGATTTTGGGGAAGTCTTCATCTTGGTTAAGCAGAGAGGATGAAACGCAGCCCATGGATGCGCACTGTGTGTGGAACGAAAGATGGAAAGTTAAAGTCTTTAAAATTCAGGGGACATTTGAAAATGGTGGGGGAATAATATAAATCGGAGTTTGTTCATTCTAATCTATGATTTCAAATCTGGGGCACTGTGTCATCGGCGCTCAAAATTTGAACTTTATTTTGAACATAGGAGAGGAGAGCCTTTGCTACTTTTGTTTCACCTCATTCTCATGGGCTGCCACCAAAATCAATTTAATGTTCTCTCACAAAAAAAGAAAAGAAAAAGAGAAGTGAAGTCTTATCTTGCTTAATTATGAACCTATTTTTAGGCCTTTTTATTATTTTGTTGGTCCCATGTGTTGGTATTGAACCTTCAAATTATGTTCAGTCCGTTTCTCTTAAATTTATGTATTTAATTAAATACTTTATAACTATTGAAGCAGATTAAGCCCCCTAATTAATTGCGGATCCAACTATTTCAGTTGTTCCTAGAATGACATCCTCCAACTTTGTGTTGTCCCCCTTCGGTTCACAACTACTACTAATAGTGGGGCTGTAATACTATGTAAATTACGAATAATGTTTTAAGTAATCTATCTAACAAATACAATAAAAAAATTAATTCTTTAATTCTCAGAACCCAACAAAACGTGGGAACATCTAGCAAATGACACAATATTTGTACCAACAAATATTTCTTCGCCTGTACAGTTTTTTTTTTTGGTCTAAACTGATGTTCTTCTCCTGAGCTCAACTCTAACTTGCTAAGGTTGTTTTCTCACAACCATCAACCACACAGGCTAAGACATCTCTGTAGTCCCTGGAGATTGTAAAAGAATCGTAAACTCTTCCGTCTCTGCTCTTCTTGTACTCAAACAGAAGCGCCGAGTGGTTGAATGCCGTCAGCTTCACAAATCCCCAATCGTAGTCCTTGTACAAACTCCAGCTTGTGTTCACTGGACTGAACTCTGACAAGTGAGATCCTCCTCCGCCAACCACCACATGTATCGTCCCATTAGTGGTGCCTGAGTAATGATACCTTTCCGAATTGACACACTTATTCTGAAGAACAAAAAAAAAAGAAAAAAAAAGAAGGATAAATAAACCCATGCATGTAAGGAAAAACCATATTTGCTCCCTTACTCTATGTTCTCAACTTTTGCTCCTAATACTACATCTTTCTTGACTTTTGACCCCCAGTACTTTATTCTGTACACTTTAGCTTCTTGTACTTTCATTTTTATTTTATTATTTACGTTTACCCCCACAACTTTCAGTTATTTGACATTTCTCCCTTGCACTTTTGAAAATGGGGATTGTAATTCTTTCTACTTCAAGAGAGGGGGCAAAGGCAAAAATAATGAAATTACAAGAAGCAAAAGTGTAAATAATGAAGCATTGGGGGCAGCAGTCAAAAACATAATAAGCACAGGAGGCAAAATTATTGAAAAGTTAGAAGGTAATTTGCAAAATTATCGAAATACAAAAGTATGGCATATGCGCAAAACTAAAAAAGATAAGAGTATGGGGGGGGGGGGGAATAACCACTTAATCTTTTTCATGTATTTTAAAGCCTTGTCAAGAAGCAGCAGAATAATGAGAGCAGGTTCACCTGATAAATGGGGCAGCTCCGTTCATAATTGTGGACATGACCATAGAATGCAATGTCCACCTTATATTTCTGCCAGAGCCTCTGCAAGCTTTCCCTTCCCATCGGCTCTTCAAACGAACCTTCTAACCCGTAATACTTATCAGAAGAATACCCAAGGACCCGGTGAGCAGCAAATATCAACCAAGGTTGTTTCTGCCTGTCTGCTGATGCTAGGCATTGCTCGATGAACCTGTACTGCTCGGATCCTTCTCTCCAGTCATGCTCACTATCTGCTATGCAGAAATGAAACATTCCATAATCTGTTGAGTACCTGAAATGAATATGCATTTTGAGTTCAAAGTTGCATTGATTATAGGACATTGAAAGTGGACCATCCCAGACTTTTCAGTGTCCTCTTCCCAAAACTCAACATGTTCCAGATGAAACATGCTCGTCATAATTAGCTTCACCATTGAGCAACTTTACGTGTGTGAAAGATCTACATATTATCAAAGAACTATAGTTGACAAACTTTAAATATGCATTATCTTGGGCTTTGAAAGATAAAAAATTCAAACAAATTTTTATTTATAGATAATTTAAAGAAAAATATGTGTATTTGTTTTGTAGCATAACTTCAATCTGTAATAGTAGCATATTCAGGTTTCATATGGGAGTGAATATGCTATCCACATATTTTCATATATACAGAAAGAAATAGTATCAGAAAATTAAAAGTGTAGGACGTTCAAGAGTCCTCCTAGACCCATTTATGATTTTTATCTCATGACGATCCCCACCCACCCAAAACCGCTACCTAGTGAGGTTTGAGATCATTATCATGGCTATTCATGTATTTCAAAATAGTCTTCTCTATGCTACCAGAAGTTACCTATCTAAATTGCCACTGCCCTTTCTGCCATAAGGTAGTCAATTCGAAAGCTCAACCAAGGACAAAGGAAACTCATGAAATAGCAAGAAATGATGTGAGGCAGAAATAATGAAAACTTGTTATGTTCCTCCTCTAAGATTCTTCTAAAGAAGGCCTCACCTTGCTTAATGCTTATCAAATTTAAAAAATTATTATAATAATAACTATAATTACCAAAATTTGGCTCTATTCTCTGCAGGAACGTAGAACATAGTCTCAGCAGGCACACCACACTCTCCACCGGAATCCGGTGTGTCATAAAAGGAACCAGTACCGGGCCAATCACGCTCATGATTGCCACTGTGATAGAAACAAGAGATCAGATATTGCTAAAGGGCAATAGGTTTATATCACAAATATGTTGTATGACAGATTGGTCAAACAAACCTTGCAATCATATAAGGAACGGTGGATGCTATAGGTTCCACCTGTGCTGTGAATTGATCCCACTGAGAGATATAGCCATTAGCATACGTGATATCTCCTATGTGGAAAACTATATCAATGTCCTTCAGATCTTTAATGAGTTGGTCTGTGGTATTTAATGAGCCAGGCTGGTAATTGCTATACTCGTTTGAACCATCACGCTCAGCCTGAACATCGAAGTTGTATGAATATGGTTATTAAAGCATGGAGTATCTATACATAAAGTGCACGAACTAGTTAATGAACCCTGGTCTAAACAAGCAACAGATACCTCAGCTCCTCAGCATGGTGATGCTTGAAACATGTGTGTGTCTGTGAGTGAGAGAGAGAGAGAGAGACTATAATAATAATGCATGCAGCAAATACAGCAACAAGTGATGCAACTTAGAAGTATGGTCTAATGTTACTTTTATAGCAGTTAATTTTCAACGATCTCCAAACAATTCAAATTTTCAGTTTAAATTCTACATATCCTCGTGTATGCTAGAATTCACTGATCTCTCCCGAGGTAAGATCACCACAAAGAGGTAGGAATCTAAGAATTAAGCATCTGTACTAGTGCATAATAGGTTGCCCTAAATTCAGTCTTAAGTACTCAGTCATCCTTTATTTTAAACTTTTAGAGCAGATAATAAGCTATTCATTCCACACTATTCAAATCTTGATTCTTTAACTTCTATAATAATTACCTTACCCAAAAATTCCATTTGCCCTCCAAGATATAATGTATATGATTAAATTGGTAGATCATTCTTTATGAAAAATTATGTGGTATTTCTCAAAATTCTTACATCTTTACACCCACAGCGCACAAAATTGACCACTCCAGGATTGAATCCTCATTTCCTTTGTGATTGAGTTTATCAGTTACTTTTTCATGTCACTAGGATATTTGTGGCACTAAGATTTTCTTGCTAAATGGTTACTTAAGGCCCAGAAAAAAGAGAAAAGACATAATTTTCAAATGGTTCAATACCTTCCCCATGTCTCCGAATATTACAACACGCTGCAATGAATCTTGTCCTGTATATGGGGATGATCTGAATGAATACGTCTTGCTCCAAATGTAGGAGCCGTTTGACAAGAGGTGGCCCATCTTATAAGTGTACCTGGGAAGTAAAAATAGCACTTCAGCCAAGAATATTTATACAGTTTCAAATTAGGGAGATTTATGATTCTCAAATTATTTTGGGGACTTACACTGTATTTGGCCACAAATCTTTAAGGAAACTTGTATGTATGAATCCAGGATCACGCCAACCAACTGTACGAGCTGGTGATCCTATTAGTGAAGGATCTTTGTGAGATATCATATCTCATGTTCAATTTAGACAGAAGACTATATTAACAGCATTCACAGTCAAATGAAGAATCCTACTACTTAAAAAGTCAATAAAGAATCAGGAAAATCTAATACTTGAGTGAGAAAAAGAAAATCATCCCCAAAATTCAGGAAGTAGTTGCTGCTTTGGTTCTCTGCCTGTGAAACTAATTTTAAAAGTAATAACCGAAACACATTGATCATCATTCCAATTCTGAAGGAAAACCGACAAACCCACACAAAAACAATTGATCACATCATCAGCTGAGCACCCAAAATAATCTCTCAGGTCTGAGCTCATGAATGACAACAGGGTTAGCCTCCCCACCATACACCTTAAAAGAGCGATATCTCAAGAAACGACATAGCATATCACAACGAGCATATGACTTCTTCTGTCAGAGTCGATAGCCTTTAGTTCGAAAAGGGAGAAGGTTGATGCTTATCCCATTTTAGATGGATTAAGATGTAAAATTTAAAGTCTAACATACCACACATGCTGTTTCTGTCAAATGTCAATGTCCCTCCTGGCGATCGCTTCTTGCTCTGACCCCTCCCACCCCACTCAACAAAAGCAATGGCTTCGTCTAAATTATAACCACTTGTCCATGTTACTGTCATCTGTAAAATACAATTCAAATTAGGTCAATTCAGTGAAGATTCACATATGCAATGAAGTAAGTACCATTAGCAGAATAAGAAAGTATGGAACCATTCGAAAGCCTTTTACTTAATGGTTTACTTTCAGGAAACAAAGATCATCTGTCTCCAAACAATTAATGTTTTACTTTCAACTATGTAAATAAATCACAGATTAATCCCCAAAACCTACTTAAATACTTACTTCATTCCAAGATTTTCCCAGAGCAAGGCGAGGATAAAGTGGTGCCTTTGGATTCACAAACGATATGGGATTTGATACTGCCACCAGTCGTGGCTGCAAAGGTCAATACCAATTTTGAGCAAGAGACAGTTTCAGCATGCTTTGAAGAGGCATAACGTCAAATATGGAAGCAACACCAATTATCAGCTATAGATGTTAAAGATACAAATCACTGTTAAGAAGATTAACATGACATACATTTGATAATCCGCCTCCAAACAATGCAAAGGAGAAATCAGCTCGCTGATTAATTAACTGGAGCTTCACCGAAGCTCTCCCGGTCTTTGCATAGCCAGAATTGGAGAAATTTGCAAATTGGTACTGAAATGGCGACATAGATATTAAACTCAGAGTAAGAGAGAGAAAATATGGAATCACCTTACACGAGTCAGGTATAACGCGAAGGATCTTCCAGCACCTTTATTGGGGCAGTGCAAATGTGTGGGGCTTGTTCCTTAGGGTTGCTTTCCATGTAACAAATTGATCCACTGATCATCAAACATTCATTGATAGTGAGAAATAATCAAATACAGAGGAGAGTTCACAATTCTGTATGAAATAGACTAACCAGAAAATAGTTAAAAGTAAGTAGAGAGATCATATATAGCAGGGACATTACTTGAATTTCGCCGGAGAAAATACACCAATCCAATCATCATTTGAGGGCTTATCATTTATATATTCCACAACAACCCACTGCGTATCAACACCCTGTGATAAAAAATAGGGTAAGCAAAATTAGGGGTGGGGATTTGCAAACTAATTAATCACTTAATCGAAATTTCCAGAATCTATTAAACAAAAAGAACACAAAATGATAACAGCAATTTAAATTCAGATAATATGATGAGAAAGAACAAGAGCCAGAAGGAAATAAAGAACATAGCAAACAAGAAATGGGTCCATACGTTGAGTCCAAGAAGAGGAGGGTAGGCTTTAATGGAGGCTGAATCCCTTAAAGCGAGAGTGGCTTTATGAATTGCAATCTTCGACAAAGGCTGCTCCCCGATTGCAGAATAAGCAAACCCATTGAAGCATAATAACAGACTAAAAAGAAAAACTACCGCTCTAGCTCTGAAGAGAGAGTGATTCTTCTTCTTCATTCTTCTCTGAACTAAGCTAAACTTCGCACCAGTGGTTCACTCTCCCAAATGAAGCGAAGAAAATAGGAAGATATTCTCGGGATAACCCCGAAACAGTATTAAATTTGCTGCAAGCTAGGTAGTTGACTTATGATTGAAGTCCTTGAGAAATGAAGAGCGAAACGGAGTTCCTTATGCTTAGGGGGCTTAGTTAAGACCGTTAAGATTTTTCACTATTTATCATTTTTTTTTAATTTAATTTTTTTTTATCTTTTTGGGTAAAACTTGCAGCCCTCCTTGTGAACCTCGTGTATAGTTTGCCATGCATATACATACATATATATACAACGTCGGACCTATTTATTTGGGATTGAATATAGTTTTTAAGCAAAAATTTCTTAAAACGGTTGCACGTGTAATATTATTACTTGTTTAACTATAAATTATTAATTGTTTAATTATAAAATATCACTATTTTTTAAGTGTATTACTATTCATTAGTTATCTTAAAAAATAGTGACTTTATAGTTAAACAAATAATACTTGTCACACGTGCAACAGTTTTACAGAAGACACACTCTAGTTTTTAAAATTAAATTTTTTTTCAATATACAAATTTTAAAAAATAAATTTATAATGCTTTAAATATTTAAATTATTGTAGAAAATAAAAAACAGATAAGTTAGGAATAATTACTTAACTACGACTCCTCTAATAATTTTAACGGCAAAAATATTAATCAACTCGTATAAAATAAGTTGCTAGGTATTTTCTTCTTTGTTAGCTAATAATCTTTCTTTTAGTTGGTTGTCGGCAAAATTTTGTATTTAGTGTAGGCATACAAAAACATCCATCCTCTTTTTCTAAATAATCCACAATAACAATTGTATATTTTATTTCTGTTAGCATAACGTCAAATAATTTGAACTTTGAAAACAGACCATTCCCATCAATACCATATTATGTATCAAATAATTTTGAAAATTCTAGTAATACCTCAACAAACTATCATCATCATTATAATCTATTTAAATTGAACAAAAATTGAAAAGTTTGTTCATATTTTTAAAATTATTTAAATCAATTGTCTATAATTTTTTTTTATCAACTATAAAAAGAAAATAGTTAATGTTGAAAACTTCCTCGACTTATAATATTACCTCTCTTAAATGATACTTTCATCAAATTGATTATTTTTTTAATAATACATATTTCTCAAAATACAGCTACATTTTTTTTTAATTTATCAAAAAATGAAACAAGATCTTGTACAAGTGAGATAACAAATTTTTTATTCAACAAATTTATTTAGTTTTGATTACCTGTCATAATTTGTACCAAATAAAAAGTCAAAGTTCTTCAATTCGTATAATGTCAATGATTCAACTTAACTCGAGACTTCACTATTATTTGGCACCACACTGTTAGCTGAATCCTCTCTGAGTCCCCTTAATTAATCATTAATTAATTTTAAAAGTAGTTTTAAGATTTTTTTTGTGTTAGTTTTAAATATATTATTAATATATTCAGATTTTGTATTTGAATATTTTTTAAATTTTTATTTTTTAATTTGTTAAATTTCCAAAATAATCAGAATGTAGCTATGTGGGTAGTCAACATGTCCTCTACGACTCTTTTAAAATGGTAATTTGACAATAGATGATCGAACTTTCATTAAAACGCAAACTGCCTAAATTTGACAGCAGTTGCGTTAATGCCACGTGGGCAGTTGAAAGAGGCAGTTATGCCTTAATCTAAACGGACGAACTCGGCTATATGCTGACTAACATTGACACATAAGACTCCATTTCACTCAATCCATATTCAACTATCAGATTGCTTCTCATTGATTAGAAAAGTAAGCCAGGGCGCCAACCAACGGAGCATTGATGTAAGTAGCAGGCTCAGATTGCTGATAATTATTCCTATCATCTGCGAAATTGTCCCGATTGTCGGGCCCACCTACGACGGCCCCCACGAGTACGTTGGGATTCGGCGAGCCCGAGTAGAGGTACTGGAATCCATCATTGCAGCTGATGCGGCCGGGGTGGGCGTGCACGGATGGCAAGGAGGAGCCTCTGTGGTGAACATGCTGGGGGTACCTGGGGCCGAACCCGACCATATACGACATTTTTGCTGGATTATCACCTAGTATGTAGTCCACCTGTTTCCTTGCCAGGGCGATAAGCTTGTCCGAAGTAATGGTGGAAGCCCCGCATGAGGTGGCGCCGCCGTGGGATTTGAGGTATTTGGCGTATGCCAAGAGGAGAAAGGTTGACGTGGTTACGTACTGGAGATTGCTTTCACTTTGTTTGTAGAACAGGCCTCCTGAATTGGATCAAAATCATTAATTTTGTTATTTTAGAAATGAAATAATATTTTCTTTGATGAGAAGGCCTTGACGGACCTGGAGTATATTGAGCCTGGAAATTTGGTGATCCTGGAATTAGAGAGCATATGTAATTGTCTGAATGAGATTTGTACACCTGGAATCCTTGAATGTTCTTTTCGAAGAAGCCCTGATCAGCGTAACAGATTCAAAAACAGGAAATCGTGTTGTTATAGCTGTACTATCACTCTGTGTGTGTGTGTGTGTGAGAGAGAGAGAGAGAGCGAGCGAGCGGGAGAATCAAGTAGGAGACCTTGGAGAGCAAAATTTTGGTTCCAGCTCGTTTATCATCCCAACTGAAAGAATAATCATCTTCATCGGCTCCGAGCGTGTGACCATTTGATTGAATGTAAGACAAATATGAGTCGTCTTCTGAAGCTCTGTGAAGCCATGATGCTCCCCATAAGAGCTCGTCCTACACCCACAGGATATACATATGAGCACAGAGAGAGAGAGAGAGAGAGAGAGAGAGAGAGAGGAAGGACCGAATGGCCTAATTATCTTACATGGAAACCAGAGTAGGAGCAATAAAATGGACACGCCACTGAACCCAGAGAGTCACTGTAAGACCCCTTATACCTGTCTGCAAAATCGAACACCTGCAAAGTCACACCATCACAATTAAGTTCAGTTATGTCTTGACTATAACCACACAGAAAAAAAAAAAAAAAAAAAAAGAAAAACTTGCCTTGATTGCCGTTTTGAGCAATTCATTGGAATAAGAAGGATCAGAATCTTTGAAGACAATGGAAGCAGCTGCCAAGGCCGCAGCAGTCTCCGCTGCTACGTCTGATCCTGGATTTTGAGGAGTAACTTTGTACGCAGTACGGGCCGTGTCCATGTCCTCGGGCCTTTCCCAGCAATGATGGTCATTATTCGGGTCCCCCACCTGCACTTCCACAGGATATTAGCTACAACATAAGTTCTATTTCATTTAAACAGGAAATGTCAATTATACCCTTTAATGTTTTGGCGATCCAGGTCGAGCTAAAAACCTAAATTTTTTACACAAGCTAATATTAGTACAGGTGGAACGTTCTGATTCTATTGGTATGGATTATGTCGGAATAACTTTATTATTGTGACTAAGAAAAAGTTTGAGGTCCAGTTGTTTTGTCCTCACTTGCACGTATAAGGCATCAGGAGTGGTTGTCGCTGCCTTCAAAAGGTAATCCGCGCCCCAACGCACAGCATCCTTAGCATGCTCTACCTGAGTCTTCATTGAACTCCCAAACTCAATCACACTCCATGCTAGTAGTGTGGTAGTAAACGCCATGGGCAGGCCAAACTTCACATTGTCCCCTGCATCATAGTACCCTCCTACAAGATCAACCTGAAAACCAAAATCCAAGATTATTAAAAACAAACATTGCATTTTGTTACGTATGTAATTAAAAACACAACAACTAGTAGACACATTTATTACATGGTAACCGGAGCCGTCGGATAGGCCAGAATCGCCCCTCCACGTGACACGTTGGTGTGGTGGTAACCGGCCGGACCTCTGTCCCTCGAAGAAGAGGAGAGATTTCTCGAGCGCATTGGCATAATCTTGTGAAGTGAATGCAGAGCAAGACAAGGTGAGAAAACAAAGTGTCAAGCACAAAATGTGGATGTTAAACCGAAGTTCAATGTTGGAAAACATGGTCATACGAATAAGAATGGTAATATGTTTTTTTAGCAGATGCTCTCTTAAGGGTTTATTTTTTTGTCTGGGGGGGGTGCCACTTTATATAAGACATGGCAGTTGGAGAGTTCGTTAGTAGTTGTGTGTGTGTGTGAGAGAGAGAGAGAGAGAGAGAGAGAGTCACGGGATCAACTGCGCAAAATTGGAGGAGACGATAAGGTGAAGGCAAAGAGACAAAATTTATCCATAGCCCTAACGGTGGAAAGAACAAATAAACAGTAGAAGATGGATAGGTAAAACTTAAAAGGACGAGAATTGACCCGTTAATTCTCTGTCATGCTACTTCACAAGATGTCCAGTGTTCTAAACTAGTGTCAAGAATGGGCCACGACTTCCAATCTGATTGGCCGCAAATAATTCAAAGCCACATACTTCTTGGGTCAAATATCTATCCATACAGAAATGGGGAAAGGAAAAGGAATTAATTGGGTCCCTAAATTCCTCATGTTATTAAGTAGGAAGCACGAAAATAAAACACCGCCTCGAGCAATACAATCTGTGTTTATTATCGTGGAATATAACTCCTTTCCCAACATGTCTGCCTATCTAAAATATGGATTTTAATTTTATTTTTAATATATATTATATATTAATGAATGATATCATCACATATATATATATAGTCTGTATGATTATCTTAGAATAAAAGATAAAATATGGTATTATAAATAAGCTTAGATATAAAATGAATAATTAAAATTTTGTAGGTTAATTATTTTATTTAAAATTATGAATATAAATTTGATATGGATATAGTAACACTTGTTAAAAGTAAAAATCAAGACTCATGTAAATGGAAAAACACTCAATATGAATTAGGTTCAAATGTGTGATTAGACAATGTAATTAAATATCACAACTTTGTTACATTATATTACTGCATATTAAAATTCAAAATTTATACCGATTAAAATAAGGGTGACGAAAAAGAAAATGAAAATAAAAATTGAGAAGGAGAAACAATTATCATTATTCACGGAGCATTAAAGGGAGAGATTTAGGTAGTCTGATAAGAGTGCGTGATTTTCGTTAATAAGGAAGGTATGGTGAAAGGCGCAATTAATGGGAAACCATATGTTGCCATTTCTGTTGCTAATTATTATTTTCTCATTAAAGTCACGGACGTTCAAATCGCACCAACATTAATTAGAATCACCTTTTAATTAATTCAACAAGAAAAGAAATAAAGTTGTCACCTCCCATCAAGATTTTAGACCATTTTCATCGGCTTCCATTACTCAAGTGTAAATTATGTATCATTTTGACATATTTACATACTCTCTCCAATAATTTGCACTACTTTTTTCATTACGAAATAATATTACACAATAATTTTTATAGTTTTAACATTTATTTTTATTGCTAAATATTTGTTGAAAATATTATATATGTAATTTTATTTAACATAAATTTTGAGATAATATTTATTTTATTTTATATTCTTAAACTATCATATTCAAAAAGTATATATGTAAAATTGAATGTTGGATAATATTACGCATTCTATTTAAATTTGTATATAATATTTCAAATCTCATATTCTTATTTAAATTATATAATTATTAATTTAAATTACACATTATATGATTTTAAATAACTTGATTTAATTTCAGTTGGAATAATTGAAATAAAAAATTACAATATTCAATATTAAAAAATATATATAATCATATAAAGAAGAAAAGGAAAAAAAAAAGTAGCCCAATTAAGAATCTGAAGTAAAAAGGGGTGTAAAAATTTTAAAAACTTCAAAATGGTGCAGAAATTGTAGTATTGTTGGAGGGCGAAAACTAACGTCAAATACAAAAGTAGATTGTTGTCGGAGAAACTCTTAGACATTGTAATTAAGTTATCTATCAAGCGTTTGTGGGAGAAACTATTTTTTTTCTTTCATTCTTCTCGTTTCTTTTTGTTCGGTGAAATTGCGTTTTGGGGAATATAATATGGATGAAGAAAATAAAAAAATATTGATAAATGTAAAAATTGTGCTCCTTCAATCCAGGAAAAAGGAAGAAGAAGAAGAAGAAGAAAAGTCGAATTTGTGTGAAACAAATATTTTCAAAAAAAAGAAGAAAGCATTACAAAACCTAGAAAGAGTGTCAAACAAAAGTAGTTAAAAGTGGAATTAGTAAGGAGTGAATAGTGAAAGGGTTGAAACAAATAAAAAGTAGGAGGAGACAGCAGCGTTGTCTTTTGTGAAAATAGAGAGGCTGAGGAAACACGATAAAGGCCATAAAAGAGTTCCACGTTAAGACAAAATATGAGCGAAAAGGGGGCGTTTCACCTCACGTGACACACATTCATTACAGGGGGAGTTATGGGAACTGGAACAAAACACACACACACACACATATATACAACTTTGGATTCTTTGGTGTTTGATGTAGTAAAGATTGAGATATGGAAGCGGTCACGAGCAACCACATTTATCTATTTTCTGCATAGAAACAAAAACACACAAAGAAATCTTTATTTGAATGTGACCACAATTAATTGGTTCATCTTCTTACGTGACACCAATAATTATTTCCTTGTGTCTTCACCCTCAATAAAGATGATCAATTATTAAAGCTAACGAAGCTTCGGATTCCATAAATCAACCTTCACCAAAACACGCGCAAAAATTTTATTCAAAAATTTAAATATTTATTATTAATATTATTAATTAATATTTATGTGTAACTCAAATTCAATACAATAAATCAATACAAAATAATTTTTAAATACAACCCACAAATAAAAATAACATAAACCTCTGCAATTTCTTAATTCATCCCACTAATTTAAATTATACCATTTTGGTTATATTATAATAACAATAAAATAAAATCTCCTCCTTCCCATTCCTAATTTCTTCTAGCTTTCTTCATTTCTATCACACACACGACCGCCAGAGATGGCGACTGAGCTAACACATGGCGACGGCGGCAAATAGTGCACCCTCTTGTGTTGAGGAAGAGGGACAGTGACGTGTAGTGAATGCCCCTAACGCCTAGACCTCACATTTGGGAGCACAAGGTTCACTTGATCATATCCTTAGAGGTTCCTCCTCAATCTCTTGAGGGTGCGACGTTGTATGATTGTGAGTTCTCTGTTCCAAACGTTTTCTCCAAGTAACCTACAAGTTTTGAATCGGAAAGCAGCCATGTGCTATTTCCACGAATCTCTCTTTTTTACCACATAGGGGGGTCGATAGGTTACGGGCATCAAACAGAAGACGATGCATACGGATCTATAACATTAGGTTACGAACAGAGAGGGAAGAAGAGAATGCTGGGTCCCTAATAGACCAGACTACTAATGAACTGCATAATGCCTACATCAACTACATATTTGACACATGTGCACGTTTTAATTTTTTATTTTTAATAGAAAAAGTGAAAAGATAAATATGTGTTACATTTTTTGTGGATAAAGACATTACATATTGAGGAATGATCTATTGAACCGAGACTAGAATACCTGCACCGCCTCCGGACTTCAAGATTTTTATTCTTTTTTTTTTTTGTCATGTCTGAATTTGGAAACCGGTGGTTGGTACCTTAGTTGTTTTGGGTTTGCAAGTAGGAGGGAGAAGAGACGACACACGAGACATCGATTTTCACCAAAAATAGTTTTTTTTTAATACTAAAGTGGGAGAACTTTTTGAACAAGATATGCGGAAGAAATATATTTTTTATCTGTGTTTTTATTTATTTTAATGATTTACTTCTTTAATATTAACAACGGTAGTTTACTTTTTTAATAATTATTTTTATCAGTCAAGTGGATGAGCTATATTAACAAAATAATTGGATTGCCACCGCCGAAATATCTAAATTTAACTTAAATAGTCAATTAAAAATTAATTATATTTTAAATTTACTATCTTATTTTAAGATATTATATATAGAAAATGAAATAGAAATAAAAAATATATGTATAAATTAAAAAAATATTTTTAAAAATAAGTAATTAAAAGCTGAAACGTTATTTTTAAAACATTTCCATTCTTGGGATCTGAAATCATTAGAAATTTTGGCATCTTTAATCTCCCGAATATAATTCAGCCTATTTATAATATTTAGTGAAACATTGTCATCATATTGAAAATAGAGAGGTCAAACTAGTCCACCCTCCAGAAAAAAAAAAAAAAAAAATATATATATATATATATTGTTGATATGTCTTGAATCACACACTTCGCAGAGCTGTCACGGGGGTCTCGCTGTTGGGCCTTAAGCCCAATTTCGGTGTTTTAGGTTTTCCTCAGTACTATATATATGGTCTTTGAGATCTGTAATCTGTAACACATACCGCATAATAAAATCCGTTCTTCTCTCTGCCCGTGGACGTAGCCAATTTATTGGTGAACCACGTAAAGCTTGTGTCTTCTTTACGTTTCCTGTTTCTTGTTTATGCTCTATAATCCTATTCTGTCACAACATATATATATATATATATATCCGGGTAGGTGAGTCAACTACCTTTTTTCAGGCCCGGCACCTCTTTTCTAGTATGGGCTGGGCTGCGCTTCCGACCCACCTCATAATCATAGGTGCGAGGCCCATATAATCGTCTTATATTATAAACTCAGAATTATATTAGAGCCCCTCTGCAACCCATTTATTGGGTTCAATGAAGAACATAAAATATGTTAACCACAAAAATTTCAAGTCCAAAAAAATTGACTATAATTATTCATTTGTGTAAATGAGTTTATTCATAGTAAATGAGTGTATTGATCAAAATATTGTAATTATAATAGTTTTGATATATGATATCAATGAAATCTAATTTTTTGTTTGGCTTGTAAAATAATTAGAAAATAAATTCCATAGACTAATTTGCTTTATGAAAATATAATTATATTTACCACTCTATTTCAATAACTAAATTAAAAACAATAAGCAATATTTAATACTACAACCTAATAACACAAATTTTAAAATAACTTAATTTATATTGTTATACTTATACTAAAATAAAATAGATAATACAAAAACACAACATCATTAATTGAACACAACACAATAACACAATTTACCAATCTCATTCTTGGAGGAATAATATAATTGTGATGTTCCATATCAACATTATTAATTGTAATATATGAAGTTAATTTATTAATGAAAATATAAAAAATATTTACCACTATCTTGCTCAGACATAAATATATAATTTATTAATTTTAAATTATAATTATATTATTATAAATATTAGAAGTTGTACGAAAAATACATGTTATAAAATAAAACAGGATGTCAACAGAAAACTCCCGTGACTTATGAAAGAATGGAAGAGAATAAAATAAAAGGAAAATTGAAACGAAATAGCATTTACACAAATTAGACAGAAGTTGACCGCCAACAGTACTTACAATCTAGGGTAGAACTGCAGGTTGACCCCACAATTTTGACTTTTTTTCTTCTAAGGTATCCAGTAATCACATCCCCAACTTCCAACTGAATTCCATATAAATATAATATAATATAGACACACATATACATACACCTATACATATTCATTCTCTTGGCAGTGTTTTTCCAGAAATGTGCCCCACCCCATTGATACATGCAATTAGACGTCGGCAGACTTTGTTTTAGGACGTCGGTAGACTTGGTTTTAGGTTGAAATTAAAATTGGCAGTTTAAATGTAATCAACAAATTGATTTAATTATTAATTTGATTTTAAATTTAAATTTAAATTAAAAATTAACTGGTTCGATTTTGATTCCCAAGACCGACGGTTAAAAATGACAGTTTCAATTTCAATTTTGATTAAACAACGTTTACTTTGATTTTAAATTGACGATCTCAAATGTAAAATTAAAAAAAAAACTAAAAAAAAAGCAAAATTATGCCTACGTCTACATGCATGTTATTGTCTTATTGCATTACTTGAAAGACATATTCATATTTATAATATACATTTATAATTTTCTCTTGAAATAAGTAGTAGGGGTGGTAATGGATCGGGGTAGGGTGGGTTCTTGAAGATCCAGGTCTGCTCCATTCTTAAATGAGCTGAGACGGGGTTGACTTGCTGAACTAAATTTTTATTATTGTAATATTATTAAAATCTTAATATAAAATAAAAATAAATAAATAATATTGAAAACATGTTTATAACTTTATATTCACCTTTCAGAAATATTGACATCAATTAAGATTTTTAATGACAATATGATATTGTACCTTATATTATATTTTAACCATATAAGTTGGGTAAAAAATACATGTAAAATTTAATTATTTATATTATATATAGTAAGTTTTAAAAATACATTATATAATCTATATCTATGTATATTTATATTAAAAATATAAAAGAGGTGGTGATGGGATAGGGCATATAGAAGAGGTCATGGGCGGGTTAAGGTATTCTAAAATTTGGATCCACGCATTTGTTGTATAATAACAGTTTTATTAGTAATAATATATAGTTGGTAAGAGCATCTGTAACCTACTTATTATCTTACGTATCTTATATTTGTAGAATGATTCTGCAGTCGCATTACTCTCTAAAATGGGAGTCGTCAGCTACAGCTGTGGCACTGAGCTGGTGCCATTAAATTCATTTGTTTAGGCAATCCTCTAATGATACTTCACTGAATAATACATATAATATATATATATATATATATATATTATGATACCCTCATGCAGTAACATCAGAGTAATCTGAAACTGAATGGCCCAGTGATATAGTTGCTAGCTCATCATCCCTTTCTGGTCAGGATTTTGACTTAATCATAATGAGAGCTCTCCATTTTGAATTTCACAAGTACTGAAATAAAAACCATTTTTTAATAAATTCCATGGACATTTCAGAAATCAAGATTATGGCGTTGGCTATGGCCCCTTTCTTTTCACTTCCCATCTTTCATTTCAGAAATCAAGATTATGGCGTTGGCTATGGCCCCTTTCTTTTCACTTCCCATCTTCATTTCAATGTGGGCATTCAATTATATATATATATATATATATGTATGTATGTGTGTGTGTGTGAGAGAGAGAGAGTTTTGGGAAGGACCACTGTGAGTCCCTCCATATGATTCATGAACACCATTAACTGTGCAAATATATATTGTGTGAGGAGTTGACTTTTGGTTCAAAGTATAAATTTTAGGGACAGAAACAGTTGTGTTCACGACGTTAAGGAGAAAAATATTTATTTAATAATATAGGTACAGCAGCAGCAGGTAGAGTGGGTTAATTAATAAAGAGGATGAGCGTAAAGGTCACGAATATTCATGGGCGAGCAATCGGATGCAGTGCCGTAGAGCAATTTATGAGCCACGATGAGATTAGCAGCCTGGGTGGGGTGGTATGCGTCCCAAAACACATACCTACTTCGATCATCGCACACAGTGGTATTATCGTCTTTTCCTTCGTAACAAAAGAATGGGGGGACGTACCCTCCGCAACAAGGCCCCTCACTATTCTCAAACCCTGTCATTATATACTAGCATCATTATTTATTTATTTATTATTTTCTATTTTTCAGATTTAGTCATTTTTATCGGACATTGCCAATTACAAAATCAAAATCAGGCTTACTTAGTCCATGGCTACATCAATAAAAAGTTCATAAAAAAATAGAGATTGCATTTTGTAAGACGGTCTTGTGAAAAGACACGTAGTTAAACTTATCAAAATAAATTAAATATAATCGAAATCACAAAATCAACGACTTCCCTTGCATCCACCCCATTCAAATTTTCAGAAAAGGAATATATTTTCAACAAAAAAAATGGTATTTTTTTGGGGAACAAATTATATGCTTTAAAAAGATTAATACATTTTCAAAAAATAATTATATTTTAGTTTTTCCAAAAAGATATTGATTATGGATAAAATCTTACTAAGAATAAAATTCATAACTTTTGGGATTATTCACATAGAACCACATCCAATAATGACGTAGAACAATTTAATACATTTTCAAAGAAATTAATTTTTAATGCATTTTCAGCTAAATATGATACTTTTTCAACAAATAAGAGTTTGGATTTTAATAATGAATAGTTTATTTAATCTCACTAGTAATAATTTTAAAATGAAATCGATATTTCGTCAACAAGTAATACTACTCGAAAAGTGTGTTTTTATTGAAAAAATATGAACTTTTGTTTAAATGTATTCAATTCAAGAAAAGAACAAAATAAATGAGCACAAGGAATTCGCATTGACTGTGTTTACTCTATGTTGATCACGTTGGTCGCCTATTTTTTAAATATATTTAACAATCTGTCTACTATAAGACCTTTTTACATAAGTTTTTGTTAGGATCAATTGTACTCGAAATTCAAATAATAGTAATAATAATGATAATATATGCTCACCATGATTACGGTAGTTGAGGATTATTTCTGAGAAAATGTCATAGGAATTGGCATACACAAACACAGCATTAGGCCCCATTTGTATGTTCAATTGATGAAGCTCCTCTTTCAGCTTCTGGTTGTATCTCCTCACAAAACTATTAACCTCCTCGGAGCATTGTGCACCTGCTGGGATAAGGTTAATAGCCCGGATAAAGGGTATACATCCAAGAGGCCCAATTCCAACCACAACAATCCTTCCAGCCCCTAATCCATACAGCCGCTTTACGACCACAAAAACATTTCACCTTACGCATATTGGATAATATGTGTTGCCCTAGAAAATATATAGATATATGGTGTATGTATTGACGAATGTGTTACCTTAAGCTGCATGGTCAAATTGGAAACCATGAAATCTTGAAAATCAGCTGGAGAAACATTGATAAATGGATTAATGGAAGATTGAAAATAGTTTATAACATCGTTGGAACCAACGGCTATGGAGAATATTGCATCCTTTAACAGGCTGTTAGTGCTGTTTTCTCCCACAACATCCACCATGTATTCTCTTGTTTTCTCAAAATTGCTGATTTGCACATTTAAGGGCAATCTCCCTATCTGTCAAACATATAAACTCTTTAGAAAATTAATCACTTCTCATATATGGTCATCATATTAACACACACACACACACACACACATATATATAAGAAAAAGAAACAGACAAAAAGAGTTCCAGTGGCATCCAAGATTCCAGAAGCTCCAGAAGCATAATTAATTCCAACATCAAAGGCATTAGCAGCTGCATCAGGGCTTAGATAGGGTGGAGGAAATGATTTGCCTCCTAATGATTCACCTGCACATTCATTAGAAACAATGCAACAAGATAATTAATAAGCATTGACAGTTTATTATGTATCTACATGAATATTTATTCATAAATTAATTATATTAGTACGCCAAATATTTAAATTATTATACCCACAATATCTGCTATGGTGCGGCCATTGGTGAATCTTCCGGTAGGGTGGCCGCCGGAGGGGGTAAAATCGATGCCGTAGGGCGGGGAATCAGCCTTCGACAATGTAAACAAGTAGTTGTTGTTCCCAGCATCAATTAAAGAGTCCCCAAACAGAAATGAAGTGAAAGAAAAGGTGGGCACAAATTGAAATTGCAAAAGTATTAAAAATGTTAGGGTGGAAATGATTTGGGCCGCCATTGTTTTGTGCATCCGAAGTTATCTCATAATAGTGTAACTATATAATGCAGTTTTGGAGTGAAGATGAATTTGCTTTCATAAGCTGCAGCTAGAGTGATGTACAACTTTGAAGAGGTCTGTCTGCAGGAATTGGTCCAAAGAATCATTGTCTAACTGATCTGATTCATTGTACGTAAAGGTGATGAAAGCCAACATGGTCCATGCATGCTTGTACGGACTTTATTTCTTTACTTATTATTTCTCTAAACGAGAAAATTGGACTTCAAACTATTTTAATTGTAAAGTATTAATTACACACAATATACTGTATTTTTTTATCTCATATTTCAATATTACAAATACATACAGAATCCGATCAAGAGACTTTGAGGCCTAATGCATGAATTTAAAAGAGGGACCTAAGCACATAAATAATAAATATTAGAAAGCATGTATCATATTCAACAAGATCTAATTTGTAAAATTGATTTTCCTTTTTGTGCTAGGTATTTGTGTTTGGCATTGTCGTAAGATCCTGAGGCAGTACCATCAATATATAGATAATAATAAATTGACTGTTTTTATATTTGTTCTTATTATTTTCCGCCCATTTTTCTTTCATAAATGGAAAGATCGATTTTTAGGAAATTTTTATCATACTGCTAACCAATAAGCATTCATTTTAATTTTTAATATTTTTATTTGTTAATATTGGTAATGTTACTAATTTTATCAAAACTAATAAAAAATTTCATATATCTTCATAATTACTTGATTATAACAAATCAATTATGAATTTATGGCAGATTCGATGCTATTATATTAATAAAAAAATATTCACATTGATTTATCGGATTTTATTAAATTTTCTAGATTTAAACGAAAATATTATATAGTTGGTGATATGATGATTGTATTTTATAAATAAAATAATTTAATGTCACATATGATATTATATATAATATTTATATATTTATTATATTCATGCTACATATATAAGTTATTGAACATAATTATATATATATTTTTTAAAATATTAATTTGATGTATTTCTAAAACTTAATAATATGATACTATAATAATATGTTGGTGCATCGCACGGAAGAACATACTAGTTTAGAAGTATTACAAAGAATGAGGACACAAAAAATTATTACAAATTAAAGTATTATAAGTAGCTTGATTTTTTATTTTGTCGTTTATAATTCTAAAAATAATTCGAATGAAAATTAATGCAATTGCTAACATGACTTTGATTGTCTCCAAATTCCACTAATGTTGGAATGACCAATGGTGTACATGTTCATTTTATATATCAACTAGTATTTCTATTATGTGTTTTTCTTTCGTGCGTTGTACAATTTTTAATATTTGTAATAATGTAATAGTAAATATAATAAATAGTAATATAAGTATTAAATTATTTATTTGTTTCACATTGTATTATCGTGTCGCGTGAGATTTTCTCACTTTTATGTAATAAATAAATAATTTTATAAAATAATAATATATATTTTTAAAATAAATTTTATAATATATAAAATATCTTACAATTTTGATTTATATAAAAATATTATAAATATTAAAATATATATTACAATGAAACTAAAAACTATTTTTGTAATTCTGGGGGCCATTAGTACTTACTCCAGCAGGTGGTGAGACAATTTCAGTGCTATATCAGATAGGTTTGATCGAAAAAAGATTTCGGGCGAGACACCTTAGGCGCATTAGTTAAATTCTGACAAAATTTTTAATTTTCCCCAAATAAGGACTAAATCAACAAAAATAAAATTATTATGAGATTTAATTACAAATTTTAATTTGGATGAAAATGAAAGTTGCAATTGACCAATAATTATGGAATTAGTTTTGTAATTAGCTTTCAGTACTTTGACTGTTTTGCAGTAAGCAGGTTTCATAGGATTCTCTTTTTTTTTTTCTTTATTTATTTATTTTTTAACTAATCTTTGGTGGTCAGGATTTGGTCTCCCTAATCCACATTTATAAGGTCACATAGGCGATGGTGTTGGCTGTTGAGAGAGGCTGGCAGCTTCAGTGGCGGATGGGATAGAACCAGCTGCAATTAATGAAAAGGGCTCTTTCTGGGTTTCCCACTTCCATTTTTTTTGCATCTCATTAATTATGATTTGTCTACCATCAGTAAAGCCATTAGAACTAGTTCGTTGAAGATTTGACACTTGAATTATTAAAAAAAAGGGAGGGAAATTTTAGGATAGATTGTCGGTTTATTAATCCTGTCAAAATTTAAAATCTCCAATTTAATCTTGCATTGTTTAGTTGATTGCAAATTTAGTCTTGAGGTCACTAAAAATAATAAAAATTGACCAGAAAGTCACATGAGACAGGCCGAAATCATGAATTCTGATAATTTTAGGACTAAATTCACGACCAAGATTAACTAAATTACGAATGAGCCAAAGAAGTTGATTTTAGTTATATGAAGGTTAATTTTATTACATAGAGAACAAAGAAATGAGCCTATAAATGTGCATATCATGCTTGGTGGGGGTGGGGGTGGGGGTGGGGTGGGGGAGGGGGTTGTTTCTATATGACTAAATTCTTCAAATTTTAGGAGAAGTACATGCAGCAGGAGATTCAAGCTCAACCACCACCAACCCATTTTTTTCCTTGTCCAGCGGACTGATTTTAATGTAACAATGAATTCACTCATCTGTTACCTGTATACGTGTCTAATTTAAACCCTCTTTTTTCTTTTGCCTTTCTCTCTCTTCAAAGAATCAGTCTCTCTCCCTCTCACATTCACACCCAAAAACGCAGCAAGTTCGGTTGTAGTACGTTCGGGTGTGTAGTTTTCCCAGTACTGTACCATTTTTTGTTACTGGAAAGAGAGACTGGAACACTCATTTTCCATTTTCTTCTTTGTTCCTTTTACGGGTCTGTGGGGCTGAAGTGCAAAAAATTTCAAACCCAGAAGGAAAAAAGGAAAAAGGGTTATGTACATATATGTATGTCACCCTAATTTCCAAGAATCATCCCCTACTACATTCTTGGATCAAATAGTATCGGTTTCAACAATGGCAGGCAGATTTTTGAATACAGTCTTGAGTTTGATTATCTTCAGTTTTCTCGACCTCGTGGATTTTGTTCTATGTTATGCCTACAAACTGGCTGATTTTCTGATGGAAGCAGAATGGAAGCCTTGTTACTGTTCTTCATCAGCAAAAGAAGCCATTACCAGCAGCGGCAAGATCCTCGTATCGGAGCAAGGCCAGTCCAAGGTTGTCCGATTAACTCGCACCAAATTGCATCTCGAAGAAATCTCCGACACTCTCTACACACGTCCCTCGTTACTGTCCGAAGTCTCCAAATCCAGCATCATACATTCCTCCAGCATGGTAAAGCGACGATCCACTACGTTTACAGTTAATTCCACCATTGTTGAAATGCTGCAAGGAAAGATTGGGCGGCAGAAAACTGTCCCAATTCCTAGGTGGTCGGATTGCCATTGCAACACCTGCACAGCATGGACTTCTAGCTCTTGCAAACAAACCCTCTTCGTCAAAGCTGAGGGACCTAAAGGTAGGAAATTACTATTCTTATAACTCTTATGTTTTCAAAGAAAGTGCTTTTAATATTGTGGGGTTTACAGAAAATGCGGAAGAAGACGTGTTGTTCATTCATGGGTTCATATCATCGTCTGCATTTTGGAGTGAGACTTTATATCCAAATTTCTCAGAGTCTGCAAAATCCAAGTACAGATTACTTGCGGTGGATCTGCTGGGTTTTGGGAGGAGCCCTAAACCGGCGGATTCGCTGTACACACTGAGAGAGCATTTGGAGATGATTGAAAAGTCTGTTCTTGAGCCTTACAAAGTCAAGTCTTTCCACATTGTGGCCCATTCTCTTGGCTGCATTTTGGCTCTTGCTCTTGCTGTCAAGCATCATGCTTCTATCAAGTCCGTTACACTGCTTGCACCAGTATGTCCTCTCTCTCTCTCTCTCTGCATTCATAATGAAGCTTAATCAGTTGTTGTAGCTCTACAATTTAGGTTTGCATTCTTAATCGACAGTCAAATCAATTATATATATTGGTAATCCGTCTTAATCCAAACCAGTACACGTGTCAGTGTTTTAATTCATATATTAAAATAACAATAAAATGGGTGCAGCCATATTTTCCAGCTCCAAAGGGGGAACAAGCCGCACAGTACATGATGAGAAGAATAGCGCCACGGCGAGTGTGGCCGGTGATGACGTTTGCAGCCTCCGTAGGTTGCTGGTACGAACACATCAGCCGTACTGTCTCCCTTGTCTTAAGCAAGAACCATCGCCTCTGGGAATTTCTCATCAAACTACTCACCAGAAACAGGTCTCTCTCTCTCTGCTACCATGCACTGTATATATGTTGACGGGACCATAATGATTAATTTTAGCTTTTCATGCATGCATGACAATTACAATGTATCAAAATTAGCTCAACAAATTAATAAACTAATTTATGCAATCTTGGGTGTTTGGCTAGAAATCCTGCAAGACCTAATTTATTTCCTTTCTAACAAGGAAAGAAAAATCAATAAAATTTAAGAATATTAGAAGCAATAATTTAGGGAGTTATGAACTTTATTCCTATTTCAGAAAAAAACATTAATGCGGGGGTCGATGATGTCCTTTGGATGGATACCCTTCTGCTTTACATGACGAACATAGAAACACGCCACCTCCCAACCATTTTTTCTTTTTACAGAATAAATAAAGTTCCATTTGATTGCCTATGTACAGTTTTGCAATTCTCTCTGCTATGTGTTTGGATGGGGCTTTTGCTAAGGATGTAATCATGATTTCTAGCAACTTGAAATGGTCGACCTACTGCATCTACTATTGTTATTGCAATTTAACTTCTCTGAGATAACGTAATCACTCTACTTGCTCATTCCGGAAGAATAAATAACTTCTCCTACTCCAAATTAATTTGATTCTTACCTATATCTAATGCTTCCATACCAATCTACAATTAATTTTAAGTTCGGAAATGAAATGCTATCAAAATTTTGTTTTTGTTCTTTTCCGAAAATTTAAGGAAAACAAAATGTGTTTTTGATTTCCAGGATGAGAACATACTTGTTAGATTGTTTTTTCCTTCACACACACAACGCTGCGTGGCATACGCTGCACAACGTCATATGTGGAAGCGCCGGAAAAATCGAAGGGTACTTGGAAGAGGTCAAGAATAGGCTCAAGTGTGATATCACCATATTTCATGGGGAAGACGACGAGCTCATCCCTGTGGAGTGCAGTTACAACATAAAATCAAGAATTCCTCAAGCGCGAGTTAAGGTTGTCCAAAACATAGATCATATTACCATAGTCGTCGGCCGACAGAAGGCGTTCGCTCGGGAGCTTGAGGAGATTTGGAAGAGTGCAACTCGAAATTAATTAATTACACTATTCCAAAAAAAATTAAAAGATAAATGAATAAATGTGAATTCCCTCTAAATTAACCCCCTTGAAAAACAAGTTTAAATTAGCTTTATATCTATCATCCCCAATTATTATTGTGGGTGTCGATGGTAAATTTTGTGTGGATTTATTGTGAGATATGAGCAAAGAAATACAACCCATTATATTTACACTAGTTGATCATTTATTGCACTTCATTTCTTGTCATTATACATAATTTCCACATTTTTAAGGTCCTTATTACTTAATTTTTTTCAGTGTTTAGTGAAATAAGAAATTATTATTTAAAATTTAGAACTAATTAATCATAGTAGTGAGAATTTTTCCAAGAATTTAAAAAGAAAAAACAAAAAAACGTGTACAACCCATATTTTATTTCTCCACATTTATTATGAATTTAGGTCAAACATAGTGGCCCATTGGTTTGACTACAACATTGTACCTTGGGCTGTAGTGTAGGTGTCACCCTGCGGCCAAATTGCAAGCAATAAATATGATTCAAGTTAAATGCAGAGTGCAATATTGCATGTCAGGGTCACAGGATCGCTGTGGCAATTAATTCAACCAGCTCTGCTCCCCCATGGGGGTTGTTTCTCCTCTACCCAACCTAAATACCCTCCTTAATATTTTTTTTTTAATTATGTTTTTAATACTAAAGTTTATAATTTTAATCCAACGTACATTCTAATAAGATCTTCCATATAGAAGTAAGAATAGGCCGAGCTATTAGACAGGAAAGAATAGGTCGAGCTATCAGACAGGGATGTATCATGACCTGACCAACATTTGATCGATCTATTTAATAAATGAAGTCATTCCAAGCCTAGGATCATGTGGTAGATAATATATATTGGCTCTTCATCTATTAATGTAAAATAATATATCGATTTAATGTACCGAAAGTTGTAAGGATTTCGTATTAATCATAAAAAATTGATGGATTATATAATTTTACATGCATGTCAAATATTAGTGTTATTGTTTCAGAAGATGTTCCAAGAACGAACAACTCTCAAGATATATACCTCATTTGATTGGTGCAACATTTAAGTGGCTTATGAATTGGATGTGGACACTTGAATATTCATAAACCACATTTAAAATTTATGATCGAGCAAGGATGAAAGGTGCATATGCATTTACAATAAATTTATGGCAACAAATTCCCTCCACCTGTCGACCATTTATATAAAATGGTACTGTGGAGCCATTTTCATGCAGCGGTTCAAGATTGAGTCTCATAAATATAGGCTTTTACTCCCCAAAGCAAAGCAGACGGTGGTTATGCACCCACCATTTGTCCATCCAAATCCCAATAAATGGGAATTCACTGCAACAAAAACCTCTCTACTGAAACATTGAAAATGTCTTAATATGATAGACTGATCGTTTTAGGACACTTAGTACAAGGCATTAGGTGTATCAGTGTCCCAAAATGTTTTAAGTGTCCCAATACATAACTCTATAAAGACACTTAATAAGTAGTGTTATTTTCTAAAGTACCCATATATTTATTTTTTATTGTATTAGTTACTATTTATAGGGTTTAAGTTTGTGTCTTTGGTAACCACTATTATCCGAACCTGTTTATATTTAACAATAATTCATAGAAGTTATATGACCCTAATCCTTCCACTACCATGAAACAAGAATTTTAGCATTAAGCAAACCACCCAATTTTGTTAAAAAGCTAATTATATTTTTACATAATTAGCTAATTTTCATTTTCGTGTTAGTATTTAAACATATTTATATTTTCTAGTTTTGACGTTACATTTTTAATGTTACGCTAATGTGCGATTACTTTGTTGATAGATACATCTGCTTAAAGACTTATTTATTACCCATTAAATATAATATTTTTAAAAAATTTAATAGATATTGTACTATTTAGGATACATTCTGGATATTAATTACTAAGCATGATTGGACGGATATGCGTATTCTAAATTTTTCTTAAGCAAGTTTGAGATGTGTATAAATTTATAAATTTCACATAATTATTATTTAGATATCATTAATTCGATAGAGATCCATCCAATTAGTCACTACATGAGACAATGTATGTTTTCAAAGTTTTGGCAAGTCACAGCAATTAGCCAGGCCCAGCCCACTAATTTCCATCTGTAGCAGAGAAGGCAGCAATAAGGAGTCCATATTTAACGGACTCAAAATGCGGATAATAATTTATATAGGCCCAAAACAGGATAATTATTAATTGGGCTAAGCCATCATAATTTGTTCTACGGCCCAAACCTTGTAGTGAATTTTTTTTTCGGAGTTTTGCGGCAAAGCTTTGCAATATTTCACGCATTGAATAGTTTATTATAAAACGAATATACAAATTTGACCCTGAACTTATACGTTAGGTTCAAATTGAACTTAAAGCTATTTTTTCGCCCAAATAGATACTTGAATATTTTTAAATATATCAAATAAATTCTTGACCTTTTAAAATTAAAACAATTAAATACATTTGAAATACATTTATAAATCTAAAAATTTATAAATAAATCAATAATTTATTTAAACAAATAAATAAACATGAAATTACATTTATTTAATTAATTTTAAAATAAAAAACAAAATCTCAAAATTATTTAATAGATCTCAGAAATTTATTTGATAAAGCAAAGAATAAAAAGTAAAATTGATAAAAAAAAAAAAAAAAAAGGAAAAAAAACCTAAATCCCCACGTTTTAAATAATTTTAGATATGTTCAGTATTTTTTAGATTATATTTTTATCTAATTTTATTAATAATTTTTAGAATTTATATTGTTAGTTTCATGATTTTTTAAATATGTTCTTTATATATTGTTAAATTTTAAATTTTATTAAATATTTTTTAAAAGTATTTAGTTAATTTAATATTTATAAGGAATCTATATACCTCAAATTTTAAAGTTCAAGTTCTTATTTGATCTATTTTTTAAAATAAAATTAATGTTATATTGTTACTTTTCAGCATAAAATTATTATATTTTATTTAAAAACTACATATAAAATATATAACTTTTTGAGTAAAAATGTATCATGTTCAAACACGCGAACTCAAAACAAGCATCGAATTAACATACTTTAACATTTTTTGAATTGAATCCATCAAATTGCATTAATTAGATCTATGTATATGATTATATAAGTTTTTCCTACATATTAAACTAGATTTTATTATCTTAGGGGGAAAAAAAGAAAGGAAAACTAGATTAGTTTATCAGAAAAATAAAAATAATTAATAAACTAGAACGTCACAATTTACTTTAACTGATTAATAATAATAACATTAATGAACACAAATTGAGAAAAGACAGATATTGGTTAAAGTTTGGTTTGTTGCATGATGAGAATGGTTAAATTAAATTTTCTTTTCTTTTTTGTTAAAAATGTGTTACACTCAATATAAATATTAACAGGTAAGTTGAAGTAATCTTTCATTCCAAACATTTGCCATTATACTATCCAAGATAAATAGTATGTGCAGATTTTCAAGAAGTAGGGTGCCAAATTGCTCCTTCATCCTCACCGCAGTGCTGGTGAACCTGTTCCATTCTTTCAACAGACTTGCATATTCCACTGCAGCTCCAATCAAACGACGCTGCACAAGCAGTTCCGGCCTGTGCCTTCCATTCGCAATCTGCTACACTATGTCTGTCAATCTTACTGAGAATTTCACGATATCCATTGAAATTTGAACCTAAGGTAACCATTTGGTACAACGACCAAACCCAATCCAATTCAAACCAAACTTCAAGCACACAGACTCAGTTTCACAATGAAAGTACGTACAAGGATCCGAATGAGCTTTTTACCTAAGAAATTCAAGAAAGATTCTTTTCTCCCATCTTTTTGAAGCCATCAACTAGGATGTCATATAAATGATACCATCATCTATTTGAAGCTTAAACTGTTAGATGATAGAAACTTGTATATTTGATACTCAAATATGACATGTCAGGTTCGCAAATTATATCAGCACCTTCTGTATGTTTAACTAGATTTTCATCGTCTCAGGCTAGGTGTGAAAATATATGAAAACCTCAATTAAGGAGGATAGTATGTTATAGAGTGGAAGATATGGTAATGATCTTACCAGGAGGGGTCCCACAACACAGGCTTCGATCATCAACATGCTCAACATCAAGACCAATAAACCAAGATCCAAGAGATACATCTTCATTTGCATACTTGTGGAGCATATGTCTACAAAAAAAGATAATCCTTACAAAACTAGTTTCTGAAATGCGTTTCAATCATATCTGGGAGAAAATGCACCGCACCTGTTAAAAGAAATATAGGTAGCCAAATCCATGGAGATCGCATAAATTTGTCCTGTTGCATGCCTAAAATATTTGTTTCCCTCCTCACCAAATTTCCAGTATTCTGGTTCATGGTACTTCACTCCTCTGTACATATATTGTAAGATAGATTAGAAAGTTACTGCTACACTATCAAGCTGGAAGAGAGAGAGTATTGTAATGTCGTAAGTGATGAAATTCCTGTCTAAGATACTACGTACATTAACTTAATCAGATTACAAATATGTCATCAATTAAATGAGTTCCTACCAATATTGGAATAGCTAAAGCTCATTACAAGCGTCAATCCTTACTTTTGTGCAAGCACAGGACCAGACTTCATGCAACCAATGTATGTACGAGGTTTTGATATATGGCGGGACAACAACGAACTTAGAACACCTGCAAAAATTATTAAACAAAAGCAGTCTAAAACATCAGGCATTTGAATTTCTACTTGAGACAGCAGTAGGGAGGAGGATCATGCTAACCAAGATTGACATGCACATCATCATCGACTTTAATATAGAAGTCCGCATTCCACTTAGCTACAGCTTTTGAAAAGTAAATTTGAGTTTTGGAGGACAATTCGTGATACCCTTCTACGTGATTCTGCAACACAAATAGAGATGACTTTAACTAACAATGAGGTAGTGAGATTACACAAACCATAATTATACATAAATATATATTTTTTACATAAACAAATAAGCCAAAGGAAAGTCCAGCTTGACTTTTGCATGTCAGAATGACAACTTTATTGTTTATCAAAATGGAAATTGATAATGGACTTCAAATACAATGTCAAAATGGATTCTACTTTTGGACTTGTAAGATCATTATTATATTCCTCAGTTATATATATCAAACAAGGGATAAAACTACACCTTGCTGTATCTTCAACTAGAATATGGAGACATTAATATACTTTTTGTTCCCTTTTGTTTCATTGTTAATTTTGCCCTCTTTTATTTCTTTTCGCACATCACTTATTAAAAAAAAAAAAAAAGAATAATTACTGAAGTATTTGTATAATCATAATGGACATTTAGAATACATTTCATGGACTAAATTGTAAAACAAATTCTTGATAGTAATATAACAACTATGCGAGGCTTGGAATACCAGTCGCAAGAAATCCTTGTGCTGCGCTTCTTCAGCATCAATAGCCCTATCCAAAACTCCACCAGGTGTTGTACTGACCAGAAGAAAAAAATAAACATTAGAGACCCTAGAAAACAAGCATATAGAATGTTGATTTAATAGCCCCAAAATTTCTAGCTCCAAGGAGAGTTTACCTGTGCCCTATCACAAATCTTATGACTATTCCTCTCTCTTTGTACAGCTTCTTTAAATCTTCACCTGGTAAGATTAATACTACTCTGTAACTAATTAACAGAAAGAATATACACTAATCTTCAAGAGATTTCAGAACCTTGAGGCATCCATGTGTCTCTAATAGAATCCCTTCGTTTTCTGCTGCTAAATGCAGTAATAATTCCCATGACAAAGAACACCTTTGGGCGGTTATCTGATGATTCACTTCCTTGAGATGCTCCTTGAGGTTTTTCCTCGATCTCAGTCTTAGCAGCTCTTGCAGCTGCAAGTTGCATTTCCAATGAATATATGGTTTTGTCTAAAGTCCTGTTGGTAATGAGAATGAAGATAGCATAAGAAAATTCAAGCAGGCAATCAACATTTTGATGTCAAATTTATAGAAAGATATATATTATGGATTCAGGGCAAGAGAACCTGATTATTTCATGAGTTCTCGAAACTTGAGAAAGAATTTCCCCAGTCTCAGATGCATCCAACTGTAAGATAGGAAAGTTCTCTTTCTATAATTTTCATGTATATCGAATAAATACAAAATCATGTAAGGGTAAAATTGTAGTAACTACTTGCCTTTTTATCGCACTTTATAGCAGGAGGAATATCTCCCGACCGGAATTTTCCAACAGTATCGACTGAATCAGGGACGCTCCACAACCTAAAACAATGTATGAAAATAAACTCACTTTGGTTCTAAACCCACGCACCATTCTGCTTACTTTCACTGGTTTTGCATGTCCACTAACAGAGATAAATGAGGTACCAATAGTCTTAAGACATTCAGATATATCTGAATGTAAATAGATTCTCTTACAGAGAAAAAGTGAAGGCAAACCTTTACACAAGTCTTCTTTGCTTTTTGCATAGTTCCAACAATCATATAACAGTGGTTTTGAACAAAGGCAAACAAATCCATTGAATTCGCAAAAGAAAGCAAAAGTATGGCAAAGAATCTTACCATAAGAAGACCTGGATTTAACTGACAAACATTTATCGGTCACAAATTGTGTGGAATTAGCATGAAAATACATTCAATACCTATACGAGACGGTCATCTTTTTCTTAATTTGAAGTGAAGGCATTTAGGAACTTCATGCCGAACCTACCTCTGTGTTAGTTTTAAAGACCAAAAGGAAAACAATCACCAATATATTGTCAAACTAAATGTATTGGTTCACCCATACATTTACTGCAACCGCTATCACATCTGTAGTTTGCCAATGCATACCTGCATTTTATCTCTAGCACTTTTCAATTTTCTACATATGAATGTGCAAAATCAGCGAACTTTATAGTACCACCCTGGTCTATCTCATCCTACACCTAGTGCACACCGGCTGTAAAGACACCCATGGCCAATTGGCCACACACTATCTCAATCACCTGTGTGTGATTCCGAGTGAATTTTGGTGGAATTTTCATTTAGGAGTAGAATGAATAAGATCATTGCAGCCTTCCATCTGAGCAGGGGGAATGCAGAGAAAAGAGGGATGTGAATAGGGGGATCATATGTTTATTGAGAACAACCTTTGAAGCTGACATTTAAGCTTGAAGTTGAACAAGTGATGAAATGTCTGGAATAGAAAATAAGTACTAGAAATGATGGAAAAGGGCTGCAAAACAGCACCTACGATAGTGAAGGATGGATAGTGATAGACAATATTTTATGGTAATTTACCAAAAATAATGAAAAAAAAAATAATTCAGCAAGCATTCATCATCAGTAGTCCCTGACAACACTATTATCTTACAGCATTTTTCAAGGATGCCTTTTGAGCTGGCCTTTCTTATCCACCATAAACCAAAATTGAGAAAAAGAATTCCACACAACTCATCACCGAGAGAGAGAGAGAGAGAGAGAGTGTATTTAACAAAGCTGGGAACCCAAAAATCCACAGTTTGAGAAATTGACCTTGAGAAGAAGATTTTCAAGTGAGTAAAGCATTTTCAGAGAAGCAGATGAAGAAGATAGAGAAACTGAAAGGGGGTTTACCTGTTGACAACAATATATCCCAAGCAGAAGCTGGCAATGCAGAACAAACAGACCCATCTCGTCGAGAAACCACTTGCGCTTCCACCAATGCCAGCCTTGTGCGGCGCTCTGCTCCCAAGCATCAAACCCATTTTCCCACCCCCAACAACACAAAAAGAATAGTAAAAAGAAAAGGCCAAGATGAACCTTAAGAAAAATTCCCTTTGAATGCTTCCAATATTACCAAAAGATGTTTGCAATTATTGAAACCACTTTCTCTAATAAAAAATAAAGAACATTGGAGAGAGAGAGAGAGAGGACATTTGTTGCGAAGGAAACGCCATCATCAACCATTCAGTCCCATTTGAGGAAACGTATGCTACTAGCGGAGTAAACAAATGCAGTTACCTACTATAATTGAACAAGAAAATTTTGTAATAAGAAAGAAAGAAGAAATCAAAATCAAACCAGAATATCAGCGATGGGAGTGGAGTGAGTTGGTAAAATATTTGAAATTTATGGACTCTGGTCCAGCGATTTACTTGTTACATGGGAAAGACAAAAAGTGACAACACCTTTCTCGGCGTGAGGTCGGTTCTGTTGTCTTCTATTACAACTTCAATTTACATCTTTCTCCTTTCTTCATCACTTCTTCCATCAAAAAATTTACATCTTTCCCCTACTTACCTCATATATCTCTATTTTATTCATATTAATATTTTTGTATTATTCTATAATAAACTTTCCTATCATATTAAAAGTATTAAATGGTAAATTTTGTTTTGGTATCACACCTTATGAGTCTCACCCTAAATATCCTAAAAAAGAAATATAAAAAAAATCTTATACAAAAAATACGAAACCCTTCAAAACTAAAAAAACAAAAAAAAAAAAAACAAAATAGAAATAAACTAAAAAAATGTTATTAAAAAGTAAAAGACAATAACACTTATGTGAGACCGACTCATAAAAGTGTTGGGGAAGAAAATTAAAATTTAATTTAGTGGATCAGTGCCGCACCTATTTCAGTCATTATGTTAAACTGTAATTTAAGCAACCCGCACTGGCTCTATGCATCAACAGCAAACCTTGCTCTCATTCTGAAATTCTCATAATCAACTTCATAACTAAACTCATGTCCAACCTTTATTACCATTAAGAAGGCATGAAATTGCTGGCAAACTAATATTTTATTAGATATGTAGTCCAAAATAAAATGAGAAATAGTACAAATGCCTCAAAAAGTTGGTGAATATGAAAAAATCTACATTTCTACGAATTTTATTAAATTATATATATGTTGGGTGTCGCAACTCTGTGTAGCATTACTTCAAAAGGTCGCACGATCCAAAATTTTTCTAAACTCACTTTTTTTTTTTTTTTACAGATTTCTCAAATAAAATAACTGGATCTTAGTTTATTTATTGAGTAAATTGTAAAATTAGTTCCATAACTATAGGACATTGCAATTATAATCATGTTTAAATATAAATTTACAATTATGTCCCATAACACTTTTATTTTTGCAAATTTAGTCCTAATTTTCCAAAATTAGGAATTTTAGGAAAAATTAGAAATTTTGTCGGAATTTGACATGTCCGTCTTACATGTTTTTTTCGAATTTTTTTTTTACGTAACTTATAAATTTTCACACAATCTGCAACAAAAAGAAAAAAAAAACACACACGCACAAAGCAACCTTAAAAAAATAAATAATTGTCTTCTTAAATGAATAATATGTAAGTAATCAAATGTAAATGAGCTATGTTTTTTTTATCACTTACGAGTAGTTCCTCTAAAGAAGACAACCATTTTCTTTTAAAATATTTTAAATTTCTTTTGTTTATGTGACATATTCTTTTATTGTGTGTGTGTTTTGTTTTTGGAGGTTGTGTGGAAATTAAAAGCCACATCAGAAAGTTTCGCCGGAAAATTCACATGAGACGTATATGTCAAATTTAAAAAAAAAATTCAATTTCCATAAGAGTTAGGACTAAATTTTCAAAATTGAAATTGTTATGGAACATAATTACAAATTTACATTTGAACAAAAATAAAATTACAAACGTTTTATAATTATGGAACTAATTTTGTAGTTTTGCACTTGTTTATCATATACCACAAAACGTGGCATCAGAACGTTTAAAGTATTTAAACCTACAATCTAAAAGCCCTAGCTATCATATGCTATGCCATGATTTTGATTAGCTATCATAAGCCCTAGCTCATCTAATCATTCCCATCTAACATGTATTTTGATTCACGAAACATGTAATGCACCAAATCCAAACTAAAACGGGATATGATGGATGATGTTGGTGGTGGGGTACATGCTTGGAGTAAAAAAATCTTCTGCGTATTCTCTGTTAATATTAGATCGTAGAAGCAACATTCATCTACAAATGCAATCTGATGATGTCATCGCTTGATGATTATTTCAATCCAACGCTATAAAAACTGAAACAGAAATTGTCAGAAATTACTTCTGCAGATTCAGAAAAAGTAATATATATGTTCTTGATCATCATTTCCGTTGCGCTGTATTGACATGCAAACAAAAATGAGAAATCTCTTTGCGTTCTCTATCCTGTTCATCGTTCATCTGGTTGGCCAGGGCAAAACTCCAGGTCTTGTATTTGCTGCTCGGACTAACGTATGATGATTCTTCTCTTTCATTTCGTACTGTTTCTTGTTTGTTTTATGTCCCAAAGAACGTATATTTATGTCTAGAAAATATTCAATCATATAGTGTAATCTGCAGGTATACATCATTTATCTAGGCGAGAGGCAACACAACGACCCAAAACTCGTCACAGATTCACATTATGACATGCTTACTACTTTGCTGGACAGGTAAACAACACCCCCACCCCCCCAAAAAAACAAAGATTCATGAAAAATAGAAAGTGGATTGCTAAATGCTGAACTGTGCAGTAAGCAGTTGGCCTCAGAGTCGATGGTGTATAGTTACAGACATGGGTTTTCTGGATTTGCAGCTAAGCTGACAGACTCTCAAGCGAAACAAATGTCTGGTAACAAGAAAAAAGCATATGCCTTTGTTAACTCACTAATATTTCGTTTCTGTCCTAAATCTTCTGATGAAACTGATACACACACATATATATATATATATATGGGTGTGTGTGTGCGTGTTGACAGAGCATCCAGATGTAGTGGCAGTGATGCCGAATTCTTTTTACGAGCTGCAGACAACAAGAAGCTGGGATTATTTGGGCCTCTCTCCTCAAAACCCGAGCAATCTTCTCTCCAAAACCAACATGGGAGATGGAGTCATCATAGGCGTCCTAGATACAGGTTAATATTTCTCCTCTTTTCCTGACATAATTTTCTCACGTTTTCTGCTCGGGTTCATCATCCTCTCTTGTACACAACAAGAGTTGTGCTGCTTTTATACCGGTTGCAGAGCAGAAAACTAATACTTTGAGCTCTAAATATTAGCACAATAGAGGCTTCCAATCATTATGGGAAAGCTTTCTATTTCACTATAGAGGTTTGTGACACATTTTGAAATATAATAAAGTTTAAGAGTAAAATAGGACATGGAAGAAAAAAAAAGTTGGAACATATAATTTGAATCATGGAAATCAAGAAAAATGTCTTATATTTTTTGTGGGCTTAACCGAATTCCTTATTTTGTGTTATTCTTACGATTTATTATATAATAAAAGAACTATTTTATCTTTATTGATGCTCATTCTTGTAAAATAAGATTTATAAGAGCTCGCAAGCTTTGATGGTATTGTACTAAACATTTTGAATCAAATGAACAATATTATCGAGTTCTTTTTTTATTTTTTTGGATATGATTTAAAATGTTTTGAGCCTTAGAAATAATAATAGGATTTGAAATGAAGTATAAAATGAGAAAAATAATATTAAATTTGAAAATTCGAGATAATATTAAATTTGATATGGTGGAGAAAACATTATATTTAAAAAAAAAAAATTGGGTTTTAAAAAAATAAATAAATAAACTTGTGCACCTATGAATTATGGCAATTTTGCTATATGCACACTACTAAAGTTAAAATCAATACTTGCAGGAATTTGGCCGGAGTCAAAGTCTTTCAGCGATGAAGGGCTAGGATCAATCCCTTCGAGCTGGAAGGGTTTCTGCCGATCCGGCGATCAATTCGACGCTTCCCGAGACTGCAACAAAAAAGTCATCGGAGCCCGTTGGTTTGTGGACGGATTTCTGGCCGACATCGGACGGCCACTGAACCTGACAGCCGTAGGAGAATTCTTGTCGGCCAGAGACGCCGAGGGTCACGGCACCCACGTGTCAAGCACGGCGGCGGGAGCCTACGTGGCCAACGTCAGCTACAACGGTGTCGGTGTGGGGACAGCGAGGGGCGGGGCCCCACGCGCACGGCTCGCCATCTACAAGGTGTGCTGGAAAGTGCAGAACGGGCTGTGCGCGTCGGCGGATATACTGAAAGCGTTCGACGAGGCAATCGTGGACGGAGTGCACTTGTTGACTCTGTCGATTGCGGCGTCGTCCCTTCCACTCCAGTCCGAAGTGGACGGCCGTGATGCCATTGCTGTGGGGTCCTTCCATGCTGTTCGGAAAGGGATTCCGGTCGTTTGTGGGGCCGGAAACGATGGGCCTTCTCCGCAGACTGTGAAAAATATTGCGCCGTGGATTATAACGGTTGCTGCTAGCACCATGGATAGAGCCTTCCCAACTCACATTACGCTTGGAAATAACAAGACATTTGCAGTAAGTTATTGTTTATTTATCTACTTATGAATGGATCAAACATGATTAAGGAAGAATGTGATGAATCTTTCAGGGGCAGTCAATCTATACAGGAGGGCAAAGTAGCTTCACAGGCTTGTTCTACCCTCCCGATGGAGGCCTCAATGCTACATCCACAGGGTATATTACATAGATTTTTTAACATTCAATGTTTTAACTGGATCTGCATATATAATTTCCACTTGTATGTTTCTGAAAATTAACATCCCTCATTCGCATTTCAACAGTGTGTGTGAAAACCTCTCCCTGAGGCGCAGTCTAGTAGCCGGAAAGATAGTTCTGTGCTTCACTACATTTTCCAGCCCAATAGTGACCCAATTTGCATCATTGTCAGTCAGAGCGGCAGGGGGAGTTGGTGTAATTGTTGCCAAACTCCCAAGTGAGACTACGGGCCGATGCCGTAGCTTTCCCTGTGCAGAAGTCGATTATGAGATTGGCACTAAGATCCTTTTCTACATCCGTTCCACTAAGTATGTGATTACAAAATTTCTTGTTCATCCAACCACAATTCATCAACATCTCTTTTATTTCAATTTATGAGATAAATTTGCTACAATCAGAAATCCTGTGGCGAGACTAAGTCCGCCTACAACTCTGGTGGGCAAGGCTGTGCAGCCTAAGATTGCGGAATTCTCATCAAGAGGACCTAACTCTGTTTCTGCCGCAATACTCAAGGTACCCATGAGAATCTCAACCGGCCACTTTTAATGATTTAAGTTCCTGGATTCTTTCTAACTTTATAATCTGTGTGGAGCAGCCAGATATAGCAGCACCTGGAGTGCAAATAATAGCTGCAATATCTCCTCTAGACACGTCAGCTGAACAAGGGTTCAGCATGCTCTCTGGAACATCAATGGCGACTCCTCATATTGCTGGCATTGTAGCCCTTCTCAGGTCACTCTATCCTGATTGGTCACCAGCTGCAATCAGATCAGCTCTTACCACCACAGGTAGCCATTAACCCAATCCCTTAAATTCTACGCCTCGTGCATTTCAATAAACACTCATTTTGCATATATTGCACCCTACACAATCGCAAATAGCCTTACTGCTTAAAAATACCATTTTCACATAATATGTAATGTTATATACCCAATTCATAAAAATACATTTTTAACCTACTTCTCGAAACTCATCCAACACAAATGTCTCATACTGTGTACAATATCACGAGATTTGAGATATCTTATTGTTTCGAGAAACTGGATGAAAAATATTTCTATTTTTATGAAATGGGTTAAATGGGTATAAAATATTTCACCTTATACATGAAAGATTGAAAGGTTCAAAAAATGGCACCAGAAGGTAGTCCGGTCTTCTTAGCTTGGTGGGACGAGCTAGCTAGGTTGAGCGGCCTGAATTGCTTGCTCAACTAATACATTATTACACTGTAACTCTAATCAAATTTTGAACTGAAGCTTGGACGACCGATGCGTACGGCATTCCATTCTTCGCAGAGGGCGGCCAACACAAGCTTGCCGATCCATTTGATTTCGGAGGAGGAATTGCAAACCCTAATGGTGCTGCATGTCCAGGGTTGATATATGACATGGATACAACAGACTATATCAACTACCTCTGCGCCATGGAGTATAAAGACTCCGACATCACCAGGCTGATAGGTCAACCTAGATCATCCTGTCCAATTAAAACACCTTCAATTCTAGATGTAAACCTACCTTCCATAACTATACCTAATCTAAGAAACTCAATAACCCTAACCAGAACTGTAAAAAATGTTGGAATTGCAAATTCAATATACCGCGCCATAGTTGAACCTCCCATTGGAACACTTGTATTCGTGGACCCTCCCGTGTTGATCTTTAATTCGAAGACCAGAAAACTTTCGTTCAAAGTGACAGTAACTTCAGTGCATCAACTGAATGGGGGATACTATTTTGGGAGTTTAATCTGGACAGATGGGGTGCATAATGTAAGAAGTCACATTGCTGTGAGAACTTCCATGTCCGAATTGCATGTTGCTGCTATTTGAAAATGTATTTCCCCCTCTATCATGCATATATTAATATAAAGTTTTTTCTTTTATTAATATTGTTGTTTCCCTGAGAGACAACTGCAGGTCCACGGTGCAACCCTTCTATCCACAATAAATGTCATTTTAATAGTTTTAATTTTTTTACACAATAAGTGATGTTTTACAGCTTTTAAAGTGAAAATTAATGTTATTTATCCAATTTATCCTTTGACTTTCTTTTAAATGTACACATGATGTATATTTTACCGCTTATCATTAATATTTCTTCTTCATTTATTAAGGAGAGTAAACACTTAATTTATTTCTTAATATTGTGTGAAAAATTCATAAACGACATTTATTGTGGAAAGGAGGGAGTATTATTTAGTTTAACTAAAAAATAGTTGTTGTTTACTTGAAAAGTATTATTGTTGATTCGTTATTTTAAAAAAATAATAATAATATTCTTGAAGTAAACAAGTAACACATTTTAGTAAAACAAGTAATACTATAGTTCGTGTGTACATTAGACCCGATGCACAAGAAACACATCTCTTTTTAAAATGGGGCAGCCAAGATAATTAGAGAAACACGTACATAAATATTATTTAATACAAATTCATGCGATCAAAATAAAATAGGCAATAAAGCATGGTTTCGGTAGTTTTATTAGTTTCTATGTTCTTTTATTTTTATAAGAATTATCACATTCTATTTTTTATTTTTTATTTTACTTTTTTTCAATTTTCTTGTACATTTTTATTGATCTATGGATCTCCTTTCTCTTGTTTATTTTATTTGTTCATTTTAATTTCTTTTGAATTTTCCAATTTTCTATTTCTATTTTCTATAATTCCCTCTATTTTCTAGTTTTCTTTATTGTAAAAAAACATTATTAATATTTTTTAATTTTATTAAATAATCTAAATTTTAATACAAATAATCAATTTATTTTAGAGGCATAAATATTATTTCTGGACTAAGAAAATACATATTTCTATATGCTTTAACTAATAAAAACAAAAATACTCTTAAATATTAATTTACTCAAAATTATATTATAAATATAGTTCTTTTATTAAAATATATTATAAAATGTGCATCACACATAAGCAATAATAATTATCATTAATTATGGAAGATCTTGTCTATAATTTATGGAGTGAATTTGTTAAGAATTTAATAATATATCATAACAATTATTCAAATTATATTTATTTAATTATATAATGACATGTCAAAGGTGCTTGACTTGCCTTATTTCATTCATTTCATTGTTTAATAAAATTATTGAGCTCCAATTCTTGTCATGTGCCACATATGATTACTCAAATAATAAGTTATAATTTTAATTGATATCTTTATATATATGCGTCAAGATCTTAATTAATTTGATAATTATTATAGTAAAATTGGATTGATATCTAACTGTAGAAGACAAAACAAATTGCTTCATTCACTCGGACTTATATCATCTTTCTTAATTGATACAACAACAGAAGTTGAATATCTTTTGCGATGGATTGAGATCTTGTATATTTTTCGATTTATCTTTACAATTAGATAATTTCTAGAGATTGTATTGTCATACTCTCAATTTCGATCCAAATAAATTAATTTGATAATTTTCACAATTTTGTTTTCTTTTTAACTTCAATATGCTATTATAGAAATTATAAATTGTGGCCCCCCCCCCCCCCTATGTATATACCCACAGTACGTATGTGTTTAGTTATGTGCAGATAGATTATACACTTGAGACGTGAGAGAATCCACGACGAGTATAGGTTGTGTCTTGGTGAGCCAAAAAATGCTGCATTGCTGAGAACGAAAACGTGTGGACTCCACGATCCCGGCTTCTGCGCAACGAGATATTCCGCACGACAAAATTCCGCACCATACTGCAAGATATGTGGATCCTTATGCCATACCTATAATAAATGCAAATTAAGTGAAATATTGAAACTGTGAAACCAATATCCAACATACGTCATACTTAGTATTAAATAAAACAAAACTTTTATTTGTCATTTTAAATCCTCTATTCCATTCAGTATTTTATCGTGCATTTCAAAATATTTAATACACAATATATGTTAATAAATAATGTTATTATACGTACATATTGTATGGTGAATATTTTAAAGTAGAAGATGAATCGAAAAATGAAATACAAGATCTCAATCGAAAAATAGATTTCTATATTTGTTATTATCATTTTTCCGCTCATTTTTCTTTCCACAAATGAAAATATGAATTTTTAGAAAATGTTACTAATTTTTTATCAAAACTAATAAAATAAATTCATATATCTTCAGAATTACTTGATTTGAACAAACCAATTAAGAATTTGTGACAGATTCGATGCTATATATAATAATAAAAAATATTTATATTAATATCATATTTTATTCAATTTTCTTAATTTAACAAAAATATTATATATTTGGTAATTTGATAATTGTACTTTATAAATAAAATTAATCAATGTCACATATGATTTTATATATAATATTTATATATTTATTATAATCATGTTATATATATAAATTATTGAACATAATTATATATATATTTTAAAAATATTAATATTATGTACTTTTAAAATTTAATAATATCATACTATAATAATATGGTTGTGCATCGACGGTGGAATATAGTAGTTTTAATAAAAATAAATTAAAATGAAGAAGTTGTAAGTTTTTAATTATTTAAGTGAAAACTAATAAAATAAAAAGATTATTTATTTGGCTGATATTGTTGATATGTCTTGAATCACACACTTCGCAGAGCTGTCACGGGGGTCCCGGCCCGACGGTATGCAGTATTGGGCCTTAAGCCCAATTTCGGTGTTTTAGGTTTTCCTCAGTACTATATATATGGTATTTGAGATCTGTAATCTGTAACATATACCGCATAATAAAATTCGTTCTCCTCTCTGCCCGTGGATGTAGCCAATTTATTGGTGAACCACGTAAATCTTGTATCTTCTTTACGTTTCCTGTTTCTTGTTCATGCTCTATAATCATATTCTGTCATAACAAACTGGTATCAGAGCCTGGTCGTTTCGATCAGGGTATTTTCCGCACTGTTAGGGTTTCTTAGAGCCGATCAAGAATGTCTGTTTTCAACGTAAAGGTTGACAAATTCACCGGGAGAAATCTTATGGCAGATCAAGATGCGATCTTTGCTGAAGCAGCAGGGTTTGTGGGCGCCGCTATCAGGAAAACCTAAATCTGAGGATACAGATGAAGAAGAGTGGAATACCCTAGAAGAAAAGGCCCACTCGACTATCATGCTATGTCTGTCTGACGATGTTATCATCGAGGTTGCAGATCAGGAAACTGCCGATGGTCTCTGGAAGAAATTAGAGAGTCTCTACATGACGAAGTCTCTAACCAACAAATTGCTTCTGAAGCAACGTCTGTTCCGTTTACGCATGCAGGAAGGTACACCCCTTCGGGATCATCTAGATAAATTAAACAAAATTTTACTAGATTTGCGTAATATTGATGTTAAAGTAGAAGATGAGGACGCTGCTTTAATTCTGTTAGTATCTTTGCCTGAATCGTATGAGAATTTTGTTGAATCGTTTATTACTGGGAAAGATACTCTGTCTCTGGAAGATGTTCGATCTGCCCTCCACAGCAGAGAAGACCGTCAACAGGCAACTGGCTCGGCCACAGAAAATCAGGCATCGGGGCTGTTTGTCACGGGTAAGGGACAAAAGAAATCTGGGAAGAAAAGTGGGAAGCCGAATCAGAAAGGTTCAAAAGGTCCTAAACCCGATGACATCTGCAATTACTGTAAAGAACCAGGGCACTGGAAGAATGATTGTCCTAGGAAGAAGAGGAAACAGGAGAAGAAAGAGGGTGTCGGCGGTTCTGCAGCTGTTGCAGAAACTGATACAAATTCTGAAGATGATCTGGCCTTGGTTGCAGCTGGACAGTCACATCGTAATGATGTGTGGGTTCTTGATTCTGGGGCATCATACCATATTTGTCCTAACAGGGAGTTCTTCTCGACCTATGAGCAGATAGATGGAGGAAATGTTACCATGGCTAACAGTGCTGCCTGCAAGGTGGTTGGGATTGGCTCAGTCAGGATACGGACACATGATGGGGTATTCTGCACCTTGAATGAAGTCAGGCATGTTCCACAGATGACGAAAAATCTGATATCATTGAGTCTCCTTGACAGCAAGGGTTTCAGTTTCAAAGGTGAAGGTGGAGTTATGTATGTCTGTCAAGGTTCAAAGGTGGTTCTGACAGGCTTGAAACGTGGTACCTTATATTATCTGCGAGGTTCCACTGTGACAGGTTCTGCTGATGTTGCATCATCTGAGGTTCAAACCATGGATATGACCAGGCTGTGGCATATGAGGCTCGGTCATATGGGAGAAAGAAAGATGCAGATTTTATCAAAGCAGGATCTTCTTTCTGGGCATAAAGTGCAGAGTCTTGAATTCTGCGAACATTGTGTTTTTGGGAAGCTTCATCGCAGCAAGTTTCCAAAGAAGGCTGTTCATCAGACCAAGGGGACTCTTGACTACATTCATATGGATTGTTGGGGTCCGTCACGTGTTGAGTCTATTGGAGGCCACATATATTTTGTGTCTATGATTGATGACTACTCTAGGATGACTTGGGTAATTATGATGAAACACAAAAGTGAAGCTTTCAAGAAATTCAAGCAGTGGAAAGCGTTGGTAGAAAATCAGACTGGGAAGAAGATCAAGCGACTGCGAACTGATAATGGCCTGAGTTCTGTTCGTCTGAGTTCAATGAGTTCTGCAAGGATGCAGGGATTGCTCGACACCACACTATTCGACATACACCGCAGCAGAATGGTGTGGCAGAGCGCATGAATCAGACATTGCTGGAGAGAGCGAGATGCATGCTCTCGAATGCTGGTTTGGCTAGAAAGTTCTGGGCAGAAGCAGTAAACACGGCGTGCTATCTGATCAACCGTGGTCCTCACACTGGCATTGATTGCAAGACACCTTATGAGGTATGGTCTAATAAACTTGCAGATTATTCACTGTTAAAGGTTTTTGGTTGTAATGTTTACTATCATGTTAGTGAGGGAAAATTAGAGCCAAGAGCTAAGAAGGGTATATTTGTTGGTTTCGGGGATGGAGTTAAGGGATATAGAATCTGGTCACCTTCAGAGAATAGAGTTATATTCAGTAGGAATGTGATTTTTGATGAGAATTCTATGCTTAACCCCACTGTGAAGTCCATTTGTACAGAAAATTGTAGTAGTGTTGATAAACAGGTGGAGCTGCAAGTCACTCTCGATGAGTGTAAATCACAACTCCAAGGTGGAGAAGATCAACATACTACAGCTGAAAGTGCAAGTTCAGATGTTCATCCAGAAGCTCGCCAGACAAGCATAGCGGTTGATAGAGCTAGGAGAACAGGTGTAAAGCCTCCTGTGCGGTATGGTTTTGAGGATATGGTGACTTACGCATTACAAGTCGCTGACGAGGTGGAAGAGGAAGAACCATCTGCAGGTGAACCATTCACATACAGAGAGGATGTTTCAGGTAGTGAGTCGGCCCAATGGCTCGCTGCAATGAGAGAAGAGATGGAATCACTTGCCAAGAATGAGACTTGGGAGCTGGTCAAACGGCCTAAGGAGAGAAAGATTGTTACTTACAAATGGATATTCAAGAAGAAGGAAGAAACCACACCTGGTGAGGGTGTGAGATACAAAGCTCGGCTAGTTGCAAGAGGGTTCACACAGAAGGAGGGGCTCACCAGTGGTAAGACACACTTCCATCAGAGTGTTACTAGCAATGGTTGCACATCAAGATTTAGAACTTGAGCAACTAGATGTGAAGACAACTTTTCTACATGGAAAGCTCGAAGACGATATTTACATGACTCAGCCAGAGGGGTTCCAGGTTCTGGGGAAGGAAGATTATGTTTGCAAGGTGATGAGGTCTTCATATGGGCTAAAGCAGTCTCCAAGGCAGTGGTATAAAAGGTTTGACAGTTACATGATCCAGTTGGGATACAACAGGAGTCCGTATGATTGTTGTGTGTATCACAACAAAGCTGATGATGGTTCCATGATCTATCTCGTCCTGTATGTGGATGATATGCTCATAGCTGCGAAGTCCAAGTCTGATATTCAAAAGTTGAAGGATCTGCTCAGTGCTGAGTTCGATATGAAGGATTTGGGTGCTGCCAAGAAAATTCTGGGTATGGAGATATATAGGGAAAGAGAGAAGAAGAAGTTTTCCTTGTCACAGAAGAGTTACATTCAGAAGATCTTGTCTAGATTTGGCATGTCTACCGCCAAGCCTATTGATACTCCAAGTGCTACAAATATTCATTTATTCACTGGTTATGCACCAAAATCTGTAGCTGAGCAGGTGTACATGTCTCGAGTCCCATACTCTAATGTAATAGGGAGCTTGATGTATGCTATGGTCTGCACTAGACCAGATCTTGCACATGCTGTTAGTGTTGTCAGCAGGTTCATGGGACAACCTGGAAAGGAGCATTGGCAAGCTGTGAAGAGGATTTTCCGTTATCTCAGAGGTACGTCTGATGTTGGTCTCATTTATGGAGGTGATGCTCACGTTTCTGTGACTGGTTATTCTGATTTTGACTATGCTGGAGATGTTGATAGTAGAAGATCTATGACTGGTTATGTTTTCACTCTTGGTGGTTCTGTTGTTAGTTGGAAGGCAACTCTGCAGGCTACAGTTACTTTGTCTACAACTGAAGCAGAGTATATGGCACTGACAGAAGCTGCTAAAGAGGGAGTTTGGTTGAAAGGGCTTGTAGGTGATCTTGGTCTACATCATGATCAAGTTATTGTATTCTGTGACAGTCTGAGTGCAATCTGTTTGACCAAGGATCAGGTCCATCATGAGAGGACCAAGCATATTGATGTGAGGTATCATTTTCTGAGGAATGAGCAGAGAATCAAGGTGATGAAAGTAGGTACTGCTGATAATCCTGCTGACATGTTCACCAAGCCGGTCCCGCATAGCAAGTTTCGACATTGTTTGGACTTGCTAAATGTCACAAGCTGTTAGATGCTCAAGGAGGGCAAATCTGAGGCAGAAAGGAGGAGTCTGTTCATCTGGCATTGTAATGATGCATCTGCAAGGAAGATTCAAGTCAAGGTGGAGATTTGTTGATATGTCTTGAATCACACACTTCGCAGAGCTGTCACGGGGGTCCCGGCCCGACGGTATGCAGTATTGGGCCTTAAGCCCAATTTCGGTGTTTTAGGTTTTCCTCAGTACTATATATATGGTATTTGAGATCTGTAATCTGTAACATATACCGCATAATAAAATCCGTTCTCCTCTCTGCCCGTGGATGTAGCCAATTTATTGGTGAACCACGTAAATCTTGTATCTTCTTTACGTTTCCTGTTTCTTGTTCATGCTCTATAATCCTATTCTGTCATAACAGATATATTAGGTCAGCATTGTTAGCTTTTAAAAAATAGCAAGATTTTTTTGCCAGAAAACATTTTAGGTATACTTCTCTTTATATATTAATATATATATACATATATATATGTACTTCTCTTTATATATTAATATATATATATACAAAAAAAAAATATATATATATATATGCGCGCCTTTATTTTGATAACTTTTTGGTGAAAAGTCTAAAAGGTATTAGTTTCCATTGCAAAAGAAGAAGAAAAATTACATTCGAAATTTATAATGTTTAACTAATTATTTTGTAAATGATAAAAACTAAAGTAATATTTTTTAATAAAATATAATATTTTTATAAAAAAAGATAATAATTTTCAAATTATTTAAAAGATAGTTTTCACATAAACTATTTTGTTCCCAACAAGGAGTAATACTTTTAGATTAAAAAAATTAATATAATTTTAGTTTTAAGGTATTATTTTTCACCAAAAAAAAAAGAACAAAATTATTTATGGTGTAGACACTAAAAAAAAAGAAGGGGTAATCTGCCGGAAATGTGGTTTTTGAAAAATTCCATACGCTTTTGAGCGGCGACCGCACTAATTTCCAACGCCCTTTTATTTATTTATTTATTTATAAATATAACTGAGTAAATAAAATGAATAAAGAATCGTCCTAAGGCATAATGAATTGCATAGTCAAGTTGGATGGGTTGCAGCTTTGTTTCCTGACCAACCCATTTATTTCCCCCCTTTTTATTAATGTGAAATTCTACGATAAGCTGCCAACCAATAAGCTCTACCAACTTGAAAACATAATTACTTATTTCATAAATGATATTAAATAAGATATATTTTATTCACTTAAATCAACGGTCAAAAATATGTTATTTGGTTTCATGACTTTCATCCATATCATCATAATTTTCTTTATTATTCCCTGAAATGGCATAATTTCAAATTATATTATGATAATTTTACATCTTTATATAATCATATATGCCTTTCTTGTTTGTAAAATCTTAATGGTGATTTATTGAATTAAATGATGCTAATTTTACTTTGATATACTGAAATTGAAATATTATATTTTTTACAATTATATATCTTGTAATATATGTTCACCTAATTATTATTCTTTTTAGTAATATGAATTATGAAGGACCAGTTTTTTTTTTTTTTTTTTTTCACAATATACATTAAAATATGAACCGCCTTTGTTATCACATATGTTTACGTAAGTTTAAGAAAGAGTCTGCCATGAATTGGAAAGACGTGGAAACGAATAACTATCCAATCTAATCAAACCTAAGATAGCATATTCCGAGAGAGAGAGAGAGAGAGAGAGAGGCACAATTTGCTCTGCTACCCATGTTCACGAACAGACCAAGTCAGAACTCCCGATTTTCTGCTTTAACAAATTATGTAGTAACCATTCTAAATTAACATTATAATCTAAGAAAGCCAACTATTGCTGCTCCTCCCTTTCCACGTGCCTTTGACTTTCCCTTATTCATTTTCCTATATAACAACCCACCTTTCTTCCCCCCCATCACTTGCATTTCTCCATCTTCATACCATTTTCTTGTTTTCCAGGTACTTTTTTTATTTATTTATTTTAAATGATGTAAAAAAATAGTCTGCATTCATTTTTATTGGTTTTCTTAGGAATTTCTTGATTCAATGTCAATCTTGTAAACATGGTGATGAGTTTCGTATTGGATTAATCCCCATTTACTCACTGAATGCAGCAACGTTCTGTCTTTTCTGAAATGAGAGACATTTTTTTCACTGAGTTAGGTTTGCCATCGATTTTGTAACATGGGAAACTGGTTTTCAGAATTTTGACATTCTCCATCTTTGATTTTTACAATATATCCCGTACAGAAATTTCCGATTTCAAGATCTGTAAAATATGAACATTGACTCATTAATATTCAACGCGGGTGTCTGTTCTCTCTCTCTCTCTCTCTCTCTTCCAGTAAAGATGACTGAACAGAATCAGAACGGAGGTCAAGAATCACAGACCGGCGCCCCTCGTTTAAACGAGAGGATCCTCTCATCTCTCTCCAGGAGATCAGTTGCTGCTCATCCTTGGCACGACCTTGAGATTGGTAACTTTATTTTTTTTGGAAGTTTAAATGCAGAGTTCTTCCCGGTCCCACTTTATCTAATATCTCCTACAAAATATGTGCAGGGCCTGGTGCACCCCAAATTATTAATGTTGTATGTAATCCTTCTTTTACCAATTCCAGAAATACATTATAATCCAAATTGAAATTAAAGGTGGTTATTACAATGTTGGATGTGCAGGTAATTGAGATCCCAAAAGGGAGTAAAGTAAAATATGAACTTGACAAAAAAACTGGTTTGATCAAGGTACATATGTTCATATATTATTCGATCTCAACATATGAAACTCTGCCCCATACAATACTTATACTAAACGTTTCGACGAAATTCCAGGTTGATCGTATTCTATACTCATCTGTGGTCTATCCTCACAACTACGGCTTCATTCCTCGTACTCTATGTGAAGATAATGACCCAATGGATGTTCTTGTTCTTATGCAGGTACTCAGCTTCATCTAAGCCTTAAAATACAAATCTAAATACATGTTTTTTTTCAGTCAGTATATGCCCACAAATGATGAATCATATACGTAGTTTTGTTCTTCTGATTATTCGTCACACTTAAGATGATTTTCCTCCACAGGAGCCTGTTGTTCCTGGTTGTTTTCTTCGCGCCAGGGCCATCGGCTTGATGCCTATGATCGATCAGGTTATATATGAATTGGTACCAACTTTATTTACATAGGTTTGTTTTATGTTAGTGATACTAAATTTTTATTTGCATAAATTTGTTATAGGGAGAGAAAGATGACAAGATCATTGCAGTGTGTGCTGATGATCCAGAGTATCGCCACTACACCGATATCAGCCAACTCGCTCCTCATCGTCTCACTGAAATCCGACGCTTCTTTGAAGATTGTATCCTTTTTTTCTTTCTGGCATATAACAGATTGCATCTTAATTTTCAAAATTTGGTTTCCATTTCATGTTATCTAAAGTTGCAACGAGCAGAGCTTTTATCTTTAACTCAAGTATTTAGACAAGAAGAATGAGAACAAAGAGGTAGCTGTGAATGATTTTTTGTCTTCTGGTACTGCTATTGATGCCATCCAATACTCTATGTAAGTCTTTATGTAGTTTTTCATTTTAACGGCAAAAAAGTTTAACTCTTGCCTCGACTTTAAACTGTTCTATCTAGATTGTACGTTTTGCTGATAAAAATCTCGATTATGTTGATTGCAGGGACCTCTATTGTGAGTACATCTTGCAGACGCTGAGGAAGTAAATGAATCAAAGGATGCATTATGAGTTGGTGGTGACAGCAAAAGGAAGATTTTGGGTGCAAACAATTGTTTTTTTTTTTTTATTATTATTATATCATGCAATTTTCAGCTCTAATTTTTCCCTGATTTATTTATTTATTTTTTTACATTTTTCTTTCAAAGAAGTTTCCTGTATGGGAAACATATCCCGAGTTTGGTATAATATGGATTATGTACGTTAAGCTTGTCACGTTAACATACTTATTAAATTGTTTTTATTTTTATTTTTTAATTTGAATGTGGTAGGAAAAAGATGTTTTGATTTAGTAGGCAAATATGTTAATGTTAGTTATTTTTGCACCATGTATTTATGAGGGTACTGGCCACCCTATTAGTTAAATTGATTTATTATTAATGTTAAATTAGGACAGTATTCATGTATAATTAACAGTAATTGATCTATCATTAACGTTAATTTTGGATATTATTTTATATATTTAAAACATAAAGATCCCCGGGATGAAAGACCCTTCAATTTGAAGTGAGCGTGGTATTAGTATTCATAGAAATATTGAATTCATGGAACTATTAATAATTTTTGCTTATTATTTTATATGTTTTTTTAAGGAGTGGGAGAGAGAAGCAGGGAACGAAGTAGAAACTAGGGTTGATTTCTTAAAATATATGTTTATATATATATATATATAATATTTTTGTCCAATTTTTTATTGTAAACATAATTTTTAAAAAATTAAAAACAAAATCAACACTTAAATTATGAATAAGCCCATCAGCTCCTAAATTTTTGTTGCCCCATCAATATTTAATTTCATAAAATCTATCATTTTGAGGCTCTATCCTATCAAAATTGGGTCGGGTTGTCTTCTACCAAACATTGAAATTTCGAAAATCAAACAACATGTAATATCCCTTCCAAAATCAACCGATAACATGGCAGATTTGTATATCAGTCGAATTCGAGTAGCTACTAATAATAAAATTTTATCCAAGCTAGCACATATATCCAGAATTAATGTTACATATAATATTTAATTGATTTATTTTTATAGTGATACACAAAAATAAATCATGATATGTAATTTTTAAATTTCTTGATTGATCAATTAAATTTTGAGCTCCAGAAATGATCAAATAAGAGCAAATATGATTATCAATCAATTTAAAATTCCTCTTAAAATTTCATTAGAAATAGTCCTTTCGTATACCTGCTTTAATTATTAAAAATTACATTTTCTTTTATCGGAAAATACTTTTTTTTTTTTTTTTAATCTCCGCATACGTCTCTTTCAAGTTTGTAAGGGGAAACAGGAATTTTGGGCTTAAAATTAGCTGGGCCCGGAGTCCCTGTTCAGGCCTACTAAATGAACCCGAAGCCCATTCCGGGTCTGTCCTTCCTCAACTTCTGTTGCATTCTTCGGATCATATTCATCGAGCTCAGCAGTGAGTCAACTTTTACAATTCTCTATAATCCTTTCTTCATCTCAGAGGAGGAATTTGAGGTAGTGTTTTGTTTCCCTCATTATGTTATCGGAGCAAAGGACATTTTCGAAATGTGCCTATTAACCAATTTAATGTGTTCATCGATCGATGATTTGGTATATCTGTTTTAGGGGGAAAGTATGGATGTGGATATGCAGAACATCAAGAGGTGGGTTGTTATTTACCCAATTTACATAAATTCAAAGAAAACCCTAGCTGAGGGTCGGAGGATCAATGCCAGCAAAGCTTGTGAGAACCCTACATGTGCGGAGATCTACGACTGCTGCGCCCACCTGAAACTCCCCTCTGCAATCGAGGTATCCTTTCCAATCATTTTTTTTAATCTTAAAACTGGATTGATTTTTAATTGGATTTATTCGATTTTAAATTTTACTTTAGACTGAGAAGGCGTATCCAAGGGATTTTATGCAAAGAGGTAGAGTAAGAGTTCTGTTGAAAAGGGAAGATGGGAGTCTATGCAATCCAGCAATTTCTTCGAGTAAGTAGTTATTGATCCATTTATCGCATGTTTGTAGTGTTGTCACTTTATTTTCTGCTGTTTTCTGGTCTGATTTGCAATAAGGGATGATTTGCTTTCACACATCTTGAGTTCTTTTGGTAATAATGATCAATCAATGCTTGCATGATAGTGTTTTGTAGTCTATGCTTGATATATAATCAAATTCTAAATGGTTTTAAGTTAAAGATTTCAACCAGTTCTATCTCTCACTCACACTTAGAGGAAGTTTATATATTGGTGCTTCATACGCCACGTGCATTCATATTTACCATGTAGCTAGAGATAGCACCCTTGAAAATATTCACCATGCAAAGGCTTGCTTATTGTAAACATGTCAAATACGAGATCTCTTGCTGAAGTATTTATTTATAAACTTATGAAAAGAGTTGGGCTAATTGATGCAAAGATTAAAGAGTTCTTCATTTATGAGCTTGGAAGAATGGACTTTGCATGAGGGATATGTGAATATATGATGTCCTTACATGAGAAGCTTCTATATGATCATACAGAGTACTTTCCTTCTTGAACAACTTAGGTCATTCTATAAAGACATTGATGAATTTTAATTTTCGAGCTCTAAACAATGAACTAAGCTTTGAGGAATATGTGAGTCTCCATTTACATGAGATATTTCCTTTAGTACTCTTTTGGATTATTTTCTGAAATTCTGTACGGAGGTTTTTGACTCTTCTCTTGTCTTCCCCTGTATGCTTCTCCTCTTTGGCTCTGTAAGAGAAAATGTATCTTAGGTTGCATTTTGATTGGTGGATTTGAAATGCTAGATTTGAAGTGAATGGATTTTAAATCCACCTAAATTTTATTGGTTTTGAAATCCACCAAAAACATGTAATTATAATAATAAAGTTAGCTCTGAATAAGAGATGGTTTTCAATCCTTCAATCCAGGCCCTACAGTAATCCCAGGCTTTATGTAGTTCCAGTGATTGGTCCTTTGCTCTGCTAATGTAATTTCAGTCCTGGATTGTCTAAATTCTTGTTTGGTTTGTTGCAGGGAAACAACTACTGCTTCATGTGGCTGAGTTGGTGCCCCGACATCCAGGGCGAACGAAGAAACAGGAACCCGCCTCATCCTCAGCAGCCGGTGCTACCAAATCTGGAAAGGGTGGAAAGAAGAAGCGATAGTTTCAGTTCTACTAACTGTGGTTGGCTCTGCTGTATGCTGATTTTCTGATCATCTTTCTTAAGATAGTCTGTCCAGAAACTTCTACTGATTTTGGTCCATACAGGACACTGCTGCTTTCAAACTTCTTGATTCATGGTGGAGGTCATATTTCTGTTGTAGATTGGTTATTAACAGATTTGATCCAGGTTAATTTAGGTGAAATGTAGAGGTGCTTATGTTTTAAACTTTTTGTTGGTCCTGATAATATAATAAAATTATCCTTCACATCCTTATCATCTAACTAATTCCAACTTCCAAGATGAACATCTGAGGTCTTTTCCATAACTAGATAGAGATAAGAGTCCCTAAAATTGTGAATCTGTAGAAGGCAGTTGGGTACAAGTATATGCTGCTGGTTCTGTTGGTTTGATTAAATAAGAAAAACTTCAATCAGGACAATAGAAGATTGAACTTTGGCCTGCTGTTGTAATCCAGCCAGCAGTTAGCGTAGAATGTGTGCATCATTGATGAAAACAATGCAAATTTCAATGTGAGTTGTCTCACGTTCAAATATTGGAAGATAGGGACACGAACTTACTAATTTAGTGAGCTAACTCCTCGTATCAATAATTTGTTTTAGGATGAAACTTCATTATGGATTATCAGTCTTTTCTTCACAGATTGGTTGCACTTCATGTGTGAAATTATACCCAAGTCCTCAAATTTGACAATCAGTACCCCATTCTTATGTAAAAGTTTGTCAAATGTTTGATTTGACAGTTACTATCTCATTTTTGTGTAGAAGTTTGTCAAATGTTTGAATTGAGAAACTAAGTAAAATAAATGCTCGATAGTTATTTTAGAAGGTACCCATAATGCCATTGTCAGTTAGCAAAAAGCTCCAAAAGTAACGCTAGTTGAAAAGACAACATACACTGGAAGATTGCTGATAACACCAACTAGGACATAGATATTCACTTACTTTCTTTATTTTTGGCAATTAAAAAAGAAAAATAAAAAGGTATAAATTATGTGTTCCCCTAATTAGGCAATGCACGTTAACCAGAACTACTAATTAAGCTACCTTTCGCACCACAAATAAGTCTCATTTCTATAATAAATTAATTTATTACAATTTAAATCCAATACAAATAATCAAATACACAATAAAAATTAAAATCTAACCTTAAATAGTCACCCAAAAAAATTATATTTTTCACATCTAATCTCTATATACAATATATCTGTAAAATTAAAGATTATGAAAAATAATTAATTTAATATATTATAAAAAAAAAAGTAAACGAAAATATTATTTGTATTTTAACAAATGAAATAAAAAGTTAAAAAGGAAAAAAAATAAAACTCAATTAATCAAAAGCTGAATATAATTTTCCAAATTTTTTTAAAAATGAAAATAGGTGGAAAAACTATATTTAGATTATTTTATTAGTATATATAGATATAAATAAATATTATTAGTATTAGTATTTATAATAAATAAATAACTTAAAAATTTGTCATCTAAATAACCCAGAAAGTGATTTCTCATTGTTATAACATGAAAATATTATTTTCGTCATCCCACAATATTAACAGCCAAAATATATAACAATTCGTCAAACAAAAAAAGTCAAAATTACTACAATTGGAGTTTTATTTTTTTAAGAAAACTATATTTTATACAAATATATTGTTTAAAGTGTTAGTGAAATCGTATTAGGTTGAGTCTGACTGGGACACACTTTTCTATATTGCAGTGTCATGAATCTAAGGCCATCACAACCAAACACTCCAAATTTGTAGTTTTTTTTTGTTTTCTCTTTAAATTTGCAGTTTTGCATTATTTCTTAGTTTTTTAGTTTATAATTATCTCACTAATTTTATTTTAATTTTTTTAAGCTAAAAATAAATAAATAATAATAAATGCAAGGGATAAATTATTTGCACCAATAAAAGTCACTAACTTTGTTTATTGAAATTATGTATAATTATTAAATGACTTTAATATTATTAGTTCAATATTATTGTATTTGATTAATAATTTGTAATAGTAAATAATGCTAATAATAAAATAGATTGATTATAATTAAATATGAGTAAAATTTGAAGTTTGTGGGTTGAAGATTAAATTTCTAAATTTTAGAAATGGAGTTAGGTTGCCGAAGAAATAATGCAAAACTACAAATTTGGAGTGTTTGGTTGTGGATGGCCTTAGATTCATGACACTGCAATATAGAAAAAATGAAGGAGACCCACCTGTTTCCCCCTAAAAAATAGGAAGCAATGGTGCTTCCCCAAAAAGTATTGTTATCACGAATATATATCTATATATATATATATATGCGCACGTGTGTATTATTTTATTACTAATATAGAAGTATGAATATATTTCATCTTTTTCTCATCATTTGTTGTATTGTCTAAAGATATATTTATTTAATAACAAAAGGTAAGAGATTTTTTATATTTTCAAACTCTTTCAAAATACATTTTTATATTCTTCTTCTATAAAATTTTGAATACCTTGAATAATAAATAATAGTTTATTAAAATATATTAAACAGTTTTTCTGTAAAGAGTATATAAAGAAAAGACATACTATATATTTTTTACATTTTAAAGTATGGTAAAATTAAAATTATGTTTTAATTTTTTTTATATTATCTGCAGCTAAAATATTCGTATTATAAATATTAGGTGGAAGAAAATATTATATTATATACTTCTGAAGGTAAACGCGATGATATTTTTTTGGTTTCAATTTTTTTTTAATATAATCTACTTTTATGTAATAACTTTTTTAAAACTAAATAAAATGAGATCATTATAAATTAAGATAGTATTAAAATGCAAAACATAGTTATTTTAAAAATTATTATGAATTTAAATAAATAAACAGAAAAATAAGAGATTAATAAAGACTTGCTCTGTTCTCTAGTACGTGTTGAAGTGAAGGAGGTACATTAATTAATAAAATGAGCGTCATTAGTCGCATTCAACAGATTATCTCTATCCCTGTTTCTGTAGACTTTGTTTTCTGGAGTGATGCAGGGAGAGCAATGCCTTGAACAGATGCTTGCTTCTTCTTGTGTATGATTCTTCCATTTCCTTTTCCCTGCTCTTTCCACTCATCGTCTCCTCATTTCTTCTTCTACATGCTGAGATCGCTCTCCTTGGCTCTGATGCCCACTGTACCAATTTCTTTTTACAAATTAATCTTCCTCTTTTTTTTTTTTTTTCAAAATTATCATTCTGCAGAAATTTATCATTGCTTACCCGCCCTCTATTGACAGATGGTGTCGGAGAAACTGATCTTTTAATGGCAGATCCCGACAGGTTGAACGGGAAGCGAAGTGGTGAAACTGAGCGCCTCTCTGTTTTTAAGAAAATTTTCTGATTAAGAAAACTAGTTTTCCCAATTTCAAATCAATTTGTTATCCTTTCCAAATACTATTCTATAAAACTCATTATTGTAGCGATTCAAGAGTCGATCAATTTGGTCAGAAAATTCGAGGAAAAAAATGGCTCAAGTATAATCTGAAGGAATATTGGGATGAGAATGATAAAACACACCTGCTTGTTTGCTGGGTACCATCCTTGAAAAGGAAAACCTAGGTGGATTTGGAGATGCTTCTCGTGAAGGCATTCTCGATACTTCTTTCCTGCATTGTAATTATTGAATTACACACACACACACATACATAAATTCATATATATATGTAAACATATATATATATATATATATATATTGAGCTCAGTCTTTATATGCATTCCATTTCATACAGCCACATACCTGATTAATGGCGGATGATCCATCTTCATATTTGTTGCTCGAAAAGCCTCCGAAAACGGGTTGTCTGCAGAAAAGTTTTCTTCATTCTGTTGCTTCTTGGGTTGCCGCACAACATCTGGGACAGATGAGTCACAATTTCTGCTCAATACCTTCGGTTCGGCCGAGGCAAAATTCTCCTCTGCAGAACAAGTTCGAAGATTTTAGACGATTGTTGATTAAATTCGAGAGGACTCATGTACAAACACGAACATATTTGCATGCCTGGAAGAATGCGATGCTTATGTTGACTGCTGTCTTCTTCCATCTTAAACATGTGCTCTGAAAGGCCTCTCAAGTAGATAAATTCCTTGTATGTGCTTAATCTCTGCAAATACCATCCCACCAAAAATAATTATGAACTATAAAATTAAAATAATGGCTCGCCAAGAATGTCATTGTCGTCTACCTGTTCGATAAGAGATAATTGAATAATGGTTGTGGAGAATTCATTGGCCTTTTCATCCAAGTATTTGTTGAGCTTATCAGCCACACACCCCAAGTGATCCACACTGCTCACTAGAGCTTTACCCACATAGTCTCGAGACGACTCCACCACACTGTATAGTGCGTGTGCGCGCGCACACACGTTTATGCACACAAAATGAGAATCTTTAAGAGAAAAAAAAAAAAGAATTCTCAGGGAGAAAAATGATAGGCAGAATATGATACAATTGTTTGTGTTTGTCTTTGTTGTACGATGACTCAAAGCAATCCGCAGCTGCGTAGAGTTGTTTTTTCAGATTTTTCAAATCCTGGACAACCAAGATGGAATGTTTTGTAAGTAGACATAATTTAGAATGATAAAAGTAGCATTAGAATGTTCACCTTCAAGCTATCAGCAAATTGCAGGCGGTGCTTCATGCGCGTTTCATCTCTGCCGGAAGCCATTTGAGGCGCATTCACTGACAATGTTCGAGAATTCAGTCTGTCCTTCTCTGGGTTTGAAGTAAAACAGTTTGTATCCATCAATGAGGCAATGGTGTTAGAGATAGAAGGTAGAATTGAAATGTGCTTATTGGGCTGAAGAGGATACAATCAAGCCAAATTAAGTATATGCTTAACCTTTTCTAGAAGAACAAATTAGGATATATGGCTCGTGAAAATTGAATAATGAGAGAAAAAGATGGATTGTGACAAGGGAATGGGCTACACTGGTTGTGGGGTTTCAAGAATCTAATTAAAAGCATTCCTTCTAGGAATGAAAATTATATAGGGACAATTTGACACCGTAATCTTCCATTCTTTATAAATATATGTCCCAAGTATTGCTTATATAGGAACATAATCTTGATGTTTAATAAGGGACCCCCACCATTTCCCTACAGAACAGGGTATTTGTTAATTAAAAGCAAAGACACTTTGCTGGTGAAACACACAACCACTTACCCTTCTTATTTACTGACTAGGGAAGTGTAACTTCACTTTCAAGTCTTCTTCAATTGCTGTCAACATACACAAATAATACCCCTTTAGCTCAAGATTATATTTTTAACTTAATGAGCTTGAAATTTTAGATAAGAGTTATCAAATTATAATATATTTTTTCCCAATCATAAAATATTACCTCTGGAGTAATGATTGAGAATTACTATGGCTCAATGAGTTTATTCTTGTTTAATTTTTATGCTCTTCCGTTTGAAAAAAGAAAATTATTTTTAAAAAATCACGATCTTTGTGTCAAGATTTTCCGAATAATGATATGGGTATTGTGGAACGCACTAGAATTTGCATTTTTTTTTTGTTAAAAATAAAAAATTGGCTCAAAGTTTGTGGGGATTACAAAAGAAAAGTGTGTTGGTGGAGTGATGGTAATGGAAGAGGCGGCCAATAATTGACGTGGCTGCTGCTACGGCGATAGAGATATTGATAGGTGATATAGTAGGCTACGATAGGTGGATGGTGCATACAATATCCGTCAATGAGTTCACCCAAATCTTTAACTTTACTCCTCATCCACAACTCAATAATTGTAATCAAACCATATTCATTTATTTCATGATTAATGATCGGATGATGCACTTCTATAAATGAAATCATTAAACCAATCCATTTCTGTCATATGTTCAAGTTCAAATCGCCCAATCTCAATTATTCATCAATTCATTACTGTAATATGGCCCTCACCTCTCTCTCTCTCTCTCTCTCTCTCTCTCCAAAGGTTAAGGGAAGGCCCATGCCACTGGATTTCAAGAAGATGGCCCAATACCTGAAATAAATTATATGAACTCCAGATCCCAGACTTCTCGTCGACCGACTGGCCCACTGCAACAAACCCAAGGCCCACTCTAATAATTTTAAATTCTAACGGGCAGAGCCCAAATACACCTTCTGTGAAAACTAAGGGGCCCATTACTAAATCATGGGCCGATCTGGACCAGCAGGACGGCCGAAGCAGCACAGGTCGCTCACCGACACTCTCTTCACCCCACCGAAACACATTCGAACACAGATTTGTTCAACAAATGGCATCAACAAATCCTTGATGCAGCAAGATGGAGAGAAGCGGTTTTTGGCGAGTAGGAAGAAGGGAGAAGTAGGATTAGTAGCCACATCTCCATTTTCGATTCTATAATGGTTACAGCATCAATTTCTAAAATAACCACTTTATTATTGATTTCCATTCGTTGCAAAACTTGAACAGTCAAATGATAAATATTAGTTTCTGAAGCCACTAAAGAGTGAAAAGATTCCGATGATTTTGTTCGTCCAACTCCGGTTTAAAATTTTAAAACAAGAAAACAATTAAAACTGGAAATAGAATAGCCAAAAGCCCCAAATCTTGATGATAAAAGTTCCTCTTCACGAAGTAATAATATAAAAGGAATTAGTACAAGCACAGTTTCTTCAATTTAAAAGGAAAACGTCGACTGGTAACAACTGTGGAACTGGCGATGCAATACTAATTCCATTCCCATTCATTCTAACATAGCTCATTCAATCTACCGACAATTAAAAACAAATAACTTACTTTTCAAAATTTGAATTAGCTTCCCCTGAATTTCTAACATTGGGGTCTTCGCCCGCATCCAATATCTTTCCGTCGGCGGGGACGAGGCGAGGAATCCCGTCCACAATCGGGTAAGAAACGCCAACAGAATCGCTGATCAGTGAATTGGTCTTCTCGCAAAGCCTTAAGGGCTGTTTGGAGAGTGGGCAGACAAGAATCTCGGCGAGACTGGTGCTTAGTCCGGCGCCGGCGCTTTTTAGTAGGGATCCGCTTCCTCTTACCATTTTTCGCTCCTTGGTCGTGTCGCCTTGCAGATTGCCACCGTCTGCAGCCATGTTTCTCAATACATTGCTTTTAAAACTATTTTTTTTTTCCTTCTTTTTCTTTTTTTCCATTCCTTTAAAAAAAATTAAAATAAAAAAAGAATTATGTCAAAATATATCTTAAAAGTAAAGGGTCCAAAAATCTATCTCTACACTAATATATAATAAAATTGTTTAAAAATTAAAAAAGATCCTTTATTTTTAGTTTTCTAAAATTTAAAATATATTTGTAAAATGATTTGTCAAATTAATGGATTTTTTTCTTATTCTTTAAAAATATTTTTTTTCTAAAATTTTTAAATACAAAATAATTTTTGTTTTTATTTTTTTTAAATATAATATATCAAACTAATTATATATAAGATCTTTAAATTTACATACGTGTCCCATATACTAATTAAAATATAATATTTTGTTGATTATTTAAGTTAGTTAACAATATATATTAGTATTAAATTATTTGTAATAAATTTAGACTATAGATAAATATTAAATTATATTTTTTAAATTATTATATAGTTTAACTTTTAAATACAATTATTCAATTTATTATAAAAAAAGACTTTTATTTCTTTTATAAAGAAAATATTTTGTATACACATTATATTATTTTACATGTCTTTATTAATAATAATAATAATAATAATAATAATAATAAATTTAAATATTTATTTAAAAAATTATATTTTAATTATATTTTATTTAAGTATATTATACATTCTGCATCATCGAGATACTAGTAATATTAAAAATGCAAACATTTTATCCACATAAAATGTCACCTTAGCAATTCAACTTTTTCAGGACATATTAAATATTTGTTTATGTAATGTTTATATATTAGATGTTTGTTTGTGCAATATTATAATATAATATATTTAATTAAATTAATAATATATTATAAATTATTATTGTCATAACTTATTATAAAATGGTAAGTAACATTGTATGATAAAATAAGAAGTTGTGATTCAAAAAAAATACATACGAAATACACAATATTAAAAAATTGATAAACTAACAGTCATGTATTGTGTTCAACGACATGTCTTTTTTATTTTTTAATCTTTTAGTAGATAAAATTTAAAATTAAAATGATACATAAAAAAATCAAAGAGCAACATTTTTAAATGTGTGATTTACTTTCTTTTATATATATATATATATATGTGTGTGTGTGTGTATGTGTGTGTGTGTTTTATATATTTTTTTCTTATTATAGAATCAAATATGAAGTATTATTTATAATATGTAGTCAATAGACAAATTAAAAAATTTTGTTGTTTCGCACAAATCTATTTGAAGTAAAAAAAATTGATGTTATTTCTTTATGTTATTCTACAGTGTTATTTCTTTATTTTATTTAACAAATAACAAATTGCATGACATTTTGAATTAAATTTTTGAATCCAAACTTATCAAATTGTCTAAACCACTATAATTCTCCAAACTCAATATATATATTTAAAACTAGTAAAAAAATATTAAAGTGAAACACTTAATTATATAATTTAAATAGTATAATAGTTTTACTTTTATAATAAAATTATTTAATATTTTTATATTGTATTTCAAATTCATATAAGAATTTAATTCATTATTTATTCAAGTTCAACGCATAAATCAAAATAAAATTAAATAATTCAACCCATGAAAAATTATATTGCATATTTAAATATAATATCATATTTTTTTATGTATGTTATATTGATATCAAATTAAAAACGGTAAGAAATAATTATTTAATATCTCATTCTCATATATAAAAGCATATTTGAAGCAAAAAAGTTATTTAAAATTTAAAATTTTAGTTTATAAAAATGAAGAAATAGTTTATCACATTTATGAATGGGTACCACTTGGTTGCATAAATAGTAGTTAGCTTATTTCATCATTAGTCACCACTAGTATTTATTTCTGTGTGTTGCACAATTTATAATATAACAATGTAATAAGAATAGTAATATAATTTTTGAAATGAAATACAAAGCTATATAAAATATATTTTTAATAAAATTTGTTAAAAATAAAAGTCCCTCACAATATAAAAATAAAGTAAATATTAAAATATACCATAATTTATCTATGAAAAATATATTTAAATTAATATTTTAGGTTTATATATGTAATATGGATATCAAATTGAAGATCGTGAAAAAAATGATTAGTCTGATATATTTTTCATAAAAAAATAGAGGTGAGATAAAAAAATTATAAACATTTGAAAGTTAGAGTGAAAAAAAAATCAGATTAAATAATATACTTTCTAAAAATAGAAAGCAGATTTAGGTAGAAAAATGACAACCTTGTAAATATTCCCAACTATCATGCTATTATATAGATATAGAATAAAGCTTTGGGTGAAGCTGAAATTTAGGAATTGTCATTTCTTATGTTTTCGTTTTACCACTGTGGCAATGACAGACGACGAAATAGGTGATTGATTTCGAACAATTTTGTCGAGACACTTACAAAAATTACAATAGGTGATGAATTTTGGACAACCTGATCAAGATACTTGCATATTATAATGATGGTAGTAATATAACAAATAGATATTGAAAAATATGATCAATATTATAGTTGAATTATTTTATAATAATATTTTTTAAAGTTTATGCTACTATTGAAAATTAATAAATTGTAAATGATTATTTAAAAAAAAAAAAAAGAAGATAATCCTAAGATGATTAATACTATGAGAAAGAGGTGAAAATAGCATCTCAATTATATGGCTGGCGACAAAAGAAAAAGGCAATCAGAATCTTCTATAATGATTCCTTAAAATAAGCATTATAAATCAAGATCCACCACACCTTATTCTTTGGAAATAATTACCTACTAAACAGCTCCTACATTGAAGAATATTGCTTACATCCAATATTAATCTCTCTTACCAATGATCATCATATTAAGTGCCTGCCACTTCATTCCCATCATCTTTACCATATTTATATATACATATATATATATATAGTTGTGTATATGTCATGTATTTTGGACCTATGGATGTTGTATCATCAGAAAATAAATCACTTTAAAATCAACCAATAACCCTTAAATATGATCTGTAGCTATAGTAGGCAGTGGCCCAATATATATTCTCATTGTATCTATATATTTTCTCACTCATTGATTGCAAAACCATCTGAGAGAATGTATTCTCAAGCAATTCAACTCAGACTTTACCAAGCTTTCATATTTTCGATGCCAATACTCTTCTCCATAGCTTTGTTTCTTTGCTTTTACAGCTTGTTGTACACTAGGAGGATCTCTTCTATGGTTCCCTCTCCCTCACAATCCCTTTAATTTTGGCACCCTTTCAATTTCCGTTCTTCTAGTTTTACTTTTCGTAAAAATGTTTTTAGCTGTTCTATCTAATTCGAGTTTTTTAACTTCATACAACGGGTATTGAAACTCGAGCAACGTTTCAAATCAAATGCCGACGTAAGTTAATTTTTGACACAGGTGCTAAATTTGGTTGAGCAAATTGGATTTCAAGGAGGAAGTGTACACACGAGCGTCAATCATGCATGATGCATATGTTCGAAATTAAGGCATGTATGTGTAGTCAATTTATTGGTTTAGTTCTTTTTTGATAATGTGTAATTAGGACCTTAATAGCCAAAGCTAACAAATATTGGGAACTCTTTGCTAATTTAACCTTATGAAATATGTACCTTTGGCCTTTGGGGAGAAAAAGATGTTGAGCATAATAAAAGTAAGGATGAGCCATCAATCGACCGATAAATCTTGTGCCGAATGTTAATGGGCTATGCTTTGACAAGAAGGCACACAACCTCCCTTGGTTTGAGTTATCACGTTCCGAGATGTTAAAGGTCACGGCCCGATGGGCATGATCTATATGACATCAAATTGTAGAATTAGTACATAATTTTATTAGTTCGTTCAACGCATTGACTTTTAGCTTAAATATCTAATAAAGCTAGCCTACTTAGCTTATAGGGTTGGTGTGGTATCCGCATTTTAAAACTTTTTTTATTTTTTATCGACATAATAATATATAATATTTTTAATTAATTTTTATATAATATAAATTTTTTTAATAAAAAAAATTAGTTACTAAACTTATAAATACAATTATCTAATTTAAAATTTAAATAAGATACTAAAATTTGAGTTTAAATATTGTGATGTAATCGTACATAAAGTTAGAATAATGAACATCAAGTAGTATACATTACTTAATTGTTTGAATTTTTAGATTTGTAAACCATGCAATTTTATTGTGTAATGCAAAATTGTATTAAATATAATATTACGTACATTTGAAGTGTTGGCATTTGTAAAAACACATATAATTTAACTATTTTAATTCAAAATATAATAATAATTGATTCAACCAAGAACCCGATAGTAGATGTGGGCACGGTTCGGTAGAATTCAAATTTGATTATGAAATCGTCTATTCCATAATTTTGATTTTCAGTTCTCACCTTTTCTTTTTTCTTTTTTTACCATATTTTAGATCGGAAACCGAAGATTTTGAACCAAAATCAGACTAATTCTTATGAAATCAAAATTGGAATTAAGTCTTTGGTGAAACTGAACTGTTAACTTATGTTTGAACCACCGATTTTTATTCGATACCTAATACATAACCAATTAGAATTACACTCACAACATTGTGACGTGTTTAAATAATTCGTTTAGAGTGGGCCCAACTAATAAAACTGATCTAGCACGACTAGAACGAACCCCGTTGAAGCCGTTGCTGGTTATTGGGCATCTCGGAGGCCACACATGCTATGGTTCTTCTCATAATCAGAAGCTGCCACGTGATGGGCTAGCTCTAAAATATCTGAATCATTGATGGGCTTCATGACAAGATAATCCGGGCTCAATGCTTGAACTGTAGCCCAATAATTGAAGAAAGGCCACCACAAAAAAGCCCAATCTTTTGGTCGGGTGGGTGGGGGTGGGGGGAGCGGTGATGGCTCATTGGAGATCATGTCACAGTCCAAGGTCAGAATTTATGGAGTTTTGTGGACCTTTCTCAAGTGGCTCTACATCAAATGAGGTTCACCAATGGAGGCTTCCAAGATCCTCTAGATTGGGAGCTTGTAATAAGAGTGGGTTGGCTTCCTCATAGTGTTGGAATATTTAACAACGATCAACAATAATAATAATTATTGAATGTATTTTAACTAGTCTCTAGCTAAGTGAATGTCGTTACCAAAACATAAAATTGAGTTTAACACTCCAGCTATTGCAAATTAATATTGGTTGTTTTTATAAAATAGCAGTTCTGGATACAACATAATTATTTAGCTTGTTTAAGTAAATAAATGGTAATTAACTTTATTATTTATAGTGACTTAGTGAGTCAAATGATATATTTTTTAGTAGTATAAATATTAGATTTTGAGCAGAAATAAAATTGTATTATTTGAACGTACTTAAAGTGTGATATTCAGCTCAATTTTAATATTTGAAATAATGGTTTATAATGCATATTACCTAAAGATAATTAGAGGGAGCTCTTTGCATAATTATACCTATATGTAAATGTGATAATTCGGGCCACAGGTTGATGATAAAGTTCGAGTCATACTTACCTAAAATTCTATTGAACTGGTTTATGACCATACCATATTTCCAACCTAAAATTTTATAACTCAGTCCAATACTAAGTTTGTCGGACCAATCCACCAACGTGGACCAATTTCAAGAATTTTGCCCACATGTTTACAAGATTGAGTTTTGGTACTTCATTGAGCTAGTGTGAGTCTAAGCTAATCATTAGAAAACATGCTTACCTAACTAATCACTTGGGTCAAATCAGAACTTGTCACTTAGACCAAATTTAGAGTATGTCATCATTTTATGTTGTTTGGTTGTTTGGAATGACACCCACTTCCGTGAGAAAAATAAACTACCTTATTAAGAAAATAAAAAACTAAAATCGAGTTTACTAATTGCCCAACCGAGTCCACAATAATTATAAGTCAAGCTGTCAGAATAATTCATTACACCCACATATAAAATCACTTGAATATTTGTTCCCAATATATATATATATATATATATAATTTTGTTTTTTTTTTTACTTCCAGTAAAATAAAAATTCGTTTAAAAATGGAAAGTTCCAAAGGTTTGGCAGCTCTACAGAGAAAAAGTACTTTCTCCAGATGGTGGATTGCCACGTCAACCATTTCACAAGTATCTAACCTAACATCAGCCTTTCAAATTCTCGGTACGTTAATTAAATGAGAACTGTTAAAACTATTTTTGTATTTTTTTTTCCCTTCTTTTTCCAGAAAAAGGAACGTTGAAATTTTCTGGTTAGAGTGCTTTGCAGTTCCTCGTTTCTCACCCTTGCCGTAGACTATAACTATTTTTTTTTTTTTTTTTTTTTTGTCACTACACCAAAGTTAGCAGAATAGATTAGCGATGCAAATTTCTGCCGTGTTACCAGACGTCTCGGTGGTTCTTCCGTCGGCCGGTGGCTGCCGGTCTCTGGAAGGGAAGTATTGCAGCCCCTTTTTCGACGCTAAGTGCTTCTCTCCTGGATTACCTAAAGTAAGCTCTCAAAATATCTATTACCCTGGGTTCTTTTTTAAGTTTCTGGCTACTGCTAGAATGTTAAAATCTCCGATTACTTTTTGTGCTGTTTAGATGATTGGAAGTAATTGTTGGGATTTTAACTAGGGCATTGAATGGATTTAGTTTTCATTTGGTTTGTTCTAGTGGTCTTTTTAATTCTCTAGTTCTACCAGCATTATCCATCCTACTATTATTAGCAATGCGAGGGGCAGAGTATGGAAGTAGTGATGATTCTGAATCTCTGATTAGAAAACATAGAAAATTGGGCGATAGAAGTTATCATGCATCCACAATTGGCCTCGAAGGTTTGAGAAATATAAGGTGAAACTGTGATACTTTAAGCAGAAGTTATTGATGGCTTGATGGCAAAGAACAGGCCCTGAGGAGAATTTGAAGTTCTATGTTGAGGTACCTAGAGCGTCTTAGCACCAACTTCTTTCCATAGTTCAAGGACATTGATGTTACTCATGTACTACTACATACCCATTATAAATCTGTATGACTCAATCAGCACGTACACCTCTGCTTTTGTGGATTGTCATGGGATTGGTTAATGAGATATTCAAATACATACTTGTGTACTTTGGGTCTTCACTGGAAATGTTATACTTATACCTACTCTTCAAGCTATGAGTTCGGATGAACTTTTCGCTGACTTCAATTCATTTTTTAGAATTGCTCTTTTGCAAACTCCAAGGTAGAGGTTGGCCTACAGAAGTTAAGAACAAGAAGATTTATGGCAAGAGCTTCTGGAAATTCTGGTGGTGATTTGATTCCGATGGCTCCTCTTCAGTTAGAGTCTCCAGTTGGTCAGCTTTTGGCTCAAATTCTGCAAACCCATCCCCATCTACTTCTGGCTACTGCTGAGCAGCAGCTTGAGAATCTCCAGAGCCAGAGAGATGACCAAAAGGACACAACTGTGCCATCATCTCAGGATCTTCTTCTCTATAAGTAAGTATTTTGTTTTTATTGGCTTCCATTATGTAAACTCTGTTGTTTAGTCGAGTAAGGATTTGTGACTTGTTTGGAGGTCTATCCTGTAAAAAAATAAAGAAAATTGGTCGTCTGAGGTTTCTTATGAGGTTATGCACGAGTTATTTCTTTGTCAAATGTAAGGCTTGCCATGATTGTCCATGATCAACTTTTGAGATACATATATTATAATACAATGGAAAATCAGGATATTTGGTAGTTTGTGAGGGTGATAAACAAAAAGGCTTCTTTGTCCTTGTCTTTTGGTCTGAAGGAGGGGATTGAGCATTTCCATGCTCGCAGGAGCCTCATACTGTCAAAGAAACTTCCTGTTTGTCAAATGTACTTGGTCTTGTTCTGGGTTCATAAAAACATTTGGTGAACTTTGCTGACATTTGGATAGAGGTTTGGCGGGCTAGAGGTAGTTGTTGAAAAATGTTGTAATTTTACCTGCAATGTGCTATTAAACAAGCTGCTCGTGACAAATAATGTATGTAGCAACCTTCTTAGAAGTTCACAGAGATTCCCCCCCCCCCCCTTTGAAAGATTAAAATGTTGTAAGATTTTTTCCTTCAAAAAAAAAAAAAAAAAAAAGAAAAGAAAGAAAGAATAATGTATCAATTTATAAACTAGTAAGAAATTCTGCAAACTTAGAAGATGTGGGCTCAGGCATCATAAGTGTAAGGTTTTGTACAAAACCTAGATAAATGGTTGTCGTGAAAGGTACTTGGGGTCAAATTTTCCAGGTAACAAGCGTGGCTACGAGTGAGGATGCTTCATGCATGGTATATGTGAGGAGTGGATCCAATATGTGGAAGTCTAAATTACCTTATATTTTCATGTGCTTAAAAAGAACTCTTGTATCCCTTTTGGATGAAGTATTTCCTTTTGTGAATATGAGAGAAGTTTATATTTACTGATAATTTGAGTAGAGAAATTTTTAGGCTGGATGTTTTTTGTTTGAAGGAGCTATTCAGGATGTAAATCTATTTTTGTGCTTCAATGATGCTGCAAATTTATGAAAACTCTGCCATTAACTTGTTTGAAGTCCTGACCATGTTGGTGGATGAGGTTGAAGATGGTAGTGCCTTTGGCTGTGGAGAGAATAAACAGTTTTATGTTCTAATCTTCATTCTTTTCGTGTAGGCTGGCTATTTTGAGTTTGATTGATGTTTTTCATCGACTTTTTTTCATCAATGGCATGATGCATTTCTTGTCTAGTAAAAGAGAAACATGTTTTCTGTAGGAAAGTAGACATTGATGTCAAAAGATGCTTCCTTATAGATGAAATGATCATTTTGGGGGTGCTTGGTAGTTTGGAAAGGAATGGGAAAGGGTATAGGTTTCATAGCATTGAGGAATGGAAGTCATTCCTCCCATTTAGTAGGGGAATGGTTCATTCCCCAAAAGTGAGTTATCATTCCATTCCTTCTTCTAAACCAACCACCACTTATGCATTTCATACCTATTCCTTAGTCTCTATACCACCCAACCAAGCATCCCCTTAATAGTTATGAGATTAATCACACCAACCTTTCCTTTTGTTATGGATAATTACCAACACCATTCCTTTTGGTTTAAAAAGACTCAAAACTACCAAAATCTGGTTGAACATTGGTCAAAATTGAAAGAAGACGGTAGAAGACTATTCTACCCTTTATTATTTTTTTGGGGGGGGGGGGGGGGTATGATACACTTTTATGTGGGGGTTGTGGGGTGGGGGGTGAAGACACCTTTCAGACTATAATACCAAGTTTGCCTGTTCCGTTCTGAACATTTTCTTGGGCTTCAAGTACCATAAAAAGTTTCAATTGAAAATTTCCTTTACGAACATGGTATCCTTCAAACTTTACACCTTTTCCCCATGTAAGTTCTTTGTCAACCTGTTAAGCTTTATCCTCTTTATTTCTGTTCTATTTTCCCGACTGCCATGGTATATAATATATCTTGTTTATTTTCCCAAGTTATTGTGGAAAATCTCGTCATCATTAAAGGTTGGTACTGAAGGTTGGGATAAAGGGGACCATTTGATATATATTTTGTTATGCATATAATACAGATATGCATATTTAGTGAGATGAGAATGGTCTTGCCAATGTTTGGATTAATATGCTGTATAATGAGCTTCAATTTCCTGTACAGCAGCGTGCTAATTGTCTCTGCAAACTGAATTAGCTCTCTGATGTTCCAGATATATAGTACTGTTCTCTGGCATAATTATTTTTGTATGACATATTGATAGTAATGTTGATTTGTTTCTTGAAAGCTCGTGGTCATTGATTATCACAGAATCTCTCAGTATGAACTTATATTATCTTATACTAAACATTATTGTAAATATTTGTAGGCCTTATACTGCTTCAAAGTAGTGTAATACAAACTATGGTTGAGATTGCAATAGAAACATGAAACAGAGATTTGGTCACGACATCATCTAGTTGCCTGATAAAAAAAAAAAAAAAAAAAAAAAAAAAGAAAAAAAGAAAAGCAAGAAGTTGGCAAATAAGGAAGTAGGTGAATATTTTTCTGCATAAAGATAAAAACATCGAAAATGTCTCTCAAAATTATTCTGCTCTAGTTTGTCTTGCAGTAATGTACTGCTTGCACTTGGGTGTTCTAAGCAGGTACTAAATGCAGACACTCTGCAGTTTTGGGTGCATATTTTCTGAAACATACTAATTCATGTCTTGTAATCCAAGGCTGCTCATGAACTGTACCTTTCTAAATTGGCCTACCTTCCAAAGCTTGTTGTTCTTCTGTTCTTTGAATCTGTTATCTAGACTTAAATGTGTGGAACCGATGATGTCATTGGTGCTTATCAAATTGAGCATAATTTTTGTTTATTGATTCAGGCGAATAGCTGAAGTGAAAGAGAAAGAAAGAAGGAACACACTAGAGGAGATCATATATTGCTTGATTGTGCAAAGGTTTGTAGACAAAAATATATCAATGATTCCTAAAATATCAACTCCCGATCCTTCTGGAAGGGTTGACTTCTGGCCTAATCAAGAATATAAGTTGGAATCCGTGCACTCTCCAGAGGCATTTGAGATGATACTTAGCCATCTCTCTCTCGTACTCGGGGAGCGTGCTGTGGGGCCCTTGGACTCGATTGTACAGATCAGTAATATCAAGCTTGGCAAGCTTTATGCTGCTTCAATTATGTACGGGTATTTCCTCAGAAGAGTCGATGAAAGGTATCAACTCGAAAGATCTATGAACACCCTCCCCGAAGGATTTGGTAAAGAAGATGAGATCAAATTCGAGGAGCCCTCAAACGAAAGGCAACTGTGGGACCCAGATTCTTTGATACGGATCTATCCTGATGACAGTGATGGTGGAGGTATAGTGGATTCTAGCAAGGAAGAGAAACAGTACAAATTGAGATCGTACGTCATGTATTTGGATGCGGAGACACTTCAGCGGTACGCAACCATTAGATCAAAAGAAGCAATATCTTTGATCGAAAAGCAGACACAGGCGTTGTTTGGAAGCCCCGATATTATGGTTAAAGAAGATGGTTCCCTGGATGCATCTAACGACGAGATACTTTCTCTTACTTTTTCTGGGATTACAATGCTGGTGCTCGAGGCAGTGGCCTTTGGGTCATTTCTATGGGACACAGAAAATTTTGTTGAATCCAGGTATCCATTTATTAACAGCTAGAGGCACTCTCTTTCTTTCCATATCATATATTGTTCCTTTCAGGAGAAGCTGAACTTCTTTCAGCTTTGTAAATTCTTGAGCATGTCAAAACTTTGCAGTATGTGATGGAATAGAGAAGTCAACCAGCTTTTAATCTTCATGACAGCTCTCTCACTCTTTTTACATTTTTTCTCCCATCTCTAATTAGTCAAACATTCATAATAAGTTGTATTGTGAGTCACTGATCAACATGCCCAATAGGCCTTTATTAGTTGTAATTTTTTTTTCTGTGAACCTTGAAATGAAAATAAGATCAGAATAGCATTCCTTGCAGCGTTGAGGGTGAGAAAAGAAAGTTACAAATACTTAATACAGTCCTTACAAACTAACTAATGAAAAGAATGACGCAATATGTGTGTTTTCCTCTCAAAATTGTTCGTTACCCCTTCAATAGAATCAAAGGTTAACTGCAAAAATGATAGAATGACTTATCACATTTTTTTTGTAATTTAATCATCTATTTTTAGATATTCTAATTTATTACATCATTTTTTATATTTTGTATTTCAAAACATGATTATGAGTTTTTATGGAATTTTGATGTGGCACTTGAAACTCGACACCTGCCTCATCGGTGGATGACACTTCACTACGGCAGTGTTTACTTTTATGAATTTGTATAAGGGTGTATAAGGATAGTGTTGTGATAAAAAGGAGATATATTGAGGGATACATAATCATGTCCGATATTTACATTGGGGGATTGATTGGATAAATAATCCGGAAACTTGTTTACTTCATATGATTAGGGTTAACGGGAAATCTGAAATTACCTCATTGCCCTTACTATACAGAAATTCCCCAAAAAAGTTTCTGAATCACCCTCGCAGCAATTCCTCTTCAGCGCAGAAATTTTCACACACACACACACAGTATATTATATAAAAAATCCAAATTATTTTTCCATTTAATTACAAAATTTTCCTACCAATGTCTATACTTGATTTGCCCAAATACTTCGATTATTTTCCTTTTTTAAATAAATTGTAATATTTTTATTAAATTTTATAAACTACGTAGAGTAAACAACATCTGCTAAATAGTAAAGAATGGATGTATGTGTCCTTTCCAGTTCCATTTTACAGAAAGAAAATCAATAACAATTGTTACAATTTCTGCAGAGCTCTACTAAATCTTAGCACCACCATCAGCCACTCTTAATATACACAGAAAAGACACCAAGAAGTTCTCGTTTAAAGAGTCCCCACAAACCCAATATTCTTATTCCTCATCAGATTCAAGAACCCAGCCGAGTCGACCCGCTTCAAATCGCAGCTTTCGGGCACCCATTTCCAAGAATTGATACGACCCATGTTTTCCCTTTGATTCCTGATGCAATTCCAAGAATTTCTGTGGAATGGGCAGGTGGAATCGTACACGGGTTTGCAAGAGGGATCAAGAACCCATTGCCCTCTGAAAAGATCGCATGGGAGATGGGGTAAAAGAGGGTTTTTGGAAGAGAGAGATTGTGGGAGTCAAGTAGTGGTGGTGCGGAAAGGCAGAAGTGTGGAGTAGAAGAAGATGAGTAAACAGGAGGGAATGATCAGACTTCTGTCGTGCACGCGGCTAGGGTTTCTGAGGTTTGGGTGGAGATATTTGTTTTGGTTTTGTTGGAGGGTAAAAGAGTAATTTAACTATGCCTTTTGCCCATGGGATTAAGTATCCCACCCCTTCGGTCGGGATATTGTATCACCCGTTTTTCCCTTGATTTTCGTGCTAATCCCGAGGCTCTGGGATTTGAGCACTTTTTGACCTTGTAAAGTAAACATTGGATAAGGTTGGATAATTAATCCTTATCCAACCTTATCAGGTCAAGTAAACACCGCCTAAGTCAATAGTAAACTTGACTTGAATTTTTTAGTAGAATAATGATTGAGTTAATACATAAATATAATGTTATAAATTAAGAGTAATTTAAGTAAATGTTAATTTTTTTGCTATATGATCATGGCCGCGAATTGCTAAAAATAAAAAAGGCAATATGTACAATTTAATTAAAATGTTTTACAATTTTAGAAATTTTAACACAACCTTTAATAAATAATTAATTCACAACCTATCAAAAAGTTATCAGTTATATCGTCCACTTTTCAGTAAATTACACATAAATTCAGCAAAATAAATATAAATTCAAAACATTACACATAAATTAAGAAAAAAAATTGTTAAAAAATTATAGATAAATTCTAAAACTCATAATATTAGAAAAAAATAAAATATTAGAAATAAAATCAGAAAATATCAAATAAATATGAAAAAGTACAACCAAATTTGAAAAACTATAGAACATTTTTGAAAATCACGTATAAATGCTTGAAAAAACAAATACATTCTTTAAAAGTACACTAAATTATAAAAAAAAAAAAAAAAAGAATATAACAAAAAGACAACTGGTTTTGAAAAAAAAAAAATCAGCAAAGAAGTTAGACCTATGAGAATAAGGTAGATAAGAGTGGAAATCATGAGAGATTATATTTTTCATAATAAAATATATTTTTTGCTCCCCTAATATAATCAAAGCTGCCGGTTGTTTTATTGTTCGTTAACTAGTAAAATATTTATTGTTTTTAGTGATTCTAGCCCCCTTAAACTTGACATATAAGGCATGTAAGTTTTTATACTACTGTTCTCAATGTTTTATGGTAAGATTCATCGAGTCAAATGAACGGTACAATATATTTTTATTTTATTAAAGTATTTTTTTTTTAAAATAGAGTTTAAATTATTTTGAGTACTTCGTGTTAATGAACAGTACCATAAAATCTTATTTTCATAAGAAAAAAATATGATCTTAATGATAATGTTCATAAAACTTGAGCCATATAAACAACTCCATTCAGCTATGTGGAATTATAAAGGATAAATGAGTTATTTTATTATTTAATAAATATTAAAAGGGCCAAATATATAGATTTTTCTAAAATGAGCGAAAACTATTGATCTGACAAAATATTTTTTATAAAAAAATAAAAATAAAAATGAAGACTGGTGTCCAAAAAAATAGCAGTCCCTGAACTTGGGTGGTATACGTAAAGTCCAGGATGTGGGCTACGGATGAGAGAGAAAAAGAGAGTCCAAAAAACAGGAAACATAAACGAGGAAAGAGGAACGAAGGAATGGGTTATGTGATGCTAAAAACGAAGCTGTTTCCTCTCTCTCTCATCTTCTTCATCTTCTCTAACCGCATCACCACCACCACCGCTTCCGCCGCCTCCGATTTCAATGTCACCACTCTCACATTCCAAGACTCTTACATTCCTCTCTTTAGCGATTTCAATATTCAAAGATCTCCCGACGACAGGAGCGTTCGCCTCCTCCTCAACCGTCTCTCAGGTTCTATGCATGCATATTTCCAATTAGATAAACATCTTACATTCACGAAATGCTGCAACAATTATGTACTGTTTGAATTGACGTACGTACGCTGGAAGTCTTATCTTGGATGTTCGCTTCTTTTCAGGTTCTGGCATTATATCATCAGATTATTACAACTATGGTTTCTTCAGCGCCAGCATTAAGATGCCGTCCCAACATACCGCCGGCATTGTCGTTGCATTCTACGTAAGTCATATATATATCCTCGTTCCTCCTAATTCATGCAACATAGAATGGAGGCTAAACAAATTACGTAAAGATTGTTTCTAATGAAAAGAATTTTTCGCAGACATCAAACGCGGACACTTTTGAAAGGAACCACGATGAATTAGACATAGAGTTCTTGGGAAACATAAAGGGGAAACCATGGAGGTTCCAGACAAACATGTACGGCAATGGAAGTGTGTCCCGTGGGAGAGAGGAGAGATATCGAATGTGGTTCGATCCCTCCAACGACTCTCATCGCTATAGCATTCTTTGGACCCCCAAAAACATAATGTAAGCCCCTATGATCACTATACAATGTCCGACTACATCTTCTGTTTTATCTTATACTACAACTACATTAATATACGTCACGTCACGTGGTTGAAATTGATCGTATCAAATACATCATACGAGATCCTCATTTATTTTTCGCTAAATGAATGAAACAAGCAATGTTAAGTTATAAGTGGCTACTTAGTACAGCACTGTTGGTATGATGCATGCATGATATAACTGTTCAGATTCTACGTGGACAAGATCCCAATAAGAGAAGTAGTGAGGAACGCAGGCATGAGAGGGGACTACCCATCGAAGCCCATGTCTGTTTACGCCACCATCTGGGACGCCTCCACCTGGGCCACCGACGGCGGCAAAGAGAAGGTCGACTACAAATACGAGCCCTTCGTCGCTGAGTTCACAGACCTAGTTCTTGAGGGCTGCATTGTGGACCCCGCCGACCAAATTATCTCCTCCAACTGCACCGATTCCACAGCCCGATTGCTCGCCAAGGACTTCTCCACCATCACCGCCGAAGGCCGAACCACCATGAAATGGTTCAGGGAAAAATACATGTATTATTCCTATTGCTACGATAATATAAGGTACCCTGCGCCGCCGCCAGAATGTGTCGTTGTTCCTTCAGAAAGGGAGCTGTTTAAAAACAGTGGGAGGCTGAGGGAGAAGATGAAGTTCCACGGCAGCAACAACCGCCGCCGCCGCCGTGGGAGGGCTGCCAGGCGGCGGAGCAGGGACGCTGTTGTGTGATGTGTGTAGTGTGTATACCACATGCATGATGTATTGTCATTATTTTATGAGAATTTCAACTGTAATTAGGTTTAGTTAGTTTAGCAATAGTTGTAAGATTACCAGGAAATTAAAGATGTATTGTACAAATTCGGTGTTGGTAACAAAATTGCAGTAATATTGAAGACAAGTACTGAAGAAATTATGAAAATATGATCTAAAATTGTGTTGCATCTCATCCTCTTCCGATTACACCAATAAAAAATACATGTATAAATTATATTATTAATACATATATTGATTTAACTGCAGTAGAAAATATAATTTCATTTATAATTAGAGATCAAATTTAACAATTAGTACGAGGATGTTTCATGTAGGGTTGGAATGAAAGTGTAATAATAATAATAATAAAGTGCAAATACTGAAAAGAGGAGTCCTAAGTCCATTAGAAGAACATTAAGAAGTAAGGTCTATAATCTGAAAGAAGGAACCAGATCCCTTGACGAACATTGTTTTGCCGAGTTTTGGGTTGTTTGTCTTATGTTTGCTATTTTTCGAAAGTTGTTTGACTTTGGTTCGAGCTTGTTAATATATCTTTTTTAGTTTTTGTTCAAGCTCAACTTCTTAGGAAAATTATGTGTACAATTATATTCGCGAACATGTTGGTGTTGGTGAACCTATTAGGTAGTAAGTATGTGAACATTTTGAATTAACAAATGTAAACATTAAATAAACAGATAATTATTTACAACTCCGCCAAAATAAAAAAGTAGTTACATACATTAAAAAAAATTAAATCGACAAAATTTCTGAAAACATATACCAATCAAATTCAAATCTAATCGAAATCTAGAACCAGCAAAGGTAATAAAAATACACAAGTCGTGATGCATCGTTATTTTCCTCCACACAAGTTACAAGATTTTTTCAAACAACCAAAAAGCTATAAAAATATATTAAATAAGATATATAGAATATAATTTCTTGGCGTAGATGCATCACTTCAGGACGTGTCAATTTAATTTTATAATTTGATCAATCCAATTATATAATCTATTATTTAAAAAGTCCGACATTTACTATTTTCTCTCTCTTTCAAGTCTTTCCCTTTCTCGTTCAATCATTCTACAAATTTGAATAATTGTTCTACAATTAGTTAATTGATTTTTATTGCAAAACTATATCTTAAACTCCTCAACATTTGAATGTTTTTTAACCTTCTTGTGAGCCTTTACCAATAACATAAGTATATTTAGGATATAATTTCAAGAGAAAACTATCTAAAATTCAAATTTAAAAACATATTCAAAATTAAAAAAAATATGCAAATTGTAAAGATGAAAGAGTTTAATAAATATATTTACCTAAAAATTATATATCATAAGTCTTTAAATTTATGAGTTGTTGCCTATTTACATAATATACAATTGTTGTTGTTATATGAACCTTAACGAACTTGTTCATGAGTTATTTCTATGTTATGAAACGTGTTATTATATATTCAAATTCTATTTTTATTTAAACAAATATGAATCAATATTAATCAAATTTGAACACAAACTTTTTATGGAATATTCAATTGGACAATCCTACAAATTGTAGTGATGTTGAAGAAAGGTAACTTGACGTGGTAGCAAGCCAGCTGGCTTCCTTCCCGTTTGTAGGGCGGTTTTGGGTTTTAAATGTTTAAAATCGAATATGATGCAAACAATTACGTTTGTATGGTTTTTGCTAGAGTATATGCATGCATAATTGCATTTATGTAAAGATTTTGTTATATATCTTTTCTCCAGTCTGCACTTTTGTTTAGTTTTTCTTTGGATTTCAAATAATTCACGAGTCCAATACATTAATGATGTCGTTTTATATATGAAAACACACTTATCTGCATGTTTAGTGTGTTTTGTTGCAAATGAGCGGGACCTGAAAAATAGGCCAAATCGCGGAGTTGCCCAATAGCCCATTCGAGGAGTGGTCCGATCCCATATCGGCTGCAGTTGGGACAGGCACCCAAGCAAATTCAATTGTACAAAGAATTTATAACACAAGAAAATGACTCAAAAATAAAGAATGAAATTGCTATATATTCTACTTCAAAATTTTCTGAATCACAATTGTTGTTGTCTCTGACCCTAAACATGTATCAGGGAATAAGAGAGACACTGAGATGACTTCTCTTTCTTAAAGTATAAAAGATATACAGAAAAATCCAGTGGTGGCCAAATGACATGGAGGAGACCAATCAAGCATCATGGAAACTGAAAAGAACCTCCAATCTGAGTACTACCTTCCGGGGGAGAAATGGCCACCCAAAGGAGGGAAATGGTGATGGCAATAAGACCCGACCAGACGAACACGATCGTCGGCGTCCTTCCCCGTCTTCCCATCAGCCCTTTAGCAAACGGGTAAAGATGTGCCAACACCCAAAAGCTAAAGAACACACCTCCAACAAGACGGCTCCACTGAGGTATCGCGCTGTATATTGTCCTGCTAACCCCCACCGCTATGGCAATCAAGTTGGTCATCATGATGGTAATCGGTGGAATCATCAGGGACGTCCATTTCAAGACATACAGATCGGCAAACTCGTCATCATTGTCATCCCCACCAGATTTTGAAGTTAATGTGAAGGAGATTTCAATGCCAGCAACCACCTTGAGTAGCCCTTGAAGCACAGCTGCAAGATGAGCGCTGGTGCCTCCAATCAGCCAGAATTGCTCGTTTCTCCACCAGTCCTCTAAATTAATCCCAGACCACTTGATCTCAAGCACAGCCAATGCACACAGTGTCAAGGTTATTACCAGTAGGTATGTAAGGAAAGTGACGTTTAGTGTCTGGACAATGAATTGACCCGAGAAGAGTGACAACGCAGGGAGGAAGCAGTACACAATTAGGAAAATCGAGGTGAATGGGTAGATACCAACATTAAGGTAAGCTACTCTCTGTAAAAACTTCATCTTTGAGCTAGCTAGCAACGCATTATTACGGGAGAAAAAGATTTCAACGGACCCAGTGGCCCATCGGAGGACCTGATGAAGCCTATCCGTCAGATTTATAGGTGCAGTGCCACGAAAAGCATCCCTCTTGGTGACACAGTATATAGATTTCCAACCTCGGTTGTGCATCCGATACCCAGTCACAACATCTTCAGTCACTGACCCGTAGATCCATCCGACCCGATTGCCCCATTCCGTTTTGTCTTCATACCAGCATGAGATGACACTGATTGCCTCAGCTACAGTAGATGCATCTAGGAGTTCTCTAGGAACTGTTAAGGCCCCGGGCGGGCGGCCATGCTTTACAGCAGGATGATCGGCAAGCGGTCGGCCCTGGAATTCAGCAATGGGTATGGAATCGATAAGGAAACTCGAGTTGCCAAACCTTTTAGAGAATAGAGAAGGGTTCATTTGATCATCTTCAGTATCTCCCATCCTTAGTGCCCTATGCTCTTCAGGTGCAGAAGAAACTGATGCACTCTTCTTACGGCGAGCAAAACAACAACTGCACCAACCAGAGTGGTCTTTCGATCTGGGAGGGTCGAAGCCGTAAAGTGCGGTCCGACGGAAGAGGCATCCGGTTCCAACATAAACCGGGCCCTGGAGCCCATCTAGAGCCCGCATGTTGACATCAAAGAAAACGGTATTGTGATTTGCATAGCGATCGGATGGATCAATTCCCTCGAACCTTTGAGGAAATTGGACATAACAAATACGGTCTCCACCACGGTCCATCATGAAACACATACCTTCTCTTATTGCTTGTGAGTTGTAGATGTAATGATCACAATCAAGATTTAGTATGAAGGGCCCGTTGGACATAATGGCCGAGGCACGAACAAGAGCATTCATGGCCCCTGCCTTCTTATTGTGATCATAACCTGGTCGTTTCTCACGAGAAACATAGACAAGCATGGGAAGCCGGATGTCAACTTCAGTGAAATCGAGCGGATTGTTGTCACTGGTTCCATTTAGAGGTTCGTCACTTGGAGGTTTCAACATTACCTAGGTTAGAAGAACAAGTGCCAATTATGACAATGAAGATAAAATAAGGGCCATCAGGAAAGAACAAGAAAGATAAAGATTTGGTACATTTAAAAGCCTAAGACAAGCATGAGCTTCTCTTAAATAAGTACCTGTATGATTCCAGCATGGTCACCCTTAGAGTGTTCGGAAGCAGAAATCACCCACGTGCCAGGCCAGTGGGTCCCATCTGCCATCCATGTCGCCCGAGAAGCCTTCAAAGCTTCCAAAGGTTCATCCTCTGCATTCTGTCTCCGAAGCTTCATCGCCTTGATTTCTTCCCGAGCATTGTAAGCATCAGAACGACGCCTTATAGAATCGGGAAGACCATTGATACGAACCTTGAATTCATCGTACTCCCGCTTAACCCTTCTCCGGTCCTTGACAAAATCCTGGCGCACCTTATTTTTAAATGGATCCTTTTTCAGGCTAAAGTACGATTCAGGATTTCTCGGTTCAATATCGTGTTTACGACAGAATGGGACCCACAAGTTGGCAAAGCTCGCTGCCTCTGCCATGGCCTCGAATGTAAGGAGGGCTCCCCCATCATCAGAAACATAGCAGGAGAGCTTTTCTACAGGATAATCAGCAGCAAGAATAGACAGAATAGTGTTTGCAGTAACAAGTGGAGGTTCTTTTTCTGGATCAGCAGTGGAAACAAATATGTCCATCCCTGGAAGATCAGATTTCCCAGTTGGGTTTGTGGGGCTCGGCGTCTCAAACTTTTCTTTCAACACATTAAGATCAGTAGCACGATTAACAGGGCAGAGCTTTGGAAGTTGGTCAAGCAGCCAAGAGAAGGCAAACCAAATCTCACAGATGATTGACATTAACCAAAGCCATCTAGCATCCTCGTTAGGGTAGCTCACCCTCCATGCCAGAAATAGCCCAAGAACAGCCATACGGACAAAAATCAAGAGTCTGCACAATATAGATTTAGAGTTGATGCTTGTCAGCCTTTTTACACAATCATTACAAGAATGTATGTTTAGAGGATTTTGTAGGATATTAGTTATTGCAAGAAATAGATGATTAGATGGATATTTCAAAATTATCATCTGTCAGAACGTCACACCTTCCTCACAAACATATTCCGCAACCAAACTATGTTTCCAAGTGTAATTCATGAGAACAGAAAACAAAGGAGTGAAGCAAAATGAGTTTTACCTGTAAGGGCTGAGTATTGCAGCTGATATCTTCAATTTACGGGTGAGTGGCCTCCATGGTTTGCCAAGAAGTTCCGGAGGCTCTCCTGGTTCGTTGTTTTTACCATCCGTGGGCCCACCATCTTTGGGCCATATTGCATTACCATATCCATAAGTCCCCTTTGTCTCAAACAGCCATCTGTTGTGATCAAAATCCACTCCAGTTTGGGTCCTCGTCATCCCGGACATGCTGGCTGATTTCATCAATGACATCCTCCTGTCCAACTTCGTCATGCCACCAGTCGATGGCAAATGTAATGGCTGCCCCGTCCCCACTGAGGTTGCTGGTAAATCTGTATTCTTGTAAGGTTCTTTACAACCAGGGCAGATTCCATCACCAGTCCTGACAGAATCCACAAAACAATCACGGCATATCTTGAAATCACATTCACATGGGAGGATATCTGCACCCCTCTCATCGCTCATCACTTTTCCATCACAGCCCTGTACAGAACACAAAGACCCTTTTGTACCAGCCATCTGGGGATGGTTAGTCTCAGACTCAATCACCTTATCCATCAAGTGGGCCCGAGTAACGCTGTTAAAGCCACCGGTGAACAAAGAACTCGATACATATTGCTCCTCAACCCTCTGTGAAATCGGGGGTGGTTCCGTCCTTAATGAAATTGCAGCATCCATGGGCTGATTATCGGGTGTTGGAGGTATATGGACAGTGTATCCTTGGAATTCCACACTGTTTATTTCGCTATCAAAACTGTCCCTTGACAAGTTGGTGTATCGACCAGAAGAGGTCCGCCTTTGAAAGTTCACACCTGACCCTCTTCCTGCCATTGCACCACTATTTGCACTGGAAAACTATGTACTTCTCTTGCAAGCCTGAAAACTCATCAGAGACAAAGAATCACGAGAGAGAAATAATATATAATGAAATAGAATTACATTAATCTTCTTGATAAAATTTTCAAATTTAAGTCTCACAAATACGACTTTTATCTCCTAGATAATATGGTTTATAACATCTGAGCATCTTACATAACTCACTATCTTATTGTCCGGATCAGACACTTTCTCTTTCTGCAAAGTTACTGAAAGAACTAATAAAGAACACCTTTCCAGATCAAAATTAAGAAGATTTTCTCCCATAACAATGAAAATCGAGATAAACCAGTTCAAGCAACTAAAAACACAGGGGGGGGACAAAAAGTACCTATAATCTGCAGAAACTGGTGCAACAAATATTAGGATCAAGAACACAGAGTCCCCCCCCAAAGATCAAACTTTTTCAAGAAGAATCCCTGAACTGAGCGGAGTTTGAAACTAAAGAAGCTATGCAGATCAATCAGAAGTCCAAAGAACTGCATCAACAAGAAATATCAATTCAAAACGTGTGAACAAATCACATCCCACATGTATTGAATGAGCATGCATACACAGAAAGAGATATAACTCCTTATCCCAAGTATTAAGTCTCGCATACTTCAAAGAAGAGGGCACCTCAAATAGAAACAAAGAAACGGCCTCCCCAATGCGTGTTAGAAAATTTCAAAAATACTTTAATAATATAAACTAATGGTACACCTACGACAAATATACATACTCGGTCCTGCAAATATTACAAGTTACAACTGTAATCACAATGCTACTGTGACCCGGTCTTAAATTGTTCAAAAGCAGAAGCGAACAAAAGTTTGCGTCTCTCTCTCTCTCTGTCTGAAGTCGGTTATGTAGAAATTCTGAACGGATCAAGCAAAAGACATAGACAAACTTGGAAAGAAAATAACAGTACGGGCCGGCGAAATATCTATCCAAGAATCCCAGATGAATCACTAATTCTTACAAACCAATAACATATATACTAAGTAACATCAGCCGATAACAGTTAAAAAGATGAGGGACACTAGAATAAATAAAAGACGATCTGAATCACTTCTAGTATATACCTTAAGAATTATGTACAAGGTCAAAAAAGAACAATTTTTTAAGGGCTTTAAGTTCCCGTTGGTTCAGACTCAGAAACTAAAAAAAAAAAAAAAAAGCTTTTGGGGTTTTTCTTGGGTCTAAAACAATGGGGTTTTTCTGCTACGAAGGTAACTTTTTACTCCAAAATATTATAAAGAAGATTATGAATGTATTGATTTTACCCTTTTTCCGGCTTTTGGTAATAATTTATATATAGAGTGAGAAGATGACAGAAAATGTAAGATGGATCCTATTGGTCGAATGCTCGCTCGCAAAGCAGCAATGCTAGGTATTAATTAACTGGAATTTATAAATTCTACATCCATCTAATTTAAATGTATTTATTTTTATTATTTTATTTTGAAAGGAAACTAAATGTAATTATAATTGTTGTATGTGAATATAATGTGTTGATTATTTGGTAGAATTTACAGAGAAGTATAATTAGTAATAAGTATCGAACAATTTTTATATGATTATCATTTAAATAATTCAAAATCTTGCTAAACAATAAAATATTATGTACTGATATTTAAATTAGTGATGCGCTTGCAGTTTGAATTTCATAAAGATAACATTGTATAGTAGGTTCAAAATTCAAATGACCTCTTCCACTTTCGCATGTGTAACTTTGACCTTATTATAATGGAATAATAAAATAAAAATAAAAAGTGGATTATAACTCCTCTTTCACGATTTTGCCCACAAAATGGAAGGTAATTTACAAAGTACCGTCATAAGTTAGGCGGAAGTGAAATGGGAAAGAGGCTAAAATTGGAAAAGAAAACGCGGTCGGAGAAAGAAATGAACCGCTCTCCGCTGTATATTTCCACTTTCCAGCTTATTTTCCCATCATGACAACACTGCTCAAAAACCTTCTTTTTTTCTTTTTTTTGCTAATTCAAAGATATTATTAATATTTCTCGTATTTGCGCTGTTGGGCATATATATATAAGAAAAATACGGGTCAACAAATTAATATCGTTGTCTTAATTTATAATATTCTCGTCTTAATTTGCCGCTGGGAATTCTATTGAAATAAATTTGAAGCCATATGGCCCCATTTATGTAGGTAGGGAACCTTCCCACTGAATTAGAGGGTTTGTGGTAAGTTTTTTTTATGAAAGTTAGCTCCATAATTTATAATATAATAATGTAATAAGTTATTATAGAATTAAGATATCTTTAATATAAAATACATAATTATAAAAATATTTTTAATAAAAATTATTTAAAATAAAGATACCTTACAATATAAAAATATATTAAATATTAAAATATAACACAAATAATTTATAAAATATTATTTTGTATTTAAAATTTAAAATTTTATTTTTATATATACAATATGGATATCAAATTAAAGATCATGAATAGATAATCAATTTCATATAGTTTTCATAAAAAATGGAGCTGGTAAATAGTCAATGATTAACAACTTTAGGCCCACCAACCAATATTATATATGCATGATCATCATTCTTTGTGTGTGTGGACGCAATGTGTGCATGTTTCGTTTTTTTGTTGCATCAATTTTCTTGATCAAAATTGCGACTTTGATGAACTAGTAATATACTTTTATGTTTTTTTGTAGTGTTTTTAAATATATATATATATATATATTAAAAGTTTATTGATTGATTTTATTATCAGCGGATTACAAAATAAATAAATCAAATTATTGACGGTGAATCCCTAAAATGTTCACTTTAAAAATCTTGCCAGAAGGTTTATGTGATTTATACTTTATTGTGCCTTTTAGATTGTTATTATAAAAACGAGTATGTTCTTTCATGTGATACACGAACATATTATTATAGTATAATAATATCAAATTTTAGAAATACATAAAATTAATATTTTTTAAAATATATATAATTATGTTCAATAATTTATATATGTAGTATGATTATAACAAAGATTAAATATTATATATAAAATCATATTTGAAGATTAATTTATTTTATTTATAAAATACAATTATCAAATTACCAAATATATAGTAATTGAAATAAAAAAATTGAATAAAATCTGGTATATCAATGTGAATTTTCTTTTAATATTTATAGCATCGAATTTGCCACAAATTCATAATTTGATTTGTTAAAATCAAGTAATTATGAAGAAATATGAATTTTTGTATTAGTTTTGATAAATGTTTATTCGTTAGCAATATAACAACATTTTCTAAAAGTCTATCTTGTCATTTTTGGAAAAACAAATTAACAAAAAAATAATAATAACAAATATAAAAACAACTAGTTAACTATTATATTATATTATATATATATATATATAGAGAGAGAGAGAGAGAGAGATAGACATTGGGTGATTAGATGGGCAGTACATGGACACGGTTTTGGTTCTGTATTGGAACCGACGGTCAACGGTTCGGTTTAATTGTTGATTCGGTTTGGATTCAGAACCGGAACCTAGTTCGGTTCTGGTTCCTGGAACTGGCAGTTCCGATTCCAAAACTGTCGATTTTGGTTAAAAACCGGCAATTTTGGTTTTAAACCGGTGGTTCCAAGTGTGAATTTGTAAAAAAAAAAATGAAGAAGAAGGAACTGATAACCAAAACCAGAACCATAAAACCGCCGATTCCAAAATCGAAACCAACTATATGCCGATTCAGTTTCGGTTCCACCCTCTGGTTCCAAAGATGGGGCTATTATTATTACATTTCAAATATAATATTTTTGCTGCACCAAACATATTAATCTGGGTATCATAATATTGCAGTAATACTTTGAATCGCCAGAAATAATGTCATAAGTATAATTAGCTAAGTAAACTTATAAAGTGATTATAAATAGATTAATAAGTTAAAGTATATATCAAATGTGTCATCCACATCAATAAATTATTGTGTGTGTTTTTTGTTCTTTTTGGTATTTTATATTTAATATATTACTTTTTATATATAACTTCAATTATGTATTACATCATTGTTAACTATATCTCTTTACGCAAAGTATTTACAATTAGTTTAGGTTTATTGATGATTAAATAGCTTTTTTTTTATAAAAAAAATTCGTATAAAATATATATTTAAAATTATCATATTATAGCATTTTTTAAACTCTACTAATAATTCTTTTAATTCTTTATTTCATCACATAAAAAATATCTTGAAAGATTCCAAATTCTAAAAATGTGTTAATTTTATATTTTTGCGGATAATAGAAAAATATATCGATAATTTTGTTGAAGACATATACTATTGTTATATATAGTACGAGGATATTAAATAAATTATAGAAACATTATCTAGTACATGGAAAGTTAATAAATTATAATAAATACAAACAAGGAATTTCTAAAATATGTGTGTATATTAAATTTTGGTTATGTTTGACTAATATATTTTCTAAATAGAACCCACTCAAATGTTTTGTTTTTATTTTATTTTATTATGTTTTTTTTTATCATTTTTATTATATCTATGAATTATTAATAAATTATATAGTATAATTACATCAATAAATTTTTAATTAATATGTATATATATCAAGTTTGTCGCTCACATCAATAAATTGTAATATTAAAGAAGAAACTTTAAGAATTTCAGTCAAATGGTGTATTTATTGTATGGTGCATTAATTCTTTCAATTTTCATGTAATTACTGTTATTTTTTCATATTTTATTAATGTATTTAGTGTTGTTTTGACCATTTAATTAATGTTGGAATTGTTTTTTTATTTTTTATTGCACCGTTTTTATTTTTTAAGTACTGAGATCAAATTAATGAAATTTCTATAATATGGTTGTTATTAAATTTTAGTAACGTTTGATTAATCTAGTTACTATATAAAATTCATTAAATTGTTTTTAATCACGCTGTTTTTTAAATTATTCCAATAATAACTTTTTATTATAATTATGAATTATTTTAAGTAATAGTTTATATAGTGTAATTATATCAATTACATCTTAATCAATATGTGTATATATCAAGTTTGTCAACTACGTCAACAAATTATAAATATTAAAACCCAAAATTATAAAACCTTCGGTCAAATTGTATATTTATTGTAGGGAGCATTTATTTGTTTTAACTTCCATGTATTTATGAGCTACTCCTATATACATTTCAATTAATTCATATTTAAATATCGATATATATCTACAATACAAGTTTTTATAAATTAAATTATTTTAATAAGTAATTAATAAACGATTGAATGTTCAATTATTTTTGTTTTCCATCAAGAATGTATGTGTGTGTTGTGTTGGCAAGAATACACAATGTTCAAACACATGATGGATGGTCTTATGAAAGAAGTTATTATTGAGGACGGATGAGGTTTGTTTTGTAATAGTCGTTGATAATAAAAATGGTTCGAAGATTTTATGCTCAGACAAGAATTGTAAAATGTGTAGCGAAATCACAAATATTATTTATAAGATATTTGGAAATAGTAATTGAAAATATTTTCATTCCAATTTCGAAAGGATTATTTTAATGAAAATTTGTTTTGTTTTACTCTTTTATTTACTTAAATATTTGTAAGATTTAGGAAATATTTTTTAGAAAGAAACACCATAAATATATACTATAATATTGTGTGCATGATTTAGCATTCCTTAAAAATAATATTTTCATACAATTTGATAGTATTATTAATACTTCTTCATATTGTTAAAATAATTGTGTGTGTACTATTATTTTTATATTAGTAGTATGAAATTGGTCTCTTAATATCGATAAATTTATATTCTTAATTAATAACGCAATTACATATAATATTTATCCTTTTTCACATACTTATAATAATTACTAATTGTATTTTATGTAATATTATCAGATCAATCATTTATTATTTATTAAATATATTTTAAAATAATCTATAAATTTTACGAGTTCAACACTATTTCCACAAAACAAACTAGCCAATGAACTAACTATTACGCTAACGTATTTTAAAAAATGACACAATCTAAATGTGAACAAACATTAAAATATGAAAATCACATGAAATATATAATTATCTATCCTAAATGCACCATGAAATATTCTAAAATTCAATTCAAATCCCGTTTGATGGGTACGAGTCCCGATCTTGAAGCAAAATTTAATTTATATTTCATTTTTTTCTTTTTTGGACGCCGATGCTTGATGTATGTATGTATGTATATATGTATATATGTGTATATATATATATATGCTTACATATTATAACCAGAAAAGTGCAGAAATAAGCTAGATTTTCCACCTATATGATGCAAGAGGTGTTACAATAGTCAATCACTGTAGAAGCAGGGAATAAAAGGAGCATTGTATAATGTTTAAAATTCCTAAAAATACTACACGTCACAGATTCTAAAGCACAATTAGTACTAAATGTTAACAACTGCAACCTGTACAAAGTCAAGCCTCTCTGCACTCTTCACCTGAATAATTTTGTATACCCACCAATCCATTAAATGTTACCAACATGAACACTTAGCAGCACACAAACACGAGCACATCGAGCACCTGCACGAGCATTTCTTGCACCTACACGAACTCGCGCAGCTGGGTTTCAAACACCCCAGTCCAAGGCACGTCCCCTTTCCAAAGGGGCATTTTGGACACTTCGGCCTCCAACAGCTTTTTACACAACCAGTACACGAACAATCTAGGCATTTGGGTCTTTTAATCTTAATTTTACAGCATTTATTACCACAACACATGGAAGTACACTTGAACCTTTTCTTCAGGCAGAGATTCTGGCGAATCTTTCTGAGTCGAATTTCAGTGGTCATATTCTCCATTTCTTGAATGAACCTGCAAAGATGTCGAATGTAATCTGGATATAGCTCCAAGTTGCAATGTCCACCTCCTTTTATCCACAAGGGATCATATGGTTCCCTTGCCATTTTACATAATCCGTCACCATGCAACCAATTTACCACATCATCCTCTGTTCCCTGTACATTGCATTATTATAATTTGGTTAATAACGTAATATAATGAACTTCCAAACATCAAACAACAAGAAATGGAAATTAGTTTGTCAACATGTCCATTCCCTTGTCTGGCATATGCTGCCCGATATTAGTTTCCAAGCAAAGGATTCATTGTTGCAAATAAGGCTAAAAAAAAACTTGTGCATACAAAAATAGTATTGAGATCATTATCACCTTTCTCAAGAATTAGCATCATACATTATTATAGAAGTTTTACTAGTTTGAAGAAGAGAGAAATCATTTCTGCTGGTTCACCCAATTAGTTGGAGGGTAAAGAAGGCTGTTCAGATCAAATGAAAGGAAATGAGACGAATAGGAGAGCTTCAAATGATGGTGCAAGAAATAAAAGCAAGTACGTGAAGATAAGTGCGGCTGCATCCTTCAACTTAAATTCAATTGTGGCTTTTTCTCAACCCTTGTAAAATCTAGACGACAATAACAATTTGTAGCATTCTATCTCGACATAAATTATTTCCAATATGCATTGAAACCAACAATCTACCTCATCTGACCCCAAACACAATAGAGCTTTAACAAGGTAAAATATATACCAGCACAATTTTGGTGTCATTTGCCCATTTTTAAAGAATGAAATATATAATATATATATATATATATTAGAGGCATGAAGTTTGTTCATATGGCATTCTTTCTCTGTCAAAAAAAGAAAGATTGTCCAGGTTTCATATGTATATCCCAAAATCCCGTCTTTCATCAAATTTAAAAGAATGACAGCATTCAATTTTTATATTCATTGTCCCACATAATCACGAAATATTATAAATCTGAAGTTAACTACTTTAAATAGATTCTTTACAGAAAGCGTAATTTGTCAGGAACATGTTGTAAAACATGTGAAGTAGTATTTACATGTTCAGTATCCAGATCCATCTATCCCAATGAACTGATTCCTGCTAGACTAGGTATGAACTCTTCTATAAAAACTGGACAAAAATATAAGTTAGATATATTGCTACATTATTTCCACAACAACGTCCCAATGTGGCAGTTGACATAATGGTATAGCACAATTGTTTTGTTGAAAGAAAATAAAGGGAAGATTAATTTAAGAGGTCAAACCTTAATTTCTAAGGTGCCAAGAAGGAAAGAGAAGCAATAAAATTTGAAGGGGAGAACCATGTTGCTACTGAGAGGCTTTTTAATATAGGATAGAAACCCTAAAAATATAAATTTTGTGAGGCAACTGGTCTTAAAAATTTGGATTTATCAACAAATTAAAACAAGCTCAGACAGCATGTTCTTCAGCTTGCTTTACTGGTGAGAATGTGATGGAACTTATCTTTATTATTTGGTTGAAAAGATTTATATTTCAGTCTGTTTCCTTTACCTGAAAACTTTATGGCTTTGCTACTGAATCAGAACAAAGAATTGCAATCAAAAATTTTTTTATGCTTTTTGCTTGTTTATTCGAGGAATCACTACTCAAGTCATAGAGGAAGAATAGTTTTTGTTACAGCAGTTTATTAGTCATTCATTCGTTATAGATCGGACAGGCTTTTCAGTCACATTTTTATCCAACTACAGCTCACCACATATGTTATCCAAATCCACAGTCTCACCATCTATGTTTTCCAACTCACATAGTTCTGTTTTTACACACACAGTACATGGCAAACTACAAACATGATAATCTGTCTTTAATATGCAGTTGCTGTTAGACCAAGAGTTTTCTGGAGGTTTTGCATTGAATTGTCCATATACTCACTGTGGTGCTAGGAAATATTCTTAAAACGGCTTCAGTTATTCAAAGATTTGCTTTATATAGTGGAAAGATTCCAAGTTATCCTTTCTTGCTTGATCTTGCATTCTGCTATTAATTAACCTTTTTCCCTTGTAAGTGGAAAAATATTAACTTTTTATTTAACAGCATTAGTTTGTCTTCCATCAATTTCAACTTAAATCCCATTATTAGCATTGATAACCATGAAGCCAGTTTCTTTTCATTCTAGGCATTCTCAGCAACTAGATTCAGTAATATCCAACATTCATACTTAGATTTCTTAGTGGAAAGAGATGAAGTTTCATGAAGAGAAAAAAATGAAGGATGCGTCTAATCAGATCTGATCTGACGATCTCTGGTAAGGCCACAATGGCTTTAACAGTAGTCGCAAAATCTTGAACAGTGGAAAGGTACAGCAGAGGTATTATGTTTTGTGAAAGAACAATGATTTTGAATTTCACAAATCCGGCGACAAAATTATTACAGCTAGAAGTTGATGATCTTTTATGGAGCGATGACTGGAAAAGTTCCACCAAACTAAACTTGAATGGTATTTGAAGCCATGGACGTAAAATGCTAATTCTAAAGAAATGAGGTCCTGTGGCACAATTTGAACTTCTAATAAAGCAAACTCACCAGCAATCAATAGTGCTTCAGCAGAATCAAAATGAGAGGAGTTCATGACCTAAATAGAAGTAATTCTCATTCAAATTCATTTCTCTCACCCATCCACCCACCCACCCCTAACCAAAGAAAGAAAAGAAAAGGCGAGGTAGTAACTCTGTTAACAGAATAATAGAGTTCAAGAGGTATATCGTCAACAATAATTAAGAGAAACGTCTCTCAAGGCTCCTAATTCTACATATCTGAGCTGGCTTACGGAGATTCAACATGGAATAACGACGACAACTGCAAATACAAGTTCTGGAATTTACGGAACCAAAAAATTAATTTGTCAAATCTTTGTCAAATTGGATAGGTTCTTTTTGCCAAGCAATTTTGCAAGTTCCCAGAACACAATGCTACAAGACTAATACTCACTTCGAAGAAACCATCAACATATCCAAACTAAAGAAAAGAACAGAAAAGAAAACGGCAGCAAAGGAGACTAATTTGTATAAAGTTTCCCAAAATGAAGAGGCTTTCATCCACCAAGAAGTGAGCAGATCACTAACATGCAGTGCTACCATACAAATATTCAGTTGTAAGTGAGCAATGAACATATCCAAATAATATTTAACTAAAGATTAGACCCAACAAAGATGTCGTAATAAAGGCATGTTCTAATTATGTGAGATTCAGGAACTAATGTTACTGGTAACAGTGGATTCACTTTTTTAAAGATCAAAGAACAAATACAACAACAATAACAAACAAGCCTTTTTTATTTGAGTTGATGATTCTATACTTTCAATATGACTGGGGCATCTAGGGTCTCCTTTGCACATATCCAAACCATCTTAAGTTTGTTTCTCTGAATAGATGGTTTTTATTGAATAGATGATTTTTACGTTTAAAAGGACATCTGAGTAATTCAAACTAATAAAAGGAATTCATTACAAGAAACAAAAGAAGCTATGGGGCCAAGCTGAACAACTAACTTAGGCTAACCAGATATATATTATCATTCAGAGTCACGAAATTTAGCAGTACACTAGTATGCTCCACACTCAAGTATGTTGCTAAGGATGAGTATGATCTGCACATGCAAGTAATGTGAAAATAACAAGAGCATCATGGATAAATAAATGTGTAAGATTGACATGCATCATAAATCCTCAATAGTGGTGCAAGACGAACAACACATGTCAACATTAAAGTTTATTCCTGAGAATATTTTTGTAATAGGAGAATATTGCAATGGTTTTCACTGTTCTAAAGTTTCGTTAGTTCTTTCTTTGCTTTATTTTCTCTCACAAACTGTTTCTAAGTTGGAATCTATAATTTCTAGTTGGGCTCTATATTTTAAGCATCACAATTTGAACAGTATCTAGTACCCTACAATTTGATGATCTATTTTCTCCTTCTAGTAGAGATAATATATAACCAAAAAAACAACCCAGAAATAGGACAAGTTCTGCTTATATCTTCTTGGAGAGTTTAGAAAAAAATCCAAAGCCATGTTTGGTGTTTTCCCCATGTCTCTAGAAGAAAAGTTTCGAGCAGTAGGAGTTAAGAATGTGGTGAAAAAGTGTGTATCGATGAGTTGCTGACAAAAATGTTAAACATGCATATCTTCTATTCCTGTGAAATGCAGATAAGACGTTCGCTTTCATTTTCTGGAAGATATTTTGTAGTTTGCATACCTTGTAAAGCTTGTCTTGTTGTGGTTACATGTGATATAGGAGGGTATACAGGATTATTCGGTTGAAATAACAGTTGGTAAGTGGTTAGAAGGACCACAAACCAACTTCCAAAACCATAATCACTAATACATTTTTTGTTATGAGATAACAATTTCCACGGTTCCAGAATCAGGGAGGAGGACAGATCAAGCTATAGGTTAATACTCTCACAGCCGCTAATAGGAAATAGGTACAGAGACCAAAGCTGAAAACTATGAATACTCCAATCTGTCGCTCAACAACAAATATGTAAATGCAAGAACTGTCTAATATGCAACCATTCTTCAATGGCCATTGCCAAATATTGACCACTCAGCAAATATGGCATAAATAACTAAAATGTTCATTGCAAAATACTAGAGATTCCAGAATCACTTACATGTATGACAAGCACAGGAGACTTCACGTTCCGGATTTTGTTTACATTCTGCATAGTTAAAAGAAGTTAACAGCTTAAAGCGACTGCAAGTAAAAGTTTAACGCAAGTTTAATTCAAACGATGTAAATGATAGTGTTTGAAAAGATATAAGCATGAGGGTCCCACGATAATTTGCATGCAGGAGGTGGAACTCTGGAATGACCACAAATAGGTATGAGATAGAGGGATGTATAAAGAAATCTTTAGAAAAAATAACTCTACCCAATCATCAGATTTTTCAACATTTTCAGACAACCACATCTGAAATTTATCAAGAATTACATTGAATAACTATTATTGACAGATGAAGCATATATTGGCTAGATAGAGTGTGAGGGATATTGCTAAATGTCTGCATACATGGATCATCCTTGATAAAGCAAAATAATAAAATGGTATGTCTGCATTATCTTGTTTCATTTATTAGAAGGCTAACTAGTTCATTACCAACTCACACATTTTGTTATAGTATATTCAAGCTCATGGCACATCTTTGGAGAAATGACAAACTACATTTTCTATCTTACTTTCCGAACAGAATCAACCACTTCTTTCCACTCTGTGGTTCAAAGAAACCAAACCATTTTACATAGAAAATCCTTGGGGGGTATACCAAGTACCCTTCAATCACTCACATATGATCTTTCTTTGGGAGGCTTAACCAATTCGGGAATTGAGGTGGACTTCTGTAACAGAACACAACATCCAACTGATAATATGTGACAAACTTAGACCTACAGAATTTGACATATAGAAACAGGGTTTTCAGTTTTTAAATCCCATGTTACAGAAATAATCTCTGACACAAAGTGATAGGACATCACTCTATATCATGACTGAAGCCACATTAGACCAGAAGGTGTCTAGTCCATCCATGATTTCTTAGATTAGCTAATTAACATCTCACTGTATGTTCATTTCTGGGAATATATAATATACTAACCTTGTAAATATCACAACAAAGGGTGAACTTTACATGACAGAGCACACGAAGTCCAGATAGGATAGCACTGTGCAGAACAACACCTCTCAACCTCGGCAATTGAGCTGCTAAATGTAATGTGGGACCACTTCCAACTGATTGCCCATATAGTATTAAATCTTCCTGGCTAGTCCCATACTCCGTTTGGAGACACTCATATACAGCCTCTATGTCCGCATATGTGTCATATTCACTTGGCTGGGAAGGGTAAAAAACCAAAGTTTTCATATTTAACTAGACACATTTGGTTTAAAAGAACAACATCAATTAAAAAATAAAACACATACGAAACTAATTGAGATAATTCACAAACATTAAAAAGATCATAGCAAGTTCATTCCTTTTGCTACATCATGCCAATTTCTTTCAGATATCAGCATATGTTGACTTATTGCCACTGACCCAGTAAGTGTATCACAACTTTAATTAAATAATTATAAGCAAAAATGTACAAGCTGCGTTATTTTATTTGCACTCCAGCATTGAAATAAAAAGGTCAATACTTTATTTATGAAGAGGAGAAGTCATAACTGTGACTAAAATCTTACTGAGCCGATTGAATTTTACCTTACCAGTAGAAGCTCCATAACCAGAATAGTCATACCTGCAAAATTAAATCAGAATCAGTCCACCATGACAGATAAATTAAATGAATCAAACAGGGTAGAAATAGATGTGAGAAAAATCCTAAGCCCATCTATTGCATTACTAAGAAATAGTGAATGTATAGGAGAAAGGGCAAGCCAATACCATACCATATTCAGGATTTGCGAAAACTTAGTGGAATAAGTCTATTTAAATACAGGATAGTTGCAATAACTCCCATTTAAATTGTCATGTAAGAAAATTCTCAAGGCAAACAAGTAAATGGTCAATTTATGGATTGAGACCTCGGAGAAAACTCAGAAGGCAAAACGAAAAAATTAAAAAATTAAAAATAGCTAAACATCCTGAAAAATAAGCAAACATGAGACAAAAAGATTTCCAAGATTTAAGCTTTCAAAACATTCCATCTGGCATTATTATGCAGATGGCCAGAAGAATCAAGAGCAACATCACGAAGACAATGAAATCAACAGCAACATGAAAGCAAAAGCATAAAAGTCGCTGCAAAAAAAGCACAAAACCCCCCAAAGAAAACAAAATCACAAGATGTCACAATCAAAAAGCTCCATTAAAAACTCTTTAAACCTTGCAAGAGTCAGTCACCAGTAAAACCCATCACTTTCACACAAGAAGACAGGCAAAATTACAGGCATTAATAGAAGGAAAAGGACCAGAAACAAAATTAAATCTATCTCTGAGCTTTTTCAATAAATCAGAGGATAACGCATTAATCCAATAGACAATCTTGACAAAAACACAGCTGTCTAAGAAATACAGTGACAAAATGCTGCAGTCTAAATCAATTAAGTTTTCAGATCTAAGCCCACTATGTAACTGAGGCTTGAAAGTTTCAACGCAGGAGAAAACGAATCTTCCAACCCTTCTCAGTAAAGAAACCAATTGAACTTTTACAGTGGAAAAGTTTACTGAAAAAGTGCTACCAACCCCATAAAGATGGGTGAGTGAGGCGCATGAGTAAAAAGAAAATCTCACATTTCACACAACACAAAATTCAGCACACCCATAAAAGAACTTGTGCATCAAATAAAAATACAAGTTGAGAACCTACAAGAGGAAAAAAAAGTATAAAAAGGCAAGCTTTTCCAGCCTTAAATGCAAGCGATAGGCTTTATGGCTTAGTACTTTCGAAAAAAATGTAGAGAGAAAAGAAAGAAGATTTGTACTTTTCACAGAATACAGGAAATGATAAACAAAAGGGAAAATCACAAAATCAATCCGCACAAAAATGGGCATAAAGATCAATAAGACTCCATTTTTCTTTCAATTTGTTTTTCTAAAAATGAGAACTTCAAGAGAAACTGAGAAGGAGAAAGATACGCAGAAGAGAAGAGATCGGACCCAATAAGATTAACCCTGAGATTGGCTTTAAGTTGTACAAAGAGGTCATAGAGCTGGCCCAGATCAGCTGCATTTCCATGAGAGTACAACACGGTAAGCCTGGCGTACGGGTTCCTCAAGTAAAACGCTACAATCTTGTTGCCCCTTTTAGTGCGGATGGTCAATACATCGAGAGAAGAATCATCAATGGCTATCGGAAGAGACGACGTTGTTGAGACAGCCACCAACTTGCCGTCGTCCTTTTTCTTCACCTGGTAAGTAGGCGGTGTGGGTGGAAAGAAAGCAAATTTGGCCGCCAACTGAGATATCAGACACCCCATTGAATTAATCAAGAGAACCAATCAATGTGTGTGTTTCTCTTGTGTATAAGATTTGCAAGCGCAGCGCCACCACCAGCCCAGTAGACGATCGATGTCTCAAGATTCTTCTAGTCATGAATGCATGTGTGTGTTTTGTTGTGGGGTGGGTGGAGTAATGTGAAGGGTGAATAATGACGAGGGCTTCGTGCTCTGTGGGATGTGTGTTGGGAGATGGAAAAGAGAGGTGGGTGCGGGTGTGTGTGCGAGAGAGAGAGAGAGAGAGAGGGAGGGGGGGGGGGGTTTGTTGTATGTGAGGAACTGAGGAGGGTTAGAGGTTGGAGTTTTTTCTAGGGGCAAGGAGGACTGTGTTGTGTTTGGCTAAATCTGTGTAAGATGGGATCATATGAATCTCTCTTCTGGTTTTGAGCGAGCACTCTGTGAGTGTGGGTATGTGACTAGGTGTGTGTGAGAGAGAGAGAGAGAGAGAGAGAGAGCGTGGTGGAGATGGTGAAGTGTTTTGCAATGTGTGTAGCGTACTGTGTGTGTGAGCAGGTTTGGTGCTGGCAGGGATAGAGAGGTGTGTGTGTACGTGTGTGTGGGGGATGTGTGTGATATAAAGAATTGTTAATTCTCATTTAAAGAGGAAAGAAAGAAACGAAGAGTTATAAGTAATTAAGTAGACATTAATGTGGTGTGTCAGCACAAGCACAGTCTCTGATGCTGCTGCTACAACGCAACTATTTCTGGTAGAAGAGGACATTTTTTCCACCTCACAATAACAACAAAAGAAAGAAATATGGACAAACCCAATTAATTATCAATTACATCTGCTCTTACTTCTTCTTCTTCTTTTTTTACCTCCCAAGTCAAGATGAATCACCCAAAATTGCAATTTCAATTTTCAAAGTTGTGTATCTTGTGATTGATACATTTATGATTTCGAAATTAAAGTCAATTAATCTTATTTTCTTATCTTAAAGGTTTATTATTGGGTCGAGTCACTGAACAAGCTTAGTCGTCAATTTTTATTTAATTTTTTAGACCTAATTCATTTAACTGTAAATGTATTGCATTATATAGTTATCTTTAGTGTATCGCGGCATGTGCACTCAACTACTATAAATACACTCCAAGTAGTAAATAATGTAGAGTAATATTGTTTGAATCTGATTTGATATTTATTTCTAGTTCTTTATTTATTTTATTTTGTTTTACCAAATCAATGCTAACTTGATTCTTTAGATAAATGATAGTATCATAAACGAATACTTAGTTGAATTTACTATATACAGTCCATGTGGATACGATACATGTTCTTACCATATTTTACTATAATTTACCTCGTGCACTTACGAGTCATATTTTAAGTGAAATAAAATAGCGAACAGTTGATATCACGATAATAGATTAGCAAGCTATAAATATACAGATATATGTGTAATTTACCTAACAAAGTTAACTCGTCTGTACCCTTGCTTTTTCGGTATTAATATATAAAATATAAAGTTAATCAAAGGTCCACATGATTACGACTCTATCATTGAACTCCAATAACAAATACCATTTACCAGATCCCTACTAACTTTGCAACGATATCATAAGTTGATAAGGTCTCATGCCCTTTAAGACAAAAACATTGCATATTGACAATGAAGCAAATATAAGATATAGATTAAGCTCAATTGTCCCATATAAGATATGATTCACATTCACATTCAACTCATTACCCATTTATCACAATTTGAGCATGGATATGAATGTTCTACCAATGGGCTATCATAACAAAGCTCAAGCACTTGCTAAACCATATTGTTATCATTTGAAGACCAACATTATATTCTACAAAACTTACTCAAAAGAAAATTATTTATAGATTATGCTCTAAAAATACTTTAAGCTTTTCAACCCCTTTAATATAAAAAGATAATTTTCTAGACGACAATATATTGACGTGCTTGTCATTTTAACTACCAAAACTGGTAAATAACATATAAATTGAAACTTGCTATCAAGATTTTCTTAATTTTTTTCTGTCTCTTTCGTTATAGCATTTCAAGAATTAATAAAATGGACAGTACAGTCTTCAATTCTATTAGCTTGTTTCTTAAGAGTCTTAATTTCAATTTTCTTCTGAAAAGTAAGACCTTATTTTAGGATTAGTTAACGAAGTTGACATTATGAGGACTAGCCCCCTCTCTAAATTTTATTGTCATTGATTGCTTCAATTTTGTGGCTATATTTTAGCCCAATAAGTGAGACTTTATTCCATCATTCGTTGACATTATTAGAATTATGTGGGTATATTTTGTTCTTAAAAACGAGACCTTATTTCAGAACTAGTTCATGATTTTGATATAATTAAAAATTGATCCCCTTCCCAAATTTTTACTGTTATTGATGACTTTAATTATTGGTATTATGACATAAGGATCAAAACACCCAACCAAGTTTGTGATGAAGAAGTAAGAAAAATGCAGGGGAATATAATAAAAGTGGAAGAAAACGAGCAAAACTTCGAACAAAAGCTGCACCTTATCTTATTAATGGTTTTATTCTTCTTCCAACTGAGTTTTTAACCCCCAAAAATCATGCCAAACAATATAGTCCAGAGTAGACAAGTAAATGTTCAACTTGGGTAGATTACGCTCCAACAAATGGTTACAGACACGGTCGGACCTTCCTTTAGCTGAAAGAATTCATCACCTCAAGTTCGGAATTTTTTTAATTTTTAGGGGCTCATAATTATTTTTTTTAACTATATATATATATATGTGTGTGTATAATTGTCACAAAGATCTAGAATAACTATACAATAGTTTTATTTTTTATTCCTATCGAGAAAGTCATAGATTGAATCATACCATTTTTCTTTCAAAACTTTACTCATCATACTTCCGTAAGAATTACAAGTATTTGTAATTAATACTTATAGTTTTTGGACAAGTTTATTAATTAATATATTTGTCATAAAAATCGAAAAATAAATTGTATTTAAGTAATCATTTATAACTTGTTTGTTTTTTTATTTTATATGATAATATAAATATTTGAAAAATTACAAATTCACAAAAAACTAAAATAAATAAAATATATACAGTAAACAAATAAATTAAAAATCTATTTTAAATTTTTGATTCATGAGTCATGACCAAACAATGATAAGTCCTTCCCTTCATTCATAATAGAGATAATTGTGTTGTAGAAAATGGTTGTTTTTACCAATTCGGCCAACTAAAGTTTTAGTTGATTTTGTATCATTTTTTATTTTTTTTGAATTTGAAGACTACAGCAACTAGACACACGTATAGGCTATTACTCAATCATTTTATCTGTGTACCCATTTAAAAATATATATATTATTATATAATTTTTATATTATATAATTATTAATTTGATCTAACTTAGCATATATAATATATTATATAACATAAAAATTATTATATAATATTACATATTATATATATATATATGTGTGTGTGTGTGTGTGTGTATTTTGTCAAACAAATATGAGTACAGCTAGTTATAATCAATCAGTTTTCACTTATGTCATTTTATTTATTTTTTAGTTTAACTTTTTTCACATTTGACTAAAAACAATATTTTCATATGAATAAAATTAAAGTTTGATATAATAATTAACTTTAACTTTTCAAATTTTGGGGTAAAAAAATGTGTTAGATGGAAGAGTTCCCCCCCCCCCCACCCCACAAGAGGAATTAATACTTTAAGTAAATGTAATGTTCACAAATTTTGGTTGATTAGGTGAAGTGTTTTTTTCTTTTTTTAAATAATTTACACACACACACACACACATATATATATATATAGGAGTTTATTTTTGGTTAGAACTAAAATTCAACATGGGTCGATATTATCTAAATCTAATAGATTACTAAAATAACTGATTGCAAACTTCACATGAAACGAAATATGATAACAAGATGGATTCCAAGATAATGATGTCACTTGCCTATGAATTTATATCAATTTATACTCATCAAATTTCTCTTTGTAAATCAATTATATAAAGACAATCACAAGTATAGATGAATCTCCTTAATGAAGATAAAATCCACTAGTTGATTAATTACTAATAATCATATCTCCACCAAATTCATAATATCTCTCTCCAAAACAAATTTTATATTCTATCTTTTTCATACAATTTTTAATTTATTACAATCTAATAAATGTATGTTGTTAATTTCTATGGTCTTTAACCGATGTTAACCACTCGATATCATTTCAATTAACTTAACATGCATAATTGGGATCAACAATCACACAAGAACAAAATATAAGAAATAGCAAATATAATTGAAAAAACATCAAAACTTGAATAACATAAATATTATAAACCAAAAAAACTAAGCTACTATCATATCTCGGAAATTCTAAGACTTAATTACTCATGATTATTTTAAAATAAAAATATTGTACAAAGTCAATCAAAAAGATAAGAAAGAAAAGATCGAAATTGAACAATCAGACTTCTCAGTCTTGTCTTCTCCTCCGTCTTGTTTCTTGCTCTCCTCTTGCTTTTGCTATCTCTCGGATCGGTTTCTTAACTTTCTCTCTAGCTTCAAGCAATATTTTCTAATATCCAAGTATTCCTCAATTATACCTAAAAATACCTAAAATACACACGAATGTGTACTTGATAAAAAATCATCATATTAAGTATAAAATGAAATATAAATGTATAAACTTAGAACAAAGACATGTCATATTCAAACATATAACTCATTGAAAACCTTCGTTTATCAATCAAGTAACAAAAAACTATGTTTTAATCGTTATAGTATGAATTAGACACTTTATTTAGTTAGTGTTTGTTCTAATATTGCAATAATATTATTCTGCGGTAACAATTTTATCATAGGGTTCCTAGAATTGTGATCAATTGTTGACAATTGTAAACCAACTTAACTAAATTAGTTCTGAGATTTTTAGTTATAAAAAATTGAAAATTTATTTTTGAAAATAGAAGAAAAATAAAATTCAACTAATTAAAAGGTGACACATTATTTCTAAAAATATTTTCACTTTTTAAAAACTGAGAATGTGTAGGAATACTATCTTAGATTACATTGTTATTATATTAGTATCAATGTTAGGGTAAAATCCGTGAAATTCACAAAATGTTACAAACTGTAATAAAATGAAATTCTCTCATGTTGTAATAATCGAATAAATAAGAATACTGATTCATTAGCCATAATATCTCCAATTATATCAACGCATTGTAAATGTATCTTGCATTTATAAATTTATGATCATTAATGTTAGTTTTTTAATAACCAACATACTATCTATGTTATTTAAAATTATTTTATTTTAAATATGTTGTATAAATTTTAATATTATAATTAACTAGTTGTCCGGTGCCATGCACAGGATGTAATATATTTTATTATAAAAATCTACATAATATATTATATTATATCAATTATATTTATATATAACTATATTTCAATTTGAAAATATAGGTTTTTATACTAAATTATAATTTATTATATTAAATTGAATTTTCTAAAGTTAGCTTTATTAAATAATAAATTATATGATATTTTGAAATAAATTTTTTATTGTCCCCGAACTAAATATAAATCTGTTAACTTACTAAAAACTATTGAGGTTAAACACAAAATTATAATATTACATAAATTAATAGTATAGGTTTTTATTTTTATAAAAAAATTATGTATATTTATGTAGATTAAATTCATATAAAAATTAATATATTATTTATTCAAATCCAACACATATATTAAAATTTTAAAAATTATAATTCAATTCATACAAAATTATATTTCATCCATAAAAACTATATTCCATGCTTTAAATGTAATTATTTATTTCAATATACATAATACTGATGTCAAATTAATGATCACAAAAAGAATATTAATTTGATATATCATATGTTAGAAACAAATTTAAAACAAAAAAGGTATTGAAACTTTAAAATTTAAGTGAAAATAAAAATAGGAGAGAGAAAAAAAGTGGTCAAATAATTGTGAGACACATGTCGAAAGAAGAAAAAAATCTCACTATTCTCCATTTATATATAGTATAGAAGGATAGATATGTATTAATTAAAATATTTAAATATCTAGTACATATCTTTTATGTATATAACAACTAAAATATAAGACAATTACATAATTTTTGTTATTCATAAAACATTAATTATTAATTAAGCCTTAACGAATTACATGGCATGCAACTTACCATGCAATACATATTTATTACTAATTATCAATCTTGCTAGTAATTGAACAATAAAAATAAAAATAAAAAATCCAATTTTGTATTATTTGATACATTTGTTAGCTCTATTAGTAATATAAGACATCACATCTCTCATAATACCACGACAAAGTTATCCCAAAAATTCACAAAACAATTTTTTGTTTGAACTTATATTTTAGGTTTGTAAATTACAAATACGCTTATATTTAATCTAACCCAGATTATATTTAATTGCTAGTAATAATTTAAAAATGAAAAAATTGCACCGCAAGACCAGATTTGTAGACGTGTAGTAAATTCTTTAAATTGAAGCTTTAATTATGAATCTTTAAAAATTTGGAATTCATAATTTACTTTTTTTTTTTTTAAATTAAAAATACACCTAAAAGTTATTTATCAATTCGAGTCCTTATGACACAATAGCAACATCTAAGTCTCACAAAAACTTAATGATGGATTTTATAAATACGACATTGTATTTTTTAAAAATATCTATTTTTTTAAAATTGTCGTTAGTGAACTATTAACATCAACCCCTAATTTTAAAAATAAACTTTGAATGTATTATTAATTTGAGAGAAAAGCAAATTGTAAACTTGATGTCTTAAATTGATAGATTTTAAATATATATATATATATATATATATATGTGTGTGTGTGTGTGGGGGGGGGGGGTGGAGCCCATACTTTAAGGCCTTGATTGTGTTGGGTTGGACACATCTGGATGAGGCCAATTCAAATATTTGTATTTTGAGATTGAATTTGAGATTGAACATCATTTTCAGCTAAATTTTATGGTTGTCATCATTTGATGTCTCTTATTTTCTCTCATTATTAATGTGATAGTTTTCATTTTATCTTATTATATCTCAATACAAAATTAATATTTTATTATTATTTAAATATAATTCTTTTGAATGTATCTATTTAAATATGCTACAGCTACCTACGTTCCAAAACAATTAATGTATTTATTCCCTTGTCTTCACGAATAAGATAATCCACTTTAGTTAAAACATATGCTGCTGAATTAAATGTTATCCAAATGTAGGACCGATACAGAGATAGGGCCAAACCTGTTTCCAAACGTTCTAGCAGATGGTTTATCTCCGCAAAGCTCCCGACACCAGGACATCTGGGATTCTGCTATCAAATCAGCCATCACGTGGGGGGCACGTGGGCCCGTTCCTTTCAGTGTTAAGTCACAGGCTCTATTAGTAATGATTTTAGGCTTTGACTTCCCGGATGTTAGTGCATATGGGGGCCCAATATTAATCCCATAAGTGGCCCATCAATGGCCCATTTAAACCATATATTCAACGTATCCTCAGCTGTCACGTCACGTGTTAGCATGTGATAGGTGAATTTTTCCCCCTTTTTGTTTTAAGGGGATATAATATGATGGGTTAAGATACTAAATGCTAACAGCGGTGGTATCAAGCTAATTATAAACTCATTTGTCGTTATTAGATATCATTATGTCCGATTAAGATCATCACATTTTCTAAAAAGTAACATACTACTATACTAACACATCATTTTGATCCGACCACTGCTCATCCATCCTGATTTCTTATGTTTGAGCCGTTTTAATTTGTAGCCACAATACCGCCTTAATGAAGTTGAAGTTACCAAATTTTGAGTCGAGACAAATTTGGGTATCTCTCGTGCCCCACCCCGTTTCATATTATATTTTTAATATATATGTTACTTATATGTATAAATAAATATAATATATAATATATATTTTAAATTTACTATATATAAAATAATTAACAACAATTCACCTTTACAAATACAACTTATATTATTAAGCCATAATATAAAATACAATATTATATTCTAATTAACAACATATATTAAAGGTGAATATAAATTTATAATCATTCTTCTAATATCTTTTATTTATTTTTTATTTAAAATTTTAACTTTATATTAAAATTTAGAAGATATTAATATAGATTAAAAATCACAATAATAAAAATTCAATTTGGTCCCGTCCGTTACTCTCTATTTTGTTTCAAACTAAAATAAGAAAAAAAGGTTTGATTTTTCATTTGAGTGTAATTATTTATAATCATTAAAATAACTCTTAAGGTAATACTTTTGACGACTTTTAGAATGACCTACGATGAAAAATATGGACTGTTTTTTAGTTTTTAAGCATATTTTTAATTTTTCTATTGGATTAAGGACAAAATTAAAAATTAATAAAAACGAGTATTTTTCATTATGGATACCTACTGCAGGGCATTTGCTCAAATTTCCCTTAAAATTTTTATTGTATTTAATATTGTTTTATAAATATATATGTCGACAAATCTTGAGTGAACAAGAAGCATAATATGTCCTTGTCTCAATTTAAAAACAGAAGAATCTACCTCCTCCATTATAATCAATAATGTACGACTCGAAATGCACTCGTCTCATTTTTTTTTTTTTTTCATTCTTTATATTATTATATCTCAAAATGCATTTTAAATTTTATTCTCTACAGTATCATGAACTTATTCTAACAGTGATTGCATAGAAATGTGATCGCATAGGAGCATTTCTAGTAAGAATGAAAAATTGACATCTCCTACTTCACTAGCAAAGGGTCATTACACATATCTAACTTATTATCCATTTACGATCATGTTTTACGTTCCTAAAGCAAAGAAACAATCCATTTCAGTCTCATCAACCTTCAAATTCTCCGCCACGACATTCAAGCTTCCCAAAAGCAAATATAGTATCGCAAAAAGTGAAACAAAAATGTTTCAAAGTTACGTGCATTATGTATGAATTTGTGAAAACACCCTCACAAAGAAGCACAAGCACTCACAAACATTGCCCCTTTCCGATTTTTTTCTCTCTTTTTTTGGGACGGATGGAGTAGAAAATCGAGACTGAACGCACCAGGCCATACGTGACCAATTTTTTTGCTCGACTAGGGAAAAACCAGACTCTCCACCACAGACATCGCTGCCCTATCATGCCTGTTGGCCAAAAAAGTCCTTGATCTATTTTCTGCAATATTGTGTATTAGCAGTTCAGTGCTCTCTACTTTAACAATCAAATCCCCCTTATCAGTAATTCCAACCACGCAGAAGAATGGGTATTGAATACGACATGGTGGAACATCAATGCAGGATAAAACGGCCAGCTTACTCCATGATTCCTTCACCCCATATTCCTTCATCATCCAAACCTCATAAGTGGGCTTGTTCGGATGGAATATTCTGTGAATTGCAGATAGGCATCCATTTATCACACACAATACCACATACTCCAAACATAATGCTTCCGTTCCCTTACGGGGTGCTATTTCTGCGATAGCTTGGCCACTCAAATCGTATGAAAACACCACAAGAGCCGCAAAGTTCTCACCGCCAATAAGAAATGCAGGCCAATGAACTCTTCCATTGAAAAGGGTTCCAAACCCCATACAGACATAATTTTTATCTATTTTTATGGTTGATTCCCAACCGCTATCTGCATATGGCCTGATGAGGTGAACAACATTTCTCTTCTCCCCGATCACCAACTTGTACTCAGTATCATCACTAGAGTCATGCCCAAACCAGTAGAACCCGATTTCACTGGGTGATAGTTTAGTTCTTTTCAACCGCTTCGATACTCTCATTGCAGGATTCCACACACATATGCTCTTATTCTTCTTATTGTAATAACTCACAAGGCCATCACAAGTGCCCAGAAAAATTACCTCAGATTTGCAGGGCATCGGGAGGTTGTTGATGACGACTTCTCCATATATATCACTGCAATCGATGGTCTTCGTCAGGGTATTATTATACGGCGTGAGAATCCGATGATGGGAAGGGTTAGCTATTGATTTCTTGAGATGCATCTGAATGAAGTGCGTGTTTGAGATTATCGAATTCCACTCTCTGCATACAGACTTGAATCTTAGAAGATCTACAACTTGTAGTCTTAGCAGAATCTCCCCCAAAACGTCTTCGGGTAATTGCTTCATCTTTCTCACAAGTACCGATTGAACTAAATTCACACAATATAGTCTTTACAAGACAGAAAAACCACCTACTTCAGATTCCCAATGAAAATCAAGATCCCAAGCCGGAAGTTGTTCCGCCGCTAGTTTCTCGACACGTAAAAGCAGAAGATGGAGGAGGAGGAAGAAGATGTGGCGGCGGCGAAAGGGTATATAAAATGCGGCCGACTCTGTCCCAATGAGCTAAAATGAAATATATCTAAAATCCTTTTAATAATAACAATGGGCCTGCTAGATGTTATGTATCCTTCCCTTGTTATAGTCCAAAACCGACCCAATTATATAATTGAGTGATCACATAAAAATAAAACTCCCCAATTATTTATCCCAAAATACATGCAGTTGACCTAAAATATGATAATTTTCAAAATCAAAAAATTATTACGATATATATATTGATCTGCAAATAGTTGAGAAGCCACTGGAGATTGTTATGCAACAGATGTAATATTCCTCGTTCTTTTACTTGACCCAATACCGTCTCAGAGCCCCATATCCTTGTAAGACTGAACCTAAGAATGCAAACAAATGTTTCCCCTCAAAAATTGCAACATTAATCACTACTTGTTCACTTGTCCACATGAAATATAACGTCTGCAGCCCTTTTGTAGGACCATGTATCTTCACATCAAAAAATCAAACACTGCCGACTTAGTGCAAAATGGACAAAATTTAATGCGCGATGTACTAGATCACATATACAAAGTAAAATGCTCATCACTGTACAATGCTTATCGTGTGTGCAACTTGGAAGGAAGGCTCATCAACCCTTACCCCAGCAGGCTTTCCCCGCCACAAGGGTAATCCTGTTTGTGCAAGACGAGCGAAAAATGAATTAGTTGATTGGGCTAAAAGGGGACTTCAGCTAAAGGTGTTTATTATCAACTCCAAGAGAAGATATTTCACCTGCAAGATCAGACAGATTTGGTTAAAGATCTCATATTCACTACGCATATATACTCTACCAAATTCTTGTTGCTTTCCAAGAAACAAAGCTTTTGATTAAAGTAAAAAAAAAAATAGGATATTTAAAACCAGCCGACATGGCATTTTATAAAGCAAAAATTTACTGTTCCTTTCCAATCATTTAGGTCAAACATACAATGGAGACCACTCTCCATGGGAGCTTGCATCCACCACCCCAGATCAAAAGGAAAGATGTCCCAACACCAAAACAGGACCAAATTAAGCTAAAAAATTGACCACAGAAACCGAGTAAAAGATGCATTCCTGAATTCCGAACTGCACCTGCACAGCACACACCAACTAAGGAAAAGGATAATACATGGGTTCCTCACCTGCACCACATCACAAGTAGGGAATCTGCCCAGCACTACCAACCATGAGATAAGGTTAACCTTTGTGGGCACCGGCACTGATTAACTTCAAGAAAGGGAAACTGAGGGAATGAAAAAATATGGAAAGAAGGAATTATAGAAAGATATGCGTGTGATGTAGACTGAAGGATCATGACTCCACTTTCTAAAATCATAAACCAAACCCATAATCAAGTTTGGAATCCTTTAAATTATGGCGAAAGGTAAAAGTTCTGGATAAGTAATGATTGCCATTCAAAGAGGGAAGGTGAACAACTGAAGCAGTAGGTTTTGATGATGATGGGCCAAAATTTGGCCTAGCAAAGGGAACAATCCAGTAAAAAGAGTATCCCCCCCCCCCGGACGGTCCTCCCAAAACCTCCCCAATTGCCCCTTCTGAATGAGACCTTGACTAACAACATGAAAAGCTCAGTGAACTCTAGAAATGAATTTCTTGGACCCCAAGAGTAGACCTTTTTTTGTCCGGTAACCCACACTCACTGATAATTACCCTCCCTAAGAAAAGACCACCAACACAATTTTCCCTGTAGCCCCATATTTCTCAAGCATACGCTGCCGATCCCCAATCCTCCTACTTCTTTAGGCCTAGAAACAACTTCCCAAGTCCCAAGAAACAAGATTAGAGTGAGACTCTCCTCAGCCCAGTCCACATGAAATGTCACAATATTTTCTATGAGATCTGCAGCCTCTAGGGAATCCTGAGTGCATCTACCCAAGACAGATGCGCGTTTTCCCATCCAGCCACCCTATTCGAGAATTTTTGCCTCTATCGGTTCCAAAAATAAATGCCCCCAAGAGGTGCACCTAAGTATTTCAGTTGCCACTCTTCTGTCTTATATTCTACCTTACATGCTCACCGCCTATCCTTCCTGTCATCCATAGTACCCAAAATCACACTGTTAAGAGACATATCATACAACTGTTCCAACACCATGACCAACCACCTCAAATGATTCTCATTATCATAAAAAATAACACGTAGCCTGACAAATCGAAGATGGAGTCCTCAACCCAGTCCTTTCCTACTATAAAAGTGTAATGTGTGTGTATGTGAGAGAGAGAGAGAGAGAGAGAGAGATTTGTCAAATCCTCCCCAACACATTGACCACTAAATTAGAAAGAAAAGGAGATAGCACGGGTCCCTTGCCTTAAACCTCCAGCTCCCATAGTTTTCTCCTAGGCAGGCCATTAAGCGTGATAAAAAACAAAACAGATGTTAAAAGCCCTTAACTCCATCTTCTCCATTGTTCCCAAACCCCTTATTAATGAGCAAAAGTTCCAAATATCCCTACTGACATGATCACGAGCCTTCGCAAAGTGTATTTAAAATCAAATCCTTCTTCCTATTAGCATTGGCTATAGGTCCATGATCCAAAATCTGTCTACCCTCAACAAAGATTGACGATTGAAATCTGGGAAACCATACGATTCCTGATAGAAGTAAAACTTGATCAACCCTCCATAAGTAAAACCCAGCAAAAGCAGTGAAGTACTCAAATTGTATTTCTCAAGAGATTACTCAATTATGCAACATACCTATCACAAAGCCATATGCAATCTTAAGAGAACTATTGCCATGGTTGTGACAGTGAGACGTTAGGAGTAGAAGCCCTAAGGCCTTGTTTGCCATGTATTGCAGATTTCAGCACATTGTACTGCTCACATACAGAAGAATACAGTGACTGCGAGTATACCATCTTTGCCTGCAATGGAAGAATATCTCCTCATTACAATGTCCAAATACAAACAGAAATGTCATATATGCATGCAAAGACTGCACTTTCACCCCCATAGATAACCAGATTGCCTATTAATTAGTTTCTATTTCTCTATGCTAATCTTTCTTGTCATGATACAACCATGTGTCGAAAGTTAAAATCAAGAACTAGTGTCATCTTCAAACTCAGTCTCTTAAGTGGATTGTATTCTAAAATCATTGTCCAATGATAATGCTTTTAACATCCAACATACCTTATCCTTGGAAAACAAATGCATGCATTTAGTTTGATAAAGACTCTTATATTGTCAAGTGCAAGGGCAAAGGACTCATAGATTGCTTGATTGAGTTCTATCATAATTTCATTCAGTAACTGTGCATCCATTCCTCAAAAGAAGTGAAGAAAGTGTGGCTAGTATGCCTACTTATTTTCCACGCATCCATCAGCTGGAGAGTAACAAGGCTGCTTCTCTAATTACAGACTTTTGAAGCAACATCTTTCAAGGCGAGTACATTGGGTATTTACAAATTTAGGATCCACTTGGTAAAAGAAGCAGTATGCTACATATGCTATCTATTAAAAACACAAATATTTGCTCTGATGAATGACATAACCCATAATAAGAATGATCATGATTTTCCCATCTGTCATGGACTCTGCAGACAGAACAAATGTAACTTCTATCACATTAAAATATGAATGGTTACCAAGCTGGATGATTTGCATAAATGGCGAGAACGTTTTTATTCTTTGTAGAAAAAGTGGACTGGCAAGTGAAGTTTATATTTTCGCCTTAAAAGTAATATACCCAAATTCAGCCAATTCTCCATAGCACTATACTGATGCTTTAGATTAAATTCAATAGCTTTCTGAATGGTAGAGCTTCAAAGAAAGATGCAACACTATCTCAATATGCATCAACCAAAAGAACTTACACATGATAAACATAACAAAACTTCCTCTAATGAATATAAAAAGCAGCAGTGGCAACACTGAGCCATTGCAAGGTGTTGAAGGTAGTAAGATTTGCAAGTTTTGATTCATTAGAAAATATTGCAAGAATACATTCAGGGACAGAGTAAGTAGGGACTGTGGAGGATTGGACCCCTGAAGTTAATAATAAAAAATAAAAAAGAAGGGGGGGGGGGGTGTATTTTTATCAGTGTGTGTGTGTGGGGGGGGGGGGGGGGGGAATATGCTTATCTTTAAAGAAACCAATCTTTACAATTTAATTTCACTTTAGAGTTGCCGTATATTATTTTATATACTATTTTTAGTTGGGGCCCCCTAAGTGAAATTTTTGGCTTCGTCACTGCATACGGATAGGCAATTTTTAAGCAATTCTGCAAAATGTGGGCTTCAAGCTTCATCTTCAAGAGGTATACTAGTGCACAAAGGGCTTGACAATTAGATGGCCATAAGACTATTGAACGTGTCAAGAGCTTTTCACGTGGCAAAATAGTATTTCCCTTTTGAACCACACCAGCAACTTCTACTGATGGCTAAAAGGGTTCTTTCTCCAATATAATAAAGAGGCACTTGAAACATACAACTTAGGAGTCCAGTTCTCGGTCCAAACCATGACAAGAAGATGTTAAACCTCATGTGGTTGTACATAGAACAGAATGGACTTCTTTTTGCTTGTGTTAAGCTGGGCGGTGCCCCTGTACAAGTGGAGCCTGTCTATTTCTCCCTGATTTAACTTGGTACATTTATCATCAATATCCTTCATTAACTCGCATTTTAAATGACAGGAAGTTGGTTTGAACAGAATACTTGAGTGAAGACATAACAAGAAATGAGCATAATTTTCTGCCCCTAATAATTCTTTTTTCCATATGCACCATCAGCTCTATTGAACGGAAAATTGTGTAACCTTTGCATTCATCTTGATTCGTACTTCTCCCACTTTTACTACTTTATTTTTGTTTCAGTATCCGGAAATTTGTAACAACACAGATCTCATGCAAAATGTTTAAATTGTTCAACAATGATGATAAGTAACCAATAAAAATGTAACCTCTTCAGGATCTTCCAAAGCTGCAGCGATTTCCTGATAACTGATTTTAGGTGCAACTGATAATCCAACTCCATGAAAGGATATCATTCTTTTCTCACCAATTTCCTTTTCAACCTGTCAACATATTTCAGTTAGAAGCAGATAAATGAGCATTATACATCGAAGGACTGAAAATCTTGTAACGGAAATACCTGAGGTGGTGGGGGCATAATATCATAGCACAAGACTGCCAAGGGGTACATGTGGCCAGGAACACCAGCATGTTCTACAAGCCTTCTCATGTTGTCTACTGCGGATGCATCAAAAGGAGCCTGCAGAATTCATTATTATGAAATGGCGAAATTAAGACTAAAAAATTGGATCCGCTAGGCTGGCCAGATAAACAAGGACATTCTTAAATAGTTTTAAAATAGATACTACCAAAAAATAATAATCATATATCAAGCCTACAAATTTCTTTGCAAGTGGTGTGGAGCAGTAGGACACCCACATCCATATGCTAACACTTTAGAAAGAATGCTTGTCGTAAAAAATTACTGAATACAATGCAAGAATTAAAGAATGTTCTCCAAGGGAGAAGTCTAAATTTTGCATAGAAAAATAGGCTTGGAAATGATTGATAGAACTATCTCAAAGTATCCCATGGACATAAGGCAGAAGAATTTTTGGACAATCAATCAGGTACAGAAACTGATTTTGTAACCAGATAAGATTATGAACATCTTATAAAATCAAGACAAGACTAGATAGGGACAACAGAATTTGTCTGAGGCTAACAATCTGATCTTATTCTTTTGGTTGATAAGGTTGAGATAAAAAAAATTCTAGCATACATAAAGTTAAATCCTTGAAGTGTGCGCAAGCTGTAAGTGCTTATAGGTTCCAGTAGCTGGCATATGAAACAAAAGAAAACCAGGAAGCATTCTGGATACAACATGATATTGTTCAAGTTCTTACTAGCAAAGCTAGCAATTAACTTTTTAGGGGCAATATCATAGAACTACACAGAATTTGGACATATGTACAAGATATCTTCAGAGATATGCATTAATCCCCACTGACTTCTGGTCCCTTAGCATGTGACAGCAAAAGTTTACAAATCTTGGCAAAACCAGCCCACCCTTCATTCTCCCTTGCCATCAGTTTGGAGAATAAAATAGCCAATTCGATGCTTCAAGAGCGATAATACATGAATTAATACAAAAGAGAGTATAATAATTTACAAGGAGATCCATCGAGGAGCAGCGTTTTCAGTGAGCATGTGCAACCATAATTTCTGCTCTCAAGACAAGCCCATCCCAACAGCATACCAAGCCACATCCCAAAAAATCCCACTGGCCATAACAAGTCTACCCATAATCCATACCTAGCCCAGTAGTAAATAACTCAATCCCACCACATGCACCAGGGATAAACTCCATCCCTCTAGCCCCAAGGCGCTCAAAACTGAGACTTTCAATCTGGCACAGGCCCAGACCCAACTTTCCAACTGCTATATCTCCAAGGTTGTCAACAAGCCTTCACTCATCCTAACACAAGGTAGCTTACCCCATCCCAACAGCCCAAATCAAAGGGATTGTTTTCCGCAATCAAAATTTCAGGTACAGTTGTCAAAAAACACACCTCATTATTATTCTTCACAGTTAAGTTAGAGTGAAATGCAGTTCAATATTAAGAAATGATGATATTGCAAAGGAAAAACTAAAATTATACTTTTGGCATCACTGAACAAATATCTGTAATTGGGACAGAAAACTGAAGGCAAGATGAGAGCTAAAATGGTGGCGGCTAGCTTGGAGCGCAATACATATTACCTGTTAGCCTGTCTCATGTCGATAATGAGAAATAGCAGAACTAATTGGGTACCCACACCTTATACTTCTTCTTATCAAAATAACAAAAACAATATAAGGGAAAGTTTCAAAAGCTAGCCATGAATTTTGACCTATTTACCAAAAATACAAAATAATAACAACACAATTATATTTGGAAACTACAGATACCCCTTGTTGTTCTACAAACCCCCCCCCTCCATTGGTGCAATTTGTAGAATAGAAGCAAATGTCAAAGTAAGGTATTTTTATCTACAAACTGTATATGGTTTTCTGATTAGTAGGTCGAACTTCGAGGATAATTACTATAATTTTCCCAAATGTTAATGACAATAATGACAGGCTACTAAGGTACTCATGGTTATCTTGCCTGAAACTGGCATTTTCAGTTAATGAAACTGCACACAGTGAAAATTGTGTGTTTTATCCAAGATTTGAAATCTTTGGAGGTCGTGTTCAAAGGGCCAAAACTTAGGTTGACTTGTACAAATTCGATTCAAATTTTCCAAAGAATGAAAACTTGTGCATAGGTGACAATCTCTTACAAGGCATGGAAGTTTTCAAGGTGAAAACAACCTAGTACTAATCTAATCCTATGATAATTATAAACATAGACATGTTATAATGAATTCATGCTTCCATGATAACTTAAAAAAGAAAAGACAAAATACCAGCACAATGGAAATGAGATCTTTGTTTTATTGAGACAATACATGAGATATGATGTCCTGTTAAAATATAAGTGCCCATTTTAATATTAGCAAAAGGATTATGTATTTATTTTACTAATTTACTTTCATTTTTGGGGTTTATTTAAAACTATAGACATTTTACAGCTAGTTCATCTCCAAAATGCACTATCATTTCACACATTTCCAAGCACAGAACACTATAAAACAAAATTTATTTCCCAAATAAAATATTACTTCCATTTTACTCAATCTGCATAAAAATAAGCTAAACAATACTTTCTCTTATACACACTAAAGTAGAGAAAAAATTCAGCTCTAGAGATGCTGGAAATAGGAAATGAGTTTGAAAATGTAAGCAAACACCTAATTTCAGCAAATACATGCCAATGCCCCAATATGTGAGCCAATTAAGTGAATATGGAAAGAACACATACTGGATACCATTCGTTTGTGACAGGAACAGGGCGGTCCCTCCCACCACTTGGTGCAATCCAAATAATTTTTGATCCACCCCTAGATCCAAGAAAGCAAGCATATGAGTCAGAACTATGGATAAAGTCGTATGTTATTTAAAAGAAACACAAGAATTTATATACTTATTTTAATTTGTGCAATACCAACTTTTCAACAACTCGTCATCACCAAAGGCATTGTTCAAAGCAGAATGTATTCAATGAACACAGCTCATGTTAGTAAACTAAAAAGGGTGTCTTGGTCACAATGGAGTTCTAAACACTGTCTAAACTAAGTACAGTCTAACTGGTTCTGATAGAACCTGAAATCTTTCAGAATGACTTCACAGACCACTTTAGGATCTTAGAGTGAATTTACATTAATAATATATTAATATATAATTTACAGCAATATTAAATAAAACTAAGTTATCGAATAATTGATTATAAAATAGGATATTCAAGGAATTAAAAACTTGAAGTAGAAGAGATTTAGGGATATTTGGGGGTCATTCGTTACACCAAATTTGGTGTGTATGAATAGTGTTACACACACACCAACAACAGTGTGAGATTGGGAATTGGATGGGAGCAAATTTACACAACATTTGACATCAAATTTGGTGTTCTGTTGAATTGGAATTGGACTAAAATGATGGACAGACGAGCGTCATTGGTTTAATTGGACTCAGGTGCATATATCTGCAAAGTGAAATTGGCTGCAGTATCCAAAATCATCTCTAGAACTTTGCCAGCACATCACCAAATTGTTAAAATATGTTCATGCAAATGAAATTTCAGTTCCATTTGATGACGGTCAGAGTTGCCATAGAAAAATGAACAGCAAAAATGATTACTTTTTGCATTTGATTTGGCACATTGAACTACAGATCATGGTTAATCTCATGATTAAATAAAACTCAACCATTTGCATTTTTTCCCTTCCAACCAAATGAAACCAATGAGATGAATCATCCTAAAAATTCCAAAAAGGAATGTGATTAATATGATTTATTGACCACTAACATCTTCATGTTAAGTGATTTGATATATATGCCACACTTGAGGAACATCCCAAAGAAGATCATGTTTAAATAAAAGTGGTTGGATTTATTAAAACAATTTAATTTTTTATATAAAAAATTAAAAAATTAAAAAAAATTATTAATTTTTGTTTGAAACTCAACCCACAACAAATAGTTGAATCAATTACAATACTCTAATCAAAATATAACTCATCAAAATATTAAGATAAAATAATAAATAAAAGAAACTGAATAATATTATTAGAAAATTATTTCTTTCAACTAATCAAATAGTTTTATTTTTTGAATAGTAATTTGATTAATTTTAAATTTTGCAACATATATCCATCACAAATAACCAAATTCATCATGTATTGAATCCAACCCAAATATTATAACTCAAAAATATATTTTAAATATTATAACTCAAAAATACAATTTAAATATTATTTCTCAAGTATGCCTTTCTTATATTTTATTCTTATATAGGCAAAAATTTGTTTCTTTTTTTTCTTTTTAAGAGACAGCTATTTTGGTAGGAAAATGGCATTTTTGTGGTTGCTTCCTGCTTCCAACTGTCTTGTTTTTTTATATAGATATAGCTTTTCATATCTACGTAGTCAAACCTAGATATTGCTTCGGCCAATATAAATTGCCTCATAATACTTGATTCTCCCTTTTTTCTCCACACCACATATCTAGAGAAACTGTATTAACTTCGTCTGCCTTGCCAATGAAATAAACCTTCTACTCAAGGCCAAAGTCTCATGCTAAAAGTCTAATACAAGTAAAAAGATCATATACTCCGCATCATCAAAGATAGATTGAGGCCATTTTCGTTATTCCTTCTCTACACAGAATGTGGTAATCAAGCATGCTGATAAATTTAGAGTGGAAGTCAGTTTTGTCAAAAACTCTAGCCGTGCAGTAGTTCGAAGTAAACATTGGGCAGTAACAACATACTCTAACTGTATCAGATGAGGCCAGATTCACAGGGACTGTCAGGCCTTGATTGTCTCATATTATTTTCTTTGTACAAAGGTTATAACAGTCTTTTAGATGGGACAAAATATTCTGATTTGTTGGGGCTTCACTTCCCACATCTATTATTTTCTGAAAGCACCTTGATCAAAGTACAACATGCAAGAAAGAAAAACTTTAACCCTTATTGTTAAGGGTAGATAGGATGATGCATACAATTCCACCATTACCACCCTCAGCTAAGCTCCATACCAACTGTCCAGAAACAAAAGTGGCTGAAGAAACTAATTACTATAATTACATTGTTCTTTCATGCACTGCAACATTTCTTTTTATAACTTCAGAAAATTTTATACTCAAATCCTCATACATGTTTCTCATTAGAATTTAAGCCAATGATAATAGCCTCGGTTTGAAAATTACAACAATATATCAGATGAAACTATAACTAAACAGTAAGTGAGATGTAGCAAATGGAATCCAAACAAGTAAAATGCTGCTTATATCAAGATAAATGGGCCAGAAAAAAGTACAAGATGCATCACAGAAAGTTTTCAAGTGGGATATACAAGGCAAAAGTATAGCCACCATATTTATTTCTACGTATATACAGAACTGTAACTAAGATAAGTATACCTCAATAGCATTGCCATCTCTTTCAAGCTTTTCGTGTTTGCTCTTTTTTTCATATCTACGAGCTCTGGATCATCATTCATGTGTTTTTTGGAATAAACACATAGAAGATTCCTAACCAATTAAATTTGAGTTGATTTGTTAGCAATAAAAGGCATACATCTCAAACGAAGATTACTCTAGAGCACTAAGCACCTTCCCATACTAAATGGTTTGCACAGAGGATCTGTAAGCACTCTATCCCCTGCAACGCAGATCTGCATTATGTAGGAAAACATTGGTAATTCAAAAATACAGAAATGCAAATGTGTGATGATAATTTAGTTAAAGGACATATTCTTTCACCATATTTTCAGCAATAAACGGATTAGTGGACTCAAGAAGCAAACCAATGATAGCTGGATCTGCTTCAGTTTGATGGTTGGATATTAGAATAACATTCTCACCCTGAAATGTATGACATTGATATACTATCAGAAACGGATCCAAAGGCTTAGTGCAAAGCAACAAATACCAAATCCATGAGTGCTAAGAACTGACAAAAAATTAGGCAGCATCTAGATAAGTTATTCTATAATTGCCCGCTTGATAAACTTCAATAAGAATATCGGATAAGAGGAAAACACAGACAGATATAGAAATAGATAAATAAATAAATAATAAAAAAAAAAAACAATTGACAGATTTAGGAGTAGAAGCATACATAAGAAAAAGGGAAATAGAAGGTATACTGGTAGTAAAGAAAATAGGAGAGAAAAAAAACTGAGGTGATAAGGGTCTTAAACAGGTATTGTATGGTTGCATGTTCTTTCCTCATAGTACCCCAATATCCATGTACATGCCAACAATTAGGAAGTGGAACATCAAATGATTACTTTCATGTTACACAACACTGAGCAAAGGAAGGGAGGAGATTATTACTGAAGCAAGTAATATTGTCATATCCTCTTAATAGATACTTTGGTAGAGGAATGGGAAATTTTGACAGACTACTACTTAAGCAGCGAGAAAGGGCTTGCAATTCATGCACTTACTCTGTAGGAAAAGATCTATTCACTAGCAAAAATGACCATGCTAACAATAAAAGACTTGCTTCAAAGAACAGAAGTGTCCACAATAAGAAAGTACAACAAGATGAAATTGGTTGAAGTACTAAAGCATACGAACCTGCTGAAGCTTCTTTTCGATTTCACTGAAGAGGGAGATGTTGCCAAGAAATGAATTTCTGAAACGCACAAGTTCACTACGATTAGAGCAAGAGTAAAAAACCATTCATAATGCACATGATGCTTTATATCCCCCTACATGACAAGGGACGGTGTTCTATAAATCCATAATAACAAATTCAATGTAGTAAAAAAAAATTAGAATTTGTCATAAATTAAAGAAATATATTTTTACACTTCCTCATTTAGTGCTTTGAGGCATAGCATGCCTTTCTCCAAAGAAGATCATTCCAGATAGACAAAAATACACGACCATCAACGACTTAGTGACCTCCAGATTCTTAGTACTTTGCTATGCCATATAAACTGCCCCAAATCATGGTTGAAAAGTGAATAACAGTAGGGTAAAGAGCCAGTGGCATAGAAGTTATAGATAAATCCAACATAGAAACTATATAGCACCTATTAGAAAGAAAATCAAAGGCATAGCGGTTGACTAACCTGAAATCAATCAAGGGAAAAATATATTTCTGACCAAACATGTAATAGTCAAAAGGTTCTCGAATAGCTTGGTGATGTGGAGAGAATTGAAATGGGTCCTGAAAAGTCGATTTTACAAAATGAGGGCAGATGTTGGAACACAGTAGATGGAAACTGGGTAACTAACTACATTGTGAAATTAAGATTACATAGATAGTAGTGGACTACCCGCACATCCATGAATATACGGTCGAGTACAACAGCCATATTAGACAACACAATCTCATCAGCATTGGGCTGTCCACTATGCAAAACCTGAATGTTTGGATAAAAGACATAAACTTCATTCAGTCATACACCTCAGAGTAGTTACAAAAAATGGCAAGAGAGCTTATAACTCCCTCTCACTAATAGAATAATGTAAATGGCAAGTACATTCAACCATGGACGAAATATTGGCAAAGCTAGAAGCCCAGAGGAGGCAAAGTAGCAGAATAGTTATTTCCCAGTTGCAACTACCATCATCATCATACATGACAATAAATCAAGTCACTTGTCGTTCTTTATCAAGAAAACAAAAATGGAGTAGAGGGCATATGGTGGCCACTTTCATATGTAAGTTTAAGTATTTGGTATTTTCATAAAGCATAAGACAAGAATAAAAGTAAAACAGCATTCTTATCAGCATGATACTTTTGCCATCAAAAAAACACACAAAAGGAAGAAAGAAAGAAAAAATAAAAAAGGACTTGATGGCTGAGTAACTACTACCTAGAAGGTAGTACAAGTTATAGGAAAAATGTGCATTACTGTTTGTTTCATTCAAAATTAGGCATTACTGCTTTTTTCCTTTTCCATTAAAGTACGAGGCGACAACAGGGGAAAAAATCTGATAACAGAATTCCCTGTTGCCTTAGACCATCGCATAATTGTCAGCTAAACCGGTTATGATCCTAGTCCACAGCCTAGAAAGTACCATAGCATCAAATATTAGAATAATCTTATATTAGAAAAAATATAAGAGAAAAAAATTAAGAAGTATTAACACAGGCAATTAAAGGTGTATCTTCAAATTTCTTTATATTACTAATCATCAGTTATATATATTCTGGGCTGATATGTGATTACACGCCAAAATATTTGCACATTATCATATATCACTACAAGAAACTCTTTCATGCAATCATAAACCTTTACGAGGGCAAGCTAGAACTTAAAATAATCACTAAAGCATAAACATAATGTGAGTAAAGTACTTGTTTATTCCATAAAATAAAGTTAAAGTCAAATCTAATCATCAAGGGCTCTAAACAACCACTTCTCACAATTTATGGACAGCATGAATTTTTTTCTCTTTTATGGGTATAGTTCATACAAAGATTTTATTGTTAAGATACTACAGCATGACTTTAGTTCTCTGTTAAATTAGTAGTTACCATTAAGCTATGAGTTCGTCAATAGCATGAGAGATTGACATTAAGCATGTCTCGTCATATCAGTTTCAACATCAAATCAATTGGACACAGAGAAATCATTGAGTACACAAATAGATAAAACCATGACAGATTGCTGGAAAGAAATAAACTGTAGTTTGTCCTTCACTTTTTCCTTTTGAATTTTAACTATAAAATTTCATAAGCTTTTAGCTAATAGCAACTGCATTAAGATATAACGATCAATCAGAGCAAGGGATATGCAAGAATGCAAAGTGAAAATAACTGAGAGATTAATCAAATATGGCTCAGTGTTTTTGATATACTAGTCCTAAAAAAGTATTGCACCATGAGCAGAATAAGTTTAATTTACAGCGTTTCGGTAATTGTAATACAACTCCTCCATCCCCTGAGCAACAACTTTTGGCAATCTTCCAGCTTCTGCTTCTTTTTGTATCCCCAAAAGCAAGTCTGAAAACATAATTTTCACATAAGGAAATTTCATGCATATTCTGTTGCACTCTGAAGGAGTAAGCATTCTTATTAGCTCAAAAAAAGCTTAAGATAAGCTTTAGATTAAAAGATAGAGCATTGCATTAGGCCATATAAACTTAAAGTTTGTGATGCTACCCAGAAATCATTTATTTAAGCAGGTTAGATATGTATGAGAATGGATGTTTGCATGGATACCACATATATAATACGACTGTCAACACCATTAACCAATATATAAATACAATATGCCTCCTTCCTCCTTGTGACATTTAAAGAAGACGTTGGAAGGGACATCACAAAGTTCATTATGTGGACGAGCACAAAAAAGTGCACATACAATAACTAAACAAACGATTAAGAGCAATAGACATCCAAAACGTAGTTCTCACTGTCATCAACAGTCAAGAGTTGACCTAGTTTTTCTGAAGAAAACCCAAGACTTCCAAGGATGCTAGACCATATAGGTGAACAATTTGCAATATATTTTAGCAAAATCAGTATGTTTTGTTAACCACAATGTAATGAATGTGATAAGTAAAAATGAAATATTTGTGTGAATCACAGTTCAGAAAGAATCATTATCTCCCAAGACAAGAAAGCCAGAAATAAAAGCAAAGAACATTAAAGTATGAGATTATATCTTACAACATTCAATTCATATCACCGTCCAGCGGCAAGAAAAAGCTTGTCAGCCATTAAAACTGGGAAAATACAAGCATATAACCAGATGAAAATTACATGCCAGAAAACTTATATGGAGGCACAACAGTTAATAAGTCCAAAATGAGAGTGCGTATAGAAACAAAGAAAATAGAAATATGATTGATTTTTAATCAAAGCTCTTCCTAAAGGGCATATATTACTTGGTGTTGAATTAGGGAAAACTTATTAACACAAATTAATGTATGTCTTTTTCTTTACAATTTTAATTAACGATGTTCTTTCTGACATGTCCTAGTTGCAATTGCAAAATAATCTACTCAACCTCTTGGTAAATTATTTTGCAATAGCAACTAGGGCATATCAGATGGAACATCATCAGTTAAACAAGTAAAGAAAAGACAAAAGTTAATTTATGTTACTAAGTTTTTGATAATTCAAGTTAAGGGGACGCTACCCACTTGTGAGTTACTACAAAAGCACTTACCGAATGTTTCTCTTTCCCTAAATAAGTGTGTGTTGTGCAGGTGAAGCTCTGAGGAAATAGATCATTTATATTTGCACTGCCCATTTGGGTAAAATATTTGGAACAAACTACAAAGTGCTTAATGCATTGGGCCTTCAATGGGTTCTGCCACATTCAGCCTCAGGTCTATCGTTAAAAATTTTGGGCAGCTTCATTAACAAGAAGGGCAAAGACATGTGGGGGGTATAATCTCGCAATATGCTGGTCAATTTGGCTTGAGAGAAATAAGAGAATTTTTTTAAATGTTAGTGAGACTTTAGAAGATATTTGGGGTAGGATCAAATATATAGTTGTTTTGTGGTTATCAAGCCATAGAAAGTTAAGAGCTTTTCATGTAATGGATCTAGTTAGAGATTGGAGTTATGTAATTGATGATTGTAAATGAGTGTAAGGGATTCCTCATCCCTTACATTTCTGCGTTGAACATCAATAAACTTATGTTTCTTATCACACAAAAATTACTCCGGAAGTTGAGCTCATGTTAAAGGTGAGGTTAGCCAGGAACTAATCACCAAGTATAGTGTGGGATCTGCCTTTTCCTTTTTGAATCACTTCATCGTTCTGCCTCCAGTATTTTTACCTGTCTCCCACTTCTCTCAATCTTTAGACTTTTCAGTTCTTGTCTTCCTCCTTCATTAAGTGTGACAAAGATAACTTTTGTAGGACATTCACTTGAATAAAAATTACAGCACTTCAACAAGGGTATCGCACATTGATATTTGGTTTTAAAAAATAAATTGTGAAATTCGGAAAGCCCAAAAAACTAGGCATAGTCCCTTTTCCCTCTGTTTTTCTCAAAATTCTTTGCTATACTCTTGCAATTCAATCAATTTAAGATATCATTTTCAGTTTGTAAAGCCTCACCCTACATTGCTTTGAAAAATCATATATAAATATATTAGTCTATTTTGCAACTGAAAAAAAGTGGTGCTGCTATTGACAATACCATTTCATTGATTAGAAATTATAGGATAGTAGATTCAGCAACATGAGTTATAAGATGATTAATTATAATTTAAATTTAAAAGATGAAACATACTACTCCCAAAAAGAACCAAGTTGTGTTGTGTTTCCACTAATTTCTAGTGAAGAATGCATATATGTGTATTTTTCATCTTAAGGAGAAAATTTGTGAATAGTAAACTTCGATGACAAATAGACTAATTTGTTCCTCCTATATCGCTTTTGGTTAGTATTACACAGCTCAATCAACTTCCATTATGTCCTAAAATGACTCCTTTTTTAAAGAAGTAATTTAAAAGTTGGTATTTCCTTATCTCTTTTTTGCAAATTATATATGGTTGATGATGATGTTTGAAAGCTGACTTCTAAATTCCGTTAACCACATAAGATTTAATAATAAAAAACAACAACAGAGAGAGATGATTGATGAGAGTATGTGTCTTGCTTGATCAATAACTGTTACCAAGGACAGATATATAATAATAAATCTTACAAAAATCGAATTCATTAGAATAATCAAATATGAACTTCAAATGATAGCTATTAGACATTTAATAACCAAGAACAGAGGAAATGGTCTCATGTGTTTGCACATCTAAGGACAAGAGAAAACTTCTCAATGGAGATGAATGCCGATGAAAATTATATGTCCAGAACATCCATTTATGTAAAATCATTTTAATTATCCTGCTTCTCTGTACTAATAATTCAATAAGATGACACATTTCAGCAAAATTGCTCAAAGAATTTTTCAAGCAAAACTCAGGAACTCCAACAATACAAAGTCCACTTATCACAACATGATCAATAGGTATAATCCCAAACTTACCATACAACATGTAAACATGTTTCCTCTTTCCTTCAAATAATTATAAAATATACAATAATGGCCTTTGAAACGGCAACCACTTTCTGATATTTGACAAGCCACAGACAGTGGCCACACACACAAATTCAAGACAGGAACACGAACACATAGATAAATATGAGCACGTGTGTTTTAACTTGCTTAACATATATGATGTGCTTAATTTTTTTTCTTTTTTTATATTCATATTCAACCTTAGTTCAGTGATTACATTAAAAGCACCGTTGCACGGACTCGGTAAGAATACAAGTATAAACTTCTCAAATAAGCAATAAAAAATGAAGAGAGAGAAAAACATGCACATACGCAACAGAGCTAGTTCATTAAATACGTTGAAAGCAATGAAAATCACCTTGTTCAGAACGCGCATCGATGAAAGTTCGAGGAGTCGAAATCTCGTCCTGGTTGTAGGCGGAGTCGGAGGCGACCACAGCTGCGGCAGCGACAGTGCTACTTAAGGACCTCTTTTCGTCAATCGCCTCCGCCATTCCTCGCAGCCTGGAAGCGCAGAAAACAAGGCATAAGGACCGACGCCACCCCCAACCGCCACCGCCTGATTTCAGTGAGCAACAGAACCTGGAAATGGGATGTGAAGCAGAAACCCTAAGTGCAGCAGAGCTAGCGAAGAGAGTCGAAGAAGAAGAAGTACAGATATTCATTGTAGTTTCATTTGTGTGTGCGGAGTTGGGGAAATGAGGGAGTTTGTGATTAATAATAGTGGTATAGAAAAAATTGGATAACGGAACAAATAAGGAACCGTTTGGCCGAAGCCATAATTAGTATGGTTATTCAAAAAATAGCTTTTGGCTAAAAAAAAAAGGATAATAATAACAAATAAACATTTGCACAATTTAGCTCTTTTGATCCATTCTTTTCTTGCCAACTTCCTGCAATTCCAATCAATTTATGAGATACGGTTTTAATTGAGATGCCTTCAAACTTATAATTTCAATTGTGGAGCTAATTTGCTTAAACAGAACTGTTGTTGTTAATATATTAAAAATTAAAAATTTCACTACCTTATATATTTAATATTTTATTAGTTTGTTTTTTGAGTTAGACTAGGAACATACCATGCGACCCACGGTTTATAATATTTTCATAATGTTAAAATAAAATAAATTTTTAATGAATTAATAATATTCAAAGTATTTTATTATTTTTATTTATAAAAACATGTAAAAAGATTTTTTAGAAAAATATATTTCCTCCATCCCAAAATTGTAATTGTATTAAACTTAAATAATTTAATATTTTTTTAACTTGTTAGTTAATATTTATTTGTACCCAAATTCAATACAAATAATCCACTACATAATAAATATTCATCTAAAATACAATTATATTTTTAAATCTAATATACCATTTATAATATATGTAATGTGAGCCTAAAATTAATATCATGAAAAGATAATTAATTTAATATAGTATACGTTAAGATGCATAAAAAATAAAAATAAGAACTGTACTTTAATAAATTGAAATGTTTTGAGGAAAAAAACAACTAATAAAAAATGAAACATAACTTTTCAAAGATATTTTCATTTTCAAAAATTAAAAATAGGTGAAAAAATATTGTATAAATACTACTTTATTTTGATACGTTGTCTTACAAACTCCAAAAACACTTGAAATATTAGAGCTTATCAGCATTTTTCAATATATTTACGAAAACACCTTTTTTAACTAATTGTAAATCTATATGTTCATATAATTTTAATAGGTAGGTTTAGCATATGCTCTTTCCCAAAAAAAATAAATAAATGAATAAATAATAATAATAATAATAATAATAATAATAATAAAAGAAAGAAGACAGTTATGTAATAAAAGTATTCAGGATTTCTCTGCAATTAATTATTTTGAAAAGGAAAAATATATATTCTGGCTTAGAAGTTAGTTTTGTAGAAATTTTTTTTTTCAAGTGGTATTATGTCAATTTTATATACCTAGTTTATGACTTGCATTGGCTAAAGATCTTTCAATAATTTTGTTTTGTACCACGAGCTACAACAATTTTGAAATTCTTAATAAATGCGCATAATATCTTTAAAATTGAATGATGAAAAAAATAAAAAATAAGGCATTCTAGTTAAACAAAAAATATTATTATAAAAGAATATTAATAATACTTTAGAGATAAAAATATAATAATTTTTAGATAAATAAATAAAAAATTAATTAAACAAGTAGTAACTTTAAAAATTAAAAGTAATATATTTTTACACAAGTTGGTTTACCTCAAACATAAAGTAAATTTTTTTCCAAAAAGTAGGATTACAAATAAAATTAACTTTTTTCTATAGTAAATAGTAAACTTTGAGAACGCACTCGTTGACCAATTCCTAAGGGTGTTTCAAGTATAATAAAATTATATTGGGGCATTGTTTTGTGGGTTCCATACTATCTTGTTTGTATATTTTTTTTATGCGTGCAAATTATTGTTGTGCATTTAAGGTTTTTTTTTTTCTTACTAGCATAATGTATTCCAAATTTTTATATAAATATTTTTCCTATTTTTACATATATTTATAATTTGTGTAATTTAATTTCATTCTTTTTTTGTCTTTATGATATGAAGATTGTAAATTCAATCTAAACACAAGAAAAAGCATTATACAAACCTTAAAAAGGCCTTATATATATAATCAACAAGATAGCATTTTAAATTGTTCGATAGAAACTCCAACTCAGGTCATCAAACCAATGGTAGATAAGGCCCCCAACTTCAGAGTGCAAGAAATGAAAACAAAATAGAATATAGATAGAAACTCCAACTCAGGTCATCAAACCAATGGTAGATAAGGCCCCCAACTTCAGAGTGCAAGAAATGAAAACAAAATAGAATATAAAAAGTAAACCATGGTTTGAGGTTGGTTTGATTCTGGAAAAGAAAAAGTCGATGTCAATGATGCTCTCTTGGAGGGTTGGAAATTGGAGAGCAAATATAAAATGCTTATCGAAGGGCTTCTTGGTAACAATATTCCACATCCTGGGGCTAATTAAATTGTTGGAGATATAGCGTAGCTGTCAACCTCAATGATATTAATCCTTTTAGTTTTCTTCTTGTCAAACTAATAGGGCAACACACTTTTTAGCCCAATATGAAACTTTGTTAATTCAGAACACTTCTAAACAGATATACCATGTTAGGATTCAACTCTTATTTTCAAAAGATGCAAGACATTTGCTTCTACTCGGTCGCTGTTGTTTTTCACCCAAATAAATAAACAAAAATTTGAAAATAAATGCACGATAGCTCAATAAAAAGCAAAAACATGAAAGTTAAAGGCTTAAAAATGCACTCAGCCCTTATAAATTCCCTTTTAAACACACACACACACAGATGTATATAATATGCCACTTGCATCTTAATTCTCATTGGCATGTTTTAACCAATTCAACAGCTTTCCTGACAAAATGTTGGCTAAGACAGCAATCATGACTTTTCAAGCATGTAATACAAAGTGATTCCAAAAAGTTTGCACTGTTAAGTACCAAGATTTAGTCATTCAGGAGTATGCAGTCATCTCATTTGATACATAGCAATTCCAATAAGTGAAGAACAAGGACAGACAAATCTCACATATAGGACCTTAGTAACGGTCATAGAGCTTGATTCCATTCAAAGACTATCAAAATCCAACTAGTATATTTTCTTTTCCAAGCACATAATTATCCTAGGAAGTTCATGATAACCAGGTGCAGTACCACATTGCAGAGTACAAAATCTGCAAAAGCCCGTTCTGGAGGTAAGTCCTGCAAATTGGGATCACAAAGGCAGATGATTATAGTAAAGATAGTTTCAACATGAATGGGAGGTCGGAAAGAACATTCCAATAAGCTGTTGGCCTAGTTGAACTATTTTCCACTATACAAGGTCAAGAAAAACGAGATGATTGAGGTCCTTGCGCTAAAAGCTGAATAGTAGCAGAAACCTGATACGCACACCAACTATTTCCATATCTCAGTATTTTCAATTTAATTCTTAGTTTTAGAACAAGTTAACATGACAAAGAAGTAAATCAGACATAAATCCACTATTCAGCTACTCTTATAGTTATCAGCCCTTTATGATATTTTAACCCTCTATTAGGTTTCATTTTCAATCCAAAAAAAGAAACAATTCATTATTTCATTATCACAACATAGCTATTATTTATTTCAAAACTTAAATAACTATATCTTATTAACCCCAATAACTATGACAACATTGAGAAGACATGTTTATTTGAAACTGTTTCCACCAACCACAACAAAACAACACTCGCAAGACATCTTAAGTGGAATATGTCTCCTATCACTAATTTTTTTTCAACAAAACATCCACACATCTTCATTCTCCATGTTCTTGATGCCACTATCAAAATATATTCTCCAAAAATAATTTCCTCAGAATAGCAAGAAATAAAAGCAAAGGCAACACAAGTTTTTACTGAGAAAAGATACCTTGAATTCCTTGTTTTCTTTGTTTACTTGAATTCGGAGACACACTGTTGCCAAAGAATTCCAAATATCAGATACACGCTGAGTTTCTTCACATAAAATAGATATATTTCAGGAAGAAAGGGAAAAACTGTAGTTTCAACTTACCAGCAAGAACAGCAGTCCCTACACATGAAAGTACCCCTGAAAGAAAGGAGTTGAAGGGAAAAGTTCCAACAATACCCACGTAGACCACCTACTTATCAGCAGAAAAGTGAAACACCATGTCAATTTCCACCTTGTTAGAAACTAACTGGAAGCCAGATAAAGGGCAGGCATGTGAACTTCTGGACAAAATTATTTATAAGGCATCAACTTTCTTATGTGATTATGCAGAACAGTGTATTGCAGTGACAGTTTTACAAGATTTGAGTCTGTGTCAAGAGTGTCGTTTTCCATCTTATATCATATAAATCTCTAGAGTGCAGAAAATGATAGTCAGTGTAACTTTAAAGCCAGGGAAATGTAGCATATTTTCTTCTTAGCTCACACCTACAGGTATTTATTTGGAAACATGGATATAAGATAGAGAAAATGAAACTCGGGGACATTGGATAGTCTACTCTTGAGTCATCAAAGACAAAAAAAAAATTTAGGAAAGGAGAATAAAAAGGAGGTGTTTTGATCGTGGGATTTATAATTAAGTAGAATTATATTCTCACATTTTATATCTATGTATTAGTCTATAAATAGGACCCTCATATGCAGAGCGGGGCAGGCAATAGTAATGTGGATAATCAGCATAAGCTGAGATATTGAGGGCAAGAGTACATGTCGCTTGGGAGTTTCAATCCTGGATTCTATTGTTTTCATTCCTCCTCTTTAATGTTAGTACTCACCTTTTCTTATTTTCTGCATTACCCGATTCTTCACTCTAACAGTATGTCCGTCTCCGTTTAGGAGAAGAAATTGCATAGGAAATGTTTCAGCAGATTATAAAAAAAATAGCCAAGTTTTCATCATAACACAAATCTAAGCCACAGTACCATAACATGATGCTCGTGCCATAAGCCGAAAGACGACCCACACATCCTCCTCCCTTCACCCACATAGCCCCCCCCCCCAAGAAAAAAATGAAGAATAAAAACAGAGAGAGAATCCACTCCAGCCAATGCGCATGATTGAAGGATTGATTTCATACAGAGAGAGAAAAAAATGAAGAATAAAAAACAGAGAGAGAATCCACTCCAGCCAATGCGCATGATTGAAGGATTGATTTCTTACAGAAACAAAAGAGTTTGAAGGTGGCGCGGTCCTGATTTTCTCCACATCTGGGCCGTTTATTCAATTAATGGTTGTAAGCGTGCCAACTTAACCTTTAAATACAGATTTGCTTATCCAAGTTAAAACACAAGTCTTCTCCCATAAAAAATATTCCGTCTCGTCTTCCTGTTTTCCTTTTTCTATTTCTACACAAACATCTTAGGTCCAGGAAATTCTCAGCAATTTCCAATCTACTTCAATTTTCTTGAAAACATAGGAAGATATACTAGTGAAGATGGTAACAGAAAATTAAGCAAAATAATACTGAAAAGACTCTAAAAATGGTAATAAGATTATTATTATTTATTCATTTTCTTTTCAATTAAAATTCAATTAATATCTCATTTCAAGGCTTTGTGTATATATGAAGGTCTTTGTAAATATATTTCTTCTTCCCCATGACTCTTCCTGTCAAAACAAAATTAGAAATGCTCTGCAGGGAACAATCACCAATTTTTGCTGAACATAAAGGAGATATAATATTACGGTCTGCACTAAAGGGGTGTAAGAAATTCTTAAAGTTTGCACTGGAGGTGTGTTTCCATTCTGACGGGAAAATTGTGAGTTTTTATCCTGACAAGTACAATTTGTTCGAGAGATGAGGAGGCACCACTAGGGTCATCTATTGAATGGACAGCCCAGATACGGAGAACTTCACAAACACAACCACCCTGATAACTCAGGATCTGTTCCCATGCTACCCAACCCAAATCCCCGAAATCTCTACTCAACGCCACAGACCAGAAACCTATTTGCAAGCTGCATCACATGGCAAAACTCCTTCCCAAACCAAAAATCTTCCAACACTATAAAGATGTCTCCCTACGCTAATGAAACACCCCCCCCCCCCCCATGAACCCAAGTGGCTAATTCAAACAGAAAATTAAAGAACATCCCTTCGGTCAAGAATCACCCCAAAATCACCCAGCATAGCCTCCACAAAAAAACCATCAATTCTTCGACGAGCACCATTGTGAAATATCCATTTTTTTAACACGAAGCGAACCTAATCAGAAGATGCTATTACTCCAATGACAGATTAATCAAGCATTTTAAGCCAAATCACAATTAGTCAACTACGAAAAACAAAATCGATGAAGAAAGCGCCAAAATCTAAACAAAACCTGAATCAAAGCGGTGACAACTGCAAAGACAATGTATAGATCGATGATCTGCAATATAGAATAAAACATCATAAGTCCAGTTTTCAAAGGCAGAAACACAGCACAACATCCATACGTGTAGCAACTCTGGGACCTTGAGATTTGTTGGGGTAGTGGAGTAGGCAGAACGGAGAGAATGAAAGAGGGCTTGGGCATCCCTCGTCGTCGTCGCTGTCGTCGATCTCCCCATCTCTCACTGCTCTCTCTCTCTCTCTCTCTCTCACTAAGACTAAAGTGGAGTCTGCTGCAGAAAGTCGAGTCAAAACCTGAAAAGCCCGTTTATCTTGAGCCCATTTCACTTGAATGAGAGGACATGGATCGATTGTTAAAGCCCAGTCATTGGCCCCAAATGCAAATTTGAATTAATTGATGTGCATACAATAATAATAATAATAATAATAATAATAATAATAATAATTTAAATAACAGAGACAATAATGACTTTTTATTCGGAAAAGCTACCTTTTTCATATATATTGAAAAATAATTGATGTTTTTTTAAATAAAAAATAAAAAATAATTGATGTTTTTAAAAATATTATTTATTAAAAAGATTATATTTTAAAAATTAATGTATTTTTTTAATAGGCCATGAATGTTAGTTAATTATTGAGATTAAATTTTAATATTCCCTGTGAGTTGGATTATTTATGTTGGATTTGAACGACATACATAAAGTAGTTTTTATTTTTATGAAATATAAATTTATTTGATATTTTTTATTTTTTCAAAAACATAAATTTGTTTGATGATTTAATTATAATTATTTTTAAATAAATAAATATATTACAAATAAAAAATAGTAGTAATAAGAACTACAAATTTATGTACTTAGCAGTTGGGGTTTATAAAGAAAATATTAGGGTGGATTAACCCTGAGCCTTTCGTAAACTGAGATTTCAAGTCCACCGGTCCCGTCTCCCGTCTCCCGACAGCGAATGGCATACAAATTTTACTTCACGGAACCTGAAAAAAAGAAAAAGAAATTAGGGCTGTAATAAAGACGACCAGAATTGGGTTGTCTGTGCACACACGCGCGCGTTATTTTTGTCCAGAAAAATAAATCAAATTTAAAATAATAATAATAGGTGATATAAAATCCCAGAATTCACATGCTTATGACTAGAGTATTCAGCATTCACAGCAAACGCAGTCCTAATCCTATGGAGCTTCCCCTGAAAATCTGGTGATTGCTGGCTCACAAGACCCTCACCCTCCCCTGCATTATAGATAAATTAACTCACCTTTAACTTTGCAAGAATCTGAAGGGTTGGAGAAATGACTTCACTTTCTTGCGTCGCCTCCATTTCCGCAGCTTCTTCACAATCTAGCAGGGCCCTCTTCGCCTCCTTTCGTGGGACCCCTCATTTTGTCAGTTTCGATTGCCATCGGTTGGTTTTCTTGCTCTATTCCTTTTATTTTCTCAGAATCGTCTACCAATTTTTTGTGTTTTGTGAGGAAGGCAATAGCCAACCGAAGGAGGATGTTTTGGTTTGGTTGTCCTATGTTTTTGGATTGGAAGGATTTATCAACTGTGTTTGTTACTTGTTCTTCATGTTGAAAAGAAAAATGTCATGAGATTGAATTTTGATCACTGGCTATTTTTCTTTCTTCACCTAATTCCCCTCATTGCCCGATTGCTTGCTGATATTGGTTAAGAAGAGTGGGGCAATTGGGTTATGCAGCTCTCTGTGTTTTTTGTAGTGATCTTGAATGGCAGAAATTCCAGATAGCAGCTCCTTTTTTTTTTTTTTTTTTTTTTTTTGCTCTATGGCACCTGAAAATTCAAACATTCTTTGCTTAAATTGTGTGGTTATTATCAATATTTAAGGTGGTATGCCTCTCTAGAACAGTTATAAGCCTTTGTTATTGGGTCTTCAAATTTATCCTTGCGTTTTAACTATATCAGCACCTCACCTAGATGTTGCAATGATATTCGTAATATACTTCAAAAGCTCTTATGATATAATCCCCATTATATATATATATATATATATCGTACGCTATTGTAGTCATGAGGTTACCTTAATATTATGGTACACTACACGACGAACATGCTTGTATCATCACATTTCTCATGTCATTTTTCTTCCCTCAAAGTTACCGAAGCACATACAGAATGACTGACACAGATGCAAATGGGACATCTCTTTTTCAATATTTGTAGATAGTCAACCATATAGAGGGAGGTTTACCCATAACCCAGCGTATCAATAAGAACCAAGCTTGAATCAACATAAGCTGGTAAATTGAAAAGAGTAGAAAGATTTGACCAATGGTTCGTTTGTGAAAATTGGCAGATAAGCCTCTCCCAAAACCAGACTGCTGATTTGCAACGAAACAACTTGTTGAAGTTGCCTATATATGGGTTTACTAGAGTTATCAGTTGGTCGCTTAAAGCAATTATTACCTTGCATTTGCCAATATTGTAATTTAATTTGTCTATGTCAATGTGGGTTGGCTTGAATTGGTTGACATTATTCTGATGATGATGGTTGAGAGCAAGTTTTCTTAATCACATTTATTTTTATCATATAAAAATTTCTGTTGTATTTTTCTTCTTGTAGATCTTGTAGGGCGGTTGCTGTGAAGTGCAGTTACACTGACCCTGGCATTAAGGAGAACTCTAGTGTCAGTACAATTGATGTTGTAGCTGATGTTAAGACTGAGCGAGTATGAACTTGAAATTGATTCTCTCTCCTTTTCAGATTAGAGCATTTAGAACACTTGGCTTCCTTAATTCTATAAACTAACTATTACTAACTTGTTTTGCCATCAGATTGTAGTATTGGGAGGTAGTGGCTTTGTGGGTTCTGCAATTTGCAAAGCTGCAGTATCAAAGGGTATAGATGTCATCAGTCTTAGCAGGTGCAAGAATGTCTCTCCAAGAAGCTGACTCATTATTTTTCTGTTAATATGATAGTAAAGTCCTATGTTTTTAAGTTCTCAAAGAAAAATGTTTTCGACATAATGGATCTTTACCATGCATCACATCAGGCTGGAAATAACAGACTTCTGCATGATGGTATCAGTTCATAGATTATGAACGTTATTTGTTAACAGGTCAGGGCGGCCTTCGTACTCGGGCTCGTGGGTGGATCAGGTCACCTGGCTGACAGGCAGGTTCTTTTTTTCATCTATCAGTGACTGTTGAATTTTATCATTCAAAAAGTCTGTCTGGAAAAGCCTTTTGCACCACCTACTGTTTCCAAATGCCAATATTTTCTTATGAATCTTGAGTAATCATAAAAAGTAATAATTTTTAGTTTTATTTTATCTTCAGATTTTACTCCTGAGAGTGGACTATATAGACAATGATTAATTATCAGTAGCAATTTTTTATTTTCTGTGTGCGTTTGATTCATCGGTTGAAGCAGTAGTTCGACATGCATCATTTAGATGATAGAATATGTTTTTGATACCTAATCTTATGGTATATAGCTACTGTTAAGCTCAACATGTTTTACATATTCAAATACCATTTTGGAAGAAACTTATATGGGGGAAAAAAAGACTCTACTGGTCAAAGTCAGCGACGTGTAACTAGCGCAGTGTGACAGAGGGCCAATGCAACTGGTCACTATCACATATAAGTTCTTTAACCATTGAAGTAGATTTTCTGAAGTGAAGGAAGCGGAAAGTGAAACTCATTCGATCAAATGCATCTCCGACATGCATATATCAAAATAGTGCCAAATATAAGAAATAATAAATTATTTGCTAGTCACGGAACAGGATTTTACATCACTATGTCCATAGTCTATGATATATTGCATCTAACTATCCCTACACTTCCCAACGAAAGCAAATTTATATTGCTCAAGAGCCAGTGCCTCGTATGCACTCATAAGTCGTAGAACTTTCCTGGCTACCTTTTCATATGTAGATGGCTGGGTGTTAGGTCAATCAACAGTTAACTTGGGGTTAGTTATAAAAATTCAAGTAGAAGGTCATTTATGCTCTGAAAATTATGATAACTATTCAGCGTTTCTCCAAGGACACCCACACACAAACACACAAAAAAATAAAAAAAATACGTACACTGTTAAACAAAATCTTGTGCTAGTATTTTCTGAATATAAACAAATATGACCCTTGATATAAAGCCTGTATTCCAAGAACTTCAAATATTGATTTTCATCAAAGAAACTTAAACTAATGAGCCCTAAGAAGAAATTACCAACCTTCAGTATCTTCTTCCATGAACCAGGAGCAATTTGAGATTTCTTGTGGTAACTAGTTGTTCTACAATAGTGGCCACTTACATTGAGCCATAAATAATATTAACACGTGCCTAAAATTTAGCAGTTTTACCTTAGATATAGTTACTGCCTTATCATTTAAACTTAATGATAATATAAACACCACACAATCACTACTTAATTACATCTCTTGGAGAATAATCATTATTAATCAATAATAACCGAAAGAGTAATGAAAATATTGTCTATGATCGCAGCACCAAACAGTAATCAGGATAGCGTCTCAAATTTTATGTAGAGGGTTCTCTGCTGTAAAACCTTCTTTACGTTTTGAGGTTCTTTTTCTCAAAAGTATTGTAGAAATTTTAAGAGCGGAAACCAGCTATCACAATTATTTATATTTTATTTACTCCTGGTAAAACACCAGGGTATGACAAAGAGCCCACCTTATTACTTTTCATCTATTTAGCCAAAGTGATTAATGATTTGTAGGTGATGTCTTTTATGCAAATTGGGATGAAGTGCTTGCTGGGGCTACAGCAGTTGTTTCCACAGTTGGAGGTTTTGGCAGTGAGGAACAGATGCAAAGGATCAATGGCGAGGCTAATGTTGTGGCTGTGAATGCAGCTAAAGAATTTGGTGAGCATTTATTCATTTCCTTCGCTGTTTTTGCCAAAAGAAAAGGTGTTACTTGTGACGTTTTGCATGTTCTTCTTATCTCATATGTTTAACATATATAAGGAGTGCAACATCCTCGTAGCTAAAGCCTTACACTTTCTGGAGGATAATTTCAATCTTATATCACAAAAAGAAGCATCAAGTTACTCCTATTGACTTGGTCTGTGTATCACATTTAACTTTATTGTTAGTAATTAGGATTCATTGGAGTTCAAAGACCTCTTATTAAGCAGAGAGATTCATTGGTTATTGGCAACTAAGGAACATAACTATTATTTTGTTCCTATCAGACATTGACTTGGACATTTCATTTTAGTCACATAAATGGTTTGTGCTTGCCACCTCATGCATAATTCTTAGGGATCGTAACAGAATGTAGTTGCCTCCTTATGCTGAAAAGTTGCAATACCTTATTTTTATGTTTATAATTATTCCAAGAAAAATGCCAGCCTGCCAAGATCTTTCCTTGTTACTTGCCGTAAATTTGCCTTTTATGTCTGCAGTTTTTTACTTTTAACGGGTCGTTCCTCTGCAGGCATTCCCAAGTTCATATTGATCTCAGTTCATGATTATAATCTGCCATCATTTCTACTCTCAACGGGGTACTTCACTGGAAAAAGGAAAGCTGAATCTGAAGTTCTTTCCAAATATCCTAGTACAGGTACTTTGGAGCTACCTTAGATTACATTTGGATTTGGGGATTTGAAATACAAAAAATTGCAACCAATAAATTTCATATCCACCCCACCCTAGTTAAAATGTCTGAATCCATTCACATCCCTACAAATTTATTTCAAAATGGAAGTGATGGATTTCAAGTTCATTTCAATCCAGACAACCACCAGTGAAATTGGTGATATGGATTTCAAATCCATCCTCAAATCCTTCAATGCACTCTTGGGATGTTTGATTCATTTGTACTGCTTACTTTTTTATTCTTCAATGAGTGTTTTGGTCTTTATGATAAACATGTTACTACGAGCCTTCTGATTGACCATATCTAGGCTGTGATCAATCTCTCTCATGGCGGAGCACTGGAATCAGCTTGGACCTTTAGGTTGCATTTGAATTGAGAGATTATTTTGGTATACGAATAATGATGGCTTTATGATTCAACTTTCAACAGGTGTTGTCTTGAGGCCAGGGTTCATATACGGGAAGAGGAAGGTCGATGGGTTAGAGATCCCTCTGGACTTGATAGGGGAACCATTAGAGAAATTTCTCAGTGCTGTAGAGAACTTCACGAAACCACTGAACTCTTTGCCTGCCTCCGACTTACTGCTGGCCCCTCCGGTGAATGTAGATGATGTGGCACTTGCAGTGATAAACGCCGTCATAGATGATGATATCTTTGGCGTCTTCACAATCGAACAAATTAAGGAGGCTGCAGCTGCTGTTAAGGTGTGAAAAGATAATTTTGGAGCTCTGTGAATTTAAAGCTTACATGTAATCTTCTGCATTCCTGACTAAGAAATGCAGCTATTGGAAAGTATGTTTCTTGTTTTGCTGACGACTTGTTAGTCACAATTTATGAACAATAATATATCTCATGTGCAATACACAGATGTATATATATTTATTTTAGAAAAAACTATTTTAAAGGAAAGTATTATTTTATCTTTTATATCAAAGATTGATTAATTCATGATTTGTAATACATTTAGTTACAAACATAATTTTTCCATTGGGAACTTCACAATTTGTAATATATTATTTAGGAAACAATAAAATTAAATAGAAAAAATAATTAAATAAAATATTTTTATTTTTCAAAAAATAAAGAATTATAAACTTTCTAATAAAATTTTTATTTTAATAAAAATATATTTAATTTATTTTTCTATGCAACCTAAATGCAATATAGATACTCAACTTCAACATGAATACACAAATCTAATTTAATTAATAATTAAAAAGTAATTGTATTTTTTAAATTTAATATATATTTTTAAATATGAATGTCAAGTTAAAAATTATGAGGATAATTTTGATATGATACATCAATAACTTATACAAATAAAATTGTTATTTATGTTTTAATTATTTAAAAAATATTTTCTTAAATAAATGTGAATCAATAAGAAGTTGCCACATATAATACTTTCCATTCTTGTTTCTACAAGAAGAAAGTGTAAAAAGAAAAAATTAATTGGAAACTGAATTTCGTGGGATTTTAATATTTATATGTGGGTTTGTTATTATATTAATGTGTGTGTGTCTATATTACTTGTACGTGAAATCACTTTTTTGACATATTTATGAGGAATAAAAATTTTAAATTACAAAAATTCCTTAACATTTTAGTCTGGTAAACAAATTATATAAATTCATTGGAATTTTTGTGAGAAAATACAAAAAAAAATTGTATTTGCAATATGTCAAGAGTAATAGTAATTTCAGATTTTATGTTTTTTAAACGATTATTAGTAAATTAAAATCACAAAATTTGAACTATTTTATTATGAATTTAATTAATTTTACAATTCTTATGTCAGACAAAAAATCTAAGAAAGCAACTGACAACATGGGAGAGTGAAGTCGATGATTTCTTATAGAATTGATTTAGGCTTTTGTAGCAATGGGCTAATTATATGCAGTGGAATAATGATAGATAGCTTAAATTAATATTTGTAGATCCGATAATTTCGTGGGCCAATGGAACCATAACACTTGTTCACATGGGCCGAACCCACTCATCTGAATTATTACCTTTAATCAAAATTCAAAGAACACTTGGAAATTGCAATAGTTTTTGTAATATATACTTATTTGCCAAAGTAGCTTTGGATTATTAATTTGTTATGCCATGATTTCTGAGTTATAGCAATTCAATCCAAATCTTAAACTTTCTTACATACATTAAAAACTGTGAATTACAAAAAAATTATGTCTGACATTTTATTCTAGTTTACAACCTATACCAATTGAGGGGCATTTGTTAGAAAAAAATGCAAACTTTAAAAATGTATTTCTAGTGCGTCTAATGGACAATAGTAATGTCAAGAGAACACTGTAACAGTTTCTAAAATTCTCTCCCTTTGTTAATAACTAAGGGGGGTGGTTGGTCGGGGTATTGGAGGTGGGTAATGAAATAAAAAGGAAATCTTTTTTAACCATTTTTTTTTTTTGACCGCAAATCTTTTTTAACCATATTAACAAGGTAATGATTCCCCCATTTTGATTCCCTAGTTCCCCTCATCAATTAAATCCCTCACACAATTAATATCATTTATATCAACTTTAGACTTTTCCTATTTAATATATTATATATCTAATTTTAAACTTAATATGTATATTAATAATAATATACATATTATATATATATATATATTAAATACATCAATATAGACATATATATTAACAATTTTATATTTTTTATGTGTTAAAAATTTATATAAAATATGTACTATATTATTTATATTAATGAAATTTTATTTGTGATATATCATTATATTATAGCATAATTAATTTGTTTATTATTTACATATATGGAAGTTTATAAGAAAATAAAAAATAAACTTATTATATATTAGAATAAATATGTAACATTTTTATATATTTATAAATTTATTATATATTATACTTATATGTAATAATTTTGTATATTTTTTATATATAAATATATTACATACAATATATATTTAACATATATAAGAATTTAATTAATAAATATTATATTATTTAATAAGAAAATAATAAACATTTTAATTGATTGTTATTAATAAAGTTAAATTAAACAGTCGGATGCAATTCATTAATGATTTCCATTGTGATTAACTCATCAATGATTTCCATTACCATTCCCATTGAAGATTTTTTTACCAAGCTACCCCTAATTGTTGCGCCACAGCACACCAGATAAGTTCAAAACAAAGTCTAGGATCCAATATAGCAAACAAATATTTGGAGAACTTGGCTGGCTTTGTACATCCATTTTTATCAACACTCAATAAGGACACTAGTAGCAAAACAAACTGCCAAAATTGAACAATACGACATCAAAGCTCCTTTTTTTCTCACGTCTGTTTCAAGAACAGAATTGCACGCCTTCAATTGAATCATCTTTTCTAGTGCCACGAGAACCAACTATGCTATTCTCCTATGTACGCATCTCATAGCTGTTCTATCTCGAACTCAAAGGCCTTAGGCGTGCTTTCTCTTTTCCAACGACTGCTCAGAAAGATACCTAGTTTATGAAGCAAAAGAATTCATGTAACTTTTGATGAAGATAGAAGATACATGGCTAAAATTACTGAAATGCCATTTTTAAGGGCAAAATCACCAGGGATAATGTTCACTCAGAAGATCCACAATCATCTAAATCAATTTAACATAACTCGCAGTCCATGTTGACTTAAGCTTCATGAATGATCTTTACCAACCCTTAAGTAAAAGTTGCCAACATCTATGTATATCCCCAAAAATAAGCATCCGTAGTTTTTGTGTACATGGCATTGGCTAAACAAACTCAACAAGATTGATCATCCTTGCATGCTTTGATCATTTTATGAAGCATTTCCCTTTACTCAATGGATTTCATTTTTTCCTTGCGGTCAACTCTCATGTCAAAAAGGCAAAGGAACATCTATTTCTTTTCTAAAGTAAATAATAAGTATAATTATCCAAACATATTAGTTAGTTGAATAGCTGGCTTCAGAGTTGAGCATAATAATTTAGTTTAAACAACAGTCGTATATGCAGAATAGGTACCTGCTCTTACCCTGTAAATGCTTAACATCAAACAAAGTTTATTTCCATGAGAGAGCCCATTTTCTGGTGGTTATCAATACAGCACTCATTAAAGATAGAACAATAAAACAAACAGATGTGCACATATCATGGTAAAGTCAGACAGATTAGATCCTAATATTTATTGTTTCAACTTAAAACAGTTATTTGTCCAGGAAAGAAGGAAAAGCATTTCAGATTTTATCAATACAATGTTCAGATTTGAGAATACCAGTACTCACTTTCCAGTATAAAGGCCTGCAGAATACCAAGCATTCAATACCTCCTGAAGTTCTGTAGCGGACTTGCTGTCAGGAAAATGGCCCATACCAAGCTGATTGTCCTTCCCTGCAATTCACCAAATATAACTCAGCACACTGATCAATGTTATGAAGCAAGTTATAAAGATTTATTCGTACTTTAGCAGCGTAATGAAATCAAAACACCAATAGAATTTGATTGCTCAAAAGGAATTAGCTCATAAGCAGAAAGGATATTCAGATTGAAAAAATTTATCCTGAAGAACCTGATGCTTGAATGCATACGATTAACAGTACAACAGGATGAATTTTCCATAAAAGATCACCAGATCTTTGAGCAACCGGTGCTAGTATATCAGAATGCACATGTAGAAAATCACTTGCATGCCTAATTCCTGAAGAACCTGATGCTTGAATACATACAATTAACAGTACGACAGGATGAATTTTCCATAACAAGATCACCAGATCTTTGAGCAACCAGTGCTAGTATATCAGAATGCACATGTAGAAAATCACTTGCATGCCTAATTCTTGTATTGTTCGGACAGACGATATGTAAAAAAGCTCCACCTAAGGAAACTCAAAATTAGTCTTTCAGTTGCTGTTTCTCAAATTTCCTCCAGAAATGTGTGGTTTGCATAGGTGTGAGGTTGGTAGATCATAAGCTTATGGTCTTGATAACTTATGGAGAATGACTCAGGCTAATCAAACCAAACAATTTATATCTAGTATGCTAGTACTAACATCCTTGCAAATGCGCCTAGTCCAAATCCATTAAATTGTGGAAAGCAAAGGATGACAAATCGAAAATAAACATCTAAACACAATTTAAATGTAGTGAGTGAAATATTATACCACAGTTTCTACCTAGTGTAGGCTCCATTTTAAGATAATAATGAGCAGTCAATTTCTGAAAGACCATTGCCATGACATGATTTTGATAAATCGCCCCAACCAACTAGATTAATGCAGCAGGACATAATAGAGAGAACAATTGAATATTAGTAAATAAAGAGGTTGAATGTAAATGAAAATACAATGGAGTCATGATAGATGAAGTAGTTTAAACTGAAGAAAAATCTTGATCCATTACTCCCAGTTTGAATGGTATTTCACATCTTGCTAATCTAAGTATTATTGGGTTGATGATATATATTAAAATCTCAGATTTGAAGTACAAAGGGTCAATACTCTATAATCAACAAATTGTCCAGACAAACTCCTGCTAAGTTTCTTTTGAGCTTATTACAGGTGGTTGAACTGATTTCAGACACTGACGTTAGAGAGGTGTCTTTCACATATCATAAGATTTCTTACAAATACAACTAAAGAGATAAATTGTAGAGAATTTGAACACAGTTTGATTGATCACAACTTATTATCACTAAGGCAATGGACAAAAATCATTTGATGTTGGTATGGTTAGGTTCTTGCCTAAGAATGGCAACAATGGAATTACTGACAGCTTTCCTTTTGAAACTACAACATCTGCTTGAATGCATTGTCATGACAGTTCAAGATGGCATAATTCATTAACTTTTATCCTTAACAAGAAACATTCAACAATGTTTTAAAAGAATGATCTACTAGCTGAATACCAGTGAGTCCTTTTCATACCCTAAATAATGATACCAGTTTTCAGATGCAAGAACATCTAATAGGCATCTTACCTCCATTTGCTTCTTTTGTCAATGAAAGAGCTCTTTCAGCAGCCGCCATTGCCATCTGAACAAAATCAGGATCTTCAGGCAACATTGAGTTCCCATTTTTAGAATCTTTGGGAATAGCCTGATAACATTTATCAGCACAAGTACCACCCGAACATGAAGTGGGTAATGAATTGCATGGAACAGCCCAACTTTGACAGCCATATGGACAGTGACAGGTAACAGTATCGTAAGGCTGTGCAGCAGATGCTTGATACTCTTCAGCAGTAGATGAACAAGAAACAGGATACTGATAATTCAAAGTACTGTATTGGTTAAGTTGCTGGAGAATTTGTTGCCTCTGACCCTCAAGCTCATAATATATGTTCAACAATCTGCTATATTCTTCTGGACCACTTGAACACGCTATGTCATTGTTTTCACTTTTTATATCAGATGAGATTATATGTGTCCCTGGGGATCCTGATTTAGCAGTAGGATTTCCATTTGTGAGTAGAACATTATCATCTTGAATATTGGCAGTGGCTACACAGTTTGACGAAGAACCAAACTCTTCATTGCTTTGTAAAATTTCTGTAGTCTTCCCATTTTTTGGGTTGGTTTCCTGCGCACTGTAAGGGTTATCCTCGTTCTGCACATGCCTTCATCATCACAAGTGAAGAAAAGTGAAGAAAGTTAGTATGAATGTGGTTTGAATTACAACAGCTTCACTGTCAATTTTTTGTCAATGCGTACATCTAAACGGGGGGGGGGGGGGATAGAGCATATGATGGTAATCTGAAATCAAACCCAGAAGCCAAAAAAAAAGAAAAAAAAAAGAGGAAGTCCACCACAAGAACTACTACTAACTGTTAAATACTGTAATGCTTTCCTTAGTAATAAGTTGATGATATCGTGAAACCAACTAAATCATTTACAAAATGCAAAAATGTTATTCTCCATTTTCCAAATTTCAACGCTCAAATTGTTCCATCAAATCATAAGTTAGTCAGTAGCTGAAGCATTAAATCGCTTCTGCTATGTGCTTTAGAGCAAGACCAAAATGTCTCCTGCACTAAAGAGTATAGGGATACCGCTTACTATTCAAAATCAATATCGGAAAAAAATATGGCAGCACGAATAACATAAATATGACGCCACTGAATGTATCAGCATTCGGGTATTACTCGGTGGAGGAGTAAAACTCATCGCTTCCGTTATCCGTTTCAGCAGCTGGTAGATTTTCCTTTAGCCCCTTCTCTGCACTCATTCCATGCACAATCTGAGAGAAGAAAAAAAATCCGGTTGAGACAGCATTAATACAACAAACACACAAGTGTATGTGTACGTAATATGAATTGAGAGTTGCCTTGTATTTGGAAATGGCGTGGTCGAACGCTTTGATCAGGGCAGAATCATCCCAAAGCTCTCCCTCTTTTCCCATTTATTTGGTTCAAAATTTCTGTATCGAGTTGCCAAACGCTTAAACCCTCTCCTTTATATTGGGGAATTAGGGCTTTTGAACCTATTTCTGATGTTTTTTTTATTTATTTTTATTTTTATAGCATACCCCTGAATCTACCCACGAACTAGAATTTTATGCCCCGCACGATTTATAATAAATTTATTTTCTTTATAAAAAATTTAAATATATTTGTATTATTTTAAAAATAAAGAATTATAAATTATCTAATAAATTTTTATTTAACCAAAAAATATATATTTATTTTTGTACACAATTCAAATTTAATACAAATATTTTAAATTACTACGCAAATATAATCTAAATAATCAACAAAAAAATAATTGTAATTCTCGAATTTAGTATTTTATTTTAAAATATTCAATAAGTGCGTCAAATTAAAAATTATGCAACTAAAATTAATTTGATATATATTATAGGTAAAAAAAATAATAAAAAACAAATAATTTATCTGTGTTTTAAATATTTGAAGAAAATTGTAATAAATTATATGAACTAATCACAAGTTGTTACTTGAAATTTTTATTTATATTTTATTAGAAATTTGATAAAAAAAAATCAAAACTGAAAATTAACTTTTGGGCGGAAATTTATTATTATAAGTGATTATCTTATTATATTAGTATAACTTTGTGCAAATAAGAATGAAAGGTTGGTAAATATGATTATTAGTTCTTTCTTTATATTCTTTTGATTATGAATCATGAATTTGTGTAACAACTTTGTTGCTTTTACAATGGTCACAGTGAAGGGTTTCTCGCACATGATAGTAACTTAATTCTTATGTATTTATAATATTTTTTAAGATACAAACTTTGATGTTTTTTAATTATGTATGTCGTTTATTTTATCATATTCATGTGTTGTTGTTGATCTCGATTATACATTTTATATTAATTGAATTAACGTTATAAGATAAGATTTGGTTAAGGATCACAGGAATTGACAATATATAGTAATTGGATTGTGATAAATTAATTAGTATATAAAAAAGGTAAAATTTGAAATTCGTTTTAGAGTTAATTACTAGTAATTTACAGTGATACGAATATTCATAATTAGTCAACTAATGTATTATGCCTACATCATGGAGATTCACCGACATTTGGGATGCATTTATATAATTCATACAAATATGGATTTGATGATTATAAATTACTACTAATTCATAGATTAAGTGAAATCATTATCCTAGAATTCACCGTACTATTTGATTTATTTTCTAAATAAAGATAAATTATTATAATTGTAATACTTGTTGAGTGTTTTATTCTTGTGGATTAAACCTTGCTCGCTAGATTTAAAATTCTACACTTGCGATTAGACTTGAAAATTTTAGGTGAATACATATTTGATCAAAATATAATAGCACAATTTATCGTTTTTATTATTAAGCTACGGAAGGTATTTAATACGAAGTGAGGGTTTTACTAGGGGTATATATGTAATATAAGAAAAAAATATTTAAAAAGGAGTTTAGAAATCATCTCCCATTGAATTTGGCTAAAAAACTCACGCTCCGGATAATTAATTAACAACAACTATTAAAATATTTAATGTTGTTTCTGCATGGATATGAGTATATAATTAAATTATTAATAATGTTAATTTATTGTTATATTATCACAAATATAACAAATTGTATGTATAGAAATATATACACACAAATACAACACTTATATATAATGCTAGTATATATGTTTTGTGCACGTATTTGACAATTACTTATAATATATATATATATATATATATATATATTTTTAAAATTATTATTGTTGCAATCTAGTTAGATTTTTTAGTGAAGAAAAAAAAAAGTTTAGAATTTAAAGTATGAACATTTGAACCAAATTGAATCGTGACCGGATAATAGTTTTTAATGAAATTTGACACATATTCTAAATTAGAATATTAAAAAAATATGAAAGATCATATTTTCCAAATTAGTTAAATAAGAATAAAATATGGTCGTAGTATATGGTGGAACCTTATGCATTGTTGGTGCACTTAAGGTTCATTGTGGTGTGTGCTTTACATTTAGGCGTCAAGTTAGTCATTTCATATAGCCTCATTCACTTTTATATTTATCAATTTTGTGTTCAAACTTAAAACGTTATGTTATTTTGAATTCATTTGAAGTATGTGGTTTTATTATTGTTTCTGGATAATTTATAGACATATTACATAGTTATGTTGTAGGTGCAAAGTGGTTGTGCTGATATATGTTGCTATTATAATATAGGACTAGTATTTCTCTCGTGCGTTGCAGATTCATAATATGATAATGTAAAAAATTATTATAAAAAAAAATGTAAACAATTTTTTAAAAAATAAAATACATAATTATATAAAATATATTTTTGATAAAATTTTGTTTAAAATAAAAATATTTCACAGTATAACAATATATTGAGTATTAAAATATACCACAATTAATGTATGAAAACATATTTTATATTTAGAATTTATTTTATTTTTATATATGCAATATAGATATTAAATTGAAGATTGTGAAAAAATGACTAATTTGATATATTTTTTATAAAACGAAGTTGAGATGAAAAAGTTACAAGCCTTTAAAAATTAGAGTGAAAAAATAACGAAAATAAAAAAATTTGATTGGATATTAGACTTTCTAAAATAGAAGGATAATTTGAGCAGAAAAATAATTATTGTTATATATAATAACACGTTCAATTTGGTTTAGTTTAGTGTTTCATCTTCGTAATGAGGTGATTGAATTTGTTTAGGGGATTGAACGACTGTCATGCAACATAGTACTATAAATAATTAATGTTTCGTGCATATTTACCTCAGACTATAATTTAATTAAATTAAATCAACATTATATTAGTAAGTTAATGAATGTGCATTTCTAGTGCATCTCGATAATAAAATTAAACTAGTGCATTATGGTGCAATATAACTTTGTGCATTATTAGTGCACCTATGATTTAAGATGTAAGATTTTTTACTTTAAAAAAATATATGTATATAACATATAATAATGTAGTTTATTTCTCTTTCAAGAGGATTTTTTTTTTTTTGGATAATAGTTTTTTTGTGTACAATTAGTTATGTCATTTTAATTGGACCTATTTTTTCATGTGATATTTAATATTAAAGTTTTAGTGGTTACTAACTTAAAATGAATTATTTTTTAAAATATAATACAAAAGAAAAAATTGAGCGTGACATATTCATGTTGTGTAGAATAACATTCATCTTCATTAGATTGTTTCATCTTTATGATGAAATGGTTGATTTTTTTATTTTTATTGTTCCATCTATGTGATGAAGTGATTGAATAAAACGTTTTGTTTGTCTACATCATCTATGTGATGACGTGATTGAATAAAACGTTTTGTTTATCTACATCATCTATGTGACGAAGTGATTGAATAAAATATTTTGTTTATTTACATCATCTATGTGATAAAGTGATTGAATAAAACGTTTTGTTTCCTTACATCATCTATATGATGAAGCGATTGAAAATTTTTGTGGTTGCTTAATCTTTGTGATTATGTGATTCCAGAATTGTTGAACATGGACCCTACAATTGATTCACTTTATGTTTGATGGCATATCCAATTTTAATTGACTATTTCAACTTTGTGGTGAGATGATTGAATGTTTACTGTACCATATAAATCATGAAGATTTCATTTTTATGTGTGACATCTTACATACTAAATTTTATTTGAATTCTAAGTTGTGTAATCGCTAACAACACACTTCTGATAAAATATTTCAGGTGAAGTGTTCTTACATGTGCAAATTTATTTGATTGTTTCAACTTTATGATGAGTTGATTGACTAGTCATAGTATTGGATTAAGATCTTTTATTCCATTGTGTGTTTCATCTTCTAATCTAAAATAATTATCATAAAACACATGTATATAATGACATCACAAATTAACATATATTGTGTATTAACTATTTTGGAACAGAAGATGCAACACCGAAGTGAATAGAGGATCCAAACCCAATACAACATACTACAAATAATTAATGTTATATGAATTGACCTAATTTTATTTTTGGTAAAATGATAATTGAGTTAATTTAAACCAATGTTAAAGTGTGTCAATAAATAGTTAATCTTAAAGATGTCTAATTCACAACTTTGCGATAATTAGAAAATGCACGTACATTGCACACTAAAATTATATTCAATATTGAATTAAGAGATATATGGATATATATTTCATAATTTTTTTTTGTGAAGTTTTATTATTTCATCATCGTCTTTGTATAACTCTCGACATATATATCAATTAATTTATGCTAATTTGTAATATATGATTAATTACTAACAACATTGATAAGTAAAATTTACCAATTTCATTCACTAACATTTGAACTATTATAAGCCATAAGTTTTAAAAGCAAATTAAATAAAAAAACAAGAAAATGCAATATTTCAAGAATGATCATTGATATTTAGAATTAAATATGTCATAGTTGATAAACTAACTTTTAATTTTATAAAGGTCTAATAAAATAGACAAATAATGTACATACTTAGACGAAGTTGTACCAGAAGGCATATAATTTGGCAAATAAGAAAAAAATCAAATACATTGAAAATGACATCACGACTTATTACAACTTTATGACCCAATTCACCCATAGACCAAAGTCTATATCCTTTAACTCCATTTAAATACTCCAAAAAAAATGAATTTCATATACTTTGGATCAAGTTTATCACAAGTTTATTATTATTATTATTATTATTATTATTATTATTATTATTATTATTATTATTATTATTATTTATTTTATTATTAATTTATTTTTTGTACAAATGAAACACAACCAAACATACTTAAGTTTGAATAATCAACAAATTTTCAAGAAAGCAAAATTTAGTACAATTTCTAGTAAGAGACAAAATGGGGCATATCAACTAAATAAGGAACAATGTGAACTGCCTCACCCTAATATTTCTTAGATAGATCAGAAGCGTGCATGTTTCTCACTATTTCTATCAAAGTTTGGTTCATTTTTTCAATCACAACATTATGTGAAGGTGTGTCTTTTAATACCTAAATTAGTACAATGAATTCTTGCAAAATTCAAACCCATTATCAATCCTTATACATCTACTCCGGTTATTAGTCTCATATTCAATTAGTATTTTCCAATCTTTGAAATTTTCAAACACATCAGATTTATTTTTCATAAGAAAAATCTAAACTTTTATAGAGAAATCATTAATAACAGACAAGAAATACACATTTCCATCATGTATGGGTTCATTAGTAGGACCCCACACATCAAGATGTAAGTATTCAAGTATATTAGTGCTCACAGATGTATTAGGGTGAGCCGGAAAGGGGTTACTGAGAATTGAACTCTATGTTATTTGTCAAACACACAAGTGTCACAAAAAGTCATGTAAGACAACTTATCGTCTCCAAAAGACCTAACTTTATGCAAAGTTTCTAAACATTTTTAACTCATGTGACCAAGTCTTTTATGCCAAATACTAGTTTTGTCCTATTTCACAACATTTAATAAGATTTTGGTTTTGCAAAGCACACATGCAAGTTATTTTTCTTTATAGCTTAAAAGATTACTAAAATCTTTTATTATTTTCATCAAGCCTTTCCCCACCTCTCATCATCTAGACCACCATCCTCAAGTGCAACACATAAAATAAGATTATTGTTCAAATCAGGTTATGCCTCACATTTTCTAAAGCAAGCAAATAGCCAAAATCACATATTAATGTCACATCACCTATACCAACTACATGGCATCGTTTTTCATTAGTCATGCATATAAAGCTACCACTAGTTCCTCTATACAAAGAAAACATGTTTTTAATAGACATGTGAAACATGCAACCAGAATCAACAAGCCACTCATAATCGCATGAATGCACAAATTTTGCACACATATCTTCACATTTTTTAGTTTTCATAAACACTTCTCCATCATTTTTTCTAGAGATCCTGTTAACATGTTCATTTTGGCATTTTTTAGTTTGTGCAATCTTTTTTATGGTGACCAACTTCACCATAATTAAAACATTTTTCTTACTAGGAGACACTAATATATATATATATATATCAATGATGATCCACAATATTGAACAAAGGGATAAATAATAGTGTAAAACCTTAAAAGAGCATAAATATATAATTAGATATATCGATGATGTTGCATACTGCTGAACAAAGAGATAATATAGTAGCACTTTTTACTTATATCTTAAGACTAAGATAGATAACAAAATAATGTATTAGATAATCCTATTTTATTTGTATTTATAATATGATTTTTTTTTCGAATTTGTGATAAACATGATTTGCATAATAAAGGAGGGATAATTTCAATATTATCTTACCAATTAAAAATAAATCTCTTATGATGATTAACAGAACGAGCATGACTTCTAAATTGCAAAAAATCTGAGCTCTTAACAAACACTAGTATTTCTTGCGTGCGTTGCACGATTTATAATATAATAATATAATAAAAATAGTAATATAATTTTTTAAAAATAAAATATATTAATATATATTTTTTTAATAAAAAAGTTTAAAATATAAATATCTCACAATATAAAATATACTACAATTAATATATGAAAAAATATTTTATATTTAAAAAATAATATTTTATTTTTATATATGCAATGTGGATATCAAATTGAAGATCATAAAAATATAGTTTGATAGTTTTTATAAAAATAGAGTTGAGATGAAAAAATTATAAGTTTTTGAAAATTATAGTGAAAAAACTAAGAAAAATGATATTATAGTTTTTAAAATAAAAAAGTAATTTGCACATAAAAATGATATTTATGTAAAATTTTGAACTATCCTGCTTTTATATTGTTATATATATATTGTGCAACATTTAAATTACTAATTTATTAGTTTTCTTATCATATTTTGTTAATTTGTACTACGTGTTATAATTTTGTAATATTAATTCTATATAGAGTTTTTATATATTAAATAACTTATTACTAAATAATATAAACATATTGCCTGAATATTGTGAAGGTAATGTTATATTAATATTTTTGTGCTTATAATAAATATGATAATTATTTACAAAAAATTGTTGCATATTTATGTGAGTTTTCAATTTCTATTATTTTATTTAAACAATACAATATCAATATATGTCTTATAAATTACAAACAAATTTAATCAATGTTATGAGCATCAAAATATTCTTAAAATATCTAAAATTTACTACATTATTATTAATTATATAATATTATGCATAATTAACAAAATTTATTATATATAAAAAAATAATTCTACTAGTCGTGAATTATGACCGAAACACAAAATCATAATCAAATCAATTAATGATAAGAAGCTTTTCAAGACAAAAGACCAGCAAGTTTTTCTAAATAAATTTTAATAACTGAACAGACAACATCACCCTTGCTGTTTACAAAAATCACCCGTTTTTCTTGAGCCACAAGTATGTCCTAGGGTTAAATTCGTAAATTCGTTTATCTGAAACAGAAATGAAAGGCGGTGGCCCCATGTATTTTGGCTCCTTAGTTTTAATCTAGGGTTTCAATAAACACAGCAGAGGAGAAGTAGATGAAGGGAAAATAAAGAAGCAAATAATAAAATTAATTTGACGACTCTTCTCTTCATGCATATATGTAAGGATCAATTTTCAGGTTTTTTAATTTGTATATGTTTTTGAATTTGTTGAAACTTTATGGTGTTTATGCATCTTGAAGTTTTCTTTCGGGTGGATGTAAAGTTTCACGGATCTGAGGTTTTACTTGATTGATTGTCTGGTTTTCGTTAAGATTCTGAATTTCGTACCAGGAGGAGTCTTATTTTGATTCAAAAAGAGCTATTTTTTTGAACTTCTGGAGTGTGTGTTAAAGTCAATCATTCAGATTTTTTGTTTATTCAACTTAAGAAAAAATAAAAATCTGTCTTGTTTTATGGTTCTGAATGATTTTCATGATTTCGCTCGACCACACTTCTGTTTATGTTGTTTATTTGGAAAGTCTGGAATGATGTGCTTGCCTTTTCTAATTTGAATTTTGGAGTTATAGGGTTAGGCTGCTCTTGTGGACCAATATTTTTTTCGAATTAATAAAGCTTTCGGGGTCGTTCTGGGGCATCATGTTTTATAGTGATTTTGGATTTCTTAAAAGTTTATGCTTGTATGACGCCTCACTGATCAGTTATGATTTGCTCTTGAATCTTTGCAAGAATTGATTTAGCAGTCTATTGTTTGTTCCATATAATTATACCCATGACCTGCAATATACATGGAGAATCATGTAACTTTTAGACTTTAGTCATTTGAAACTCTGTAAGTCAGGTGCTTGCAGTTGTATGCTAACAAATGAATTCAAGTAGTATGATTGGTGCTACTACATAAAGCTTAAAACTCTTGAACTTCGATCAGGCATGGTTGAGATATCGGTCTAGGTTGCTGATGTATTTTACATCTTAAAATTTGGATCCCCCTCGCGTGCTCAGCCTGAGTACTTTAAATATAGCACTTTTGAGATATTTGCATACGGGGTTTAGTTGTTTATCCCACTAAAGGTATCAGTGCTTGCAATATTTACATTTTTTAGATATTGCTTTTTGAACTCTAGTGATGTGGGGATTCACCTATCTCTTAGTGCATGCATGCAAATAGGACGTTACGACCTTTACGTTGTAGAATGAGAATTTAGCAAATCTTTCATTTATGCACTCGTTCCTAGCACGTGGCTGAGAAGTTCTAAATTGGCTTTTACATATTCAATATGTAATTCCTGTTATGCATGTGACAACCTATTTAGCTGTATTTAGAATAATCCCTGAGACAACCATAGTATCTTGCACAAATATTTTCTAAATAAGATTGCGAAGAGTTTCTTACATATCCAAGACGAGTAAAATACTTTACTTTTTTTTTTTTTTTGCTTCAGCATAGAAAACAAGTAAGGTGTTTTTATGTCCTTCCATTCATGTTCTTGCAACTTCTGAATGGGTGAGAAGCTCTAAGCAAAATAAAAAGTTTATAAACTTGCAAAATTTAAGCATGAGTGGATATGGCTACCACATTTATAATAAATGCCATAACTTTTATTGATGTTAAAAAAAACGGCTTCTTAACAACCTAAATTAAAACTATGTGTATTTATGGAGAAACTGAAAATAACTTGCAATAAACTACTATTAATAGCTGTCAGCAAGAAACTGAAGATTGAAAATTGAGGCTTTGATGGGCTCTCCCTCCTTAATGAGCGGTTGCTGCCATTTGACTCTATCAACTTCTGTCCAAAGGTATTGAATTTTCTATTCTCGAATTTGTAAGCATAGCATCCGATGAGTTCCCTTTTTATTATTTCTTCCAGCTATGATAATGTAATAACTATTTATTTTCCGACTCTCTTTCTCATAAGAATCATAATCAACCCTTTTGCTTGTTGTTCCTCTTGAAAATTGAAGTTATTACTTTGGAAGGAAAAAAATATATCCCTAGTACTTCCTTTTTATTTATTTATTTATTTATTTATTTAAAACTTATGCCACCTGCACTCTTTTTCGCCCATTGACTTTCATTTTTTTATTAATGTCTGCGCCTTCATAAATTGAACTGGGGGCAACAGCCAAAATAGAAGCGCGCAGGGTGGAGTGTTATAGATGGAGAAAGTTAATTAAAGTAAAAGCCTTGGGGGGAATGCATAAAAAATAAAGTGATGGATGAAAAGTGTAGAAGATATAGCGCGGGAAGCAAAACTGATTATAACTAAATTAATAATATGGGGGGTAAAACAGCATTATTCTTTTTGGGAAAACAAGTTACTACTATTTATTTGCTACCCACGGGTAAGCTTAGTCTGAAAGTTAGGATTGATTGATATATTCTCTCTTCAATCTCTATCAGATCTGTTGCTGTTCATGCTTATTGGTATTCTCAGTAAACTGTATTTCTTTATGAAGTTACATAGCCTTCTTATGGCTGATTTGGATTTGACCAGCTTGATGCTGTCATCTGCATTTGATTAAACATTGTAATACAATTAAATGTGCTCCTGAATAAAAATATTTATAATCCAGATTCTCCCTTTTCAAATGCGTCACTGTGTTTAATATTAACAGTAAAGGAAGTTAGTGGATGTTTTTTGTCTGCACTGTCTTTTTACTCTTTACTGAGCGAGTGCTGAAGTAACTTGTGGTTTCTGGCAAATTCTTTGTCTTACTGTGGCAGTGGTTTGTTTTGCTTTATTCATGTTTAATTTGTATGCAAAGTTTCTTAACCGTTTCCTTGATACTCAGGTTTTCTCCACTGTTTTCGATGGCCTTGTTTCTTTGAGGCAAAACTAAGAGTAATCTGTATAGAACTCTTGTCTTTTTGTTTTCGTCTGTGAATTTGTTGTCAGACATTGATCAAGTAGGCAGACATGAACAGAACGATCGAAAAGGTATTGGATAATCGCCGAACTGTAGTTGTTGATCTGAAGAGAAAATGGTCAGACCAATGTGCCATCTCTTCTAAGGGAGCTATACATGTGCCGTTCCCTCTGCAATCCTCTCTGAGTTCATCGATCCCCAAGCTTGCCAAACGGAGAAAACTGGATGGATCTATAAACAAGAGTGGCAGTTGTGCTTTTCCATCTGGGAAACGTCTGCTTAAGTATTATTCGAACTTCAAGAAAAGTGGAATTCTGCATCGTCTGATGTACTATACAAATGGTGAATGGAGTGATTTCTCACAGGATGTCATTGCATGTGTCAACTTGGATCTTCTTGTTAAGAAGCCTATTGTGGAAGTGGAGGTTGAAGGGAATAAGATTTTGTTAGATTTCTTGCATATGATGCAATTGGACATGAATACTGGTATGCACCAGGCAATTGCTTGGATTGATGTTTCTGGAAACTGTTTCTTCCCTGAAATAGTTAGTGAGCATGATGATCCGAATGAATGTCCCTATCAATTTGCAAAAGGCCACAATCATGGGGGATATGAACCTCAGGGTTCCGATATCAACTTGCATTTGGAGATTGCTATACATGGATTAGATAATGAATCTAGTGATGAGTCCAATGTGATTGTTGAGCAAGTACAAGCTCACTGTGATGTTGAAAATAGTGCTAGTTTTGTCAAAGCATCAGATGTAGAACGTGATGTGAAATGTGAGGCTGGTCAACAAATGGATGGAAATATGGTCCTTTCGAAAGATCCTGTATGTAGGTCTTTGGATTCTGACATTGTGAAGGATATTTTTTCTAAAGCTATTAGCTCTGCTGATGCAAAAATTGTTGAGATGCGTTCTTGCTCAAGCACTTTCATGAAATGTAGGTTGGAACTTTTTGAGAAACAGGTTGAAATTACTAAAAGATACCGTGGAGATGCGAACATTCAATATGCTTGGCTTCCTTGTTCAAGAGGCTCTGTCTCAACCATATTACAGTATGGGGTCGGGCTTAATGAACCGTTAAAAGTCAAGCCCTTACATGGTATGGGGATACATCTGATCCCTGCTAATGGAACTCAGATCAGGTATGATTTCTCTGCTATTTTATTTGCATACAAATTGTGTGGATGATTTATATTTTAAGCAAAATTTTATTGAATTAGTATAAGATGTAAATGATATTAATGCATTAAAACTGGTGTAGCTTTGGTTTTCTTCAATTGATGAGCTGCACAACTATTTTCCCATTTTCTGTTAGTGTGCTTTACTTTTCTCTTAATGGTTAGATCCAGTGGTTAAAAAGGTGCGCCTAGGCGCTAGGCGCCAATAATTCGGCGACGGCGCCTTATGGGGGGGGGGGTGAGGCGAAGCGAGCGGCGCCTCGCCTCAGGCGCCTCACGGTGAGGCGCAGGCGGTGCCTAGGCACGCCTCACCCCATCTGTTTTTTTTTTTTTTTTTTAAAAAAAATTGAATATGTTTTATGTGTATCCTAACCCTAACACACCAAAGTGACCAAAACACAGCCGCCCAGTCCCCTCAACCCCAGCATCTTTTCCTACACCCATTCTTCCTATTTTTCCTTTGCTGCACCCTCCCGCCGGCGACCCCCCCGCCGGCGACCCCTCCCTCGGGCGACCCTCCCGCAGGTGGCCCTCCCACAATTTGACATGAACTATAATGATGATGATTAGTGCCTTGCCTTAGTGATTATGCTTAATTATTATGTCTTGAACTTCAATATTTAATGTTTTGGATCATGTTTTGATGAATATATTATGTTTTTATTATGGTTAAATGTGTTTATATATATCTACATGTTTTTTTTTTTAGTTTGGGCGCCTTGCTTGAGTGAGGCGAGCGCTTCGCCTCACGCCTCACTCCTAGGCAGTGAAAGGGGTTTGGCGCCTCGGGGCGCCTTACGCCTTTTCAAGCACTGGTTAGATCAACTAGACTTGTTCCTTTTTATAGTTCCTCGTTTGATTTCTGTGTGGTGATTTCTATCAGCATGCATTTGTGCTTGATATTAGAGGTGCTTTTGCTTGATGTCTTCACAGTGCATCATTTAGGATGCTATACCACCTAATATTAGTTGCTTGCTAAGATTTCATTTTTATATGGAACTCCATACTAGTGCTGTATTTTTTATCTGGACTACTTCTTGCATGGTTTATATATTCCGTTTTTTTCAGTATCAATTATTTTGATGTGACAAAAATGAAATGCGGCATATGGTATTCTGTTATGTTATAATGGGTAACATGCACCTTGTTCGCTGTGGATCATTTCAGTTCCATTCCAGTAGTTAGGAATTTAGTAGTGGTGTTGAAAAGCTTTCAAATCCAAATCATTGTATTGTGTGGGACATGAATATGAATTTTCATCTCTACCCAGAATGTGTTGTTCTGCCACCTAATATTGGTTGCTTGCTAAGTGATTTCTTTTTATATGGAACTCCATACTAGTGCTGCATTTTTTGTCTGGACTTCTTCTCGCATGGTTCTATATCTTTGTTTCTTTTGTCAGTATCAATTGTTTGGATGTTGACGAAAATGACATGCGGCATATGGTATTGTGCCGTGTTATAATGGGATGTATGGAGCTTGTTCGCTGTGGATCAAATCAGTTCCATCCCAGTAGTGAGGAATTCGATAGCGGTGTTGACAAACTTCCAAATCCAAATCATTTTATTGTGTGGAACATTAATATGAACTCTCATATCTACCCGGAATGTGTGGTTACTTTCAAGATGTCTTCTGATGTTGAAGGTAATAGTTTAGCCTTGCATTTATTTCTCTTTTAATGTTACATGCAGAGATCTTTTTAGCTGGTTATATATATATCTTATCTTAGTTATGTTAGTACCCTATCTATGGCAATTTTAATTGCATTCTATCAGGCCCTTTGAGAATCCATTTTGTCTATTCCTCTCAAATGATATATATCAGTTTGTCTCTATACATTCAAGTTTTTTGTTATAAAAAAGTTTCATGTTTATATCTGGGAAATAAAAGATAGATTTGATGAAAACCATAATTTGGGGCTTTCTTTTGTGCATTACTGTTCTTAGCCCCCCTCTGCCTCTTTCTCACATAGAACTTGCTGCATAAAGCATGTCTTCTTTGAAATGGTTTAAGGGGCTTGTACTTGCACATATTAATTATGAGCTTAACTTCAGATCATGCGGTACACTGGATTTTATTCATCTATGCTCATTACTAAAATATGATGGTATTTGGCATTTCCCAGTTAGCTGTTGAGATTTTTTTTTTCCTGTAAACTCTTGACAGCACATTCCTTCAATGCTTCAACAGAAGCCATGTCTGGAAGGGAGAGCAAGGTTGATATTCCCAGGTTCAGTGCCGGTTATGGAGGATCTCAGGCCCAGGTATAGTCATCTTACAGTATGCCAAGTGCGTTATTTCATTGTTGCACTTTCTGCAGGGCATTTTTTTAATCTTATTTGTTCTTCTTTCTTGTTTAATTGTGTCTGAGAAATCATGACACCAAGAATCATGCAATTTTAGTAAATTTGCATAGTGGCGGTTGGTATGGCATTACCTCTACTTCTTTTCTTTAATACAAAAGATCCATTTTCCTTTTCCTTTCCTGTTAGCTTTAACATAATGGATCTGATAGTTTTCATTCCTGGGTGAGATTAGACTCCTTGATGCCAGTTTGCTGTCTGCTGGTTAATGTCGAATATTTGTCACTGCACATACTGGGAACCCCCCCCCCCCTCGTGAACCACTGTGTACTTGAACATATCCTTATTTTCACTACTATAGAAGTCTCATAACCTCCAAGTGAAATATGGTAAAGGCAGTGCCCCTTAACAAGCCAAATCTAGAGGTGTGACCTGAGCCTCAGGCCAGGTGCAACTTTGTAGCATCTTTGTGTGTGTGTGTTATATAAATGATAAATGAGGCATGTTCAAATCTGAAGTCTGAACCATTAATTGAAAAATGAAGAAAAAATTATAATAAATTGAACAGCCCCTAATGGTTTTAAGAAAAGGATTGTGCAAACCCAGAAGTATTTAAAATGTTTCTGGGAGCCTGGATGATGGTGTAAATATCTACAGGTACCTTGTTGTAACAAACTGTCTCCTAGCATTATGCAACTCTACACACACACACACACACACATATATATATATTTTATAAATGAGAACTCACTTTCAACATCTCTGTTGACAGTTAATTTCTTGTTTAACCAGATGAATTACCTTAAGCAAGCTATACTTGAGTGGTATTTGATGAGTCCACTGTCTTAAGTGCCGATTATAATGTTTTGCAAACTTCTTCTAGTTTCTATACTATGAGAAGCTATTGTTGCTAGTATATGTTGTCTTGCAATTTTGTTCTACTCAGTAAGTTATTGCTGCCAGATTGCTGGAAGACCTTTTCAAGCAAGGGCACCCAAAAGCCCTTGGATGCCGTTTCCTATGCTGTTTTCAGCCATTTCAAACAAGGTCCCTTCTCAGAACATGGAACTCGTGAAATCCAACTATGCATTATTCAAGGTATGCATTTTTATACGTCAGCTTCTAAATTATGGATGCCTGAGTTTCTACTAAATTAAATTTGTCGCCTCCCTGGCATTTGGCAGAATAAGAAGATAAGTCGAGATACATTTGTGAAGAAGCTGAGGCTGATTGTTGGTGATAATTTATTGAAATCGGCAATAACTGGTCTTCAAAGCAAGGTATGGCCTCCTATAATATCTTCTTGTGTTTGTTTGCGGTCTTTTAATTTGGCATACCTACATGCCATTCCTTTATAGTGACCTAATTTTGTTATTTTTAGTTGAAAATTTTGAGTGGTCTGTAGTTATGGGTGGATATCTTCTGTGATGTGTTTGGGGCATTTAAACCAATTCTGGTTCTAATGAGATACTTTCTTTTCCCCCTCCCTTGGCTTTCTGCAGATGTCGTCAAGCTCCAATGGTGAAACAGTGTGCACCTAGATGGACAGAATGAAAGTTGAATGCATGTAAAATGTGTGTGCATGTTAAATTGAATAAGTTTCAGTTTGCATCTCAACTTTTAGAGTAGCTCTCTACATTTTGAAACAATGGCTATGTTCTTGCTATTTTGGTTTTCACCAGCTGATACTTTTTGGTGGAATTGTTGGCAACTCGATTTACATATATATATGTATATATATGCTTCGGGTTTGTTTAACTGGTTTAGTCTCTCTCTCTCACTCTCTCACTCTCTCAATCAAAAGACTATGCAGATAGCTCTTGTGGCCTCCGCTTTTGTCGGAGCTTTCCCCCAACAAGCCTAGTGATCGACGTCTGCACCTAACTGGGCTAAGCAAGGAAGGATCTAATAAATGTTGGGAAATCCTTATTTTAGGCCTCCTCTCTTGGTGGGGCGTGGTGTAACAAACTTCAGTATTTAATGGTATGTTTGGTCTGCACTTTCATACGAAATTTTTTCAATCCAATAAAATTCTACCCTGCATACGCCTATTCTTTCCAACTTTTCATTTCTCAATCTTCTCACCTATTTTCTCTTTATTTTTTCAATTTTTAATTTTATTGTATACAATTTTATAACGAACAAAGATTATTATTATTATTATTCAATTTTATTTTATAATTTAAATAAAAAGTCAGAATTCTTTTATCAATCACTTAAATCTAAACCAAAACATCTAACAATTATGAAGTTTTGGGTTGAATGTTACATGCTCACAAACGTGAAATCTTGGGGCCCGCCAGCCAGTATGGGCTCCTTTCTTGTGGAAAATGGAGCCGGGGGTAAAAGTTTGAAGGTAAAATAAGCCAATAATTTAGAACTATAATTACCACGAAGTTTCGATATATGAAGGTTCACCATTAAGAGTGCAATTTGCTACGAAGATCTGTAAAAATTAGAAGATGAGTCACAATACCAGCACAACAAGTTTCCCAGCTCTTTTGTTCATCTTCGTTTGCAGTACAGCGCTTCTTCGTCTTCCATAGAGCAGTATGGATGGTTTCAATTATTTGTTATAAAGTTTATATTAATATAATAATAAAAGTGTAAATAAAATTCTTTTTTGCACCATTTTTTTTTAAAATAAATATTTTTGAAAAATTATGTGTCAATTTTTGATTAATTGATTCTTTTTCTTTTGTTAAACTTCAACGACTTTTTATATCGACTTAGCTCTTTACATAAAGTAAATTAAATTAATTATTTTTCATGATATTTAATTTTGTACCTGCATCGCATATATTAAGATGATATATTAAATGTAAGAAATATAATTTTTTTGTTGATTATTTAGAATTAAATTTTAATATCTATTGTTATTAAATTATTTGTATTAGATTTGAGTTGTAAATAAATATTCACTGATTAATTTTTTTAAAAATATTAAGTAGTTTTATTTTTATATAATTAATCAATTATTATAGAATAAGTCTTTTGTTCTATGATGAGGGAATTTTTTGTTTTGTACAAAATTATATTTTTTATTAATAAAATAATAAAATATTTTAGATACTTTCAAATTTTTATTCTTATATTTATTAACTTCATATATTTTATATTTTATTTTTTAAATATATTATAAATAATGTGTAATAATAAAATATTATCATAACTGGATTTTTGAATTGGACTTTAACCCAGGCACCTAAGTTCTAGCCACTTCCCGACAATTAACAAAGGGTGCGACTATTCATAACCCCAAAAATCTCTAAATATATTCTATAATAATTATGACAAAATTAAACATTAATAAATTGACAAAAATACCCTATATATTTATATATATATATTTTTTTATTCCTATTCTGAACTGCAGAAATCCTTCTTATCTTCTTCTTCTCAATGTGTTTCTTCAATACAGAGAAGTTTCTTGATATTCGGCTCCAAATTTGAAATATTTTCTTTTTCATGTTTCTTCAATACAGAGAAGTTGAAATTGTAGATTTATGGCTTTCTTATGGCTTTCTTGAGATTCGGCTCTACGAAGGCCAAATTTGATAAGGAACATACACTTAATACTATTGTTTAAATGATTTTTTGCCAATCTTTAAATTGTTTTTTCCTAAACTTAATTTTGTTTTTGTGTATAAGGGTTCATATATATATATATATATTTGTTGTATGTGGGCACGTCTGATTGTCTTAATCATATTGAAGTCTAAGTTACCTACATATAACAAAGTTGTCTGTGATTAGATTATGGTTGTCCACATTTTGGTGCTGAACCTAAATTTGTTAGGTAGAGAAGAAAGGATGTGCACAATTTGTGTTGGAAATTACAGGGATTGGATAGTCATATTATTTATTTTATTTTTTAGTGAGAAGTTGAACAGTCAGGTTATTTATTTTATTTTTTAGTGAGAAGGGTATAAGAGGTAAAACTGATGTATATTTAGTAAAAAAAAGAGAATTATTAATTTTTAATGGGTTATATTTAGATTTCGGGGTATGTTTAGAGATTTTGGAGGTATGAATAGCCCCACCATTAAGCAAACTATTCACACTTTACATCACATGATCAATATGTATAAATCGTCACTGCATCACCAATACACAACAAAGATAATCTATCTATTTATAAAATTAAAATAAACTTTTTCATTTGCGTTTTTCGGGTTAAAGGTGGTTCCCTAATAAAAAAAGAATTTATTATTCATTATTTAGGATATTTTTGTGTGCAAATCACTATTTTTAGTAAATCTTAATTACTAAAGTATTTGATTTGATTCATGCCTCCATAAATTATAAATATGACATTTTTCCGTATTTTCTATCCAATTATTTCATGTACAATTGTTTGATTTTTTGAATAGTAGGTCGATTTATGTTTTTTTTCTTTTCTCCATCAACATTAATATTAGATTCTTCAACATATTTTTTGCGAATCTAATATTATTGTTGAATTTATATGCTTAAACATGCGCATTTCGTTTAGTTTGAATTGAAAATTTTCTAAAATAACTCAACAATTTACTCTTTAATTTGGAAAAATTATTGATGTTATGTATATGATTTCATATATATAATATATATTAATTTTTTAACAATCAATATTAGTTTTTGTTTTTTAAATATAATTTTTTTAATCCAATATTATTGTTTAATTTTGTTTGATTGAGAGATTTCTATTGATTATACAAAAAAATAATTATTGAATTACAACTTCACATCTTTTGCAATACATCATATAACTTAAATATATACTTATATTACAAAATATAATAAAAAATATCGTAAATATCTCACAGTAGTTGAATAATAAAAGAGAAGCGTATGTCTCACACTAGTTGCATAATAAAAGAAATGGTTCGGAAGAGAGTTGATTTAGGGCTGCACAAATATTTTAATTAAATGGATTGAACCAAATCAATCCAGTTCCCAAATCATAAATTATGATTTAGATTATGATCTTAAAACTTTTATAAACTGAACTTTTGGTTTGCAGTTTTTAAAATTATTCTATAAATTTGGAGTTAAATGCTGAATTTAAAACTATAGGAAGTAACAATCCACGACATCCATAAACGGGGTCGAAGCCGTTGAAAAAAAGCACTCCTCTTAGCAAATTTGCAGACGACAACTTGGGTTTGAACTTAATCAAACCCCTATTAAGGACTGAAAATGATTTTCTTTTTCGTTAATTTCCAAAAAGGACGTATATTTAGGCCATTTATCTCGCTGCACAAACACATAGCTCAAATATGGCCACTACTCTGAGCTTTCTGTCTTCAACCCCAACCAACACCCAATTTTTTTCTCCTCGAATTCCTTTATCAACACATAAATTCTTGTCTCTCCGAACCCATTTTCCGTCGTCTCTTTCCTTGCTCTCTGCAGGTTGCAGGAGATATAGGCGCGTACTCCTTTGTAGCATCAGTCCAATTTTCTCCACAGATGCAACCCATTATGAGGTAGTTTATTTACGGCTTAATGTTGAGTTACCATTACTCTTCAAAAAGTTCTTTCATTGGAGTTTGTCCAGAAGCCTTGTACATTACCCCCTAAATCTCCCCCCCCCCCCACCCCCTCTCTCACTATTTAAATTGGAGACCCTGCCGAATGGTTGTTTGCATTTGGATTATTATGTGTTTATTTTCTTATATACGACTGAAAGTTAGCAGATAGTTAGGCTTGTAGTGAGGCTATTCTGGGATTATTGGCTGATGATTTTAGTGTGTAACTCTATGTGGATTGAAGTGAAGTGGTTCAGGTTCCTGTTTTCGTGGTGCCTATTTTATAGTTCTTGTTATTCGGTGTCACCTTTATACGTTATTTTACGTGTCTAGCTTTTATTTGTCACTTTCGCTTTCTGGGGAATAAAGATACAGGCAATAGAGAATCAATATTTGAATTCAATTCAGTAATGTGGAAACATGGCATCTTGTTCAACTTAGACCACTATTAAAATCAGGCCTAGATCAACAGTTGCTGAGCATGCAAATTATTGGAAGTTAACTCTATATTTGTTGAGATTCAAAATAAATAAATAACTCAGCGATAAATTTGCATTTTACTGGCATCTGATGGAAAGGATTCCAAATGGGTTCACAATGAGTAATCAACTGCTTATAATCTTGCCAAATATTTATTCAATATGTTAGAACAATGAGAGAAACCATTTGTATTCCTTTCCATCATCCCTATGGCACTTGTTTGGAGCAAATATTCTTTTGATTGTTTCTCTTCAACGTCAATTATCTTGGGCTAATGTAATATCTTTCAAATAAGTGCACTTTGGTAGAAATCCTTGACATGACATCAACTGCAGTTATAAACATTCAGTCTTCTATTCTGATTCCCTATGCTCTTATGTCTTTTGGCTTATTCTCTGTCTACTAAGAAAAAATACAGTCATCTAGCAGGTCAAAATTGTACATGTAAATTCAAAGTGAAGTAAAGTAATTCTTAAATGCTCTAATTGGGACAGTTTAGGTTGTCTCCAAATCATGGTTTGCCATCTACAGTAATTGTTTATATTGATATTTGCACAGCTTCAGGTTCTTTAACACTTACTGGCACGGATTGTCATCAAATAAAGGTTAATCAATGTGAAAATATGAAAAGAAAATTCCAAATTTCCTCTGCCAGAAGCCAGAAAATGTACTGTGTTTTAAACCAAATAAAACATTAAAGTTGCTTGCAATCTTACCCGATATACAAGAAACAATTTAACGAATCGATTCTAAGGTAAGAGAAGAAGTAAAGATGCTGTGTTTTAAACTAAATAAAACATTAAAGTTGCTTGCAATCTTACCCGATGCGCAAGCATCAATTTGAATGTGGTTTACCTCTTCTGTTATGTGTAAACCCCCATACCATCATGTACTAGAAGAGTTGTTTCTAAAGCATTTGAGGTTTATTGACTCATTATTAATTTTATTTATCCTATTTAACTTGGGCATCTGTAATTAACTTATGAATCAAATATGTAAGGGAATTTTGATATGACTGATGTGATCCATGGATGATACTTAATGCAGTTTAATGATGATTCATCTGAGGTAGAGTTGAGACTGGAACTTGGGGATGCAAGCATAAGCCCTGGGCAGGTCTTTGTAGATGCAAGAGAGAATTCTTTGCTAATTAGAGTGCACCATTCTGGACATACAAAGACTTTTTTGGATACCAATAGTCTATATGGAATGATAAAGCCTTCTGAAACAATATGGTATCTGCTGTTGATAACTGAAAGACCAACAATCATTTCAAGTATATAATTGCTGAATTGGAAGTTGTCGTCTTGACCAGGTATATAGATGATGCTCAACTGGTACTTAACTTGAAAAAGCAAGACCCAGAACTAAAATGGCCGGACATCATGGAATCTTGGGAGTCCTTAACTACAGGAGTCGTTCAATTATTGAAAGGAACATCAATATTTTTGGTTGGAGAATCTACAGAAATAAACTACAAGATTGCTCGAGAATTAGCGGTTGGTCTTGGGTATGGTCCCCTTTCTTTTTGGATAAAAAAGTGGTGGTTCGAGATAAATTTACATGTTAGTTTTAAGTTGTATTTTTATCTTTATCCTTTCTATTGCTTTCTGATTTTTCCGACAGTTGTGTCCATCAGTCATTCTTCATCAATACGATCACATTGAGTGGAAGGAATTAGGAAAATGATTGACACTTAAATGTATATCTTGAGGGTGATTTCTGGTTCCAGTTGCATTAGTTTCTTCCTGGCATGAATGCATCTCACAATCAAGTTTTGTAGAATGAAAAACAATATTGTATTTAGCTGGGCTGAGTTCCCTGGCTTGATTTCTATATGTTCCTTGAGAATTTCATGCTTCTTTGTTGACAGATACACTCCACTCAGTACAAAGGAGCTTCTGGAAGCATATACCAAGCAAACTATTGAATCATGTGAGTGGAAGAGTTTGAATCAGCCTCCCTGCCTACCTATGCATATACATAGTGCAGATGCAATATTTTCTTTTACTGAGGAATTCATTTTTCTTGAAGTTGTAAAATCATTAATAGAAATTTTTTTATTGCATATTATATTGAGATGTGAATAAAAGATTGCTCACCTACTGTGTCATCAAGAAGCAAGAGTAAAAATGCAAAACATATGCAACTATGGCACAAATAAGGAGAAAATGGAAATCAACTGATTCATGAAAACCAGGATTTTGTGAACTTTCCTTTCAATGTTTCTTGTCCTTTCCCTGCAAAAGTGATACAGAGATGGTTGGAAGGGCTACCCAAATAATATTATAATATACTTTTTTCAAGGTTAGGATTTTTTTTTCGGGGGGGGGGGGGGGGGGGGGGGGAGCCCTCAAGTATCACAAAATCTGACCTGTGACTTTATGTGCTTTAGTGGATAACTAAATCAAGTTTTGAGTACCTCCAGTATCAAAACATAAAACATTTACAATTTAATCCTTGGGACTTTGTTATATGAGCCCAAGTCTCTGCGAATAACCATGGCCCTGCAAGGAGGCATCTCTCCCTTTCTGGAGGAGTGATAAAGATGGAATGATGTTAGCATTCAATATCTTGAAGGAGGCGTCTCTCTTATAAAGACTTTTATCACAGATATGAAAGTGTATTAAATATGTTAATACATTCCAGGGGCGACTAAAGAGGGCTCTGACACTGTCTCAGAAGCGGAGGGCGCAATATTAGAAAGTCTTAGTAGGTATAACTTTTACATGCATTCACATTTACATTTATCTGTTCTGCACTGCTTATCTTCTATATGTATTTATGTGGTCTTGGCATGTTGAAAGCCTAATTGTTCCGTCAATTATGGAGTTTCCAGTCAAGCCAGAACAGTTGTTGCAACATTAGGAGGCAAACATGGTGCTGCTAGGAGGCCCAATAAATGGCAACATCTTTTTGCTGGATTTACAGTTTGGCTGTCCCAATCCGAAGCCACAGGTGATAATTGTTCCTTAGTCTTTCAGTTATCTACATAAGCTGCAGTCCACTAAAGTGGAAAACGGAAATCTACACTATGGTTGAAGTTTGTAAGAAATAGGTCTGATTACTTGGGATACTTTCTTACATGAGAACAGTTTCTGGAAAGTTAAATTAGAAGGGTCTCCTACCTTTTCTGTTTTTATTATCCTTCACACAAAAATTGTAGTTCACTATTTTTGTAGAGGAAATCAACAAAGAGATAACAGATCCTGGTGTAGCATAGGATAGCGTCTTTGCTTAGATCTTTGGTCTGATTATTATCCATAGTGTAGCATATTCGACCAGATCCAAGGATATTCTAAGGACAACTATTTTACTAAATCCTATACAAGAGCTTGATTTTTCGTAGATTTTCTGTCACTAACCCTCTAGCTGCTCTGAAGATATCAAGCATTCCGAAATTATCAATGAGCTTTTCAAGCATTAGATTTCCAAGACTTTGTGTTAGAATATGAAAAGTTATGAGAACACGTCTTACCAACAATTCCTTCAATTCCTCCGTGCGAAATTCCAATCAATTTCAAGGTGTTTAGTTCAATCATATAAATTGAATTTTTGAGATTTTTATAGCTGCTTTATCATCAGAAGAAAAGATTCATTGGACCTAAGATGATTTGTTTTAGTTCTCCTGTAACCTTTTACATCCACAAGAGCTTAAAGTCTCCTTGTGCCAGTCCTATCCCTACTCTATACTGCAACGAGAAACAACTACTTGTTTTGTGCTTCTCCAAATCACCATATTTCCCCCAATATATTAGACAATACCCTAATATGGATCTTCCATAACTGATAGACCCTGCTAAATCTGCTTGTGCTGAATTCTTCTTGAATAATGATCATATCTCAAGTGTTCCTTCAACTATCTCAGAATACAATATCGGCTTCCAGTCTTCAAATGGTGTATGCATTAATTGACTCAGAATAATGTCTGCAAATGTTACACCTGGCTTAGTCTGCCTACTTGTTCATTGATATGTTTCTTGGTCCACAAATGCCTAACCCAATCCTCATTTGTGGAATTTCCGCAAGTTTAGCAACTCACCATTCTTGTTCCTCATAAAATTCAAAAGCATGCTTCCTCTGTTAAGATTGATATACTAAATCAGTTTGCGAACTTCCTTTGACATACACAATGAGAATAGTTGCCACTTTGTTCTCCCCGAGTTTTGGAAAAAAAAAAAAAAAGAAAGGAAAATATTTTTACTGATTGAACTACTTCACGACCAGTTGAACCATGTTTTAAGCGACTGCACCAAACCATTAAGTGAAGTTTTAAACTTAGAAACTGGGTCAAAACCACATGGGATATCTATACAAACTTCTTCTCGAGATATCATGGCAGGAAGGTATGACAGAGGGTGCAAGTTCTAAGAATTCAGATAGTGTTCTATTTAGCAATTCGGCCAATGTCTTCTAGTGGTCAACATTATAAGCTAGTGATAGCCCTTATATACCAGCCTCCTTTTGTATCTTTCCATGGAGCTCTTAGAGTTGTATAAAACCAATTTGCTGCCTATTGGAGTTTTTCCATCTTGTTTTCTCACCAACTCATGCTCGCACTATTTGCTAGAGTCCTCATTTCATGAAGCATTGCTTGTTTCTATTGAGGTACCTTCAGTTGTACTAGTTGTTTCTTTCTTAAAACAGGCTCAATGGTTAAGTTTCAGAATGAGGTCAGTATTTTAGACAAGGAATTAGAAGAGAAACTCATAAAAAATCCTTGTAACGAAGTCCCCCGTCACAGGGATCTTAGGAGAAATTAAGATGGTCCTTAAAGAAAGGTACATCCATAGGAAATAAAGTACCTCTAAGTAAACACAACCACCCTCTCCAGTTAACTAACCCAAGAATGTAGACTTCATTAAACTAGGATCAATACCTAAATATTTTAAGAGAACGTGAATTACTGAGTTTGAGGGAAAACAAAATTGAGTTTACTGTTAGAATTTGATTGTTAGGAAAGCCTGCATTTGCATCCACCATAATATCTTGGTAAATTAGAAGAGAACATGCAAGAGAAACACTTTTCTTTATGAGAGAAGATGGTAGCTAGGAGAACAGTCTGGTGACCTCATCTAGTTCATTATTTATTACTGACAGAAAATCATAGGATCTCTTTCTGTGTTCAATCATTTATATTAGGTCTCTTCATTTCTATTACTTCTATGCTACCAATTAAAAAGATCCAACTTTAACCACAATAAGGTGTTAAAATATTGGGTAACATCCTCCCCTTGTTCGAGTCACAAACCTTATTTGAACCTCTGCGCCGAATTGTATAGGTCTTAATGACTAGTGTGCCACCTTCAACAGCTCTTTGCAGTCTGAAGAGCATGAATGACGGTCTTGTCGGGTTCCATGGAATTGACGAGCCTTGCTATGACAATACTATATTAAGTTATTTTCATATATCTTACTTTTCTTGATATGACATTACTATATTCAATCATTTTCATAGCTCATCTTCTATTTTTCATTTCCAATTCTCTCCGTATTACTGCAGTTTTTCCCTCTATAAATATCTTTTCATTATGATTTCTTGGTATTTGTTGGAGCTTTTTTATTACGATCGTTTTTGTTTGTCTAGGCTTCTTTAAATTTGCTACTGTCACCAGATTAATTACATTTTCTTCTTTTTTCCAACTTCATGAGGCACCTTCTTCAGATGGATTGCCTAAGGTTCATAATAGACACCACACCTGTCCCAAAATTCTTTAATAATTTTCTGGCTGATGTTAATGCTCATCCCAACCCCCTTATTTATATAATAACCTCCCTAATTTTCTGCGCCCATATTATCTACTAATATGCTGATATTTTGCTAGCTAACTATTCCCCCATATTTAATGTATGTCATGCCATCAGCCAGTCCCCCCAAATTAGCTCTATTAGTCTTCTTCTAGGACCTCAGCTCATCCTTCATTTAAGTTCACAAAACTGGTCGAGTGCATTTCCTAAATTGAAGTGCCATTTCGTTCCCTTGATAATTTACGTACAACAATCTTTGTGTTCAAGTGATGTTGTTGACTGTATGTATCCATATTTCACTTTTCACTCCACAAAATCAAGGTCCATGGAAATGACCGTGGGGGTGTGATACTTTCTATCGCATTTGAAATTTATGTGTTTGTTCTACTGTTGAGGTTCCAATTATCACATTTTCTTTAGCAATTGATTTGACTTTATATCATCCTTTATATGCTCAATGCCTATTGTTTCTGCTGATTACCCAATATATTTTGAAGTGATATAAATAATTTGAAGTGCCTTTGCCTTTTCTCGTCCGCGAAACAACTATGCGACATATAATATCCCACAGTAAAAGTTTTATGAACACCAAGCCCTTATGTAACACCGGTCTTACACATATTTCTTCATGAATATAATGCTTTGTATTTCCTGAAAGATGATGATAATTGTGATAATGTCAGATGAAGATTCAGCAAAAGAAGAAGCAAAGAAGAACATCCAAGATGGGCTTCAAGGTTACACCAATGCCGAAGTAGTAGTGAAGCTTGGAGGTTGGGATTCTACTTATACCAAAAATGTGGCTCAGGCTTCACTTAGCGCTCTTAAACGCTTGGTCTTGTCCGAAAAAAATCTTCCAGGTGCATTATTTAACTTACTTTCAAGTTTCAATGTTATTTCATGACAGCAAATGAAGAAAGGTAGGTAAAATTTGAAACCACGTACTCTAATAAGTGTTCCAAGTGAGAGACACACTAATTTCCGAAATGACTAAATTTAAGTTGTTTGCCTTGAGTTTTTGGGAAAACAAAGAATCACAATTAACACCATAATGAAAAGAAGGGTAAAATTGGATCTTTATTGATTTTTTGTATTGAATCTTGCAAAGGGATGCTTATTTGAGGACAAAAGACTTGGCACTTGGGGCACTATTAGAGATCGGAGGGAGTAAATATCATATCAGTATTATTGAAGTCCCTGCCTAGGTCCCACCTAGGGTGCCCTTGGCTGCCACCGTTTTTTTTTTTCTTGGGGTTCTAAACCAGCCATACCCAAGCCTACACAGGCCCCACCTAGCCAGTAGGTCCCAGTCTGTTGCTCGTCTAACACCTAGCGCAATTGTACATCTTATAAAATGAGGGAAAAAGATGAAGAAAATATTGGAAATGTTGCTTCTTTACTTGTTTAGGGTATATACATTATGTTCTGATTTGTTTGCTCAAACAACCCTGAAGATTATCAATAGAATACAGCTACATTTGAGTTGATATATATATGGATTGTTAAGTTTTTGTGCATACGCTATTGTCTCTTGAAGGTAGAAAAAGTTTGTACATACGACTGGGATGCCGAGGTGATTGGCCAGAGATCAAGCCTCCTGGCTGGGACCCGTCCACCGGCACTGACAACGTATCCACCACTGCATCATGAAGCTCGACTGCATCTGGCTGGGTGCAACAAAGTTACTCACCAAGAAAACATTTTCCTTCGCTCAATAATTCTACTATGTTTAATTTCTCGTCATTCTTGATTATTGTATATGTGCGACTTTAGAGCTTCACATTTTACGTTGTTCAATCCACGTCCTGTTAACTAAACTTGTTTAAATGTTCTCACGAAATGTATCTTCCAGTTTTTACAACATAATTTTCGAGACTAATTATAGAACTATAAAAAAGGGAAATATAAGAATTATAAATGAAGAATTGTTAGAATTTTTTTTATTATAAAAAAAAACAACCCTGTCCGGGTATACCCCCAATCAAGGATGAAAATATCGGTATCGGTGGAAATATCGGTACCTTAAATTTACGGATATATCGGTGGATATATCGGTATCGAGTATCGGTATCGGTATCGGTATCGGTAAAAATTAGAAAATTGATGGAAATTTTATTAAAATGATGGAAATTTAACATGAAATTTTAGAGAATGTTCCTACTAACTTTAATACATAAATTAATCATAAAATCTCAACAAAATGAATTATTTTCGATCAGAAGGATCAATGTCATCAGGATACATTATCATATCATTCTCACCATCACTATGATCATCTTCATCATATAACCCTTTCCGTAATTCTACTCTAATATCATCCATTTTAGCAGCTTTTTTCTGTTTTGCACATTCTTTTTCTTTAAACAAACAAGACATCTCCTTTTTAACTTCAGGAGGCACATTTTCACATGGACGCGTATTCTTGTTTGGATCACTGTGGCTCAGATAGTACTTGAAGCGAGTAATACCTCCACTCTTAATTAGAAGTCCACAAAATTTACAAATAGTACTATGTCTATTGCTTGGTACTTTATCACAATATCTCCATGCAGGATCATATCCACCACTACCACCTTCAGTTGCCATTTTTTTACTGGAGCTAAAAGTTTGAATATTTTTTTTTGTTATAAAAAAATACTTACTACTAATCTTCTAAATAAAGATTTTTCACCCTAAAAAGTGAAGGTTACTTTGCATTGTTGTATCTTCATTTTTCAGTACAAACAACCTTCACTTTTTAAAAATACAATTAAATTGAGAACTACTATGAAATATGACATAAATATTGGAACTACAAACATGCATGCACTGTCCCATTATGAAATGATTGCATTATTGTCGATATGTTATAAATATTCAAAATTAATTAGCTTGATTATATATGACGTTATAATCAATAAAAAAGTGGAACAAACAATTATAACTATGATTTATTTTCTATGAATTATAACAAAATTTTCAAGTTATTAGTATATTTTTCATGTTTGATCAAAACAAAAATTAAAATTCGTCTCATATTCCTGCATCTTACTTTCATAAATTGATACTTAATAATATAAGAATATTTACATAATTAAACAAATTACAAGTACAAAAAAATTAAGAAATACATATTTTAAAAAAAATTCGAACCGACATTTTGGCGATATTTTCAACCGACACACGATATATCGCCGATACTATCGGCGATATATCCCGATATATTGAAAAATCACAACGTAGCGTAATCGATACCGATATTTTACCGATACGATACCGATACGGATCGATATTTTACCGATATTCTGTAAAAAAAATCGTTCCCCCTAAATTTCGTATCGGTGGCCCTGATTTGACGATATATCGCCGATATATCGCGATATTTTCATCCTTGCCCCCAATTGTAGTGAGTCGTAATTAATGGGAATAAGGAATGGTAGAGTGGCCCCCCCCTCTTACAGTGCCCTTGTTGTCTGTCTGTCTTTATCTGCCCGGCATTCAAGGCGGGCTCTTCTATTTGTACTTTCATTGCAACTGCCAAAATATCGAATACAAATTTTATATAATTCTATATCATCGAATTGTGAAAAAACAAATTGTAATAAATCCTCTTCCCACATAACACCAAACCCAAAACAAACACTTATCTATTTCTTTATTTGTATGTTGACCTTGTTTGGGCTCAATGGATACCATAATATTGAAACTTAACCCATCTATATAATATTTAGTCGTGGAGTTACAAATGTATCTAAAGTATAGATTATTGAATTATAATATAGATTTGAACTATTTCAGTACAATGATTAATATATAATTTTTCACATCCTTAAGAATAATGGGTGCAAAGTCGAGGAAAATTGTTAAAAGAAGTATGCTATATTTTAATCGTAATAAAATTAAAGTTTATAACAACAAAGTCGTGTTGTAAGCTCTTCATCTTGAAATGCTAAAAATGTTATCAAAGAAATTGAGAATTTTTTTTCAGGTCAATTAGATGTGACATGGATAGAAATCATGTCTTAGAATTATGATAATATTTGATGTAGTTTGAGAAATACCATAAAATAACATAAACATCTCATTGTGTTTTGGGAGAGGGAAAGAAACATTGGGGGAGTAACCATGTAAAACTATCCCTGCAACTGATCTTATCCCAACTCCAAAATAATACTCCTTGTATTCTCTAATGTGTTTCTTACAAATCTTTTTGTTCTTAAGCAAGTGTTAATTTGTGTCTTTAAATACAAAAAAAAAAAAAACTTAATATTTAATTTCTAATTTTACATTTTATTTAATTGGTATTAGCATTAAAAAAGAGATATGCAAAAATAATTAGAGATAGATCAATTAATGAAACAAATGAACTTTTTCATTTGAGCCACTTTGCAAAAAACAAAATAGATTAATGATATGAAAGACTCCAACATCCCAAAAAAGGCTAATCCTAGTCTACCTGATTGGATAAATATCCAACTCAAATATTCATTATACACTTGAGTGGTCCGTTTATTTGCTATGACTAGGTTGGATAAAGATTGATAATCCAAACTAGTCCCATATTTACTTTATTGGATTGGCCTCGTATGAATATGCTAGGAGTCCATGATTAAATGCAATGTTTGATATAAATGGTGGAATTATTGATCCCACCCTCCCCGGATTAATAATCCAAATTTACTATTCAATTGCAAATTGTCTTCATTTTATCCACTTTCTAAAATGCATGTAAATTCATACATATAGTTATATATATATATTCATATATATATATATAAATATGTAATTAAAATATAATTTTTCAAAAATAGAAATATTCATTTTATAAATATAAAGAATATTTCTATAATATAAATATACTTATAAATATTTATATATTTTCAAATAAATTTTTTATATATTTATATTTCTTTATTTATATTGATATAATTTTTTTTTCTGAAAATAAGAAATCGATTATTTTTTATAATCAAGCATACCTTAACCCGTTCATTTTAATTTTTTCCGAAAAAATGGTAACATTAATTCCAATCAATATCTTTTGCACTACGTAATGAATAAAGATATGGAATAAATTTATCCCATTATAATAATACAAAGTAAATAAGTAATAACTTTTATCCCATATTTATTTTATGAATACAACTTAATTTCACATTTAAAAAAGAAAAAAGAAATAAGGGTGCAATGAAATAAAAGTTGGAAGATTTAGAATCCCAAGGTGTGGGTCATTTCAACCTCTACTTTGTTGATGCAAAAAGTGCCTCGAGCATTGTATAAAGTCATTATCATAAGTCACTGTTCCAAAACAGGCCCTTCAGAATACTTCATTTTGGGACTCATCAAGATCGTGACACGTGTCTTGGTTCGTGGGTCGAGGATGAATGATAGTGTAATGATGGTATAATAATTTGACATTCTTCACTACTGCTGACTCCCCTCCTTCTGCTCTTCTTGCTTGTGTTTTTTTTTTTTTTTTTTTGACCTTTTCCATTGTCCCTTCTGTATTAAATAAGTATTGGTGTTGGGTGATCGGAAAGGATAATAATAATAAATATTTTTTTTAATAAAAAGTAATTATTACAGTCTTTGAAAGAAAATTTTGTTCCCATATCTTGCTGTCAGGTTCCAGGTTCAACAGCAATGCCATCTTGCAAGCTTTATAATTTATAGACAATAGAAGCTAGCAGTTCTTCCATGAATAGGTATTGGAAAATAAGATTTTTATTTTTATTTTTTTTGGGGTTAAAAGAAGTGTTTTTTGGCAAAAAAAAATTAAAGAATTGTTCTTCAGTGCTACTGATAAATGATAATAGTAGCCTTTACAATAGACAAAAGGTTTCAAATGACACACTTAATACTTTCTTAATTATAGTTGACTTCTTACATCTTTCATGGCTTCCTTTGGAAGAACATCCTCCCTTACATTTATGGCTTAAAAAAGAAACAATGTCATAACAGATGTGTATTAATGCATTAATTACATAAAAATACATGTTTTAGCGTATGGGTTGATGTTTTCAACTATACAGAATATCTATCGTGTACACTGCTTGACTTACTAATAGGTTGATTTGACACGGTATCAGACGAGTTTTGTAATTTTCATTAATTTGAGTAATATTTTTTAGTTATTCTTCTTGAATTAATTTTATAGTTAGTATGTTGGAGTCTTTACTCGCATATTTCCTCATTCAATTGTAACCTATTTGGTTGAGCTATCAAATTGCGTATATCTCCATTTATGTTAAGGTTTCGTGTATTCATTACGTATTGTTATTGTTATTATTTTTATATGTCATGGTTAAAAATGCAGATTTGGATCTTTCACCGTGTTCAAAGTCTTGTGGTTTTTCTTTTTCTTTAGGGAAGTACTTGCACTTCATGTCGTAAAACACTATCATAAAGTCTGTTGAATTGAGAACTAATATCTCTCTTATAAAATTCCGACAACACATATTGTACACAACAAAAGATTCAAATTCAAAAAATTTCCTTTCTGTATTATATGAGATATTTTTATCCGGTACTTTTTTAAAAATATAGTTCCTACCCACTTCTCAAAGTTTGACAATATATATAAAAAACTTATGAGTTTTGAGACATGTTGCTAAGTTTTGAGATAGCTCATGGATTTCAAGAAAGTAAGCAACTTTTTTTTAGTTGAAACTATGGGTATAAACCATTTACCTCTATTTATAAATGATTTTTAAGCAGGGTTTGGGTTCCTGGGAGTAGCCCATATACATATATATATATATATATATATTAATGCATGCATAATGTAATAACAAACAATAAATAGAGAAAGATAGCTTGTATTGATATGAATTTGCGAAAAAGTAAAATTGTATATGCAATAGAAATACAAGAGTAAACGTCCACTTTGTGGTGGTAGGATGAGGTTTAAAGTAAGTAGCAGCTAATGGCATCTAAAGTACTCCTTTAAAGAAGGCTGTAGGCACCATATTCAGAGAATATTTAAATATATATGCATGCTTATGCTTTCACAACACTTTTCTTTTTTTGTTGCTAATGTCATTATTACCTTTTCTTCTTTTTTTGTTCCTTTCATCTTCTAAATAAATATACTACTTAATTTATTTCTTCTGTTAAACTATAAAGTGCCTCACCATACAATAACTACAATTACAACTGATATCATTCAATTAATTCTCTAACAACCCTCTAATTGACTCCCGCCGCATCAAATTCTAATTCATTTCTTCTCTCCCTAGTTTTCTAAATGCATGACAAGTCAAAAATAAATTTGATATTTTCATATGTACTTGGGAATATAATAAGCTTCATCTCAATCTGATAGCTTCGACAGCAAGCAGAAGCCCCCCTTCCTTTTGCTTTGCTTTCTGTCTGTTTCTGATTTTTGTCAGTGGGGTGGCACCAGATTTGCATGTGAGTCTTGTACTGCCAAAATGCAAGGATTTCAATGTGGCCTTCCAAGAGTGAACTCCAAATTAGGCTTCTTTGTGCTCCTCTCTGATGAGCCCACTTCTGATATTCTGTCATAACTGAGGTATTTTGGTTCAATCTCCTTCTGCATGCACGTTTGTATAGATACATGAGTGTGTGAAAACACATGGTCTCCCTGACACACAAACACCTCAAATACATGAATGCGTGCAAAACAACAGAACTAAGTGTGTGGATGTCGGATTCGAGGAGTATTTGTCCAAAGGGTATAAGCTAACGGCTGGTAATCATGTCTCATTCTATATACATTGTACCCTAATAAGCATTGTTGTAAGATGCTAGCATCTTGGTGGCCCTAAACAGAGTTAGACGAGCTAGGCCTAATTCAGCTAGGTAAGGATACACTGAGTCCGGATAAATAGATGGACGGTGAAGAACAGTCTAACGCCTGGGTGGATCTAGCCCGGAATTTTTACAAAATGAAACGATGCATGCAATATATAGTAGGTGCACATGAGACTTTCCAATATTTTAGGGCAATATATAGAATTCCACCCTTTTAAGGTGGCTTGTAATAATCTGTACTGAAATACTTGGGCTTCATCAAGTGGATCAGGTACGAGGATATGATTGTAATAAAGTAGACAATAGTAGTGACTACCTCTTGTGTTGCACTAACCTTTTGCAAAAGCAAGCAACTAAAAAGAAACTTTACTATTATATAAATTATCATTTTCCTAGGAAGATTTGTCCAAACTTTTACTAACTATTCTTTTATCAACAACCCTTTACAGGTTCCCTCAAAGTGAGAGAGAGAGAGAGAGAGAGAGAGAGAGAGAGAGAATGGAATTATAGGAAAAGGTGAAGAAGGGCTGTTTAGTAAATAGAAGTGGAGTCAAAAGTGTACCTCAAGGGATGGAGTGTTCCCCTCTCCACAGTGAAGTCGTCTACCCTCCAACCAAGCTTCCTTGCTACAAACAAAAATGAGCACATTTGAGGGAATATTTCCAATCAGTGGAAGCCATGCACAGTGAACAAAAAAGGAGGGGGAGAAAAAGAAAGAAAAGAAAGCAAGTCTGAGAAAGAAAGCCATCTTTATTGCTTCAAACTAAAGTGAAAACCAACCCATGTGACACCCTATATTAAATATATATCCATAAAAAAAGAAAAAAAAAAAAAAGATTTCTTCAAGAAATTAGTCTCTACTGGCAAAAGCATTTGGTACCAAAATTCTACATTTGGGCCCTTTTGAATAGCTTTATGTGAACCCACAAAATCCACAGACAGAGATCATATGTCCATTTATAGGTTGCTTTTCTTAACTAGGGTGTTATGGTATCAAAGTCTTGCTGATGCTCTTTTTTCGTTTTTTTTTTTTTTTTGGTTAGCTTCCCTTTGAAGTAAACAAGAATCAACAGCCTTCTCCAAAGAGACTTAACTTTCAATTCTTTCCCCCCAAATGAAAATCTTAGCATCCCGCGTTTTAAAGATGCATTAAACTTCTCAACTCTAGTGCAAATTCGAAACAAGGTACAAATTGACCATCCAACTTATACCTTCAGCTCGGGTTTTGATAAACTCTTGTTTATTATTATTGTTGTTGTTATTTGAATTTGAACAAATTGAGACAAATCAAACGCTCCTCTAGTTTTGAAGATGTGGTCATGTTCAAAACTAGATGACATGCAGTGTTTTTGTGTCTTGTGTCTGTTATGTGTCCCAAAAGATAAAATTTATGTCCCAAAAGTTAGTCCCCGTTCCTTCTTAAGAGTGTATTAAATATTTTTTCTAATATAAAACTTACTTAATTTTCATTAAAACTAACTACTTATACTAAACGTCATTTAATTAACAACATTAAAGAAAGGCAATGTAGAAATTTTCAAGTGTACCAAATATAGTTTCTTAATCCGTGTAAAACTTGGAAATCGATAACTATTTATGGAACGGATGAAATAATACAATACACAATATAATAAATGCAATTAATTGGATTCATCTTTTTTCCTCTAAAAATAACTTTCCAGAATTTACACAACATTATTTACCTCCTCATAGAGTAGCTCCTATGCCAAATTCTATAATCAATAGACAACAGACAAGTAGAACCGATTTAGTACAACATATGATTCTTGCAAATGATATCTCCTAAAATAATGATATCCAATATCCATTCCTATTATTCTTCACAATCATTCATGGATTTTGAATAATAGTACTGGTTGCACGAGGAAATTATATCTGACAGTTAACTAATTAAATAAATGGATGTAGTTAAGATTATTGGTCCTTGAATTCAGAAGGTTCGGTCTTACAATTATATAAGTTGCTTACCACATTAAAGAAAATACATTAATTCAAACCCTAGAATCTATAGATTAGATCCTTATCCTTAAATCTTCCCACCCACCACAGATGTAATAATTGTGGCCTATGATTAATATTACCCCTTATTTTAAGAAAGCTGCCTAAAGAGTTTTGTAGGTAGGGCAAAAGGTATTGCAACGAATAATTTTTTTCTCCAAACATAAGAATATTATGCTCTTGCAAGTGAAATTAAAAGTGTTAGGTCAGCATTTTTCGACGATTCTTTGAAATTTCACTGATCCAGACAACATTTAACAAAATCAAAAGTTACATATTGTTAAAATTCATAAAGTTAGTTATCATATATTAAATAGGGTAAAGTGAACAATTTTTTTTTTGTTTCATAAAACACATTTTATTTCTTCAGAAGTAGAACTTTTTTGTTAGTTAAAGAAACATATGTACAACTTTTTATGCACAAAGTTCTTCCTTATACACCTCAATCCATTTTTGATCATACACACAGTCCAATCCTACATAAGTATCACCAGAAGATTTACGGGTATTATAGGGATTTGAGTTAATTAATTAATATGTGACTATTTGCTTCACAGTGTAAGTTCTATTATCCGAGGAACTGGAGGACTGGTCAACAGACATAACCAAATAATACCAAAAAGATTGTAGCACTAAATAAGGCAGGTAGGATCATGATTGTATATAAATGCATACATATAATATATTTACATGTCCGAAGCGTTTCTGAATTCTTGGAAAGTTAAGCTGGTTTTATAATTCAACGTATCATGTGTTAATAATATCTGTAATAGAGAATCTCGTGTAGAATTAATACGATCATATTTATAATATTTATTTCATCAAAACCGAGTAGAATATAGCTTTACCTTGAAGAGTTGCTCCACAGGCCAGAATAATCCTTGTCATTGTTCAAACTAATCTGCCTTCCTTCTTGCACTGATACCTCGGAATTGTGAGAATTTTGAATCTCAAACAGGAATTCATCAGAATTATCTCCCAAAGACCCGTTTTCAAATGCATCCGATTGCCCTAAAATATATTTGAAAAAAAAAAAGTAACTAATTAAAAAGATCTAAATTCAAGATGTTAATTAAGGAACATGAGTATATATGTATACATTGCATTAGAAATATTGAACCTGAAGTAGCTGCTGCTCTTTCAGTTGACTTCACAGTTCGATACATCTGTAAAAACAGAAATAAAACAATGGTGCCGTAAAATAAGAGCACTGGCAAAACAATTTACTGTGTTGTAAAATTATAAAATAAAAGGAAAATGAAAGATTGACAATGTTTTTTTAAATGAAAAATGGAGTTATGAAAAGATCGAAAAGTTAGTTTTAGTAAATGATAAACAACTTTTTGGTATGTGACCACAGAGATACATGTGTCATGTGTGTGTATATATTCAATCGAGGTTAACCATGGTTTGTGAAAGGGTGGTTTCCTAAACCCAAAGACATGCAGGTTATCATTGTGTCATCATAGTGTTTCTGTACTTTTCTCCTTCTTTCTGGACACTTGCCTGAGGAAAAATAGGTAATCTATTTTCAAAAAAATAAAAAATAAAAATGGAATCTGGTAAGAAGACAGTACTATTGAAACTCTGTGTACTTGTCTTGCACTATTTTCAACTCCTTGTGCTTTGTCTTACTACTACGATCATTTTCTCAATATATTTTTTGATAAATCTCTCTCCCTCTCTCTCACTCATGGGTGTATCCTTCTTCTAAGCAAAAAGCTGCTTTTGCAAGCTTGCAGAACCCTCAGATCTAGTACAAATTAAAAAGAAGTGCTAGCTGAGGATTTTGAGATACCCATCTGCAGGAGAAACAAGAAAATAGCAAAGAAGTATAGGAATATGGAATTTTATGAATATTGATGCCTTCCGAAATCTCTTCCAGAGACGCCATTTTATCCTTAATTTGAACACCTTCAAGCTCTTCATTTAACAAGTAGCACCTTAATATTGAGAGAGAGAGAGAGAGAGAGAGAGAGAGAGAGAGAGAGAGAGAGGAACCCGGCCTTTTACCTGTAAATGGGACTTCACATGTGCTAAGGTGAGATCTTTGACATCCATAAGCTCAAGAACTGACTTTGGTGTAGCTCCTACACGTATGCATGCACACCCCCATTAGTAGAAAGACACAGCAATATATATATATATATATATATATATAACACTCCCATAAAGTTAACATAACAAGCACATGAAAATAATAAAGATGACTTAACAAATAAAAGTTACATATCAAAATTCACCATAAAGTTCGAAAGAAGAAGATGCCTACTTTCATGGCCGCCCAAGAGCTTGACAGCACGAACAAAATGGGCATGAAGAGTAGAAGTCCACCGCATCCGAGGGGCCCGCATACTCCGTTTCGCCGGAAACCTAGGAAGGAACCGCGATCTTAGCACCCCTTGAGATGGCGGGGTGTTTGGCATTATTAAAGATGCATCCAAGTTGTAACACTGGTTATGATGAGCTACAAATGGGAATGGTGGAGACTGGTGGTTATTCTGGTACACCGGAATTCCTCTGATGGGCCTCAGCAAGTTGAGTTGAGGGCGGAGCCGCCCCTGTTGGTGGTGGGAGCCGCCGTGTGAGAGGTGGCGTTGGGTGGAGGAGCCGGGGTTAGGGGCGTGTGCCGCCATTGATGAAGAGATGGGGTTTGTTGGGCAGTCAAGGGCCCGTTTCCAGAAGCCCAAATCCATTGGCGATTCATCTTCGGGCAATCTTCTGCAGGTTGATGAGGGTTTGCTGTTTGGTGGGCTGATTTGGAGGGAAAGGTCTGGTTGGGCTGGAAACAGCTCCATTTTTGCTAGCAAAAATCTGTTCTTGTTGCTTCGTTCGTTCGTTCTTCTGTGTTGTAGTTTTAAATTTTTGGGAAGAAGGGTGATGGGGTTTTCAAGAGAGGGACATGAATTAATATCTGGGCTTCAGAAAGGTTTTTGATGAGAATTCAGAGAGTAGTTGCAGAGAGAGAGAGAGAGAGAGAGAGAGAGAGAGAGAGAGAGAGGTGACAAAGTATGAAGTGAATGGTTGTTCCTTTGGGTGAAGTATATGTGAGAAAATGACACTTGAAATAATTAAGGACTCTGTGAGAAGAGTCTGATGGGGTAGCTACCTCGTTTCCATTTTCAACTATATAATGCATTCAATTGATTATATTTTTCATATTATTGCAAAATAATTAATTTGATTAAAATATGTAAATTAGCATTTAATTTCTAATTAGTTCACTATTACCACACATAATCTATCTAGATAAGAATTTTCCAAAACCGGTGGTTTTCGGGTTTTGTGGACACTGGTAGGATACAAGCAATGGTAAAATAAGTTTGAATTTTTTAAAATTAATTTTTTTTATTATATCATTACTATATACTTTTTAAAAGCAGTTGAGATCTTTAATTTATTTTGCATTTTCTAATGTTTCAATTTCATGAATACATATCAATCAATTAATGATTCTATATATAATATTAATGAAATTAAAACATTATATCAAACATAAAATGGGATAAAAATTTCGTCCGATAAGTTCAAATAAATTTTTAGTGTGAGAATTTAACATGTGAAATAAGACTCATACTTACCTTTCAAATAAATACTGCTCAACGATTGACTAAGAAATCGATTGGTCCAGCTTCATAAACCCTAAATTAAAAATAAAAAATGATTAATTTTTTACATATATTTATTCATTATTTTGTACATATATTTTGCGTATACATAAGATAGATTCTACACAAATTTCCACGCCCCTAATATGTGTATAATTACCTAATCATTACGTCTGCAATCTTAGCTAATTAAAGGTGATACGACCTAAGTGATGGTCTACCCAAGTTTTGTTGCAGTAGTGTATAAAACGAAGGTAAATAATCTATTAGTCCCTGCAACTTTTTCTATTTACAAATTGGTCCTCATACTTTGTAAACTTGGCTAATTTAGTTTTCAGTTTTAATTTAATGCATATTGCCTCTTCTTTTTCTTTTTCTTTGAGGGTAACATATACGCCGCTCTCTTAATTTGAACTACATTATAAATCATCGGACCTATGTTTTTATTATTTGTTGCTTTTAATGGATTGAGCTTTTATTGCTCGATAATTAATCTTTCATTTTGAAATGTTAATATGGTATATGTATGATTGCAAATAAATCAAATCTTTTTATTTGATTCCATATTCAAACACCTATATAAAAACTTAATTTTAAAATAATCGAATAATAATTTAGATATGGATATTTATTAATATTCATTTGTAAACTTTACTTATACAAATATATATATATATATATTCGTACAAATGAAACATTTAACTTTTAAAACAGGTCAAATAAGTTCCTGGAATTTTAAATATACAACAAATAGGACCTTCTTTAATTGAAAATTAACTAATTTTTTAAAAAATATTTAAAAAATCTAAAAATCAATAAATTAAATCATAAATGTATGTAAATAAATTAATAAAGTAAAATTTATTAATAATTGAAATATAAAAAAGGGTTTGAGATTTAATGAGTTGTTATGTTTTTAGATATTCTATTTTTACTGTATTTAAATAATTTAAGATCTTTTGATAATTTTTTACTTGTTACAAAATTAGACTTTATCATTTAATTTTTAAATATTTATTTTATTTTATTTTAATAATTTATTATTTATCTAAATATTTTTTAGATTTAACTTTTATTTTAATTTATTGAAATTGTCTACTTATAAAACAATAAGAAGTTCATGAACTTATTTTACCCATTTTAAAAGTTAAAGATCCTATTTGTTCCAAAAACTAATTTATGATCCAATTTGAAATTGAAGTACTAATTGAGAGACTAATTTGAACATTTTCTCTTATATTAATGATATTCTTACAAAATGTGTTTGCATGAGTACTCACTAAAAGATAGTATCATACACACACACACACACACACACACACACACACACACACACACACACACATATATATATATGTATAATGTCCAAAAACTATTAATAGCATATAAATGTCATAACTATATATAGACTACTAATTTATATATATGTGCATATAATGCACGTGCATATAAACCACTAGAAGTCCATTGACTTCTATTTTTATGAAGTAGGTAAAAAGATATTCAAAACTTATTGTTGAATTAAATTCAAATCAGCATTTGGAATTAATACTATTAAGAATAAAAATAAAACTATTATATGACTTAGTCATTATAAAAATAAGATATAATAGTATTTGATTTGATTGGATTATGGTCCTTCAGTTAATAGTGAATATATGCAAATATCTCTCAGTTGTGAAAATATTTTTTTAGATTTTCTAACTATCAAAAAATAACTTTAATGCGTCCTTCAAAATTTGTTTTTTTTTATATTAAATTTTAATATGCACCTTGGGCTTTTATTTAAGGTTTGATAAATAAATGAGGTTTTTCTAATTATTTTATTGAGGATAAATAAAAAATATAAAACTGTGGGAAATATTAGATAAACTTTTTATAAATAAAAAATGTTGACTTGTAAAAGTTTATAACAATGTAGTAGATAAATATGATAACTTTTGTCACGTTCGGCCACAAAAAATTACTTTTGGAGAATTGAGAATTTGAAAGGAGTTATAAAAATTATTTTTCAATAATAAAATAATTTTATAATTAAGAGACACTTCGAAATATTAATGAGCAACTTGGGAACATTATGATGTATTTTGCCCATAATTATTTAAAGGTGTTTGGATTAGTGTGTTTATCTCAATTATAATGTAATAAAAATATTTAAGTAATAATTTGTTGGTTTATAATAAAAAATATTGATGAAGTTTGTAAAAGATGATATAATTTTGAGGCAAAATGCATTCTAAGATCTCTTAATTATTTGTGAATATTTTTAAAGGTCCCTCAACTGTGGAAAAAAATTGTATAGATCCCCTCGTTATCAAAAAATTATTTAAACGACGCATTTGAAAATGAATTTTGTTTAATTTTTTTAAGTTCGATATTGATATGCTCCTAAGGCTTTTATAGAGGTATAAAAAAAGAAAAGATTCTTTTAATTCTTTTATTGAACATAAACAAAAAAGAAAAAGAAAAGAAAACTAAAGTGGTGTAGAATATTAGATAAACCTTTTAAAAATAAAAATTATTGACATGTTAAAGTTAAAGTATCTAATGGTAGAATGAACAAATACGACAATTTTTGTTATGTTCTGTCACCTAAAAATTATTTTTTAAGAATTGGGAGAAATTTAAAAAAAAATCTTTTAATAATGAGAGATCTATAAAATATTTTTATAAAAAAATTTCAATTATGATATTAAAATATATTTCGACTAATTTTAAATAAAAGAGATTAAAAAAACATCTTTATCTATATCTTTTAAATAAAATTATATATATTATAGTCTAAATGTTATCTTTTAGTACAATATGTATGGTATGGATTAAGTTTCCCAAAGATGCGACAGTGCTTTGTTACAACCTAAGACCTTTTTCTAGTCCAACAGTGAAATAAATGTCCTCGAATTTCCCGCTGCTTTAATTTTTTCATTGCTCTCTCTGCTTTACTTATTTACACCTTTTGTTTTCTCTATCCCACTTTTGCTGAAATCCTCTTTACAATTTGCACCCTTACAAACTACAAACAACTCTTTTTCTTTTCTTTTCTTTTTTCCACCTTTAATTGCCCCAAATTCGTTCTTCTTTTTCTCTTCTTCGAACATAAATTCATTAAGTACAAGGTATTGTGTTATTTAGGACAAAGTTACAAATTTACCCCCGACGACGTGTGTATAATTAAAAAAGAAATATATATTTTGAATTTACGATAATTCTTTGAATTATTTTTTTACAAATAAAAAGTACAAGCCAAAAATGTTTAGAATTTCGACCTCTTTTCTATAAGAGGAAACTTGGTTTTACCTCACGAATATTTGTATTTCTTTACGAATACATTACCCAAGAGGAACAATAATGAAGAAAATGAATATTAAGGTGGTCTTCGTATTTTAATTAATTTTTTAAAATGTCCAAACTCTTGTTGTTAGTCACCCGCTTCAATTTTCCTAGAAATTCAACGTACTGATTTTGTTGCGTAGAGTACCAATAAGATGCAATAAGACATGTAATATTTATGTATTCTACATTTCTAATGTATAGAGTTGAAGACAAGATCAAGGCATTGCTGGGAAAATATACCAAACCTATGATGAATTAATGGGTGCTGAAGATTCAAAAAAAAAATGTAATTGGGAAAAATTGTTAGAATTACGCTAATTCTGAAGAGGATAATTCAATAAATTATGAAAGTATCTATCCATGTTATCAAATTATCCAATTTATTGTATATGAATGGACAATATAATGTGGTATTTAATATCAAATTAATGTTGATGACATTACATCAACATGTTAATTTGTTGGATAATTGAGTTGGATGTTGAGGTGGAAGGGCATGTCACAATGGTTCAATTGACTTTAATTTGGGCATAATATGAACTTCATGATTGATGTGAGACCCACAAATAATTTGAACCAATATCACATAAACTACACTTAATCTCACGTGTAGGTGCAGCACAAGTTATTTATCAAACCAAATATATATGAGCAGGGAACGAGAATCTAACTTAAGGAGAATTTAACACACATATTGATTTTGAAGAAAGACTATAATAGTCTTTAAATCATCCCTTAAGCTATGCCTAGACCTCCTAGACATTACATCTGAACTCAGTGCTTGATTAGTGCATAATATTTTTTAGAACGTCGATATAAATTAATGACTAAACTCTACTATAAATTTACCATTTATATAATTAATATATGTAGGGCTCGTTTGGTTGGCCTTATAAGGTTGCATAAGGGAATTAATACAACTTCATATGTTGTTTGATAGTTGATATGGATAAAACCCCAATTCAACATTATACAACGACTCACTTCAAAATTATTGTTCCTACGCATTCAATCTATCCGTCCAAATTGATACTATTAGCTATTTAATCATTCATACTAAACACGCGTATTACAAAATTTAACTTTTCAAAATCCCTAACCAAATATATAAAAAAATTATATTATTTTCATTATTTATCCCAGTCCTCGTAATTTCATACTATCCTATCCTCCCAACTAAAAAACATTATGTAACGTACAATTCACATTGTATTGCGACTAGTTAAGTAAACGGGTGCAAAATATCCGTGAATAATTTTGTTTTAATACTTGCCAGGAAAGAAAGAAAGAAAGAACTAAGAGTTGAGGACAGTACAATTTAAATGATATTGAATTATAAGGGTAGACTAATGTAACTCTTTGTGCAATTATTAATAAAGAAAAAAAGAAAAAAAAAGAATATTATATTTGTTCACAAATAATGAGCTAGCCCTATTAAATTTATTAGGTATAATTCAAACTGTCCTGAAAAATGTAGACTATTCGATCCATTTAAAATACACAAATAAAATAATTTAATTTCATGCTTTTAATGAAGTTGTGCTGTCGAAAGTAATAAAACATGGTTGATATGGAAGTTGTTATATTTATTACAAAATTTAATACTATATATTATGAAATTGCTACTCAATTTGACAATTTGCATATATTTATATAATTGGATCCCCTCATAAATATATGAATGCATTGGGGAATTCCAAGAACAAGGAATTATAAATGTTAATAATTAATTTATTTGCCCCATATTCAATTATTGCTTCTTTAAATTTTGCTGCATGATTGCGTTGATCTTATTCTCACTGCATACTGATATAAATTAAATGTATGAATTTTTTATAAATATATTCTTGTTGTATTCTTTTACTTTTCAAATAGCTTTCGTGTTATTTTGTATGGACAGTGTTTTTCCTACTTTTTTTAATTAAAATTTATTATTTTTCTGTCTGTCTTTTTTTTTTTTTTTTTTGTCTTTTAGGGTTTATTAAAATGTGAAATAAATCATTCGATTTTAATGAGTTTAACAAAGTTTGTAGGGCTTCGATGATGCTGCTCAAAGATCTCAAACTAATAGTGTTTATTTTGATATTTACAAATAGTTCCCATGTAGATCCATTTGCAAATCTAAAAATGACATTATTCACAAGTTTCTAAATGGTATTGTTCAGTTCAACAACTATAAATTGTATCATCTAAACCTATTCATAGATCTTGAAATGATACTGATCACAGATTTTAAAATAAATAGTAAAACAATAAAAAATATTAAAAACATAAATACCGCATAATATATATATATATTTTTTAAATAATATTTTTCATTATATTGACTATTTATTTCTGTATATTTACTTGATATTGCAGGATAGGATAGTAGAACTTTAGCTTATTTCATCACGTGAGTTACTTAATGAACAATTAGTTTATCGATTAAATAATTAATTACAAATGATTTTGGGCAAGGTTTTGAGCTCGAATTTACTATATTTGAAAAATGGATAGGTACCCACTTCACAATTAAAACCAATTATTTCTTTGTTGGCAGTTGGCACTTCTATTTTATCCTTATTTAGTCTTCCTCTGACATGGCATGAATTCGGGCCAACAGGTAGGGTAAAGAGGGTTTTGGACTATATATCATAAATGGGCTTAAATATATAAATATATGCTATTAAAGAGCCCTAAATATATTATGCACGATTTTAGATATGGGGAATAAATTATAATTGGGGCAATGTGGAGTCGACGTGCATTAAGAAGGAAATAGGGTCGTTCCTCAATGGACGGGTTATTTACCAAAATAATTCGAAAAAAATTATTTTGTGAAATAGGGTGGATTAATTTTTTTTTAAATAGGGTAAAACATCACATCCGGTGACAATATTTGATAAAAATATCATCGGATCTAACGTTTTAATTTGAAAAATAAAAACATCAGGCCTACTGACGTTTTTATTTTCCAAATATATACATATGTTGCATGCTAAACAATGATACATATATATACATTTGCATGTCATATAATACATATAACGGCCGTGTATATATATATATATACATATAAAGATATATAATTATATATTTTTGTATATATATATTTATAATTTGTATTTTTTAAAATTTTTATATTATTTAATTAATGATATTTATATTATTAGAAATCAATAAAAAATTTTATATTTTTAATTATATAAATAAAATATAATATTAAATATATAAATATTTTTTATTATATAATATATATTTATTTCAATAATATATAAATTAATAATATATTATAAACCAATAAAAATAAATATTTATATTCAACCTAATTAAGTTATATAAAATATTTATTAATAAATATAAATTTTGTATTACGTATTATCTGAATAATTTAAATATATATATATATATAAATATTATAAAAGGGGTATTTTATATTAAAATTAAATTTATTAAGATATTATAAATGAATTAATTTTTTTAATACAACAAATAAATGTATTAATACAACAAATAATTTTTTTAAAATAAAAAATAATCAATATATCTTAATATTAAATTCTCTAAATATCTCTATAGAATTATACATTTATATATATAATTAATATTTATATATAGGGTTAATTCTATTTTTTTTAAATTTTAAATAAATAATTTCAATAAATAAATATATTTTAATTACAGAAATATTTGAAATATATATACATACATACATACATATATACATAATGGCCCAATAAATGTTCTTTCAATTTATTTTGTTTGGCCAAACTCACAACCTCTTACAGAGGTAAGCAATCCTTTAACCACTGGAGCAGATTCTATGTTTGATTATTATATGATATAATTATATATATAATATAAATTCAAAATATGAAACAATATATTTATAACATTTTTTATTTTTAATTATATTATATATTAATTCATTCATAAATTTTTACAAATAATTAATACTAAATTACATTCAATAAATACCTATAATAAAATACATAATATTAATAAATATTCATTAATTTTTTAAAATTTATTTATAATATGATTTAATTAATTTAAATAAAAATATAAATTTTTATTGCTTTGCAATTAGATAATATATATTTATATAGAAAAATATTATATACATATATTTCTAAATAAATATTTATATAAGAAAAAATATATATACGATAATTGCATATATTTCAAACAGAATTAATAACGTATAATATATATAATATATATTAAATTTTTTTTTAAAAAAACATTAGGCCCACTGACGTTTCTTTTAAAACGTCAGTGAGCCGGACGTTATATATATATATATATTTATATTTTATGAAAAAATATATATTTTTTTTATTTAAAATATTCAAATAGTACTTAAAATAAAAATATAATAATTATTAAAAAATATTCTTTAAATTTTAAAAATTTATTTATAATATGTTTTAATTATCTTAAATAAAAATATAAAATTCTTTTACTTTTCAATTATACAATATATATTTATATAGAAAAATTATATATTCATATATTTCTAAATAAATATTTATATATAAAAAATAAATATATACGATAATTATATATATTTTAAACATAATTAATAACATATAATATATATTAAATATAAATAATACATATAATATAAAATTAAAAAAATATTAAAAGTAACTTCAAGCCCACTAACGTTATATTCTATTTTTTTAAATAATTAATATATATTATATATATATATTTATTTAAATAAATAGTAATATAAATATTTAAAATATTAAGAAATAGTAATATAAATATTTAAAATATTAATAAATATTCCTTAATTCTTTAATATGATTTTTTTATAATATGATTTTTTAAATTTATAATTCTTATTAGTTTATAATTATATTATTAATTTATATATTATTGAAATAAATATATATATTTATATAATAAAATTTAATTAAATATATTTTAAATTATATTTTATTTACTTTAATTATATATACAAAAAAATTGAATTCTAATAAAATAAATATCATTTATTATTTACTATAAAAAATTGTAAATACAAATAAATATATATACATACGTGTATATCTATACAAAAATATATAATATATATAATTATATATCTTTATATATATATACTTGCATATATATATATGGCCCTATATATATCATATGTATGACATCCAAATATATATATATGATATGTATGATATATGACAGATTATTATGCATATATATATATATATATAATTGGAAAATAAAAACGTCAGTGGCCTAACGTTTTTATTTTTCAAATTATAATGTCAGGTCCGGTGGTATTTTTATTAAATATCGTCACTTGGCGTGACATTTTACACTATTTTGGGAACGAGATTTAAATCCACCTCATTTTACGTATTGTTTTTTTCTTCACATTACTTTGATAAATAACCCCTCAATGAACTACCTCCTTTTTTTAATATATAATAACTAGGGCTGTTTTTTTTTTTTTAATTCATGTTTCAAAAATATTTTTATATAAAACAAAAGAGTTTTATTTTTAAAGTCAATGTTTAATCTTAACGGTCAAAGTATAAACAACATTTTTTTATATCACAAATTATTTATATTTTATTAATTAAATTATATCAACAAATACAAAATTATATAAGTGTAAATTTATAATTATAAGAAAAAAAAAAGAAAAAAAATAGTTAAGAAAATGAAATATCTTTATGATAAATTGAAAGCAACATATAAATAAAAAAATCTAAAAATAAATTAAACTTAAAAATAATATTTTGTAGAGTGTAAGCTTTGGTGACAAAATAGGGCACATATTATAATACATGTCTTACCATTTATTTTCTCAATAAAGAACATACAAAAGATTTCAAGAAGAGGGAGAACAAAAAAGAGAGACCTTAAAATATTTAAAGATAATCTTAGATAAAATATATAGAAAGAAGAGAGACAAAAATGAGAAATGATTTTGAATTATGGTATGATCCGTGAAAACTTAATTTCATATTTCTCAAAATCAGATTCTATTCACGTGATTAGGTGATTTTAAATAATTGATAACTTAATTATAGAAAATTATTATTGACTTTCCACAATATAATGAAACTACATTTAGCGTTTCTAACAAATGTATTTCTTTTTTTAAATATATTATAAGTTAACAAAAATTCCTTCAAATTCGAATTTATTTATGTTGAACAACAGGAAGCTAAGCAAATCTCGAAGATTGTTGATATTAATCTCTTCAATTAAATTGTAATAATGTATTTTAAAAGAGTTCCATAAATATATAGTTTTACATTTATATGATGAAAATTTAGGCGGAAAAAACAAAATTTTAAAAAAAGTCATTTTACTTATATATATATATATATTTGGTTTGATAAAATGAATCAAGAAAATCGAATCATATATTTATTAGATTTCATATATTTCTTGAATTTCATAATTCAGTGATTTGATTAATATTCAATAAAATATATAGATTTCATATCATATATTAAATGTTGCAGTATATTCATTTTGATAACATCTAATTTTGAAACACCTAAATTATATAGAAATTGAATCAAAATTTTCAGAATAAAAACTTCTGATTTTAGTTTAGTAATAATATACTTATTCTAAATTAAGTAATGAAGTTTGGGCAAAACAATAAAATTAAAAAAAATTATTTTGTTTATATATATATATATATATATAATTGGCATGTTAGTCCAAAGTGCAACCACTAAGAATCAATAAAATTACCTATCAATGATCGGACTATTTCTTACATGAACTACACATGATATTTTTAATACATGCATCTAACGCTATATACATTAAGCATATAGTTACAGTAATGAAAGGTGAATCTTTTTTCTCTTTAAATGTTCGCATTCAATTTATCTTGATTTTATTTGAGCATAGGAAGTTTTCACCATGAACCTCTTAACGAGTCTTAAATATCTTATTTAGTGGTCTCACTCAATAATTGCTTCAGAATTTTTTAAACTCTGAGATAACATTCAAATTAAGTATTGCCGTTGAGCATTATCATTGGCATTGTATATTAGAATTAAAGTTTGAACACTAAAAAAGATCAACATCAATTACATGTGCAACAACACATATGCTTGATTATATGAAGATCAATGTCGAGTTATAAATATCAATATTAACCACGTGCATCTTTATGTTGACATATATAAAAACTAAAAAATTAACACAAACTGATCTCAAGTACCACTAATGTTCAATTGCAATTGCAATCCCCGAATCTGGCATCTACAATTGCACATTCGTTTGTTCTACAAATCTTCTTAGAACTCAAATGACATTATTACAAAATTCCTTAAATACACAATTATGAGTCAATTTATAATTTAAATCCTAATTAATCAACTAAGACAGGATCACAAGTAATATGAAACTCAAGATTCAAGAATAAGCGAACCAACTCCTTCTAAAGTAGTAACAAAGTCGGAACTTAGAAATGCAAAAAGTGTGGGAAGAACTGTAATTGAATTAAGCACTTTACCAGACTCCAGCTCAGGGATTATTAGCTGGTTTATGATTGATGCGGTCAAACCGACACATCTTGTTCGGTTCTCCAAACACCAACTTCAATAATTGGTATCCACAAAATATACAGATCAAAATAATACTGTATTCCAATTTATATTTGAAATCTTTAAACTTAGATCTATTACAACCTACGAGTATATTTGGATTAGAAGGGTTTATTCAAAAATATTATATTCTATCTCACTTAAATTTTAATTCTTCAAAACATAAAATACTTCTCATATTTAATATTTACAATTGACTAAATCTACTAATTTGATATCTACAATTTTTACGTGATTCTACTTTATTTTAATAAAAATATTAATTTTTATTATTTATTTAAATTTAAATATTTTTCATCCGAAACCAAATAATATACTCGTAACTGTCCCACGTGTATAATTTAATCGTTTGTGGGTAGTTGGCGTGCCGAATACCATGTTTGCTCGTGTTCCTTCTTGCAAATGCATCTGTTCGAGTTTTCGTCTAAATGCTGTGCAGCAAATACGTCAAAGAAACAGCTTTAGAAACTGACTCTGAACTGTGATGAACACGTCGTCGTTAAACATGGCAAGCTTGAAGGAGACCTTCTACATCTCTCACGGTTCGCCGATGCTGTCGGTCGACGATTCGCTGCCGGCGAGGCACTTCCTTAAGTCTTTCCGGCAAAGGGTGTTTCCGGAGAAGCCCAGCTCCATATTGATTATTTCGGCCCACTGGGAGACCACTGAGCCCACTGTCAACGCCATTAACGGACCTTCAGACACCATCTACGATTTCTACAACTTCCCCAAGCCCCTGTACCAGGTTATCTCTTCCCTCCCTTTGTATTGATGATAACACTTCATTTTCTAGTGTTCTGGGATCCTTTATTTTTTCTTACCTGAGTTCCTTTTTGCTATTATATTGGTGAATTTGTATCTTTAAAGACGTTAAGCTACTGGGACATGTGAATTAGTGAACTTTGTCATGAAGTTAACTTTTGAGTTTTGAGATCACAAAGTTGATTCTTGATCTAATCCCACTAAATAATGGGTCCTTGTCGACTTAATCGTTGATCACTTGATTAATGTGGTTGCTGATTGATTAATATAGTACCACAAGAAGATCCGAGAGATGCATAGAAATTAATGTATAACAATATACGTTTGTGCAGAGAGTACGATAAATCTTAATTTATTAATCGGGGCAAAAAATAAGATATTTTCTAATTTTTGTAGAATTCTTCCAAGTGAATTGCATTGTATAAGAAATGAATTGCAATCACTAATCAACGAAGGCACGTGGGCTTAGCTTGTAGTGGCCATCTCTTGAGTACTCTCGATCCTTGTATGAATGAGTTTTAAGCATTTCAATACATGTGTCCTTCTCGATGGACTATGCCCAGCTCTGGTGAGGCCATTGATATTGTGTTTGGGCATGGTATGGCAAACACGTGTGCCTCTTCATGAGGGTCGTATTTGCTTGCTTAAAGTGATGATTGGATGAATGAGAAATTGAAGCTTAAATATGAGAGTTGGATATAGTCAAGAGATAGCAACAGAGGTTTATCCGATTCCCATATAAGGAAAATAAGAAAAACTGGACATGTGTATTTATGATTACATCTTTGTAACTCCGTGAATGCTCAATCATAGGCACATTGAGCCTATATATAGTGCAGTACTGAAATCAATTCCAGCATTCCACTCTCTATATTACTCCTAGATGAGTATAATTTTCCACCATTTCATGAGACGCTTGAAGATCCTCAAGTAGCTACAGCAGCGAATGTATTTTAATTACAGAAGTCTCTGTTACAACCTGTTCTTCAAAACAGTTGTGCAACGAATACCCCTATTTTTTGTCATTCTGCATGTCTTACGGATGATTGAGTCTTTATCTGTATCATCTGTAGTGAACTTCAGGATCTTTTTCAAATCAAGTTAACCGTTATAGGGTTCAGGCATAGTATGTCATGTACTGACATTCTTAACTCAGATGTTAATCTCAAGTCATATTTGGACAGTTTTGGAAAAGGGATCATTATAATATTCATAACACTGAAAAGAATAATAAGAAAAATTAAGTTTATATATGTGTGACTAACAAATGTTATATATGTGTGACTAACAAATGAATGAATCAATCTGTAAAGGGTTATAAAAATCAAAATTCCTAGGAAATGATATATAGAACTCTACCTACCAATATACTGTAAAATTAACCATGAAGATAGAGCTTCATTATTTAAAAATTAGGAAGTGTTCAATTTCGTACAACTTAAACAGTATACACATAATTCTAGTGCATATGAAATATTGAGTATATTAATATTATTTTTCAGAAATTGTAATGTTCTGTAATTATGACTAACTAGAACCCACTTCTCTTCTGACAGCTCAAGTATCCAGCACCAGGCGCACCACAACTGGCAAATAAGGTAAAGAAGCTGCTTGAGGCAGCTGGATTCGAGCGAGTGCATGAGGATAAGAAACGTGGTTTGGACCATGGAGCTTGGGTCCCTCTTACTCTTATGTATCCAGAAGCTGATATTCCTGTGTGTCAGTTGTCTGTCCAAACTAATATGGATGCAACTTACCATTATAACTTGGGAAGAGCATTGGCTCCACTCAAGAAAGAGGGTGTCCTCATAATTGGTTCAGGTTCTGCCACCCATAACTTAAGGACTATGCAACGGAGCAGTAATTCTGTTGCTTCTTGGGCTGCAGAGTTTGATAATTGGCTTAAAGAATCGCTCCTCAGTGGAAGGTAAGTTTAGTGATCTGTCAAAACTCTTCATATATACCTTTGCAGTCCCAAGAACGAAAGATTTGGTCTAGTTTGCATGTATGCTTGTATTATTGGATTTAAACTAATTGCAAAAATAATTGTTGGTCATGAAACCTGTTAGGTTATTTGTGGAATCTCTTTAGCTCAACCTGTTACAGTTTTTTAGCCATCTATGTAGACCAAGGTAAAAAATCATGTACACTTAATGTGGTAGAATACTAGGCACTTCATACTGAGAAAAGGGTTTGTCCTTCTTTAGGATAGTATACTAGGCGCTTCATAGATCTGGTATAATAACAGGATTTTGTAAGTTCTGAGAGAAAGGTATGTCCTTCATTAGTATTGGTGGTTTGCCTTATGGTGACTTTTCTACTCTGGCCTGTGACAATTCCCAAGAACACTTTGAATTTCTTTCTTTATAAGTTATTACCCTAATGAAAAGGTTTAAATTGGTGTAAGGTAGAGGGTGCCCATATTTTTAACACAAACTCATCAACAACCTGCAATTTTTCCCTCCATATTAATTTAGTAAGTGGGTCAGACATTGGAGAAACTACAGGAAAGTAAATTGTTTTGGATGATTGTTTACTGTTTTTCAAGTTAAATTTCACCGTGACTTTTACTCTTCTGTGACTTTTACAAGAGTAGTGCCTGTTGGAGAATTTCACAATCTTTGCTTCAATTATCGTGTTCACTTGAAGTTTGAACCCGACTTACTATTTTGAGTAGCACCTCACGGAGAATAGCTGTTGCGAAACTGCAAGTCTATCAAGAAAAGATAAGTTGACCAAGAATGTAGCTTCATAACCTTGCTTGGATGCTGGATTATGCTACCAAAGAGCATCTGTTCATCTCCACTTTATTACCACCCTTTGAAATCTGAAATTTGACCCCACTCTGTCCCATTTTCTCTATCCCTCTTGACCCTCTCATAACTACGTAGCTTTAATAACAAGGTGAGATCCTGAATCCCATTATTGTAATTGATAGTTATTAAACTAAGTAGTTTTGAGGGTGGGAGAGATGATCTCATCTATTGAAATCTTGGATCAGCTACGTAACTTGTATGGGTGGGTGTGACTCATTTTTCTCATCATTTGACACAGATACGAAGATGTAAACAAGTACGAGGAGAAGGCACCATTTGCAAAGCTTGCACATCCAAGGCCAGACCATTTCTACCCATTACACGTTGCCATGGGGGCAGCTGGCGTGGATGCAAAAGCAGAGCTCATCCATGATAGCTGGACCGACTTCACCCTCTCTTACGCCTCCTACAAGTTCACAGAATCAACCTAAGCAGACAAGTGTGGATTATGGTACCTCTGTTGTTGTTTCCATTATATATCAAAATCAAATGAGTTTCTTTTCTTTTTCTTTTTATTGAATTGTGCATGGAACACTGTATATAATGTCTGTTGATCAAACACTATATAATATCTGTTGTTCATCCACAGTGCATCTACTCTAGATTGTTAGTTTTTTTACCCAGATAACATTAGACAATTAGCAACACAAGAACAGAACCTTACCAATGTGGGGATCGAAACATAAGTGTACTATGCAAAGCATCAATAGCACCCCGATGATTCGTGGGTTGCAGAGCTTTATAATTGGCTTGGTTTTTATCTGGATTGAAGAATTTGATATTCATCCGATTGTTTGGATTGATATGATTTGAAATTACTTTCATTTTCAACTGTTCTTTTTCGGATGGATTCACAATTTCAATTTGGGTGTCCATTAATTTCAAATATTTGCATTTTAAATTCCTTCGTCCCAATGCAACCTTACAGGGAAAGGTAAGTTTGGTATGCTTTTGAAATCTTGAAATTGTAAAGCATAACTTAGTGTCAAAGACTAGCATTTTTCAGTTTGTGGGTTTATGTCTTCTAACATCAGCTTTTAAAGTAGTCTTGGGCTTATGTCTATAAATAACAAGGATGTCTTCAGTTGGAGAAGCAAAAAATATATGTAGGTTTCTTCTCATAAGTAAAAGTGAAGCATTAAATATTCCTTTGATTTATTTTCATTGAGTCTTTTCACTTTCATTATGTAAAAGTAAAATCAATTTATTTTATAAAAATCATATTTATTTATTTATTTTAAACTCATTTAAAATAAATTATCACAAAAAATAATATACAATATGGCTTCCTAAATCAATAACCTTTGCCATACACCACTTACGTTCTTCAGTCACGACTTGAAGCCAATAGAGTACATTAATTATTTCAATAAGATATTAAAGATAATACTTTTCCCGAGAAACTTTTATAATTATATAACCCTTCGCTGAGAAAATAAACTTATTAATTAATATAATTATTAACTTCTTACATAGGGTGATAATCTCTTACACAAAATGATAAACTGATACGAGACAAAATGATAAATACTATTCAATAATTATATTGCTATTAATAATAATTTATTATTATATTATCATAAATATCACAAACCGTGCAATACAAAAAAGAAAATACTGGATAAACATAAAATTAAAAGACAAATAAGTTTAGTTTTAAACCTGGTATCTTAATTTGAACTTTCAAAAGTTTTTAGATTCATTATGAAACACAATGGAGAAAATTATTTGAAATTAAGGTTAATATATAATAAATTTATTATTGTAATGCATTTAACATATTGTACGTATTTTTATTGTATTTTAATACATTTCAATTAAATAATAAATGAAAAATAAGTAATTAGTCATAATCCTTTTTTACATAATACAAATCCTGGGTCATTCATTTATATGTAAGGGCCAAAAGTAAACAGTAGATTGTTTGGACAAAGCTGTATAGCATCTTAGTAATTATCTATTGGAGCAACGCCATTTTACATTGTTCGGGGGAATTGCTGCAGAATAAAAATAATATGCCGCAGTTGGCCGGCTGCTGCTGCTTCTCTCTCTCTCTCTTCTTGCTTGGTGTCATACTATAAATACACTTGCATCCATTATCTTCAACATAAAAAGCAAAAACCAAGTAAATCAATTAAGAGGGCTCTCCTGCATTGGCTGATAAGTTCCATATATAATGGCGTCGAGAGGTTTCTTGATAGCGATGATCGTCGCAGTAGCCGCTGCAGCCCCAGTTTTGGGTACCGATTACAAGGTTGGAGATAGTGCAGGTTGGAAATTAGATTATAATTACACAGCATGGGCCGAGGGAAAAGATTTTCGTGTTGGTGATACTCTCAGTACGTCATTCTTCTTCTTCTTCTTCTTCTTCTTCTTCTTCTTCTTCTTCTTCTTCTTCTTTCTTGTTTCTTGTATTTTAGTCGGATAATAACTTTGTTGGGCTGCAGTGTTCGTGTACAAACAGGGAGTCCACAATGTTCTGAAGGTGAATGGATCTGACTTCAAAGCCTGTACCTCTTCAGACTCAACTGCAGTCCCATACGTGACCGGAAATGACACGATCACCCTTTCCAGCCCCGGGAGGAAATGGTACATCTGTGACATTGCTGACCATTGCTCCAAGGGGATGAAATTCGTCATCACCGTATCAGGAGCTGAGGGGCCGGTTCCGCCCCCCATCCCGGGTACTTCGGCTGCCGTCGATGTATCTCCGTTTAAGTCAAGTGTGTGGATGCTTGCTGTTCTGGCCGCCTATAGGATGATCATTCTTTAATGGATCTTTGTATTCATCATATATATATATATATATATACACATACATACATATATATGCTTTCATAGACAATTTTTATGCAATTTATTTTTGCCTTGCATCATAAAAGCAAGCTTGAAGTTATTATTTCACCATTGTATTTGGAAACAAACTGATTTGATTGTGTTTTGGAATAAAAGATGTGAACTCATCATTTCATTTCCTTTTCCCTTTTCTTTTTTACTTTCGTGGGAAATTTTGGGAAGCAATTTTAGTTTTTTTTTTCTTCTTCTTACAAATTAAAACTATCATATAACAAAGAAATTTAATGGTATTTCAACCTTAATTGGGTTTAGGAGATCAAATTACTTCCGCATTCCAAAATAAATGTAATTTTAGTGACCAAAAAAAACAAAAAAAAATGTCATTTGAACATTTTAAATTTTGTAATTCTATTTACAACGTGATTTTTTTATTAATAAGTTGTGCTGTAATAATGTTAGATTTGTGTAATTTGGATTTCTTTTAATTTGAAGAGGGTTTGATCTTTTGACAAACTATTAACCTCTTAACTATATATATATTCAATCTCAAGATTTCAAAATAAGACTGTTACACCAAAGAATAATATATTAGGTTTAAGAGAAGATCGAGAAATACATCTAAATAAAAGAAAATACAAGAGAAGGAAAAGAAAAAAGAGGAAAAGATCAAGACCGAAAAGTTTAATCGTTGAATTTGCGTGCGCTTTTATTGGACCATACAAAATCTATTAATTAACAAGAGACATTAATTTATCAATAAATTAATAATTTATTAGTTATGGAGCGAATACATACACCTTTATTAAATTAACTATATTCATTAATTAATTTAGTTTTCAAGTTGAGAATGATACAACCCTGGATTTTGTTATGCTATAGGAAGCACTCAACAACGACGCTCTATAATTGTTTTATTGTAATTTGAGTCTTCTGTGAAACAGTTGCACGTGTGACATGATTTATGATATTATTTATGTAACTATAAAGTATCACTATTTTTAAGGTAACTAATCAGCAGTAATATACATTAAAAATAATGATACTTTATAGTTAAACAATTAATCATTTATAGTTACACAAATGATACCTTAAATTGTGTTACACGTATAACCGTTTCACATGAATTGTTGCGATGATTTTGCTATACTATAATATCTTGAAAATATATAATTTTGTGCTATAATTCTATTTCCATTTCTAAAAACCTTCCAACAATTGCTTTATGAATACGATAGTAAACATTGTTTCTAGTTGTGAATAACATTTCCAATTATAACTACCAAAATAAATTAAGAGAGATATGATACTATCATATTTAAAATGATAATAAAAACCTGTGGGAAAAATATATCTCGAAAATATTCATACTAATAACTTATTAAAGCCAAATATTTATCATATTACCTAAACAAAATGATCTAAAAAGTTGAGAAATGAATAATAATAGCACAATTCTTCACAATTGCCCCCACTTTAAATAATATATATGTGTGTGTGATTATATTATTTAACTAACTAACTAGTATTTTTCTCATGCGTTGCATAAATTATAATATAATAATATAATAAATTATTATAAATATAATAATATATATTTTTTAAAAATAAAATACATAATTATATAAAATATATTTTTGATAAAAACTTATTTAAAATAAAAAATCTCACAATATAAAAATATACCACAATTAACCTATAAAAATATATTTTATATTTAAAATTAAAGTTATATTTTTATATATGCAATATGGATATTAAATTAAAGATCATGCGAAGATGATTAATTTGATATATTGTTCATGAAAATGAAGTTGGGATGAAAAAGTTATAAGTCTTTATAAATTGAAGTGAAAAAAGAAATAAAGAGAAAAATTATGATTGGTTATCAGATTTTCTAAATATAGAAAGGTATTTTGGGTTTTTACTTTCTATTTTCTATTTTTAGTTGGGTTTCTCTTATTGTTATTCCACATTTTAATGTACTAAGATCATCCCCAATAGTTTGCATTATTCTAATACAAATTCTGCATCATTTTAGCGTTTGTATTACTTTCTCCACTAAAAATGATATTAAACAATAATCTTTTCTAATTTCTTTAGTTTTAATATTTATTTTTATTACTAAATATTTGTTAAAAACATTGTAATTTTATTTAACATTAAATTTTGAGATAATATTTATTTTACTTTATATTATTAAACTATTTTATTCAAAATATATATATGTAAAATTGAATGTCGGGTAATATTATGCATATCTATTTAAATTTGTATATAATATTTCAAATATCATATGCTTATTTAAATTATATTATTATTAATTTAAATTACACATCATATGATTCTAAATATCTTGATTTAATTTCAGTTGAAATAATTGAAATAAAAAGTTACAATATTCAATATTAAAAACTATATACAATCATATAAAGAAGAAAAGGGGAAAAAAAGTAGCGCAATAAAAAATCTACAGTATAAGTGGTGCAAAAATTTAAACATTAAAGTAACTTCTTGTTGGAGAAGCTCAACGTAAAATAAGAAAGATATAATCATGTGCTTTATAGGAAGAGTTTGATATATAAAATGATGAGCTCACATATTTTATTCCAAACATAATCAAATCAGTTTGTTTCCAAATACAATGATGAAATAATAGCTTGAAGCTTGCTTTATGATGACAAAAAAAAAAAGGCATAAAATTAGCTATGGAAGCATATATATATATATATAAACGAAGATCCGTTAGAGCATGATCATCCTATAGGCGGCCATAGCAGCAAGCATCCACACACTTGACTTAAACGGAGATACATGGACGGCAGCCGAAGTACCCGGGATGGGGGGCGGAACCGGCCCCTCAGCTCCTGATACGGTGATGACGAACTTCATCCCCTTGGAGCAATGGTCAGCAATGCTACAGATGTACCATTTCCTCCCGGGGCTGGAAAGGGTGATCGTGTCATTTCCGGTCACGTATGGGACTGCAGTTGAGTCTGAAGAGGTACAGGCTTTGAAGTCAGATCCATTCACCTTCAGAACATTGTGGACTCCCTGTTTGTACATGAACACTGCGGCCCAACAAAGTTATTACCCGACTAAAATACAAGAAACAAGATGAAGAAGGAAGAAGAAGAGGAATGACGTACTGAGAGTATCACCAACACGAAAATCTTTTCCCTCGGCCCATGCTGTGTAATTGTAATCTAATTTCCAACCTGCACTATCTCCAACCATGTAATCCGTACCCAAAGCTGGGGCTGCAGCGGCTACTGCGACGATCATCGCTATCAAGAAACCTCTCGACGCCATTGTATGTGGAACTTCTCAACCAATGCAAGAGAGCCCTCTTAATTGATTTACTTGGTTTTTGCTTTTTTATGTTGAAGATGATGGATGCAAGTGTATTTATAGTATGACACCAAGCAAGAAGAGACACAGAGAGAGAGAGAGAGAGAGAGAGCAGCAGCCGGCCAACTGCGGCATGTCAGTTTTATTCTCCAGCAATTCTCTCAAACAATGTAAAATGGCATTGCTCCAATAGATAATAACTAAGATACTATATAGGTTTGTCCAAACAATCTACTGTCTCCTCTTGTATATTTACCTAAATAATAGACAAAATATCATATATAGGTTTTGTCCAAACAATAATAAATTTGATAAAAAAAATATATTTAATTAGATAATGATATTTGTAAATAAGTAAATAAATTTCTGTGTGAATTTAAAATGATATGAACCCTAATTTCAAATACTTTTCTCCACTGTATTTCATAATGAAACTAATAGCTTTTGAAAATTCAAATTTTGATAGCAATGTTTACAACTAAACTTGGTTATCTGTTGCCAACTGTGCTTTATTGTGTATAACTAGTAGTTATTCTATGCATTATACAGTTTGTAATATTTATGATAATATAATAGTAAATTATTATTAATAGTAATATAATTATTACATTGTGTTTATAGTTTTATTTTGCATTGTTGTATCGTTTTGTGTGAGAAATTACCATACTATGTAATAGTTAACAATCATATAAAAATAATAATATCACAATTTCTTATGTTATAAAATTTTATTTTAAAATTAAAATATCTCACAATTTTATTTTTGTATAAAAATCTTGTAAATGTCATAACATATCACATTTAACTTAAGAAAGTGTGTTGTATATGTAAAAAGTAATGTTTTACGTATGTATATGTAATATAGATAATAAATTAAAAATTATTAAAAATATTTTATATAACTTTCATAAAAAAATAAAATTGTGACAAAAAAAATTATAAATATTTAAAATTTTAGTAAATATGTATGTTAACCAAGATGGGCGCAAGTACTACAAGCGCCAATAGCACACATGCGTGCAGTACATGCGCTAGTGCGGTTTTTTTTCCCATTATTTAAATTTTCCAAAAAATGGTAGAAATTCTAGGTAGAAATCTCTGCTTTGTATTTTTTCTTCTTCTTATTATTATTATTATTATTATTATTATTATTATTATTATTATTATTATTATTAAAATATATAATGAATAATATCTTTGCTGCTTACATTTCTTTTCATCTCTTCCTCCTTTTAAGAACAAACTTGGTTGAAACTAAAAATTTGAATAAGAAAAAACTGATATGATTATGTTTGTAACAATCACATTAATACTTTATTAATTTGAGAGACAAATAAGTGATGAATTATGTGAGATTAACAATTCCCCCCATCATGAGTTGATGAATTTATTACATATATTTTGAAGGGTAATTACTTAAAAAATTATGAACTGCTGAGTCAATTTGTAATTATAAAATAAAATTTTAAACATATCAATGTTATCATCAACTATTATTTTTTTTTCAATTACAATACTAACTACATTTTGTAATTATGTTGCCACCATCATCAACAGTCATACCTTGACGAAGCTTTTCAATATTTATCATTTATTTTGCCATCAATACTGCCGTTGTAGTAAATTGATGGTTGAAATTATGGTTGTCACATCTTCCACTCTTGATTCACAATAATAGTATCGATAAATTGTAAATAGTTATAGATTTTGGATGATCTCATCGATGCAGACATTCAATGATGTCAGCGCCAAAAGGTCACAAATTCTTGTTCATTGAAAAAAAAAAAAAAAAGCTGTTTTAGTATTATTTAGGTTTGCAAATTTAAGGGATTCCTAAAAGATTAAATCGTAATCGAATCATTTGTTTTTTTAGGATATCATACTATTCTATATTTCTTAGAACTTACTGGCTCAAATGCAGAAGGTAAGTTTGTTGAAATGCATGTTCGTAATTTTTACAAACATCTTAGTTTGTTTGGTAATTGGATAGAATCTCGATGGTGACATATATTTTTATCTTAATTTTATAAACTTATTAACACCACTTTAATTCAAAAGAGTGACAGATTCTAAATATATTATAATATAATAAAAATCCAGCTAGGCAATGGTTTGTCACCCAAACTTTTCTGGAATTTGCAGTTTGCCACTTGGCAGAAAGTGGAGTTTTTCTAAGTATGTGGGCCTGCGTCTTTGCATATTTTCTTGTTAAAGGGATAATATTGTGAGCCCAGTTTGTGTGTGTTGGGTGAAGCAGAAGCATAAAAAAAGAGATTTCTTTAAATTTTATTCAATGTGAAGGCACGTGGCCAGTGTCTACATAAAAGAATGACTGATAGTGATAAAGAAGCCTCCTCCTATCAAAGGGAAAAGGTAAGAAGCAGCAGACTAGACATTAATGAGGCCGCCGATGAGACTTTACACCCATTCAAACGTCCCCACAAAAATCAATCAACTGTCTAACACCAAATTTACATCTTAAAATCACCTAACCTACAGCCTACTTACTGCGTGTCGTGTGCCAATGAGAGAGAGAGAGAGAGAGAGAGAGAGAGAGAGAGAGAGAGGGAGGGATTCTCCAGCCACAGACAGAAAAACAGCCCGGCCCGAGAACCATAAATGGTCACCCTGCGTGCAAGTCCGCCCCAATTTGAGGCCCCCTGCACACAAAAAATATGATCATAATAATGATGGCTTTAATCTAGAGTTGGTTAATTCTTCTAACTTTTCCTGTTGTTAGATGAGATTCCAGATTAAAGCAAAATGTCGTTAGCACTGTCAGATCGACGAAGAACCTCCGCTGGGCCCATCAGTAGTCCAATTTCAACTCATCAACAAATTTTAACTATTCAGTTCAACCGTTCCTCGTACCCTAAGGCTGATGGGCCTCTAACTTTGATTCGCTTCGGCCCAGTATCAATTGAAGGAGGTCTGTGAAGTTCTCCGTTTCTAGTTGAAACTTCAGTGGCCATTTTCTTGAACTTGATGGAGATTGGAATACTTCTCCCTGTTAACAATCTATCCTTGGAGGCACCAAGGGAGGCTTCTTTTGATTCTGCAGAAGTCGGCCTAGAATGAGAACTTGGATTGTAATCAGAAGTTGAGCACCAGTCGTGTGACGTTGACCGCCTGCAATGCGCTTCTGGTTGTTGTTTCTTGAGTCGCTTAAAACCCTGAAAATGAGAAAATTGTCCAAATTAAAAACAGATCAAATATGAAATTCTATAAGAGATGCCCCCCACATAATATTGCATTTCCGTTTTGTCGTGATAAAAGTAAAACATACAATCAACAATAAAATATACAAGAGAGAGAGAGAGAGAGAAGCTCTGACATAAGGAACGACAATGATAAGTTATATGAATGTGCAAGCTCTTTTTTTTTTCTACTTTCTTTCTGTTAAAAGTGGATTTTAGCACTTTTTTATTTTTTCCCCAGAGCAGACATTCGGCATCTTATTCTACTATCATAATAAGCATAAACATGCCAGCATATAGTAGGTAAAACAAAGAAGAGGACAATTTTTCTTCCCTAATTCAAGTGACAATGGAGGATATAGAGGCTGCAAAAGTACCATCAGAAAACCTGAAATTATGTACCTGTTGTTCTGTATTAACAGACACAGAATCACGCACAATCTTCTGGTCAACTTTGGTGGAAGATCGTCGTTTGACTCGGAATATTTCTGAATCAGAATCATCGCCTTCTTCATTAATTGTACTTCTGATGTCAACACCATGACCAATTTTGTTTTGGGAATTAACATATTCGCCACTTGAAGATTTTGCGGCTTCGAAGGTAAAACCGTGTCTAGAAGACACTATAGACATGTGATTCCCTGAGTTGGGGTCCTCATGCCCCTGTAGTGCCAGCCAAATTTAAAATTAGGTAAGTTTTGACTTCTTCAAGATAGTGATTATCAGTGTTCTCTTCCATTATTACACTCACAATACATATACCTATCTTCTACAATACACACATATATACACATCCGTGTGCATGAATGTGAGTGGAGAGATGTTGCCCTGCACACCACCCATGAGCACCTTTGTGGACCACCTGCTGATGTGGCTCCGAGAAAAGAAAGCACATAACTGCCAGAGCTCACATGATGCTCATGAAAAGATGTACAGGGTAATATTTCCCCATATGTGAACCTAAAAAACAACTTATAAGAGAACGAGTCTTACATTTACATTTATGTGAGGATTTTCAGGCGACATCAATGAAGATGAACCAAAACCAGATTCATAATAGTAAGAAGTTTCAGTTCCTGTAGTTCCAGTGCCATTGCACAAGGGAGGACTAGTTGGTCGAAGCCTTAAATGGTCCTGAACCCTGGAGATTTCATTGCTCAGCACAAAAGAAATTTTGCAGTAAGGAATATAACCGTCACTTTTAGCTCCTGGGAATATGCTAGATAGCAAAAGAAAGTCGTTGCTCTTTCTACAGTGTTGCTCGACCTCATGTAATACATTCTCCTCCTGCTCAAACTGCTTTGCTGCAGCTTCCATATCCAAGATATCCTCCCTCACAGACAGGTTTAGAATGCCTCCACAATTCAAATCAAGTGATTTGATATCTGATTTGAAACCAAAAGATTATCATCAATAAATACATTGCAACAGTAAACTTATGAAATAAAAAACATAGAGATTGGTTAGAGAATACCATGGCGAAGGCACAAAGGATGTAAGTAACACTGGCAGTTCAGATATGCTACATAACAATCCCGTTTGCACAGGCTGCAAAGGATTGTTCCATGGGAAAAAGAAGAAACAGCAGTGCATTCTTCCGATTGCATCAGACACCAGCGAGCACGATGCTGAAATCGGATCAAGTTTACAAAAGAAACCTTAATGCTATGATGACATATCATATCTTCATATGAACAATCTGGGTCCTCAAGTTCCGCATTCGTATAAAGTAGCAGTGCTTCTTTGCAAAGCAGCTCCTCTTGAGGAAGAAGAGGTATTCTGTTAAGCAGTGCATAACGTCGACTAGCGATTAATCCCAATGGAAACCAATCACCAATGGCAAAGTTAACAGCCTCACCACAATTAAAACCTGAAAGATACAAGACCAACAGTATTTTATTGATTTGAAAGGCTAAAAGTTGGTATGATAAAAAGATTACCAAGTTATGAAGAATAGATTAACTGCAATTTATAGGAACAAGTCCATGACATACCATGACTAAATCCAGCATGGTAAGCCCTAGGGAAAGTTATTACATATTCACCAGGGTTCTGCACAGCTTTGTAAACAGGAACATCGTGCTCTAACAATATATTTGGTGGAAACAATGTTGTTTTCCCTAAAAGAACATCAAAAGCTCCATCCTCCCCATCAGCTGACAAGATGTCACGAGTATAAACATGCTCTTTGACAACCTTTTCGAAATCAAGAGCTGCATGACCAGGGATGCCATACCAAGTTTTAGCTGCCCCACAGTGATGATAATTAATGCTGCACATGTGAGAGCAATGGATCAGCCAAGTACTGAATGAACCCAAATGAAAAGGCACGCGATTTTAAAGTTTAGGCAGGAAAAGCATTAACCTGTACAAGTAATGATCTTCCACGTGCCAAGCAAACATGCTAAACAGCATGCCAATGTAAAGCATTGGTTCAGTAACTCCCTGGAATGGAAAAAATATTAATCTGAATAGTCATGAACTCAGTTCATAAAATTCCATAGAAGAATTTAGTCCTTACCGGGATTGATGTTTCTAGAAGACGCAATATGGATTTCGGCAACCGAGACAGTTTCTGAAATAATTTATTTTTTAAAAGAATTAGCTATCTGTTCCATATAAAGGTCCTTAAGAAGATCTAATCATATCAAAATAAATTAGAACAGGGTTGATGTAGGAGAATATTTATGAAGTTCAGGGAACCAAATCAAGATTTGTAAGACATGGAGATCAACAATTGAAATTAGAAAGAGCTTGGAGGGTGATATGACTACTGAGGGAACTAAAGTATGCAGATTTTAAAGCTTATTATATATAAATGAGAACTAGTATAAAGGAAACTAAACATATAATTATCTCCAAAATGAGGAGCTTGCTGATGGAAAAAAAGGGCCAAACTTATAAAATGAGACCATAAAGAGTAAAATTAGGCATTTGCGGTCTACAAATACTAAGAACTCAGAAAGCACAATTCTGCTAGAGTATATAATTCTTTTACTCTCCTTGCTTAGAAGAAGTCAGATTCCACCATTAAAGTTAAGCACAAAAACACGAAAATTAAATAACTGATTTTTTTGTTTGGAATCAACACCTTCAAATTCCATCTGCTTTTTCCAAGCGGATCACTGGGAGAAGATGAAAATGCACTACCATCAACATCACATGCATATTCAACACTTTCGGTCTTTCCACAAGCTATTTCATGCCAAAATTCTTTTTCCATGAAAGAAGCAGGAAGGCATCCAGCACTATAATATCTACGAGCAAATATCTTGTTCGCCATTTTCTCGAAATCACGAAATGTATAGTTTCTGAAAAAGCACACTAATGTTTAAAAGCTTATAAAACAACTAAATTGAAGTATCATATCTTGAACAAGAAAGAAGGGGGAAAAGAAAACAAAAAAACATTTACCTTCCACTCATAAAAAAAGTGACCTTGTCCTCACTGTCCCACTCAGCCAGACGAAGTGGTTGCACCCTAGTTGTAAATTTAAAACCAACTTTCTCTTTCATAAGAACTAAACCAGCAGAAACAGAAGCAGTCACAGGAGATACAATCTTGCAGATACCTGAGCATTGAAGCACAATTTCAGCTGTTTTTTTGTTCTTTAATCAAAGAAAGCATCAGATGAAAGTACAACATTAATGACAAAGGTTGATTTGATAAGGCAGAACAAATGGAGAATCAAAAAACAGTGGGGCACGTCAAAAATAGATAATGAAGCATGTAAATATGAAGTCATTTCATTAAAGATGAAACAATAAAAAAACAATGAAAGAGTTACTTAACGGCAAACGTTATCCCCATGATTGAAAGTGTGTGTCAACTTGAGGAGAAGTGTCGAAATTGAGTGAAACAATGTTACAAAAGCCTAAAATGCATGGGAAATAGGTAATGTAATCAAAGTGAGGATGACATTCTGAATGACCTACCATATTTTGAGGCTTCTGGAGCTATCTTTTGCAAATAGACTAAAGGATCCTCGAATTCCTCCATACTTGGGGTGTAGACTGGACAGCAAGGAATTTTCTCAGTCCATTCAAAGTCAGGTGAGTCAAACTTCGCAACTTTGCGTTTTGAAAATTCATCCTTATCATTTGAATGGCTGCCAATATTTGGGTAAATAATGGAGTTACTATGCAACCTCACACCACATGGAGCAGGTCTAAGAGCATCGCCACCACTCCTACGCATCATGTTACCCACAAAGGTGGAATCATTTTCTCTCTCTATTCTCATTCGCTCAAGCCTTTTACGTTTCAAAAATTCTAGTTTAGCTTCCCTTGACATACAAACCCTTCCTTCCACCTGCCAATGAACCACAAGTAATAAGATACACGCAAGACACTACATTGAGATAGAAATTTTAAAATTCTCGAATAAAATACGACGGCATGCTCATGTGATGGTAACCCAACGCCAAAAACTTTTTCCTGTAATAAATCAACTGATAATCATTTCTGTATCCTTTCTTTCTATTGAAGTTTAATAATTCAAAGAGATAATCATCAACAAAGCCCATTCCTGCTAAATGTGCAATAGGCCACAGATATCTATTCTCCAACAATTATTCATGCAAAGAGTTGTGTTGCAATAGTTGATTGGTCATCACAGGCCTATCACTTAGTGACAAGCCTTTAACAGTGCTAGACTGTTAGCAATATTGCACCAATATTCCTCCTTCATCCAGGCTTGTGGCAAGCTGTCACAAAGGGCGGAGCTTATATAAGACAATCTACAAATTACATTTAACAGATAACAGATAGAACCACTCATCATGCCACTGCGCATTGATCCAGGTAACTCTTGGAAAACAAATTTGCCAAACAATAGTTTTTAGGATAGCACAACATAAGCACCACTAGGATTCTAATGAGAAACAGGGATCAAGTAATACAGAAGTGCATAATCCTCCATAATAATTAACTAAGAAAAGGCAATGAATGTTGTCCCTGAACTAACTCATCTACAAAAGAAAAAAACAAAAAAACTTCGCAGCCTGGCCAAACAGTCGGCCAAAAGATTTGCATGATCACCAAAATTACACAATAAATTCCCTAAAATATTTCCTCACTGGCACCAAGCTAGGCAAGATCTTAAGGTTGGTGGAGATAGCACGGAAAGTACCAAATGTGAAAACCCTGCAGTGCGATGTACTCAATGGGATAAAAAAACGAAATAAGAATAATGATTTAAGATTATCCATCTGAAAATAATGGCTCAACAAAATCCGAAAATCCGAAAATCAGAAAACAGAATATATAAAGATTATAATGATAATAATCCACCTCCCAATAATATTATACTCAAAAATTAAAAAAATAAACTTACAATCGGCACCTGGGGGTAGAGGGGGAGGAATGTGCCTATGTAACAACGAAGAAAAATATCGCAAAACATAACAAATAGACCAATTAGATTATAGCTGTGAAAATCTCATCCATCATGAGCATTATCGTTAGAATGCTTGAGATCCAAACGGTCAAAAAAGTTAGTCATATTAGTTATTAGAACCTACATAAGCACAGAAATTTAGAGCGGAAAAGAGAAGGACAAAAAAAAAAAGGAGAACCGAAATTTCTACATATGTTGGTATGTGTGTAAGAAACTATAAACATACTTACCATCTCATTCCGGAAAGATTCACTTTTAGCCTCCGTCTTGACCAACCTTTCACCGGAAAAGAGAGCACTTAAATTTCAGCCTCGAAAACCCACTAAAAGTACCCCAGACCACGATCCGGGGCACAAACCACCACAAAAACTCTATTAGACGTTCCACATTCTTCAGAAACCAAGCTGGACCGAGTCAAACTCAGATCGGAACGATCCGACCCACCGAGTCACACTGCCAACGTAACAGACAGCGGCGCTTATACGCTCGGAGAAAGCCTGAAATTATCTGGCAACAGTGTTCGCCGGAGAACGAGCGGTTTTCCGGCAGGATGTAGAGACGAGCCGACCGCGTTCTTGTAAGTATAGAGAGAGAAAGATAAGAGTAGAGAGAGAGGAGGGGGAACAGTAGATGGAATCTTGACAAAAGTATGGGGTTTGGAAACCGTAAAAGAGAAAAGGAGGGGATAATTTATAGTTTCCATTTATACTTTCTCTTATAAAATTGCAATTAGCTTAATAATTAAAGCGGGTAAGTTAATTATATTCCGTAATTTTTTTAATTTAATTTTCTTAAGAGGGTAAAAGAAGTGGTGGTTGTTAAGTTGGTTCAACCAAACGCCTGCGGCTAAAAACGACAGCGTTCCATGTACTAATCCATATCTCGTCTTTGCCCCTAAACGGGATAGCATTCACGGGGTCATACTTCTGGCTGGAGGAGGGTACAATTGTAAAAGTATTCTCGTAGGGGTGTAAGAAGGTAAATGAATAAAATGACGGTGCCATCGATGAGTTGATCCTGAAGTAATAGTCAGGTGGGCGCACGATCAGGGTGCAAAAACTGTGGAAGCGGCTGTTAGCCGTTGGATTTGAGTTTTTTATTTTATATAGACGGTCAGAGCAGGAGACCGTTAATCGAAACGGAGAAACGGAAAAGTTAGCTAAAGTTTACGCACTTGACACGTATGGATACCTTTATTGACCTAACATTTATGTTGGTTGCAACTGCATAATTTACATTTTTACCCCTCTTTTTTTTTTTTTTTTTTCTGAGCACACAGTTTTCCATCTTGGTGTGGGTAAATGGGAATAATATTTTTAATGTGGATGCAAGAATATATATATATATATAATATGTGCAAAATTTTATGTGTTAAAATAATATGAATTCAATTTATAATATTATTTACTCTAAAACTATTATTATGAATTTATTTTTATCTTAAAAAATAATATTTAAAAATAAATAATTAACATTTTTAATTAAATAAATATTAATTTAGATAACTTACACAGTCCACTCGATACACTATATATATATATTTAATGTAAAGTTATTTTATTTCTATTAAAAAATTACAAAAATATATTTAAAAATTATTTAAAATCCCTTTCATTTCGTTTTTTACTAGCCGTAATAATTATGCTGATTAGTTTGTTTTTTTCTATTTTATCCTTTTATTGCACAATATATCTCTTATATAATTTTTGTTTTTATTTTAGGGTTCGTTTAGCATTGCAAATTTCATAAATTTCAATCACATGAAAATTAACCTATGTTTGTATCGTATTTTAATTAATCCATCAACTTGCGTCTTATGAAAATACAAATTGAAGCTAGGTATTTTATTGTTCCATTCCACATAACAATTTAGAAGATTAATAAAAATGCATATTTATAAGAAATTATAAAAGTTAAAAAAGGAATACTCTCTCTGTTCTTAAATGTATAGTCCCTGGTGCACACAAGTTAGGAAACCATATTGAATTATAATAAATTCCGTACAATATCTTTATTTAAGTCTATATTTGTAGATGGATGTAAAAATAGTACTTTCTGCGTACCAAAAAATAGTAATCTTTCAAAATTACTTTTAAAACATATATATATATATATATAGATATATTATTGAAAGTTCAAGTCTTTTTTATTAATTATGGCAAAATAAAATTTTATATTTTAAAAATAAATTATATATAATTGAATAAATCAAAAAAATATTATTAAAGTATAAGTTTATAACATTATAAAAATTAAATAATGTGTGCTCTTATCATATATATATATATATTTTTTTTTTTTTTTGACGAATACAAATTAAAAAAGTGAAAAGAGGAAAATTTGTCAAATCGATTCAGGGTTTCACCGGTTCTATCGAGCCACTAAATCTACAATAGAATCAGACTGACACAGTAGTTGATTCACTCAATTAAATTGGTCCAATCAACCCATCAACTGGTTTTCTAAAACCATGCTTCGAAGTTTGATTTGTGAAAATGCAAATTTCTACTGTTGCTACACTTTTATTTTATTTTTTAACTAAATGAAAAAGAAAAATGAAGTGTATTCTACAGTCGCCTTGTTTATAGTATTCTTGACTTAATGCTTTTAATTTATACGTTTGTATTATTTTTACGATTAATTTCATCTATTGTTATTTATATGATAGGCTTTTACGTTTCATTTATTCAATTTTTCTACCTTACATGATTGGCTTCTATAATTGTGTTGTTTAAACAATTAACTTTGTCTATTATATATTATTCAAATAATTAATTTTTTGGATTACATTGTTTATACTATTGTCCACTTTTACAATGGGATTATGTATCCTTACATGGATTGAATTGTAAGTTGTAAATTATTTACTTCATGTGAAAAAAATGGTGGAATGCTTTGTATTTTTAAGTTCGATTAGCGAAGAATGTTCAGTATTTCTAGCTGGAAGAGGGAGTAATTTTCACTCCGTGAAAATATGATATTTTGATTATTAATTTTAACAAACTAAAATAAGTGAGTTTTCTAAAAATTTATTTTGAAATTCAAATTTAAGACTTTCGATTTTTCTTCTCTTTTGTTTTTTTTACTTCCTTGAGACCGTTAAAGCACGATATCATCATACATCTAACTTTATTTATAAGAATTTAGAGTTATTTATGGACTCGCATTCTATATAAAATAAAAATAATAATATCATTTTCTTTAACAGTTAAGCATGATTTTAACTATTTAGAGTTTTTTTTTTTTTTTTTTGGTAGTGCTTAGTTTGGAGGTCCAATTAAAATTGCATAAGCTCATTTTCTGTAACACATCTTATGGTGAATATTAAGTATTAAAGTTGGTATATTGTAGGGCCACAAACGCATACTTGTATTGTTATTAAAGCTAACTATTTATTGTATTTGACATTGAATTTAAATCATATGTTGAACGTAGTTCTAATTTGTATCAAGTTAACAACTACACGCTAGTTGAATAGAATTAACTTCAAGTAATATTTAAATTGATTAAATTTAAGTTTGATTAAAACATATTGGAGCTCAATATGGTGTTCATTTAAAAAAATTTAAAACTAATATACAAAAATTTTAAAACTAATATACTTAATGACAAAGTACGAAAGGACATATTTCAATAAATGACTGCATTACTTACATAAGTAACATTAATAATAATAGAAAATCTTATATGAATCATTCTATATATAACTAGTTGGATTTCAGTTAAATAATGAAATAAATAAACATGCGGATCAAATTTCTGTTGTGCACGTGTATTTTAAATCTAATATTTTATTTCAATTCAAAATATTATTTTGTTTTTGGATTATCTAAAAAAGTTACTTTTCACTGAAAATACTATAATTTTAACCAATTTTTTTTTAATTAGTTCGTGTAGAAAATTAATATTTTATTTTGAAAAAATAATAATTTTTGAACAATAGAAATATATTACACTTTAGCAAAAGGAAAAATTATTGATTATAATGATTTTTTAAATATTTAAAATTGGATCATTTCAATTATATAAATTTACATCCAATGATTTTTTAAATATTTAAAATTGGATTATTTTAATTATATAAATTTACATCGGTATAATTATAACATGAGAAAATTCGTGAGTAATAAATTTAAGGCTGAAGCAGATATATGAGTCAAACCGTCCAAGATTGAATTTAGTCTCTCAAATTCAGGTGAGTTAACTCCAAAGAAAAACGAGCGGAGAGAAATGGTCAAAAATAAAAGGAATATTTATTAAATTTAAAAATGAAATAGTTTAGGATTACGTGGAGTGAGTGGGGAGGAGGAGGATAAGCGGAAGTTTTCTTGTTTGGCGGAGGTTGGCCTAATCATTGCCTTTCAACAGTCGGCCGAAACAAGTACAAGTCTTCGGCGGCTCAGCTTTGACTTGTATTTATTCACTCTTCTAGTGGGGCCATTCTATTTCGTGCTTTTCGGCTCCAAGCTCTGCTGCTTCGCTAGCCGGCTACCTCACCTCTAGGGTACTAAACTTATCTCATACGTGTAACTTTTTTTTTTTTTTTCTTCTCTGTCTTCTTTTTTTGCATGTTTCTTTAAATTATTTATTTATTTTTATCTTTTCTTTTTTATACAACTTCTATTAGTTTAACTTCAATTTGAATGCACCAATATCAAATAACCATTTGTGAATTTATCGTAGAGACATTTGGGGTCAATTTTGACCCTCCAGCAATATTTTATTCTCTACACCACTTTAAAGTTTTTTAAATTTTTACACCACTTTTACCGCAGATTTTTTATTGCGCTACTTTTTTTTTCTTTTTCTTCTTTATATGATTATATCTTTTTTTTAATATTTAATATTGTAATTTTTTATCTTAATTATCCAAACTGAAATTAAATCAAGTTTTTTTAAAATCATATGATGTGTAATTTAAATAATAATAAAAATATAATTTAAATAAGTTTATGAAATTTTAAATATTATATACAAATTTAAATAGAATTTCATAATATTATCCGACATTCAATTTTACATATATATTTTTTTAATATGATAGTTTAAGAATATAAATAAAATAAATATTATCTCAAAATTTAGTGTTAAATAAAATTACATATATAATGTTTTTAACAAATATTTAGTAGTAAAAATAAAGATTATTGTGTAATAAATTTTTTAGTGGAGAAATTAGTGCAAACTGTTGAAGAGAGTATGTAAATTTTACGCTAAAGTGGAGCATAATTTGCACTAAAGTAATGTAAACTGTTGAAAATGGTCTTAAGAGGGTATTTACTGCACTAATTTAAAATAATAATAATAATAATAATAATAATAAGAATAATTTTACAGTCCTCACGCATAATTCAAAATTACAATGATGAAGCGTCTTACCATCAGGTTGCACGTCATAAAAAAATTAATCAAATTAGTTATCTATTATAATAAGTAGAGCTTGGTAGCTCAATAATTTTTTTTATTTTTTTTATTGAGGGGAAAGAGAAGAGTAAATAATTTTATAATTAGGTACAAATAATCTTGAAATATATAAAATATAATCCATGCTCGCCTATTAAAGGAAGGGTTTTTTTTTTTTTTTGAAAAAAAAAACTCTGAATAAAATATATAAAGAAAAAGAAAAATCAAATGAGAGTTTGTACTTATATATATATATATCCACACAAGTAAGTTATGTATAATTCAATATAAATTGGTTTTAAGGAGTAATATTCACATACTTAATGACATATTATAATGGATAACACAAATTCTCTATATATTTGGAAAATGCATTTTCTGCTCCCTTCCTGCACTCTCTTTTTTTTTTCTTTTTACTTTGCCTTCTGTACTTAATTTTCTAATATATGTGTCCCTACATCATATTTACACTTTTACCCTTACATTTTCATCTTGTTTCCTCAGTATTTATATTTTTTCTGGTGCAAAATATAAAATACAAGAAATATCAAATTATACAAAGCGAAAAATAAAAAAATATTACTAGGACAAAAGTAATATATATATGTATACACACACATATACAATAGAGGAAGCAATGTATGTACATGTTGCAAGCAGAAATGCATATTATTGGAAACGGCAGAAAATGTAATAAAAGAGGCAACATAAATCCAACTTAGTTGGACTTTTTAAGGTAATGAGATATTACTGGTGTGTGGCCGAGTTAGGATTCATATGGGAACGTTGATACATGATACATCCTCATTACCACTTCTATAAATAGAAAGCTGGCAGTGTCAACGGCGTCCAACTCATTTCACTTGGACTCAACTATTGAAAATGATGTTTTCAATTCTCAATGAAATGCCTGCTCTCCAAATCATTGCTAAGACTCATTAATGATCCATGTGTTGTTGACCTCTTTTGCACCACACACCCACACACACAGTAATTATTATTTTTTAAAAATAATAAATATAAAAAATTCTAAATCCAAGATAATGCAAGTAGATAATTTTTATAGACAGCTTAATAATGGGGGGTGGTTACCATAATATATTTAAAAAATTAAATTAAATAAATAAAAAAGAAGGAAAAAGGTCAACTGTACATGTTCCTTCCAGAGCTGTTACTTCATACGCAAGTGATATAAAATTATGTGCAATATAATCTAATTTTGGGATGACACTCTAACGTGAGGGCCCACCAAATTAAATTGGAAACAATTTGCAAATAGAAAAATGTAAAATTAAAGTTTGGCAAACCTTTTCCTAAATTATTTGTTGATTATGGTATTTATTTATGGTGTAACATAACTGAACTACATATATACGGAATCTTGTCCGGTAATAATTTTTTATTTATTTGATTTTTATATTGATGCATCAATAATAGCATCATATATAAAATACGCGCGCGTACACATATATATATATACACTCACATTATAAGTCATAATTCATAAAAATAAAAATAAATATATAAAGATAAAAGAATAATAATTTTTTTAATTATTATATATTCTAATCCTTACTATATCTCAGTATTTAATTAAAAATAAAATTAACATTCTCAAAATTTAATAACATTATCAAACAGATTTTTTGTTAAGAAAAAATTCAAAATCAAATTCCTTTATTATAGAAAAATTAAAAGACTCAACAAATTTTCGATAAAATCCCATAAATAGTTTAGATCGAACACATTAATTTCTTATTGATATCACGCAATACTATTGTATCATCTTTAATCTTGAAAATAATTGAATAATTTACTTGGTCGATAAAGGGAGCTCGATGTAATTTTCACAAACCTGGGAATGTTTCATAATTCCACTAAATTTCGCTAATGGTAGGTAATTTAATTGGAGATTCTTTAATTTAATTCAATTATTAATTTCTCTTCATTTTATTAAAATATTTACTTTACCACATCGAATTTAAAAGTAGGATTATAAAGAATATAATATTTGTATATTTTAAAGGTAATGGGATGAAATAAGGATTCTACTCTCCCGACAAAGCCTCTATCTTGAAAGAAAAAAATTAAAAAAAATAAAAATCTTAGCTTTAAAGAATAATAAAGAGAAGAGATGGAAGGCTAAATGTGAGATTGTAAGTGGCTGGTTCTTGAAGGAATCTTTAATGAGAGAAAAATAATAGAGAGAGGAGACCACCACTCACCCATATCGTATTTAACTATTCAATCATGCACCCCTTCTCTTAACTCTACTACCTACTACAACTCGTACTACGTACTACTCACCCCACCTATACATACATTAATTCAATATATATATACACACACTTTTTGGCCTTCTATATTTAGAAAATATAAAATAAAATAAAATAGTAAAAGTCACTTTTATTGTTTTAATACTAGTTTAATGATGAAAAAGTCTGATTTTTTATTTAAGTTCATATGAACATATTAACACGTGTCTATACTGTCTGTACCGAATAGATAAATATATTTCATACAAAATAATGGTTAAATATTTAATATAGTTAATGAAAATATAGTTTGTATTGAATTTTATAACGAATTGTATAGTTATAGAGTGGATTGATTTTGATTTTGATTTTTTTAATAGAAAGTAGGTTAAATTGTTTGTGTAGGGAAAAAAGAAAAAAAAACAAAAATAAAAATTGTCTCATAGGAGTTGCCTGTTTTCAAATTGAGTGGCTTCACGGGCGCATTAATTCTAAATCTAAAGAGCAAACGCTGTCACCTATAGTAATTGTTCTCATCTGTAGTTCCAAAATATATATATATATATATATATATATTATATATATATAAAGTATTGCTTGTTTAACTATAAAGCATCACTATTTTTCAAGTGTATTACTGTCGATTAGTTACCTTAAAAGATAGTGATACTTTATAGTTGAACAAGTAATATTTTATAGTTACATAAGAAATACCTTAAATCGTGTCAAACGTGCAACCGTTTCACAGAAGATCCACTCATATATATATATATGTCTTTTTTATTTTTTTTAATTATTTTTAACTAATAAAAATTTCATAGAAACTTAAAATAAAATTAGAACAATTTAATAATTACAGTAATTTATAGAAGAAATCATAAATTATAAAACTTTTATTTTGTAGAAAGCATTGATGGTATTCGGCCTACAACTTAATTATTTAGAAGCACGATTATAGTTTAATGGTTCAATGTTGTAAAACCAGTGCTCTTGGAGCTGCCTAAATCCCGACTATGCTGGTTTTAAGCTATCTCTGCACTTTTTCACTAATCCTCCTGTTTTGTGTGTTGGGTGCCGTACGTTTGTAAGCATTTTGACAACTCTAAACGTACTAGATACTTTATCTTTTTTTAACTATCAACATCGAAACAACATCATTTTATTTTATTTTTACTTGCTCACTAAAAAATCTGTCTAAATCCACTCTAAAACAACTTTTAGATCCTTAAAACTAAACAAGATCATATTATGAACTGCAGCAATAGCGTTGTAACAAGAAAGGATGATGATTGTCAACTTAATTCTAATGAGAAGGAACTGGATACAGCCCGTATAGAAGGTTATGGTTGATTTTTTTATCTGTTATTTAACTTTTATACGATTACTAAGTTGATTGTTAGATCTTCTTCTACTACATCTCAAATTGAATCTTAAAAAATATTTAATAATTTTTGGGCCATTGAAAGGATAATTGTGACATAATCATCAAAAAACATCATTAGAAAAAACTTGAATGGATGAAACTTCATCACATTCATAGACAAAAATATAAATCTCATTAGAAATAAAATTTGTGTGGACCATTATTATTATATATTTTTTTAATTTTCTAAAATGTCCTGGATCATTGAAAATTAAAAAAAAAAAAAAAAAACATTTTGAAATAAAGGAGATTATAAGCATGATTTTGCTACAAATGTATGTGACACAATGATGATTGTTGGAACCAATTTGTATAGTAATGTTTGTATGTTCAAATCTTACACTTTGATGTTTCCATTAAAGTGTAAACTTCTGTTTAAATGTGTAAAAGCTAGAAAACCCATTTTCGGGTGAAGTTGTTTCCCCTTTTCTTGTATGTTCCTCTCTACCATTTTATTACTCATATACACTTTCATATTAATAATTAGCGTAAATGTTGTGAAATTTATGAGATATTGAATAAATTATAAAAAAAATTATATTATAATAATCAAATTGCAATAAGTAAATGTGATTATGCTCCATGTATGAATACATAATACTCTAAATTTAAATAGACTTAATTTTTTTTCTAGTAAACAATATAATATTTATGTTATTTAAAATTGTCTTACTATCAATATTTTGTAGATAAATTTAATATTTAAATTAATACATATTAATTAAAAAATATTAATATCTAATGTTATTTAAAATTGTCTTACTATCAATATTTTGTAGATAAATTTAATATTTAAATTAATACATATTAATTAAAAAATATGAATATCTAATAGTAAGAAGTAAAAAATTAAGAATGATATTTAAGGTATTAATTTTTTAAATTGAATTGAGAAGATCTAATTTATTATTATTATTTATTTGAAATATTTAGTAACCCAACAGGAAAGTGGAGAAGTACAGTTTATGCTACTCTAAGAGAGGCAGCATAAACGCTTCTTCAACTTAATTTATAAGCTGTAAAGGAGAAGGGAGTTGGCAGGTGTCTTCGTGCGTAATTTGAGTGGTACCCATGTAATTAAAATATTTATTAACTCCAAATTAATTCACGGGTAAAGCCCCACCTAATGTCTGTCTATGGGATGATATTACATGTATAATAATCTCCTAAAATTTATATTACTGCAACGCAATACAAAATATTATTTATTTATTTAAAAAATATTACTATTTATTTATTATCTTAAAAAATAGTAATATTTTTTAAGTAAACAAGACTTCGAATCGGTTTGCAGGAGACACACTCATAATAATTTACACCACATTTATATAGTAAGATTTAATAAAGTGATCTCAACTAGTGAAATAACAATATTTTTAAAATCTAAAATATAGATAAAATATATTTTTAATAACACTTAATATATATATATATATAACTTGGAGGAAAATGGAAGATGAAGGTGCCTTTGTGTTATTCCAAGAGATGCAGACAATAGTGGAATGGTGAAATGAGTAATAGATAATAAATAAATAAATAAATAAAACATGAAGGTTATTTAATATTTGAAGTTAAATAAGCCCAAAACAACTGTGACAACCTTAGGGTTTAGAGGAACATAAATAACTCAAATTTTTTACCGCATACTATGTCTTTTCTTTAAAAAATTATCTATTATAATATGCCGCTAAAACCGAAGAAACAAATCAAATCTTGAATTTGATAGATTAAAAAATAATAATGGAAAAAGTTGTTGAATGGTGAAAGAGGAAAAATGTTCGAGCACCATGTATTGAACAATCCTAAGAATATTCAACTAAATTTGCTGAAACATTTTCTTCAATATTCGATCAGTACTACACGTCGAATATAGTAAAAATAAATTTTAAAAAAGATGTTTTGAGGGTTATTTTCAATAGCTATCCATCTCCTTCACAAGACATATTAATATGTTAGTTTTGTGAACACACACAAACACCAAATCCCATTACTTTCTTTTGGAACAGGTTTTTTTAAATTTGTTTGTTTGTGAGGTTATTTATTAAATGGACAATAAAAGAAAAAATGGTAAGTGTATATAAAAACAAAGGTGTAATAATAAATTTTAAGAGTGGGAATAGCCCCACCCATTATCTTATTTGGTTATTTAATTTAAATAAATAAATAATTTTGATCGTATAAATAATTAAGTTTATAAATGTCTGAATAATATGATGATGGAGCAGAGGGAATCTAATATCCAAAAGCATATTTGTCATTCCTACCTTGATTATTGGCGGACAACACTAATTATTGAACCTAAACCGATGCAGGATCCGATACGCCAACGAATGTCCCCAAATTAAAACTATTGAAAATAAATAAATTCTTAATTTTTCATTCAGAATGCAAAATTAATATTAAAAACAGCTTTTTGTTATGATATATTTTTTTAATTTTAAATTGTGAATAACATCTTTTTTTTTTTTTTTATTTGGTGAAAATCGAAGGTTGGATCCCTGCTTCTTCAATCCGGCACTCTATGAAGAAAAAAAAAAAAAAGTGAGGAGCAGAAAGATGCTTTAGGCGACATGATGATGAACTGTTTGCTTCATTTGTTCCCCAAACCAAATTCTTGACATCTTTCCAAATGGACATTTTGACCAAGAAAACTGCATCAATTCCATTCTAATACTTTACTCTGCCGAAAAAAACAGTCAAACTTGATTAGTGTTTCTTCACAATTTCCAAGAATGGATTTGTTTGAATTCTTTGGTCATTGGTGTGTCTAGTTTGTTTGTACCCAATTTTGTGTTCTTTTGATCTTTTTCGTTTTCGTTTTAAAGATGGTATGTTTATTCTGTAAAATTATTAATTTTATTATAATATAAAGTAAGGATCAAAATTATAGGAAGCAAAAGATTAAATAATATATAAGGTTCCAAATAAAATTTTAGAAAATTCAAGGGACGAGGACTAACCGCTCGGTAAGAATAGTTGATAATTTTATTTAATTTGGTTTATATTAATTTAGAGAAGAAGGCTGAATTGTCTTAAAGATTAGTATTATCTTCAATCAGAAAAGTCATGTGAACAATACTTCTAAAAAAAGAAGATTGCATATATTATCACGTGTGGTAATATAGTTTGAACTAATAAATTATCCCTAACTTAAGTAAAAAAAAAAAAAAAAATTAGTTGCAATTGCTGACCACAACTCCGGTATTTCTGAAAGTGATGTTTCTGAATGCAAAAATAAGACAAATTGCTATTATCTTATCTTACCATTTATTGGGCTTTGAGAGACTCCAATTTTAACTTTTAATTAGAAGATCCGTTCCTACTTCTTAGATTCTCCAAATTCCACGTAATTCATTTTTAAATCAATTTACCTAATAGACCTGAAATGTTGCTGAGAATCGGTCGTCCAATTACGCTGACATTGTTAGTAAGTGATATTAATATATATATATATATATATATATATATACAGACACTTATACACACATATACATGTATATGGTATTTATTTATATGTATAAGCTTGATTTTTGTATTTTATGATAAGTGCTTTCTGATTCCAACTTAGTATCCATATTTTTCGCAAGTGCATGAACGCATCAAAAAATTAATTTTTTGTGACAAAATATTGATGTGAACAACTCTGAATAGAACTTGCATTAGTTGTCATGGTACAATAGAAACCATCTTGAGTTCAGCAAAGGCTAGTAAGATGATCAACTCCTAATTGACATTTCTAGACGACCGCTTAGCTAGAGAAGGCAATCAAATGAACGAATTGAAAACTAAGACAAAAGTCGCTCTTCCTCTCCGAATCCCCCTACATGTCTTTTTTGCGTAATCTTGTGTGGTCACAACGAGTTCTTCATCTACGGCACAAACAACATACTCCATCAATTTAACCTCACAGATTTTGGGCACATAGATGCTTAGACTTTGTTGCTTCTCATCTTGAGGCTCCATCGTAGGAATTTGTAATTAATAAATTAAATCCATCCAAGATTAAGGGGATTACCAAATGTTTTCAAAACTAGTTTTAAGAAAATGAAGAATTCCAAATTCATGTCAATCCAAGCAACTGTCAGTATAAAGACATCATCTAGTGATTCTGGTGTGTGTGTGTGTGTTATGAACCACAAGTTCCACCATAATCCGCACAAACAAAGGGTCATTCACAACATCTTGTTTTGGAACCAACCACAAGAGTAGCCGCTAAAAAGTCAGCTTTAGGGACTTCATGTCATCGCAGGGGAAAAAAACGGTATGAGTCTCGAAAAACCATGTTATTGTAATAACTAACTGGGGCCGCAAAGAGAGTCAACTAAGATACAAACAAACACATATTGTACCCGCAAATAATATTTGTATAGATGTGAATAATATTAATACTATTTCGATCTATAATAATGTTAAAATCAGTTCTGTTTTGGACGACATTTGGACCAAGACTTTACGATGCAAAGACATATTGCCTAACAAATATGTATGTTCCAGAATACTTATAGAATAGATAACTTAGAAACCCCCTGAACCACCCCCACCCCACCCCACAACCCAGCTCCAAATACTAGTTACAGGATATTTATTCAAGGAAGGCGTCTGCTCAAAACAAACTGGGGGGGGGGGGGGGGGGGGGGGTGGAATTAAAAGAAAAAAAAAAAAAGAGGAAAAAGAATACCCAAGGGATAAAGAAACAATAATTAAAAATAAACAAAAAAATCCCAGCTAAATGCAATTCAATTATTCAATGATTAAAAATAAATCATTCCCCAGCTAAATTCTTTGCAAGGCCAGGCACATATTCGCTGCTGTACATAATTCTGATCACGTATTCACAAAACTTATCAGCAAAACAATGGCTCGTAGCTCCTTAGTTTCGACATGTACAACTTTAAAAACCTATAAACCTGGCCAGGAAAAATTTAAGAATGAAGGTCTGTGGATAATGATGTTATTTCTACAGAAATAATGAGGTTGCATGATTCCTCGCTAGAAAATGACAATCAAACAATTAATATTACCTAGAGAATCTTACTCCATGGGCATACAGGTAATCAAAGACGTCAGCACTTAATTGATGTAGACCTGCATTTCAACTCTTTAGTACATGAATGTGAGAAGGAGGGAGGAAGGGGGAGGGGGCATGGAAATAAGACGCACATATACTGTTGTGATTGAATCTAAGATAGTTCAATCGTGATCCAAGAAATTCAAATCAATGAATAATGTGAACAAGAAATCAACACCAGATTTTATAGTGGTTCGATCAAACCGATCTACATCCACTTTGTTGCTCTCTTTGTATTGATTATAGTGTATGTTTACAACCACTCAATCTCTACCTTGAATCTGCTAATCTACACAAGATAAAAGTGTTTCAAACTCTCTCTCTTTTCTGCACTCAAAGATGAAAGATGAATGAATTCTTTTTCCAAAAAAAAATTCCCTCTACCGGAAGAGATTGATTGATATTTATAGATGCATACAAATTGTAACAACCTCTATTAACCAATAGATAACAACTTCTAACAACTTGAATAACAACCGCTAACAAATCCTCAACCGTTTTGCTAACTCCCGCTGCTATTAATTTGCTGTTATTATCACAAATCTCCACCTTAACAGCACAATTATATTGCTGCTAAGAAACAAAAGAGCACTTCCCACAATTATTCTACATAGAATAATCAACATAGCTCCACCTTGAACTGCAACTGCAACACTGCTCCACCTCGAGCAGCAGAATCAACAACACAAAGATCATAGCAACCATTGCTCCACCTGCAACAACTATAACCACAGTTCTTTACCAAACTGCACAACCACAACTCCACCTAGAGCTGCCTTACTCCTCACTGCTCCACCTTGAGCAGCTCCCCTTGTTGTCAAGTTTAACACAGTCCAATGCGGCTTAAACACAACTCCAACTTTGAAGTAGGTAAAGCCTTTGTGAGACTATCTGCAGGATTCTCAGCTGTATCAATCTTGAAGATTGAAACCATCTCCTTCTCCATTGCTACAAGCCATTTATCAGCTTCCTTGCAACTTATAGCATCAGTATAAGTTTTAGGTTCATAAGATTCTATCTCCTGTGCAGTGTATAGAGCAAATGCCACCAAATCTTGTTGAACATATCTGGATGGAGGTCTGATCACCCTTCTCTGTCTGTCTTTAGCTAGTTGATAGCTGCTTAGATTGTTTGGTTCATCTTTTGATTCACCAGAAGATGATTCATCATCATCATGAGTTTCTTGCTGGCCTTTGTATCTCTGAGACTTCCCCAATATGCGCAATGCTCACACATAGTCAGTTTTGTTATCCTGTCACCTCCAAGCAGAGCTTGTTTAGATAGCTCATATAGGTTCCTCTCACTTAAGTGAGCTAAATTGCCATGCCATATAGCAGTGCAATCTTGTGTGTTTACTGAGTTTAGTTGCCCAGTAATTGTATTTCCAACCAGAAAATACAGCCCACTTCTCCTCATTCCTCTGATGACAATCTTATTTTCTTTGATTACATCTAGCTTTCCCCCTTCAGATTCAAACATGTACCCCATTGCATCAAACACTCCAAGAGATATTAGATTTCTTCTCAAATCAAGAACATACCTGACATTCCTCAGTAATCTGACCACACCATCAAACATTTTGATGTGTAGTGCACCGATGCCTTTCACTTTACAGCTTTGATCATTGCCTAGCATCACTGTGCCACCATTGATTTGCTGTAACGTAGAGAACCAATCCTTGTTGGGTGTCATATGAAAGCTACAACCCGAGTCCAACACCCACTCTGATTCAACTTTATCAGTTGTCACACACAGAGCTTCTGAAGATTCATAGCCAGCTTCTTCAGTGTTGTTTGTTGTCTGATTTGCCTGATGTTTGTGACTCCCACTTGATGTGTCAACTCCTTTTCCCTTCAATGCCTTCCACTTCTTGCAATTCTTCTTGAAATGCCCAAGATCATGGCAATGAAAGCATTTCCTTATCTCTGGATTATTGACAAAATCAGTTGGCTTTTGTTCTTATTTCTTTTGAAATGGCCCCTTCTTCTGAGGTTTCTTGCCATTGTTGTACTGCTTCTTGATGTTTAAACCTTCTCCACTTGTTGATGCCATTGAAGTTTCAGTTGATTTCTGCAGTTCCTTTGACTTCAGTGCAATTTGCACTTCTTCAAGATTGATTGATTCTTTGCTCCCAAAGAGCAAAGTATCTTTGAAGTTTTCAAACGACCTTGGTAAGGCAGATAACAGGATCAAGGCTTTGTCCTCTTCAGTCATCTTTACCTCCAAGTTTTCAAGATCATCCAAAATCTTATTGAACTCATCCATCTGTGTAATAATGGATTTATCCTCCACCATCTTGAACGAGTATAACTTCTATTTCATATAGAGCCTATTAGCAAGTGATTTTACCATATACAAGCTTTCAAGTTTATCCCAAACTCCCCTGCAAGTGATTTTACCATATACAAGCTTTCAAGTTTATCCCAAACTCCCCTTGCAGTGGTTTCCTTCGACACTTCCCTGAGAGCTTTATCCCCCAATGACAGAATTATCATGCTATGGGCTTTCTCCAAGATCTGAGCGTGTTCCTCAGATTTCTCAGCCTTCTCCTTTCCTGCGGAACTTGCACTCTCCTTCTTTAATGCATCACCCAGTCCTTGCTGTATAAGCAGAGCTCGCATCTTCACTTTCCATAACCCAAAGTCAGTTTTCTCAGTGAATTTCTCAACATCAAATCGCGTGGTACCCATCTTGAATCACCTTCTTCACGATTCCCACAGACGGCGCCAATTTATTGTGATTGAATCTAAGATAGTTCAATCGTGATCTGAGAAATTCAAATCAATGAATAATGTGAACAAGAAATCAACACCAGATTTTATAGTGGTTCGATCAAACCGATCTACATCCACTTTGTTGCTCTCTTTGTATTGATTATAGTGTATGTTTACAACCACTCAATCTCTACCTTGAATCTGCTAATCTACACAAGATACAAGTGTTTCAAACTCTCTCTCTTTTCTGCACTCAAAGATGAAAGATGAATGAATTCTTTTTCCAAAAAAAAATTCCCTCTACCGGAAGAGATTGATTGATATTTATAGATGCATACAAATTGTAACAACCTCTATTAACCAATAGATAACAACTTCTAACAACTTGAATAACAACCGCTAACAAATCCTCAACCGTTTTGCTAACTCCCGCTTCTAACAACTTGAATAACAACCGCTAACAAATCCTCAACCGTTTTGCTAACTTCCGCTGCTATTAATTTGCTGTTATTATCACATATACAAAGGAAAGCAAGTTTTTGTTACCCCTTTGTCTAGCAACAGACAAGCAGTTCAAAATGCATCAGACAATTGGGGTGGAGTGGTCAGTTCATATACCTCGTCAAGGTTTGATTCAACTTATCAGTGACAACGTCATCTTGTGCCCCTCCATTAGTAAATAACTTATTTCCAGAAGACAGGGACTCAGCAATGGCCTTGAGAGCCTGTATGTATTAATAGAAGCACAACATATGCAAGGATTAAAAAATCACAAGCTCCAATTAGGGGATCAAAATCTATCTATTATTTTCCTTATGTATTTCTCCCAGTTAGCATATTTTGGGACAAATACATCCAACAATAATCGAAACTATTCAGATTAATCTTTTTCTTTTACCAATTCGCATATAACTATAATTGAGTAATTGACAGAATTCCAATTCATCATCTAACTTCTAGCCCCGAACCCTGGGAAAATATTAAAGGATGTGAACTTTAACTTAAGAAATGATAAGAGAGTTGTAACTTTTACGGTTCTTCTGATCATCATATAAGAGCTAAATTTTAATTATTAGAAGCCTTTTTACAACTGTCATCAATTAAAACCTGTAAGCATCAGTTTGCGTACGGTATAACTAGCAATACAAACCGAGACCATTATGAAATTTATTCTCACCTATATTTCTTTTCACGACTTACACAATTTTGCACAAAAGGACTGGAAAATAAATAGAAAATTACCATCGATGTCGAGTTTCCAGCAATTCTAATTGATGAAGTTGATCCTGCACAAACCCATTGAAGAGTTTACTTAAATAATAGATAGAATTGAACATTAAACACAAAGAATTACATAGCGCAGTCAACATAAGAAGACCCATATATTGGGGTGTAAATACACACACACACACACACACACACATATATATATATATATTAAAAAAATCTATAAAATAACAGCAGCAAAACTTGGATTACATTGTAACTATAAAAATCAACTAATCAAAAGTTAGTTTTGAGTTTTTAAATCAATACTTAATTAAAAATTTCTAGTTCTCTTTTATATCAATTTCTTTCACTATTTGGTATAACTCCGATATAACAGCTGTTCTCCCAAATCAATCTAACTGCCACACCCCTGAAAGTGGAAAATTGTAAGATCTGGATGGTATAATGACCAACAATAGTTGCTAGAGCCCCCTCCAAATCCATAAGAGATATGTAGAAGTCAGTATATATTATTTGTTTTAGATCTGAATAAAATAAAGAAGGAATAACCTGAATTGTTTTAGGCATTTTCACCTTTATTCCCTGAGCTTCACAAAACGGGTACATTACTCCAATATTTGTAAGCTCCTATGAAAAATATATGGAAAAAAAGAATTTTTATATTTGTAATACAGGCACATTACTAAAATGACATGGTAATTCGAGAGTAGCTAGGTAAGCAGACAACATTTAAGCCCAAACAGCATATCTGATCCAGAGCTTGAAGTAGACAAATCAAAGATTAAAAAAACTAAAAATGTAGGATAAGGAGAAATATTTATATTAGTAAAACTAACGCTTCACAAAAATAACATTGTACTTTGGAGTGGCTAGGTCAGGAAAACACTTTTAAGCCCAAACAGAAGATCTGATCCAAAGGTTTAAGTAAAACTAGCGCTTCACAAAAATAACATTGTACTTTGAGAGCGGCCAAACTTTTAAGCCCAAACAGCAGATCTGATCCAAAGGTTTAGGTAGACAAAGTAAGTATTAAAAATAAAAAGAGTAAGCAAACTAATTATAAATAGCAAGTATCACAGAAATTTCTCCAGTACAAAGTTAAATTTAACAGTTCTTTTACCTGTTTTGCTTCCAGTGAAAGCAGCTTGCCATCCTGCAATTCAAAATCTAATCTCAGAGGGCAAAATGGAAAGTGATATGTAACAAGAAAATGCAAATAAAATGACAATGCACAAAGTACAGACAATACATTCATTCACACACAAGCAGACAAAATTATTAGCTCACCAAGCACAGGTTACATGATCTTAGCATTATAGACCCAAGAAGGCTGGCATCCTAGTCATAGTTGCTTGGATTATCAAAGAATATGCAGTAACTAATACACCAAGCTATTTCAGGTATGAAACATTAGTATGTCTCATCTTTGTGATGTATATTTATTAGAAGAGAAAAGTGTGGGTAGGTACACTGTCCAAACATTACAAGGTATTGAACTCAGATATTAGCTTCAAAACAAAAACTGCCATTTCTATTACCAGACCTGCACATAGAAGGGGGTGGTGCAATATATGGAAGCTCTAGTTTGTTCCGGTCTTTTAATTAACAAGTAGACTACATTTTGTTTTACAAGTTAGAATTGCAAGAAAGAAATGCATCACCCATGCAAAAATTAGATGAAACATCTACAATAAAAGGGTGTGCCACAAAGTTGCCACAGAGGCCTGCCCTTTAAAACATTCTCATGCTTGCAGCAATGGATTAACTTTAAATAGATTCAAACTTGTTATAATGTTTTGAGTTCCCACTCACCCTCAGATGTGTTCATTTCCACATGAGATTACACTTATGAGTTATGATAGTGTTTTAATATCTGGACTGACGATCAAACATCCTTGCTACCAAAAAGCTGTAAACCAGTCTGGCTGGTTCAACAAGGCTATATTCTTTAGTCAACTTATGCAATTTAGTGAATTACAATAAATTCTTCTTACATTTTAAATTTTGCTTTTACTTTTTAAAAATTGAAAGATCCATCAGTACAATTTGGGAAGAATAAATAAATAAATAAAATAAAAGAGCAGATTTCTTGACAAAATATCTTACAATTTGGGTGAATAAAGCTTCCATCCCTCTACCTATCCACCATCAGACAGTGTATCTCAATAGTAAATCATTTTGTTCTCTCTCTCTTCAAGGATCCAAAATCATTCTTCATCTTCTTTATGACCGCTCATTCACATCAATTTTCTACTTCTTTCACGGCTCATTAATTGTGTGTTCTCTCAGCATCTGGCATCGAAGAGTTATTCCTTAAGAGTCATTAATACTGTATAAAACCTGCTACCATCACCATGGGAACCACCAAACTCTTCTTCATTACAGTTCATCAGAGTTACTTCATTTCTTCATTGGAGCAGAAAAAAGACCAATATTTCCCGATTTCCCACAAAAATGCATGTTTCTTTTTTCTTTTTTTCTTTTTTTGAACTTTTTTGTCTTCCATTGATAAAACTGTTCTTTGCAGTTTTTTCAGGTTGGAAATCTGGTTATGTAGCACATGTCAGACCAGTCAAAGGCCCCGTTCCCGGTCAAACCAGCCACTCCTGTCCGTCTTTTTGAAAGGCTGAATTCATACAGCCAAAATAGAACCTTCACATATATGCACTCCCAATACAACCCGCAATAACTAAATTACATGCCACGGTGCCTCAAGATTGTTTTCTTCCTTTGTCATCAAATAGAAAGTCTAGTTTCTCCAGGCTCTCCACAATAATTTTAATCCTTTGTCACAAAAAATAATCTAGCTTCTGCAGGCTCTTGTAATAAATGGGTTGATTTTACCTTGTCATACATGCAGTTATGATTGTACCAGAATTGAAGTTGGAAAAAGTTTCCCAATCAATATTATATTTTATTTAAAGACAAACAATTAAACAATCATACGATAAACAAATCTAAGTGAAGAACTTCATCAGCATTCTTCACTTAGCAGCAAGCCAGCGACATAAAACATCTGAAGCATCATCATACGTAATCATACATCTAAACTTATATGAATATGATATATCAGAAGTCGAAAATTGTACGTATCATCACAATTCTTAAATAGTGAAAGATCCAATTTTTAGTGACTAAATAACCATAATTACCAGACCTTCGGGAATGCATACTCCCACATTCCGAAATAGGCTAACATTTATTATAGAATATGGATTCATCATTCAGAAGCTGATTGGATGACCATATAATATGTGATATGTCATAGAAATTACAAGAGATACGACAAAATCACTCACCAAACCAGAAAGTATCCTCTGCAGCTCATCCAGATCAAAGCCGATTTGAGAGATATCGCCACGGTCACCATTAACCTGTTTTACATTTTTCAAATTTTGGTCATATCCTGGATGTTGATACACATTCCATAAGCATTCCCTTTGACCTAATCACATGCTGATTTGAGATTTCTAGCTAGAGAAAACTTCTGCACAATATAGGAATAAACTCATAAATCTGCATAAATAGTAAGACTTGCATACTAGAATACCTCATTTCTATTTACTCTGGAGATATCTGCTTGTTCATCAAGCTTCCCATCCAAGTTCTGTTTTCTCTGTGTCAAGTGCCTTTTTGTTGCCTGATCAATAAAATGATACAAATCAAGCTACAAAGAAATCTCATGTGCTAAAATACTTTAAGGAGGCTGCATTGAGAAACTAAGCCTGTTTGTGTCATTTCATATTCATATTCTCAAACTTAGGTAGGAAAAAATATTCTCTACCCTAATGCTATTACAAAATCCATAAAAAACAAATACTTCTTCTCTAAAAGAAATCTATGTACTGACAGACATGGTATCATCTAGATTCTAGAGTATATTGCTTTCTATTATCATACATGGTTGAAAATATTTTCCACTAGGCTTCGTGCAAAATGAATATGTTTGGATATATTTCTACATAGTCTATGTAATAAGTTGAGAAGTGAAGATCCATTTACTTTTTTATTTCTTCCCTTGAGAAGGCATCAAATGCTTAATGAGAAAACAAATTGGCAGTTTCATTGTGTGAAAATGATCATACATTTACGAAAATTAAAAAAAGTTGTTTTTTTAAATGAAATGGATAAGAAAAACGCATACTAAAAATTCAAAATGGAGAGGTTAACCTAACAACCTCTAAAATTTCCTTGGAGAAAGTAGAACATGTGAAACAAATTAGGAAAGACATTACCTAAAGACAGTGTCTTTTTTTATTTTTTTTTATTTTTATGTTCTCCAGAAATAATACTTTCAACCTCCAAAAAATCTCAATTATTTTAAACTGCACAAATTCTAACAAATCAAAATTGACAAGACATCTACAATGAATATCTTTTAAACCAACTACAGCAAAACAGTACTGATGTGACACATCTAACATTCTTGGCCAGTAGGATGCGTGAAAAATAATGATGGTTACAATAACTACATCACAAATTGCTATACTTACTACAAGAGCCTCAGACACATTATCCAAATGCTTTGTCAAGTTGGAAACAGCATTTTCCATGCTGCACTTTGATACATACATCAGGTCTGAAATGAAAGACCCTACATTGAAATGATAAAATCAAAAGGAAGCCAACACATGAGTTTTGTATAATAAATACCCATTAACCAGTACAAAATGAAAATGAAATAAGAAAGTCCTAACCCTACCTTCGACCACATGTATCCATAACCCAAGGCTCCTAAAGCAGCAGATGGAACTATCAGAGATGCTAAGTTACCTGTCACAAAAATAAACAGAAAAAATTGTTTAAAAATTATAAACCCTTAATGCTAAGATTTAAATAGAAGTTACTAATTTAGTTCAGAGTTCCATTTAGGACCATAATCTGCCTCGATGAGGCCAATTGGCGAACCTCCATCGCTAAGCCATGAACCTGTAAGAAGATAAACTACAAATAAAATCTATGCAAAACCATCAACTTTTTAACCATTGAGAAGCGCCAAATCAAGTGGTAATAAGCCTAGTCTGATATTTTCACCCATACACTAAGTTTCTACAAGAAAATAGTAACTACACAAAATCCTCCCAGAAAATGGACAAAAGAGAATTATTATCTAACATCACAAATAAACTCAAAAAACATCATTAATACCCCAATATGGTATTTAAAACAGAAGTCCCATAGGTTTCTTGGGATTACAATTACTTTTTCAAGTTTTTCGATGGGCGATTTAAGAAAAGCTAACGAATAAGTTCTGATTTTTCTAATTCCAGTAATTCTGAAATATGTATAGCAGGAATCGCTATGATCTAAATGCAACAAGCAGACTACCTAATCAAAGAGAAGTAATTAAAATAACACTTTGGTAATGAAAATAGGTGATACCTGGGTAGCCATTAGAATGGTCAGACTCCCCATCTGACTCCCCGTCAATTCGCTTAACCAAATTCTGCAAAATCAACAATCAGAATACAAACAAATATACTCCATAGAAATGCACATTCAGTTCAGCATTTCTTTTTTCGTGCATACACAATAGATACGAAATACTTACAAAAAATATTACCCAGAAAATAGAATATATCGACCCAGACACTCGCGCACAAACAAAAACAGTCCTCCAAAACAAGGAAACGCTCAGTGATCACGATTGTGAGTCTTATATTCGCCAAACCACCAAGTGCAGAATGCACAAGATCAATGCAAGAAAATTCGGGATATTTAACATTTCCATATAGATATAACAAATTATAACAGGAGATATCCTTTCAGTGAAAAAATAAAATGAAATTCAGTACCTGCTGTTCACCCAAAACATTTCATAGTTTACTGTTCCTCATCAATATGTTTCCCGTATAACCTAATCGACATAGTAATAAATAAATAATCGTACTCAGAACTCTTAAGATATAATTAAATATATAAATCGACATGCACACATATATATGCCTACCAGCTCCAGCCATTAAAATAATTTTATACAATGTGATTCCAGATTGCATCGCCATGGCGTATGATCAACAGAAGCTCGAAAACCTCAACAACAATTTTAGCTTGCCTTGCACTCTCTGATTCTCTCAGAATGTGTCCATAGCTTGAGGCAACGCTTTTGGGCCTTGTGCGGCTCCCATTACCCCTTAGGCCCAATAAGAATCAAAACCACATACTACAAGAGTCCGACTTTTATGGTATCTATGGTTGGTGGAGTGTAAAGAATACCATGAACTACGTAAATTCAAATGAATAGTATAAAATATGTAATTATGATATTAAAAATATATTAAAAATTATTTTGTAATGATTGAATTATTAAATAAGAATTAAGATAGTATTAATTTATTAGAGAGTGGATAAAGTTTATTTAATCTAAAAAGTGTGTTTTAATACAAACACAAAATTGAATTGCATGTCAACGTGCCAAAGCCAATGAAAGCATACCAATAGATAATAACTTATCTTACTTCTATATTATCTTACTTGATATAAAATAAGAATCATATCTTGTATTACTTAATACTAGATGTTCGTATGTATAATACAAGAGATAAATATATTTATGGCATAAATAAATTTTGATGGAATCTATATATATATTAAAACAAAATGATTTTTTCTAATTTTGTCTTCTCGCCTAAACTTTATTGTTTATTTCGAAAATTATATTATTATTAAATTAAAATTATACATTTTTATTCTAGAAATTTTGATTCGATTTCAAAATCTAAATTATTCCATAAATTTAGGTGTTTCAAAATTAAATGATATCAAGATGAATATACTGCAATATTTAATACATGATTCGAAATCTATATATTTTATCAAATATTAATCAAATCACTGAATTATGAAATTAAAAATATTTATGAAATCTAACAAATATATGACTCAATTTTCTCGATTCATTTTATAAAAAAATCTACATATATATATATATATAAGTAAAATTACTTTTTAAAATTTTGTTTTTTCGGCCTAAATTTCAATCATATAAATATAAAACTATATATATTTATGCAACTCTTTTAAGATATATTATTACAATTTAATTGAAGAGATTAATATCAACAATCTTCGAAATTTGCTTAGTTTCTGTTGTTCAACATAAATAAATTCGAATTTTAAAGAATTTTTGTTAACTCATAATATATTCAAAATAAGAAATAAATTAGTTAGGAACGTGAAATCATTGTAGTTTCATTATATTATGGAAAATCATTAACAATTTTTCTACAATTAAACTATCAATTATTTAAAATCACTCAATCGCGTGGATAAAATCTAATTTTGTCAAATATGAAATTAAATTTTCAACAATCTTACCATAATTCAAAATTATTTCTTATTTTTGTCTCTCTCTTATTTCTATGTATTTTATCAAGATTATTTCTAAATATTTTAAGGTCTCTCTTTGATGTTCTCCCTCCTCTTGAAGTGTTTTGCATTTTTTGTTTTAAGAAAACAAATGGTAAGTCATGTACGATAATATGTGTCATATTTCAATTGTCACAAAAGCCTACACTCTTCAAAATATTATTTAAGTTTATTTTATTTTAAAATATTTTATTCACCTTCAATTTATCATAAACATATTTAATTTTCTTAACTATTTTTCTTTCTTATTTTTAAACAAAAAGTTTGTCCATCTCTTTCATGTTTCGTTTGATTATTCTTGTGATTTTCTGTTGAGATCTGCTAATTATTTGAATGTATAAACACCGTGCGATTTTTCATTAGCTGTCAAAGTATTTGTTTCTATCAAATTTCAAAATTTTGTAATATTATTCATTTAATTAGCAATTTGCAAAATATTTTTGTCCTTAATTTGACTATGTAATTGACAAATTTTACGAGTTCATTACAAATCTTTATTTTCTTTATATGGCTATTTTTTAAATTTTAATTTGATTCAACCTACTATAAATCGTAAATATCATGTTTATCAATTTGTGAACGAGGGTAATTCTAATAGAAGAAAAGACGAAACATAAACTTACAACAAATTTCTACTCATTATACAAAAAAATAATCACTTAATTACAAATTTACACCTTCTATAATATACTATTTAACTTGAATATATGATTATATTACAAAATATAAAAAAAAATATCTTCTGTGCATCGTACAAGTCTCACACTAGTTATATATTATTATAAAAGCCTATAAAATAAATAAGTATGTGATATGGGAGAAAATCTACAACCTGTAATAATATAATAAAGTAAGAGGTCGTTATGCAAATAAAGTACATATGAAATATTGAAAATTTTAATAAACTATGAGTGTGACTAACACAGGATCGTGGTGTCCAACACTTATGCGATTTTTTTACATCCTCTAGCTGAAAATTCTGTAAAATAAAACACTGCAATTTTTTAATATATTTTCTGTAAGTATGTGCTGCTTTTTTCTTTCTTTTTTAATTATATTTACAAAATCAAGTATCGAATAACATTTTTTAATATGTATTCAATCTACATGGTTAGAAATTTTAGAGTGTTCACTCAAATTAATTTGAAATATAGTGTTCTATGTTATAATGTATCATCATTCTCTCAAAGTTATACCTCACAAAGAATAAATTAATAACATTTTGAAGTGAATTTTAAAGTTCAAACATAGTACAATCCAACACACTATATAATTCATCAAATTCAATACAAATATTTCAACTAACCCATATATATAAAGATGAAACAATAAAATATATACTTTTAAATAATATATATATTTTTTAATGCAGCTCAAATTTTTTAAGACTTTAATTCACTGTTCATTCAAATCCAACACATATATCAAATCATAGATAAATAATTCCACCAAAAAAAAGAATTATATTTTAGATACAATGCTTTGTTTCAATGTATACAAATTTGTCTCAAAATAAAAATTACAAAAATAATTAATTTAAATATATCATTCATAAAAATAAATTTGAAACAAAAAATATAAAAGTTTAGTAAAAAGCGAGGGGGGAGCTTTAAATTTTGCATAAAGTTTCCTGGATAGACATGTATCCTTTCAATAGATTTATGGAGATCCTTATTTTATATTAAGAAAAGATGTCAAGTCGTAATGTAATGTATAGTTAACTCAAATAGATTTTGAAAGTGTGTTTCTTTATATTATGTTTTCATTGCCTAATTAGAAAATAAATCTTAAGTGAATAAAGAGTGTTTCTTTATATTATGTTTTCATTGTCTAATTTGAAAATGAATCTTTAAGTGAATAACAAATTACATAAAGTATTCTACGAGAATTTTAGAATCCGAATCTAATACAATTAATTTAATTCATAATGAATACTCTAATTTTACGAATATTTCAACTCATTAAAAAATATTAAAATATAACAAAAGTTATAATATAAACAATCCCATATATTTTACTTAACAAGCTTTATATTTGTAGTTAAAATTCATCATAAATAATTTAATCCATTATTTATTTAATTCAATACATATATTAAAATAAAATAAATATTTAATCCGTAACTTATATTTTAAATTGTCAAGATGAATAAAATTTTAGAACGAGCCCAAAATATAAAGTTTTGAGTTTTTCCGTCCGAAAAACCTTCTAAAAATGGTTAAGCAATTGTTATTTTTGAAATAAATATACATTTATAGATTAACAATTACAACAAAAATCATATCTTTTTAATATGACACCCAAATGTAAACATAAGATATCATATTCTATATATATATATATAGAATATATTTTGGTGGATGTTGAGTTATATATATGGATCTTCGAAATATTTTTATAAAAAATAAACTTATTATGTTATTTTTAAATAGAAATCATATATTTTTAAAGAAAAAATTATTTATTTTATTAAATTATATATATATATATATTAATATTCTTAGTTGTTTGAAATATTTGTGTTGAATATAAGTTATAATTATGATACTTGATGAAATAATATTTTTATAAATAATTGGAGGTAATTAGAAAAAGTAAATGGACAAAAAAATGTAATATATGTTTTAAGCAGGCAAAAAAGTAATATTAAAAAAATTGTTTTCTTTACATAAATGAAGTTAAAGAGTTGTTGGAAAAAATCTTCGATTTGAAAGTAATTCAAAATTTAACTTTAATCCCAATCAAATTTTAAATTTTTTAAAATTGTTTAGGTACTTTTACTTTATTACATATATAGTTTTTTTATATCTTAATAACATTCATTTTTGTTTTTTATGATTAATATTTACATCTCTTATTATATATTGATTTTTACTTTTATTATATTTTTAATCATAAAAATAATATTTGCAAAACATGCTTCGCACAAGTGCATTATATTAAAAGTAATAAAAACAAAAATACTAACTAATAATGATGACTTTAGAGAAAATTATATGTCATGTGAATTATGTTCGTTTTTACATTTTACAACCGTCATAACTACTGGAAAATGCAATATTTACTCTATGCAAAATAAATATTCAATTATTTTACATAAATTTAAAATAAATATGAAATAATTGAACAACAGACAATATTCAAAATATTTTATGGTGGTGCTGGTTTAGGTCGCTAGAAAAATTGATAAATTATTCAAATTATGAAAGTATTCTTTAACTCATATTGTGAAAAAGATGACACGGTCCCCTAAATGATTTTCAAATTATAAATTCATAGATTGTGCAACAATTTCTCTCTCTCTCTCTCTCTCTCTCTCTCTCTCTCTCTCTCTCAAAACAATGCTTGAAATCAACCCCCTATCATATGTGCATGACCTAATGCACCAGTAAGTACCACTTGAACAATTTGATCAAGTTCTAATAATTCCATTAGACAAATCACAAATAGGTTATACTTCAATTTGAGACCTTAAATTCGCACAACCTTTTTTTATATTAGTACTCATTGACAATGTATTGTCAACATACTATATGGTTTAATTCTGTTTATTATAAGTTTTTTTGATTAAATTTTAATCTCATTAAAAAAAATCATCGCACCAGAGTTGTTTTATTTCGTGAACTTTTTATAATAGTTAAGAATTGCGTCTTTTCCTAAGACTTTATTACAAAATATCATGATTTTATTATAAGATGTATGTTATCTTTGTGTTGTGTGTGTATTATTATTATTATTATTATTATTATTAACTTTTCTATACTTTGAATTTCCACTCTTGGGGAATGATCAATACCCCTCTCAAATGGGGGTACCAAACACATGACCCATTATTTTTATTCTATTTTAATGTGTAATTATTGTATTTGGTGGGATATGTTTGTATATTTATACCCTATTAATGGTTCATCGTGCCAGCACAAACATTAAAGAAATTAATAATCACTTACCAATCTCGATATGTCATTTGTTCGTGAGTTTTAATACACAATAAATGCCCAATATCAAAAAGTGCTTCAACTCGAATTCAACTAAATTATGTCAGGAGTTAAAAGATGTTTTTTTAATATCAAATATATTTATTTATTCAATAATAAAATATATAACTCATCATTTTAAGAAGTTGAAATTGGGATATCACCGTCTATCAAGAGTGATAAAACCTGAAAATTTATTAAATTAATATATATTAGAGAATGTTAAACTATTTCCTACTTGTATTATCTTGTTTTTCAGCGATTTTATTTCTTCTCGAAAAATGTAGTAAATTTTCAAGTTCATAGACTTTTTAATCTGCAAAAATTGGGCAATTAAATGTTGATTTCATCTCATGCCCCACAAATTTTTTTCTTCATTATACGAATTAACGAAAGAAGGTCTATTTTAAGCCAAATATTGACATCTTTCAATTCAACACAATGTAACAATTTTTTTGATTATACCTATCAATTTAGCAGACATATTAATATTTATAAAACCTAACACAAATTCAAAAGGTGAGGTTCAAATAAAACCACCCAGTCCAACAGGGCCCTGATTAGTTAAGTAATTATACTAATATAATATGAGAATGGTTTATAAATAGTAAAATTCTGTATAAAAATAGTTTTCAATTCCATAAATATTTTGACAATTTCTCGTTAAAAAATATACATTATAGATGACAACTTTTGGTTGGTTCGAATTTTATTTTAGAAACTTTTTTCAAAATTACAGCACAAATATCTTCTTTCCTATTATAATTTTAAACTTGTAATATATCAAATTAATTAATTTTTTATGATTTTTTTACACCCATATTGCAAAAGTTTAAATAAAATATTATATTAAAAATACAATTATTTTTGGGTTGTATATAAAGATAAATTAATAAAATTATAATTTATTAGATGATTTATAATTCTTTATCTTAAAACATAAAATTATTTAATTTAATTATTTTATTTTTTTGCTTTAGTTTTCACCAACCAAAGCGTGTTACATGAGACATGCAATAAAATCACAGCTCAAGTTTTTTCGTAGCACAGCGTCTAACGCACCAAATCGTAACACGTGCAATCTCATTCTTTCCATAGATTTTTTCGAAAACGTGTTGGTATATAATATTGGGATAACTTCTACCGTATACGGCATACGGTATACAGTATGTATACCCACCGTTTAGTAAGCTTCACTTTCCACCCTTATAATCCCCTTTATTTCAATTGAATCGCTTTCCCTTTGTATTATTAATTAATTAATTAATTTATTTATTTATTTATTTATATTCCATATTAATTTTCAAATTGGGTACGCATAATTTAAAAAGGAATGTCCATTAAAGAAATTCAAATTTTAAAATGACAATAATTTGTAAGGAAGAAAATTTTAATGCTCTTTTCACACTATAAAAGACTCGCATTTCATCAAAATATAATTTTTTTTTACCAATTAAATATAAGTACAACATTTTATAAACTACTAATTCTTACTTATCTCTTATTCAATCAGATTGGCTTGATTTGGGTTTTGTCATAAAGTCATTATAGAAATTTTAATTAATAAATATAACTTAAACCTTCTTAAACATAACTCTATTTTGGGAACTAATATTTTTCTTACAAATGTGATGGCTTTTTGAAATCAGAACAGAATAATAATATTCAGAAATTAAAAAACAAAATATAATATTTTAAAATTAGTATACTAAATTATTATTTTAGAAGAAAAAAACTGGGTATGCAATTGCATACCATTTTGCCATATAGATCTGCCCCTGGTTACATTCGTCAAATTATTTTTAGAATATTGTACCAACTGACTTTTTTATATTGAATATGTTTCATAACTCCAAAATTATATAACTAAGTTTTATTATGATATTTTTTTTCTCAAGTATCTAAAATATTAATAACAAGTATATTTTTTATTGAAAAATAAAATAGTATTTGATGTTATTTAAGACACTAATTATGATAAATTAACAAACTATGGAAAAAAAATATAGCTACTATATGTACTACTTCACATACTTAACGATTTGGTTACTTTCGGATTTAACTTGGACGAACATTGAATTTTACGATTCCATACTTTTATTTTAATTCTTGTAATATAATCATATATATTAATATTAATTATTTCAATATTAATTTGACATCTACAATAACAATTCTATCTAATAAAATCTCAAATATATATATATATTTATAATATTTATTCTAAAAATTTCACAATGAAAAATGTTACAACCTACCCATTAAACGCCTTATGAAAGTAAAATTTTAAGGAAGAGTTTCATCATAAAACTTGGCCAATTTTGCTTTTGACTTTTGCAAGAGCTTATTTTTACGAGAAATTGGAAGGCTGTGTAGCCATCACCATCGCGCCACGTGTCCGAAAACAGTAGCCCCGACTGATTAACCGGCATTTGTTCGGTTTCCTTGTAAGCGCAGTTAAAGCTCGCATTTATCACCCCCCTCCTCAATATGACAGAGAAGGAGAAAGAAAAGTAAAAAAGAACCATTGTATACTGCAGATTGTAGAGAGAGAGAGAGTTGGAAAATTCTGTGGCTTGGCTGATGAGAGAGAGAAATTAAGACGTGAGAAAAGGAGAGCTGAAGGAGGAAGGAAAAAAAGAAGAAGAAGATATTAAGAGGGGTATTTACTATCACTCGTTTCCATCTATCTAACTCATTTTCCTTCTTTTATTTTTCTAGATTTCAACTAATTAATGAAATTTTCCTCTTCTTTTCTTTTAAATGTCCATGGTGGGTTTTGTCTCTTTGGTCTTAAAAAAGATCGAGGTTGAAGAATTCTGCTGCTCACCCCAACTGTTCTTGGCTAAACCCTTTTTTTAGGTTTTTTCATCATCAATAGTGTTTTTTTTTTCATTTCTTTTCCATATCATGCCTGATTTATTTTTGGGAATAATAGATCTTTTCTCTTTTCTGTAACTACTAATGCATAGTTTTTAATGGCATTTACCTTAATTATTCTGTTTCGGTAATTTTTTGGCAGGTTTCTGGATAATTCTTTAAAGACAAGAACCAAAGGACCACCTAATATTTATCAGAAGTTTGCATATTTGCAGAAGATTTAGGGAAAAAAAAATGTATGGAGATTGTCAAGTGCTGTCTTCTCTAGGAGGGAATGATAATTCCATTTTCGGCTCGTCGTCCATCCAGAACCCTAATTTTAATTTCATGGCTAACATCAACTCTTTCAACATTTTTTCTCCTATTATCTCTGTAAGTATATACAGATATATCTAGTATTTCTGCATGTCTTTAGTGATTTTCGAGATTTAGCCATTTGTTTTTGTCACTGTGAAATGCAGAAGGAAGAAACTAGTGGAATGGCGAAGAGCAAAGAGGAGATGGAAAGTGGTTCTGGAAGCGAACACATTGAAGGGCTGTCCGGGAACGAGCAAGAGGCGGAGCAGCAGCCGCCGGCGAAGAAAAAACGCTACCACCGCCACACCGCCCGACAGATCCAAGAAATGGAAGCGTATGATGTTTTCTCACTCTGGCTTGGCCTCTAGAGAGAGAAAGAGAGAGTCGATGATTACTGGCATTGTTTATTGTGAAATACAGTTAATTGTTTGCTAAATTTTGCATTTGTTAAACAGATTGTTTAAGGAGTGTCCACACCCGGACGACAAGCAGCGGCTGAGACTAAGCCAAGAACTTGGCCTGAAACCAAGGCAGGTCAAGTTTTGGTTTCAAAACCGCAGAACGCAGATGAAGGTGCGCATTTTAAGCCCTTCTCTCTATCTTTCTCCCTCTCTCTCAATTTATCTAGTGTAAAAAGCATGTTTAAACCCATCTCTCTCAATATTCCATCCATCCATCCCTCTTCTGGAGAGAGAGATTTCGTATTAATGGCAAAACCCTAGTAAATATTTCCAGCTGTTAAAAACTATGTACGCTGAAAACAGTACTATAGAAGCCAGCACGACTATCAATGGCAATGGCATGAGGGCCCACCTAAATTGTCTACATATAAAAAGGTCAACAACCATAGCCCTAAAAACTTGGACCCATATGAGGGCATGTTACGTAACCACCACCCACAATGCGCACCCTAGTCATCAGCACTGGGAGCACCATCACATTAACTTATGGTTGCTTTCCAGGTCTGCTAATTTGTACGCAGCGGGGTGCACAGTCAACCCCCCCACCCCTCCCCCACCCCTCCCCAAGAAAAATGAAAAAAAGGGCACTAAGACTTCAATGCTTATACCGTTTAGGTAGGGTTAGAGTATAAAAGAAAAATTCCCAAGGCAAAAAAAAGTCAATTTATATTAAAAACATAATTAATTATTCACCTTGCTCACATTTCTTTTTACTTTGAGCAGGCACAACAAGATAGGCAAGACAATGGTGTTCTAAGGGCAGAGAATGAGAGTTTAAAAAATGAAAATTATCGCCTCCAAGCTGCATTGCGCAACATCGCGTGCCCTAATTGTGGAGGTCCGGCCATGTTAGGAGAGATGGGGTATGATGAACAACAACTTCGTATCCAAAATGCTCGTCTCAAGGAGGAGGTACTTATTTGTTTTTATTTTCGGGTCCCTAATTGCAAATTTTTATTTATATAGTTAGATGGTAATTTTGCAGTTTCCGGTACAACCTTCGAATAATTGCTTTTTTGTATAATTCTCTTACGATCATGGCAATCAATTAAAACACAACAGTTTGATCGAGTATGCTGTATGGTTTCACAATACACCGGTCGGCCAATGCAAGCTCTAGGACCTAGTCCTCTCCTTCCACCTTCCTTAGACTTGGACATGACTCCATATCCAAGAAAGTTCGATCAAGATCCAACGATCACCAGCTGCCCTCCTGATCATATGATGAATTCTCTGCCTTTCTTGTCCGAAAACTCCCACTTTCCAGGGTCGACGACGTCCCTGATCATGGAAGAGGAGACGCCTCTGGCCATGAACACAGCGGCATCTTCTGTGGACGAGCTCGTGAAAATGTGCCGCACTGATAAGCCTCTCTGGATCCCATCGCCAGACGGAGCTGGAAACGAAGTGCTGAATCTCGACGAATATGCGAGGATGTTTTCTTGGTCTGTAAAAGTGAAGGATGAATTCAGGACTGAAGCAACAAGGGACACTGCTGTTGTTATCATGAACAGCGTTACCTTGGTGGATGCCTTCATGGATGCTGTAAGTCTTACAATTATGTCGTTTTTTTTTTGTGCATATGAATTTCATGACTAAATAATATTGCACAAACGAAATTATGTAACTTTTAAATAAGCACATTTATGTGGAATAAGAAAGTTAGAATATTTTGATCCAAAAATAGAGATGTAAATGAGTCAAGTCAAGCCAAAATGCTAATGTTCAAGTTTGTTGAAATGTTATCAAGTTTTTAATAATATGTTTTGAATTGTTTAATTAGTAGTCAATTTGAATTTGAATGAGCTTTAATTGAGTTGAATACAAGTAGTTTGATTCTTTTATACTTGTTTTAGCAAATTTTACTAATCGTGCTTGAGTCAGTATTCAAAGATAAAAGTACATTTAAACTAATTTGATATTTGTATGAAATCTTAACGAATATAGTTTGGATGAATGACGTAAAACGCTCATAATATTTGTATGGAGTTGGGATAAGTGCAAAAGATACCACTGATGAGTTAGAAAGTAGAGAATCTATAAATAACTCAAATAATTAAAAGAAAAGACTTCAAAAGATTTGGGAAGAAGAAAATGAGATGGAGAGATCGAGACAATTCATATACTGTCTTGCCGATCGATCCCCACGAAGTGGAATAAAGACTTAGATTGTTGTGGTGGGTGTTATTTTCCAATCTCTTGAAACTAACAATTTTTTTAATAATGGTCAGAATAAATGGATGGAGCTTTTCCCTTCCATAATATCCAGAGCTAAAACACTTCAAGTAGTGCATTCAGGGGTTTCTGGACATGCAAGTGGCTCACTTCTTCTGGTCAGCTTTTCTTTCTTTCCTTCGCTCGATATTTCTTCCTTCTTCAAGGTTTGTAATTAGCTATCTTTGAACATTTTTACATGCAAATATATGTATATCTGTACAGATGTATGCAGAACTGCAACTTCTTTCTCCATTGGTGCCAACGAGAGAGGCTCATTTCCTCCGTTACTGCCACCATAATGCAGAAGAAGGAAGCTGGGCCGTCGTCGATTTCCCTCTGGATGGATTCAACAACATCTACCCACCCTCTTTCCCTTACTACATAAGAAGGCCTTCTGGCTGTCTCATTCAAGACATGCCCAATGGATACTCTAGGGTGACTAATTGTTACAACTCCTCTCATCTTTTCTAAATAAGTCTGTTCTGAGTTTAATTCTGTGAATCAACATGTTATTGGTCATGCAACTTAGAGGAGGTGGCATTTTCGGTCTTCTATGCGCACAAGGTGACAACTTAGTACCAGCTATCCAATTTTGAGGACAAATTTAATCGGAACTCCACATTTTTGCTGAATTTCCCATCATGTGACTTTTGGGGTTCCGAAGGAATGTATCCTCGGATTGTGCATAGTTAAGAGTTGCTGGGTTTTACTTGTGACCTCGTGAATGTGCCAGAAAATGCCACCCACCGATCAAAACTGCAATTTTCGCGGTTGTAGCGACTTTTTGTAACTGGTGCAAAATGTAGGTAACATGGGTTGAACATGCTGAGGTACAGGATGGTTCGATCCATCAAGTTTTCAATCATGTGGTGAGCAGTGGCTTGGCCTTTGGAGCTAGCCGCTGGTTGGCTGTTCTGCAACGCCAATGCGAGAGGCTAGCCAGCCTTATGGCGCGAAATATACCTGACCTTGGAGGTACATATATACTTTTTTACCTTTTTGCTACATAACTTGGTCCATCGTATTTAGAGAAAATTACAAGAAACTTTTAGTTCTGTAAGTATAAGATGGCGGTCCCATTTTTTATCTTTATCTAACAATTGTACATAAATTGAGTCCTAATTCACCAGGAATCGGACAATTGACTCGAATATGTGCTTTTGATTAATGGTAACTATTAGGACTCAATCGACCAAATTGCAAATACATTATTGTGTTGCAATTTTTATTCGTGCACGCAAAAAATGGGACAAACTGATTTTGCAATTTTTCCTCGTATTTAATTTACAAAATCTGTACATGTATGATTACTTGTTTTTTTCCCAACTCCTTGATAAATTTCGATAGCTAATTAGTTATGTTGCCCTACTACTTATACAGTGATCCCATCTCCTCAAGCCAGAAAAAACTTGATGAATTTGTCACAAAGGATGATCAGGACATTCTGCCTGAACATAAGCACTGGTTACGGGCAATCTTGGACAGCCCTTTCTGATTCTGCCGATGACACTGTTAGAATAACCACAAGGAAGGTTACAGAAGCAGGCCAGCCCAATGGCCTCATTCTTACTGGAGTATCCACCACTTGGCTGCCTTATCACCACAACCAAGTCTTTGATTTCTTGAGGGACGAACGCCGCAGAGCTCAGGTTCATTACTTCTCTCTCTCGCTCTCTCTCTCTCTCAGTCGCACACACAGTGGTCTGACCTCTTTATCACTTTAACAGCTCGAAGTAATTTCGAATGGGAACTCATTGCATGAGGTGGCTCATATAGCCAATGGCTCTCATCCTGGAAACTGCATTTCTCTTCTTAGAATCAATGTAAGAGTGTTTTCTTTGTTCTTCTTACATACTGTGTTACTTTTGTAATAAATCCAATAACTGGGATTTTCTTCCCCCATTCAGGTTGCTAGCAACTCATCTCAGAGTGTAGAACTCGTGCTTCAAGAAAGCTGCATTGATGATTCTGGAAGCATAGTGGTGTACGCCACCATCGACGTGGATGCGGTGCAGCTAGCAATGAACGGTGAGGATCCTTCGTGCATACCTCTCCTTCCCGTCGGATTCGTCATAGTCCCGATGGGCCAGCCCATCACTGATGGGCCCCCCGTTTCCGACCATACTTCAACCGAGAAGGCCCATCAAGGGTGCCTCCTCACCGTTGGGCTTCAAGTTGTTGCAAGCACAATCCCGAGTGCGAAGCTCAATCTCTCAAGCGTCACTGCAATTAACCATCATTTGTGCAACGCCGTCCGGCAAATCAACAGCGCCCTTGGCGGCGGGAACGGCAGCGATTTGGCGTCAGGTGTGGAGAAAGAGGAAGTTTAAGGGTGGTAGGCATTAAGGTATATAGTGGAATGTGATGATGGGTCATTTTGGAGCAGGAATTAAGAATGTGGATTGTTGTGGCAATTGAGAAGTCAAGAGCGCACCAGAAGCGATCCTGGTTGCTATATGCTGGCACAGGTGGTGGTTCGGGTATTGACTTCTTGCTCGTATCCATATGAGTTTTCGTGAATTTGCGACTAAAAACACCTAATACACAGCGCAACGAATTATGAATATTTTTAGTTCGTATCTTTTTGTCTATCCTTAGAACGTTATATCCTTGGTTAACGAAACTTATTTGAACATTGCTTCTTTTTATTTATTTATTTATTTTTGCAGTTTCATAAAATGCTATAATCCAAAACAACAAATTAATTAGGTTTTGTGTCCATCGAGTTTTTCTATTGTCATTGTACAGAAGTGATTCCATACTTAATCCTTTGGTAAAAGTCCTCTGTATGTCTGCCTGGATTTGAGAATTTTGTTACTGCCTTGGAGGAAGAAAAAGATACAATAACCTTGATTTGATCCATTTGCATGGCTCCCAATAATTATATATAACGTGTTTTTCAAGTCACCACTAAATTTACTTTACAAATCACATTAATTTTACTAACAAAATTAAATATACTATAAATGACATACATATTCTTATTTAAAAATTAAAAACATGCATAAATTTTAATTTTTAATAAATAAATATTTATTTCATCCACACACAAAATTAATAAATATTTATTTATTAAAAATTTAATTTAGTGTATGTTTTTAATTTTTAAATAAGGATATTTATGTCATTTATCGTACATTTAATTTTGTAAGAAAAATTAATATGGTGTGCAAAGTAAATTTAGTGATGGCTTTAGAAACACTCTTATATACATTATACACATAATTTGTATCCAATAATATTAAAAGAATTGATAAAATATAACATCTATACTAATATAATAATAAAGTACTTATAAATATTAATTTGTCGCCCATTTTTTTATTTTTTAGAAGTGGAAATGTTTGTTAAGAAATGATACGGCAGCCTCTGACTAATTGAATTATTTTTCATCTTTTTGTGAAATAAATTTTCTCAATTTCTTGAAATACAAATAAATTTTGGTTTTAATCCTTTTCAAGGTAAATTATATCAACTTAATCATCTTTTTATAATTTATACTTTTAAATTCATATATAAAAAGAAAATATTAAATTCAAAAAATACAATTTGGATCAACTTTAAATTATACGGGTTAAATTCTAATATTTATTGTATATTGAATTATTTACTACTAAATATTAACTATATTTATTTCACATATTTACCAGTAAAATAATAAAATATTTTGATATATTTTTTAATATTTATGAACTCAAAATTATATTATAAATATATTTTATTTTATTTTAAAATATATTACAAATTATGAATTGTAGGCGAGCAATCTAATTTCGATAATATTCATTGGATAATTGAAAAACCTAATATATTTCTTAAAAAATATGTATAATATGTAATGTAATCTATAATTATATAAAAGCAAAACAGTTTGGCTAAATTACAGTTTTGCCATTTTCCCGCAAAAATTGTTTATTAACTTTTAATTTCTGAAAAAAAAGAGATTGGATGTTATTGAAAGTGGGGATGTGGGATAGTGTATAAATGGTTGACCAATAACCTTTTTTTACTTTTTTATTTTATTTTATTTTTTTACCTTAATTTTAAAAGCTTATAATTTTACGTCTCAGCTTATTTTTTCATGAAAAATATATCAAATAATTTATTTTTTCAAGATATTTAATTTGATATCCATATTGAGTATATAAAAATAATTTTTTAAAAATATAAAATATTTTTAGATTAATTAATATATTTGATATTTAAATTTTTTTTATATAAATAAAATTGTGAGATTTTTATACAAAATAAAATTACTAACAAAATCTCACACAATGTGATAATGCGATACAAAACAAAATGCAAAATGTAATAATTAAATTACTATTAATTATAATTTACTAACTATTATATTATTATAAATATTACAAATCGTGCAACGCACGGGAGAAATACTAGTATAATTTATAATATATAATATATTATATGTTATATAACAAAATTTCTATATTTTATAATATCTGTTACATATGTAATGTATTAGATATATTATTAATTATATAATAAATAAGAATATAAATATCTTATACTCCTGCTTTTTGTATGTGATTGCGAAAATATCATATATGCAAATAATATCCCAACTTAATTATATATTCATTTAACAGATAGTTGGAGCTGTGTGTAAAATTTAGATCCGTACAAACCTAATAAAAGAAAATAAAAAAATCGAAAATTTTGTGATGCACAAATGCGAAAGACAAAGACAAGAAGAAGTGAAAAGTATCTTCCCAAACAAGGCACTCCCTCCAAACTCCATTACTCCACTTCACAAACTTTTTCTTGTTTTTTTTCTTTTCCTTTTAATTTCCGGTTCCCGGGGCCTTTTCTCCAGACAGTAGCACTCCACCACACCACACAATGGCGCTCCTTCTAAACCTTCACCCTTCTTCTTCTGCTCTTCTCTCAATCAAATGCTCTAACCTCTCTCCGAAATCAACCAAATCCAACTCCTTGTACTTCTCTCCGAACCCCAGGCGCGTCTTCTCCATACGCTCCTCTTACTCCTTCAATGATCCCACGGACCCGCCTTCGAAGCCCAACGCCTCTTCAGAGCCAGGTCCTGAAAATCCGGCATTTGTAGATGAGTGGGGGGAGAAATCGGGGCCGGAGCCCGAACCCACCTCGAAATTCTCGGGCCCGGATCCTCCTAAGGATGAGGATGAGTGGGGAGGGTCGGATGTTGAATTGGGCAATGGAAGCCCGGTTGCCGACGGCGGAGTTAGTGAGAGCGTGAAGGAAGAGGACGGGGGTGGGAAACTTTGGGAGCTGAAACGGGCTTTGGTGGATACGGTTTACGGGTCGGATTTTGGGTTCCGGACTTCTGCGGAAGTCCGGGCTGAGACCCTTGAACTTGTTTCTCAGTTGGAGGCAGCGAATCCAACCCCTGCGCCGACTGAATCCCCCGAGTTGCTCGACGGGAACTGGATTTTAGTGTGAGTTTTTATCATTTATTAATCGTTAAATATTTGGTTTTTGAAGGATAAGAGGTTTATTTTTTTATGTATGTTTTATGTGATCAATATGTTCTGCAAATTGTTTGAGAGAGAGATTGCAAATGGAGAAATTGTGAGAACTCTGAACCTAATGTAGAAGAAGATGAAAGGGAAATAATCTTTAATCCAAGAACGTGAATGAGGTAATTAATAATTAGATGGCATTTCTGTGAGATTCATTTAGTAATTAGAGGATTGTAGGTATAGGAAGCTGATCATACTATACAACCGACACTTTGGTCGTAGGTCTGGAAATAATACCTTACAAACTTTTTTTTTTTTTTTTTTTTTTTCGTGGAAGTGATAATACCCGTAGAAAGTTGATCAGTTCTATATAGGTCTCCAAATTCTTCTCCAATACCAAACCCTTCAATTCAAATGCGACTTCAGTGGTGAGTTGAGAGAGAGACTGAGATGGAGTGTAATGGGTTTCGTGCTGTGTTAACTGTCTTTTTATGCTAAGAAAATGACACAGATCCGTAATATGCTAGACACAGCAAATGCATGAAATTATTGCCGGTCTCACATGGAAATTTACTAAATGCTTAATTTTCATTCTACTTCAAAAGAACCCTCCTCATTTGCAATTCAATATTAAACAAAATCTGTTTGCATCACCATTTAAAAAATCTCAATAGAGATGTTACACCAAATTTCTTAACGCTAAAGATGAACTCAAATGCAAAACAAGTTTTTTTGTTTGAATTTAAATGTGTACGATGAAGTTGGAGATTAAGAGAAAGCAAATTTTGTCTCACAGTATTACGGCATTAAAGATGGCCCGTAAAGGCTTTTCTGCTGCTGCTGGCACAGTTTGTGGCCGGGGGAACATTTCAATGTCGTCTCTTTTACCTGCTTGTTTCAAATGGATGTAAATTACAACAGTTATTTACTGAACCCTTAATGTGTGAGTGATTATTCGTGATACTAGTATTTGCCTAATGATCAATGTTCTTTCCAACCCAGTGAACCGAGTATAAGATTGCGATCAGTTCTCTCTGCAGCATATATGTGACCGTTACATTGCTTTTAACCTTGCATATCCAATAAATATTTTAAATGTGAATTTGGGGATTATAATTGAGTTGTTTAACTCCCAAGAAATCATCTTCTACTTTTTATTTTAGAAACCTTGACTATCTCTCCAACATACAATATTATCTTTTGAGACAGTGCATGTACAGGTAGAGAGTTGACCTTTTATGAAAAGATGTTCACAGGATGAAACCACTGAATAGGCTATTGGTCTCAGTGTTGATTCCTTGAAGATTTAAATTTCATGTACAATTTTTCTATGGGCCTTGCTATAGTTTTTTTTATCACGACAGAGATGTTTATGGATAATTCATTTTATAATATTCAAATGTCAGAGATCTCTGTTGTTTCTATCCTTCTGCTTCTTTCCTTAGCTGCCCAACTGTTATTATCTTTTCATGCTTATCAGAAGCTGTTTCTCTCCAGAAATGAGATATTTACATCAAATTGGAATCCTGTTGTATTGGTTTTAAATCAGGAAAGATAGATGGCGTTCAAGCTAGGCTTTAAATTTTACTCTTTCTTTTCTGGGATGATTAAAAAAAGAAAATAAATAGCTGGAAATAATCTTTTATGGGTGAGATGAGCACTAAAATGCAGATAATCTATGTATGCTTGCAGCAATGACTTTGATTTCTCTTTTCTTTCTTTTTCATGCATAGGTACACGGCTTCCTCTGAGCTATTGCCGCTGCTAGCTGCAGGCAGTATTCCATTGGTTAAAGTTGAAAAGATTACCCAATCTATCAACACAAGCAGCCTTACCATAGAGAATTCCACCACATTATCGACTCCTGTTTCCACCATATCTTTCAGTGCTTCTGCATCCTTTGAAGTCCGCAGCCCATCAAGAATACAGGTACCACATTTTATTTTCCAATATATACTCTCACCAAGTGTGGGGTAGCAATCTCATATGCTCTCACCAAGTTTAAGAATGCTGTAAGGCTGTAGCTAGTATTGAGAATTTTACCATACTCTGTCAACATCTACATGGTTTTGATCCTGCTTCGGATTCCACCAGTGGAGACCTGCCACACATTCACACACACACCCATGTGGGTCTGTGTAAAATATGCGGCTGACCTACACTCGAAGAGGCCCATATATTTGGACTCCATGGTTGTAATGTTCCTTGATTTGCTAATTTGGGAAAAAAATTGCAGGTTGAATTTAAAGAAGGGAAATTTAACCCTCCAGAAATCAAGTCAAGCATAGATCTTCCACAGAGTGTCAACATTTTTGGTCAGAACATAAATTTATCACCACTAGGGCAATCTCTGGGCCCACTCCAGAATGTTGTCGAGAGCATAACGCGTACTATTTCTGGCCAGCCTCCTCTTAAGGTTCCAATTCCAGGTGAACGAACAAAATCGTGGCTTCTAACTACTTACCTCGACAAAGATTTTCGTATTTCAAGAGGAGACGGGGGACTCTTTGTGCTTGTGAAGGAAGGGAGTTCACTCTTAGATTAATATGAAGGCATTGCTCAAGTAGTTTTATCACATATATAAGATATCATTAATACAGTAAAGCATTTTATTTTCTGTACTGCTTAAGGTATAAATTTTTGCAATGAGAAAGCTGTAGAATACAAAACCTCACACATTGCCTTTGCGGCAATCTTTGGGTGTTATATGTAGATTCAAAGAAGTCGTTCTCTCCTCCCTCTTATTACAAATCCTTAACCATGGCCCTTTTTGCAGACTTGCTGTCTTAAATTAATAAACTGGATTAAAAACATATAACTATCAAACATCCATTAAAAACATCGCATCAAGGTAACTGTGTTGCTATAGGGGGTCATATTATGCCTTCTTTTAGGGGCTGTTGACGCTTCCTTTTCCATCCATTCAACTGCACTAAGAATTGTGGTTGTAGAACAGATGATGCCAATTTGTTCCCAATTCGTTGTTAACCTTCAAGACAATTCAACTAATGATACCTCGAACAATATTTTATTTTTTCCAAAGTGCTGATTTGAGAAGCCAGAATCGGAGAATAATTTACTGAAATTAATTGGTCCTCACGGGCGACAAAGGCTGAACAGTTGTATCAAAGTCATATGATTCAATAATGTGTGATTTACTGATGTCAAACAAAGATGCCGAGACCATTTTCGTTGGAGGTTCGATGTAGCTTGATGTTGAGATTATAGAGTCCACACAGGTTAGGGAGCCAAACATCTGTTCATTAGAATTCTTCAAAAGGGTTTTGTGGCAACATAACACATGCAGTTTGATGCATCCACTAACCAACCCAGAGTTTTGAGAAAGTACAACTCACACCATGCTATAAGATCCTATTCTAAAACAACGAATATCCAACCTTAATCCATACAAGTATAAGAAAATGGGACATAGCAAGAAATTTGTCCCAGCAGTCTAAAGGTAAACTATCCGATTATATATCATAATGAGTGAAGAATAGAGCAAAATCAATGTATTGTTGCCCAGGATTCATGTTTATGCCTTTTTCTTTTTGGATTTGAGCATCACATATCCAATAAAAACAGAAAGGAAGCAAAGCAGCGCAACACCAGCACAAACGGGAATGAGAATGGCATATTCTTGGGGGAGAAAGTACTTGTGTACAAAATGGTCACTGTCCACGAAGGGCTGGGAGAAGATAAATAAGTCATACATCAGCAGGGAAGTTCAGAAAATATAAACTGCATAAAATAAATTTAGGAAAAGTTAACTAACCAGGATGATAACCCAGAGAGTATAGTAGGTGAAGATGGACAAGCTTAGGACTGATAAAAGCAATCCAATGGCCCTGTCTGCTATTTCCATTTTGATCTTGCTCCTGATGAAAGAATTGCAAACCTTATATTTACTATTTAGCCACAGGGGCGGGGGGAGTCACGCATCTAAATATTAAAACTTAAAACCACCAAACTCCGGCCTCAATAAACAGATCCAACAAACCCATAGTAGTTGAGGTGATTTAACCAACGATGCAATACAACTAATAGAAAGAGTTAGATGCATTAGACACACAAAGTAGAGTAAATATTTGCCTGACATAGCAGTTAAATCAAACCAGTTTTTGGATATGATAATTAGCAACATATACAGTAGATAACTAGACGAAAGATAGTTTTAGAAGGAATAGAGGTGAATAGTGGTCCATTACAGTGGAATGAAACACAAATTTTGCATAAAGAAGATATGCCTCATGAACCTTCTTTACACCACCATCGAGGAAGGTGTGGCAACTGTTTTATTGTCTTTTCTTTACCTTGTTGGAAGGCGTATGATTATAACTATCAAAGTCGTCCGTCAACCTGCCAGGAAAAATAAATTGCCAACGAGTTCATTATCTCAGGCAAAAATACGTATGGTCAGAAAGAAAACAAAGACAAAGATAAAGACAGAGATAACTGAAAAGAAGCAATTTAACTGGTTTTTTTACATCATTTATTTTCATTAGTATTTCACGATATAATTCAGACACTTTATACTTTCAATTTCTCAACAAGAGAAATTGAAAATATTATTTGTTCTCACATTTATACATACATACATATATATATATATATAAGAACACTTGTAATCTCGGTCTGGGAAACCATAAAAAGTACCAAGACCAACAGAAAAACTCATAAATGCTAGAGTCCTTGGTAATGATTGCATATGTTATTAAAAGTTTACAATGCATGCTTATTGTTAAGTGAAGTATTTTGATATTATCTCTTCCAATCCTCTAGAGACATAATTACAGTCTTGAATTTGAAACTCATTAACTTAAATTCAAGAATGCTCAAAAGTTGCGTCTATTGAGTTATTACTTAGTGCTCCACAACAGTAAACATTCTAGTGAAAATATTATAATCTAGTTAACTGAATTTGTCCAATGTAAACATTTCTTCAATTATCATCTAACATAGCGTCTCAGCATTTCTATGGCCATCTATCGTAGTAGGTATCATCATGAACAAAATGGCGTTCTTCAAAGGCTGTGTCAAAGACCAATGCCCACTAATTTAGAGAACAAATGTATATAACAAATATGCGAACAATATATAGTATATTAGTGTTGCACAGGATGATATAGTACTTAAAATAAATAAACATAAATCATTAAAAATATGTTTATTTAGAATTTTCAAATGCTTTTAAGAAGTGATGCCACCAGAATGTCATTAGGTTCAACAGAAATCATTTCTAGAGGAGTTCAATGTTGCAAGCCACTCATCACTGTTTACTGAGCACACCTTTTCATTGATCCAGTCATTTTCTCAGCACAGGGCAGGTAACAAACTATTGTAAAATGTTTAACATCGCCACTAAGTGTGAATTGTAATCCAAATAAAGTGCAGAACGGAAGTTTGAATGTTTGCATGCATGACCTTGTTTAAGGCAATTTTACATGTGCAGCTACATTGGTTGGGTACAATTGAAGATATTACTGCAAATACACAAAGAAAACATAGAATGCTAGTCTTAACTAGTGTAAGCTAATAATGAAGCCAAGGTGATCCGAGAAAAGAAATAAATGGGAAACATCACCAGAATATAATTGCACTAGCAAATAATCTACTGCTTTCTACAACTACAAGAATTATTCCACAACCACCTACCTCAGAGCTATATCCACATTGGTGATTCTAAGAGGCTAATTGAATCTTTAAAATGGTTAAAGGCTTCAAAGTGCGTAAGGATTAAGGAACCGGGAGGAGGACAAAAAATAATAGATAGGGATGATGAAACCTTGCTTTTGCATTTTGGCAAAACTAGTGGTCAACTTTTCTCCACGCCGCGGAGTTTCCTTTTCCTTTTTCTTTTTTGTGGAATATCAAATCTCTTAAATTCTTGTATATTTTCGGATCTTCCTTTCGCAATAACCCAGAGATAAGGACACTTATAAATCAAGCACTCAAGCTATTTCTAGACATGGTACACCAGGATTGTTTCAACCCATCAACAAATATATTTGCTCATAAACTGCACCACCAGAAACGCTGAAATGAAAGATAATGTCTTCATCATATCTGCCTAATTTGCAAAACCTTAGGGTAATTGGTATATTACTCAAGGCAGAGCAGAAATGGTAAAAACTCGATTAATACCGAAACTGAGCTTTTTATGTTCACAAAACAACAATTTGAGAGACCTTATCACTCATTTTCGGTTTTGCTAACCTCTTAAATTTCTCCATTTAAATATTTAAAACTCCATGTCAAATCACATCATACGTAGCTGGTCAGCAATTCCTGACTCGGAACATGCGTTTATATACAAAAACTTATCACAGTGCATTATTATCCAGCATAAATGCCCTTGAACCAATTGAATTACACAACTATCCACTTTACAGAGATCTTCCTATCCCAGAGGAGAATGTTATATCAAACATAGAAAAACCAAGATTTGAAAAACCCGTATCTTGCAATCAGTTAAGCCCTAAGAGGCCAATATCAAAACAAGAAAACAAAAAAGGAAATCAACAACACGAGGACCATCATTTTCACTGAGTTCAGAAACTTGTATGTATATAAGGAAAAATATCGCATTTCAATCTGCGTCACTTTCACACATAGCAACTTCGTAAACTTTTGCCGCGAGTAGAAACCCGCATTAGATTTAGGGAAACAAATTCTTAATTAAATTTGACAACGAAATGCATTCTACTAATCGCATGAACACAGAATCAGTGATTGAACCCCATTCGAGAAACCATTTAGAGCATCGAAGAGAAACAGAAATTCAAAATTTAAAATTGAAGGAGAAATCAATACAATAAAAGTTACCTGAATCTTGAAGCGGAGAGTTCCGGGAATTACTTCAGCGTAAGACTGTTGATCGAACAAAGCAAAAGGAAAGGCGGTTAGTAAGACTGAAATTTTGAGCGACTAATTTGCACGCTAAACCATTAAAATACATAAATTCTTGGGTTGAAATGAATCCGTAATTCATGGAAATTAAAAAATATTATATTAATAAAATTAAATTCTTTTATATTATAAAAAATAAATTAATAAAAATATAACTTATTAACAACCACCTCTCCAACTTTATTGTCATACTATGAACATGTTTTGTTCTTTATAAAGTTGAAATTATTTAATACGTTCACTTTTCTAATAAACAACATATAATTTAAATTATTTCTTTGTAAATATTTCATACAAATTTTAATATAAATATATGTATTAATTAAATATCTAGTGTAAAAAATATATATATATTCTTCACTTTTTTATATATACAACTAATAAAATATATGATAATGAAATTTTTTGTTATTCATATTAATTTTAAATTAATAAATTATATGACAGAATTATCATATAATACATATTAACTACTAGTTGTTAATCTTTCAAGTAAAAATAAATATTTATCAAAATTATTGGATCTTATTTAACATAAATAATATGATCCTTATTATATGAATTAATGTTTTTATATATAATATTATACTGATTTATTATATAAATAATGAGATTAAAAAATATAAATAATACATTATTTTTTATTGGATAATAGAATTAAGACTTTTTAATTCTTATATTATCGAACACATTTAATAACTCTTTAGTAGTATAGGTTGATACAAGTATTCATGTTTAATCCCTTTGAACACTCTCAATTATCAAAGTAGCCACAATTAATTTCATCATTTCACTATATTAATTATGCTCAGCTTTTAATTTTGTTTGAAATGCTTTCACTTGTAAGAATCGAGTGTTTTGTATTTTAATTTGTATTAAAATATAATCATTACCAGCACAACCGGTGTAATACACCTGGTTTGTATTACACCAAATAAAAAATAATAATAATAATAATAAATAATAATAATAATATAAGGTATTAATATTAAGCTGGTTCTGGAGTTATAAATATTATGCAGGAAGTTTGTATATTATTATGCAAGTTTAATATTATGTTAATTAATTTTATTAATTTATTTTTTATGTGTGGGATACACGTGATTTGTCATAATATTATTTTATAAATAAAAAGTATTAGTATTATTTAATAATTATAAAATAATTAAGAAACATATTATGAAGGATGATCTTATTTTATATATACATGAAGAAAATGTATAAATTGTTGTACAAGATTAAAGGAAAAATAAAATTTCAACCACCTTTTCATATTTTAATTTATAAAAAGTATATCCCATCTCCTATCTATATTCAAAAATAAATATATATGTACGGGAGGGGCGATGCCTTGGATTTGTGGTTTGGGTTTCAAGAATGTTTGAGATTGGTGCCAAATGTGTTGTTGATGTGTTAAGTGTGCTTATTGAGAATTAGATGGAATATGAACAATTTATTGAAAATTGTCATAAATGATGTCAAGAATATGATTTTCTAATTAATTTTGTATAAGAGAATTTAACAAGATGGCTCATGCTATAGCTAGGTCTTTTTGTTTATATGTTAATCTATGTGTTGGATTGAGTCACCGAGTCATATTATTCCTTTCTCAAACGTTGTACCCATCATTTTGTTAATGAATTAGTATTATTTTGATTTTAAAAAAAATAGACTCTTATAACTAGTTGAAACATAAAATAGGTACCAAAATTTAATATAAAGATTAATATTCACAACTAAATTAACCTGCCTAGTTCTAGAATGTCAAGTTTTTAATAAATGACGCAACGTTCATAAAAGTTTTGTTTAAGTTTATTTTCTCCTCCAACCTAAAAATCTAGTAGGAGACATAAGAATAAATGCACCACATCTCTTTTTTATCGTCAATTCAAGATATGCCGAAAGATATATTTTTTCATATAAATTTAAACAAACATTAAATAAAAAAATACATTAAACACACCAAATATGTGTAGTATGTTCATATATAAACAAATAAATTGAACTAAACAAATACTAATAGCATTCATATGTGCTAATTATCTTTTATATAAACAATATATAAAATATGAAAGTTAATGTGACATTATTCATTGTCATTCACATGTTTTAATCTAAAGCTTTCTTGAAATACATTGTATTCTTTCCATGTTATTCGTTTTTTCCTCTTAAGTTGACAATCTGATTAATTGAATGTGAACTGCATATATTCTTCATATAATATTTAATTAATTAGTATACATTTAAAATATGAGTTTAACATGGATACGTGACATGTCAATTTTTTAAAATATAATTGGACAACAAAAATTAGAGCTCTAATTTTGTGGGTGTCATTTTTTGTTGCTTAGACCATCTCCATCAACATAAAATTAGAGTATTCTTAAACACACCACAAAATTTACTATTACACCACTTTAATTTTTTAAATATAATGTAACTGACAAATATACCATTATAGATATATTTTAAATAAAATCATAATATTGTTATTATTGTTGTTCTTTATTATTGACTCTAAACACACACACTAACCCTATATTCAAAGGAATAAAAATAAAATGTAAAATATTTTATAAGTAATCAATAATAGACCATATAATATAAATGATATATAAAATATGATTATTAGACAAATCAATCATGTATTTTCTGTCAAATAACTAAAACCGCGCACACGTTTGGCCAACCAGGGCCGAACATACAATATGGGGTTCGGCTAACAGTGGCCGAACACACAACATAGTGTTCGGCCATCGTGCACGGGGTTTAGTTTTTTGACAAAAATACAGTATTTAATTGTGTAATTTTTATAATAATTATATTTTTTATATCATTTGTATTTCTTTTTTCATTATCAATTACTTACAAATATTTCAACTTTTATTTTGATTTGTTTGAATATAGGGTTAATGTGTGAGCCTGTTTGAGCAAACAAGGAAGAATATAAATAATGAAAATATTAATGTTTATTTAAAAAAATTACATAAAAGTATATATGTCATTTACATTCTATTTAATTTTATTCACTAAATTAAAGTAGTGTGAAAAGTGATTTTTCTGGTGCGTTTATGAACACTATAAATTAATTACTATATTAGAAAATAATATATAATATGTAAGGAAAAAATCAATATCCTTATATAACTGATCAAATATAAGACAATCACACATTTTATATTATCCACTTCAATTTTAATTATTAATTAAGACTTCAAAAATTCATAAAATGAGAAACTTGCCAAAAAATACATATCAATTACGAATTTTTAGTTTTATTAATAAGAAAAATATATACCAAAATTATAAGATATTTTTAACATAAATAAGATTATCAATATTTATAAAATTATTGTTTCCATATATTTTTTAGATTTTTTTTCTTATTATTGTTTCCATATGTAATATGTAATATTAATTTATTTTTATATAAATAATAAACATGAAAATTAAAGATAACATTAATGTATTTATTTAATTGAACAATACAATTGAGCAACTCTAATTTTATGGTATTTGTAAATTTAACATATTTAGGTACTCTATTAATAATATAGATAAATATAAGATATTCGATACAAAATTAAATTCAAATTCCAATAAATAAATATTTGCATTTCCTTTTTGCGTAAAAACATACTGCGAAAATAAAACGTGGTTTCCAAACCTACAAATTACACATATTTATCAAAAAATATAATTTAATTAAAATTTTGTGCTAACATTCAATTTTAATAATAATAATAATAATATTAATAATGCATTACAGCTGCCGTGCTTTCCCCTAAACCAAACCCGCCAGCCCACAATCGATGTCTCAATCATGCTGTCTTTATCTTTCTTCAAAATCAAATTTATTTTAAATCAAAGAAACCCAACAAATGATTCTCTCTTTCCTTCTCCACAATTTGTCTGAAATTCCCTCCGCAATCATCGTACCCGTTCTCCTCCCTAACCAGAATTCTCCACCCTTACCAATTCGGAGCTGGAATCTCAATTACCCTCTAAATTCTCCGTTATCAGAATTGAATTGGGAGAATTTGCGCTTTTGGGGCGTTTGATCTACGCTTGAGGACGAAGATATAGAATCTTGTTGACTATAAATGAGTTTTCAAGATCTAGAAGCGGGCCGGGGAACTGGGTTCCGGAGGGGGTTTACAAATGGGAAACAGGATTCAACCCAGGCGGTGGCCTCAGGGATTTTTCAGATCAACACGGCGGTTTCCACCTTCCAGCGCCTCGTCAACGCCCTTGGTACCCCCAAGGATACGCCTGAACTCCGCGAGAAGCTGTTAGTTTATCTTATTCGTCTTTTCATTATTTTTTAGTTTCCATTTGTCGGGGCATGAGTTTGACTTTCTTGGAATTTCGGTCGTTGTAGTGAATCATTATTTTGAGTTGAATAGGCAGATGTTTGTTTGCTGTAATTCGAGTTCGGGATTAGATTTTGATGTGCAATCTTAGATTAAATGGTTTTCTGCTGGTCAGAATGGAACTGTATTGCATGCAGAATTAATAATTTATTTCAAAAGAGCGATAGCATCTTCATTAGTGTTGCTGGTGATTAATCTTAGGGGTAATTGATTTTCTACTGGTCAGAATGGAACTGTATTGCATACAGAATTAATAATTTATTTCAATAGAGCGGTAGCATCTTCATTAATGTCGCTGGTGATTAAACAAGCTAATTGCTTAAGCAAGTCAATACAAATAACTTGGTTATTTTGAAATGCTGAAATCTATGACCAATTTAATTTTATGAAAGAACGATGCTTGTGGATTTAGCTAAAATTTGAATTACTTTGATTTATTGTCCAACAACTCCAACCATTACAGGTAGACAGGGCAGTTCATTCATTTTTATGCATTTCTATTAACTAATGGAAGTCTAGTCAATTGCCAAGAAATTGCAAAAAAAGTTCCCTCCAAGATGTTCTTTAATTACCATCTTGTAATATTATAGCAATGAGGTTCTTTAATTTGGGACTCAGGATTTATAGCTTCGTGCCTATTACTTGCAAGGATCCTACAGCAAATCTAGTAACTGTATTTTTTAATTTCAAAACTTTATGGAAACCACCGTACATGCTAAAGAGCCTCTTCACATCACTAAATTAAGTTTCAACTTCTAATACTAGCGTAGCTGAGGGTAAAGATCTCCCTTCTTTCCACAATGAAAATTCATCATTTGGAAGCATGAATTTGTGAAGCAGGTGTAGTTCTAGATCCCAAATAGATCACTTAGCCCTTGCAAATTCAAAGCCCAATCTAGGAACACATACTGCCCTTACCCATTAATATGGTGGTCCAAATAGGCCACACTTTTTGTTAACGAAAATCTAGAATGACTGATTTCTAATGGAACAGTTAGTTTTGAGTAGGTAAAGTGATAAAGTAGGCAGAACCACAGAAGCAACAATATTATGTTGCATTGTTTTAAATGTTTTTAAATAAAACAATGTCATTTGAGATTTAGCAGTTATCATTCATAATCGTAATACAAGCAACACTTCGGGTGGACCTTTTTTAATTACGAACTATTTGAGAAGTTCTCAGTAGAAGAATTATTTTACAGTTGTGCTATACATCACTTCTTCTATCCTTAAGATTCCTATGTTTTTCAGCAAATTCCTTTTCTTAACAAAGTATTTACGTCTGTTAGAGTTCTTGACTACCACTACTCTGCCGAGACACTTGAATAAGAGTAAGAACCATTACTTCATGTCCCTCTTGGTCCTTTAACCTGTAGTTTTCCCTCCCTTTTATGAGCATCTATATTGTTTGTTCCTGAATGCCTTTTGAAACTTCATAACAGGGAGATCCTTCTGAAATGAGAAAGCATGTGTTCTTTGGAGTTTAAGTCTTAGCCTTCAGCTCTTTTTTGTCTATTATTGAACAATCATCTTATACAGGGGCCAAATCAGTCAATCATGCTAAGACCAAGTTCCTTCCTTTGTTAGTCTGAATGAATTAGGGTCTTCCCCATGGTCAAATAATGACCAAAACTTATTCAACTAAAAATGATGTGGGAAGTTTTCTCATTATGCTTGTGATGAACCAGAAATTTGTGATTTTTGTTTGGTTTTATCATGCAAAATGGTCCACCTTTTAAATAGAATCTATATTCTCTTATTGATACTGTCTCTCTCTCTCTCTCTCTATGTGGCATATTTTCCCAACACCGGACAAACATGTTGGAAGTTTTTTATTGACACTTATATTTGGCATCAAGTAGGTGGTTCAAAGGCTAATTGATGTATGAATAAACTTATGCCTGATTTTTTCATTAAAATTATTAAAGAATTCCAAGCTTTTATTTTTGTGCAATTTTTCCCTTGAGGTTTCAGATCCGTTTTCTTTTGGCATCGTAAAGTGGATATCAGATCAAAACTTAAGTTCTCTTGTTGACTTTCTCTGCACTGCGTTCCTAGTGACTACCTTTAAAATTTAGAGGACACGTGCAAGACATGTTGTTGCTTCCTCCCAGGAGAACTACAACGATCATCTGTGATATGTTTTCTTCATATGTAACTCATTCTGTTGTAGGATAGTAGATGTAGTATCATATTGGTAGAATCTGCTTGGTAGAATCTGCTTGGATACAATAAGTTGATTTTTTCATGTGTGCTGTGTTCTGTAAGATTTATGATTTCTAACATGCAGTTTATTCTAAGATTGATATGGGGTGATTGGTAATTCTTACACTGGTGCTGCTGCAACGCAGGCATAAAACTCGAATGCACATTGGACAGTTGGTGAAGGATACTTCAGCAAAACTTAAGCAAGCCAGTGAAGTTGACCATCGTGTTGAAGTCAGTGTATGTTTGCTTCCATGTTTCACAAACCATGCAGCAGTTTATATTATATTTCATGTCATGCTTCTCCAGTTTGAGATTGTTTTCTCTTGAATATTAAACAATTCCAGGTCATATTTGGTAGTCTTCAGTTTATAAAATGAGTAAACAATAAGTTTGGAGTTTGGACTTTCCAAGTCATCTAAACCTGTTTTATGTGATCACTTGTCCATTCTGTTTCCTGCAGGCAAGCAAGAAAATAACCGATGCTAAACTTGCAAAAGACTTTCAAGCAGTTCTAAAGGAGTTTCAGAAGGCTCAGCGGCTTGCAGCTGAGAGGGAGACATCATATACTCCTTTTGTCCCCCAAGCAGTTCTGCCTTCTAGGTAATGCTTTAAGTTGGAGTTTGTTATACTATGATTAAAGTTGAGGTTCTGTAGAAAATTCCTTTTACCAGTACTGTACAGATTGAAGTTTAGTTTCTCAGTTTACAAAATTCGGTGAAAACTCTATTTGCACTATTGAGTGGCATTGGCTTATGTTTAGGTTCTGTTGGGATGTTTCCTTTTACTGGTTCCAAAAAGATAAATAGGTATTTTCTCAGATGGCAAAATTGGGTCAAAAGTTATCTTTGCAGCATTGATTTTTTTCCTTGGATCTGCTGCTTCTGAAACTAATGTGTCCTGCAGCTATACAGCTGGTGAGATAAATGTAAGTGCAGATAAGAATCCAGAACAGCGAGCTCTTCTTGTAGAATCTAGAAGGTACGTGTGTGAGATTTTTAACATTTACGATATTTGTAAATATCAGTTAGGTCCCATATATATATGTATATATATAAATTATCCTTCTTTCTAGTTGTAAATTTTGTAGTTTTCTTTATTCGTTTACAGTTATCCATGAGTGTTTGCATTAACTTTTGTGTGTAATATTGTTCTATTGTTTCATAGCCTATCTTATTGTAAGTCCTTGCAATTTGTGCATAATGGTATTCCTCACTTGTACTCTTTTTCCAACTCCTGTATTGGCTCCTGTGATCATAGATCATTAGTGCCCTTGATGTTTGTACCACATATAATATTAACATCAAATTGTTTTGCTCTTTTTCCTGTGAAGCATATTCTTTAAAGACTTCTATTTTGTTTATGGAGTTGCAATTTTGTTTGCTTAATTTGTATGTGGTTCTAAGCTTATAAACTCCTGATGGTTTAAGTTAATGGTCGCACGTCCAGAATTTTAATTCTTCCAATGAGACATGGGAAACAATTGATTTATGGAAATGCATTGCCATGTACTAAAGAAACTTCTGCCAAAAGTTTTTTAGGAAGTAGGTATTGGAACAGTTGGTGGAGATACCTGATTTCATTGCTCAATACAAATGTATGTGAACCTATAAGGGTATCCGTGACTGCCTTTTATTTGTTATTGTTTGTCATTTTATCCAAATACAGTTGCATGATGCAGTTGTCATCAGTAAGGAACATTGAAATTGAAAATTCTGTTGTTGACGTTTATTAATTCCTTCTTGTCATATGTAAGCCCCTTATCTGCTAATTAGATGGTACCTTTTCATGACCCAGTAGCATTTACTGAACAAGGACTCGTATCATTTGCTGAAATTTCTATCCATGCAACTCATGCAATTGTTGTCAGCTTATTTGTAAATGCTTATGTTGCAGACAGGAGGTTGTGCTACTGGACAATGAGATTGCTTTCAATGAGGCCATCATTGAGGAAAGGGACCAGGGTATACAAGAAATACAACAACAAATTGGAGAAGTAAATGAGATTTTCAAGGACCTTGCTGTACTCGTTCATGAGCAAGGAACTATGATTGGTAAATGATTTGCAATGCATAAAATTTAAACATCCTGGTTAAGGAGCCTAATTTAGGAATCTGATTTCTCTTCCCAGATGATATTGGGTCCAACATTGAGGGTGCTCATGCTGCAACTGGTCAGGCAAAATCCCAGCTTGTCAAAGCTTCTAAGACACAGCGGTCAAATTCATCATTGGTGAGTTATAGAGGCACCAATCCATCTAAAATAAATGACAAACACTGGCATGTGTATGTTGTAATTCAGCTCACACGAAACCTGTGCACTTAGGTCTAGTATTCTTCGGCTATTAAGTAACTTGTGTTCTATATTTCTATCTCAGTCGTAATTTGAGATGCATATTCTTACATGAAGTTTTAATGTCATGGGTGACGGGCACTAACTTAGGATTTTGTACACTTGGCTACTCGTAATTTAAGATGCATTTTCTTATGTGAGATTCTAATATAATGGATTAAGGGTAGGATTTATGCACTTGGTCTTCATTTAACTGCTAGTCATACTTTACGATGCATTTTCTTATGTGAAATTTCAGTATCATGGGTGAAGGGGTACTGGCAATAAGCTTACATGTTATTATTTGTAGCATTCTTAGAAAGGAATATATTGTCACTTTACTTGAGTTCTCTCATATTATACATCCCTTTTTGCATACTTGCTTACTAGTGAATTTTAGCATCTGGATTTGTCACTTTAGTTGAATTTCTCATATTCTGCTTTCCTCTTACAGACATGCTTGCTACTCGTGATTTTTGGTATCGTGCTTCTGATAGTAATTATAGTACTTGCAGTCTGATGGGGAGGCCTTCGAAAGATGGTGAGAATCCTGAAAAATGGTACAAGATTATAGAGTGTATCATTTAATTTGTTATTTTTTCAGTTTAAGTTCTCTCTTAAATCACAAAGGCACTGCATCTGTTTAAAGTGTGCGTTGTTTACTTTTCAGCTAAACTATACACAAAACTTTATATAGTTGAATGATGGAAGCTTCACCCGTCTGTAAATTCCATCTTCCGTTGTCAGTGTGTTCTTGTCATCAGATTAGTTCTTCTTTGTCGACAGCTTATTTATTAAAATGTATGATTTGCTTTCAGAAGCCTACTTCCTAACTCAGCTTACCAATTAATATGTGTGATCTACTTTTATCTCTTTAAAGCCCCCGGGGTGTGGGGAGTGATATCTCACCAAGGCTGGCTTGAGTATGCATATGTCTAGGGGTGTGAAAACAGTTAAATTTTTGGACCAATCATCTGGTTTGGCATTTGGAAGAATGATGTGCCAGAATTTTGTAGAAATTAGAGTTATGCATGTACGGTTTTGACACATCAACAACGAACGCACTTATGTGTTTAAAATGCACATGATTATTAGACTGCCTTCAGAATTTGGTGGTGCCACTAAATGAAGGGGATATGGTTAGAAGGAGAATTAATCCAAGTTATTAAAATTTTAAAAATAGTAGTAATGATATTGCTGATGTAGTATTGTCATTGAGCCACTTGGCACCGTCATTTCATCTTTTTCAGTTCTTAATATCACTCAATTAATTTAAACAATATTCCACCTGTTTCTCTTTCCAATTTATATCACTCTCTTTCTTCCCAAGAAATAACTTGTTTGAAAATATTTTTTGTTCCAAAAATCTGTAATGTTTAAGAAGTTAAGGTTTTGTTTTTAATTATCAAAGTTATCTTTCTTTTTTTAAAAAAATAATAAACAAATTATATTTGATTGAATGAGATAAATAAAGAAACAAAAGTTGTGTAAGTGTGAATTTATATTATTTGACGAGTTATACATTTATTAAATTAATAAAAATAAAAAATTGTACGATTTAATTATTTATTATTATTATTATTATTATTTGAGTAGGGGGAGTCTTTTTCAGTACTTACATTGTCAATGATAAAGAAATTCATACAAAATATGAAAAGTAAACTTAGAATGTGAATCATGTGATAGCATTATCATCCTCAATGACACAATGAATTAAACCACAAGAGTGACTCGTGTGCGTGTGTTTTACTATTATAAAACATTAATCATCATGTGAGAAGCACTACAATGCAAGAATGCAAAAGCACGAGGATGCTATAAGCACAACAATATAAATTCAAAATTTTTAGTATTTTCCAAGAATTTCTTTATTTATTAGGTGTTTTTTAGTATATTTTTTGGAATTTACCTATTTCAATTTCTATGATTTCTCAAAAAATTCTTTGTAAGAATATATATTTTTTTAAAATGTCAAAATAATAGTTTGGCCCTTAAAATCCACATATGCCAAGCACATGCATGCTTAAATGTTAGTCGAAAAAATGACGTGGCAATAGGAAATATGTCAACCTGAAAAACTCATGAATTTTGTATTCTAAATTGAAAATATTAAAAGATGATATAACAAAGTGTTAAATAACCCATACTTCGAAGGAATATTTGTTTCTACCCTATTTTTAATATAGATCTAATATACATAATATATATATATATATATAATATATCAATGTATTTTTGTACTTACTATATAAAGCATAAATAATAACAACTTTATTTTATAAATATTTTTTATGGCAACATATATTTATAAAACATAATATGAGATATAATAAAAACAAATTGATATCAACATCTTTAGAACTTTTTATACATGCTTTCAATATCATAATTTACTTTTTATTTTATTTTATTTAAAACCTTAGTATTATATTAAATTCTTAAAAATAACATCATTTAATATTACAAAGAAATTCAATTTAAAATGAATCACCTCAAAAATAAATTTGAATATTTAAGTACCTGCCCCATTATCTTTTCTATTTTATTTACTTATTTATTTATTATACTGCCACCTATAGGGATGATATCATCACAAATAAAATAAATTTGAGCTAATTTGTGAGGTGTAGGGCCCGCACAACTCCTGAAGCATGTAATTGAGAGGTGATGGACACTTAAAATTATAATTGTTCCACTGTGATTATTGATGGCTTTTGGTTGGAATATCATGTAGGTATGTTTGTTTTATAATTATATCCTTTTAACTTAGATTGTTTGTTAAAATGCCCTCTAGTTATTATGTCCTGTGACCTATGAATTTAGGCTATTTAATCAATATTGTGTCTTTATATATATAATATATGTAGCATAATTTTTTAATTGTATTACTCATTTACTAAAAAATATCACTTTGAACTAATACTAAAGTATTAATTGATTAATTATATTACAAATTAAAATTTTAATAAGTTCTCATAGACATTATTGGTTAATATTTATTTATGGATGAAAATGAATTAGATATTAATTTTGAGAGTACTTTGTAATCATATTACTATAATTCAACAAAAATTAATAAAAAAATCTTCAATATTATTTGTTTAACTGAAAGGTATTATTAACTAAAAATTAATAGTAGATGAACTAAAAAGTATTACTCACGCTCAGTAAGAACTCAAAATCATTGGGTGCGAGCACGATGTGTGTTTCGAATAAGCTGCTCGTGGCTAGACGTACATTTTTTAGTTTGACATGTCTTTTGACGTCTGCCCATTGATTTTAAATGAGTTGAGTTGGACGAATCTTAAGATCCATGGAACCAATACATAAGAAACCTTATTTTCAACATTATATGACATAAAAGGAAGATGGATCTTGCCCAATATTACTAAAAGAAAAAGAATTATTGGTGTCGAAAATTTTTGATATACAAAAAACATTTTATAATGCTAAAATAGTGTTCAATGCATATTTGATAACTATATAGTCAATGCTAAAAGTTGGTATTATATTATTTGATTCTGATATAAAAAAGGTGAAGACTTTACTATGAAACTACATATAGTATCATTAGTTGAATATCTAATATCAAATAATGTATTTTTAGTATTTTTATATTAAATAATCTTCAAAAGTGAATACCCAAATTTATGTGCTAAGTGCTTATGAATTATGATAGAGTACAAAGATAAATAACGAGCAAATTGTAAAATTAGTCCCATAATTATAGACTATTTGTAATTTTAATTTTTTTTCAAATGTAAATTTGTAATAATGTTTCATAACAATTTTAATTTTACGAATTTAGTCCTAATTTGGGTGAAATTATGAATTTTGCCGGAGTTTGACATGTCCGTTTCATGTGCCTTATTTTCGGCGAAACCTTTCTGACGCGACTTTTAAATTTTCATACAACCTTAAAAAAAAAGTCGCAAATGAAAGAAAATGTCATATAAACAAAAATAATTTAAAACAAAATAGTTGTCTTTTTTAAATGAACAGCCCGTAAGTAATCAAATGTAAATAAACTGGGATTTTTGATTATTTACGGGTAAGAAAACTATTTTCTTTTAAATTATTTAAAATTTCTTTTATTTATGTGATATTTTCTTTTATTGTGTTTTTTTTTTGCAGGTCGTGTGAAAATTTAATAGTCACTTTAGAAAAGTTTCGCTAGAAAAAGTCACGTGAGACGCATATGTCAAATTTCAGTAAAATTCCCAATTTCTACCAAAATTGTGACTAAATTCACGAAATTAAAACTGTTATGGAACATAATTATGAATTTAAATTTAAATAAAATTAAAATTATAAATATCTTATAGTTATGAGACTAATTTTACAATTTACTCCACACTGAAAAAAAAATATTGAGATAACATTAATATGTAATTCATTATCAATAACAATTAGGAAACTTGTAAAGAACCATCCAAAACATACAAAAGAATTCAGGCAAAGAAAATTATATATATATATATATGTGTGTGTGTGTGTGTGTGTCTGAGTTTAGTCTAAAAACATAGATCGTGATTTTTAATGTGCAAAATACTTTTATCTTGAATTTTGAATCATCACTTGCGCCTCCTATGTTGGAACAAATTATATACAAACTGAGATATCCAATAACCAAAAAGATTAAGACCACATTTATAATAATTTTGACTTACGGATTTTTGAGAGTACAAAGATTGGATGAAGTAATAGGACCGTGTGATAAAATTGTAATTTGCAAAATTCAGTATAGATATATTTATTTATATTTATATTCCTCTTGTGTATGGACTGTTGTGGAAAATCTCATGTGGTATATCTTGGCGATATATTCCACCGGCGGCGCTAGCAAATGAGATCCCGTTAGACACTTCATGTGTTTATTATGATATTACGATGATATCAATTATTTTATATATCTATATATATGATGTCTACAGATAAACTTTAAATATATAATGAAATCTATATGTACATATATATATATATATTATTTAAAATAGTTATCTAGTTTGAACTGTTGAATATTATTGTGTAAAAATTATGTAATTTAATGACATAATGCATTAAAAGGTTTCCTACCTATTCCTAAAAGTTTGTAAAGATTCTTGAATTATTATAAATTGCTTCCTTAAAGTTCTTATGTGACAGAAAATTATAAAAGCCATTAAATTCGTTTAATCTGCCATTCAAAATATTACAGGTTAACATTTTATATTTTTTAAAGTGAACATCAAATTGCACGTTAATTGTTAGCACTAACCCCTAAAAGTAATAAGAAAACAAATTATCTTCTTTTTCATCCCTCAATTTTCCTTTTGGTTCTTCACTCTCCTGAAATAAAAAAAAAAAAAAATTAATTTATACAATTTCATGATAATGCACAAGAAACCCATAAACGCAGGTTCACAGTAAATATAGAAAATGAAAAATGGGGAAAAGAAATTTGAAATATGCAAGGCAAAGTGAAAAAAGAAAAAATGAAAAAATTTAATTAATTTTATTTACTATAATGATTTTGAGTATAAAATACCACCTGAAAATAAGTTCCATATGTTATTTCTTTTTAGGTATTTTTAAAGCCACAACTAAATTTACTTTGTACACCAAATTAATTTTACTGATAAAACTAGATATACTATAAATGACATAAATATCATTACTTAAAAATTAAAAATACACATAAATTTTTTAATTTTTAATAAATAAATAAATATTTATTTCATCCACACACAAAAATTCTAATTTTCTATTAAAAATTAGAATTTTTATATGTTTTTAATTTTTAAATAAAAGTATTTATGTCATTTACATTATATCTAATTTTGTTAGTAAAATTAATGTTGTGTGCAAAGCAAATATAGTGGTGGCTTTAGAAACACTTTTTTTTTTTTTTTTTTTACACATAGTAACATTTCATGATTCTTTGTCAATAGTAGGAATTCGTGAAAGTCGCTGATGAAGAGAAGCTTTAATAAAAGAGGGCTTATCATTATGTGGATACATAGTGGTCTCTAGACATATTTAAATGACATTTTGATGTATTATGCCTAATTTAATTAGAACGAAAAGTGTCACGATTTTTTTACAAAGAACATGTAATGTTGGAATGACAAAGTGTAATTAACCAAAAATTATAGTCCAATCTAATCTTATATTTATTCATGCATTGTCCAAGACTTCCATTTTTGTTGATCAGCTCAACATGCATGCTTGTTTGGTTAATTATATTTATTAGATCATAAAAGTACTAAATATTTGTTTTAAGCAATTCTGCATCCAAACTATGAGTATATAACACAAAAGTAATAATCCTCTAAATAAAAAAATGATTAATTATTTAATCAGTGGAAGCAACTACATAAGAAACTACATCCTCTATACCCACAACTTCAGATTTATTGACAAAAGGGTGAAGCAGAAGTTCCTCCACAGTCCCTCTCCTCCTCCAGTCTCTCTCTAAACACCTCCGGCAAAACCCCTCAAACTCTGGCGACCCCATTTTGACCACACTCTCCACATTCTCCCCCAAGCAAATGGCCCACATTAGCGTCACCCAATCCAGCTTCTGGCCCGGCTCGACCAGCGGGAACCGGCCCAAGTAGCACTCCATTGCCACCACGCCGAGCGACCACACGTCCCCGGCGTAGCCGTTGCACCCGACCCCATCCCACCGCTCTGGGTCCATTCTCTCCGGGCTCATGTACGCGCATGTTCCTCCACATTCTTCAGGGCCCTCATTCTCGGCCCGACTGGCCCCGAAGTCAGCTATCTTCACCTGTCCTCTCATGTTCACCAACAGATTAGAGGGCTTTATGTCTCTGTGAACCACTTTAAGCCCATGCAGATATTGCAGCCCATTCAGAACACTCCTTACTATACCTGAAATCACTTTCTCCGGCAGTTTCTTCTTCTTGCGCAGTACATCATGGAGCGATCCTGCATCCATGTACTCCATTACAAGACAGAGCCAGCCGCCTCCGCCATTAGCCTCCGGAAAGTTGCCGTCGAACACTCCGACACACCTCACAACATACTCCGACGAATCCACCCTCCGGAAAATCTCCGCCTCGCGAATTCCGGGATCCACGCCCTCACCGAACCGGACTGTTTTCAGCGCGTAGATAGCACCGGTTTGTTTATGGCAGACCTTGTAGACCTTGCCGCCATTGCCGCGTCCAAGAACAGAGAGTTTCTTGAGGTCTGAAAGCCCATCAATTCCTGGAGAGTTAGAGCCGCTGCTTGCTGATGACAGTGGCGATGGATTCAGGGCCCTCTGCGCAGGGCTAGGTGGGGGTAAGGTCAGCTGTAAAGCTTGTTGCTTCCTCCTATCTCGCATCGGAAAAATCTGATTTCACACAGTACACACACAAAATCGTTACATTGACTTAACAGTCTAGGCTAATTGCGACATTAAGGGAGGCCCTCTTTTTACGTGTATATACGTTTTGTTAGTGCGAATGCGGACCAAGATTTGGAAGTAGAGGCGAGGGTTTTGAGAGAGAGAGAGAGAGACAGTACTTCTGTTAGTGAGATGAAATAGGTATCTGTTATAGAGGTGCCACGTGTGAAAGTCCAGGTATCTAAAACCTATTTTCATGGGATCGTGGAACATGTGCCTAAATCAATTTCAATAGCTTTTACTTGCCTCTATTTTTCACTAGGATTTCAACAGCAAGTTGCAGTACTTGTAATGCATATACGAATATAATTAAAATTTTATAATAATAACAATAATAATAATAATAATAATAATAATCAGAAGAATAAATATATTAAGATCATTTGATACAACCCAAGGCCCAACAGGAGCAAAGCCCAAATAGTGTAATGGCTTGAGGTTCAGCTTACTGAGAGGTTTATTTATTTCTTTAAGGAATGAGATAATATTTACTTTCTCTCTTAGACTGTCTTTGCACAGGGTTGTACGTCTCTCTAGCATCATTTATTATGTAATTGTGTATAATAATAAAAAATAATATTTATATTGAATTATGATAGAATAAATCATAAATTGTTACTGTGGATATAGACAGACCTAGTTGGCAAATAAAAAAATAATATATATATATATAAATTTAAGTTATATATACAAAATTAAATTATATATTGATAAAATTGTATAAATACATATTAACATGTTACATGAACTATTAATATTTATAATCTAAGATATTTTTTATTTGTAATTTTCCACTAAGTAATGAAAAGTGGAAGTCTTTATATTTTTTGTTTTTTCATTAATCATAATTTTGTATTATGTAGTATTCATTCTTACGTTGTATTTGTATGTTACTATAGTTTAATGCTTATTTTTTCATTATACGTATTAATCTTGAAATTCTTAGGATATATTCTCCATATCAAAACTTCTTAATTTATTTTTCGTTACAATTACCAGATGCAATTATTTATGTTTTTTTGTTATACTATTACTGATTTGATTATTATCATGTTAATCTTTTGTATTTAAGCTATAGTTCTTGCAAGTTTTTTTTATTGTAGAATTATTATAGTAATTATACGACATTATTTAATTTGGATATTGACATGTAATTAACATAGTATATTGACTTTATTACATTTTTTTACAAATAATGTATATATTATATTTGCTATTGTTTCTTTAAAAAATATTACATCAACTATTATAATTTCACCCCATAAATTAAGTTTCTGAGTCTGTCATGCACCGTAGACATCAAATCAATAGTTCTTGTATCTTTTTGTTTGTATTATCATATTATGAAAAAATAGAGATTTATTAATTTAATGATGGGTGTCTGATATTGATATGTGTGTGTATATATATAATATACTCCTAATTTATATATATTATGTATAGATAATAAAAGAAAAATAAATAATATTATAATCATCTGTTAAGATTGTATCTTATATAAATATATTGTATATATATTAATAACGTAACACTTATTATATATAAATAATAAATTTAAAATATATAAATAAAATGTAAATAATATAATAGAACATTAATTACATAAGTATATTCCTAATATATGCAATATATAAAAATAATATATAGTATATAAAAATATAAATATATTATTTATTTATAGATTACTAATATATAAAAATATATAAAAGGGTGATTTATTTAGGGCTAATAACCCCAATAATAATAAATAATATTTAAAAATCTTAAATAATACATAAAAAACAAAAGTAATATGTAAACATAGATGTGTTGTACATTTTTAAGATTGAAAATATGCATCATTAACGTCTAATCGTGTATTATATATATATATATATAATAAATTCATTATTATTGAAAATAATAACAATTTTTGAAACAGTACAAAATTGGAAAAACAATACTTTCTGAAAAATGAAAAAAATAAAAAAATTACAAGATCAGTAAAATAAAAAATATTTTTTTCTAAAATTTATACTTTTTAAAAAATGATATAAATTATATTTAAATAATCTTATTGTTTAATAAAAATATATTATTTGTCAAATAATCTCATAGTTTTTTTATGTAAATATTTTAAATAATAAAAAATATCTTACCATTAACTTAACATAAAATATTTTATATTTAAAAATTAATATTTTATTTTCATATATGATAAATAAAAATTATAATAAAAGAATTAATATGGTATATTTATTATAAAAATAAAAAATAATTTGAAATAAAAAAGGTATAAGTAATTAAAATTTTAGGAAAAAAAATAAAAATTATTTAGTGATTGACTTGAGAATGAGAAAAAAGAGGGAGAAAAAAATGCAAAATAGATATCACAACCCTTATACAAGCATGAATTGGATCGTAACACAATCTACAATTGATTGTGCACAACGTAATTCAAACGGCAGCCTTAATTCATTAGAGTTGAAGATAGCTCGAAATAGTGTCTTGAGTAGTATCACTTTCATTAACTTGCTTCATACTCAAAGCATTGGAAGCAAAGATGGACAAACAGTGTTTCCATTCTCAGGGTTGGATCCATTGATATACATGACCCAAATGAATATTAAGGCCATTAATTATTGATCTGGTTATTAAGTCATATAAATTATCAAGAAAATAAATATGAGATAAGAAAATTGTATATATCCATTAGAACAATTTTGAAGTACTTTATCATATTTTTTGTGATTCGAGATAATTTCAATGTTCATATGTGTTTTATGTATATCATGTTGAAAATTCAAATTTTACTGAATTTTAATTTTTAATGACATGTATATATTTAATATGCCTTGTTTCTACTCGATAAGATTTTTAATTGGACTTTATGTTTTGTGAAACTTTCATATTTATATGTTAATATATATATATTTTTTATATGTATTTTTAAGAGAATAATTTCCAAAATTTGAAAGCAAGTGAAATAAGTTGGGTATTGAATGAGTAAATGATTTCATATTATATCTATGAATAGCTATCTCAAATGTTTTATGTAAATGATTTTAGAAGGCAAGTACATTGCGATATCCTACCGTCATCAAAGAGTTTTAAAAGTTTTATGAAGGGGTTTGCTATTGTATTGTTTAGGCTCTCTTGGCCTGCTGTTTCTTGATAGCAGATGCAGGGTTGTTGCTGCCTTTGGACTTGCTGCTGCAACCTGGGGGTGTGGACATACTGCAATTGCACGTTGTTCCCTGCTGTGGACGTGCTGTCGGGCTGTTCGCTGCTTCATTGGAATTAGAATTGCTGCTGAAACCCTGCAGTGGGGACTGCGTGTTTACCTTGCTGTTCCTGCTGCTGCTGGGCTGAATTACTAAGGCTGGACTAGTTGCTGCTAACTTAGTCATACTGTTCCTGCTGCTGTCTTATGGCTGATTTTGCTGCTGTTCCTGCTGCTGTTGGACTGAATTACTAAGCCTGAACTGGTTGCTGCTAAATTAGTCATGATGTTCCTGTTGCTGTCGCCTGGCTGATTTTGCTGCAACGCTGCTGGGTGGACGTGTTGTCTAGATGTTCGTTGTTGTTAGCAGCTTTGCTGGAGGGCTGATATCGTAACACTTGAAGACAAGTCCTGCTGCTTTTGCTGCTGCTGTTCTTGCTGAGTTTGATGCTGCTGTTACTGCTGATTTTGCTGCTGCTGTTCCTGCTGCTGATTGTTAGTTGCTGCTGCAATGTTTTGTCCACCGCTGCCTTTGGCCTTTGGCCTGTGGACTTGATGTTGCTGCATTGCTGGGTTGAAGACACGGCTGGGGCTGTTGTTTTACTCTTGCTTGCTGATCTTGCTGCTCCATTTTAGCAAAGCTGATTAGTTCTACCGAAGTTGCATTCTTTTGATGCTGTTTTTTTAAGCCTTTAGTTTTAGGGGCTTTTTCACATATATACAACTCTTAGAAAATTTGGACCTCACGCTGGACTTTGTGTCTAGTTTTATTTTTTTTGGGTATGTTCAAGTAATTGTGTAATATCAATTTTTTTAACTTTATTTAATTTTCGTGGTTTCGATCAAGAAAAGAAAAGTTTTATGAAAGGTATATGTGAAAATAATCTAAGTAACACTTTTATAACTATTATAAGTCTTTTACAACCTTTTATATTTGACCTTTTTTTTTTAACATTTTTGTCCCTTTTGTTGATTTTCTAACTTCCACTCTCTTTCTTTTTGTTACATGTATGAATTTTTTATAGATCTTGTTGAATCTTGTGTTATCTTGGGTGAAGTGATACGAAATTCAAAAATTTTATGTCATTTTAGATTACTTGAATTTTAAATGACTCGGTTTTAATTTCAACATTTAAAATATCAAATGGCAACACATAAATTTAAGTTCATGTCATTTCGACATGATCTGCAAGAAAGTCATATGGTCATATGTCATAAAGTTAGAAAAGTCATCATAGATAAAAATGTTAGAAAACTAATCAAATTAAAAATGTGCTAAAAACCTTGTAAAATTTACAAAAATTGATATTTTAAATTTTGTCCAATAGTAATTTCAAGAGTATACAATTATGGGTCGTAATTGCAATGGCTACATACACGCATAATACAAGAGTATACACGCATATTTTAAATTTTCTCTTATGATTTTATATTTTTTATAATACATTTGTCTATGTAATCGATTCACTACCACTCACTATTTATATATCACTTCAAATATATTTTACTTATAAAATTAATTCAAAGGTTGTGATATTCTACCAGAAATCATGAAAATAGAACGAAATTTAAATAGGCAAGTGGCGTTAAAAAAAAAAAAGAAGAAGAAGCAAATTTCGGGGGGGGGGGGGGGGGGGCCTTGATTATAGAAATGTCCTCTTTCCTCTATTTCACGACTTCTGGCGGGAAACAGAGGAAGATAGAAAAAGCGGCGGAAGAATGAGCTCGTCAGCGCCGGTGGAGACTGAGGCAGAGGCTCAAGACTTGTTGTGTGAACTGGACAGCGTCCAAGGCATCGTAGACGCCCTCACCTCCGTCCGGTGGAAGCGCCATCAAGTAAACTTTTCCCTTTCTTCTACGCATCTCCAGCTTCTCTTTGCTCTACCTTTCCAATTCTAATTTTAATTGAAAATAAAAGCCGACCTTCTACTCTTAGGATGCTCTTATAGAATTATCTGAGCACGGCATTGTGATAATTGTTGAGGAAACCGGCTGTCTGCAGGCAAAGGTTTATTTACAACGCGAGGTATTTTTTTTTTTCGTGGTATCCTTTTGAATTCTATACTTGATATCATTAAATTGCATCCTGTAACCTCGGAATTTGTGGGTTTTGACTTCTATTTGTAGTTATTTGTTAAATATGATTTTGGGGCGCACGGGCGGCCGCGATTTGGTGTGAGCTTAGGGCTCTTTGTTGATTGTCTTAATACATTTTCAGTTCCGGGCTACTCCAATAATCTCGAGCTCCGGTATCCAGGGCCTGACATGCAACTCATGATCCGGTATTGATCCTATTAATAAAAAAGGGTTTAGCTACCGTTCTAATTTCAAGACGAACTGTTTTACTTTCGGATTATGAAGCCAAACACCCGTATAATATATCTTTACTAACATGGACGTAAGTCATTCCTGGGGTGTGATAATTTGGGCCATTAGGTAAAGTTTAATTTCAGTTGTTGAGAGCTTTACAAAATTTCAAAAACAAATATGCAACAGCAACAAGTGGGTTTGCAGATAACTGTAAGATGGAGTGAGAAGTAGGCAAAACATTTTTTTCTGTAAATATTATTAGAATTACTTCATTTTGTATTATTAGAATCACTCTTGCGTAAACTTTAAAACATGTCGATGTCATAAAAAATTGAATCTATCCATTTTTTCATTTCTTGAATAAAGAAAAATGTAAGCAATGAATATTATTTATCCAATTTCAAAGGATTTTAACAATGAGGAATAGTATTGCATGTTTAGGAATGAATGTGCTGGATGAGGTTCTAAAATACCAGGGATGAAAATGGGATGAAAATGCAAAGAAAAATAGAGATAAAAGACTGATGCTGATTCAACCTTTAACAAGGATGAGGTAGGGAGTAAAACCAATGATGAGGATGACTTTTGATGTTATAAGATCTGTTTAACTAGATGCAGTTCACCTCATCCAATAGGTTAAGGAATCTAGAAATGTAAAGTCTGATTTCTAACATCAATGTCATCAAAAGATTAATGAACAAGACTGATAATATTTAAGGAAGACTGTAGATACCCAGCAAACATTTTAGCTTGTCCATCTGTGGCACTTTAGTTTATAAGAACATATACTTTAGTATGACCCACTTTCCTTAACTTCAATGTGCTAGATTAGCTGATTCTCCGGACGCCTGCATTTATGCAGAGATAAGGACAAGGATTCCTGAGACGATCTCATGGGACTACAACTTTGAACCTGCTGGAAGCACTCCTCTGAGTTTTACGGTTAAAGTATTTTTTGTTCCTTTAACAAACACTTCATTTCTTATAATAAATTTACTGGTGAAAGAAGTTATGCCTTTTATATGTAAAGAGCTTCAAAGTTGACTATGATATACATTATTTGAATTATTCATATCAACAGATAAAGAAAATATGGTTTTCTACCTATCTAATGAACATCTCATACTTATAAATTCTAAAGAATACCTTATGTCTCTTATTGCTTCTTGAATCAGATCTCATGCTACCTGAAAGGGTTTTTCTTTGAAAGTTTATGTACTATAGGCTACTTGATGCAATATCATACACTGTTTGAGCATAAACGTGACATGTCCCATATACACAAACATCTATCAACTTATGGCTCTTGAACAGGGCATTCCATTGGGTGCTTTGTCGTTTTTACTTTGTTATGGCATTTAAATTCCCTTTATGAAGGAAATGTTGGGGGTATTCTCGATAGAGAGCAATCCATATGGAATAATACTGCTAGAAATGAATAGGAAATCAATTTAATGTTCTTTTGGAGAAGATGGCTTACTAACTGCAAGCTCTGAATCTTGTATGTGCACCAAATTCACACAAATCCAGACCTAATATGCAGGAAGACCAGTTGGTTCAATTTTATTTTTACATTGTATAGTAATAAGTTGCAAAGACTAGTTGCAAAAATTTGAGGAGCTTCATGCTTTATACTTGCTCTCTTGCATGGCTTCATCTCCAACCATCTACATCGTCTCACCTAGTTACCATGAAACTATATGTTCAAATGTTGAAAGGAATACACCCCAATAAAGAAAACTGGGCTCAGCATGTTAATGTTACTTTTGTGGATGAAAAAAGATGCAGCTATAACACGATTTGCTTCTTCCTATAAAAGAAAAGGATTTGAACAACCAAACTTCGGTCAGAATAGATTATGGCTTTTCCACTATGTAGAATTTTGGGAACTGGGTGGAGCAAAGGCCGCCCTCCCTGGCATATGGTTTCCCAATAAATTCTTTTATTTACCTTCCATTTTGAGAAATCTAGGAATACAATAAGTTGCTGTGAGTTTCTACAGGTGTTCAAAGTTTAAGTTTTGTTGTTTTTTAGGGTCAATGGTAGTACATAATTACTGTAGCTGAGAAATATTTTGGAAAAGTTTGGACATTTTTCCGTGATTAAGCGATGAAATTATCAGCCCTCTTTTTGTTATCTGTTTACACATTACCCAATGAAAAAGATATTTTGCTTTAGCATATAGCAATTGGAGCTGTGTCCTCTAGATGACTTATCTTTTAATTGTTATAAGAGGGATGACTTGTCCCTTGTACCGCATTTCTTGTTAAAAAAATCTTGTCTCCGTTCCTTATCAGAAAAAAACTAAAGGATAGTTTTGGAGATAATCTGGTTTTTAGGGTTTGCTCAGATCTCTAATTGAAGATTATTTCCTTTGTCCAAATATAGCACAGTTCTTTTTCTTATCCTCTGATATCTTGTAGATGTAACTTTGTTTCTATGTTTTCCTTATGCCATTTTGGATTTCTACTAATTTATTCTTGAACTTATCTATGGGAAACAGTGCTGTTATTATCTCAATTTCAGACGTTACAAATCATTGTTTTTTCTGCAAAGATGATTATTATTTAATAGTCTGCAGCTCTAAAGGAAGCCATCGATGATCTTGAATGGCCCGGTTCTAGCATTCAGATAAAGTTACAGCCAACACCCCCGTCTGTCATCTTCAGAGGTGAAGGCCATGGGGACTTACAGGTAGTCCTCAAAGCCATCTTCAAATAGAATTGTTTCAACGGTCCATTCTTTGTCAACGGATTACATTACTTGACCTCCTCATGCAGATAGACTTCAATTACTATGCAAATACAGAACTTTTGATTGCATTCAGCTGTGATCGTCAAATCTCACACAGGTTTTTGATTTCCCATTAGTCTATCATTATGACCTCTCCCTGCCCCAGCCCCAATTCACCCTCCCTTGGATGATACACGTAGGGCATTCCACCGGGTGTATAATTGTAGATCAAGTATTCATTTTGTTAAAGAAATGGCTCATTCAGACACAATCACACACATCCATGTGGGTTTGTGCAAAATGAAGTGTGGATATACACCTGGTGGGAAACGATTCCAACCCCTTCACCATGTGCATTCCACCGGGTGTACAACTGTAGATCCAGTATTCATTGTGTAAAAAAATTGCTCATTCACGCATACACATGGTGCGCCCAAAATGAATGGTGGATATACTGATTCACGAGTCTTGCGGGTTTGAACAGGTACAAGTACAAATTCTTACGAGCAACAACTTCAAACATACCGAGCAGCGTTATAAGAGACAACAGAGGGAGCAAGTTGAGCATCGGGAGAGGTGGCATGCTGAAAGTCCAGCACCTTGTTTCGGTTGCCAAGCCGTCCACTGCACATCCCCACATTGACTCGGCTGGATATCAGCAACCGAGCCGCATAGCTTACATTGAGTTCTTTGTCAAGCCAGAGGTTGAAGATGATGACAATGTAAATGATTCTTAGAATTTCCAATTGTTTAATTGTGCGTTGGGAACCCACAAAATTAACATCTAGTGTGTGATATTTTACTGTTACATTCAGCATCATTTTGCCTCTCCTACGTTCTGGATCTTGAATGCAACATTAACTTATTTCTCAACCGAATGCAAAATCTGAGCCAAAAATATGAAGAAAAAAATCTTTTGAAAAAAAAAGTAGAGTGACTTTAGTAGAGAAAAGTAGAAAAATATATATAAAAAATGATAGGGATTATTGATCGGGGGATTTGAACCCGACGTGAATCGAACACGCAACCTTCTGATCTGGAGTCAGACGCGCTACCATTGCGCCACGGATCCCTTTGTTCAAATACTCAAGTAGTATATATAAAACTAATATAGCGAACCACATATTTGGTACAGCTGGTAATGTTTGAAATTAGTCCCATGTACTTTTTGGTTGGATTACTTGATCGTTCTATTTTATTTTTTCAAGATAATCAAATACTGTACAAATACATAATTAATTTTGGACGAAACACCAAATATACACTCTGAAGATACTTTTTTAGAGTACTAAGATACTCATAAGCCACTAAAGTAACATTAGATACAAGTATATGATTAGATATGCATATTCAAGTACTACTGTCAAAATGAGTTCGGCTCAAGCCACCACGTAAATTCCGTGCAATAAATTGGATTGAATAGTGCTTTTAATGGTTAAGAAAAAGTTGAGACTTACTTGACTTGGCTGACAAATCGGTCCAATTTTATTATTATTATTTTTCAATTATAATGAATTTCTGGGTATGAAGCTTTTGTACTCTGCTATATAATGAAGATGTTTATTTCTATATAATGCTTTTGTTTTCTTTAAGTTGTGGTGACATAATAATAATTATGGGAAAAATTGGCTAACAATATATTTACATGCATTTTATTGTATTAAAATACTAGTGTGAGACCTGTGCGATGCACAAAAAATATTTTTCTTTATATTTTATAATATAAGTATATATTCAAGTTATATAATATATTGTAAAATGATTTGTAATTCAATTCTCGTTCACAAATTCAAAAGCATGATATCCATGATTTATAGAAGATTGAATGAATTTTTTTTTAAATAAAAATGTGAGCAGATTAAAGAAAATAAAGATTTGTACATATCTTGTAAAAATTGTCAATTACACAGTCAAATTATGGATAAAAATATTAAGCAAATCGCCAATTAAATATAATAATATCACAAAATTTGAAATTAGATAAAAACAAATACTTAGAAAGCTAATGAATAATTGCACCTATTTAATTTATTCGGAGCTATTAGAGCGGGATCCACTTTTTTTGGGGAATATGACTCAAAGCAATAACAAGAATATTTCTAGTGGAACATCTTTCAGAGAAATGGTTCACTAATAGACCGAGGGATAAGTAATTCGACTCGTTCACATCCAGATCATGAATGTTTGGAATCCATGTTATGCAAGGAGACATTGCTTTTGCCAATTCGAATTGAAGGGTGATAAAATCGGTCTATTTTCGGCATCATATCCATAGTTAACGCATTCATCATAGTTAGCAGTTCCAGCTCCGTATCAAGGTCACGATCGATATCGTCACTAGCATCAATATCGATATCATCAATAAGAAAACCTTTAGGCTTGTTATCTAGGAACTTGTTCAGAAATACCGTAATGAAAGGAACATAGGAGTTTATCGCTAGGTATTTATACGTTGAAATAATTAGCAGATCTCAACAGAAAATCACAAGAACAATCAAACAAAAAATGAAAGAGATGGTCGAACTTTTTGTTTAAAAATAAGAAAGAAAAATAGTTAAGAAAATAAAATATGTTTATACTAAATTAAAAGCAACATATGAATAAAAAATCTAAAAATAAAATAAATGTGAAAATAATATTTTGAAGAGTGTAGGCTTTGGGAAAACTGAAATTGGGGACATATTGTTATATTTGTCTTACCATTTATAATCTTGATAAAATATATAGAAAGAAGAGAGAGACAAAAATGAGAAATAATTTTGAATTACAGTAAGATCGGAGAAATTTTAATTTTATATTTTTTAAAATCAAATTCTATTAACGTGATTGAGTGATTTTGATAGCTTAAATTTAATGACTTTCCACAATATAATGAATCTACAATGATTTACGATTTCTAACAAATATTCCAATGTTTATTTCTTATTTTGAATATATTATGAGTTAACAAAATTTTCTTAAAATTCAAATTTGTTTGTATTGAACAACATAAATTAAGCAAATCTTGAAGATTTTTTATATTAATCTATCCAATTAAATTGTAATAATTTATCTTAAAAGAGTTCCACAAATAAATATAGTTTTACATTTATAGAGTGGAAATTTAGGTCGGAAAACAAAATTTAATTTTTTTTACTTATATATATATATATATAAACATATATATATATAAACATATATATAGATTATTGTTTCATTGATTTTATAAGATCGAATGATTTTAATTGGTTTGATAAAATGATTCAAGAAGATCGAATCGTATATTTATTAGATTTCGTATATTTCTTAAATTTCAAAATTTAGTAATTTGATTAATATTCGATAAAATATTTAGATTTCAAATCATATATTAAATATAGTAGTATATTCATCTTGATATCATCTTATTTTGAAACACCTCAATTTGTGAAAAATTTTAGATTTCGACATCGAATCAAAATTTTTAGAATAAAAACGTTCAAATTTAATTTAATAACAATATATTTATTCTACATTAAGTAATAAAGTTTAGGCGAAAAAATAAAATTGCAAAAAAGTCATTTTGTTTATATATATATATATATTTGTATAATTTTTGACAAAATAATTATTTGCACACTAAATTTTCTATGATTATGTTTATAACCTAATTTTGTTATAAAAATATTGTAAAATGCATTGGGCCTATTTGGTTCTACAATCTGCTAGTTCGATCCGGATTGAGTTCAGCTAGTAGTTCAGCGATCTGAAAAAATTATACCGACTCGACTCAACCCAATTTACCCTGTGGCTCGCCTAGCTAGGTTGGGCTAGCCCTATCTGATCAATCTGACAAAGTTTTGGCCCATTCTTGTATCTTCCCAAAAATTCTTGAGTGCAATTGTAGTTAAGAATAAATATTAGGGCGCCAAAATAACAATTTTATATTTGCATTTGAACAGAAATAAAAGTAAAAGAATTTAATATTTAATAAATAAACGTATAGGTAAAGCAAATACACATTCTCTTTCTTTCTTTTTTTTCTTCTTTTATTTCTTTCTTTTTTGCCAACATGCCCAACAACTATCTTTTATCTTTCTCATTTTTTAATTAGTGAATACAGCTATGATACCTTCTGGAATGTTCTACATAAAGGTTTCCTTTTTTTTTTTTTCTTTTTTTTTTTTTGTCTATGGTATTTCATGTTTTAAAACACTAACCAAATAGATGACCAATCTCAACAAATGGAAAGTTTGAAGAGAAGTGTTATTAATTGCTGAAGGAAGGCCACATGCATAGAATATTTTGGTCAAAGAAGAAAGTAGTATAATGTGATGCAACCAAGTCAAATGTCACGAACAGGACATCGAAGCATATTTCACTGGGGAGGAAGATGAGGTAACTTTAACAAGTATTCATACATTGATCGACTATAATAATGACTCGATAGTCAATTCTAGCTACTCAAATCACATTACAAGATATAAAGAAAAGTTGTGAAACCTGACCAAGTATAAAGGTATTCGCACGGTGGTGACCACCACCAATTCAAGACTCCCGATTGCCCACATTGATGAGACAAATATTGTGTCACGGTTCAGTTTGAAGAAAGTGGCACTACACCATGTCTATCACGTACCAAATATGAATAAAAAATTTGTTTGTGCCATAACTTATGGCATTAGGTTACCACGCAACACTCGGTCCTAGCGATGTGGGGGTATATCAAAATCTTAAGATCTCTAGAACACCAATAATGGAGGGACAACGATTAGAGTCAATCTATGTAATGTCAACCTAGCTATCACAAATTCAAGTTCATCATGTTGAAAGGAAGCTCAATGGGATGTAAGGATATAAACTGTGTGTGTTGGCTGCCAATATTTTAAAGTTCATAACTACCATATGATGATTCAAAGTTCAAAGCCAAAATACTATTAGAGTTGGTGCACTCCGATTAGGTCAACGAAATCTGCTACATGGTCAGATTCGTTGACAACTTACGTCGATACTTTGGATTTTCTTTATTAAAGAAGATTTTGCAACCTTTTCAAATTTCTAGGGATTCAAATAAATTGCATAAGCTAAAGATGGAAAGAAGATTCAATGCGTGCGAATAGACAATAGCATCAAACACATGTCAGAAGATTCTTGTAGTATTTACAAAAATACCACATACACCATTATATTTACATGTGCATATACACTGCAACTGAATGATGTAGTCAAGAGAGAGAATCGACATCATAAGAAAATATGTCGTAGCATGACATGCCAAGAATGTACCAGATGATTCTGGGCAGAATGTATAGACAGCAGCACACCGAGTCAACAAACTTCCCCAAGCAAAGCTAGGGTTCGTGATAGCCGACATATCCTAACATGGCATGTTTATAGTGTTCATTGTAATTACTTTATTTTTTATATAATAAAAGGAATTACGCTGTTATCCACATGTTGCTCTGGTTCCTCAAGTTTGAGCCTATCTCATATAATGCAAGTAGATTTCTGGAGTTACGGTTGTTTAATATTTAACTAGGAATCGAAGAGCTTTCCTACAACTTAAGACCAACTAACATTTAAAGGTTATGTTAATCCCAAACCTCCAAGATTCCTCATAACCCATAATAAAAATGACACATTAATTCATTTTCATGATAATTATGAACCTGAAAGTGTTAAAAGGTAAGAAATACTCAATTAATTAATTGCTCTTTGAGTCGAATGATTACGTAAAGAAACATATGAGTGATTAAAAAGAATGGGCAAAAGAGATTCAAAACAAAAGTTTAGCGATTGCTAAACCTCGTACTAATGAAATTCTTGTCAAAATTTAAGCTTTTGCTCTTTGTGGTGGCTTTTAATGGTTTTGCCTTAGCTACCACGAATTAGTATCATCTTTGTAATCATCTGAAGACTTCAGCAATGAGGTTGAAAAGTTGTAAATCTTCCATTTTCAAGTTAAAAAAAATATTGAATTTTCCCTAAATCCACAACAAACATCTATAAAGAATCATAACACACACACACAGATATACATATATATATATATACACACAAATAAAGGGAGGCGAGGGTTGAAGAGAGAGCGATAGAGAGAGGATTTTCTCACCTGGCTCCTAGAAAGCTAGAACCGAGCGAAGAAAGGGAAACCAAATTTCTTTCCACTGACGATAAAGAAATTGGGAAGAAGGAAATTTACGGGGAAGATATACATATATAAATATAAATGGAAATGGAAATGGAAATGGAAATAAAAAAAGATAGGGATATTGGAATCGGGGGATTTGAACCCGACGTGAATCGAACACGCAACCTTCTGATCTGGAGTCAGACGCGCTACCATTGCGCCACGGATCCCCTTGGTTAAAACCTTGTAATTATTATTTATAGATCTATATATCTTATAGGAAAGAATTAAAATTTTAATGATAAATAAAATATTTTCTACCTATAAGATTGATAATAATGCCAATACATATATTTGGAAGAACACATTCGGTTCCTCCAACTTTTTTCCCTCTCAAATTAAGCCTTATACTTTAATTATGTGCTACTTTATTTTGATTGCTCGATCATTGAATTTAATTTATGATCCTCATGTCAACTCTAAATTATAAATAATATAAACACATAATTAATGTCGCGAAAAAATATGGAAATATGATTCACAATGTAAAACAATTCGTATACAAAGTATAAAAATCTGGGATTCTTCGCATCTACTGTTGAGAAGCATCAGTATAAAATATAATAATAAAATAAAATAAATCCAAAAATGGTACACATCTCATCTTTCAAGTAACGGAGACAAGAGTCGTGGATATAAAATCTGGAGCAACAAGCATCATGCCTTCATATCAGTTGGTCAACAATTATCCGGCACTGTGCTGCCTGCAGCCCTTGGGACCGTAGTGCTGGGAGCTACGTCTAACCATCTTCCTACACAAGTAGCAGTAATGGTTCTGACAGGCCCAACAGAATATGTGATTGTTATTGCCCACCTGTAGCCAAACATCACATACAATTATTAGAAACAAAGCACCAGCTCTCCATGCAATAGTAGTAGTAGATTCTGACGTTCATTACTCATTATCACTATTTCTCAACACAAGAAACAACCAAGTTTCAGCACTCCTAACAGCTTGGATTAATTAAAGCACCAAAATGTTGAAAGAGAGCCCCTTTTTTTTTTTTTTTTTTTAAATACTAGCAATTATGGATAGTAATATGATGGTTCTAGGAGGGTGTTGCGCCAAACCAAGGAAAAGCCTCTCAAAGACTGTGCCCAGAACCCACTAGACCAGCATGCCTAGAAATATAATGGTGGTATGCACCACCTTGTCTCTTTGGAAATTGCAAGATACGAATCCCAAAGGCCCAGTCCAAGAACCAAAACTCATTAACTCAGACTTAGTGTACAGTCGAGAAGTGGAAAAAACAGCAACTATTCCTAATTGCAAAAAATAACAACAGCTCAGTTAACTCTAGCCTACTATATACCTCCTTAATCACGGTGGTCCCTGCCCCAAGACCCATTTAACCATCCTAACCTGCCCCAGCATGGGCGAGTTCGTGACAAGTCCAGATTGTAGTGTAACCATTTCCATTCCCAAGTTGGAAAATATGGAGTATATTTCTAGTTTTGTGATTCACTCCCCCTTCCTCGAATAGAGGACAAGGATACAAGAAAAGGTGAAGAAGTCGTGCTTTTTAGTGGGTGCGGTTAGGTTCATTATCTATGCACCACTTGCACAATAGGGCACCACATTCTTCCATTTGCTGAGTTACGGTAATCTGCCAAAATAACCTACTAGAGAGCCCTAAATTGAAGAGAACATGGGAAAATACAAAACAAAGACTAGGCCTCTAGGGAAAGCTTGGAAAATAGAGGGAGAGTAAAGAAGCCTGTGTTAGATTTTAGGTTAAAGTTTAAAAACATGGTCTGACCTGTGTTAGATTTTAGGTTAAAGTTTAAAAACATGGTCTGACCTGTGTTAGATTTTAGGTGAAAGTTTAAAAAAGTATAACTTGCATATTGTTACACTGTAGTTCTTAAAAGTAATTGAAATTTAATTGAGAGGACAGCTTTGGAAGGAAAAAAATTATTTGAGACTGGGTCACACATCTTGCAATGTCCAGAAAATAGGGAAAAAAAGAATTGGAACAGAGGAACAATCAATTGCAAGAGAAGTAATTACATTATTATACCATTGTCATTATCATCAACAATAAAGCCTCCTGTTATGATCACTGTAACAAAACAAAAGTAATCATCACTTTCACTGGCCAGGATTGAAATCACAATTTCCGTCCTTGTACACTGGCGTGCATGTATTAACATCAGTATTTACTTCTTAAATTACTATCTTTTGCAACAAGGATTTTTCTGGAAATTCTTTATCATTTTATTATTATTATTCTAAATGCAAATCAACACCTTAAACAAATTTCAGCCCTTCAACTACTACCACAACGAATGTATCTATAGCGGGGCCAGTAATCCACACTAACCTCTACCTGCCTTTTATTTATGTATTATGTTATTAAAGCTAATGCTGGTATAATCAGTACAAATAACAACTCCAATGTGATTGAGAGACCAAGTTAGCCCTTTCCTAACCTTCACATTCTCTTGACCGCAATTAGGGCAGGGATGAGGATGACCATCACCAGCTTCAGCTAACCTTTGATTTCGAAGCTGACCGACAGCTTGGCGGTCATTTATCCTTGCCTCCCACCTCTCAATTTCTTCTGCAGGAAATAGTTCACAGATCCCTTCCCTTCAGTGGAGAAACACCCATCAGTTCAAAAATTAGCAATAAATTTCATTGATTGAATAAATTACAAAATATTTTTTTCACATAGCAGAGAGCAAACCTGAAATGCTCATAACCAGAGATTGCCTGATTACACCGATAGCAAAAATATTCCCCACAATTATCGCACACCATCTTGTTGCAACCTTCAGTTCGAGATATAGCCATCTTACAAGAAGGGCATTGTTTGGCAAAACGATTGATCTCTTTCATACTAAGAATCTGATTTATCAAATCTGCCTCACGCTGCCTTTGTTCGCCTTTCATCATAGTAGAGTTTTGTCGCTCCTGATGTAAGGATAAAGACCCCAATTAAGAATTACAAGAATTCTTAACTCAAGAAAATTAATGTGATAAAAGATAAGAACTAGGATAAGGTACTCCCGAAATAGACTTTGACCACCTTATTATACATATAACTATAAAAGAAATGAAAACTCCCCTTTACAGGAAGTACATCTCCTTTGGTTGAAAGAAAAGGAACAATAAAGAAAGTAATCTTATCACTGTATAAAATTCCATATAATCCTAGGTAGAGAATCATCACACTCCAAGAAGGACAAGTTTATAACTTAATGTAATAAGTACCAATACCAATAATAGACCAGAAAATAAGTTCTAACTCAAAATTACAAGCCATAGAATCTGCTGAATATTATGCATCTAAATTAACAAGAAACCTCCTATGTCACAACATTTTGCAGCTAATCTTGTCAATCTTCTGTCACAAACTAACAAGAATTTCCATGTACAGAAATGAAAAAATGAAGTTCATGTCTAATGGAGAACCCATACCTGCAGAATTACAAGTTTCATCTCTGGTGTCATACACGCAACTCCAACATGCCGCCGTTCCTTACAAAGTGTGCAGAAGCTGTAGTAGCACTTTGAACATTGCGCATGGTCGTCTTCATCCTCTAGGCAGGCTGTTTCACATCTTGGGCAGTAAACAACATCAGTCATTGAATCCAGTGTTTTCTGTAACATTAAGGACTCCCAACGCTCAAACTCCTCTTCTCCAAGTATTCTCTTGAGTAAACCAGGAGGAATCATGCCCCCACATTTTGCTTCTGGACACTGAATTTTTAATACTGTTCCTTCCGTTATATGAATGTCAGATAAAGTCTTCAAGCATTTCTTGCAAAAGAAGTGCTGACAAGGCAGTCTAATGAACTCTGAACCTGCATAATTAATATCAAAAGATAAGTTCAAAGCTAACAAGAAATCTAGATCTGCAGTTTTACATTTTCAGTTTAGAATTCAACTTGCCCGAAAAAAAAAGTTATAGACATGTATCAAGTATCCATAGCTTATGTGGGAACGTGGTCAGAGAATACTAGATCCACAGGGCAGTAGTCAAGCTTTAGAGTTTAGATGTAAAACAATTTTACAATTTTAACAAATTAATAAAAAGATTAAAATGCCCTCCATAAAAGAAAGAAAAAAAAATCAATAAAGGTGAAAAAGATAACAGATGTAAGTAAGCAAGCTAAGCCTGCTATTACATCATAAAATCAAGCACAAACCTCAAAAATCACTTTAGCTGTAATAATATGTTCATAAGGGACTGCTGTTTCTCATACAATGGTATTGTCATCACACAAACAAACCAATAGATTTACTTGCCAAGATGAATTTATACCATTCCCCTCTCCACAACAACAAATTGAACTAAAAAAAGAAACCAAGACTTTAGAGTCATTTCTCTTTAGAGAATGATGAAGCAAATTCATGAAATGATATCCAGCAAGACAGTGCCAACAAGTTTATAACTTTCTGGTTTAAATTCATGTTTTCTTTTGCTTGGAGATTCTTCACTTAATTCACACATGTAACTTGTACAATTTGGGATGTCGCCAACATAAGACATACCAATAAGCTCACTGAAACAGATTGGACATTCTTGGATGTTTCTGCAGAAATTCTCATGGCGCTGTTCATCATTATAACTCTTTATCTTGGGAACATCAATATCAGGGGAGACACATCCTGAAATTGCTCTCCTATCTTCATTATGTCTTAAGCCATAGGGTCCAAGAACTATTTCAGCATCAAAACCAAGATGAGAGAGGGTACAGCCTTGTAACCACTCCAGCCACTGGTATAAAACCTCCTCCCCAGCCTGTTCTTGCCAAATGGAATCAAGCTTCCAGCAGAGATCAGATACTTTACCTGATCCCAACCATTGAACATATATAGTGAAGTGTGGAGAGGATTTGTTTGGGTACGATTTAGGTAATAAACATGTCAATATAATTGGTGGGAGATATTCGACTTGGAAAGAGTAAGAGAAATCCGAAGAATCCTCAGTACAGTTGTCATGGAAAGTAGACGAGTTTAACTTTGCAATAATTGGAAATCCTTTGGGCACTTCAACATGAATGTGAGCCTGCACAGCATAATCAGAATAAAAATTTGTTTCTGGAAAAAAACATATATTTGTACTCACTTATCTACCTGGAAACACTTTAATCCACTTTGGTCCTCTAGAATGAAAATGTTATCTCCATAAATAGATGCCACAGCTAGTAGCTGCAAAACAATAAAAGAAAGTGAGAGGCAGGCAAGAGAGAGAGAGAGACAGATAGCAGTCCCAGGCACATGCACACACAGTGATAGAACTTGATCTAAAAAGAACTTAGAAATCTTCTCAGTACAGTGACCTTTTTTCATTGAGCCTGCATTCATTTTTAAAACTAGTTAGGCATTTATAACAGGACATTATAAATAGGATTTATCGTTTCTATCGTCCCTCATTGATGTTAACTTTAAACTTCCAAAAGCATGTTCCTTGCAAATTCATTCTAGATTCTGAATTCATTAGTTATGATGACCATGAGAGCATAAATTTCATCTTCAGCATCTTCAAGCAAGTCTAGTTTTCTCCTAAAAAATCATTATAGTTGAGAGAAGCTAGAGCTGAGTATATTGCCTGGAACTCCAAAAATCAATTACATTGACATATCTTGGAGAGAATGGGCATTCAGTGTGCCACTTGGAGAGTGTGTGTGTGTGTGTGTGTGTGTGTGTGAAATGAAAAGGAACATTCCCAACATGATTGATGGCATGGCCAAAACCTTAGACGATATGTGACACATTCTGAAGTCAAATAAGATCCTTCTACCTATATTCAAAAAATCAAAGGAGCTAGATCGAGATTTACAAAAAAAAAATTAATAATAATAATAAATCAATTTCCCGAACAAAATCCTACTTGTTTTAGATAGTGCAAAACTTCCTACAAGATAACATCTATTCATTTAAATATATATATGTGTGTGTGTGTGTGTGTGTGTGTAGTTGGATTAAAAGTCTCTTTCCTTCTCTCAAAATAAATATTACATCAACAGTATTCGTACAGCATCACAAATATGATTTTTTCTTGTTATCACACTGTTGTCCATAAATCGAACACCAATATGCATACAAGCATACATATATACATACATATATTTTTAATTTTTTTTACATCCACAAAAATATTTAATACTAATCACACAGGAATATACACACACCTTACTGGAGCAATGCCATACCATAGAATTATAAAGAATATCATGGTTGTGTCCTGCCAACTCTTATGGTCCTATTCATACCCATGGATCCCAGCATCAAAGTCCGAATCTAATAGATTGCCTAGAAAAATGATTCATAATAAAATGGGATAGTATCATATACTACTTCTGCTTCCCATGTTAGTAGTTGGACTTAAGTCCTTACGCAGCATCTCACTCACGTAACTGAATCAAAATAGTCTTTTAATATTCTGTAATGTCTTGAGTATTATTTTCAGTATAAAATTGCTTTCAAGAACATGCCTCTTTGAATAATGTGCTAGGAAATTGAATATACTTCAGATTATAAATTTGCATATTTCAGTATGGTAGTGCAAATCAATATTTTATCATTTCTATGTTATAATTAATGATAGTGTGCTAGTTTCTATTTTATAATTAACAAATAGCATGCCAGTTTTCATTTGTCCATCTACTTTCCACCAGATTGGGAGGGTGTAAAAGGATACCTACATCAAGCACGGCATGATACGTAGGCATGTAAGAATTCTTGCTGTTTCTTACAGCTTTCTTGTGCATTCTTCAGTTTTTGGGTGAGCAACCTCATTCTATTCCCTTTCATTTACAATTGTTGCATCAATACATCCACCATTCTCACATGTAGTGTGGGTAATATTCATAAGCTTGAGATAGAGGGAGATGGAAGGAGGGGTGTGGACCTTGTATCCAGAAGGTCTCAAATTTGTCTTTTTTACTTTTCTAACAAAGAATACCGATGCCAAAGTCTATGGAGAATCTAAAATACTTGTATGGTGAAGCTAAATCATCTATACCTATCCATATTTCCTGCGCTTCTTAAGAGAGTCCCACTCCCATTCTTATCCATTTAACGACACTTCAGAAAGTCTTTTGAGTCCAATGCACCCTCTCTGACATACATAAGCTGAGAGTGTAGATAGGTGCCTTATGTAGATTGAACAACTTCCACAACTATTATTCATATACAGAGTCTGCTTTCCGAGATCATTAGCTTGATACATGCTATTGGTATATGGTTACCCAAAGTGCTATAAAACTAATCAAATACGTTTTCCCCTTTCTAACTTGTCACATCATTAATGCTCAGCCAGATGCCTTAAATATTTTATCTTCTCCTTTATAAAGTTCTAGTTCATCTATAAGGACCTCAAGTACAGACATTAAAACTTAAGACAGCAAAATAGATATATCAATTATACTCCCAAGTTGACCGTTGTCAATGAGCGTCGGTTTTTAAGTTCAATAAATAGGACCATTGTAAAAATCCCCAGCTAGGCGCTAGGCTGCCCTAGGCGGCACGTTTTTTCCCTGATTCAGACCTGTGCCCTGATCAGGTGTTAAGGTCCATTCCACTGCCCGTCTGGTGCCTAGTGCCTAGTGCCTTTTCAACTTTGATAACTGGCACGAACTAAAAAAAAAAAAAAAAAAACCGTGCATTTCACCAACACTAAGTAAAAGCAAGGCACAGGCCACAAAGCAAAGCATCACATGGTTACACCAGACAGGCAATAAATCATCATATAATTGTCAAATTAATTGATTAAAATAACAATTATGACACATTCTTTAAGATACAAACAAAACTGAACCGACCATTAACCAATACCTCATCCTCCTGTAGCTGTTTATTGATCCTCAGCTGCTCCTCCGACAACTCAGGCTCTACAGCACTCAGTCTGAGCTCCTCTAATCTCTTAACAGTCTGATCTTCATCTTCTTCATCATTTAATTTCGACCCTTCAGCTTTTTTATTCCCCTCTCCACTGTCTGCCCCTAACCCCTGAACTTCACCACTACCAGAACCCAAATTCAATCCTGCGCCCAACCCACCATCACCACCCTCTTCGTTGCCACTTACATCACCACGATTTGAATCAGAATTCAATTTTGAGCCAGAACCACCACCAGAAGCAGAATCCCCCTCTTTCCTCTGAGACTTCCGCGCAGACCGAGACTTCTTCCCTCGATTCTTTGGAGCCCAGCTGAAATTAATGAGATTCGGAGGGTGTTTCTGGTCTTCTGGCGTCGATGCTGAGCAAGAAGCTGGCTCTTGGGTTGGGGTCTGGTGATCAAGAATGGGTCTGAGAGTCCAGTTTTCATCAATTTGGTGTGGTTTACGATGAGAGCGAGAGCTTCTCTCCCTCCTATGGTCCCCTCCCCTTGAAGACATGGCTATGGACTTTTCTCGGACTAGATCGTGGATGACTGTTAATTGCGGGTTTTCATTTCTCCACAAATCGGTTAGGTATGTATGTATTACTGTAAGTCTCTGAAAGATGGCAATTTAATAAGCAGAGCCTAAGGAAAAAATTTCCTTATTTTTTAAATTGAGTGATTTTAGGTATAATTAGATGATCGTATAATATATTTTATTACATTAATAATATATAATAAATTATATTATTTATTATTACTATTATTATAAAATATATATAATAATTAATTAGATTTAATATTATGTAATTTACTTTTATGTTATATTAGATTCTCTTTCTCTATAAAGTTATTATAATTAAATAATACATTCTATAATATTTTGAATCACTAAATCTATTAAAAACAATAAATTATAATAATGTATAAATTAATGGTTTATTGAGTTCATGGGCTAATAAATAATTGCGTACAGGCCCAGTGGTGGAACTCTTGGACCCATGAGCTGATAAGTACATGCCCACAGCCAAGCCCATTTTCTGAAACCAACCCAAAACTCAGTTTTGCTTTCAGAAATCATCTTATTAACAAATTCTGGTATTTGTTTTTTTTTTTTAAATAAAAAAGAAAATTCCAGTACTTTAGCAAAACCCAAATATCTAGGCATATATAATTTGTAATTAGATTCCTTAGTTATATCATGACTGATTCAGTAAATGTTGCTCCATTTGTTACTATTTTATTTTCTTAGATATTTTCCCCTTTTATTTATTTTAAGCTTGAGATATATTATTTTAAGATGGGATTCTTTTTAGATCCCAAAGTTTTAGGTGTTTCATTACTTTATAAAAATACTTTGTACACCACCTTATTATTCACCCAAACCAGATTCTATTCACATGGTTTCAATCATTGAGAGTGGATATTTGGTTCTCCACCCAATCACCCCCCCCCCACACACACACCAATTAGGTTTTGAGTTTTTTTCTTAATATATTGAGTTATTTTAATTTAATTAGTATTTCTTCCGCACAATTTATAATGTAATAAATAATAAAAATAGTAATATAATTTTAAAATAAAATAATAATTAATCAAAATATATTTTTAACAAAAATAATTTTAAAAATATCTTACAATATAAAAATATAATAAAATTTAAAATATACAATTAATCTATGACAAAATTTATATTTTTTATATATGCAATATAAATATCAAATTAAAGATCATGAAAAAATGATTAATTAATATATTTTTTATCAAAAATAAAGTTAGGATGAAAATGTGTAAGCATTTAAAAATTAGAGTGAAAAAACAAAAAAGCAAGAACAAATCTAACTGGATGGTATACTTTATAAAAATATAAAGAAGATTTATGCCAGAAGAATCTTGTAATTATTCCCAACTATCCTTCTGTTATATAAATATAGATAGATTAAAAATGTATCACATAGGCAAATATCTTTTCCAATAAACATCGATTATTTTATGCAAATAAAAATATAAGGATTCTAATAAAAAATAAAAAAGTATGAGATCCTAATGTTTATAATGAAGTTCAAATAGTCATATATATATATAGGAAAATTTTATGTGAATTTACGTACACCATACAATTTGGTTGTCGGTTTTTGTAATATAACGTATTTTCTTGTCTGAATGATATTACTTGCTATTTTAAAAATGTATTACTTGTTACCTTATAAAATTATATTTAAATTTTTAATAGTATAATTTCTCAAAAAGAAATATATTATTAATTTACTTTAAAAATCTACATTGAATTGTACTTGAGTCTGACGTGGACAACTACAGGAAATCTACTCTATATTATACTCTATATGAGAGACTTTAAAAGATGATGCGATTCGCCTTGCAATTTGTATGTAATTAATTAGAAGGAATATGATAGCGGCAATGGGTGCAAGAAAAGAGGTTTGATTGGAGGAAAAAAATATTCGAATTTTGGGAAAAGGAATAAGAAGAAGGAATATAGAATATCTTATCCATCCATAAAGGAATTTTTAAAAAGATGCCCAATTTTACTTTTAATTATGTGTTCCCACACCCCATCACCATCATATTTATTTAATTTTACATATATTCCACTAATCATACTTACACGCTCAATTATGTGTGTATATATATATGTATAGATACATTTAAATGTTAATATAATTAGTTGAACTATTTTTAAAAATTTGAATGAATCGTATGTGTGTATACATATATATAGTTATACGTATATACACAATATAACAAAATTAATAGAAGCAATAGTTATGATACTCGAATAAAGTATACTTCAAACATAAACTCAAACTCAGAGATTCTTTGAAGCCGTTTTATAAAAATAATATCAAAATATACGTTCATAGAAAAATATATATAGAAAATTAAAATGACAAAGAGTTAGGTGAAAAATATGCATGATATCATATAAACTTTAATCAAAGTTGTGACACCCATGTCAACCATTTCACCCATCACGCAAAGAAATCGAGACAAACAATCATATCTTTCATTATATTACCATCCACTATTTGCCAAACCAACCAAAAAATAAATATATAAATCCCTACAACATCAAGCTGGACGTCCCTTGATCAAATTGGATTGGCTTGATGATGCCCAAAAGGATGACATGTGATGATAATCCCATACTATGGAAGTATTGTTGGGAAGAGATCTCACACTAAGCACAAGTTTGATATCTTGTACATTTAATTTTGATATTTTAATAAACACAATTTCGTAAAATTCAGACAACAACTGAACTAAAAATTAGGATACAACAACCAAGATATTTATATTGTACTTGTATATTGAATATTCACTGCGTAATTAAAATCTTGGCACACGTTAAAAAAAAAACTAAATAAATTTAGAAAACATTAAATATTATATTTAATACGGAGTAAATTTTGCTTACTGGAGGATACTGGGTTTTTAAAAAACGATAAAATGGAGTCTCCTTTTTTCCTTGGGCAATTGAAAGTACTTAATTTAGGAAGAGAAGTCCACCAATAAATTGAGCACAAAAATTCCTTTTATGGAAGACTAATTTAAAGTGGGGCCCAATGTATTGCATTCCGCTCAACTTGGAGGGCCCTACCCTATGACCATCCATTTCAACCAATTCTTGATTTCTTCTTATGCATGAAATATTCTTTTACCATTTCTGGCCTGGAAACCTGACCGCTGCATTTTGACTTATAAAATGGATTCAAGCACCGGACTGAATGTGGGTTCCTAGATTTCTTCATTTGGATGGACCCTAAAATATTACTTCACACAAAAATGACGAATTTAAGATTTATATTAATTTAAATAACTATTAATCTCGTTATATATAAATGGATAAGTTATTTGTGCTGTATTTCAAATATTAAAGAAGAAAGAAAAATCTCTTAGAGTTTATATATTCAAAATTATTTTTCACAATTCAAATTATTTACTACTTATTAATAGAAATAAGATATTATAAGAAAATGGTGCAAATTAAGCACTTGTCTCTTTTAGATTTGCAGATTTATTGGAAATATAATTTCATTTTTTAAGAAATTGCAACTTCATTTCCTTTAAATTTTTGGAGTGACCCGTGTAATTAAGGTTGTACTGGCTCAAAATTTCTTTGAGCCGTTAATGATTGATATCAGATAAATTTAGTTAAATTTTGAATCTTGATAAATTTGTAAAATACAGCCAAATACATATAAATTTAAATATTTAATCAAATAATATACTATTTTTGTAAGAGAGAAAAATCATATTTTGTCTTATAAACCTTGGTCCTTCTTTTATATTCCTCACCAAAAGAGACTTGGAATAAATTGTTTAGAACTTATGTATGAGGCTCATCTCAAAGGTTCTTTCAAAATATCCACCGTAATTCTCCACAGTAGTTGAGTGTATTAATAATGATATGGAAAAGTTAACTCAGAAAATCAATCGTGTGAGTAATATATTCGCGAAAATTAATTGTGCAGGTAGAACAATTGAGTAAATAACACAATCAAGTAAGTCAATTATTTAAGCAACACAATCGAAAATTAATTGTGTAAGCATATTATTTAAGCAACAAAATCGAGTAATCATATAAGGTGTAAAGTGAAGGGCGCAACCTACTTGATTAAGAGTATTTTGATTAATATAGATATAACATATAATCTTATAATTTTGATAATAAAAAATAATATTATTCAATATTCTTAGTAGACATGTTAAATGTTTATTAATAATAATAACTTCACCACCGCCGACAATATTAACAATATAATAAAAGAAACCAAATAAAAGATGTGGATAAAATATTTATTCTATGGTTTCTATGTACATCACGAGACACAAATGTGTTTGGCATGAATCTCCCATGATATTTTTCCTTTTTTATTTTCATTTTATTTATTTTGACAAACTTATTATTTTATTTTATTCTTCCCTACAGACATCCCAAATCCATATTTGGTTAGTGGATCCTTCACGTTCTCTCTTCCTCGAGACTCTATTCGGTCACGAAATAAAAGATTTGAAGAATATTTCAATAAAATTCAACAAAATATTATAGTTACGGTACCTTTTACATCTACCTACGTTCAACTTTTACATATAACATGTGCAAAGATGAATTGGATGTTAGCCCGTGAAAAAAAAAATATTCAAATAAGGCATAAGTTTCTCGGTGCATGTTTTCGTTGATGTTGGAGTAATTTAATGGATTTAAATCATATGAGTAATGGATATAATTAATTTTAAATACAAAATATTGTCAAATAAAACATATTGTCCTCCTTTTATTCTGAGCATCTTCAAATCAACCCCATTTGTCTATTTACTAGCTCATTGTTGATCGTCACATAATATATAATTAATTTTTTTAAGATATTCTGAAATTGAAAAAGAGGTATAGTGTTTTTTCCTTCTTTAAAATTTTGACAAATATCAATAAATAATGATATTAATTTTGATATCAGTAAAATTACAGTAACACTTAACTTACATTATTATTGAATGAGGTTATATCACAAAATCTTTAAATCTAAATAATATTTAAACAGATAAAGTATGACCTGAAAGTCTCAAGTCAAGAGTCAATATAATATATATATATATATATATATGACATGTGTGAGCAGTGAGACATAGGTCCACCCAAAATAGTCAACCCAAATATGAGGGAGAAAAATAAATTGCACGTCACTATCTTGTCCTTTTATTTCAGCCCTCTTCACTCACGCGTTCTCACTGTGCGGCTGGAATCCGCATAATCACCCCAGAATATGCCACGTAGACTCCCTTAACTTCATAGTCATTTTATATTTATTTATATCTTTATATTTAATTTGGTTGTCTCCTTTCGGGAAAGCTCTCGTAATATTAACAATTTTTTTCTTTTACGAATTTAAAAAATTTGTATTTATCTTAAATCTTGAATATTCGATATAAACTACATATATAAATCAATAATATAATGCGTACGTGATGTTTATCGACAGCAATATAATAATTCAAGAAGCTACACAACACATAGCTTATATTGTTTAATGATCTAGAATATAATATTAATTATTAATTAGCTCAAATTAAATAAATAAACAATTTCTAAATAATACTTACTTGTTTCAAAATAAAAGTTTGATTTTCTAATATTATAATTTTTATATTTGATTTATTATATTAATGTACAATATTTTTGTACAATATTTTAAATATAATAAATATAATGTTTTATATTTGTTAATTTAACTCATTTAATTTAAAAATTCAAACGCGTGGTCTCCGATGGACGAGGTCAACTGCTCCACAATCTTTGGCTGCTCTTAGGGGCAATAATTTAGCAATTTATTTTCTGTCTGTCTGTCTCTCTCTCTCTCTCTCTTTTTTTTTTCCAACGTGTTAAGCCGATTTTGAACGACAAGTGTAGATATGCAGTTGCAGTTTGTAAATAGATAAGAAAGTGTGTAAAAACTCAATAGTAGAAGCACATTCCAAGATTGTGAATCAAGATGATGATTCTAATCAAGTTCAATAGTAGAAGATCTTGCTTTGCATATTCTAAAGTTATAAATCGAGTAACTTATACATTGTTTGCATAAAACATTGTTTCAATTAAAGAGATTTATGAAAAGAAAAATGGATTTTTTTCAAAGTATTTCTTATCATTTTGTTTGCTACATAATATTTTTATATAGTATTCTGTATAAACATCATAAATTGTGCACTATGCAATTCAACCATTATACAAGTATTAAAAGCTTAAACACCCTGAAGCAAACACCATTTTATCTGTACCAACAAATCCACTTTATAGTAAAATCATTTCCTCATCCTTATTACATGAAGTATAGGGTTGATAATTTGTGCTAATGTATTTTGTACCGTGGCATACACAAAAATAAAAAATAAAACACGTGTATTTATAATAAATTGACTCAGTAATAATATAAATATAATTTTAAATATAAGCTTCTTGTTATTATTTTTAGTAATTGTATATAATATAAAATGTAAACAACGGTCACAAGAATTAACATAAATAAAGATAATTGGTAGTTGTTTATTGGTGGGTATTGAATAAGATGTAGTTTTCAGGGCATTTGTCGAGCGATTTTGAATTATTTATGATCATATCTCCGGGCAGATATACAGATCTTTGATGGAGTTTGGATTTTTAATCTCAATCATCTAAATGAGTGGTATCAAATTTTCATTAAATGAGTGATTACTTATTTTACGAAACAAAAAGGGCCATTAAAAATCTGTATATGTAAACACATTGGTTGTCTGCGGTGTTTTCTTTATATACAAAAATTATGATATTTTTAATTAAAAAGTAGTACATTGTAATTTTTTAAAAATAAATTCATAAAAAAATATTAATTTTATTTAACTAATTACCAAAAAATAGTTAAGTGCATAATACTTTCACTAAAATGCAATATCGTGAAATAATAATACTATTAGAAAATTTTGAATTTTTATTTTTTTTACTTTTAAAGAAAAGAATTATGTTCAAAATACGCGCTTATAGAAAAAGCCTACACTATAATAGACGTTGAGTCAGAGATCTTTCGCATAGATCTGAATATAGTTTGTTAGAATTTATACATTTGTGATAATTTTGAATTATAATATATATAATTGATGCATATAAGTTTTTGGGTGATATATTGAAATAATTTCTTTACTAATTTAAGGAGATTGTACACATTCAAGTTTGTTTGCATTTTGTAATTATATTAATATAATGCAATTTTCTTCCTATAACAAGTAAAGCCAGAAAGAGAATGGAAATAAATTTTATAACATAATCTATGCTTAGAGTTTTACCTATTCATACGATCTTAGTCCAAATTTTCTGTTATAACTCCAATTTTTATAAATATTTATAATGAAAAAAAGTTATATATATATATACACACACATATAAAGAAGGACATGTATAATGGGTGTGAAATAAAATATTTTAAAATTTTTATCATTTTTGGAAAATTATAAAATTTTCATAAAAATTCAAACTTAGATCCTCACTTTTATGTGACGATGATGTATCGGCACTTTACTCCAGCATATAGCCATGTATATCTCTTTTCTGAGCCTTCTCTAGTTGTCTCTTACCCTGCCTCTCTCTCTCTCTCTCTCTCAATCTATTCTCGCTCTCAAAAGATTCGGGCACACAGACATGCAGAACCCTGTATGCCTACGGAACTAATCGAATTTCAATCAGATTTGGGAAAATTGAACCTAACCTCATTGAATTCGACCCATTTCGAAAACACCTAAATTTGAATGGTTATGAGATTTTTATCGCTTTCATCAATTGAGATATATCATTTCGTCGAAGAAATATTTTCATGGAGGAGCCAATGGGGCGAAGATTTGCAGTAGGATACGCTCTGGCTTCCAAAAAACAAGCGAGTTTCATTCAAATTTCTCTGATAAATGTCGCGAAAGAGAAGAACATCGATCTTATCAAGATCGATTTGGGAAAGCCCTTAATCGAACAGGGGCCCTTCGATTTGGTCCTCCATAAAATCTACGGCACAGAGTGGAGGCAACAGCTGGCCGACTACTCCGCTTACAACCCTAACGTTTTGATTATCGATTCCCCTGATGCAATTGAAAGGCTTCACAATCGCATTTCCATGCTAGAGGTGGTTGCGGAGTTGAATGTCGTCGAATGCGATGCGGTGTCGTTTGGGATTCCGAAGCAGACTGCCGTTTATGACGCGGGGGCGGTGAGTGAGAAGAATTTGGAGGGCGTGGGGCTGAAGTTTCCGGTGATTGCGAAGCCTCTGGTGGCGGACGGAAGCGCCAAATCGCACAAAATGTCGCTGGTCTATAACAGGGACGGGCTAAGCAAGCTGAAACCACCGGTTGTGCTGCAGGAGTTTGTGAATCATGGGGGGGTTATCTTCAAGGTGTATGTCGTTGGGGACTATGTGAAATGTGTGAAGAGGAAGTCTCTGCCCGATGTGAATGAGGAGAACTTGGAAAATGTGAAGGGTTTGTTGCTGTTTTCCCAGGTTTCGAATCTTAACAGTGTGGAGAGGTGTGGTGATACGTATTACAAGATGATGGACTTGGAAGATGGGAAAACAGAGATTCCTCCTATGACCTTACTGGTGGATATTGCGAGGGGACTGAGGCTTGCAATGGGGCTGCATTTGTTCAATTTTGATGTGATTAGGGACACTAGGATTGGCAATAGGTACCTTGTGATTGATATTAACTATTTCCCAGGTTATGCAAAGATGCCTTGCTATGAACATGTTTTGACAGACTTTTTCAGGGATGTTTTGAACAAGAAGAAGGATGTGAATTTGGACGGTTTGAGTAAGATTAGCTGTGATAATGAGGTTAGGAGGTTGGTGAGTAATACTGGATGTGATGAGGATGATGGAGCTGCTCTTCCATTATCGCCTTTGAAAAACGATGGCAACGAGAACCCGATTCAAGTGTAAGAAGCCAATTCATTCTCTTGACTAGATAGGGAAACTAGAACAGTAGTTAATAAGTATATTTTGATTGCTTTGGATCTGCTGCAAAACTAGCATGAAGTGGTGTGCTGTGTTTCTCATGTATATTTCAGTTGCTGAGACAGGTAAGACAGTTCATTCTCAACTACTGTCGAAAGTGTTGTTAGGAATCTCTACGTTTTTTTACTTACGGACAAATGTATTACCTGACTTGAGAAATCGTTCTGATAACTCTTATATCAACTGAAATTGTATAGTTCTGTGTGTTGCAATTCACTTGTTACATGCGTATAACTGTGTAGCATGAGCGGAAGTCAAGAAATACAAGTCATTTTTCTTCATCCCTGAGATTGTTAACCATAAAGCAATAATTAACTGATGAGCTTGGAAAAGATAAAAAAGTTGAAAATACATGTGGATAACTTTGAGTTAGATGATTCTGATGATTGCTGGTCAAATAGAATGCTGAAATAGGGGGCCATATCTGGGAAAAATATGAGTTCCTCTTCAGATACAGCAATCGTTGTCGCTTTTACAATATTTTCGGGCCAGTCCCTCTTACTGATAGAGTTATGATATTGGCTTCATGAAAACTGTTTCAAGAAGTTGGCATATGCTTGTAAACCTAAGGTTGCATCTGGATTGAAAGATTCGAGGATAGAATTGAAATCCATAAGAACATATTGATTGGTGATTGTGTGAATTGTTACAAATATGAAATCCTTAACTTTCCATTTTGAGGTAATTTTTGTGGGATTTAGGTGGAACTTGCATTTGAATCCCTCAATCCAAATGCAACTTAAATGTGGTACCTGCATTGTTGACAAAGGCCGATCCCAATTAGGTTCTTGGAACAATGAAGCTTTCTGTGTAAACATGATATGTTTATGGCCACTAATTTGCAATATTAAATCTTCTGTGGGAGGGTCACTTCTATATGTTGATTTATGATATGTTGGTGTTTCTCGATGATGATATCCAGTCCACTTATCTCAGTTAATCAAAGAAAGTGCATAGATGTCTCTTTTCTGACATTAGCCAGCAAATTTATGCATCCATAGTTATCAGATCAAAATTATTGATAGTGAGTTGTATATTTCTCTTGCTGTTTTAATGATGGAACTTGCTTTTTACATCTGTTTATGGTCGAATATCAGTGCTCGGTTCCAGGGTGAATGTATTTTCCTGTGAACCCTAAGAATAGCGTATTTTGGTTATTTCATTGATACATTTTCTAATGCAAAGAAGCAACCGTGTGTGGATTGCAAGCATGGGGAATTTCATATAACCACATATAGAGAATAAGGTAGACAAGATAAATAAACCGAAGCAGATTAAATAATTTAAGCCTTTTTTTAATTGGTCGTTTGTAGGCTGTAGCATAGCAGGCTACCATTTGGTGATGTCTCAGTTTGTCTGTTTTTCTTCATAATCTTTTGTGTTGATTGACCCTTAAAACGTGTAAACATATGATTAAATGTTAACGTGTTGTGTTATTGACATGCTCATAATCTGCAACTAACTTGTCGGACATGCTACTATGTTTCCAATGGATCATTGTATTTTGTCACTAACAGGTTTACGTCTCATCTGATTAATTTATTTTTTGCTGATATGATATACGACTCAAGATGTTTTGTGTCGAATCGCATTGACGCACTAAGGCTAAATACTAAGCTATTATTTTAGTTTTGTGTTATCTGGTGGTGTCGAGTTTTGCCACTATTATAATTATGTGTGAAAATTCAATTTTATAGTTTAAGGTTAAAATAAAAGGGGGAAATTGCAAAGTGTAGTAGTGAGCTTCGAGTCAAAAAAGATATACATTACAGACCACGAACCTTAAAATATATAATACTCCCCCAATGTGTTTACAACTTTTAGATATAACAATATTTTAAGTTGCACGCTGCGTGCACTGTTAGAAAAGTTACAGTACTACAATTTGAACTTCCTAATGTAAACTTCCATCCCCATTTTTAAACTACATTTTGAGTTGTAGTGCTCAAAGTCAATAATACACTCTAATTTCTTGGATTTCTTTTCAATCCCAGGCAAATTTTATTGACCCACAAACCACACCCATTAATATCCAAACATATAGATATGCGCACACATGCGCGTGCCCACAAATAAATAAATAAATAAAAATTATGCTTATTAAATATATGGATCTCTTATTTATAATAAATTGGATCATTTCTAAAAAATGGTAAATTTGTTTGAATTCTAACTGACTTAATGATTCGTGTAAGAACATGTGACCCTAGTGCCGACTGAATATGCTCACTTTTCTGCTTACGCACATTTTAAATTTTGTGTGTATAATATAATTTCCTTTAGGTACTTAAAAGTATTACTTACACACTCCCTCCCAAAACATGTGTCTTTAAGATTACATTTTTTTTAATTGTCTATTTGATTAATGTCTAAATTTTTAAAAACTGTAAATTCACACCTATACGACTATTTTTACTTCTTGATATAACTCATTCAATTATATATAATTTATTTTTAAAATAAATTAATTAATTTTTGGTTTGATAAATAAAACGAGACCTTAATTTTTGAAATATTACTCTATTTTGGGATAAAAAATGATCTTTAACCACGACTCTTTCTTTTTATAAGATGAGTGAGTATTTCTTTTTCACAACAGCATATTATTTTCACTGAAAAAATATTATGGTGTTAATTAAACTCTTTTGTAATTAGTTAAATTAATGTATTATATTTATTGTGAAAAAAATTGTATTTTTACCCATAAAATAATATATATTTGAAATATTATCTTTTGCGTGTGCATTGGGTAAATGTGTGCACGAAGACCATTTGATCTTTTATGAACCAAACTGAATTTATTTTTTTACTAAGGATTTTGATATTATTCAATTATCCAAATTCCAAGTTTTATTGAACCAAATCAAATACAAAATTATCTTGAACTAAAAATCAAATATAAAAAAATTAAAATTTAAATAGCCTAACATAAATAATAATAAAGAAACCATTTCCTTTTTTTAATATTTATTAAATATTAACAAATATATAATACATGTAAAATATCACAATTATGTTTCCTCACAGTTTCATTTTGTTTTATATAAATATTTTGTTTTTTAAAATAAAAGCTTCATATTTCCAAGTCTCCTTTTCAAGCTATTTCAGATCGTTAATACTGAATGTTCATGTCAAATTTATTTGGTGTCCTGTTGTGTCGATTATTTAATATTTTAATATGGTATAAATATCGAATTTTAGAAATCGATTTGATGTCAGATATTTTTAAATATTCAAATTTAAGTCCATCATTCACAGTTCTAGGGTGGATATATGGTTATATGAAATGCTAATTTTTTATTGAAATAAATTTTAAGATCAATTTGATTTAGAGTTACATAATTTAACATAAACTTACATGACTCATTTTTAATTGAAATGAACTTATACAATGAGATGTAAACTTATATACTTGAATTTAATACTTATACAAAATTATAACTTTTTATTAAAATATCTAGCTTACATGATTGTTCACAACTTACACAATTGAACCGTGTAAGTACTCCAATCATGTCCAAGTTATCAAGGTATTTTGGATAATGTAGATATAAAATATAATATTTTTATTTAAATATAATATTCAATTAATATCTCTCTTCTTTGAACATGTATATTCATAATTCAGTGACATTTATTTCCACTCTCTTCTCCCTTTTTTCAATTTTCAATTTTTTATTTTTTACTAAAATTGAAAAATTCAAATAACTTTTCAGTCTATTTTTTTAACATAAGATATATCAAATTAATTATTTTTTTATTATTTTTAATTTGACACCAATATTTTATATATTAAAATAATAATTATATTTAAAATATGGAATATAATTCTTTTGGATTGAATTATTATTTTTTATTTGTATATATATGTTGAATTTAAATAAATAATATATCAATCTTTGTATGAATTTGAGATAAAAATATAAATAATAGAAATAATTTTTTATACAAGAGAAAATTATATACTATTATAATTTATTGTTCCACCTTAATAGTTTATAGCAAGTTGAAATATTTGTATTAAGTGTTGGGACACTCTAAAATGCAATTCAAAATGACATGCATAATTTTTTAAAAAGAGAATGACAATGTAATATAACTTATAAAAGATTAAATATCAAATTGAATAATATTTATATAAATATAATTGATATAAATGAGTAATATGTATATTTTTATATTGATAATAATATACTTTTATCATATATTATTAATAGAATAAAATATATTTCATTCCGTTGGGTAGATATCTAGTAATATTTAAAAAAGTAGAAGGTTCTTGTGTCTATAAAAGCTGGAAAACAAACCCACCAGATTGCTATATGAAAAAGAACATGGATCCAATATATGAAGATTCTTATTGCATATTTCGCATTTATTTACCATTTCAACATGGAGCTAACACGTGATAACCAACATTGCACAACACAATACATTTTGGAAATTAAATTTCATATTCCAAATAATGACAGTATCTTAGGTACATGTATTGGCAGCAACATTTGTTAAAAAAGCAACCAAAAACAACAAAAAACCAAAAAAGATCTGTATAGTAAGAAGTACCATGGTCAATGTTAGTTAGTGTTGTTGCCTTTGTAGGTTAATCAACTTATAATACGCCCCGTCTCTGTTCTCCACAAGATTAGAATGAGTCCCTTGCTCTATGATCTTCCCATCCTGCAACACCGATATTTGATCCGCGTTTTTTATGGTCGATAGCCTGTGTGCCACCATGACCGTGGTCCTGTTCTTCATCAACCTGTCCAGAGCTTGCTGCACAACACGTTCCGATTCCACATCAAGAGCGCTAGTAGCTTCATCCAAGAGCAAGATTGAAGGGTTCTTCAGAATAGCCCTTGCAATGGCTACTCTTTGCTTCTGCCCGCCTGAGAGCTGGACCCCACGTTCCCCGACTTTTGTCGAGTACCCCTCTGGAAGGGCACTGATGAAGTTATGCGCATTAGCAAGCTTTGCTGCTTCTATTATTTCGCCTTCTGTTGCTCCCTCTTTTCCGTAAAGTATGTTTTCGTAGATAGATGTGGCAAAGAGAGCTGGCTCTTGTTGCACTAACCCTATGTGCTTCCTTATTGACTTGAGCTTAAGTTTCTTTATGTCTTTCCCTGCATTAGTTTGACATGATTGTGAGTAGGAAGAAATAAAATGAAGGGGAAAATTACAATTTTTGGTCCCTTAATGACCCTGTTCAATTTTGCTATGCATAGTCCCCTTAAAAACAAACAGGGCCATAGTTTAAGAGGACCAAAATTGCAATCTTCAAGAATAAATAACATTAAATCTTTCTTGAAGTAGAATGTAGTATGAGGAACTCACCGTCAATCAATATTTTCCCAGAAGTTGGATCGTAGAATCGGAGTATAAGTGAAATCACAGAGCTTTTCCCCGAACCACTTTGGCCTACTAATGCCATGCTTCTTCCAGCATGTACTTTCAGATTGAAGTCCTTGAAAATTAGGACGTTGGGTCTCGAGGGGTAGCTAAACTCAACGTCCTTGAGCTCAATCGTGCCTTCTACTCTGGAGATCTCTTCCCCAACGTCATTTATAATCTCAGTCCTTCGGTCTAGCACTTCAAATACAGATGCTACCATCTGGTTTCCCTTTAGGAGGTCGGGTGCCATTGCTAGTGTCTCGCCCATAGCCAAGGCCGTTACAATCAATACCATAAATGACTTCATCACCGATTTAAAGCCAGAAAGCCCATTCTCCATGAGGGTGGAACCATACCTTAAAAGATATTGATGGAAAATGAGTTTATAAGGTTCCATTAATTCCTGTGTTCCACTATATTTGAACTGGCTATGTATTTAGGTTGTGATTGGATTTAGTGATTTGAAATGCAAGGGGATGGATTTAAATTCAATCGAATTACTCGATATATTTAAAGATGGAAGTGATGGATTTCAAATCCACCATCAAATCCTTCAATCCAAACGCAACCTTAGAAGAAAATCTGAAATATTGAAATAAAGTATCATACCATAAGGCAAGACCATAAGATGAAAAGATGAAAAACTGAGAGACTCCATAAAATATCCCTGCAGCCTGCCCACGTCTAAATGAGCTCTTGGCTGGTTCAACAAGTTCGCGGGCATATAGGTCGAGAACTTTATCCTCTGAGCAGAACGCTGCAACAGTACGGATGTTGCTCACAGCCTCTCCAGCAAGCATGTTAGCCTTGAGATATGCTTTGTTCAAGTCAACGCCATATCCTTTCATGAAAAGTTTCTGGAGCAATACACAAATCATTCACCAGAAGATAAACTGTGTGTGTTGGTGTGTGCGGACTTTATGTTCACAACCATATTTAAGGGGAGATGATGGTACCTCACTAATATGACCACTGATAATTAATGGATAAGTGGCAACAACAACAAGAGTGAGTCTCCAGTTCAAGATGAAGGCAATGATAAACGAGGTGACGACTAGACCGACATTCTGTAATAGAATGGTTGAACGATCAACCACTACGGTTCGCAACAAAGTCGCATCACTCTCTAGTTGTGATGCAAGCATAGAGCTCGTATTGTTCACGTCATCAAACCATCCTATCTCGTTTCTCAACATAGCTGCAGTGTAATATAACCTTGAATTAGACACATGATGTTTATTTGAATTTGCTATTGTATTAGTATAAAAGACAGTTTTTAAGTACTAGATAAGGATGTGCCTTTATAAACTTACCAGTGAACATCTTCTCTCTAACACGGAGTGTAAGCCGTTCTCCCATTATCCCAAAACTTAGATGTGTAATAGCATGGACAATGACAGTTATGACAGCACCCCCCGTGAATAGGAAAGCAATTTTCTTGACTTCTCTACGTGTTGTATCCCAGTCCATGTAGTAAGATACAAGAGCCTGAGTGACACCTAGTGCAAAAAGGGGCATCTGGGCCCCAGCAATAAACGCACAAATTGTGCCAGAAACCCCATAAAACCAATCAGGACGCACCATGGAATACAATCTTTTTGAAGAAATATGTACTGGCTTCGCCATATCAGGTCCATCACCACCAAATCTGCTTACAGATTTCTCAGAACGGAAACTTGCACCAAGACTTCTTGAAGTCATGCGGGATAATTCCCGTGAATACCTAATGCTACCTTCACGAGAGTACCTAATGCTGCAGCCAAAAAAAATAAAATCATACTAAACAAGAACATGTATAATGGATGGATTCCGTGAGTGCATTATTGTATTGAATATGGAAACAAACTTAGGGAAGAAGCATTAATCTTTTCATGTTTATACATTATTCAACTAGAGAAACTAGCTTTCTCTTCCAGGATATGAATTATGTATCAGTCATTTGTATCAAAAGAACCATCATGTCCCGTTCTTCAACATCCATATGCAGACCCAAAGTTACTCTACATCGGCAATGGTTCTTACATATAAGATAATTTAATTCCATAAAGTATCACACATTATTTCCCCAATTTTTACATAATGATCAAGCTTATTTCCATCTACAGTATGGATCAGAGGACCTTCATAGGTTATCATTACATGAAAGGTCTCCCTAGCTGACCCACAGTAATTAAAGAATTTGCGTTCACATATCAATAAATTGTCATGACATTAGAAGTGGTTGATCAAACTACTAATATCAAATATAAACCTATCAAACAATTTTCAGTTTAATTTGATGTTCAAAAATCAATTTTTCTAGGTGGTACTGACATTGCGTGAAAAAAATAAAACATGATTGCTTGATAATTGATTAATAGGCTTCTTTAGCGTTTGAATCCTCACAATCAATAGATTAATCGGTTTCACATACAAGGACCGATATCAAAAGAAATAATCTGAAGTGAATCACTAATTGCAAAGCATCATTTACCCAAAGGAGAAGTGAAATAAGTATTTACGTTTAAAGAAATCTATCGATTGTTGATTCCTTTCTAAGTCCCCAAATAGTATATCAGTATCTAAAATAGATTGGCACTTATGGCATACCTAAGAGGTCGGCCCATTGCAGGTCCATGAGATGGCAACCGATGTAGGGAAGCTGTCTCTTGCAGTTGAATAAGTGAAGCATAGGCACTATTAGGCCTTGAGATGAGATCTTCATGGCTTCCAGTTTCAACTATCGCACCATTTTGAACAACTGCTATGACATCAGCGTTTCTAATTGTAGACAGACGATGAGCAACAATCACAGTTGTTCTCCCAACCATTACACGGTCAAGAGCCTCTTGCACGCTCTTCTCCGACTCTGCATCAAGTGCACTAGTAGCTTCATCCAGCAACAAGATTGATGGGTTTTTCACTATAGCACGTGATATAGCAATTCTTTGCTTCTGTCCACCAGATAGCTGTACTCCTCTCTCCCCGACCTGTACAATGAATTCATGATAAACATACATATACATACATATATATCTATATCTATATATATATATTTTTTTTTTGGGGGGGGGGATACGTGATGATCACACAATTGAAAAAGTTTCTCAGAATAAGAACCTGAGTTTCAAATCTATCTGGAAGGTTGTTAATAAAGTTGATCGCCTCTGAAAGTTTCGCTGCACGAGTGATCTCCTCATTAGTGGCATCATTTTTCCCATACAGAATATTATCCCTGATAGTAGTGGCAAATAGGGCAGGCTCTTGATTTACCAAACCTATCTGCATCCTAAGCCACTTGAGATCAAGGTCCTTGATATTGGTTCCATCTAGAAGTATATGCCCAGATAAGGGCTCATAGAAGCGTTCTATCAAAGAGATAACTGTGCTCTTCCCTGATCCACTTCCTCCAACAAGTGCAACGATTTTTCCAGGAGGAATATCCAGACAAAGCTTGTTAAAGATCAACACATCAGGCCGAGCCGGGTAGCTAAATGTTACATTCTTGAACTGGATGTGGCCATCAACCTTACTTAGTTTCTTGCCATTCTTGGAGCTGGTTTCATTGACTGTGTTCCTTTCAATCATCTCAAAAATGGGGTATGCAGCTGCCTTTGCACGAAGAAATGCTGTGATGTCTGGTGCGGCTTGACCAAGTGATCTAGAAGAAGCAGAAAACTTGTATGAAGACGAGAAAATATCATAATAAGGATGCTCCAATTCAACTTGTTTAGTACAACAAAAGAATATGTGATGTTCCTATTTAAACCTTTTAATGCCACTGAGAGGTGCCATTCACATGCACGAAACTTCAAACCAATTTACAATCATGCAACCATAGATAATGGACAAAAATGTAAAAGTTACACCAATTGCAAGTAGAGGAGCAAAGAAAACTTACAAGCCAGCAATAACAACATTGAGCATAGTGGTGAAAGACTCTCCACCATTGGCGATATTCTTGTGAACAACAATGCTAGTAAACCAGACGAGCAACGACCAAGACAGAAAAAGAACGCAATGCAAGGTTCCCAGACCAAGACCCTTAGCCAGTCCTGCTTTCCTCCCATATTTGTAAGTCTCCAACAGAGATGATGTGTATAATTTAACTGCCTTCTCTTCCCCTGCAAATGCTTGCACTGTTCTGACATTTCCTATCACCTGAAAGTTTCAATAAATCAGTAAGCACATTACGCTGCCTTCATCTTCTTTGCTTTGCGAAAAATTTTGCCAACTCAGATTGCATGAGTATGATCTAATTGTACGTATGTAAAACCAATTTCAGTTGTGCCCCCCAAAACTATGTGGAATTTTGCAGAATCTAAACAACAGATTATATTTATACTACAATAGTTGGATAATCAACAATCGAATAAAGAGCAGAAAGCTCAAACTAAACAAATCACAATTCTCTCACCCAATACCATGACAATAGACCTATCCAAAAACAATTCCGGTCCTTCCTTTCGAAAGTATATGCAAAATCAAACAAGAGCTTATCTATTCACTACAATAATTGGATACCCAACTATGGAATGAAGCAGAAAACTCAACCTTTCATAAGGTGGAGGTCAAAGTTCATCACAATTTTCATACTGAATTCAAAATTCCACGATCTTTACCAAAAAAAAAACCCACCAAATTTTCTAGCAAAGCAGGTGAGCAACATTGAATAGATTAATTTGAGGAACAAGAGTAAAGTTCATATTGAACAAAGGTGTAGGAATGTGCAGAATTTTGGCAAACCTCTTCAGCGATTTCTCCAGCTTTAACATAAGATTTGCGGACTCTGGCAATAAGCCCAGTTGCAACATAAGCATAAATTCCACCAGCAACGGCAATCAATGGTACTATGGAAAGCGTCACCAAACTGATTTGCCAAACTCTGATGAAACCAATCGCAAACCCAGCTACGAAACGGCTTATGTAATGCAAAAAATTCCCAACCTGTCCAATTTTAATAAATAATATTAAAAAAAGAAAGAAACCGTTACAATTAAATTAGGAAATATGCATAGTTTGCCCCATTTATTATTTTTTATTTATTTTTAATAAATCCCCAACTCTGGCAATAAACCCAGATGCTTTCCATTTTTTTTAGCAAAAGAGAGCAAAAAATTAAGAATTAAATAAGTGCACATATTATTAGAAAAGAAAAATAAAATAAATTATAATAAAAATGTAAAAGAAACTAAATATATTACAAATCGAACACACAAACTTAATCATGAAAATACATTATTTCAAAACTTTACATTTTAAGAAAATCAATTTTATAAAAATATTGAAATAAATGTAAAAGTTACAAATGCAATATTAAAAAAATGATCTCTAAAATAATTTTGTTAATTTTATGATTTTTAAAATGACTTAAATTTTTTTAAAACCAATTTATTAAATCAAGATGTCCGTAAAATTCAGCTACAATTGGTTGACTGAATTTGTTTTTTTTTCCAAAAAAAAGAAGTGCAGGACCAATTTTCTTACAAATTGAGAAATAAGATTAAAAAGATAAACCCCTTCCGTTCTCTCTACGTTAGGAAGTAAGGTTCCAACTCTTATCTAATGTAATTACATAGGGTATGATTTTTTCGGTTTTGATTTCAGTTTCGGAATCTGTGTTTCAAGAACTGTGGGAGGTGGAACTGATAGGTTCTTAATTTTCTAAAAATTTCATACTTGGAACCCAGAATCAAAACTAGTGATTTTTAACCAAAACTGACGGTTTGGAACTGAAACTGCTGGTTTTTGAAATCAAATATCCTAAAATTGAAATAAAATCGATCAAATTCTAATTCCAATTCCAAATAAAAAATGAATCAACAATTAAACCGAATCGCTAACCATCAATTTTGATTTAAATTAAAACTGTACCATATTTAAATATAATTCAAAGAAAAATTAAAACATAGTCGTATAAGGGTAAGTCTAGGAATTAAAAAAATAGATAGAATGCTTGGATTTATTAGGGTACATCAAAATGGGAAGGGCACATGAAATAATAAATTAGTATCACGTTTAGCGGCCACCTACATACATATATATTAGAGATAGGCATGTTCCAATTATAAATACGCGAGAGTGGGACCCAGCTGCCCCAACCATCTAACCAAACCAATTTAATGCAAAGCAACTACGCAATTACTACGCTCCCAAAGTCAGTTTCAGAGAAATTAAAGCTGCCCGGCCACAAGCCACGGGCAGCTTTCACAACTCGTTTTTTTTTCTTAATTCTTTTTCTTCTAATTATCTAAATCTTGACACTCAAAATAAATAAATAAATATATATATATATATATATTATAACGTGAATCGTATTTATAATTAAAAATAATAGGTATAGTTAATGTCCCAATGGACGGATGGGAAAATGCATTATTTGGGATTATTAAATATTATAATTATACATGGATCATACAATAAAAGTCACATAATTTAAAAGTAATTTTAATGTGGCATTAATTACAAAATTAAATATGTAACCAAACATGGAAAATTGTAGAAAACATAGTGTTAAATAGGATTTTACCACAAAAGTCAATTTGTTTCTTTTTCATGCGAAAGAACTCAGCGGTAATAAAAAGTTTGAGATTTTCAAAAGGCAATATAAAGTCATTATCTGTCGTTTGGATTCTCTTTTCTATTTTATATTTTATCTCATATTAAAAATAATTTATTTGATATCTAATAATTTTTAATGATAGATCTAGCAAATAACAATCACAATATTTAAAAAATAATAATAAAATAATAAAATGTAAATTACCTTTTCAGAAATTGCATCCTGGACAATAATAATGTCGGTGGTAATCGCAGAAATGACTTCTCCAGTGGAGGCTTCGGTATCAAAAATGCTAATATCTTGATTCAGCATACTCCTCAAATATGCTGTTCTCATTTTTGCTGCTTGTCTTTCCCCAGAATACATCCAACAAGCCACCTCTATACATACATACACAAATATATATATACATTATAATAAAAAATTATTTTTAATTAATTTAATACTTCTTAGCTATTTTTATATACATATATAAAAAGGGAAATTGATATAATTATGTCTTTACCTGTCCATGATGAGAACATAATGACTATGCTCAGATACACAAAATCCAATGAATACTGCAAATCAAAACAAAATTTGCATGAAATGTGAATCAGTCACACCCAACAATGAAATCCCATGTCTCATATTTATACATTTAAAAATTAATTAATTTTACAGTTGCAGACTTTTATTCTTCTTGCAATTACTGAATTATTCTCTTAGTATATTTTATTTTAAAAAAAAAAACCTACATAAGAGAGAGAGAGAGAGAGAGGGAATACCATGGCAACTTGATGAGAAGCTTCTTTGGGGAAGAGATAAGCCAAGCCAATGATATTAATCATCTTCCCAAAGAAAATGAAGAAAACAGGGACGGAAGCGCCATGCACACATGCACCAATGGAGCCAGCAAACATCAAGAAATAATCATACCCATCTGCAAATGTGAAAAGCTTCCCAATCCCAACTCTTTTTGCTGAAGATTTTTTCTTTTCTGATTTCCGCTTCTTCTCATCATCGTCGTCGTTGTATCCATCCCTGGAAATCGACATTGAAGCTGCTGCTGCTGCAGATTGGCGGCTCATTCCCAAGATTCTTTGCAACGGCCCTCTAGATCTCTCACACCAGTGGATTTATTTGGATAAATTGTTGATAATCATGAGAAGAGAATGAGAGAATTTTGTGTGTGTGAGAAGAAGAGTGATGGTGGTTTTAATGGGGTGGTTCTATGTTTCACACATTAGAGGGTTGGGAGGTTGGGGATGAGCATTTATTTATTAGTGAGGCTGTAGCACAGCAAACTGGTTTGGCGGTGTTTATTAAAGGCGATACACACACACACGCCCACTGTGTGTTTTGTGTCTGTGTTGTGTGTGTGCGTTTTCCTTTTCTTTTTTTTTTCTTTTTTTTTTTTGTGTTATTTGTGTATGTATGTATGTGTATGTAGACCAGTTGTGTGTTCCGTTTCTATTTTTTCTCCATATATATATATACATATATATATATCCTGTGTTAATATTTCCAGGTTTGCAAGAGACAGTTGAGCATTGTAAATGCAACTACTTCGCAGCATTATACGGTCAGAGATTTGACTCCATGGAGACTTCTTTCACAACAAAATTATTAAGTCAAAAGAGATAAATTGGTATATTAATTCCAAATTAGTAGGGGACTTTAATATATAGGCCACCTATACTTTTCAATTTATGTGATGTACCACAAAGAAAGAAGAATTAGGGTTAGTTAATTTAGGCATAATCAGAGCTTTAATTTATTTTATACTTTAGCGTCCACCTTTGTTAAGTAATTGATAACGAAATGACTATAAATCAACAACATGAGTACTACATCTACACATTTCATATCTATATTTCTGTCAAACTATTATTAAATTATATATATATTCATATTTTTCTCAATATTTCAATTTTCAACATATTTGATATCAATGGGAAAAGATAGATATTTTTGTCTATCGATTTCAAATATGCCGGACAATCAATATATTAAATAAATATGAGTAATATTGTGAATATTCAATCAAATATGTGAAAATATCAGTACATATCAATATCAATATTGATATTGATATACATATATGTAGTAAAAATAATAGGTTAGCTTAAAACTTAGGGGTGTAAATAAATCGAGTCGAGTTCAACGTATCATTGTTCAAGATTGTTTGAAATGTTATCGAGCTATTAATATTTTATTTGAGATTGGTTTGATTATTAATCGAATCGAGCTTGAACGAGTTTTAATCGAGCCGAACACAAGTCGAGCTCGAGTAGTTTGATATTTTACACTTATTTTAACAAATTTTGCTTAACAAGCTCGAGCTCGAGTCGAGCTTTACATTTTATCAAATGTAATCAAGCTTGTTTCATATTATTATTAAATCGAGTTCAAACAATCTTATTATCGAATCAAGTTCAAACAATCTTTTACGAACGAGCTCGAATCGAGTAACGAATAATTTATTTTAATTTTCAGCCCTATTAAAACTATATTTACTCAAGAATTAACAAATGTTGATGAATATCAGTAAACATGAGAAAATGTTGAGAAGATACCTTTAAATATCAAGAAAAAAATTGGGAAACAAGGATCAATGGACTGTTGTTGCTCCGTTGACGGTAAAGCTTAAGCTCCTGGGAGACTGCCATAATGGCCCCGGCTATGACAAAAAAGTCCACCCCTCATAAAAAATGGGACTAGTCTACAAGCACCTCCAAAAGGGCTCCAGCCCAAGAAGTGAAAAAAGGAAAATAAATCTGCAACAAAAATGAATAGGTTGGCTTCGTGTAAGGCCTGCTCTTTTAATGGCTAATGGCATTTAAGGAAGTGCAACACTCGTAGACAAGCTATAAGGAAGTGCAACACAAAAAGCAGATGTTTGTCGTACCATGTAGCCACCCCCAAAAAAAAAGATTTTTTTGGAGAAAAGTCGATTTGATTAGGAGGACAATTCAAGTTGTAAGAAAAAAGATCGAGCTGACTTGATCTATTTTAAAAGAGCTTGCATGACCTATATAAATTATAAAGTAGAATAAGACTGTGTGCTTGGTTCCTCTCCTTGACTAATTTATTAGTAGACATTTCAAGTGAACCACATTTCTATCCATCCTTTGCTCATCAATAAGTGCATTGTTCCCACATAGCGAGTGTGACCGACTTTGAATGAAAGAAAGTGTGGCCAATTTTTGAGTTGATTCTTTCACGAAACAGATATTTGTAGAGAGCTCTCTAGTTTGGTCACACCTATTTAACATGCTCAGATATTGAGACGTCATCTACAACTGCAGAGGATGTTGAGTCTTAACTTGCTTATTAGTATTAGTAAAGAATGTCAGTACCACTCTATCCAGAGATTTTTGTGGGAAGGAGGAAAGGGCGGACATGACTCTTGTTGACTCTTGAGGCGGCAACGGTATTCTAAAAAGTCAATCTGCACATGGAAAGCCTAGCGAATCATTGCCTTACCGCTCATATAACCACCTGGCCTCGCATCACTCTCTTTTAGTTGATGATAGTCTAGTTGCTCTCGATTATTGATAGATGTTCAGACAGATTTACTTTGAAGTAATTTTTCTAGTCTTGGTGTGGACAAAGACCTTTTTGATTAAATCGGACTTTCAAAACTTTCTTTTCGAAATTAGCCACGTGGATATGTCTTCGTTCAGCCAATAAGAAATGTAGGGATGACAATGGTCAGTTTCGGAGATAGTATTGGAAATACCATTCCCGCTCTCCGTTCGGATAACGAATTCCACACGGTAATTCGGGATCCCCAATTTATTTAAATTCAAATTAACACTCAATTTTAATTATCTTGGTAAGTGGCATGCATGTGTGCGCACCCATCCTATCTGTTGACCTCTTCCCCTTCTCGGGTGGAGTTCATGACCCACTCCCAACCCACACGGTACAACTATATTCACGATGCCTTTTAACTTTTGTTTTTTATTTCACCTCGGCAAAAGTTTGTTTCTATTACGAGATTTTATGATCATATTCAATTCACCGAGTGGATTTTTTCTATTTTTCAGCGGACCCTAATCGAATCAACTAATTTACTTTTTAAATTTTACTATTAACTTCATTAAAAAATTTAAAAACTAAGAATAATAATCTATATTGGCTATAATTCTATAGACATATAATATATCATGTGCATTAGCTCGTAAACTATTGTGGTTATGTATGAATTTATTTGAATTGTTATTTTAACTTTAGATCACATTTATATGATTTATTATCTATATGTATGTCATATTTATAATATTTTTTCCTAAAATAATCATGATAAATTTTCATACTTTGGATAAATGATCATTATTTTTCAGCATTTTACCAATACCAATGTCTATATCAATGTATTCATGGATATTTCTACAAAACTAAGGCCTTATATGTCTGCAATGTCGATATAAATATATATTCACTGATATTTCTACAAAACGAAGGCCCTATATTTCTACAAATACCGATATTTTCATTTGTGATTGCTTGGCATATTAACATATCTCCTGAGCAGATATGTGATCATTCTCGATATATTCAATTGGATATTTTTAATTGGTTATTATAAATGCAACATAGCTGTATTAGCGGAAATGAGAAGGAATATTTTTTAAAAATAAAATAAAAAGTATCACAATATTTGGTGCACACCATCATCCCATTTAGATATGGACGCTGTAAACCATCATCCCATAGAGTTGTATAACAAGTTGTTCGTCAATCTACTTAACTGTCAAATTGAGTTGGGCTTGTTAGGTCAGACTGATCTGCTATACAAATGGTGGGTTAGCCTGCAGTGTTCTGGTCCATTCGGAAGGGGCTAAACTAGCTGGACCGATTGGGCCTCAGGTCCGCAAGTTGATACGGACCAGTGGGGGCTTGAGTTAGCCCGCCACTTTATACTAAATAAGTTTACAAGAATCTAAAATCTTCTTCTTCTTTCTTTTTTTTTTTTTTTTTTTTTTTTTATACTACAAACTGCTCAATTGACAGCAATGGTTTGGGATGCAAAGTGCAAAACCAATATAAATTCAATCACCTATAAATATATATGTGGAAGAGAAGCTTTAGCTGAAAATGCAAACAGTAATTCTGTTCAGTATCTACACATGATATTCCATCCCCTACTGTAAAATTAGAGACTCAACGGTCAGAAACTCAAAAGTATAACAACCTATGCTACCAAGAGTGTGTGTAGGATGGAAATTCACCCGTATTTTCGGCCATCTGCTTCCTTCTTTCAGACAACAACACAAGAGTTGATCTGTCCTAAGAGCCTTCAGGTTGTTGTTCACTTGATTCTTCTTTGCTTTCAGAAGCATCAGAGTTCAATTTTTCTTCACTTTCAGAAGCATCAGGGTTAAGCTGGTCTTTACCTGCCGAGGCATTGGCGTTCTTTTCGCTGAATTTCAAACTAATTGGCCTTCCCAACAATTCCTGCATGAAGAGCGTTGGCATGTTAACGTCAGGACTACCCTAAAGTAATGCTATTCGAGATGCCTGGAACAAAAGAACTATGGTTGTGTTTGGATGGATAAATTTAAAATTCAAGAATTCGAAATAAGTTAAGATTGGATTTTAAATCCATTCTACGAATCATTTCATCCGAACAACACAAATGAATTTGCTGTTATGGATTCCAAATTCATTCACAAATCCTTCAATCCTAATGCAACCTAAGGTAATATGGTAAAGTTAGATGGCACGACTTCCTCATTAGAGCCATAATAATAGCCACAAAGGGCAGTCTTTGTTTCTCATTTATATTAAGGTAAAAGGGAAGCAGACATTTGCCAGCATATAACAAAAGCAACTGAATCACCATTTAGACAGTATTAAAGAGAATGGATTTCTAAACTGAACCTTCTCTGTTTCGTCTTGAAAGATGATGCAACTACTAGGATTTTGTTTGGGTAGCTATATGGATGTCTTTAAAATGTTATTTACCAAGCTATATAATCAAATAGTTCTAATGTTCGTAGGAGATGCTTCAAAATAATGTCTGAACAGCATCTGATGTCAACAAATATTTCCATAACAGTTCACAAGCTGCATGAAGAGAATATGATAATTAAAAGTATAATCTAAGCAACGGACATTTACCGATTCAATCTTTTTCCCTAATCAGATTAAGTGAGTGACTCGTGCCTATCACAGTTTTAACAATTTGTAAGCTAAGATCTACAAATACTCTTGTCTTGAACAGAAATAATTTTTCAACAACAGCATTCTTGAATTTTTCCAAAAGACAAATCTATATATGTGGAAAATAAATTACACTAGAAAGCATAATTGTTTGCAGCAGTTTACTGACCGCACTGGTTAAAATTAGGACAGGTAACTGTAGAAATAGGAATTTATTATAGTGTGTGTATGTATATATCTACCTTTCCAGCACACAAAGAACAAAATGCCATAACTTATTTTCAATAAAACCATGGAAATTTTGTGTGATAGAAGCAGACATGATCAATTTGGAATCTTAAAGAATCAGCAGATGGAACAACTACAATTTACGGAATAACAATTGGCTGCAAGTATTACTGAGCAAACTCAATAAAAGCATTTAACAAAAAATCTGAATGAGCTAAAAACAAGAAAGGAGATTGATTACCTTCCCATCTAATTCAGAAATTGCAGATTCTGCTTCCTCTTTTGTAGCAAAAGACACAAATCCATATCCAGCGGATCTTCCCGAAGGACTATCAAATACAACTCTAGCTGAAACAGGATTGAAGTTGGATGAGAAAAATTCCCGTAGATTGTTAGACCTCACTTTCCATGCAAGATTGGAAACATAAAGCCTATAGCGAGTCTCTCCTGGTGGAGGACTTGGGGGAATAGCACGAACAGGTTTCTTGAATCTCTTAGCAAACTCTACTCGAATAATACGGCCAACAATTTCCTGCCCAAAATAGGCAACAATAAGTTCATCAATAAATGGAATCATTTTGAGGCAACTAGAAAAAACCACAGAAGAAATTTTGTTCTTTCAGTGTGCAGCTGGAAACCCCGGAAAGAAGTTCTATGATTTGACTGTTTCCATACACATCACTACAACACAAAGTTTAACAACCAGTAGTTCGATTTCAATGAAGTCATGATCTCAAATTACCAAAGCGACAAGGTCTATCAAACTATCTGTTCTAAGATCCAACTTTTCATGCATCTTTGAAATGTTATGTCCCAATTTAATTTACTGAATGTCTTCAATAAGTATTTGTAGTTCTTCAAACGATTATTAACTATCCAACTTGACAAGCAATGAAATGTGAAGAATGGAAGTATATGGATTGCATCAACTAATAAATAGTCATTTAAGACAGGACAAAGAAATATTCAGGGTCATCTGGTTTGGATTAGTGGCATTCTAACACACACACACACACACCACATCAAATTGACTTAACAAATTATGTATTGTGTCAATTTATAACTCAATGACACATGGACTCCTTAAGAACCTGAAAGGAAAGAATGCCACTAATTCATATATCAATCTGGATATATCGTCATATTCTCTACCATATCAAAGGTAGCAACAATACCAAGCATAATCTATGTTTTGGCCTCAATTTGTGCAGTGCCTTATATCCATTGGACCAAACATTTTCACTGAGAGAGAAATGTGAGGTCAACTACTTTAATTTACTAAATTCACAGCCAGAAATGGATTTGGTACCTCAACTTAGTAAACAACCAAATTATCATCATCCACAGTCTAGAAAACAAACAAAAGGTGAACACATTGAAATCGAAGAGCTCAAGAATTTCAAAATCCAGAAAGAACTTACAAAAGAGTCGAATTTCTCAACTGCAGCCACAGCTTCTTCACCAGAAGCCATTGTCACAAATGCAAATCCTCTATTCTTCCCACCCTTGTGCTTGATAATCTTAAAAGTTTACACGAATGTAAGAATGCACAACGAAAAGAAATCCAAAACACAGAATATATAACAAAACCACTCGAATAATGTTTGTGTTTCATACCTCAACGTCTGAAACAGCGCCGCATTCGCTGAAAAGTTTCTTAATATCATCAACAGAGAACGACCAAGGCAAGTTCAGCACAAAAAGCTTTCTTCTATGGTTGGGCTTTCCAGAACTTTCCACATTTTCTTCTTCTTCTTTTTCTTCTCCTTCTTTTTCTTCTACAGTTACGCTCTCTACAGCTGAGTGCAATTGGAAACCAGAATTTTTGAAGGGTGGGGAAGAGGAAAGAAGAGGGAGGTTACAAGGAGTAAATTTCAGAGAAGGACGAGAAATGGAGATGCCCAATTTAACAGCAGATAATGACTTGTTGAAGGAGTGAAGATTGAGAGAAGCTGAAGAGTAATTGGAGAAGATGGAGGCTGCGGCCGCGGCCATGGCTGTCCGAAAGTGGTTACCTGTACGAGAGAAAGGAACTTAACTGATACGATATTTTAAAACGTAATTTGCACTATGCCCCTTCCAAATAAGCTCTTTCCGAAAGGTGCATCTTTAAAACATTAAAATAGCACTTTCCCCCCTCGAAATATTTCGGTTATGTTTTGGTGGCTATAAGCCTCTGTAACATCATTTATCCAATTTGATATTATGTCTATAGTAAGTATAAATAAAACACTCTTAACTCATATAAAGAAACAATTTGCTTTAATATTATTGTATTTATGCAGATTAAATATTTAATCTGATAACTAATATTTCTGAAAATTATAAAAGTGTGTTCGGTACTTCTATTTTTTTGTAAAGTAAATACATATTTCTATGAATCTGTTATGTGTAGACAAAGATATATTTCATGAGTTATCTTATATTCAATCATTTTTACCGATATATAAATCACAAATTTGTATTTATAAGTAATTTTGCCAAACATGATACAGAAAAAAATTGAAATATTTATATTACGTTATTTATCTCAAAACTCCATAATGTAATACTATTTCACCGTCCAACCAAAAACAACCCTAAAAGTAGTAGATGTAATCAGTGACGGACCCAGAAATTTAACTTAGGAGGGTTCAATTAATAATAATTTATATAATAATTTTGAAAGAGACAATAGTAAATGCAATGTTACATCCTTTGTAGAAAATATAAGTACAATATGCAATTGTGACAAGCCAATATACTATGTTAATTACATATCAATATTCAAATTAAATAATGACGTACAATTACTATAATAAATCTACAACAAAAAAATTGCAAAAACTATATCTTAAATCCAGAAGATTCACATAATAATAATAATAATAAATTTAATAGTATCACATAAAATATAAATAATATTTATATTTGGTACTTGTAATAGAAAATAAATTATGAACTTTTGATAAGGAGAATTTATCCTAAAAATTTCAAGACTAATACATGTAATGAAAGATAAACCCTGAATTACAAAAACATGCAAAGAAATTGTAAGAAAGAATACTATATACCGTGAGTTCGAATACTATATACCGTGAGTTCACGATGGATGAAAAAATAAATTAAAGAAAATTGAACTTTAATTTTTCACTAGTTGAAACTTGACAAAGATGAGAAAAAAATATTTCAGATTTTTTAAATGTCAATGATGTATTTATGTATGTTAATAATGTATCTTTATAATTTTACCGATATATAATGTATTTTTTTATACGTAATTTAAAATTATTAGCATATATATATTTTTTTAATTTATTTGAGGGGGGGCAGGCACCCCTTGACCCATTGTAAGATTCCATCTTTTGATGTTATGATGGATGAGATGTAATATATTCAATTAAATTTAAAATATGTGATAAATTATGATTATTATTATTATTATTATTATTATAAAAGACTATAAATATACAACTACTATGATCTGAGGAAAAAACTAATTAAACTTTATACTATTATAACAAGAGTAATAGGTCATAATGCAAATAAAGCACGTACGAAATACTAAATATTAAAAAAAAAAGTCTAATAAGCTATGTATGTGAGAGAGACACACATTTATAGTGTTCGACATGTGTACGGTGTTTATTGCCGTAAGAAAATTTTTAAATAAATAAATAAAGCACCACATTTTCTATAAGATTTTATGTGTATAAGTATGACGTTCCTTTATATTTTTAGTTTTTTTTTTTGTTTATAAAATAATAAATCGAGTACCATTTTAACTATGTAGTCAATTTAAAAGGTTGAAAATCTTAGAATTTTATTCAAATCAATTAAAATATATTTTATTATATATAATTTATTGTTATTCTTTCAAAAGTTATAACAATGAATAAATTACACGCCAAATCCAATGCAGTCCAAATCCACTATCATTTTGAAATTCACTATAAATATTTTAACTAACTAAAAAATATGAATGTGGAACAATAAATTATATACTTTAATTAGTATAATTATTTTATTTTTATAGAAAAAAATTAGATGAATTTTTTCTGTATCATCTTAAATTCATATAAAATTTTAATCCAAAATTTATTCAAATCCAACATAAATATCAATTAAAATAAATAATTCAAAAAATAAAAAATACAATTTCATATTTTAGATATAATACTTTATTTTGATATGTATACAATATAAATATTAAATTAAATATTACAAAAAAATAATTATTTCAATACTTAAGTTAGTCAGCAAAACTTGAGGTCTTACATTTTTATTCAAATTGGTTTGAAGGACGTCTCAAGATTTCACTAAAATCAATTTTGAAGGCGAACTTTGTTATATTTTCATTGTCGCTGTTTGAAAAGGTATCTTTAGCGGATAGAAAATTACAAAAAGTGTGATACGTAATTTTTATAGTTCAAATCGACTTTAATTAGTTCAACATACTATAAGTTATTAAATTTGTTATAAATATTAGTACTCTTTAAAAACTATTAAGATGAAACAAAAGTTATAATATAAATAATCTAATATTCATATGAATATGCATTATTTAATATGTTTTATATATGTAGTTAGAATCTATCACAAATAATTTAATTCACTATTTATTGAAATTTAATATAAATATAAAAATTAAACAAATAATTCAGCTTATAAAAAATATATTTTAGACTTAATATGTTATTTTAATATATTTTATATGGATGTCGAATTAATAATTATAAATAAAAAATAATTTAATATATCATACATAAAATGGATTAAAAATAAAAATATCAACTATTTTAAAATTCAAGTTAAAAAGAAAAAGAAAAGAAATACTCTTCAACAGTAGCACACAGCCAAACGGCCGTCGCGTGAAGATTTGATGATTTTTCTAGTTTTTTTCTTCTTTTTTTTATTTCAAGAAAAATTTGTAAAGATGACACGTCGACGTTAGCTATTTTTTAAATGGTTTTTTTTTAATATTATAAGATAAGATTTGTTTTCAAATAATTATCACATAAAAATTAAAATTTTTTAAATGGGTCCTTCTCATATCATTTGTATTTATTGAATGAAAAATAAGTTCCGGGTAGTTTTAAATTTGTAAAACAAATTCGAGATATTTATTTGATAATTTTGAATACTTAAATAATTAATTTTGGATATTCTTGTTTTCATGAAATAAATTTTACATTTATTTGTTATTTTTTTGGATTTGTATAGTAATTTAATAAATTGTCTACTATATGCCGTGAGATTGCAATAGTGTTTAGCTAGATATTTTTGAAATAAATATCATAAATATATATATATATATATATATATAATCTAGCATAAAACAACAAAGTGGAAAGAAAAAAATATTGAGACTTCGATACAATCCTTGAATCACGTGGAGTGAATAATGAATTAAGTCTTCTTTGCAATTTACTAGTTCTAGGTATATTCTTGTATCTTGATGTGTAAGTTATGGATGGAGTAGATGGTGGATTTTTTTTTATTATTATTATTATTATTTTTTTTGTATGTTTCTAATTTTAGATATTTTCTTGTAATCGAATGTGTAAGTAATGTAAAACTTCAAATTTTCATTTCTTTTAGACTTGAGTTAGATATATATAGGTAAGGGGTTGATAGTTTGTAAAAAAAAAAAAGTCAAATTATTTCCCAAACAATATTTGTTTTCTCATTTGCATCAAATTTATCATGATTTTGAAGGTCTTCTCATTCGATTTAGAATTTTGTATTCAAATAAAGTTGTAACCCTTTTTTTCTTAACTTTCCAACGCCACAAAATTCACCTCAATCGAATATGTATAACGCAAGACATGTTCAAAATACTGAAGTTGCGTTAGGATTATGCAGACAAAGTTAAAATAATTTTATAAACATTGCTTCAAATTCATGAAACCCGCTACCAAATGAGTGAACATGTAATATTCACTCGATATAGCAGATTTAGACTAAACAAGACAATTTTACATATTTTTGCATATAAAATGTATCTCAAATCGAATGTAAGAAGTGATTTGATGATAATTATTGGCTTTATGTACAATTAATTTTGTCTCAAATATGAGCACAAAATTGAACAATTAATGAGTTTTTATTATGTAATTAAATTTCTTTTTAAACGTATGCATCGAATTTTTAATTTACATGGTAAATCTCTTTCTCTCTCTCAGATATATATATATATATATATATTTGTATATATAACAATATTTTTTTCTTAAAGCTAGTTAGTAAGTGTACTCTATCATATAATTGTAGATCGTCTTATCTTTATATTGCTCATGTGTATGCTTAAAATATTAATAAAAATAAAGTTTGTGTTGTTGTAATGTGCACTTTGGACAAGGTGGGAAATCTTTAGGATAAATGACTCAATTGTGGACTTGTTCAAGGATGCTTACTATTAAGTCTACTAACTACGAGTAGCAGACACAAATTTACTTCTCAGTAAGGTATTCATCTATATTCACCATTTTTTTTCGAAATTCATTCCCTAACTCCAATGTTTCACACGAGCACTTACTTTTAATCAATCAAGAGATTCCATAATTCTATCTCTCTTGTGTATTTGTATGTGTGTGTGTGTATATTTGTAAGAAATCTGTATCTTTTAAGAGACATAGAATTTAAAATCAATCTTGTTCACTCCAATGTATTTTTTAGAGACATAGAATTTAAAATCAATCTTGTTCACTCCAATTGCAATAGTTTCTAACAAATTTCTCCTCAAATTGTTCTCTCCACCTTCTTTCATAAATTCGTATCTCAAAATTTTCACTCACAAATTCAAAACACCTAGTACATTTGAGATAATCAAAATATTGAAATATCAATATTGACTATATTCTAACTTGACAACGAATTCATAAGACTTAAAAGTGACTAACTGGGAAAAATAAAAATATTTTGGTGGGACATTTTGGTTAAACTACTAACAAGAATAGCCCTAAATCTTCCTAATATCTATTGCATATATGAGCAATTTTGAGGGAAAAAAAAAACAAAGCAAAATCTAAAGATATGCATGTAAAATGGACACTTACAAATAATAACAATTTTATATCAAACTCAAATCTCACAAATTTATATCTATATAAAAGTAGAACATTTTGGCAGAATTACAAAAAATGTCATTTTTCCACCTAAAATTTTTAGTTGAAAAATAAAAATAAAAAGAAAGTCTGGCGCGTGCACATCCTGTTATTGGCTCATGCAGTGCACGCGCCTGAAGGAGAGGGGAGGATAGTGGGATTATGGGTATAATTTTATAGCCCATCAATTATCTTGTATTTTTGTTTTTTTTTTATTCACTTTTTCACCTCAAATTTCATATACTTATAACTTTTTCGTCTCAATTCATTTTTTATGAAAATATATCAAATTAATTATTTTTTCAAGATCTTTAATTTGATATACATATTGTATATAAAAAGTAATTTTTTAAATATTAATTTTTTAGGTTAATTGAAAATATTTTGATATAAAATAAGTAAGATATTTTTATGCAATATAAAATTATATTGAAAATATATTTTATATATTCAATATATTTTATATTGAAAATATATTTTATATATTCAATATATTTTATATATTATGAATTTTATTCCAAAAATATATATTATTATTTTCATCAAATTTATTTATTAAATAATTTTTAAAAAGATTATATGATACATTAATGCAACACAATACAAAATGTATAATTTAATACTTATATTATTATAATTATAATTTACTATTTTATAAATATTACAATCCGTGCAATGTACATAAGAAATACTAATATATATTATAATTCAAATGCTACTTTCAATTTCATAATATGTTGTAGGGTAAAAATGTTTGAACTATTAAATTGTAGAAAAATAATTTTTAACAGTCCCTTGAAAATGACGTTCTTTTCCTAAAAAAGGAAAGGAAATAGAAAATTTTGAGTAATTATAGATGGAACAAATAGAAATCATGTGTTTTGAAACATTCAAAGATCCTAAATCAAAGCTAAAAATAGTCGAATATCTTGATGAGATTTTGTTACACTATAAGAACAAACAAAAAGATTTATTCTCCATATGTTTAACATTTTTGCTTCATACACTTCCATTACTTTTTTCATTTGTTTCTTATACATTTATTTTCACTTTTATCCCTTGTATATTTTTTTATTCTTGATTTTAAAGGGGTAAAAGTTATAAAAAAAATTGAAAGTGCAGGGACGAAAATGTAAAATTAAATGTATGGTTCATAAAATTACAGAGGATGAAAAGTTTGAAAAAAAATTGAAAATACATGGGACAAAAAATGCATTTTTCTTACCAGAATAACCTTTTCTGACCTTCAAGTTGACAATTGCTTTAGTTAAAAGGAAATAAAGAATCACCCCATTTATAAAACTTATTGCAAAATTGGTTCAACGGTTATCCTCTGAACAAAGTTGATCCCTTTATAGTGATCAAGAGTAGGCTGACATCTATTATGGGTTCAAATCAAATACTATACCGGTTTTCAAAATACGAGTTAATTATTTTAAAATTATTTATTTTTCTAAAAAAAGTTGCATCTTCATTTAACGAGTTAATTATTTCAAAACTATTTATTATTCCAAATAAATTCACATTTCGAAGGTCAAGATCTCATTATGTTAGTTAAAATGAAAAAAATTATCATTTTTTTCAAACAAATTATATAAAATAAAATAAGTCAAATTAATAAATAATTTTTTTTGTACAAACACAAATTTATATTCGTTAAGAGATTGTACCTTTGTTTAAATGACCAAAAATAAAAAAGTAGTACTTTTGTCGAACGGGAATTTCTCTTTTATCTTTTGGAACAACAAGTACTTGATAAAATTTTGAAAACATACATATTTTGACTTTTTACTTGTGTATATACTTTTAACTTTTTGCCTTCTATATTTTTATGAATTTTTATGTACTTTATATTTTATATTTTCCATGGACTTTCATATTTTTTTTGTTGTTTTCCCATTGCAGTTTCATTTTTTTCACTTTTTCCCTTTATATATATTATCGTTTTGAAGGGAAAAATACAATAAATAAAAGTGCAGGGGAAAAAGGAAAATAAATTAAAATAAATTTATTCATGGAAGATATATGCAGAAGGAAGGAAAAAGGCATTTCCCTAAATCTTTTTGGAGTGCTTTCACCCTTCTTCTAATTTGTATGTATCTCTTATAATAAAGTAAATAAATTAGGACACTAGAAACATCGGTTGATAATCCATTGTGCTTAAATATAATTTCATATATTATTATTTATTGTGGCTAAACTAAATATGTTAACTTTCTTTAAATTAATAATTTTGAGATCAAACAAAATCTAAATAAAAGATGCATTAATTTATTGATTTATTAATTTATAGAGTGAATATGTGTATATATATATCTGTATTTTTATAAAATTAATTAATTTAAGTAATAAGGTGTCTCTAATCAAGGTTAATACAATAAGAATATAATTGAGAATTTCCTGTATGACAAAACTTCAATAAAAATGTTTTTTTGTATGTTAAAAAACATGCGCGCCGGTGTGTGCATATATATATAGTTATTTATAAAATTAGGGTAATCTCAGTCATACATTTACAGAATGTCATAGTATGTATATATTTTATTTACAATTTAATTAAATTATTAATGTATATCATTATTGTTTTATTTTATCAAAAATATTAATTTATCCTATAAATTAAATTAAAATTTAAAAAAATATTTATTTATTAAGTATTAAATTAGAATTTTAATGCATACAGAATATTCAATGACAAAAGGTGGGAAGGAAAAGGGAAATGAAGAGAGTGGCATAAAAGTAGAGATTTGGAGTAGTTAGAGAGGCACAGGTGGAAGAAGTGAAAGAGTATCTGACGGCTCGATTTGGGGGGATTCCCACAACCGCACGCGTCCACATTTTAATACGTTATAAATGTGGAACAGGAAACCACTAATTTGTGCTTTTAAAATTAAAATCGGAATAATGTATATACCAGTTCGAACCCAGTTCTATATTTCACAATTTTGAAAATTAGCAATTTTGAATCAAAATTAAAATTGAAAAAATCGTATCACGATTATGTGCTTCTCTCTAGACATGAACACGGTTCTACGGTTCCGGAACCGTTGGTTTTTGGAACCGTGGAGGAGGGAACCGGAACCAAACCGCCATATATACGGTTTCGGTTTCGGTTCCGGAACCGCCGGTTCCGGTTTCGATTCCACGGTTCTGTTTTTTTTTTTTAGAACTGTCGGTTCCCAACAGTTATAAGATCTGGACCGTTGATCATCAATGACTATTTAATCTCAGCCGTTATTTTAAATGGGCAGAACCGAACCGGGAACCGGAACCGCCGGTTTCGGTTCCAAAAAAATGAGAACCGAAACCGAACCGTCCCAAATACGATTTCGGTTCCAAACCGAAACCAGAACCGGTCAACGGTTCAAACCAAACCGTTGACCGGCGATTCCGATTTGGAACCGAAACCGTGCCTGCGTCTACTTCTCTCTTTCTCTCTCGTGTTTTTGACACAGCCTTCGCCCCTCTCCCTCATTATTTTAGTTACTCATACCAATATTTATATAATTATTTTCATATTAATAAGTAAAATTATATTAATATTTATACAACTATGAAAAAATCCAAAGCAATATTATATTTTTTTATGATTTTAAAACTTGTAAAATATGAACATGTAAAAAGGATGTATATAGTCTTATGCCTTTCGTATTTATATAATTTTAAATAATTATTTTTAAAACATTTACATACTTATCTAAAAATAATATTTTACATATTTCAGATTTATATAAATATATTAATATAATTTTATAAAAATAATTATTATATTATTGAGATCGAGGCAAAAGAGAGAGTTTGGGGGTGGGGACAGATGTGTGTTTTGTCGCAGGAAGGGGGCAAGCGGCACAAGTCCCGGTGGAGCATGAAGCTCCTTTCTCACAATCATGTTAATACATATTAATAGCTAATTTGTGATCATTCAATAATTCCATCATTATTAAAATAATATTTATTCATTAATCTTATATTATAATTTAACACTTCATAAATTTCACCATATTCATTCTTAAATAAATACAATATTTACATTATTCATTAGCCCCACACACCTCAAGTTTTTTTATTGATATATTTATAATACAGACAAATATTATTTTATTTTTCAAACTTTAATGTAGTGTATATATATATATAACACATATTGCATAATTATGACGAACACCACATGATGCAATACATATAAGTTGAGCATCATGTCGATCAATAAGCAAGAAAACAGTATATAGAAGACATTCTGAGAGTATTAAGTTGTTGCAACATAAGAATTAATCAATGAGGTTTCTTAAATATAAGTTAAATACATTATTTTACTATCTTTTTTTGTCATAATCTTATAATAAGAACAGATATTTTATCCAACTCGATTCAACAAAAAATCAGGCCTTTGCCTTTGGTTAAAGTGATTAAAAAAATAATATTAAAGAAGTTATTGACGACGTACCTTTGGATGATGAGGAGGCAGTTGTCCTAAGAGTTACGAAGTTGAAAGCAACCACTTCTCCACCCAAACGTAGACATGTTAAACCTATGAAAGGATGCTCCAACTATTATCCAATTCCAACTTTTTTGGTAATAATTTCTATAATATCAGACGTCAATTGGAATCAGCCTACTAATATAAAGTCTACTATCAACCATCACCCAATTTGTTCAAAAATTTTTTAAAAAAAAAAAATATATATATATATATATATATATATTCACTAAACTTGGTAACCTTATTTATACAGAAAACTACAATCTAACCTTTTAAATCAAGAAAAAAATAAAATAATAAGACTCTCAGTCTGACAGCACTGCAAAAATGTCCCTTTGCTCTTCGATTTTAAAACATGTAAATTCTCCAACAAATCCTTAATTAATTTGATTGTGAAAATACAAGTCATCTTCCACCTCCTAATGCATTAAGATGTCAAAATCGATCTAAATCCAACTTGTAAACAATCATCATATTTATATTATAATATTAATTAAAAATCTTATGTTTGTAATTGGGTGTCAAACGATGCGTATTATTATCTAGATAACTTGATATAATAAAATTTCTAAGGCTGGTCCAAACATTATCTATAATATCAATTTAAATACGCTATGGTAAAACTCTAAAAAAACTCGACATAGCTCGTTGAGTCTATTAAGCAATGTACGTAACACTATTTTTCTGTCAATTACACCTATTATCCCTATCAATCATGTTGAACCTATTAAGCCTCCCTATAGAAAAATATATCATTTATCCTATTCATCACAAATATTAAATTAATAATAAGCATCCAACTATATGCAATAAGGTATGTCGATCATCAATCAACATGTCCACATCATATACATACATACACTCTTTAAAGTGAAAAGATGACAAAATGGAAAAATATAAAACATAGTCACACTAGGGTTAAACCCTTTAAATTATTCAAAACTTGTAACAACTAAAATAAAGAAATGTCCCAAAATATAAAGCAAATTAATATGAAATGGGCCTAATAGATTTTTAATTTATTATGCTAATTAGTTTCAATAAAATCTTCATGTAATCAAACTCTAAGTTTTGTCTAACTCATGAATATAGTTCATTGTATTTATCGACCTAATTTTAGAAAAAAAATAATCTAAATATAATTCCAAATCAGACTCCACGCTAGATCCAGTTACGACAAAATAGGTATAGACTAGAGCCTTAAAATTGTATTTTTATATGATATTAGATAGGTAAGTGTGTGATGATTGGTCTAAGTTATTGTTTTATAATTTTATAACCTCCAAGATTTCATAAATCTGACATGATTTCTTAGTACCTCAATAATTTTAGTCCACCTTATTCTTATTAATCATTATATAATAATTTGAAGATCTTGCATTAATCCCCAGCCCAACGAGCTAGTGAAATGTTTGGTTTATATTTTACAGAGGAAGAATTTCGAATTTTATTTTATTTTAAAATGTGAAAATAAAGTTTTACAATTTAATAAAATTTTATCTTACTTTATAGTTATGTACATGTATATATATATATATATATCTGTTACTATTTTACTTTTTTATTTTATAATAATATCTTCATCCATTATATTTCTACTTTTTTATTTTTAATAATCAAAACTAAATATTTAACAATCATCAAATTATTTCTAATGCATCTTATCATAACAAAATATAATTATAACGGTTACAATTTCAAAACAAACAAACAATACATCACTACATTACCACTATTCAACTTTATTCACAGTTTTAGAATTTTACTGTAGGATTTCCAAATTCATGAAAAATAAAGTTAATTTACAATAATCTTTGTTGTTTTTAAATTATATAGAATATAATCATACTATAAATGTCAAATCAATACTGAAAAAAATAATTTATTGTAATATTAATTTGAATCATTGTAAAATTATTAGTTAGTTGTATTGTGTAATAAATATCTAATAGAAGAAACAAATTAGAATATACGTACATAACAAAATGCAAATTATGTATAAATAATAACATTATAATATAATTTTATTAAATTTTAAATTTTAATTTTACAACTCAAAATAAATAAAAATACAATAATTTAACATCTAAAATCTGGCCGTTCTGCACTAATAACAAACATACCCCTGGAGATGATCCACCCACTTCGGAAGTTCCCTTCTTTCTTTCTTCTGTTTTTTTTTTTTTTTTTTTTTTTTTTTAACTCTGGGAATTCTCTTTCCTTTTCTGTTAATTTTTTCAGCACTTGGACGGACAGTGGAGTTCGCCAAAAGGAGACCCAAGTTTAAAATAGCTTCCAATAGTGTCTGGGCCCACTTGAAAGTTCTGCTTTTTAATCCAATATATATATATATATAATTCGTGTCTAAATAAATTATAAAGACATGGAAATCAACGAAAAAACAACCAATTTCATCTGGACCGTGAAAACAAACTAAAGGGTCCGAAATCATTGTGGTCCCACAATAACCCAACCCCTCCACCACGAAAACCACATTAAATCCAAGGACGGCTTGACCTAACCCTTTGATTCCACGATAGCGAACCTTCAAGACACTTGGCTTCTACCCTACCAATAGAAAATCGACACGTTGCTTCCCTAAACGCCATCGTTTTTGACTTGCTCAAGGCGGCCGGCAAGGACCCCACAACCTTCCAAGTTTTATCCAACTAGTCAAAACAACCATTCTTAAAGTGGCACTTTAGATGCCTTATGGGTCCTTCAAACCCTCTCTAATTACACTATTGCCTTTATTCGAGGGTTAAAATATAATTTGTAAGAATTATAAACAAACTGACAAGTAATAATTACCTCAAATACCAAAAAAACAGAAAAGACCAGAAATCAAATATATTCAGAAACCACTCTAGCAAACAAACAACACTAACCATACATATGCTTCATACCTTCAGCCTTTCTCACATTGCCTTATTTTCCAATTCTACCCTTCTATACCTCACACATTCTCTATACTACCCTTGCTTCTATATACATCATTGCAGCGGAAAAGGCTAATTGAGTAAATTGTATTAGATTCTATAACGATGCCTCTCTTCTTTTTTAATACATATAGCTTTTCTTCTTTACATTTTTTGGGGATATTTTCCTGATTTACCCTCCGCATTGTGGTACTTACTGGCGGCTGTTATATTTCTATAGTAAGTCCTCCCATGGGGGCTCTATGGGGAATTCCCTTTCTTCGTTTAGCAGTTCGGAAACCAACGGCGGTAGGCGGCGGCGTTGACGGAGTAAAGCTGGGTAGCCTGCTACTGTTCCGTCCATGGCTGCTGTTGCTGCTGCTACTGTACGAGTCCTCGGAATCCGACACCGACGGCGCACCCCTCTTCTCCGGCGACCGCTTAGTTTTCTTCTGAAAATTCTTGGATGTCCCAACAATCTGATGATCACGAACCAACAAGAAAAGCCAAAAAGTCAACAACCAATATCGTAATGAAATATACATCGTTTAATTTAAGACAAAAATTGAACTCAATTATTGTTGGAAGCCTTGAGGCCAAATTAGAATGCGGAAATCGAAGTACTAATATTACCTTGCAACCAAGTGAGCAAAATCTGAAGGAATCGAGGAGGCTGCGATCACATACTTCGCAGGTGTTGGTGACGCCTTTCCCGGGCCTGGGCTGTGGCCTCTCATTCAAGAAGACAACCTTAGCGCTGTTGATGATGTAGGTTTGAACAGAGCTAATGTCCAGATACTTCTGAATTTCAGAAACCCTGATAACATCATGGTATGATGACCTCCTAATCTGTCAATCAAAAACTAAAATCAGTAAACAACATTTTCGATTAAGTCAACGTTGTATCAAATGCATTTGGCGGAGGCGAAGAAGCTCAAATCCCAACAGCAATGGTGGTAACACAAAAGGGTAAAGCAGCAGAAAAGGAAGGAATGGAGATACCCACCTGAATTGCCCGGTGGTCCTTGTGAAAAGCCAAACAGAGAGAACAGAGGGGGCCATTCATACAATCCAAACAGTACATATTGCATTCACTCTTGTGTGAATCAGCATGGAATTTGCAATGAACGAAGAAATGCTCCTTCAACAGAGGTTTCAACCATGGCGGCCATCTGTTGTCCTCATCAGGTCCCTATTCAATTAAAAAAAACAAAAAACAAAAGAACCATCAGAAGCCAATAAAGGAAAAAAAGCAATAAACCTTTTCTCCAGTGATTAAAGGGAAAATGTGGACAAAAAAGGCTGGAATCAGTTGAAAGAGTGAAAGAAAATTACCATGATTCTCCTGTTCTTTGGCTTGATTTCGCGGACGGCGGGGTCTTGGTTATCGATCGCCAGCTTGAATCGATTTCCTTGTATATGATGAATGAGGAATGCAGAGAGAAATTGGTTCCGGCAATTCCCAATATGAAGAGAGAGAGTGGGTGGAGCAGTGCGTGTAATGCGTTTTTGTGAGTGTATTTTTCTCTAAACAAGTATGGCCACAAGGGGAGGGAAAAGAAAGGTGGCTGTGGAAAGTTTTATGCAAGTGGAGGCGGTGAGAGGGAGGGGGGGCGGGGGGCGTTCTTATCTACTCATCAAAAGTCATACATAAACAAAGTCCGAACCTAGCTCCGAAGCAGAACCGGAAGATACGTTGGGTGCAAGGAACCGACCTCCTTCTTTCCTTTTTCTTTATGTTAATTAATATATATTTATTATATTTAATAATAATAATTTCCTTGATGCCTTTCATTTTCAGGAGCTACGTATTCTTGCTTTGGTCTTATCACACTTTTCACACGCACTCTATTCATACCCAAACCCATATTTTACTTTTATTAAAACCGGATTTAATGCTCAAACATAATTTTATTAAATATTTACTGTGGAATACCTTTCATTGACACATATACTGACTCAATAATTCACATTAAAATACTTTTCCCTATATTTCAATTCTCTTTTATTTATTTATTATTATATACCCTGAGAAATTGATAATGAGTTGCCACATTATTCTGATTCCGTACATTATTGCCTTTCCCTTCTCTTCCTTATTTTTTATTTTGTTTTTTCGGAAAAGTAGCCTTGTGTTTCTTAGTTGTAGGAACAACAATGGCTATCCTTTTTTTTTTTTTTTAATAATTGTTATATAATAATGCAGGGGCTCATTTTTTGTTGGAGAGAGAGGGAGAGTTGAAGTCAACCAATATTTCTGAACTCGACTGGAAATTTACAAAATCCATACATTTGATATTCACACTATCTTTTATTTTGTTCCTTGTTTTTCAAGAAACTACTGATTAATTTAACTTTATTTATCAAAAGTATTTTATATTCCAATAAAACAGAAAATGGTTTTTTTAATAGTAATAATAAATAAAAATGGAAGTTTATATTCCACAAAACAAAAGACAACATTTTTTTCTCTTACAAAAGGAAACACTTTTTTTCTCTTACAAAAGGAAACAAAGCGATGTTTAACAATAATAATAACCAGCTTTCCAAGTTTCTATTGGTCAACGACGTGTTTACGATTTTTCAAGGGTTTAACCGCATTCCTATTTCGAACCCCCATTTTTTTTTACTTTTTTATAATAAAATAATAATAGTTACGAATAAAAAAAATCCAGAAACCGAAAATGAAATTTTAGGATAAAGGCGATGGGATCATATTTCAGTACCAAATCAAAATAACCCCACCATATATATATGGCCATTATACATAATATTATTAATCAGTAGTATTATCCTCGTGCAATATATAATATAAATTATATTTTAAAAATTTAGTATTTAAAAATAAATGTTTAATAATATTTAAAATATTATATTATTTTTATAATTTTGTATTAAAAAATGTAACCCTCTATCTCAAAAATAGGAATATTGTTTTTATAATAAATTGATTATTTGTAGTAAGCATTTAATATATTTTTTATAAAACTATTTTATTTATTTATTTGCAGCAAAAACTGAATACACAATAATGTTCAAATTTAACTAAAATAATTGATCAAAAAATAAGTATTTATTTTAGAAGCTAGTATCTCATTTTGATATAAGCAACATGTGTATCAATTTAAAATTTACAAAATAATTAATTTGATATATTATACGTAAAAAATGGAGTAAAACAAAAAGATCTTTTTTTTTTAGCAAATTAGAAAATATATATTTTTTTTTAAAAATCAACTAATCAAAAGTTAACAAAATAATTTTCAAAAATTTTTTTAAAAAAAATGGCGAAAACTACTACTTTTAAATTATTCTATTATTATATTAGTACATACTAGTGTGAGACATGTGCGATGCACAAAAGATATTTTTTATATTTTGTAATATAATCATATACTCAAGTTAAATGATATATTATAAAAGGTGTAGATTTATAATTCAGTGATTATTTTTTTGTATAATGAGTAAAAATTTGTTGTAATTTTATGTTTCGTCTTTTCTTCTATTAGAATTAGCCTCGTTCACAAATTGATAAGCATGATAACCACGATTTATAGTAGGTTGAATCAAATTAAATTAAAAAAATAGCCATATCAGCATATTAAAGAAAATAAAGATTTGTACAGATCTCGTAAAATTTGCCAATTACATAGTCAAATTAAATACAAAACTATTTTGCAAATTGCTAATTAAATGTAATAATATTACAAAAATTTAAAAATTGATAGAAACAAATACTTTGAAAGCTAATGAAAAATCGCACGGTGCTTATACATCGAAATAATTAGCAGATCTCAACAGAAAATTACAAGAATAATCAAACGACACATGAAAGAGATGGACGAACTTTTTGTTTAAAAATAAGAAAGAAAAATAGTTAAGAAAATTAAATATGTTTATGATAAATTGAAAGCAACAGGTGAATTAAAAAAATTTAAAATAAAATAAATCTAAAAATAATATTTTGAAGAGTGTAGGCTTTTGTGACAATTGAAATATGATATATATTATCGTATATGTCTTACAATTTATTTTCTCAAAACAGAAAACGCAAAACACTTTAAGAGGAGGGAGAACAAAAAAGAGAGACCTTAAAATATTTAGTAATAATCTCGATAAGATAAATAGAAAGAAGAGAGAGACAAAAATGAGAAATGATTTTGAATTATGGTAAGATTATTCAAAATTTAATTTCATATTTGATAAAATCAGATTTTATCCACATGATTGGGTGATTTTAAATAATTGATAGTTTAATTATAGGAAAATTGTTAATAATTTTCCATAATATAATGAAACTACAATGATTTTACGTTCCTAACAAATTTATTTCTTATTTTGAATATATTATGAGTTAACAAAAATTCTTTAAGATTCGAATTTATTTATGTTGAACAACAAAAACTACGCAAACCCCGATGATTGTTGATATTAATCTCTTCAATTAAATTGTAATAATGTATCTTAAAAGAGTTGCATAAATATATATAGTTTTACATTTATATGGTTAAAATTTATGCTGAAAAAACAAAATTTTAAAAAGTAATTTTACTTATATATATATATAGATTTTTTTTATAAAATGAATCGAGAAAATTGAGTCATATATTTGTAAGATTTCATATATTTTTTTAATTTCATAATTCAATGATTTGATTAATATTCGATAAAATATATAGATTTCGAATCATGTATTAAATATTGTAGTATATTCATCTTGATACCATCTAATTTTGAAACACCTAAATTTGTGGAATAATTTAGATTTTGAAATCGAATAAAAAATTCTAGAATAAAAACGTCTAGTTTTAATTTAATAATAATATAATTATTCTAAATAAATAATGAAGTTTAGGCGGAAAAATGGAATTGAAAAAAGTCATTTTGTTTTTATATATACTAGTGTGAGACCTGTGCAATGCACAAAAGATATTTTTTTCTTATATTTTGTAATATAATCATATATTCAAGTTAAATAATATATTATAGAAGGTGTATATTTGTAATTCATTGATTATTTTTTGTATAATGAGTAGAAATTTGTTGTAATTTTATGTTTCATCTTTTCTTCTATTAGAATTAGCTTCGTTCACAAATTGATAAGCATGATATCCACGATTTATAGTAGGTTAAATCAAATTAAATTAAAAAAAATAGTCATATCAGCAGATTAAAGAAAATAAAGATTTGTACAGATCTCGTAAAATTTGCCAATTACATAGTCAATTTAAGGACAAAAATATTTTGCAAATTGCTAATGAAATTTGATAGAAACAAATACTTTGAAAGCTAATGAAAAATCGCATGATGCTTATACGTCGAAATAATTAGCAGATCTCAACAGAAAATCACAAGAATAATAAAAAAAACATGAAAGAGATGGATGAACTTTTTGTTTAAAAATAAGAAAGAAAAATAGTTAAGAGAATTAAATATGTTTATGATAAATTGAAAGCAACATATGAATAAAAAAAATTAAAATAAAATAAACCTAAAAATAATATTTTGAAGAGTATAGGCTTTTGTGACAATTGAAATATGACACATATTATCATACATGTCTTACCATTTATTTTCTCAAAGCAGAAAACGCAAAACACTTCAAGAGGAGAGAGAACAAAAAAAGAAAGATCTTAAAATATTTAGTAATAATCTTGATAAAATATATAGAAAAAAGGGAGAGAAAAAATGAGAAATAATTTTGAATTATGGTAAGATTGTTGAAAATTTAATTTCATATTTGACAAAATCAAATTTTATTCACGTGATTGGGTGATTTTAAATAATTGATAGCTTAATTATAGGAAAATTATCAATGATTTTCTATAATATAATGAAACTACAATGATTTCACGTTCTAACAAATTTATTTATTATTCTGAATATACTATGAGTTAACAAAAATTCTTTAAAATTAGAATTTATTTATGTTGAACAACAGAAACTAAGCAAATCTCGAAGATTGTTAATATTAGTCTCTTCAATTAAATTGTAATAATGTATCTTAAAAGAGTTGCATAAATATATATAGTTTTTCATTTATATGTTTGAAATTTAGGCCGAAAAAACAAAAATTTAAAAAGTAATTTTTACTTATATATATAGTTTTTTTTTATAAAATGAATCGAGAAAATTGAGTCATATATTTGTTAGATTTCATATATTTTTTTATTTTCATAATTTAGTGATTTGATTAATATTCGATAAAATATATAGATTTCGAATTATGTATTAAATATTACGGTATATTCATCTTGATATCATCTAATTTTGAAACACCTAAACATATGGAATAATTTAGTTTTTGAAATCGAATCAAAATTTCTAGAATAAAAACGTCTAATTTTAATTTAATAATAATATAATTATTCTAAATAAGTAATGAAGATTATGCGGGAAAACAAAATTGAAAAAAATCATTTTGTTTATATATATATATGTATATTACTAAAATAAATTATTTTTGTATTTTGTTTTTGAGCTTATATAACAAATGATTAACACCTAGAAACAGTGTTATAATGATGAACTACTAGTTACTATATAATTAATTAGATCAAACCTTGTGACAAACTTTAAAATTCAATTTCATAATTTTGCTTATTGAGTTATATGTGAGAACAGTTGGTATCCAACTTTCTCTAATAAGGAGGAGTGGGATGTTTGAACTCTTTCCATGTTCATATTTTCCGATTCATAAAAAGATACATTTTGTTTTTGTTTTGGGGAAACTTCTTGAGAAGAAAAGGTATGAATGTGATTGTATCTAAAATAGTGGAAATATTTTGTGAATTTTATATTGACTTCAATTTAAAAAAGTATATGAATTTATATACTTTCATGATAAATAATGTTTTAAAAATTAGGATTTAATGTATTGATACTTAATCACAAGTAATAAAAATTTCTTGAAATTGATATTTAACAAACTAAAAACTTTTGGCTATTTGATGATAGAAGAAAAAAAAAACATAAAATATTAATATATTTTAATTTTGTAGGTCGTTTAATTTGCTCTGTTCGATGAATCTATATATTTGATATTTTTTTTCACAAAAATGATAACTTTATTATGCAAATGTGTGTCTAAATTAAGGTAAATATCGTTCTATTGCATAATTTAATGATTAGTCGAGTCGATGTACCTAAATCATATGAAAAGTTAAAAAAAGAAATAGAGAAAATGTATGAATATGAGATGAAGCAGCGGCCATGCGTTTGTGGATAGTTTGGTTTATGTCATTATTACATATTTGAGTTTAGGGACAAAAATTGCATTAGTCCACTCCAACATAAATACATCACATTTCTTCTGCCGACTTAACTCGGATAACTTTAATCTTATTTTAAATATGCTAACATCATATTCAATATATATATATATATACACTTTTCCTTTCTTAAAAATCATAATTTGATTTGTTAATAAATAACACGAAAGTAGTATCGATGCCCTCGTCTAAGAAGGCCCTACTTTTTAATACAGGCCTGAAAAATAGGTTTTTCGGGCATCGAGACACATCACAGCACAAAAAATAATACCTTTTAGATAAATTAATAATATATTATAGATAACCAAATATTTAAAACTTAAGAATAATATTTTTAGAGTAACAAGTAATATATTTTGAAGGTAATAAATAATACGTTTAATAGTGATATTTCTTAAGTAAATAAGTAACACTGTTAAATTGAATTCTACAATGTACCCGATGAATAAAAATTCTGCGTTGGTTTGGTGTCGGGATGAAAAGTTTCTTCGTAGTTTTATATCTCTAGGAGGCTTGGAATTATTGAAGGTCTGATAATTAATATATTGTTCAGGTCCTACATCAAAAAAAAAATAATAAATAAAAAAAAATCTACAGTCGCAATATGTATACTTAATTAATTTATTTATACTATCCTGTAATAAAGAAATCTACAGTAGTATTGAACCTAATATCTCTAATCCATTTGTCTACCTATATAATTTATATTAAATGATATTGAAAATATAAAGTTAAATGCTAATATATCTAAATACTACAAATATTTTAAATATTTATGTATCATCGAATTATATAAATATAAAATTATAATTTAGAGTTTTCGTCCAAAATTTAAAAAATATGTCAACTATTAATTTCGGGCCAATAAATAATACCAATGCCAATTTATTAAATTTGGGGATCTTGATAGCTAGTTTCATATCTTTCATATTTTAAAATAATACAAATGTTCCATAAGATCTTAAATTGATAGTTAACCATCCCTTGGAATCTCAATTAAAATATGTTGATCTTTTTCAACTATTATTACTATTTTGTCTACTTTAAAATAGAACATTCGTGGGGTGTAGCAGAATATGAAAATGTGCATGATTAATTATTATTATTATTATTATTATTATTATTATTATTATTATTATTATTATATGGTTGGGCAAGTTTGATGAATTTTGTGGATAGGGCCTGAGTTGAATTATTAAATTGTAATATTCTGCTGCCAACTTACTTTATCCCAAATCCATTTTAAATTTGTGCAAAATATGCTCTTATTCTCCTCCAACCAACACTATCCACTACCTTTAATCATTTTACTTCTTCTTTACTAATTACTACTGAAACCTTCCTATTTTTTGGAAATTAAATTTTATTGATATTTTTGAACAATCACCAACATATTATTTAGTGCGAATTTTAAGAAAGAACTACCACTAATAACTCAATTTGTATTAATGCCCGTGCTATACACACGCGGTCGATAATATATTATAATATTTATAATATAATTTTAAGTAAATTAATATTTAAAAATAAAATTTTAAAAATATTTGAAGTAAGACATTAAAAGAAAATTTTATATAAAAAATATTATATTTCTTTCGTTCCAAAAAATGATATGATTGGGTTGAGGAGGATTAAAGTTGTGAGGAAATTTAGTTATGAGGGGAAATTAATAGCGCTTGGAAAAATTAGTTAGCGCTAATTTAGAGACTAGCTTAAAAAAATAAAAATAAAAAACTCGTTGCTAAATTAACGACGAACATTTGTAGATTCGCGGCTGAAGTTCTACAAAATTATTTTCTAAATTTTGGAGGCTTTTAGCGATCAATATCTATAATTTTATCATTGACATTAGCATTGATATCTATAGTTTCAAATTACAAATTAGTGTTAGTGATGAATTCGCACTTCATCACTAATTTTTTTATTTTTTTATTTTTTTGTCTTGTGGTGATATTAGATATTTATTATTTTGAAAGAATCGTTTTATAGATATATTTGTTAGGTAACTGATTTAAATTATTACCTAATTTTCTGGCTTCGAATTCGGTAATCACAATTTTATTATTATTATTATTATTATTATTTTATATATATTAATAAATTATGAATTTGGCGTTGACCGCAATTACCGATGATCTACGCCAAAGTACCTGGACATTTGATATACAAGAAAGATGCGAAATAACTACACTTATTAATTAAACCAACGGCCTTTTACTTTGGGTTAGAAGGGAAGGTTGGATAAGCAACCTAATCTATTGTTTGCTCTAATGATACTATGCCGACTCATATCTTTCATAAATTCTTAATTTTAGATATTTTGTTTCATATCTTTATTTCGTCTTCATCTTGGGATAAAAACAATCATCATCTTGGGATAAAAACAATCAGTTAAACAAGTAGGATCCATTGTTATTTTTGCTCCTCCCAACTTCCTTCCAATATTGAATTTAATATTCCTTCCACAATATATCCCAAGATAAATGCGGTCATTCTAATCATATAAATATAGTTTAATTTAATATTCCTTCCACAATATAGTTTAAAATTGTTGTAATATTTATTAAAATATGGAGTGACTCATTTCTTTGTGTTTGTCATGACATTGCCATTGTATTTGACTTTTTCTACAAAATATAATGAAAGCATGTTAGAGAGGGAAGCACTATTGTAGTCTACTTGGAATCCAACATATGAGACTAAGGACTTGCTCATTCATTATTTTTTGGTCTCAATGTTTTTCATATATGCATAATGGTGGTTCTATGTGGGAAAGTACGTAGGCAAGTGTATACGCAATAGATTTTTTGAGAAATATATTTAATATCGTTATTATTTATTGTTAGATTAAAATTTGTGGGCTTGTGTATTAGTTCAATATAGTTTGAACAGTAATTAAATTTGGGGAAGCTAAAAAGATTATGTGTTTCTTACGAGGAAGAATTTCTTCTTCCTTTCAAATATTCTTATTAGAAGACCGATTTGTTTCCACAAACATATTAGGCTCCCCTAAATACTAATCTACTCTATAAACACATTTTCTAATACATTATTTGATCATTTAGTCCCCTAGATGGATTTTGTTGTAAACTTCCGTTTACAAATCACTAGACTCTCCCGAGCACAGCTACAAGTGGGTCAATTATGCTGTTTCAATCTCTACGTGGTTCACTGTTAGTTCACCTATGAGTACTTCTTGGTGCTATCATATTCTCCTGTTTCCACCAAACCTTATATGATATTAATCGAATGTAGCAGAGATAATCTCTTCTCTCTTGCCCGTGGCTGCTTATAGTGGTCTGTCTTGAGTATGTAATCGTCAAATATCTTCAGTCTTGATTCTTTATCAAACGACTTCCTTAAATTTAGTAAATCAGATTCTTTCATGGTCTCTAGCCATGTGATTTATCTTACTTCAATATCTCTTGGTTGTTGATCACCCGATTTCGTGTTTCTTAAATCTGAATCTCCTCTTGAATATCTCTTAGTTTATTGACATTCCTTGATTTGCATATCTATGTCATGTCCTGCGTATAATTTGAGTCTTAATTAAATTTTTAAATAAATACCAATATTTTTACCTTATGGGATAAAAGACTTAGTAGAGTCTTAAGGTCCACCTCTAAATAAAGATGTGAATTTTACCATCAGATCAAATTACTTGTTGGCAAACAATAAATGTTTACCCTCGTATCCAATCTGCCGACCCGGCCTGATGACACATACATGTGCCAACATTTTTTTGGAGGGCTAACGTCGTAATTCTTGAATAATTTAGCATTCAAACTATTTTTGTATTTTGGAGGGCTTTGAGTTTGAGAAAGCACGTGGAATACAATTTGTAATTCGAATTAATATTATCTTTCAGTCCCTCTGCCCAACACAGAATTTATTCCCTCAACACTGAACTAATATTAAATAGGGATACATTATTAAATTTATCCTTGAAATTACAATTTATTTATAACAAGATTCCGTCATATGCTTTGAAATATAAATATCTTTCTTTGGGTTTTTATTTTTCTTACCAACACTGCAACTTGTAAAACAAAAGCAAGTGTTGGAAGATCTTTTTAGCAAATTACAAATCTTTTTTTTTTTTTAATAATTAATCCAAACTTTACAAGTAGTTTTTGTAATTATTGACTTCAAAATGTTATGCTGACTTTTGTACAGTGACAAGCCACACAATCGCAATCATTTTTTTAATTTTTTTTTCTTTTTGTAGTTATGATTAGAGTTTTCAACATTATTAATTTTGAGATATACATATAGAGTTAGATTAAATTAAACTAAATGTTAAAATTCAAATATAACAAAAATTAGAAAGCATGTTGTGGTGGGGTGGGGGACCCCAAGCTTGTGGTATCTATCCACTGTATGTTCCAAATTATTCTGAAAAAGGGAACCTTATTTAACAATTATAGCTACATTAAAATTATCATCCAATTGAGTAATGGTTGTCATTGACTGGTCACATGCAAGACGCCAAAAACAATATCTTTAATTAACAATATCATTTCAAATAATTTTTTTAAAATAAAATATTACATATTTTTATTATCTACAAAAACTTTATGCTTTTATAGAGTATATTATTCAAAATCAATGTCTCAGTTTAATTGGAAATAGAACCTAAGATTTATAGATATATTTTTTTCATTAAAAAAGGTTGGGATATGTCTCAAAATATTATATGGGCTGACACTAATGATTTTGAATTTGTCGGTTGTGAATCAGCTTTGTTAAATTGTATATTTAAATTTGAAATTTAAATAAAAAATAAATTATTACAATTTTAAATTAAATAATAAAAGGGCATACTTTATAATATTTATATTATTAAAACAAATTCAGAGATACATACATTTAAATGATGTATATAAATTTGGAACTACTTCATGCGCAAATTCTTGATATTTTAAAAATATATATGAAATTTAAATATATATAAATAAGTTATAATATTCACGGCATCCGAGTTATATAATTTAAACTTAAATATTAACATTAAATTTAAATTTTAAATTTTATAATAATTAAAATTAAATTAAAAATATTTTTACTAAATTTATTTTAAAAAGTTGAATGTTTACATTAGGAAAAAATCACAAAAGAACAGAAAAAATGCAAGTTATCGAACTAACAGTCGAACTAACAAGTTTAATTTTGTTATGAGTTCATGCAAATCAATTCAAACTCAGCAAAATACTAAAATCATAATCCTATAATTTTTCGAACCACATAATTTAGTCGATGGTCCGATGACATGGTAAAATATCAAAGAATACACGTGTAGACACACACAGAGCCAAAGACGTAGTCAAAGAGATAAGAGTCAAAAAAGCAAGTCTTCGATCCCACGGTTACGGCACACCAGGGACGACTTACTTCCGGTCTTCCCTGCATCCACCCCCTAACTATTTTTATGCTTACCCGTACGATGTTGACGTGTCATTTTATAATTATTAAATTTTTGGAAATTAATTCATACCTCCAAATTTATTTATAATCTGGGAATTCAATATTATTATTATTATTATTATTATTATTATTATTATTATTATACTGATTTTATTGAAATGCTCACAATAAAAGGCGTGCAAATTATTTGTATTATATATAAATGCAACATAGGTCCCACGTTATGGGCACGGCGGCCGCCGCCGTAGTGGACGGTGCTGGGCTGAGCAGCATCATCACTGAAATAATTGCTCTCGATTGTGCAACCAATGACGTCACAATCCAAACACTCCCTTTAACAAAATAACAGTATCCTTTCTATTTTTGGGTAATATACGCACACACATGCAAATAATTGGGCAACTTTTTTAATCAAATATAAAATTTTTAAAATTATAAGTGAAGTCGTCCCGAAAAGGAGCGACTGTCAAATTTAAATATCGTCCCATGGAACGACTAACAATTAAATTTTTTATTTTTGGTTAAGTCGCTATGGTATGGGCGACCCTTCTTTTTTTTTTTTTTTCTTCTTCTTCTATCCTCGCTTGTTTCAGGCACTTCTCTTTTTTTCCTTTTTTTTTAATTATCTTTATTATTATTATTATTATTATTATTATTATTATTAATCAATAAATCGCAATAAAATTGAGCTCTAATCGTATGTACATGTCTTCTACGGATCATTTAAAGGGCTTTTTAAGATACAATTGATCGAAATGATGAGTTGATTTAATTTTTTACATAATAAAAAAAAGTGTAGCTTTGATAAACTATTGGAAGAATTATTAAAATTTTTGAATCTAATCATTATTGACGAACAACTGTATCTTATGGAGCCTTTTAGACAATCCGTAGAAGACACACGCGGGTTAGAATTTATTTTTATGGCTGTTTATTAATTATTATTATTATTACTATTATTATTATTATTAACTCATCAACTTATCATTTCGATCAATTGTATCTTAAGAAGCCCTTTAGACGATCCGTAAAAGAAATGTACACACGATTAAAGCTCAATTTCATTGTTTAATAATAATAATAATAATAATAATAATAATATTATTATTATTATTATTTTTATTTTTATTATTATTATTATTATTATTATTATTATTATTATTATTATTATTATTATTATTATTATTATTATTACACACATGCACACACAAACACACACAATACACAAACACACACAATTTATAAATAAACATAATTGAAAAAAAAAAAGAGAAATGCCTGTGAAACAGGCGACGAAAGAAAAGAAAGAAAAAAAAAAAAAGGGTCGCCCATCCCTTGGGCGACATAACCAAAAAAAAACAATTAATTGTTGGTCGCCCCTCGCAGGGACGACATTTAAATTTGAGAGTCGCCCCTCCCCGGAACGACTTTACTTATAATTTTATAAATTTTATAAATCTTATATTTAATTAAAAAAAATTTAAAAATACTATATTACATCAAACCTGCCCAAATAATTGTGATATAAATATCTAATTATATATACATAATTCATCAATTTTTTGGAAGGGTAATCTTGACTTTTTCAATCTGGATCGGAAGAACCAAACATCTGCAAGATACAACAACATAGAATAGTAATTGTGAATTACTTAAAATAGGGGGACTAATTGTGATGGGTTGTCACTTGTCAATGTAACATTCATGGCAAAATTTGTGATAGGCTCTTAATGTAAATTTCAACCCATCACTAATTATAATTTTTTTTTGTCACAATCTCATATTCATTAGCAATTGACTAATTATAAATTACTTCAACGTCTGATTCTCAAATTTATAATTGATTCCTATTTATCTTAGTTTGTGTTATGTAATTTGCTTGCTAACATTCTTCACGATTTACAATGTAAACATACTTTTTTAATATAGGAGAATTACTGTATTGTGTCTCGTATATATATATATATATATATATATATATATATATATATATATATATATTTTTTTTTTTTTTTTTTTTTTTTTTTTGCATAACAAGACAAATATGTCAATTTCTATATTGACTTTGCAGAAAAATTAAGTGTAAGTGAACCCTTTTTAGTTAAGATAATTTTTGCCCCTAAACTCGTAGGATATGATGAGTTTACCTGCGCGACGCATTGAGCCCGAATCAATTATGTTATATTTACACCAAAGAATAGTAGGTTTGTGACATTGCACGAATATTAGACAAATAAAATGGAAACTTGAACTTGAAACAGACAACAAAGAGGTTGTGTAAATTGTATGGTTGTATTTGTTTCAACATAATTCCCATAAAAGAATTAAGAGTTCCCAGGGAATTAGTTTGGTGGATACTTATAATTAGGAAGAACTTGCTCCAAAATTACATTGAAGTCGTTAAGAATAGGAAAAGGTAAAATTTTGTGTCTATATTTATACTCTAAGTTTAATTTAGATTTTAAATAAATATGTGAACTTTCAAATTTGAGATATATAAAATAATTTTTAATTGTATTTAGTTATTTTAATATCAACCAGATCTTGTTTGTCCGTATTTAAAAGTTTCGGGACTTCTTTAATCTATTTAAATGATTTAAGTGTCTATTTGGACCAAAAAAATAGTTCAAAATCTAATTTAAAATTTTGAATCCGAAATATAAGTTCAAAGTTAAATTTGCACATTTTTCCTGAAAAACAGTATAAATAATTGAGGGGTGTTTAGTGAAATTGGACGATAATCGAATTTAAGTTGCTACATTTATAGAGGAGGCGAAATAAAGAGTTTAATTCAACTAATTATAAATTAAGTGGTTAGTTAAAGTCTTAAGATAACGTAAATCTAGATAAGTAAGAAAAAGATCTTATATTATAGAATAAGATTGTATTAAATTGAAAGAATTAATAGTCCAGAATGTAAATAATTGGAATGAGGTTTGGTATTGATGATGATAATGTGGAGTTAGAATAACAAAAGATGGTTGAGCTAACATCCCATTACAATTAAATATTAATAAATTAAATCCAATTCAAGAAAAATGGTGACATCCTCCAATTGCCAGTTAAAGAGTAATAAACCCCAACTCACGGTTCACATCATATTATCATACTATCTGTTTTTTAAATAATATAAAGCACCATTTCGATGGACATAATAGAAAATAAATTCGATTTTAATTTCTTTTATTTAGAAATTTACTTATTTCAATACCTTATTTAATATTTGAGTTTTAATTGTTTTATTATTTATTTTATTTTTAAAAATAATAATGAATGTGTGTGTGTCCATATGATTTTTTTTTTTTTTGCATTTTTATTTTAAAAGCATGTAGTATTATATATATATATATATATATATATTATAAGATATTATGAGTAATATAATATATGTGCATTACGCAATGTGTATAATATATAGTGTAAGAGCTTCTCCAACAAGAAGCTATTTTGGCATTGGCGTCAGTTTTCACCCTTCAGCAGTACTTCATTATCTGCACCACTTTGAAATTTTTGAAATTTTTGCACTACTTTTACTGCAGATTTTTTATTGCACTACTTTTTTTCTTTTATTCTTTATATGATTATATCTTTTTTTAATATTTAATATTGTAATTTTTAATCTCAATTGTTTAAATTGAAATTAAATCAAGTTTTTTTTAAATCATACGATGTGTAATTTAAATAATAATAAAAATATAATTTAAATAAGTATATTAGATTTTAAATATTATATACAAATTTAATAGAATTGCATAAGATTACCCGACATTCAATTTTACATATATATTTTTCGAATATGATAGTTTAAGAATATAAGTAAAATAAATATTATCTCAAAATTTAATGTTAAATAAAATTACATATATAACGTTTTTAACAAATATTTAGTAGTAAAAATAAATATTAAAAATAAAAGAAAATAACGATTATTGTGTAATATTATTTTTTAATGGAGAAAGTAGAGCAAACTATTGAAGAGAGTATATAAATTTTATGCTAAAATTGTGCAGAATTTGCACAAGAATAATACAAACTGCTGGAGATGGTCTTACGTGTTTGTAGAGCGTGTGTGTGCAGTGCAATGTATGCATGGTATGAAAATTGGGTGCGCCTAAATTGTGTAGTTTGTGGAATCTAAGAGAGGGAGAGAGAGATTATGTTGTTGTATATGTGGAGAATAAGGATTGATTTTCAAAATAATTTAAAATGATAGATTGTCGAAATAATTTTAAATTCATTAAATATTGACTAAAAATTAAAAGTTATTTAAAATAAATTTATTTAAGTTTTTAACCAAATAAATGAAGTTAATTTGTCTGTGAATTTCAAATAAAATTCCTGAATGAATAGGGGACATAAGATTATAAGACGATGATTTCATTTAGATATTGACAAACTAAATCAGTCTTATGAAGGTTTAATAGTAATTAAGTCTCGTGTTTTAATGTGTGATAATTCATCATTACATGATGGGATTTTATAGCTTGTCTCTTGCTTGAAGAAACTGGGCACACAGATATATTTCGATTGATTCTATGATATTTTTAATCCAATAGAAATATTTTGGAGAAATATTTTTTTATTTTCCAAAGTATCTTAATTTTCAAGTATTAAATAATACTATTTTAGTAACATTTAATAATATATCAAAATTAAGAGAAGGTTAAAGTTTAGTAATATCTCAATTAAGTAAAAAAAAAAAAAATCTTCTCAGTAGTATTAAATCATTGGGTGCATTGCAAAAAAAAAAAAAAAAAAAAATATCTATATATATATATATATATATATGACCTGTCATTTTTTACAATTTAATCTTTTTTTTTATCATTGTAATTTAATATACAAACTTGATATGATTATAATTTATAAAATTAAAAATAATAATTATTCATTTTAACTAATGTTGGGTAATATATGATGAAAGAAAAAATATTTAGAAATACTTTTCAAGAAACAAAAATTACTTAAAAAAAAAAAAAAAAAAACGAGACTCTTTAATTTTATCCTTAACAACTTTGTATTTAATTAATTTATCAATTTCGTAGCTTTGACCCCTCAATACAGGTTCGATCTATTTTCCCCCTCTTTTGCAGGAGGATCCACAAAAACTAAATGAAAACTTATTATTTCTCATCCAAACTACTTTGAGTTTATCTTTTTTTTTTTTTTTTGAGTATAATTAAACTATTTAAAATTTTATTAGTTGACATCTCAGTAGCATAATCCGTGGAATATTTTATCATAATTACAACATGTTAATTACCTATCATTTCATAGGAAGATAGATGTCTTTTTATATTTCAATTATTTTGCAAAAACATATATGATAAGTTATCCGAAGATTTGAATCGATTGAAAAATCCCAAATTTGAATTTGATATGTGTCCCCTTGAATGACTAGCCCCCATTATAATATTCTTTTTCTTGAAATGTACTTTTAATTATAGTTGTTTTTTATTTGAATATTTACGATGATCATATATAAAATATTTAAAAACATTGGAGGAAATGTTTGATTTTTAAGTATGAAAAATATGATTAAAAAAAAACAAATTTACGATATAATAAATACATATATAAAATATTTGCAAAATTAATTTGTAATATATAAATTGTATTTATATATAAAATATAAAAAAAGGTCTTCAAGGCAGAGCCCTATTAGACTCTAGGAGCGTTTGTAACCTGGATTAAAAGCCCTAATATTATGAAAGGTTGTAAAATATGTTGGGCTGGCCCAACATATTTTGATTTTCCTAATTAAGAACCACAAAATAGTTCCAACCGTGATGGGCTTAGAAATTAGTTGGGCTTATAAATTAGTTGGGCCTAGCAATTAATTGTCGGCTACCCATCTCATTGTCTTCCTCAGTTATTTCTTCTTCTTCTATTTCTACCGTATTTTGATATTTATTTTTTTCCTCCAAATTTGGTTGGATTTTGTTCTTTTTTCTATTTTTTAATTGTGAGAATTCTAATTTTTTTTAAAGAAAATTATAGTTAGTATTAATAAAAATGTGTTATGAAATTAGGTACATTCATTATAAATGTAGTATTAATTACGTAATTGATTAAATAAAACTATATGTAATTATTACATAATCAGATATAATATTAGTATTTTAATTTTAATAAATAATATGATCTTTATAAGTTATATCTTTTTTAGTATAAGATTATAAATTATAAATAAAATAGTGTATGAAAAATATAGATAATGATGTGTAAATAGTTAGTGTGAAAATGTCAGATTATATATACACTTACAAAAAAATTGAAGGTAAATTAAAAATAATTATTACTAATTACCTTGCAAAATTATTAAATGTCACTTATTATATAAAAATATAAAATTTGTGAAATGTCATTATTTTGAATTGAAGGAAATAAAATATTTTTAAATATTATAAAAAAGGCGCTATTTGAAGGACAAAATTTAAAGCGAATCAATTTAAAAAATTTATAAAGTAAATATGTACTATGAAATATTAATTGGATCCCATTTATTTTAGTTCATTATAAATATTTTATTTTAGGTTATTTCATAAAATAAAAGACGTTAATTGAAGGATAAGTTTAATGAAACTTTTGGAATAAATCATTTTTAAAAAATTCACACTGCAAGATTTAAAATATAAATTAGGTACGATTTCATTTATTTAATTAATTAACACTGTTTTCTCTAAGGTATTTTGTGAAATAAAAGTTAACTGAGAATATATTAACTTAATTTTTCAGTGGTGAATCTTCTGTTTTTTTAAAGATAGAAATTAGAATTTGGAAATATATATATATATATATATATATATATATATATGAACGACAAATGTCAATGTGTCTAAAGATGATTGATTTTTTCCAGAAAAAAATATAAAAATAAAAATAAAAAAGAAAGGAAAAAGATGGTTGGTTTTCAATTGAATTATAGTGTGAAATACCCACACGCACAACTGGGAAATAAGTTACTGGCTAGTAACAGCTAAAACTCTAGGTTTTTGTATTAATAAACAAGTTTAATGTTGAATTGCCCATACTTAATGGGACGAGGATAATTTAATATATTATACGTATGAATTTATTTTAAACTCTTTGATAAATTTATAATGTGAAAATTAATTGCAGTTCGATGATAAATAATGTATGTAGCTATGAAATTATAGGTATAATATGAATATTGAAAGACAATATAGAAGGAAAAATACAAGATATATTAGTTTTAATTTTATACAAATTATCACAGTTTAGTTTAAGTTGAACGTATATGGCTTAATTTTTTTGATATATAATAACATAATATAAATCATGTACATAAGTATTTGACTGTATTAAGTAATTGAAAATATAGTGATTTTTATTTTCTATTTATGCATCTATTTAAGATTGATTGAAATTTTAAATAAATATAACAATTGATTTTTAATATCACTAAATATATAATTAGGTCTTTAACACTGAGTATTATTTTTTTGTAATTTCCACACTATTTATTTATAATTTTATAATAAATACTTATTTATATGATTATTTTTTACACGAGTATAAATAAAGCATTATATGGGATGAGTATAATACATAATCTAAACTTGTGGTGATAAATTATGCATATTTTTCAATAAGTTAAGAATATATTTATATATATATATATGTATAAACTAAATGACTTTTTTCCAATTTCGTTTTTCCGCCTAAATTTCATTACTTATTTAGAATAATTATATTATTATTAAATTAAGATTAGAAGTTTTTATTCTGAAGATTTTGATTCAATTTCAAAATTTAAATAGTTCTACAAATTTAGGTGTTTCAAAATTAGATGATATCAAGATGAATATACTGCAATATCTAATACATGATTCGAAATCTAAATATTTTTTTAATATTAATCAAATCACTGAAATATGAAATTAAAAAATTATATATATGAAATCTAACAAATATATGACTCAATTTTCTCGATTCATTTTATCAAACAATATATATATATATAATTAAAATGACTTTTTAAAATTTTATTTTTTTCAGCCTATATTTCAACCATATAAATGTAAAATTATATATATTTATGGAACTCTTTTAAGATACATTATTAAAATTTAATTGAAGAGATTAATATCAACAATCTTCGGGATTCGCTTAGTTTATGTTGTTCAACATAAATAAATTCGAATTTTAAAAATTTTTTGTTAACTCATAATATATTTAAAATAAGAAATAAATATTTTAGGATGTTAAATAATTGTAGTCTCATTATATTATGAAAAATCATTAACAATTTTCCTTTAATTAAGCTATAAATTATTTAAAATCACTCAATCACATGGATAAAATTTGATTTTGTCAAATATGAAATTAAAATTTCCACAATCTTAGCATAATTCAAAATCATTTCTCATTTTTGTCTCTCTCTTCTTTCTTCTTTTGCGTTTTCTGTTTTGAGAAAATAAATGGTAAGACATGTATGATAATATGTGTCATATTTCAATAGTCACAAAAGTCTACACTCTTCAAAATATTATTTTTAGGTTTATTTTATTTTTAAATTTTTTTATTCACCTGTTATTTTCAATTTATCATAAAAATATTTAATTTTCTTAACTATTTTTCTTTCTTATTGTTAAACAAATAGTGCATCCATCTCTTTCTCGTTTCATTTGATTATTCTTGTAATTTTCTGTTGAGATCTGCTAATTATCTCGACGTATAAGCACCGTGCGGTTTTTCATTAGCTTTCAAAGTATTTGTTTCTATCAAATTTTAAATTTTTGTAATATTATTATATTTAATTAGCAATTTAAAAAATATTTTTGTCCTTAAGTTGACTATGTAATTGACAAATATTACGAGATCTGTACAAATATTTATTTTCTTTAATCTGTTGATATCGCTATTTTTTTAATTTAATTTAATTCAACCTTCTATAAATCGTGGATATCATGCTTATCAATTTGTGAACGAAGCTAATTCTAATAGAAGAAAAGACAAAGCATAAAATTACAATAAATTTCTACTCATTATATAAAAAATAATCACTAAATATCAAATCTACACCTTCTACAATATACCATATAACTTGAATATATGATTATATTACAAAATATAAAATAAAAATATTTTCTGTGCATCGCACAGATCCCACGCTAGTATATATATATATATATATAGAAGTATTTCGGTGTTATCCATATATACGGATATAACGCTCACTTTTTCATTACAAAATAAAATAATTAAATGAGTAGGATAAGTTTTATTGAATTGAATATGTTGTACTTTGGATAGAAATAATTTTGATAATAAATAAATAATAATTAAAAAATCTGCTGATATTTACCACAGATAAAATTTACCACGAGAGGTTTGACCAAAATCCTGAAACCGCCTAATGCCATATATACCACACACAAAATAAAATAATAAATATTTGCTGTACAATAACTGAAACAGTAAAAACATTCATTCTCATTAATAGATACCTTCCATTTGCATTCCATCTATGGCGGCGGCTGCGTATCATGTGGAAGAGGAACAGCTCTGGAAATGTCCCACACACCCTTCTAAGCGACGGCGCAACGGCATCTGTCCCGCCTGCCTGCGCGACCGCCTCGTCAGCCTCTGCCCCAACTGCGGCAACGCCCGACCCTGTCCCTGCACAATTTCTTTTTCCTCCTCGTCCTCCTCCTCCTCCGACCACTCCTTCCGCCGCTCGAGATCCCTCGCGATCCCTTTCCTCCGCTCGAATACCAACTCCCCGTCGTTTTTGTCGGTTTTCAGGCGGAGTAAGACGAAGAAGGGAGAGGAGAAGGAGGAGGGTTGTAATTTCAATGATGGCAACACCCATGAACAGTTGGAAAGCAATAAGAAAATTGATGATTTTGCAAGGATGATTACGAGATCCAGGTCCGTCAGCGCGGGGATGATGTCAGGTTTCCGGCGTGCTGACATCATTTCATCACCCGGGAAAGCGAAATTCTGGCATTTTCCCAGTCGGATGAAGGCATTCGGCAGTTCCAAGAATCCAAAGGTCATCCTTCAAGATCGATCCCCTTTGCACAGAGGTTGATTTTTTTATTTTATTTTTTGGTCCCCTGATCCATTAATTAACATTAAAGATTTTCCCTTTATAGTTTATGATGAAAGGACTCTGTTATTTTATCATTACAAAATGTAATGGTAGGCTGTGTATTAAATTGATAGTGTTTGATGTAAATATGTGTGGAATAATGACAAAATTTTGTTGATTTTATTTTCTGTTTTCCAAGTTTGTAATCATTATAGTTCTCTTATTTATTTCGATTGTTAATTAATGTCATCAGCGTCCAAAATTTGAATGTGTTTTCTAATGAATTTGTTGATTCTGTAAAAAACAATATGTCAAAAAAATGATATTTTTTTGTCTTTTGTTGAATCCGATTAAATCCGATTAAAAGATCACCTAAATTTAATTGGATAAATAATATATAAGGTAAATGCAGTTGTAACTAAAACAAAGTTTGTTAATAAAATCCTACAATGATGGCGACACCTGAGATGATGAGCAGCAAGATACTGGACTGGAGGTGGATACATTATATTTTCTGTAGTACTGCACCTAATTCATAAATAGCCATTTCAATTTTCAGTCAACAAGGTTGTTGGGCAGTTATTAAGTCTTACAGATGACGCAAGATTTTACAAGTTGGACAGCCTAATCCGCCTGGCTCGACTAATTGTTCATCTAGATGTCTTAATTGTTCATCTAAATATAAAAAACATATCATTTTTATATAATTGATTCGATCATACAGTGTCTAACGCTTAGGTACCGACTAAACAAATACTTATACCAATTTTTATAACATTAACTTTTGTTTGTGGAGATTGCGTCAAGATTAGAAATGCTATAAAAAGTCTTAAATGATGCCCAAAAATTAGAGAATGGTACCTCAAATTTACAGCAAAAAGTAAAAACAATCTTTACTAATTTACACAGCAAAAAGTAAAAACAGTCTTTACTAATTTACACTATTGGTTACAAGATATCATTTCCAATTATTGTTTCTTGTTCTACAATATAAGTGTGATGAGATTTCATAAAAGGTCACGACTTGAAAAGAATCAACTAATTCATTTAACTCTGAAAAATTATAAGGTTAAGATCTAGTATTATTAGCCCATTAAAATAGCTTGTTTCATTTGAAATTCAATTAACCTAAAACCCTATATAATACTCTATCTATGGCTAGGATTGATTTGAAAGCCTACACTTATCTTGTTTCCTGTTCTTTTTTCTAGCATAAAAAATATTACATAAAACATTTTAAAATAATTTTCATATCACATAGTTGCTTTTAATAAAAGAAAATATAATTTAATTTTAATTGCTAGAAATTTTTTAATTAATGTTATTTAAATTGAGAACTAAAACAGTCTATTAAAATATAATTTTAAATATTACAATATATACGCACTTAACTAAAATTGAGGGAGCAAGTACTAATTGAATATTTGAATACTTAATTTTGTAAGTAATCAGTAATATTTTATAATTAAATAAATAATATTTTAAATTATGTTCTACATGAACCGAATATGAATATATATATATATAGCAATAAATCTTGAATAGCTTTTGAAATTAGATAAAATCCGATGTGGGATTAACATATATTACTTACTTTCTTCGAACTCTTTTATATTGTCATGAAAGTGGAATAATGAATTTGTGTGGATGGAGGGTATATATGGCACAGATGAGAAAATTAAAATAATAAATAAATAAACCACCATACGTATATTTGTGGAAGTTTAGGGGATGGGCCGCACAACAGAAATATCACAGAATATTTGTGGCTGTAAAATTCAAGAATCTAATTTTTATATTAATACTATAATTGGGAACAAAGACAAAAACGGCCCTACCTCAGACATATGATATCAGGTAATAATTTGATTAAAAATAGAAAGCAATTATTAAGGTGGTTAGTTAGTTAGTAAATAAATATATTAAGCATGATGTATCCATATAATTGAATCTGGTGGGGTCACCTCATCACAATTTGCTGTTTCCTCATAACTAAATATTGGACCTGTCTTTTCTACTATTTTAATTTTTGTTTTTTTTTTATCCGAATTTTCTGTAAATTTTGGGGAAAATATAATAATGTAAATATTTTAATACATACATATATGTTTGGACCCCTGTCTTTTATAATTAATGTTGAGCCGTGCAGGATTCTGCTTGATTTGCTTCGTGGGACAATTCATGCTCTTATAATATCGTTTTATTATATATTTCTACCTTTTATTTTATTTATTAGAAACTTAAAATTAAGTATAAATTTGGTTGAATTGTATAATTTTTAAATTTCATGTTGTTCCTTTTCACATCTAATTATTAATTTGTATTGTGAGTTGTTTTATGTTTATTTCGTAAGCGCCTAATGCGTGGGGGGAGAGACTACCGAGCTCTAACGGGGTGTTATCCTAAAACCGAATTCTGTAGCTAGTAATTAATGGAAGGGATAAAGTATACATGAGGTTGCATTGAAGGATGTCACAATAACAAGAAAATATGTTAATGGTCACTTCACCTTCCATTAAATATGTATTAAATTGATTAGATTTATGAGTCTTAATTTGATTGTTTCAAATAATTATAGTTTTGATTATGAGTATTAAATTTTGATTATTAAGTAAAACACTCCACTTTTCAATTAATTGTATACACCCCTAAATTCTAGATTGATATCTTTTAAATCTTAAAACAAAAAAGGAGAGTATAAAAATAATATATTACTAGTGTTTATATTATTACTATGGCTGTTGTTCATGACAAGAAGCCTTGCCCTTTAAAGGGGTTTGAGCACTGTGTGGGCGGCCGGCGGGGATTAGTTATCCTAGCCTTTTCATCACCATAAGATGAGGAGCTTATGCCCTTTCACAAGGGAGTTGAAGGAATACACAGACGACTTATCTTCATCCTCATTCTCATCCTCATCCTCATCTTCATATGGAGGAGGTACGGAGGAACTAATTTGGATACCCAACTATACCATTAGTTTAAATACAAATTAACATTGAATTAAAAAATTTATAAGATCAATTATTTTATGTTTTTGACCTAATTTAGTTTTTTCAATATTAAAGCTCTGCTGAATAATGTAGTAGCTGTTATCAAGGAATTTTGCTTTTGTGCTTGGATTAACTTAATTATTTCTTTGATATTAAAGTTGGTCATTGTCCTAGATTATGCTTCCTCGGGATTGTTTCTTGTTTATATAATTTTGCTTTTTCATAAAATATTAATATTTTTATTATATATAATTATTTTAGTTTAATATTTCAATACCATACAATTATTCAATTGTAGAAATAATCAAAGTTTGACACACTACCTATTTTCAAATACCAAATTTAAGCATACCATGCACAACCCTATTATGTAATTATAAGGGAAAAGAGAGATATATGGCATTGGGGGAGGAGAATTATTTAGGAATGTATTTCTCGATTTCACGCAATTCTTAATAAAATCGCAGGAGTTGTACTTTATTCAATCCAAAGAAATAAATTAAAGCATCCAAAAGAAAAGAAAATGAACATAAAACTTTTACTGGAATTCCCATTTTTAAAAAGCAAAAATTACCAGAATTGTAATCCCCGATTGCAACAATACACGTCTATGCTAGTATTAATAATAAAATAAGTAAGAACCAATTATTCTCTCTTTAAACATTTATTTCATTTAACTTCGTATTTAATTCCTTCTGTTTGTTGAGATTAAAAATTACCGATTAGCATATCATAAAAATAGGTACGCACTGCAGACACTATATGAAATGAGTGGAGACAACAACCCTTAATATGATTTACTTCATATTTCTAAAAAATAAGATTATTGGAGAAAATCACTAACTTTGAGCCAAATGAATATTCCGTTTTAAAGTTAGTAATTTATCATTATATAATATGGTTTGCACACATTATATGCAATATAAAAAAGAAAAAATATATATAAATTTAGAACTCCAATTTGCTGCAAAACTATTTCATCGTGAATTAAAAACGCCTACATTGAATGCAACAAGGAAAATTGCAATTAACACTGCAGTTCTCAATAATATCAACAACCTTCCCTATACTTTACATTAGAGATAGACATAACTAGAAAACCTGTAATTACCTAATCCAGCAGCAGACGGTGAGAATTTACCAACCCATATTAGTCAATTTGACCCAAACCAATTATCTTTATTCCATTCCTAGTATTAGAAGTGATCAGCAAACACATCTAAAGAACCAAAAATAACATAACCAGACAATGAAGAAATTTACTTGTGTTGGCCTTTGCTCTCTTCCAGAGACTCAACTTCACCTGTTAATTCCAGCAACCAAAGGGCGCAACGGAGTTCTAATGCTGGAATCACGGTGAGTAGGACTGCTATCATTGCCCGATCTTCTACTCTTCTTACTGTTTGTAGAAGCTTCATTAGTAGGTCCCCTAATTGCTGACAACAGTTGCTGACGTCTTGAACTACGCATGGTTTTCTTCATGAATGAACAAGCCTGCTTGAGTTCTACATCATCCATATCTTTCTCAAGTCGCCTTTTGCAAGACAAGCCACCAGCCAACCGGCGATGGTCACGCGGAATGGAGTAAACAACATCTAAAACCCAAAACCAGCATGAGCATCAATTATTATTCCTGTGAAGTAAATTGAATAAGACTCGGAAAAAGGATAAAGAGATTTACCAGGTGGATCTTCCCTGTATATCTCTGGGCTTGGAGATCTCAAAGCTGTTTGGGTATCATTTTGACATTGTGCAGGCTCCAAAACTTCCTGAGTCCGGTTATGTTGTTCAAGTAAAGTTGAAGAAATTTTTTGGGCTACAGGTGATGAGACATCTGAAGAATCAATGGGGCATGGTGCAATTGAATCAGACATTCCATTCAAATTACATGTACTTCCATTGCTCTCAATTTTATTCTGTATTGGACCACTTTGTTTAATCTCATAGTCATCAGCATTGCTGTGTTCCAATCCAAAACCATGACTCACTTCATTTGTATTACAACCAAACTTCTTTTCCGAACTCATAGACACTGAATAGGGGTCTGTGTTGTCCAACACAGATTTGGGTGACGTATACCATATAGGTGAATGGAGAAATTCTTTTTGGCTTTCAATGAAACTCGAAAACCAGGGAGTGCTCTCTTTTGCATAGAAGAGGATGTATGCATCTTGTGATAGGACATAATCTTCATCAACCAGAAAAACCTATAAAACAGCAACCAAGCAAATCAGGAATAAAGCCTAGACTGCTATGATATCAAAATGAGAGAAGGTTCATCCAGAATGTTCAACAAATTACCCTTGAATCATCAAACTTGCACCACATATTTGGTGATAATCGTATGAAGCAGTAGTAGTGCCCATTTGTAGATGTCCATCCACTATGCACCACAACGGCATACAGTACATATTTAAGCTCCATCTATGGAATGGCCATATGCATAAACAGGGCAAAGTTCAGAACATGTGTAGGAAACAATACATGAAGGAGAACAATAATGAAATACAACAGCATAAAGGACAAGTTTAAGTCCAACCCACTTGCTAGACATCTCAGCCCAACAATAGGCAATGACAATAAGAGCAATGGTATAGATGAATATTTATTAAGAACCCAAAAAAAGGAAGTTACTTTAAGACACAATTTTGATCAATCTACTCATCATCGGCACATGCACATTTCATCCCAGGATTATTTTCCCAATCATTCAATAACATTTCATCAAGTTTTCCACCAAGATTATTCATTATTTTCAAGTCACAGTTACAATAGAGATGCATGTAATGTTTTGCATGCTTAGAAAGGGTGAGCAGTAATGGAAACTCACATCATTGTTCTCGCCGCTACCAGCAAAAGGCAGTAGGTCCAGATCCAATGGAAATGCCACATGTTTATCGATTTTCTGAACAATGCAGCCATCATTTTTGAACCTCTTCAAATGAAATACAGCCACTGAAGGGGCCTGATCAAAGGAAAGTTTCTTCTCAACAGATACTTGCTCCTTACACTTTTCACATGTAAACTTGGTATCTGTATCCTCAATCCTTTCAACCTTTGTGAAACACTGGAGAGCAGTCAATAAATTGTCAGCATCTTCAATCTCCAAACTCATGTCAATTGAAGGCTCGTAAGTGTCAGAACAGTAGCCACAGTTACAGCACTTCAGCTGCAATCATAAAGCTCGTGTAAATATGTAGTTGTGCATTTGCAAAATTCATGATAAAAGGAGATAGAAGAGAACACTATTTTTCATTAGAGAGGAGCTCTTACATTGCTGACAAGACGACCACCAAATACTTGTTTTACGAGGTTATCACTTTGTGAAGACAAACAACTTTTATTCTCTGAATCATGACAGTTCTCAAGCCTATCCAAAAAGCACTGAAGGAATTCATGAGCATCTTCCTGTTGGAATCTCCTGAAACTTGATGATATATCTGGTAGTTTTGAAAAGTCAAGGAATCCCAAACCAACGTGGTCCTTGCACTAATTAAGATACAGCTAACAGACATTCTAACACAATAAATTCAGACCAGATTATTGACTACTGCTGCTCACAACAGAGGCAGAGCAAGGTACAGGTTACACAACATCACCTCAGCATAATTACAAGAGTGAGTATAATTCTTTGCAAAAAAAAGCAAGCTAGCATAGAGATCTATAAATTAAAGTATTCAAACGTCGCTGATGAAATTTATGCATGTCTAATAGTGAAGCAGGTAAGGATACAACTCAAGTTGTCAGCAAGATTGCTAGGTGAGACAATGTTGTTTGTAAACGAACACACAGTCAGCTCCCCCAGGGAGCATAGTAAACAAAATCCTTCCTTGTTACCTGAAGGTGATTATGCAAAAGTAATTATCTGTCAAACACAACTCATGAATAATGATGCAGTCTAAGTCAAATCAGCACTTGAAAAAAAAAAACCCAAATTCACATTAACTAACTTACAATTATAATGAACCAATTGCCCATTCGAAAGAATTCCATGAAGAAGAGGAACTGTGTGAATAAAACATTGCAACACTGAATTCAGAAAGCAAGTATTGCCTAAATTTTCCATCCCCGCTCCCTGCAAGTTTTTATTTACTAATTAATCATCAAAAACACCAAATTAAAATGTCGAGATTATAAAAATAAACAGCTAATTAAAAGCAGTACTCTTAAAATAGAAGCAGTCGGAATCTCAAATAAAGAACCAAAAGGACTGCAATCCATAATAGTTAAAAGAAATAAGATGAAAAATCTCACAACTATAGGATGTTTGGTGATATTTTGGGACGACCAATCGGAAAGAGTAGGGTTTAATTCTCCCACAGATTTTTCTGCAAGTTCGCTAGAGGGACCATTGTCCATAGGCAGCGAACATTCACTTCTCCGAGGGCTTCTACGTATTTCAGTATCTGCGGACCACGGCTGCGCCCAGCGAGAACTGAAACCGGAAGAAAAAGTAGGAGGCGGCGAGAAATTAAGGCGCCCATCATCGGTCTCAGCTTCAGCAGTCTCTTTGGCCTCATTGTCTTCCTCCAGAAACTCAGCTGCATCGTACAATTCAGGAGTCGCGTCGCCGCTCGACGGCGAATGATAGTCGGAATTTGGGGAGCCCATTTTCTGGTGCGAGATTCAGGGGTGTTTGCAGAAACGGAGTGAAACTAGGGTTTGACGAAGTGTGGGTGTGGTTGGGAGATCGGGATGAAAAGGGAGAAATTCCTGGAAGTGGAGGGAAGTGAAAAGCAATATTCGAATCAATTTTGAAGGAGGAATTGGGTTTGATTCAGGAAATTGTTATCCAATTTTGGAGGGATTTGAAAAAAGAGGAGGGAAAAAGTTTATGGGGTTTGGTTGTAATTTATCGACAATTCGGATTTGAAGGAGAAGAGGGAAACTGAAAGCGGCAAGCCCTACACACCGACAATGATTTCGTTTCCTTTCCCTCTTTTTGTTTTTATTTTTTATTTTTTCTAAAGGTAAGATTTTATTTCCAATCTTTATCGAAAATCTCCTATTTTATTTTTTAAGTATTATTTTTATTGTCTCATATATAGCTATCAACGACAAAATAATATTAATTACGTATCTACGCTCAAAATATTTTCAACTATCACATTGATACAATACTATAAAAAGTTAATATAAAAGTTAACTTGTATTATAAGTATCTTTTCATTTGGTAGTTGTAGTAAAATATTTTCTCTTGTGGATTTAATCAATTGTAATATAAAGTATAGTTTTAAAAAAAATTTAAATAATATAAAATTCTTACTCTATAATATGAATTTTCCATCTCATTATTATCATCCAATATCTACTATGTCCAAATATGGTCAATGACGAGTCCACTAATTTACCATCAACATCTAGCAATTGTTCAAAAAAATCTTATATTCCACGGAAACATAGTAAATAGAACTTAGTATTTTGTCCCCAACGAAATTGTAAAACTTGTACACCATGTAACTGCCCAAAAATATGATTGCAGTATCGGCCACTACACTATATTAAAAAATGCTAGTATAATTAGTGCCTTACATGATCATTAAATATAAAAAAATATATAAATATGTATATAAATGTATGTCTATTTTTATTTAAAGTAACTGTTTTACTCATGTAAAAATAATATTTAAAAAATTGTCAACCATTTTATTATATATATTATAATATAATTAATTTAAATATTTTATAAATACTTTAAGAACCACAAATTATATAATATTAATTAACATATATTTGATAAAAATTGAAATAGCACTAATACTACTATTAACATTCTGATAATTGAAACAATTAACGGAAGGTTCTGATCTGTAACCAAAATCTTCAAATAAAAACAAGTATTGTTATGTGGTCCCAAACAACATGTTAAGAACTTGTAACTTGTCGAACACTTTCCACCTCTCCAACTTAATGCTACGATTAAGGTTCACTATTTTGGCGAATCAAGAACGAACTGCTTTGAATTGTGATCCAACACCTTTTAAACTCCTGTCTACTTATTAATATAATTTATTATTCTCTATGTCAAAAAAAAAAATCATGTTTTTTTAAGAGCACAATCATTTTACTTTCAAGTAATTTGATGAAGATTCAACTTTATTATATATTCATACTTATACAAAAAAAAATCCACTTATTATTTCAACTAATGAATTACAGTGACTACCAAAGCAGGACTAATTTATTGGGATACAAATATTAAAACCAGTTTTTTCTTTTTTTTTTTGAATGAAATGAGTATCTTTTTTAGAACACATTGCGGTGCGGTAAATTTGGTAAGAAAGTAGGAGATCAAATTATAATTAAGGCGCAAAAGCGAGTAAAAACAACATTGCTCGACATTTGCATGTTTTATTTTCTTTAAATCTGAAATCTAAAATCTAAGTGTGCATATTTCTTTCCATATTATTTTATTGTTTCTAACTATTCATCTTATTTACGATAAAAAAATTCTGCCAATAAAAAGATAACAGACGCAGCTATGGATTTTGATATTTTTTGAATTTAACTTACCTTCTTATGCAAATTTCAACACGACTCAAACAAGACCCATTTGCCTATTTTCAATGAAATATATATATATATATATATATATAGAGAGAGAGAGAGAGAGATGGAGAGAATAAGGCTTATTCCAAACATAATCTTATTTTTTAGTACACTTTTCTGCTAAAAAAGTCAGGCCTTAAAGTTGGTACGCAAAATAAAATGAAAAGTTAAAGCACAAGCATATGATTTTCATGTTTCTTTTTCACAAAAAAATGAGGTCTCCAGAGTTATATAAACAAACCGGAGATATTAGAAAACATAAAACAGGAACGAACATTTCATGCCCAAAAAGATTCAACCACATTAACCCAAATAGCATCAGCATTGTCAAAGCAGCTTCTGCAACTAGTGAACAAAACATCACAGTTCAAATTGTCTCTCGTCTTTCTGAAACTGGAAGAATACCCTTTTCTTTTTCTCTTCTTTTTTTACATGAACTACATAAAATACCAACAGGCAACGCAAAAACCTTGTTTTTCATGTAAAATACATTATATTCAATCAGAGGATTCTGTCCTGCAGATCTGTTAATAAAGAGGAAGCAATAGAGCTCAACTTCTTCCCAGTTTCTCCTGCCATGTTCTTCAAAGAGGAGATATCTTGCTGTGCCTGATAAACAAGGGTTAAAGACCAGAAACGCATAAAGCTGGAAGTAAAAATGAAGTCTTCTACCAAAACCATTAAATTACGCACTTTTTTTGCTTAAAAATATAAAAGAACCTCAATATAAAGAAAAAAACCATTATACTACCCATTTTTTGCTTAAAAATATAAAATAACCTCAATGTAGTAAAAATGGTCTTTGAGGGAAAGTGGGTTGAATTTGGCATGCTTATTTGAAAAGGGTAAAATGAAAATTCCTTAAGTAGGGAAACAGACAGTGGAAGTGCGAATAGAGCAAAACACTCCGTAACTAAATTAGATAAATAATTTAGAGAAAGAGAATGGAAACTGCTAGAAGCTATTACCTGGAAAGACAGCTTATTAATGAGTTCACTTGCAGAAACGTCGATAGAGGAATTCGAGTCATGACCAAAGAGATCAGCACTAGAGATTGATGATGACCCCTACAACACCAATTAGCACAATCAATATCAGAATATATGAGGCTGCTTCCTACACAAAACCAAATTGCTAAAAGAAATTCCTAGTCTTAGACCACCTAATATCCTCAACTAACTGTTTTACTAAACAGCTGAACATGATTGTTCTGTTCTTTAAGTTGAAAGCACTACCATGTACATTTGATTTGAATGACAATAGACCCTAAATAACTGCTATGAAATCTAGAACGAAGGACAGTGTAAAGGAAATATTTTAATCGTGTCAAACCCATTAACAAAGGAAATCTTCACAATTTTTAAAATTTGTATCCAAAGCAGCAAGATTAATAGTGAGCATTCTATCATTCCTCATAAAATTCATGTTTCACATATGTAATGATCATCTCTTAAAAATTATTTTTTTCAAATGTCAGCTGATAATTGGTTCCATATGGAAACAAATAATATGTTAAATCAGAAAAGAAAATGTAAATCATTACAAGCATCTGGGAAGGCAACAAAGTAGGGTCCCAGGAAACGAAAGGACAAACCACCAGGACCCACTTCTCCAATAAAAGAAAACTGAATTGTACATGAACGAGGAGATAAAAGATATGACATACTGAAAACTTCTGCAATGTAGCTGAAGCCTCCATATCATTAGCCTTGTTTTGAACACCGAAAAACTGGGCTGACGATATAGATTTTGCATTAGTAAACTTCTTCCTTGCTTCATCAGTCTCCTCAACCTGTGATGATGGTAGATGTTGAATGAATTATATTCAACGATTCATACATAAATACCTCTAATCATGCTTTAGTTACAACAGTTCTTTATAGCACTCAACGCAGTGAGAACAGGGTTGGAGGAAACAAGCCAACAGATCAACATATACAGTTAAAATACAGGCATTTATTATTTTCCAGGTAAAAACATTTGGAACAAAACCAGAAGATACTATATTTAAACATCATTATCAGAAACCTTTTAGGCCACAAAAAGTCTTTGGCAGCATCAAAATGATGTTCAGATCCAAACCACCTCAAACAAGCCCCGGAATGGTTGAAGTTTTGTAAGAGGCAAATATACTAGATTGGAACATGAAGAATATCAGAAAGAACTAAAATGTGGACAAATCTAATTAATCGTCCATTTCCCTAATAACAGATCTAGGACTTCCATTAAATCTAAAGAGGGATTAGACAATAATTAATAACTACTTTTTGTCCATCCTGATAAACATAGTAAATTTTCTCTTACTTGCACTTTCGATGCATTTGAGCTGCTTTTCTTTGGGAAGCCACTGTCCATGCCATATTCGGCAAAGAAATTGGACGACTTTGGTGGTGATATATGGTTAATAATACGAGCACCACCAGAACTCATCTCATCAGATTGGCCATTTTCTGTATATTCAAATCGAGAAGCAAATGATGAACCAGCTGCAGCGGTACTACTGGTTGAAGAATTGACAGGAGAAACTTGTACAGGTGGCTCTTCAGGCTTCTGATCATAAAGGCTTTCACTAGGCTGTGATTATGAAAGCATGGGACAATTCAGTAAATAGAAAATGCATATCAATGAAATATTACATAAAGCATAGGTTGTAACTGTAAGCCGTGACCCACCTTGTTGGTAAGTTTCTTGGCACCTAGTCCACCTGTCTTCCCAGTTCTCCTGGCACCAAGAGATTTCTTGACAGTCATCGATGCTACTGTTTGCGAGGCTCTTGGTGAACCAGAAGCTTCAGCTGTTCCATTTTTCAGAGATGAGCTTTCCTTTGGCGCATCATTCAAAGAACCTGCTTTTAGGTCTTCAGTGGCATTTGCATCAGAAAATCCATGAGAAGGTCGTGATGAGAGGGAGGCAACAGGTGATGAAGGTAAGCCAGCATCTTCCGCAACACTTTTCGCAACTTCCTTTGCAAGTAATTGCCTGTATAACTCAGCAGCTCTTGAGGTATATTTGGCCTCAATCTTGCCACCATCACTCCATCCATGTTGTTTGAAAAAAACTTGGGCACGGTTATTTCCACCAAAGGACATCATTTTCAACTGCTCAGGAGTCCATGAATCCATATTTGTTGACCTACAATTAAGGATTGGCATGGTAAAGCTACATACTTTAAGACCACACAGCCATAAGCCAAACCATAATGGCCTTTTTTTCCCACAAAAAAAAAAGTGATGCTTGCACAATCTAGTCCCTACACTTACATATAAATGTTAAATGGGATATAAATGTGATATGTGAGAACTGGAATAAGCGCAGACAATCTCACACTGCTGATATCACATAATGTTTCTTTGTTCATTTGCCACACTTTTCTAGCCACTAGAACTTAAGTATTTGTTTTCCTTGATCTTTCTGACTTAAGTGTACACATGTGCGCACCTGTATTCATTTTAGACCTATAAGGGCCTAAGGAAATTTCCAAGGTTAATAAAATAAATAAAGCTGCTCAAGTTTATTTGCTAATAAATAAGCTAAACATTATTCAATGCTCGCCGGCCCTCTATTAAGAACCTAAATTTAGTTTTGGATCTTTCTTATGAGCCAAAATTCTGTTGCATTTTCTTCATACAGTCAAGCCATTTTCATCTCCTACTTGAGCAAAGTTATTCTCATGAATCAAGCTGTACGGCCTTATATAGGCAGAAGCCACTGTGTGATGTTATCTAGAGTTTGTCTTTCCTTACTTTCTTTTTGTTTGAGCCATTTCGCCCTGCTCCGAGAACTTTAAGGAAAAGCAAGGATATAGGCTCGCGTGAGCAGGCCAGTCAGAATATCAATCCCAAACTTTATTTATTTATTTATTTATCAGAAACTGAATATTATCTGTTTTCCATCATTCAGAAATCCAATATTATTCTTTTTGCCCTTTCATTCTAATTCCAACCCCTTGATAGAATGTTCATTGTAACTTCTAAGTCTGACAAACCCAAACTCACCATTCCACTAAAAATATACCTGACAAATCAGATTTCCTCTGTCCACACTAAACATCAGAAAAGAATAGTAAACATTTTTTTAAAAATAAAGAATAAAGCAGACCTTGTAGCAACTGTCATATTAAACAAAGCTAAATGTCAAATACTTTATAAGAGAAGATAGATGTAGAGGGAAACATGATTCTAATTATCCAAGAATGCATTGGTAACACTTTCCTTTGCATTTTCAAACCTGAATGCCATAAACAATTCCAAGAAGTTCATAGAAAGTACTACAATTATAGTTGTAGAAATTTTCATTAAATAATTGTAACCATCTCTGAGTCGCCAGCTCGCAGACTTTAACAATGTGCACACGTCCAACTTATGCACATTTCTTACACTGACTCGTAGTGTTATATAAAATGTAATTTATGCCGAGCACCTATGGTTGTTTTATGTGGATATTATTGGTAGCCAGTCAAATGGTATCTGTTCACACATTTTCAAATCTGTAGCTTTCTTTACACTAATATCCTACACTAATATACACTAATATCCTACACTAATATACATAATATCCTACACTAATATCCTACACTAATATACATAATATTCAAATCTGCAACAAAGGCAAAGACATGTTGCTAAGTTCAGTATTGCAGCAACCAACCAATCCATTTTAAGAATGTCTGCTCCACAAGATCCAAATATTAAAGATCTTAAGTCAGTCTTACCCTTTCATCATTTATCCAAATAATTATTAGATATTCTGCTTTCCAAGTGAATAACTCAAAAACTTTCTTCCCCATTATTATCCTCTTCAATGCCTCTCAATCCTTAGCACTAACTCAATGATGGAACACTAAATCGCCTCATTTCTAGCATCTCAAATATAAGGTTAAACCCATTTAGTAGGTCCTCAAGTAATCCTTCATCTGCCTAAAAATAACTATATATTTCAATAGTACTCTACCATCTTCACACTTAATGCATCTGACATGACTCAAATATATAGTTTTACAGCTCTCTAGCTTTCTTGACCTTGAAAATTTCTTCACTCCTTCTTTACATAACCTATTACACAAATGATGTTAGACACTCCTATTAGCCTCCCCCATAGAGTCCCTTAGCTTGTTAAGTCCTCATATGATTATTGGTCTCTATCTTTGTTCTATTCTTGAACCATATTTCTTTCACTAATGGCTTGTTGCACCTTTGTGTTCCACCACAATGTCTCGTTGTGCGGTATTTCCTTCCCTGTAGCCTCTCCAAAAACATACCTCATCCCACTCTTTATATGGTTATCCATGTGATCAAAGAACTCAGAGGGATCAATGTCATCCATAAACTCATGTGCTCACATCATTGAATATCTGGTATCTCATTTTTGAACCATTGTCTACTTCAAATCAATTAGTGAGGCAAAAATCTAAGATTAATAACCTATGATAGGTTGTCAATGAGACTCGAGGTACGATCTTAAAATCTTCACAACTTACTAGATTATTTCTAGCCACAAGAAAATAGTCAATCTGGTCTAAATTACACTAAGCACAATTGCAAAAGTCTGATTATGCCTTCTATAAGACAATTTCCAAAGAGGGTTTTCTACTAAGTTCCTTTCCCAAAAAGTATGATAATGCCTTCTTAGTCTCATCATCTACTCCAATTTTGGGTGCCTGCCCACTAAAAAATGCACTAACTCGTGTAGTAAAACAAAAGAGATAACAATAATTTTATCCCCAAAACTCAAAGAGCAACAACATGCCTAAACGCGCTATTCACCACAATTCCCACACCACTCCTAGTTTTAACTGATCCTAATAAGAAACAGTTGAATCCTTCTCCTAATTCCTTAACCTAGCTCCTCGTCCACTTTAACCTAATACCTTCTCTACATGGCTCCACTATTGACTTGCCCATCAATGCCCTAAGAGGCTAAGTCATCTTCCTAAACTTAGTCCAAACTAGTTTCTTTACTTGCCCTTGTCCGGTGTGGGCTTAAAGCAACTGACAACCTAACTTTTCCCGTCAATCATTTTGCACAAGTAACCATGTAGAGAGTTGTGGCAAAATAGTTGGGATGACTATCACATGCTTCACACCAATGATGGCACTTTTTCAATGCCGGTTGTTGCCAACATAGTGAAGAATGAAATGAGTTCTTTTTATTTTATTTTATATTACTTTATTTTTTAGCAAGAAAAGACATGAAAGTGAGTAGGATAAGTGTGCGTTGATCCGAGAATAAGTTTGGTGTGGATTAATACTGTAATAATAGATTAAAACAAGGATTTTGAAAATCACAAAAAAATAGGAGCTCACAACTTCTAAAAGGAAAAGTAGGACTTTTTCATTTTGAACTAAAAGTTTTTGTAAATGGTGTGAAACAAACATGATTTAGCTTCGGCTATAGGGTAACACTGAAAAATCACCAATGAGAAATGAAACCAACGCAAGTCTAAAAAGGCCAAAGTAATCCAAGTTCGGATAGTAACTAACCACCACTGTCTGACAAATTATCCAACACAGCTCTAAGAAAGTTTGAGCAAATAAAATACAATCTCATTAATTTAAGAATAATTTCTCAAATATGTCATATTCCAATATTCAAGTTTCCCACTCATATCCTTCATCTAAGCATCTTACTATCAGCAATGTTTGTTTTCTTGCTTTTTATATAGGGATCAAACTACTTAGAGTTGACTCATAATATACTTCTTCAGAATTATACATAAAGCTGCTGCAACTAAATGAGAAGATACCTAAGCACATATAATAGTTGCTCACAAATTCCTAAAAAAGTTAACACAATACAAGCAGGTAGATATCATCAACACCTACCAATTTGCAGCTAACACAATTCCTAAAATAAAAAGAAAGAAAGAAAATAAGCTAGATCCATAAACAGGAAACTGTGTGCCTGAGCTACCATATAATGTAATCTGTCATCAAATGGGTGAATGTATTTTCAGGGCGCATCCCAATACTAAATTAACAGAAAAAAGCAAACACATACATCCAAGATCCACCCAGAAAATAATAAAGTTCAATTATGGAATTTGACATAAAACGGCTACTCCAACGGGACCACAGACCTGGAACTCACAATTGCCATAAATGAAAATGAAGAATTAGTTTCCAATATAAAAATACAAAGTTTCCGCATGCCCAAAAATTAAAAACTATATTTCAAAGAAACAGATGCTCTACATGAGGACCCTCGGTTATAATATTATATGAAGATATTTTTGCTAGAGGTTCACAATTCTTAAGATAACAATGCGAATACTACAAGCTAAACGCTGAACAGTAAGAATTACAAAACCATTCAATCTGCAATCCCCAAGCTGATCTAATTGGGAAGGGGGGTACAATCAACAGAAATTAAATCGGAAAAACGAATTACCTAACAAAGCTAATGTGCACACCGAGGCTTCGATGAACACCAGAACAATCAATGCACAGGAATATCCCATACGTAACGGACGCCCATGTCGGATTTTTAGCGTTGCAATCGAAACACATCTGATATTCAAATCATCAATCATCAAATCAGGGTTCAACTCCAAACCCCAAAAACCAAAAAAAAAAAAAAAAAGGGAAAAGAAACACAAACAAGAAAAAAAAAAATTCTTCAGATCTGAAACAGATCTCGGCATTGCTGATGACAATCAACAGCATAACTGCACCAAAAACATTACCACACGCAAAAAACGCAAATCACCTTATTATCGGACTTCGCTTTGAGCTTGCGGAAAACGGCGTTTTTGTCGGTGTAGTTGTCGGAAGCCATGGCCCTATAAGTTAATGGGATTCTGTGTGTATAACAAGCGTGCGCGGGTGTGTGTGTAGAAGGGATGTGTTAGAAATAGGTCTCTATATATCCTGTGTATTTTTAGAGAGAGAAAGGCGTCCTTTCTCTCCCTCTCTCTCCCCCCTTCTGAGAACAAAAAAACGAATTGAAGAGCAGTGGGAAATGCAACGCAATGTGAGCCCCAGATCATATCATACCATAATTTGTTCAAGTCATGGAAACACTCTTGGGGTACAGGGGCTTTTCGGTCATTTCAGGTGACGTAAAGTTGTTGGTTTTTAATTGTTTGGTAATAAAGAAGCCGGTGGAGAGGCACTGGTGTTGGAAATACGATATCCCAGCTGTGGGTATGTTCGGTAGTAAAGGAAAAGGATGGAAATCTGCTTAAAATAAGAAATTCATAATTATAAATTAAAAATAGGATTGGCATTTTCGATCCAACACAAACCACATCCTTGCTAATCGGGTTTGCATTGATGCCTTATAAATTCACAAGCTAAATGGATTCATGCTATCAAACACGATCTTGAAATAAGTTCGATGTCGTAGATCTATAAATTTAATTAAAAAATATTTATTTTTATTTACACATACAATTTAATATTGTTGAAAATGGTAAATTGAATTATGAAATATTTTATTTGCCCTCATATGTGAATTCAATAGTCTAAAATTTATGTAATTGCCTCAAAAAATTATTAGCATTAGTTAGCTCTAATATTATCTTGCTTTTGCGTTTTTAATCATAAGCACATATTGTCAGATGTCCTAAACCATTGCACCCTAACATTATTTTAACTCCAGCCAGATTCAAAGTTAGGAAGGTTAAAAGGGTTTTGGCTCAAAGTTTGTTTAGCGTGAAAATTGATAGGATTAGGGTTGATTTTATTAGTCCATTTAGTTCGAGTCTTATTAGCTCGAAATTCTTTAAAATTGGCCTTTTTAGGATTAGAGTTAGCTTGATACTTCAATTTTTTTTTTATTTGTCTCTTTCTTAATATCAAAATAATAACATACACAATTTAGAATTAATTTTTATATAACATAATTATTTGTTAGTAAAAGGTATTAAAATTTATGTTGAATTACTGAAGATTTTGAATATTATCGTTTAAATTTAGAACTTAAAAGAAGCATGATTTTAAATTTTAAAATATAAATGCACTTAAAGCTATAATTGAGATCATGAAATAATATATATCACTTCAATTTTTGAATCTTTAAATTTTGTATAGTTATATAAATGTTACAAAATATCTCATTTTTTAGGTTATTTAAAATTGTATTTTAAAAAGAATATTACATACATCTAAAATTTTTAAATTTAAAAGTAATTTGATAATTTTGATTCATAACTCGATAGTTACCCAATTAGCTCGAAAATCGGTAATGTGGATGTTAGGTTTACATATTACAAACCCATTTAAAATGATCCGACAAAATCAAAACCCAATTAATCCAAAACCCATCAGGACTAGACCGTTTAAGAGTCAATTCAAAGTTAATTTGTGTTCTCTTTCCCAATTTGTTTTTACTCCATGGTGATTTTGTTTTTCTAGCTACGAAAAGAGATACTTTAGAGCAGACTCTCTTCCCCAAAATATGAAAAGAAAAAAATAAAAAAAAATCATAAAAGTAGAAGAAATTTTGAAATACATAAATGACCAAAACACGAAAATAGGAAAAGAGAAATTCACACAAAAATAATGGATGACAAACCACAAAATTCACTTTTCAAACCATTTTAATTTAGTAAATAAAATGTAAATGACATATAAACCATTATGTAATTTTCTTTAAAAAAATAAATATTAATATTTTCATTATTGATATTTTTCCTTCTTTGCTCAAACACACTGACACATTAACCCTATATTCGAACGAATCAAAATAAAAGTTGAAATATATGTAAGTAATTGATAATGAAAAATAGAAATACAAATAATATAGAAAATATAATTATTATAAGAATTATACAATTAAATACTGTATTTTTTGTCGAAAAACTAAACCCCGCACGTTCGGCCAACCAGGACCAAACATACAATATGGCGTTCGGCCAATGATGGCCGAATGTCTTGTTGTATGTTCGGCCACTGTTGGCCGAACGCTATATTATATGTTCGGTCGAACGTGTGCATGGTTTTAGTCATTTGACAGAAAATACATAATTTATTTGTTTAATAATTATATTTTCTCTATCATTTATATTGTATGATCTATTATTGATTACTTATAAAATATTTTACATTTTATTTTTATTCTTTTGAATATAGAGTTAGTGTGTGTGTTTAGAGTTAATAATAAAAAACAACAATAATAATAATAATAATATTTTAATTTTATTTAAAATATATCTATAAGAATATATTTGTGATTTACATTATATTTAAATATATTTAAAATTGAAAATGATGTGAATATTAATTTTTATGGTACATTTAGAAACACACTAATTCTAATCCCCAAATTTCCCATTATCAGTACTCAACTTGACGGAGAAGTAGAATCATTGGCCGAAGAATTATAAGAGTTATCATGGCTTGGTCATGTGAATCATTGGCCGAAGAATTATAAGAGTTATCATGGCTTGGTCATGTGTTAGATTAGGGTTGTCAATTAGGCTTGTAGTACAAAATTCAGGTCCGCTCACATAATTACACTTCTGCCTGTCCTTATTCTCTGTCCCCCTTTGAATCACAAAACATCCTTCTAGATCTGCTCCATTTTTTTTCTTTAATTTTTAAATTGCTATCAAATCAAAAAATTATTGTTGCTCGTGTATATATATAAATAATAAAATTAGTCTAAAAATAAAATAAAACTTTTTAGTTCTCTCTAATATTTATATGTATAATTATTTAAATGAGACAGGACAATGTGAGCAGTAGACCCAGGCCCGCCATGACCCATGTACGAGTTAGAGTTTGCCCGTCCGATCTTAAAATGGGGTAGGTTGAGCTGCCTCAAATGCCTCTCGAGCCAGGATGGATACCTCAGGACAGGTCAAAATTGACATCAATATATTAGATTGATTTTAGAAATTTCTTAGATTTGGATCATAAATTAGATTTATTTTATTGAAAGGAATCTGTTAAATGGTCTTATTTAAGTATTTTTGTAATATTTCTTATTTAAATAACGAATTTTTTACGGTGTACCTTATTATAAGTCGATTTTTGTTTTATTATTGTTTTTATTTTTTGTTATGGTGTAGGGATGACATATTCCAACTTCCTTAATCCACCGATAAAGGCCCAGGCCATATGGCCACATTAGCTAAGTGCAGTAAGAAAAGCCCAGCTCACATAACGGCACATGATGCTGGACCAATATAATAATTGCGGATCCCAAAACTTACTAAAATTATTTATGCGATTAAGCTTCTTATATTTTTATGCTGGATATTAAATTTTTACAAATTATTAAGTGAATTCGTGTAACTTTAGTTTATTATTCTTATTGTAATTATACTTTATTTTTTTATTATTAAATTTTGTCCATTTTGAATTTGAGTTTGAATTTGTTCGGTATTTTGATTTTATGGGGTATAAAGATGTTCTTCATCGATTATTTCTGTTTGCACATAGTGTTGTAGCATTTGTACTAATAGTGATATTGAAGGAGATACTAGAGAGAAAACTGAAATATATATATATATATATATATAATATTTAGAAGAGATATTAAATATATTTTTTAAAAATAAAACAAATTTAATTGAGCTTCAAAATCTAATGTGCATGTTAATAATTTATATAAAAAAATACAAATTTAGACATTAAACATAGATGCATATTTTTCCATCTATCAATAAAGATGAGAAAATGTTTAAGATGTAAATCTCCTTAATCTAATCATAAATAATAATTTTAAAAAAATAATAAGAAGAGAATATATGATATTGAAGAGTTTATAAGTTGCGAAAATACCAGCTAACAATCTATTACTATATAAAAGACAATCCGTGAAAAACAACTAACATAGATTTCTCGCTAAAATAGAATTATTATATTTAGGCTGAGAAATAATTTTTTTTTACCATATTTTCTTGCATGAATTTGATGAATCTAAATTCTAGACAACTATCGTAGAATCTGTAAAATTTGTGGGATTTTAACAAATTGTAATAAAATAAAATAATTATATATTATAATAATCCAATTAAGTAATCATTAGCAACAATCTCTCTAGCTACATCAATATATATAATTTTTAGCTATAGTTATATATAATATTGAGTTAAATTACACACACAAAAAAAAAAATAAAGCAAATATGTAGATAATGAGACTATCTAATTTGATTTATTTATAATGTAAATAAACCACACAAATATAAAATGATTACAAAATGAAAAACATATTTGCATTTAAATAATCTATCATACATAGTTACATTTTTTCTTGTAATTCAGATGAATTTTAATTATTAATTTAGCCTTAACAAATTACTTGATTAACTTACCATATAATATAGAGTAGTTTCTAATTATCAATCTTACAAAAAAAGATACATTTCAAAATTAATAGAATCTACTTTAACATAAATAAGATAATCAGTATATATTTTTTAATGGTTTAATTTTTAATATTATATTGATTTACTTAATATAAATAATGAAATAAAAATTGAATGTGGCATGTAATTTTTTATTAAATTAATATGCTCAAATTTTATACTATCTAGCACATTTGGTTGTTGTATTAGTATTATAGATAAATTAATGGATAATTCGATTTCTTTTAAATGTTATTTATGAGTATTGATATCAACAAAATTGGATCGATTATCTATCTGATAAATTTATTCAATAACAAGATGAAATTGCTAACCTTGTTCGTATGAAATATATTATAAATAGTATATTGCAAGATTAATTTAATTTACTTTTATTTGATTTATAATTAATATATTATAAAGTTTGCGGGAGAAATCAGAAATGTGGATTGTGGTGGACCTTGTTCTTTCTTTCTGAGGTGACACAAATTTGGACTATGTGATGGGATTCTTTATACTTACCATAAACGTGTGGAAGAAAGCTCGTGTCCCTTTTCACCAGGCTGCAAAGTACAGACAAACAATTTAGCACCGACGAAACTTTTGTCATTTTCAGTAGATTTACCATAATCTTTTAAGAAAAATAAACAAGTTTTTTTAGGCCTGAAAATAAAATAAAGTTTGTCGATACAATCACCACTCAATTTAATGGGTTTATTTGTATCTTGATTCAAATAAACATAAATCATAATGACATAATAGTCGATAAAACAAAGAATAAATCATGTTATCAGAGTTCATGAATCGAATAGATATTCATGTTTATTTTATTTTTGTTGTTGACTTAAAAAACAAATTGTCATACTTTATTCTTTATTAATAAGTAATTACTTTTTAGCTAACACCCACCCTAAAACACTATTTTGATATGTGCTTAGCTAAAAACAAAAATAAATAAATAAATAAAATTGTTTCAATTTTAATCTCATAATCTGTAAAATAGGTAACTAATCCCGACCCAAGCTTATGCAGATCTTGGAGATTGAGCTTAGTGATAGAAATGATGCGACCTCAGTTTTAGTGGCCGAGTGAGGGGAGAAAATCTTACGACAAGACTCCAAATGATCAATAAGTATCTTAGACGCAAAGCAACACGAGCTCAAACAAGAGGTGATAATTTTTGCACAAACATGAGATGACGATCTATGTGTCACTCTATATTAGGAAGGTAAAGTCTATAAAAAAATAAAAATAAAAAGATAGAAGAGAGGATTGATTTCTTTTTATTATTACAGCGAAAGAGAGATAGTGTAAAGGAATAACATCAACTAAGTGATAACAATCTCAATCTTAAGCTCGTAATATGACATTTGTGTTATATTTTTCTCATTATTTTCTTTATACATTATAATATCGATGACAGACACCTATTATCTTACAAATTTCCACTCCACATTCCAGCATAGCAAATATATCACGTTGATAGCATGTGTTTACAATAATTGATAATTAAAATTAATCAAAAGTGATGTTACAGCAACACTTCAAAAAAAACAAAAAGAGTAGTCAAAGACAAGAAAATAGAGGATGTAAATCATCCACAATCTAGGAATAAATCGTGGTTGTTTTTAGACGAAACAATTCACTACAAACAACGTGACTTAAAAAATAATTAAAAAAAAATTATGAATCAATTATGTCGAACTCTAACATTAGAACGTCTAAACATAACTAAGATGACTAACACAAAATGTCACATACTATTAATATTTTCTTCAAACTTCCTAATTAGAATTAAAAGATTCTAATGTACACACATATGGAAATTGTTATAATAAATGCGACGATACTCTCAGGGGCACTTGACCAAATTTGCTAACTCCTCTCAATAATCGTATTTTAAACTCAGATTCTCTGCCCCTTTTATAGGTATTTGGATTCTTTACAAAGTCATGTGGAGAGCAGGAGATATGACCCCTAAAATGATTGGATTTACTTTTTTCTAAAATTTAAATTCTACCTATTTTCTCCACCCTTCAAAGGCTACTTATCACTTTGGTTTGCTTCACGTATTTATGCCACAAAATTGGCTACTTTAGATTCACGATTTTTCAATCTAATTAAGTATAATTTTTTAAAGCAAAAAATAGATATAAGGTTTAATGATTAGAAGTTTTTAAGATTTAAAAATTATGAAGGGCTGCTTGTTCTGAAATGTAGGTGTTCATAGCACAATCGAATATGTACATCTAAAAAGTTAACATTCAAATAAATAACACCCTAATTCAATCAGTAGAATTTAAATAAAAATGTCCGACACCCCACCCACATTTCAAAACAAACATATAGTTGGGTTCCAGCCATCTCCCATCCGAATAGGTCCAACCCAGAACAAGCAGTCTTGAGATTCACAAATCAACCTATTTATAAACGAATCATATAAACAACTTTAACTAATGCAAAGCTCACAAAACACACACAGACACGCTTAATAATCTTGAATGAGTTCAGGCTTCCAGTGCCCCCTTTGAAATATGGCTTGAGCCGTCTGTTGGTAAAGAAAAGGTTTGACAAAAGATTTAAGGGATAAAAATTTCAATTTTGATACTAAGAATCTGTTTAATGGAGGATCATACATAACTCTGTACAAGAAAAAGAAGTATTCTACATTAATTAATGCATACATTTTTATATAATTATAAATAAATATAAAGGATTAACTTTCACAAAACAAATATTAATTAGGAATTCATTTTCGAACTATATCAATGATGTCAAATTGGCTACGAGACTTTAGTTTGTATTAAAATGAAATCGATGCTCCTTCTTGATTCCTATCCCTTTGGTAATTCAATTTATAAATAAAGTTTGATATAAATTAAAATTTAATACTGAATTTGATAAAAAAAAATATATATATATAATGTATCTAATTTAATAAAAAATAATTTATGAGTCATTTGAAGTGTCTATTCAAATGGAATTTCGATTGCCATGTAAACTTGGTTGGAAGAGAAAATCGGTGAAACAAAAAAATAAAGTTTCAATATCAATTTAATATACATCAAATGGTATAACTCTTACATTTATATTTTAAAAAAATATCAATAATTATGAACTATAATATTTTCTATTTATAATATAGATCACCTAATTGGGTTCATATTATAAAGTTATTTTTATTTTTATGATCAATATCACAGCATTTGGCAAAACAGGCACGTTTGAGTTAGTTTGTTGCTCTTGTAGAAAATGGCCCCATTGGAACATTGTATATTAGCTAAACCTCTTTTTCAAGCACATGGGACAGAACATTTGATTCGTATTTTGAAATAATTGAACAATGATTAAATTTAATGTAAGAATTAAACTTATTACTCTGCAAGATGATTTTTTTTTTTTTTTTTATATTAAGAGCTCACAATTTATGACAATTATTCTTAAACTCAAAATTGTAATATAATAATTCTAATATTATACACCACAACTTGATACTCGAAAGGTTCAAAACAAAAAAAATGAGATATCTATTTATAGTTTTCGAATAGTTGTCGTGTCATTTTTGTGAATTTATGTTATTCGATCGCACACATTTATTTTTAAAATTCTCAAAAAAACACTAAGAAATAAATTTAATATCTAATATAATCTTAATTAATGAGAAATAGACATTAATAGTTAGTGAAAATGAAACATTACATTAAGGGTAAATTATTAGGAATGAATATTATGTATTTGCTTGGAAATTATTAGAAAGTCACTTAGTCTGTAAAATTCATAACTTCTAAAATGTTATTTATTATAAAGGGAAGAAGTAAGATTTTGTGGAGATTTAATTTAGATAATTACAAATCTCTATAATAATATAACTAAATAAATAAATTGTTTGCACATACACAAATATCACATCTCTATAGTACATACATTTTATTGTAAAATAATTCCCCAATTTTGACAGATTTTGAATCTATCGAACAACAATACTTCGTCACCCTTGCTATCAGATTACCTTTATATATTATTTAAAGAAAAAACATACTTTTTCTTACTAATCCTATATTAAAATAAAAATTATCTTTTGTTTTTAAACTTAAAAAGGTTATTATTATTATTATTATTATTATTATTATTGTTGTTTGATTTTTCCCATTATTATAGTTAGTTTATGATATTGAGGTTCAAATTTTGCTCCCATATATAAATTGTGGACATCAATTTTCACCATTTCTTGAAGAAAAAATAAAACATAAAAGTGACCCTTTGGGCGTGTTGGGCTCTACATATCTTGACATTCAACATATACATATATTGTTGGGGCCTACATATATTGTTGGGGCCTGCATATATTGACATTCAACATGTGCATATATGTATGGATGATTAAGTTTAGGAATAATCTTTGAGATATTGGAACATCAATTGTGAAAATGTTCGACCATCGAGCAAGAGTGAAAACATTGTGTGCAAAATGTGCAATCAAACTTTATCAAACCCTATGTACAATGTTCGACCATCAAAGACCGAATATATTAAAATACTCACTTAACTAGTTTTGAACATAAAAATTTGCGACAATAATGATTTATGGTGGTAGAATTTGCCTTCAATAAATTTTTTTTTGTTGAAAGACCGATAAATTTAAAAGTTACACTCTATATTTAAAATAATATGGTCTGTTGATTGTCACGCTCTTAAAAATAATACAAATTTACTTCTCTTGCAAAGCCATCAACCTTCCTTCTTATATTAATATTTGTTCTCTTCCTTGTTAAAATATTTTCATCAACCTAATCATTTCTTTTCCACCCTAAATTTATTACATTGGAAAAGGTTGAAATTAATACTAATATTTGAATAACATAGGATATAATTTTGATAACAATATTCTTGCTTAAGTTATTCTTGTCGGTCAGTGCACCACTACAAACTATTATCTAATTTGGTTATTGATATATTTACCATAAATATGTAATTGAAATTTAAACTTAAAATTATACTTATCTATAGATATATATTGCAATATTTCGTAAATTTTATTATAAATTTATTTATTTTAATACAATTACTGCTTTTATTGATATTGATATATGCATTTATATTATACATATATATGAATTTCGAATTCATATTAAATAAGAATTAGAAATTCCAAATTTGTTGGCTTTTGTTTTTCCTGTGCCTTTGCTAGCGGGGTTCTTTTTCGGTGTTTGTTCGCTGAAACATTAAATATATTTACCCAAAATTATTTTTTCATTTGATTGAAGTTTGGATCGCTACATTTGTCTCAATATCTTATTGTTGAGTTGAGTCCCTAACATTTGTGGATGACCTTCATAATATTATTTATACCTTTTTTTTTAATGATTTATGAAATTTTGGTTATTCAATAAAAAAAAATTAATAATAATATTTTTTATTTTCTTTTAATATGAGGTGTTAACTCAAATGTGTCATCCTCATGACGAGGTATAATGATTCGACACAACACAATTCATAACTTAAATTTTAGAAATAACATAATATGATAAAGTCGAACATGATAAACACAATCCAATAATATAATTTGATAACATAAAGTTTTAAATTAAATTAATTTGTATATCTATAATGAAATAAAATAAATAATACAAAATTTTAATAACGTAACGATATTGATGGCACGATTTATCGTATTTGGCATTTGGCATTTGGCATTTGGCCTTCGGCATGTGCGCAGCCGCGCAGGGGATTAGTATCAACGCACATCAATGGGTCGTTTTCTTGAATCGCCAAATTAATTGAATCACGTGGCTATTGTGCCATAAGGCACAGTACAAGCCACAACCTTTTGTACCCTGCCAATTTCCTCTCTGAAAACTATGCCATACTTATTTTATCATCAATTTAATTGAATTTTTTTTTCTTTCTCATCACTTCTTTAGAGGTATATCTTATTTTATATATAAATTTTCATTATGGTACTTTTATAATATTAGAGTGATTTTTTTTGTGTATCGATGTACTCAATTTATTTTATTTGCATAATTAAAAAGTAGTTTTTTGTTTAGTTGAAAATATTACTATTTTTTTAAAATAACAAATCAGTAATAATATTTTTTCAAGTAAATAAATACACAAAAACTTCTGTAAAACGATTGTACTTGTAACATAGTTTAATGTATTATTTATGTAACTAGTAATATCTTAAATCATATCACACATGCAACTGTTTCATTGGAAACTCACTCAAATAAATAATATATATTAGTTAAACAAATAATATTTTATAATGAATTGCTTTGATGCACATCAATTTTTACATAATAAAAATACATCATATTTATACCTCTTATTCTACTGTCATTCAATCTACAATTGTTACCTTTTGTGGGACTATTAAATCACTCATCTTGACTTTTATTTAATTTATAAGTTTTATTTATTATTCTTATATAATTAGACTAATTAATATTTGTGATAATACTTTAATAAATATATTTAATATATTTTATTTTAAAACAAATTTAATAAAAATATTATTAGGAAATTGTGCCAACGGTTACATTTTGTAAAAGCAAATTTTCTATTTTGCAATTGTTTATTAAAAGAAAGCAACAAAAAATGGTCGTACGTCAAAAAAACAAAAAGCAACAGTATAAATACTTTCTTATAAAATATCTTTTTACACAATATTACTGAAAATAAAAATATGAGTATAACGTTAAAAAATCATAAATAATATATAAAAGAAAATTCAAATATAAATAAATGTTTCATAACTACTAGTCATCTATTTATTGTTGAAAAATAATAAATCAAATACCTCCATAGCTAAAAACTAGTGGCAATAATGATTTATTAAAAAAAAAAGGCCAACAAGTTGTTGAAAATCAGGAGAAAAAAAACGAAAACTAAAAATAAAGAAAATAGCAAAATTTAATAGAGTTTTCAAGTGGGGCCGTAGTAGGTGGGACTATTCGACATGGTCCTACGACCTAGCTTATTTTGGCTTTGTCTGGTCAGCTTATTTAAGAAATACGGTATACTAATTCTATTAGATCGACCTATTTAAAAGCTCTGTAATGTATATATATATATATATAATAATTATAATATATAGAATAATAATTTATTTATATAATTAATAATTTAAATAAAGTAAATTAAATCTGACCTTAATCCATCTATTTTTTTATTTAGTTTACTATATTATATTTTTATGAAGGTTGATAACATAGGTTATATTTTATTTATTTTTAGGTTCACATTTATTTTAAATTGAAATTGAGGTACGATAGTAGGCCAACTTTTAATTAGAGCTCAGACTATATATATTTTTCAAAATGGGTCGGCTTCCTTGGAATTACAGCTCCCCATTTTAATTATGAAGGTCCACATGTTTGAAATACATTTAACATTTTATATGAATAACTAATTGCATCCTTCTCAATCAATTTGTTGTGTTCTAATGTTTTTTTTTATAATAATAAAACAATATACAAATAGTAAAAATCCACCATTTTATAGTAATTAAATTTGAAAATAATTTTACAAGTTTCTATTAGAAACAGAATTGAAATAAAAATTTGCTGCACACACAAGCATAAAAATTAAAATTAAAATTGTTTCTAATCCATTTTGATGTATAATATATTAAATTAATTATATTTTCATATTCTTTAATTTAATAGTCATATTGTATAAATTAAAAACTAAAAATTTAAATTTTAAATAAGAACCTTTTTATTTATTTTAATTATTTTTGTAGATAATATATTATAGATTGTGTATTGCATACAAGAAAAATTCTCATTAGTGCAGCGATGACAATTTAACGTAGAAGACGAGGTCAGGAGGCATGGTTGGGAACAAAAGCTTTACTGAGTTCACTCAAAGCAATTTAACTATTATTTAAAGAAAAAACATACTTTTTCTTACTAATCCTATATTAAAATAAAAATTATCTTTTGTTTTTAAACTTAAAAAGGTTATCATTATTATTATTATTATTATTATTATTATTATTATTATTATTATTATTATTATTATTATGCATGTGTATGTGTATGTATAAATATAGCAATTTTTTGGGTTTAAAAGTAATTAAAGCAAAATTTTAAGAAATCACGAATTAAAATATAATTTAGAAAAATGGTCAAATTTAATAGCGTGAAAATTGAATACACTCCTAATTGTCATCCTAAACTATCTTCGGATATAATATTTTATTCTGTATTGTATCTTATAATTTATTGTTTTTATACAGATCATGTTTGATTAATAATGTTGTTGAATAAACGTAACATGTAGTGATTATTATAAAGTATAAAATAAAACACATATCAGAACAACAATTTGGTTATGAAAGGGATTGCTATCCTACCAATATGGCCAAATAAGAAAATTACAGGTGGAGTCAAAATTATCATAATAAAGTCCTTTACCCTAGATGGAAATCACTAATTACAACATTATTAAAAAAATAAAAAAATATATTTCTAGTTAATGACAAAAACTATCACCACTCTGTTCTTAACCTTTAAATTGATTGCAGAAAAAATTGAGTGACATCGTGACTAAGATGTTAATGTATATAATTTGGAATTGTTGGAATGAACTTTCAAAGGTTATAAATGAAAATAGGACCAAATGTTGAAGAAAATGTATGTTTATACTCTACTAATACAAAATTCGTAAAATTTTATTTTTTTGTGACAAATTAATTTTCTTTATTATGATATTCGAATTAAGCAACATACATAATCATATAAAATTTTAAGCCTATAAATGAATAAATGCAAACAATGATGGTCAAAACATATTCTGTAAAAAACTTATTAAAAAGTTTACAATTTTCAAAATTTTCTTGTAGACTAATGGTCCTTAGATGGTGGAATAGACCGAACTATCCGATGGACCCAACTTACTTTGGATCGAACCTATTTAACAAATAGAGCTTTTTCTAAAAATTATTTAATTTTGTAAAATAGATTTAAGTAATTAAAAAAGCCTTTTAAGTCTATGAAGCGGACTTATGTAATAATAATAATAATAATAACAACAACAAAAAAATGTATTTCATTATTGGAAAGAGATGGATTTTCTTGCCCTTTTTCCATGCTATTTTTGGAATTATTTTAATACATTTTTGTACACCAATAATTTATAATTATTTAATAACAACTATTATACATGTAATGTATATATGATCTGATATTTAAATAGACTTATATTTTTTTGATTTAGATTTTTTTTTCTGAATTAAGTTTATATAATATAAATTATGTTATGTTATTTTTTTTTCATTCAAGCACTGAATCTATATTGTCCCTTGAATTCTTAATTTTATTTTTATGCTTGATGTTATAGTAAATATTTTTTTTTTTTTTACTAATGTTGTAGCTTCTCTTTCTGTCATGTAGTTACATAAAACTATTGTTGCTTTTCTATTTAATTTAATTTTTTACTTTTATAGATTCTTTTCGTTTCATATAAATACTAGTATGAGACCTGTTCGATGCATATAAATAATTTTGTATATTTTTTATTTCAAGAATTATATTATTATGATTTTTGTTCAATATTTATGATTTTAAATAAATATTGAATTTGTGAAATCTATAAAAAACTGACTTCTATAAAAAAAATATGTGTGGTGTGTAGAGAAATTTTTGTGGTGTAAATAAAAACATCTTTTAATTATTTAAATGTTTTTTCATACCACATGCAACTTAGTTAGGCTTTATATATAAACTACAATAAACATAAGGTTTATAAAATTGAAACATCTCTTTATAGCCTTGTATGCAATAGATTAACATAAACATTCTTGTTATTACAAATCAAAATTAAAATTCTATTTTATTTGTCCATGATTAAATACGTGTTTCTTCAAGGACAATCCAACATGATTGAGAATCTACCCTTGACTTTTGTTTATCGTTAATGCATAAGAAATGATAAAAAAGAAAATTATCTCTATTTAAATTTAAAGGTCATTCTACGATCAAATGGAGTAATAGACAATCGATAAATTAGAACATTTTGAATAATATTACTGGCTGAATGAACATTCACTCCGACAACATAATAATCATGCTCTATAACTACGATCTAAGGCATAAGCCAAGAGAGTGACTTATATTTCATTATAACATAAATGGTGTACTAACTTTCCAAAATAAAACATAAATGGAGTCCCAACTCTTAAAATATGTTTTTGATGAATATTCAAGTTTGAATAAAATGTAGCATTGGTAATATCATACAGAGAAAACTATTAGAATGGATATATTACGGTGGCCGAATAAATGTCATCACCTAACTTACCATGTTGAAATTGTTTGGTAGAAAACTCCAACTTAAATTATATATTAAAAGGGTCGGCATATTATTGTTTGATAATCCTGATTTTCTTATAAAATAACAATGTTTGTGCAATTATCTTCTACAATTTAAATTATGTTAGCTTGCATATTACTTCTAGAATAACCTTTAGTTTAGTGTAAAAAAAAAAAAAAACTAACCTCTTGTAGGGAACAATTTAATATAATTATTCGTGATCTTCAAATTTAAAAAAATTATATTATATTGGAATGATATAATGAAAAAAAAATCAAAACCGAATCATTAACTATGATCCAATTTTGTAGTTCAAGTCTTGGAGCAGTCACAGTAACAGAAGAATCAGCAATTTTTTATTTTCTAAATGAAAAAAATTCAAATTAAATCACAACATAGTTATACTACATAAGTTTTTTTATAATCAAATAAACTATATTAAAATTACATATTATTTAAATACAAACTAAAGAAAAAACTATGTATGCACAATATATACACACACACACACACACACACATATATATATATATATCAAATCCACCATAATTTGATTTTGATTTTTTAATTATTCCTAATATAAGAATTAATCACATAATTTAAAATTAAAATGAAAAGCATGCACAATAGAACATATATGTATACTATATCAGGCTACTTAGACAAAAAATCATAAAGACAAAATAGATAAAGAGAAAAAAAATTCTTCAAAAGACAGAAGTGATCAACATTCAAAAACTCAAAAGTAAATGCCAATGAAACCTTATAGTAATGAGACCTTTTATAATATTTTTAGAGGAGACAAAACTTTAAAGGAATAAATCTTCAATCACTGGGACGCCCATGTGGTAATTAAGCAACAACAACTTCTATTTGTTGGCCGATGAAGATCACGATCCCAGTCACACCTTCTCATACAATAGACGAAAAATGGTTGGTTGTTTAACCTCAACCTGCACACCAGAACATCTAAAACCAATTTATGCAACACTAACAACATTAAATTTTGTGTCATGCTCATTCACCTCTACAAATACCCCATGATATATCTTTGTAAAAGTACAAATTATAAGCTAGAATCTCAACGATAAAGTAGTGATTCTTCCTTGTATCTCAGCTATAATCATTCAAGTAATTAAACACTGTTAGTAGAGTTTCTTCACCAAAATATAAGGCTCAATCATATTGCAAAAATTTTCTAATAAAATTATAATTTTATGCAAATGTAAAATAAACACTTACTCTGAAAATTTGAGCTGATGCAAAGAAAATTAGATAAAAAGGGTTGTTGGGGCTCCTGACATACCCAAGACTAATTCAAAATAAAAACTATTAGAAGTTTTAAGATGGCTTAGAACTGCTAACATACAATTTTCATTCTTACATACCTTTATGGATTTGAACAATCTCTTCATTTCAGCCATTTTTTTATTTGAAAACAAAAGGTTTTCCAAGTGTTCTATCCTGCAAGGCAAAAGAAAAGGTTGCCCGTGAGGGTGAAAATAAAAAAATATGTCATTCTCATGTGAAAATTGTTGGTAATTTATCAACTAACCCTTCAATTCAAAAGCATAAAAAATAATATTCTCTAAGAATATTACCTTAATAATCAAAATAAAAAAGATATGCGAAACATGGAAATGATCCTGGACATAAATGCAATAAGAAAGTTGTGCAATTCACTCAAACATCATATATATTATAAAATTTGAAGTAACACACAAGTTCACGATGTAGAGAGAGACGGAAATAAGAAGGCAAAAAGCCTTGGCAACAGATATAGAAGCGATTAAAGCTAGAGAGGTTGAGGATCCACAAAGTATCTCTCTCACCATATGTGTGTGTGTATATATAGATATTATGGTGTGTGTGTGTATATATAGATATGGAAAAAATTAAATCTTGAATTATCAAAAAATTTTAGGAGATTTGAATTATCAAGAAATTTTAGAAGATTCGAATTTCGAATCTTACCCAACAAACTTGTTGCACAATTCTCGATAGAAAAAAGCAAATAATAATATCCAATTTTAAAGGTGCATTGGGTTGGAAAATAAACATTGGCATTAAAAAAATTGATATTTTTTTCTCAATATCCTACGAATTAGAAATTAGAATTATAGGCGATTTATTTTTTTATTTTTTATTTTGTTTAGAATATTAAAAAACAGAATCGCAGGGGATTTTTCTTTTTGGGAATATGGATAGAAATATCAAATATATTTTCTCATATCTTTTAATTAATAGATTGGTTTTATTGAAATTTACAAAATTCAAAAGAATAATAATAGATTGATTTAAAACTAGCTAGATCTTTAGAAGTTCGAAATTAAACAAAATTTTCTTGGGATAAAGAATATTTTGTGAATTGACTTATTTTGTATAATCTTACACACTTTCAAATTTTTAGTAAACAAAAATACCTTGTTTTCCTAATTATTAGGGCAACATTTTCCTAATTATTTGGGAGATTATATTCAGAGTAGTTAGTTTTTAGCCATTTTATGTAACCACGTGGCTTTTCAATTAATATGTATTTTAATTTTGTATAAATATATAGATAATATTTAATTGAAAAAAAGGTGTTGTGTCTATTTTTTTATGGTTGATAAACACAAAAATAATTCAGTTTCATATTCCAATATACTATGATTTTAATAATTTTTCGTTCTTTATTCTAATTAATCTATTTTATTTAATAATATTAAATTTGAAGATTTTTGTACCAACAATTAAGATAAATTGGGTGATTTTTGGAATTATTAACAAAATTAAATTCTAGGTAAATATTATATTGGCTATTAAATCAGATACCCCACAACAAAATGGGAGACACACGTTTTAATTTGTGTTGACTAAATACAACATCTCCTTAATTTTAGATACATCTATTTATTATTTAAAAAAATAGTTTTTATTATAAATATATTCTGCAGAAATATAAAAAAAAATTGAATCAAACATATTTCATATCTACAATATAATAGTTGGTAAGATTTTTTATTTTTTTTGCAAATTTAAGAAGTGTAATTGGGCGGGAAAACAAAAATAGAAATAATCATTTTACTTATATATATATATATATGTTTTGATATATGTTGCTATGATGTGTTTTTATGTTGTTTATTAAAGATTTTTATAAAAAAAATACTTAAAATTTATACTATAAATCAATTAAATATATTATATATACTTACAATTTTATAATTTATTATTTGTATTATTTATGATGTAAAATACATAAACTGAGAATATATTATATGCTGAAAATTATTATTTTATTTATTATTTATAGCATAGCATATACAATTTTATTATGTTTATACTGAAAAAATTATATATATTAAAAATGAAATATTTATGATATTCACATATTTTTAATTTTGAGTTTTAGTTTTCATTTGAGCATTTAATTTTTAGTGTTCCAATTTTATTATTTTTATTCTTACTGTTGTAGCTTTTTTATTTTTGTAAGAATTAATGATGTAGCTTCTTTTCTGTCATCTATATGTGTAATTGTGAATTTTTTTTTTCTTCTTATTCTTTATTTTATTTTAGTATTCAGTTTTTTCATGTTTTTTTAAACCATTGTTTTAACATAAATATTTATGTTGCTATAGTATGTTGTTTTTTCTTTTTTCTGTTATAATATTTTGTGGATATCTTTTAGAAACATATCTATAATTTATATTGTCTACTAATTAAATAATATATACTAGCGTGAAACCTATGCGATGCACGAAAGATATTATTTCATTATATTTTGTAATATAAATATATACTTAAGTTATATATATATATGTATGTATATTGAATGAAATCACTCAATCATATAAATTCAACAATAATATTGGATTTACAAAAAATATTTTCAAAAATTCAATTTTAACGTTGCTGGATAAAAAGAAAAAAAAAAGATATAATTTATATAATATCAAATGAAATAGACAAATAACAATTTACCTATTATTCAAGAATCAAACGATTGTACGTCAAAGAATTAGATAGGAAATGACCTATTTTTCAATTTATTTTAACAAATAACAATGAAAATATTGATAAACATGATATCTATAATTTATAAAAGGATGAATCAAATCAAATATTTTAGTAATTAAGATGTACCAAAAATAGTGATTTGCACAATCATATTCTAAATAATAGATAATAAATTATTTTTTATTAAGAAATCATGTTTAGGCGGGAAAATAAAAAAAAATCATTTTACTTATATATATATATATTTATATTCTAAAAAATTATTATATAATTATTTATTTATTCTTTATATTATTATGATGTCAAATTTACTAATTCTGAAAATATAATATATGCTACAAATTTATTGTTAGATGCATAGACAGAAATGTGAGAAAATGGCACATGAAATACTTGATAAAAAAGTCCGAAAATAAAAGTAACATCGTCGTTTGCTACTTCAACAAAATTCCATAATGCAAACTCTGATCCTTAGAAATGGTAAGTTTGTTTCCAGTTGGTTTGATTAAAACGAGTTTAGAAGTCTAGAAACGAATTTCTTTCACAATCTAACGATTTAATTCAATAATTTATTTATAAAAAATAAATACATGTTAAATCTGAATTCTACAAACCTGAAGGTGTCTGCTAACCACTTGTCTCTTGGATAACATGAATTTACCCATATTTCTACATTATTGTATATTGATTATATTATATCTGAAAATATTGATTAATAGTCTAATTTTAATTAATTTGCTTCCATAGAGAAAATTGACTGATTATACCAATTTTTGTTTATTTGGAGAATAATGCTCATTTATACTGATATATCGCCTTTTCTTTATTTATTTTTCATACAGAAAATCATTTTTTGGTGATTTATTGCAACAATTTAAGAGCAATCAACTAGAATTATTATTATCTTAATTATTCCTACGTTGGATGATAAGATGAAGATGACGCTTTTTAGGTCATTAAACGACAAACAAAAAATAAAAAATTGAATATTGCCGGCGGTGACTATGGAAGATGGAAGCGATACAATTTATTTAGGGAAAGAAGATATATGAATTTAGAATAAAGGATATTTTAGATTTTTTTAAAAATTATTTTTATTTAAAATATTAGAGGATATTTTTAGATATTTTTGGAGGTGTTAATAGTGGCATTTCTTTTATAAATATAAACCAGTTTATAGATAATGCAGACTATAAAATACAAATAATTATAAATTTATTGTAGAACTTTTTCATTCATATATTTCAGTTAAAAATAAATATAATCATAAATGTTATTTAAGAATTTAATAGTTCTAAAACTGAATTTACTGTAAAAAAACATTAATTTACATATACTTATTTTTTTTACCTCTACAATATAACAGAAATGCTTCATGAAGCTGTCACAGTTGGTCAATTTTTCTGTTTCTATATTAAAGGGCATATATATTATAGCAAAAAATATAGAAAAATCAGTCATGTTCATAATTGGATCGAAAATTATAACATATGAAATTCAATAATATACAAAGTAAATAAAAGGGAAAAGAAATTCATAAGTTGTACAATATGCATATAGCTTAAAAATTAAACATAAAAATAAAATAAAAAGTCGATGAAATGCCGTGTATCTCTAGATATATATGAAAGACTCACTCCTGAATTTTTGTATTCTCAAACCTATATTCTCCGGAACATATTAGATAAATAAAACAATAACTTAATCGACATAATTTCACCTTAATTTTTTTATAATTGATTTATGTAGGATTATATTCAAATAAGTTAAAAAATAAATTTAAGTAAAAATATAAAAAAATACAAGGCATTCTAGAAACAAATATAACTAATAAAGATGATATATTTAAGAGAGTGCTTTTAGGACCAATTAAGACACCAACAAGGATCCGAGGTTTTAATTTTTTTATGCATGCGTTAGTGATTCCCCAGGACTTACGCGTTCAGAGTCAAACTTCATAGTAAGAAGGGTGGAGTGTGCAGCCATTATGGGTCAAAGTCAAACTAAGTCTCCCAATACTCAAACAAGTGAATTGGGGTTTTTCTCATTGTTAAACAATGCAAGGACAAACGCGGTCTTACCAAAAGAAAAAAAAAAAAAGGAGCAAGAGAGATATAACGAGCAAAACGTGTCAGAATTAAGCTATTTACCTGGAAATAGCGGTTTCTGGATATTTAAAATGATTGCAGACACCATTCCATTGCTTTTCTCCTGACACCAACGCCCTTCCCAGATTCCTTTGTCTTTTCCGCCCACCCTTTTCTTTATTTTAATAATCTATTTTGCATCTTACAATTTTTAAGTATATAAACTGTCTCTATTTACGCAACGCCCACACAAACTGAAACAAGCCATTATTAGAAAAAAAAAAAAAAAATGATGTGACAGTACTATTAGTTTATTATTTGTTTAATTAAAAAATATTATTTTTTTAATTATTATTAATTTTTTAAAATTATTTTTTATTTACATAAATATATTATTAATTTATTTTAAAAATTATTATTTATTGAATTGTACTTTATCCGATACACAAAAAGCTTATTTTAAAAATTGAGATCTTTCTTAGACAACTTATGTTTTTATAAAAAAATTATGTGAAACAAAAATATATTTTTTACAAATTTTTTTTATAATTTCTCAGATCTCTTGTGTTGAGATGAGTGCAATGAAAAAATAGATATCAATTCTAACAATCAAGTAAATATATATATATATATATGAATATAATGCATATAATTCTAAATAATTTTTTACATGTGATGTACGACATCAAATTAAAGAAGAAAATATAAGCGATGATATTTATTTTTTATGGTTAAGGTGCAAACTGAGACGTAGATCTCTCAATTACATAAAGAATACTATATTTATGTATATTAAATTATTAATAAAATAGTCTAATATATGTGAATATTCATCTCTTTAAAAAAATATGTTACTCTAATTATTTAAATATATAATTTTTACTCCCTCTTCTTCTTTTTTTGGTCAAGGATGCTTTGACTGACCTTTTCCTCTCCAACTTATGCAACTACCCTATTTCTTTAATTTGGAAACTTCTTCTTACTCATTTTAATTTCCATGTCATGATTTAACTGGAGACAATTTTTAAGAAAATAAATATTTGAAGAATTAATATATTGTGTTAGCTTTTAATTAAATGAATTTATTAAAAAATATATGGGTTTATCACTAAAATAATAAAATATTTTAAATATTGATGAGTTTTAAATTATACGACAAATATATTTATTTTATTTTTACAAAATATTATAAACTGTTATCAAACGGAAGTCATATTGATATAATTCGTTATTCAATAATATAAAATATATACAAAAGTGTAAAATTTGACTTGAAAGAGAAATAAAATAATAATAAAGAAAAAGCGTAGCCACGGACAAGATTAAAGTATTAATAATAATAAATGAAGAATGGATAAAGTTGGTGACCAAGTGAAGGTGGCGATCGTGGATATCCTCGGCAGCCGATTAGACGTTGGCGGCTGCATTCACATTTAGCCCAGATTACCAAGTCACACTCTTACAAGTTGCAATTCTTTTATTATTTATTATAGAATATAATTTGGTTGTCTAACAAAAGAATATGCAGAGAATGAGTATCAACTGTCTGTAAATGTTGGATACATGAAGTGTATTTAGAGATTACACAAACAAGACAAAATAAAGTTGATGCAAGGGTTATTATAATTTGTCTTTCTTAACATCAATTTGGGTCGTATTCAATGTTAATAGTCAAATATGATTTTTCGAACTTTGAAATTGAAGTAAAATCGTTCTAAAGATATTAGCGAAGATATTCAAAACTTTTAGAAATGTCTTACACAACTAAATGCAAAATAACGTATTCATGTGAGTTCAAATTATGACGGAGCTTCGCAACATCTTGGTTACTTGGGGTAATAATAAGGTTAACACAAAATATTATTAGATTGAAAAATAAAATTAATAAAAACAATGTTTTTTTTTTTGGTTAGAAATTATGATTGTCTTTCCCAATTTAACATGTAAACTTGGGAGGCAAAGTTCCATTCTTTTAATTTTTGTCACTTAATTGCTATTATATTCCTCTATTTATATGCAAAAAATTATCTTTTCAAAAATATTTTTTGTTTAAAAAAAGCCTTGTTTTGATGGTTAATATCTTGATATATTAGTTAAAATTAATTTTTTATTTTACAGATAAGTTCTACATAATTAAATAAGTTAATTCAATCTTTAAAAAATTTATATAAGTGTGAATTCATTATTTAAAAAAATTGTACTTTTATTAAATTGATAAAAATAAAAAATTTTACTTTTGCAAAAAAAAATATTCTTTTCTTTAGGATGAAGGGTGTAATATATGTATGTTTGTATATTCTTTTTTACTCGCATTGTATATCACTTTATCCTTGAAAAAACGTTGGTGTATTTATTTAGCCATTGTACAATTTTAAAATGGTAACTGAACGGCTCTTAACTTTTATTTTAAGTAGTAATACAATTTTTTTTTTCCCAAAAAGATTTTTAAAATCGTTTAACTTGCAATTGGATTCAGCTTTTTTTTTTCTTTTTTTTTTTTTTTAAAATAAAAACATTTGACGTTAGATTCATTTAAAAGTTTATGAGACTAAATCTAAGAAAAATTTCATTATATTACATATAAATTATAAGATATTTTGTAACCACTAATATATTTCATTTATAAACAAATTAAAAAATCAAAAAATATTTGCTAGAAGATTATCCATAGTTTCTTTTTCTTTATATATATTTTCTTTCTTCTATATATTTTTATAGTTGATTTTTATTTGATATATATTTGTGATATATATATATATAAGTAGTTGAGTCTTTATATTTATTTATTTTTCAACTTCTCAACAATATTATTTGTTTTCCAAAATAATAATTTGATAAAATACATTAATAAAAATAATTTGATGAAAATATCATCTAAATTATATAATTTTAAAAATAACAATAATTAAGTTATTAAACATTATAATTTATAAGATACATTATTAATAATTAAGGCTACATAATCCTCGATGTTTGCAAGTAAGTCAATCATTATCAAGGAAAATAAATCATATGTTATGTATTATTATGTTTTCAATTAATGTGTAATATGAGTAAAAATTGAAGATCAGAAAAATAATATTAATTTGATATATCATGTATTAAAAATTAGCTATAACTGAAAAGGTATTTTTTTTTTTTTTTTTAATTTAAGTATTATCAGCAAATTGGATAGGATGGGTAAACAAGGTGGGTTGACAAACAAGAACGAAGGGAGGCAAAGGATATTCTACAACAATGGTAAGCCACCATCTCTAAGGTTACCACAGTGAGTAATGAAATATGGTCTATAATAAGTACTAAAAGAAAAATATTGGTGCATGGGCCAAGAGAGCAATGTGTTGCTAATCAAAGGGTATCCATAATCTATATGGACATCTAGATGACACATCATCAAGATGCAGATCACAGGTTTATATCAAAAAAAAAAAAAAAAAGTAATTAATTCAATAATGTTTAAAGAAATCAATGTAGTGAGTCAATAATAATACAAAAAAATGACTAATTTAAAACTATTTATTATTATGCATTAATTTTATTATATTTAGTACTACGTATTGTAAAAATTATATAAATATGATACAACAAAATGCCCGATGATCTCTCCAATGTCTCCTTCTACCAGCTAATATTTTCATCCATCTCTCTAACCTCTCCATATATAGTTGAATTTGAGACCAACATAAAAAAAATTGGGTAAGCTAAGAACACAAGAGAGATTGGAAGAAAACTTTATTCATTGTGTTATAAAAGAAGTAATCTCTTTATTTATATTAGATATTTGATGTTCAGATTATATATGTAAAATTCTGTATTAACATATTTACAAATTATTTATAAAATATTTACAATAGAGGATTTAAAACTCTCTCTATAATACTATTATACTCTATAATGTTATAGAAAATTATAAGTACAAAATGGTAAAAGTATGTCATAGAAATTGGGTTTGATTGAGCATAAACCTCACAGTCTAAGTGAGAAGATGGCCTAAGGAGCCCAAATTCACCACATAATGCACTCTTTTAATAAATTTGCCAAAAAATCAAACACGATTTGCTAGAAGATTATTGATACTATTTATATATATTTTCTTTCATCTAAATAACTTTATTGATGATTTTCATTTACTGCTAAGTATGTATGTAATTGTGATATGTTTTTTATTATATATACATATATATATATATATAATTTGGATGGAACAAGAAAATGGGTGACAAAGCAAGGACGAGGTGGACCGTTCTTAGGTTTAATTCTTCTTTTATGGAGTTGTGTGTTGACAAAAGCCATACCTACCCTATTGGCATCTTTAAGGTTACAATAGTTTGGCCTACCTTATTGTTATCTCTTAAGTTACAGTAGTGAATCAAATCATATAGTTGTTACGGTGGAATGAACATGTATTATCTATAGTGCGCGAGTGAAAGAGAATCATGTGTTGGTCAGTATGCACAATTAGTATGTATGGCTAGATGATGTTATCGAATCAATGACATGTAATCATGAATTATAATTTATGTTAATTAGTTTAAAATGAAAGAACTTTCAAATAGACCGGATCTTTGAAGGCTGAATTTAGTGGATCAATAATAAGGCATTAGACGAATCATGAATGAATTTATAATATATTATGCAAAGCATAAAAAATAAATGCATTTAATAAATAAAAATATAAAATAAGCAGAATTAGTATTGTTTGATTGGTTTAGAAATAAATAATATAAAAACTAGAATTAGAATTTAGATAATGATAGTATATGAGTTCTGATATTTTGATGGGAAGATTTCTATAAAAAACTAATTATTCCTTAAACACTTCAGATCCCCTCATTATTTATTTCCTTTTTAGTTATCTCAATCTTTAGCTCCAATCATACCCATTTATTACCTTCTACACAGACATTAACTTACCAAAACAATCATAACAATAACCTCCATTTATTACTTCCTCAATTCTCTGTATAAACATTAAATTGACAAGTGTCAGTCCGAATTGGGGAAAATATCATCTCTCACCTTTAATTTGAGAAATATAAAATCAAATTAAATTAATCATAAAATGTAAAAATGCATGTTAGGTTGTAAAAGCAAAAAATTAAATTAAAATAAAATGTATTACGGAGGAATGTTATATAAAGGAAAAAAAACATGTAAAATAATTTCCACTCAAAATTCAACGAAAAAGTTTGAAAAGTTGGCTTTATGTTTTTTATTTCTTTAGTTATTTTTTTTAATTTCAGTTCGATAAAATCTGAACTAATTGAGCAGCACACAAAAATCATCTAATCATTCAACTCAAAGCCAATTAAATTAGTTCAGTTAACATCAATTAAACCCCTCAAATAACTCAATTATCAATATAATTACAAAATTTACATAATAATAATAATAATAATAATAATAATAATAATAATAATAATAATAATAATAATAATAATAATAATAATAATAGTTGTAGTTGGTTGCAGGAAAATGACTTGTTTAAAACTTTTTGTTCTTATTATGTATTATTATGTTTATTATGTAGAGCAGTACGTATTGTAAAAATAATATAAAGAAGATACGGGAAAAAGGACCGATTAATCGGCGTCGTATTCGGGGAAGCTGCCTTAGCGTGTGAGCTGTACTTTGTGTCCGTTTCTATATTACCCTGGTGCAGCCAATCTAAATTCAGCTGAAATTCACCCCAAATAAAACCCCAAACTCAACTCAAATTCCTCCACCTAATTCCCCGTATCTCATCTCTATCTCTCCACTCTCCGCCGCCCAACATTTCTCCATTTTCATCTATCTTTTTCTCTCTAACTTCTCCAATCTCTATCCTCTCTCTCTTTACTTCTCTAGCCCCTAACTAATAGAGAGAGAGAGAGAGTCACCTGCCTTGTCCCTATTGGTCTATGGAATGATCAATTACAGGATGCCGACACCTTCTACAGAGCCAACGCATATGAATCCATGGTCTAGTAGCAGCGCTGCCTCCACGGCGGAAGGCGATGCTTCCATGGCTGACGTTTTCATATCCTCGGCTTCTGATATGGCTTCTTACTGGCCCCCCTCTGCTATCGCGCAACAACCCGCTTATGCCCCGACTCCTGTTCACTCGGCTGCCATCGACCACTCCAAAGCTTCCACTCCTGCCTCCGCTGTGGCTCCGGCCGCCCAGTTTCTTAACCAAGAAACTCTCCAGCAGCGTCTTCTTGCTTTGATCGAAGGCGCACGTGAGTGCTGGACTTACGCCATCTTCTGGCAGTCCTCGGTGGTTGACTACGGTGGTCCATCGGTACTGGGGTGGGGAGACGGTTACTACAAAGGCGAGGAGAATAAGGGAAAGCGCCAAACGGCGTCGTGTCCGGCCGAGCAAGAGCACAGAAAGAAAGTCCTCCAGGAGTTGAATTCTTTGATTTCGGGCCCTCAGGCCACCGTTGATGACGCCGTTGATGAAGAGGTCACAGATACGGAGTGGTTCTTTCTCATATCGATGACGCAGTCCTTTGTTAATGGCTCCGGGCTCCCGGGCCAGGCCCTCTACAGCTCCAACCCGGTATGGGTCACAGGCAAGGAGAGGCTCGTCGCCTCTCACTGCGAGCGTGCCCGTCAGGCTCAGGGGTACGGGCTTCAGACTCTTGTCTGCATACCTTCATCAAACGGCGTCGTGGAGCTTGGCTCCACAGAGTTAATCTTCCAGAGCTCGGATCTGATGAACAAGGTGAGAGTTCTGTTCAATTTCAACGGGATGGAAATGGGTTCGGTGTCCGGGTCGGGCTCGTGGGCCTTGGCGACCGACAACGATCCATCCGCCCTCTGGTTAACAGACCCCTCTTCCCCCACCGTGGATATAAGAGATTCAATTCACAACAATTCCAACAACCATAATAACAACGCCCAGGGCAGTTCATCAATTCCTGCGTCTAGTCTTTCTAGCAAACAACTTGTGCTCAATAATGAAAACCCTAGCTCTAGTACCTTAACCGAGACCCCACATGTTCAAACACAAGGGTTTCTAAACAGAGATTTAAACTTCTCCGAATTCGGGTTTCATGGAAGTAGGAATAATTCAACCTGTAAGCGTGAGTCTGGGGAAATACTGAATTTTGGGGAGAGCACAAAAAGGGGGGCTTGTAGTGGAGATGTGAATTTATTCGACGACAACAATAACAAAAACAAAAAGAGATCTCCAATGTCGAGGGGCAGTAACGACGAGGGCATGCTTTCCTTCACTTCGGGCGTGATTCTGACTTCCTCTGGCGGGTTGAAGTCCGACAATGCTGGCGCCATCGAATCCGACCACTCCGACCTCGAAGCATCAGGGGTGAAGGAGGTGGACAGCAGCAGAGTCGTAAACCCCGAAAAACGGCCCAGAAAACGGGGAAGAAAGCCCGCAAACGGGAGGGAAGAGCCGTTGAACCATGTGGAAGCAGAGAGGCAGAGGAGAGAGAAGTTAAACCAGAGATTTTACGCCCTTAGAGCTGTAGTCCCAAACGTGTCCAAAATGGACAAAGCCTCGTTGCTCGGCGATGCCATTGCTTACATAAACGAGCTGAAGTCGAAGGTTCAGACTGTAGAATCGGATAAAGATGAATTGAGAAGTCAACTCGAGTTGGTGAAGAAGGAACTGGCCTCAAAAGAATCAAGGTCAGGTCCTCCTCCTGTACCTGAACTTAAGACGTCCAACAATGGCGGAAACACAAAAATCGACATGGATGTAGATGTTAAGATCATTGGTTGGGATGCAATGATACGCGTGCAATGTAATAAGAAGAATCACCCTGCAGCTAAGCTGATGGTGGCCCTTAGAGAATTAGACCTTGATGTAAATCATGCGAGCGTTTCGGTGGTGAATGATCTGATGATCCAGCAAGCTACGGTCAAGATGGAAGGCCGGTTCTACACTCAAGATCAGCTCAGAATAGCTTTGATATCCAAAGTTGCTGAGGGTAGATAAAATTTTTGGTAATTCGGGCTGGGATGATGAGCTCGTGCTCCATTTAAGCCCGCCCTGTGTTATACTCTCTTTGAAGCTCTCTCTGTTCTCGTTAGTATATAGTTATGTTAGTCCAGTTGAATACGAACTGAGTTTTTTGTTTTTGTTTCTGCGTTTGTGTTATTATGTATATGTACATATTTTATATATAAACTGAAACCCAATAATATCACTGTGATTTAGTTTCGTATGTTGCTGGGAAGATGGAACCTGGTAATAATCTGCATCCTAGTATGCAAGAACAACTCACTGCTTCTCATTCTTGTCCCCCCCTACTAAATCGGAGAAGCATTTAATATGTTTTTACTACAGAGTCCTATCCAATTATAACAGCCCAAGAATCATGTCAATAAATGGACGGTCGATTTTGTTTTTTTGTTTGTTTTTGGACTGATTTTGTGACATTTTTGTATCATCTCTTTCCCGGTGTATATTATCCAGGTAATGTTATATGTTATGACTAAATCTTGCTTCTGGGTTTTGGCGGGTGTTTGGTAGAAATGCAATTTAATTTTTCTTATCTGCAAAAAATGCAAAATTTTTGTAGATTTTAGAGATTGGGAAATTCTGCTAAAATATAATATTGTATGTTTATTTCGGGGTTTTATAGGGTAATTCTGAGATGTTGGCGGCTGTTGAAACATTCAGAAAATGTGAGAATAACGAAGAAGTAGAAAGATGGCCAGTTAGGTTAATGGAAACTAAAAATTGACGGAAAAATGAGGGTAGGTAACATAATCGGACAGGATTGTATGTAAATTTGAATTGAAATAAGCAAGAGTTTAAAAAATTATGAGATCATCAAAGATACAAACTATACGTCTCTAATATAATGATGATATGAACATTTATCGTATATACTATATTAGTGAACTTTGATAAAATATTAGAAATTTAACCAAAGTATGTGTGATTACAAGTGACTTATCTTTTGGGAGTATAGACAAACATGTTTTTCTTTTTATATGTGATAGTCGAGATGGTTGTCCTTATATAAATTGTTCGTAAATAAGAAAGAAAAAAGAAAATAGAGAAAGGTGGGGGTGGGGCAGGTCTAGCTAAATTTTATTGGCCACATTATAGTCGTGACACATGACTTTCTAAAAAAATCATAAAGGTTATCAATTATTGTCGTAATGATGGGCCCACTCTGATGGACTGACATTGCACCCACCCATTAGGCCTGCAAATGCCAATAGAATTAGATTCAACTTGTCTTAAACTTAAATATTGTAATAATAGAATGTTTTAATATTGTTGCATCGAGAAATATATTTTTCTAATTTATAGATAGTTGGGATCATTACATATCAAGTGGGAGGAGAGAGAAAGTATTTTAAAGCTTTTCCTATTTCATTTTTGCTGGATTATTATTCCTTTTACTTTCTAAAATCTGTTTCTTAAACTTGAGGTCTTCAGTTTCTGGCTATGGATTCCAACCAGGTGAGCTTATCTCAACTCATAAACCATCCACATTCTTTTTTTTTCTTTCATATATCTAAATATTTGATACAAAAACCAATTTTGTTTCATGTATCTAAATATATGATATAAAAATCATCCATAGATCCGCGAATTAGAATTTTCGATATGGTGGAAAGGTGATGGGTATATAGTTCTTTATTGGTTCGAGATAAGAGGGAGCCTGAGTAGTATTTCCAATCCCGTCTTGACTTGACAATATATCTAGTAATTATTGCAATTATATATATATATATATATTAGTTATACTATTTTTTATACTAATTCTAAAATATATTAAATTATTAATGTTTGTTATTTTTCTTTTAAATTAAACGACTCTCCCTTAATATCCATATTTCAAAATAAATTTCCCGCCTCAACCATCATTGAAGATTAAATAAAAAAGAGGAAATAATAGGGGGTGGCAATGGGGATGAGGAATGCATTCCCAGCCCACGTGCATCCTCATGCATCTATACGATAAACAATATATATAATTAAACATATCCGAATTTTACTTATTTAAATTTTATAATATTTACATCTGTCCCTATTACGCATAAACAACTACTTAGAATGTTAATAGTCATCCAAATCTGTTTAGTAATATCTACCTCATATTCTAAATCGTTTAATATTTATTTAAATTTTATAAAATACTATATTTTTTATAGTTAATTAAATAAATAATTAATGGGTATATTCATCAACAACATATCAAGTACGAGCGTGATACTAAAATTTAACATCAAAACTAAAAACACAAATTTATTTAAAATAATAATATGAAAAATAGAAATTCAGTAAATGAGATTAGGATTTTAGACTTTGTATCTTATACCTTAATATATATTATGTTGATACTTAAAGCCAAAAGAAGAATTATGTAAAAATATATCTAGTTTTTTAACAAAATTTGGTGGTTGGTCTATTGGTTAAAGCTTTCCAGATTCGAACCTACTTTTTTCACAAAGTTTAAGATTCAACTTATATATAAGTTCAAGTTATCACAATTCTCCATCTAATTTACAAAGAAAAAAAAAACATTCATATCTCTTTTGTTTTTTAATACTTGTACGCAACTGAGTTCTTACAACTTACAAGAATAAGAACATATAGAATGTCATAGGAGAAACAATTGGATTAGTAAGTTCGAAAATTCACGTAAGCAAGATGAGAAATATAAACGTTCAAAAACTATCTAGTGGTCTAGATGGTGAATCAAATAGTTTGAAGGTTACAAAAATTTTGAACTATTTGCTCTTGTATCTTTATTGTTTATCAATTTTTGTTCTTAATTCACACAAAACCATTGCACACAACACGAAAATTTGATATTCCTCAAATTTTAGACTCCAAAATCACATACAAACAACTTAGAGGTCTTTTTCGATTTTCAAACAGCAATTCTATAGAAATTAAGCATATATATTAATTAATAGATAGGATATCGAAATAAAACACAATGTTGCAACAATTTAGTGACAAAATACAATTAGAGTACAAAAAGTAATAACTTTGATTTGGTCGAGGTTCTCTCTCCATTTTTTTGTAAGATTAGTTTCTTTACAAATTACTTATACCTACTTTTGTCGTTCTACATGTTTTGACCCGGTTAAATGTTCATTTTTCAAGAGTAACAAATAGGATGTTCTTAGCAATGTTGTCGAGTAACTTATTTTCTATCTCCGAGGTCCACTTATGTCTAGATTTTTCTACAACTAGAGCATGTGCCTAACTTGCTATAGCGGTTATGTTGATATTAATAATCATAGGCAGTCCATCTTGGATTGCACTCCAGGTTGGGATTCTCCTCAATTGAAAAGACAAAAGCTTTGGTGGTAGATGTTGAATCCAAAGTGATAATATGAAAGAGTGAAAAAGTGTTTTTGGATGACTTTGTAAAAACTTTTTGAATATTATTGATCTCGTTAGGTTACCAAAGACGAGTGGCTATTAAACCAACCATTGTGATACCATTTATTAGTCCCAAGTGATAGACGTTTAGACGGATGAAAAAACCTTTAGCCTTTCATGAAAAAATTAAGTTAGTTTAGCTTCTTTGTTGTTGGTTATAAGGAAAATGCCTTACAACTAAGTTTACAATAAATTTAACTTGTTGCCAAAAAGCTTAAAACAAATTTTTAATGAGTTTCAACACTTATTGAAATTTGGATTTTTGCAACAGATTTATTGTGAAAGGCGTTTGAAAAATATCAGATGTAAATTTGGCTTTTTGTGTATAAGTGAATATGATAGAATTATAAACATCAAACGCATAAATACATTTTATAGTGATCGAAGATGGGGTAATTCTTTCATGTATATTCAATCTTCTTCATCTGTAATTGGAAATCCGCTATAATTTTTTTGGAGTTACCCACCCTATTGCTTAATGCAATTCTAGAATTAAAACTACACACAAGTCTCAACTTGTTGTTCACAACAAATCTAAAATATTTTCAAAAGTAACTAGAGACACAAGTTCACACAAAACTTTTATTCTTCATGAATTTTGGATTCACTGAAAATACCCGCCTTAACATCACTTTTTAAAAAGATAGGTTTGTTTTTCTTCATCTTTGAAACAACTTCTAAACGTGAATATCTTAGATTAGATGAACAGTTTGAATTTGACCACTTGGGGTTTTGATTCATGTTCGAGTTGTTCTCTTTGTTAGCATTCTTGTCCTTTTTATGTAAGCAAGATCCACTAAATCTCGAATATATTTTGGATTTTCCATTTTCTTTATCTTTTAGTTGCAACTTTGCTAGGTTGCAAGTTTTGTTGCTAAAATAAATCTACGACTACTAGATGACATGTCTGTCTTCGGTTGGATAGCAAGTCCTTCCTTAGAAAGACTTCACTAATAGTAAGATGATTTAAAATATTCCCAATGCCGGTTCCATGCAGACTTAGAATTTTACAGTAATTGATCTTGACAATAGTCATTATACGTCAAATTGCAACGAATCTTATAAGCATGCTTGACTTACATTGTTGTAACCTCTCATTAAATTTGAACTTCTTTGTTGCATTTTCATCTTACGACGTAGTATTTGTTGTTGTATGCTTTCTTTTGTTTTATACTGTAGCTTTCTTCCTGCGGTGATCCAGCATTATTCTATTTTGAAACAAAAAATAATTTGGGGTATTCGGTCTTAGTGTACATGTATTTTGCGTCATCAATACTAAACCAAACAAAAGATAAAATAAAATCATTCATATTGTAAAATAAATCATGTTTGTGTAGCTAAATATATAATATAAAACGAAAAGAGTATTAGATTGATTTTGTTTCCACAAATAGGTGAAGAATCAAGAATTGTTTCAGAAGTTATGTGGAAATTATTACAGTGTACAGTTACAATCAGTGAGGAAGCATCGTATTCAGTAATTCTTATTTTACTGTAATTGAGAAAAGGCAGATCACATTCATTAATAAAACACTTGTACAAAGAACAAAAGGGGGTCTGTTCCTGTGAAAATACACAAGAATCCATGTCGTTTTCACACTGTATTTATTCATCCACATGCCCATTTATGTTAATTCATCTAATCTGTCGTAATCTTAGTGTACACCACATTTTTAGTGTCTTTTTTTTTTTTCCTTTTTTAATTTAAATTCCACATCAACGTAGACAAAATTTGGTCATCTTTAGTGTCTTTTTTGCCTTTGCCAAATTAGTGCCTATGCTCCATCAAGCGACTAAAGTTCCCTTTCTTTTTAATAAGCATCGGAATCTTACTTTCACTCCCACCTTACTTCATATATATTATATTTATTTATAAATTAACTATATTTAAGTCAATATCAAATTATCTATTATACAATTTTTAATATTTTATCGAACTCATATATTTAGTGTTTTGCTGAATGAAAACTTGGTGTGCTTTATCGATAAAGACTTGTTCGGGGTTCATCTTTGTCTTCAAAGTAGAATGTGTTCCTCGTTCGCCGGTCCTCCATTGATGCTCCTCTGTGCGGCAGTTTGTCATCCAATTTTAACCGTGAAACCTTCCGATAAACGTTACTTCACTCTCAATTCCGAAGTGCATGTTACATTGAACTGTTTTGCTGAGTAGGCTAAGTGTGTTGTATGTTCAATGAGATGGAAGTATTGAAGTTGAGTTGGAAGATGGCAGGTTTCCAATAGCCCATCTCCATGACTCGTCTTCCTTCGCCTGCCAACCTTCAAATTCAGAAATGAAAGAAACAAGCTCATTTCAAAACTCTCCCTCCCATACAAATTACTCCCTTTACCTTTCAAAATTTTATTACTTATATTTTATTTTTTTAATAAATATATCATATTAACCTCTTTATTTTGAGATCTATTTATCATATATAAAAATAAAAATTATTTGTTTCATATATTTTTATTTAAATATTTTTATATAAAATAAAAATATGAGATGATTTGTAAAAATATTTTTTTGAAAAAAAAATAAGAGTACTTATATATTATAATAAATATATAATTTTGAAATTTTCAATTTATATATTATTTTAAAAAATACAAATATTAGAAAAATTAATGATTTTTTTTTCAATTTTTACTTTTTCAGAAATTATTATTTTTTAAATTTTAAATTATTTCTCATTTTTATATATGTTATATATATTAGGAATATAATAATATATTTATCTAATTTATTATTTTTTATATATTTATTACTTTATATATTAGGAATATATAAATATAATAATATCCTTATGTAAGTTATGTTTCTAATATATTATTTATATATTATTTACATTTTATTTACTTGTTTTTATTTATATATAATTAATATTACATTATTAATATTTCTATTTTTTCATATAACATACAGTCATAATAGATTATTTATGATGTTTTTTATGTTTTTTATTTATTATCTATATAGAATATATAAATTAATATTAAATATATTATACCAATTACTCAACTTAAAGATTAGAAAAATTATTATTGATTACATCCAAATTGATCGTTATATAAATTATTTAAGATTTTTATGTATTATTATATATTAGGAATATATAATTAACGATCTTTATATACTATTTATTATTTATATATGAAATATAAATTAGTATTACATGATTTATCTTATTAATGATTTTTATTTATTGTCTATATATAATATATAAATATTATTATATACATATTATAATCCTAATCACTCAAGCGAGATCCGATCTTAAATTTTCTCAACATGAAATTTGAATTACATTGATTTATTGTTTTCGATTAAAATGAAAAGTACAAGAAAACATACATATATTATAAATCATAAAACCCTTTTCAAACTAAAATAATTACTTTTCCATTTGAAAGAGAAAATTCAAAAATTATTTTTATCAAAAAAAGCATTACGTTTCAAAAATTAATTGCTAAAAAATAAAAATAAATGTACTTTTTTCTGTGGGGTTGGTGTGGGCGTGGGGGTGTAATATATTAGGATAGGTGGGCGCAGTTTGGCAGCAAGTAATCGAAGAAATAATGAAGATGGAGAAACACGGATTAGGTGGGGAGTGGCAGTGCAGATGCCTTAACAATATCATCATGTGTTCCATGTGACACTTTTATTACTTTAATCATCCATCACATGCCTTCCATCTTTTTTCTCTTTTTTTCATTATTATTATTATTATATAATAATAATAAAAAGAATACGGGAATAACATTTTTAAAGTTTCATGACCTGCTTTAATTCTAAGCAAACCTTTTTAATTTCCGCATTATCAATGATGTGACAGAAATAAATACATGTCACAAAAGTTTGGTAGTTATGTCGTTAACATTAGGCTGCTTCTAATAATGAATTTTTAAATTTAAATTTTATTTATCTTTACCTTAAAAGTTCTAAATTTAAAATTTTATTAAAAAGTTATAATCATAAATTCAAAAAATAACTTTTTGATAGATCTCATCTGTGTACACATTATTATGGATATTTTCATATGTTATTTTTATCTACAAATTTTTACTTATATATTAAACTAAGTATATATTTACGATGATTATTTTATTATACATTACTTTATTTTAATAATAATTCAATATATCTATATTCAATAAAAATACGCAATTAACACTACATTTATAATAAACATTGTGTCATATATCTAATTTAATAACACATTTTTATTAATAATATCTGTTATTCATTTCAAAAATTATTAATGATGTGAAACTAGTTAAGAATGCATAAAATAAATAACAGTGTACTGTACATACATCATCAAGCAATAAAAAATTACAACTGAATCACAAAATAAATATTTTCAATTAATATTCTAACGATTATAATAAATATAATTTATTCATCAATCATCACATGTATAACGTGCTCAAATATGCTTAATTAGGTCGTCAACTAAAAAAAAAAAAACTCACACATAACTAAAAGTACAAGGAAAAAAACATATTTAGGTCCTTGAGTTTTCAATTAATTTCTTATCCTTTTATCTATAATTATTGAATTACTAGCTCCAAAATCAGTATATTATATAGGACTTCATTTATAGAATGAATAAATTAAAGCACACTATTTGATCAATATGACATTATCTATTATATTGTGTATGATTAATTAGTGTTTTCATTTTTTATTGAACTCATATGTACAAATACAGTAAGATCTCCTTAAATTAATACTAAATAACTTAATAAAGTATTTACTATAATATTTTTCTCCAATCTCTATCTGAACTAGTTGAAAAATTTACCAATTTCAATAAAATAATAAAATAATATATATTTTTGAAAGACCCCTATACAAATACATGGTTCGTTTAACATTATAAATTAGCAATTCTTTAAAATTACAAACATAATTAAAAAAAAGGATAGTAAAATATGATTCTAGTGTTATTTATTTTTTTCTTAAAATTGATGTCTACACCTCTAAAAAATTGGGGTGTTTCTAAAGCCATCACTAAATTTGTTTTACATACCACATTAATTTTACTCACAAAATTAGATATAATGCGAATAACATAAATACCCTTATCTAAAAATTAAAAACATACACAATTTTTAATTTTTAATAAATAAATATTTATTTCATCCACACACAAAATTAATAAATATTTATTTATTCAAAATTAAAATTTGTGTATGTTTTGAATTTTTAAAAAAAAATTATATCATTTACATTATATCTAATTTTATGAGTAAAATTAATGTGGTGTGCAAAGTAAATTTAGTGGTGGCTTTACAAACATCCAAAATTTGTCATTTTTACCATCACACAATAAATGCTTTTAGTAAAATACGATGAATAAAATTGAATTATTGAGAAACAATAAACGTTGCGTACCTAATTATTAATTTTCATTGATATTATGTGCATTCTTCATGAATATGCCACAAACATCAGTAAGATACGATGACTTTTAATGTACCTGCTGCCAATAGCTGCTGTTTATTGGTTACTGCTGCCCTGCTGCTGATGACTGTTGTCCTGTTGCTATTTCTCTGGCTGCTGATATTTACTTCCTGATGTTGAGACATGCCAGTCCGTTTGTCGGTACTACTGTTCTTTCCTAATGGCCCCTTTGCTGTTGCTAAGTGGCCTGCCGGCTTCTATGCTGGTTGCTGTTCTTAGGCCCCTTTGTTGTTGCTAAGTGGGCTGCCGGCTTCTATGCTGGTTGAGATTGATTCTTGTTGATGTTGGATTCCACTTTGGAATACTGATATCAGTTTTTTTGAAGACGCGTTTGGGGCCTGGAAATACCTACTGGGAGGTTGTTTTTGCTTCTGCATTAGAGCTTTCTAGTTTGTTATATTGGCCTTTGTGTTGGTGGATTTTATGCCACTTATTTATTGTTTTTTAGGATGCTTGTTCCCGTCCCAGTGCTGGAATTCGGGACTAGTTTTTTTATTTTCTTCGGGTATGCCCGAGTATTGGTGTACTACAAACTTTTTTATTTTATTTAATTTCTACGGTTTCGATAAAAAAAATTCATATTTATTGAATTACGGAAACACTCTTTAAATTAATAAATAGTAACTTATAGGTTAAATAATACCTATAAACTAATAAAATATCATGTTTCGAACAATGCTAATTTACATAAATTTTATTGTAATTATCATAATACGAATATTATTAAAACTTAAAAAATAACTAAATTTAACTTCTCAAACTTAGAGTACTGTTAGATAATAGTAGTATAATAAATAATAATAATATTTTTTATTTTGGAAAACTTGTCTTTTGTCTCTCTCTCTCTCTCTCTCTCTCTTTTCTTTTTTTCTTTTCTGGGGATGAGAAAGTATATTTGAAGTAAAAGATTGCGGGAATGAGTTGAGTTGGATGAGTGAGAGTAGGGCTGCATTTTGGCTTATTCTACTTTTTTTGTTTTGTAAGTTAGTTATATAATAGAGCCAACCTTTATTACATCCAAAATATTTTATTCCAGATTTTCTATCCAATATAAAATAATTAATTACTCCTCTTTGTGGTGAGGAGTTTCTTCGTCTTTTGCAGTCCAAACAAAGCTATCAACTGTAAGAGATTTTAACTTAAACTAAAGGAAGCAATCAATCAAATTATAAAATATTTTTCACCACTTACCGTAAATACGTATTAATATGTTCAACAACGGATGTGTTAGAATTTTATAGAATGATGTTAATTTTCTTTTTCTGAAATATACATTTGATATACAAATATTATGTACATTAACACATGTTCTTGTTAATTACTATTCTTCTTTTGGATTTGAGGAGCAAGTAAATATTACCTAATTATTTTTTAAAAAATTATTAAATTATTTAATTTTTTAAACAATTATTTTATTTATTATAAAAATGATACTGAGGCAAATATTTTTTTATACAATTTTTTGTTTTTACAAACCTTTATCAATATAACAATAAAATACATCGAATATTCTTAAATATTCATTCTCAAATATTAATTATTCAAAATTATATTGTATATATTTTTTGTTTTAATTTTTAAAATATATTATTATAACCGTGCATCACAAAAGTATACGAATATAAAATCATAATGAATGGAAAAGCTTGTTTAGAGGAGAAAAAAAACCCCATCGCCAGATTCCTCTATTCCGAAAATCACTTCAATCACCAATTTTCTTTCTCATATAGTCCTACAGAAGCATGAAATTTGTACCTTTGCCATTCTACAAACCCGGCAGTATATAAAAACTAACTCAAAACACATTTCTTTTTCCTTTTTAACTCTTTTCCTTTCTTACAGATCTTCCTTTTCTTAATTTTATATACCAGAACTGATAATATTATTATCGTTTTCGGAAGATCACAGGTTACTATTATGAGTCTGATTAATTGTCTGAAGAGGAATGATTCAGTTCAGAATGTGGGAGATCAAAAGAGGCCCAATTTCAAGATTCGTTTCAATAAAGAAGAGAGAAGCTGGTCCGGTAACCTGGCCCCCAATATCAGGCCCAAACCCAGTCTCCGGCGGACGAGAAGCCGGTCCAATCTTGGGCCCACTAAGAAGTCAAGAATGATCCCTCCTCTTGTCAGCCTTATACATAATGTAGGCCCGGCCTACAACTCGGGCCCAAGGTTGGTGAGGAGCAGCGGCATGAGAAGAGATTGGAGCTTCGAGGATCTGCGGCGAATGTTGGAAGGTTGAGTTGGGCCGTGTTTGGTTTGATGGATCCATGTAACCAAGCCCATAGAATTACTTGAAATTCTATTTCTTTTTTTTTCTTTTTTTTTTTATATTAATAATTCTGTGGGTTTGAAATCAAGATATCAAACGCAGACAAATGTATTTGAAAGCTATTGGAATATATATATATATATATATATAAAAGTAATTTATAATGTGTGTGTGCGCGGGCGTGTATGCATTAAGAGAAAATTAAAGCTTTAATTAAATTCTTATATTATTATGTGTTGTCATCAATCATGGTTGATAAAGGTAATGCAACTTGCATTAAAATTTTAAATCTTAAAGCAAAAAGAGATTGGAATTTGGAAAATGAATTTCCAAACTCCAGCATCTCTTTTCCCGTCTAATCACCAATATAAGTTTCCTAGAACATTAAACTCTTTTTAAAAATAGTGTATTTAGAATTATGAATGAACCCCAAAAAAAAAATCAGTTAAATAAATAATCTTGAATATGAACACTTCACAGGTTTACAAGTTTTTCGTGGCCCACTTATGGAACAAGAAATGTTGTGTGTACGAAACGCAACAATTAAAATTAAGATCAGATTCTTACATATACATTATAAAATGATCAACATCTTGGAACCATTGTCAAGAATCGTAAACTTGTTTTTTGAATCTACACTACAATTTTGGGTCTACAAACATTACTAATTGTTGGATGTCTGTAAACAAGGTAAATTTCTTCTCTCCATTTTTGTTTTATTGTTGAAAAGGGAGAAATTTCACTTTTGCTTACTCAGTTACACCCAAATTTAACGTAAGCTCCTTTCACGTCACTGATGTCATTTTTCTAATCGCAGTTGAGCACTAACCAAAGGTTCAATAAAAGTAAAACATAAACATGAAAATGATTAAATTCTTAATATCTCACAATAAAATTGTAACTTAGTTAATTAAATATAAAAATTAAATTGAATCTGAATTTTTATTTTGAATTAAAAAAAAAAAAAAAAAAAAGAGCTTAACTGGGACAGAGGTAGTTATACTGTTCACAATATTATGAAGGAAAAGAAATGGTAAAAATTATAGCATCAAGACTGCGCACTTCGGCCTGGAAAGAAGCTTATTAAAAGTAAAAATGCAGCCAAGAAATGAGCAAGAATTTCGAGGAGCTTCGTTCATAATAGATTTCTACATATAAATGAAGATTAGGCAATCAACAAAATGAACTTTTAACAAGTACTGATGCAAAATGAATAATAAAGGAGACGGGCCGGGCTAGCCCAAAATAAATTGGCATATCTGAATCTGCAAGGAACATGAGGATCAAACTCAGAACCAAAAAAAAACTACCAAAGAAGAAGGAAGAATATGTGATAATAATCTACTTGTATCTAGATCATGGAAAAGCATATGTAGGTCGCTGTTAGCAATTGCAACAAACCTCTAATCAAACCACACAAAAAATCTTGCGGGTGACTGAGGCTAATTGGGAAGTATTTTCATGGAGTTTGGCCAACCCATGGAATTATACATAGGCATGCTCTGACCTGGTTGACCAGCATTACCATAAGGCCCCGACCCATGATTTAGAGGAGTATCATCGTTCTCTTCACCTGACTCACTCGAAGCACCTGGGGAGGGAGTCGTCGCTGTTGCTCCAAAATTTAGCATATGTGGAGGAGGTGCTGGTGTAGATGGCCCAGACTTCGATTTTTTCCCATCCGCAATGAAGCTGCCTACTACAACCTGGTAATGAAACTTATCATTAGTTCCCTCTCACGGACTAATATGCGGGATTATCACAATAATGATAAGACATTTTTGCACTAGCTGTTCGTTCAAAAGTACAATTTTACCATAATCCATCATTATATAAGGGAATATTTGAGCAGTAACACTACATAATTGTCCCAAACAGGTGCTTATATCAAGGGCAAAACTGCAAATTCAATTCGACAAATTTCAGATTTGATATTTGTTTAAATAAGGGTAGATTAACAAATTAGGGCAAATCTTAGGAACCAAAAAATTAGTTAAGAGTAAAATTGACAAGTAGACCAAATGTTTGGAGTACCAGTGGCCTTTGCCTTTACAGAATTACCCTCAAGTTTTAGCCTAATTACAAAGAGAAAGAAAAAGGGGAAACAACGAATATTGTTTTCTTATAAATGCCCCTTACACAAACACCTCCCTCGATTGGTGCAATTTGCAAAAAAACAAATTTTCATGCTTTACCTTTTTTTAATATATATATGTGTGTGTGTGTATATATATATATATGTATGTAAGGCTAAACCTCAGGGGTAATTTTTAAAACTTTTGTCATAGGAGAGCCTAAGAGTAAACAGTACCTGGACTGGCGTTGCTGCTTTAAGCACCCCAGCAACTCCACCACCCAAGACCCTACCATCTGACCCAGCCAATGATACACTCAAACTACCAGCTCGACTGCGGCTACCATTGTTCTCTGACAGCAGGAAGGATCCCGACAAGGAGATAATCTCAAATCTCCCCTGTAAATCGGCAAATGCACCATTACAACTAAGCTTAAAATACAATTTTGAACCTGCTATGTTATAGAGGTGTATATAGAGCATTAGGGTAGAAAACGACACAAAAACGAGTTGAATCTTTATGGCTAGAAATACAGCAAGCAACCCTAAACTTGATCCTAAATATAGAGAAGAAGCATCAAGAATTTTTTATTAGGCTTAACTTGGGAAATCATGTATGTTCCTCTAATCAGGCTGACAAGAGAGTATAGGGTTGCGAGAAATTAATAATATTTAATATTTTAGGGGAACTGCATAGACCGACAAATGCATTACATATTGCAAAAAAAAAAAAAAAAAAAAAACAAAATTGGAACTCAGAAGGGAAATTTTCAATAAGCAGATGGACAGGATAATAACAACAAAGTATTATATCAGGGAATAGTAAAAGAATTTTCTTATTGTAGACTATAAATATTGAACAAGAATCAAAGCATAGTAATTATCTTGATAGTTAATAAAATGGGTTTTGGGTAATGCCAAGAGTGTCCACATGTTCTTTTTGTCAATCTCATCTTTCTGCAAGTCTTTCTTACACCTTCTAAAGAAGCACTTCAAGGTTGCATAACCTCTTATATGCAATATAAGTAAGTCCCATAATATTTGCTTTAGTCCTACTGGGGCTGTCACAAAAGATGCACGGCAGGCAGAGAAGAGCAAGCCTAAGTAGAGCACTGGATCCAAGCAGGCTTCTATCTATGGAGATATTTCAGAGCCCTACTCCGCCGCAGTTAAATGAAATCATATGGTTCGTCTATTTACAGTTCAGGGATGCATTAGTAATTTGACATTAGTTATACATCATGGAGCTGACAGTTTGAGAACCATAAAAAAAAAAGCAAATTTCTGATTTTAGAAGGAAAATCTGGAACTGTGGTATTGTCCTCAGAATCTTAGTCTAAACTATCTGCAGAACATTAATTGCACAATGATCAACCCAATAAAAGAAAGAGTACAATTTCAGGACATGAAAGGATCGTACTAGCACAAGTACTGCAACTCTAAATAAGGAAGGATATCATCTCCCCAAAACAAAGTACGTGCGATTATATATATATGTGTAAATTAAAACACCTACTATGCTCTACTTATACACCCTGAACTTGAAAATAATCCAATTACCACACTTTTAGTCAAACTAAGGGCAGTTTACTCATGCTAAAGAAGCTAAAGCATGTCTCCTGTTAAATACCTCAGGCATTACATGTTCAGCTTCTTCCTGGGAATTTTGTTAAATGTTTCTCCTTTCAGCAAAAACAGGTGCCACAAACTGCACATAATTTTATACTGACCTAGAGCATGCCCTCCAAATATTAGCTGTATTTACAACCAAGACCTTGTTAATAGTTCACTTGAGTATCCTAATTCCTAATGCAATCTTAAAGATTAGTAAGACTTAAAGCATGATGCACTGATGAAATGTCATAAAACAATCCCAAATCTCCTCTATAGATGCCTTGTCCTTGTTTTCATTGTCCTTATTAGAAGTAAATCTCTTTTCGCTCACCAGAACAAACACAAAACGAAAAAAATAAAAGCCTAAAAGGATAAGATACTATTTGTGCGTGAGTAGGTCTGGCATAGTATCATTAAAAATATATATATATAAAAAAATAAAAAAATAAAAAAAATCATATATTTGTTGAGGACTATGGAGGCTAAACCCTCATGAAATTTACATGCTAAAACTCTCTCAACTAAGATCATCATACAAATCTCTTACAGAATGAGCATTATAAGGTACGTACCAAATCCAAATACCAACTAAGAGCTATAAACTGATGCTCAAAGCCTGAAACTAAGTTCCTTATACCTTCATAAGAATCATAAAAGGGGCAAGATCAAATATCAACCCCTCTCCGTTTTTACGGCTTCCGTTGCTTGCTCAGAAAACCTCACACAACTCGGGCATAGATATTTCAAAGAATCTCTAAAACTGAACATAAAATCCAATGACTGGTGTGGAAGATAAAGATCTTCAGCTGTCTTCTATGGCATTGTACATGGACATGAAATCAGTAGCAGCGCAATCGTACATCCAACTGTGTGTAGTATAGCCAATTAAAGCTGGTCCTAACTTTTGTTCATATTCTACCAGTAATATTAACAGAAGAAAGTTTTGGTATCAATGAAATCTGTAGTAAACACAAATATCATTAGCTTTTTTTCCTATGCTTTACAGGGAAATTCACCTCATGAATAACTAATATTTAACTTCTCCAAATCTGCTACGGATAACCACTTAAGGTAACCAATGAGCATTAGGGAGAGAATTCAGTAGCAGCCTAGCAGGTGCTCTAATTCTGAACATTTGTCCTTCATATAATTGGCAGAGAATCTTGAATTAACAAATTTAGTTATAGGTCATAAACACCAGAATGGTTACACAAAAAACACAGACCTCATAAGTCACTGTTCCACCTGACATTGCTGGTTGGCGAAGACTGACATTGCAGACGGCACCATTGGCAGATAGAATGCAAACAGTTCGAGGCCCTTGCTGGGAGAAAGCCATAATTTTGGAAGCTATATCCTGAAAAAGATGAGAAACAAAAATAAATTATACCAGAAATTTTTAAAAAGAGGTTCCTTTGGATCTAAGAGAACCTAACGATGCCAAGAAGCAAATCAAAGATTATCTACCATGGTTTTTCTTATACGTATAGAATTCTAAAAGGTTCTATCACATAGGGAAAATAATTTGGAGTGCTTGTATATCAGTTTATCTTGTATTTCTCCTAAAAGCATAATGCAAAGAAAGGGTTTTGTAGTCTTATTTCTTACATATAAAGAAACCAATAATACAAATACGAGACAGGTAATCAAAATTCCAAAGAATTCGTGTGTAAGACGTTTAACAAAAACTGGCAAACAGAATTTAAAAAAGTAAAATAAAATAAATAAAAATTGTTTAATCCTTCTCATAAAATAAGAACTAACAAGGTTGTAATATAGCAATAGATTAATGGTCTCCCTTGGAAACCAATTAAAGAACAGAGGTGTTTACACAAAAATGAACCAACCTGACAGATTTTGCAAAGCTTACAGAACAATAATAGAAATATATATCATGCATATAGCACAATAATAAATTGTGTCATAGATTAGTAATTTACTGAGCCCCTTGACAGCTTTCATGTCAGTATTCTTATTTCATTTCCACTGAAGGGCATAATAGGCATTCATGGAAAGATGGGTCAAATCAGTAAAGCCGTTTTAGCATCCAAGTTATGATAATATATGCCAATTGTGAGTCGCAACATAGGAGACTTTAAATTTTCTAGGCTAAGTTGATCCTTTGGGCTTAATGGTTCCAAAAAGTATCATGATAATACATGCAGTGGACTGCTAACAAGCACTTGATTAGTGGTTACATAGGGAAACTAGAGTATGTAATGGCCTCAACCGAGTAAATCAGAAAGTGATTGCGTGGAAACTTCAGGCATGTGCCGGAGCACTTTTACAGTGGAGGTCTATTTATTAATACTTTTACCAAAAGTGCTTATAAGTAGTGCCTGTTAAAATTAAAATGAAATCGATACAAGTTCAAGAAAAATCAACCGACATGTCTTTCGCGACAAATCCAAATTCTGTGAATCTATAAAGCAAGCTGGTAATCTCTTTAATTTAAAGCACTTAATATGCTTCTTTGCTAAAAATAATGTGACTTCAAATATCTAACCAAAGCCATTACTGCCTTAAAAGTTTTCACATCACCAACAAGAACAGACTATCCTCATTCCGCAATCTTCATGCAAGAAATAGGCATCTTATTGAATTCTAGTGTCTTCGGCTCTCATAATCAATCAATAAAAGATTTAATTACATGGTCCATTCTCAAGATTTCACTTCTTTATATTAAATTAATGCATGACAGAGCAACCAAAATCATTAATCTCAAGATTAACCATTTCTTATCTCGTGCAAAACTATTTTAGAAGCCAATTCACCAAAACCATAGAGTATGCATATGAATCGAAGCGTGGGAAACTCAAATATTAGCAATTAGCATAGATTATTGTACGTGTTTCCCTTTTATGCAGCATCATCAAGACATAACTACCAACTTTACCTCTCCAGTATTTACAGTGATTACATGAGGCGTAAATCCAACTCCCGGTGCTCCTGCTTACAAGACGAGGAACTTCATAACGGCACTGTCACAATAGTTGCACGTAATACGCATAGAAATGAGCAAAAAGATTAAGAGCAGAACCTAGAGCATCCAACTGTCTTTTCACCGAACCAGGAGGCCTGCCCCGGTGTTTCTTGGCCGGATTTTCCGAAGAAGGAGTCCCACCAGCGCCACCGGAATCAGAACCAACAAGAGAGTGAATCTGCGATGGGGCCGAGGACAGACCCAGCCCAATGCTGTTATCAGGTGAGTACTTTCTCGGCCGGCCCCTTTTCTTCCTGGCTGGCTCAATGTTGAACCCTCCGCCCCCGCCTCCCGAGTGAGACCCATCAGACTGAAGATGATCTAGAGGTTTCTGGGCACCACCGCCGCCAGCAGCCATGGTGTTAAAGGGGAAGCCAGGGTTTTGTTGGTGTAAGATTGTTGTGTGACCGGTGGCAGAGGTGGTGGGGTTGACAGAATTGTTGTTGTTGGGAAGAGAGTAGGAGTTGTTGGACAAATGTTGGCTTTGGCCCAGGAAGACAACCGGATGTGAAGGTGGCGGAGGTTGAGGGTGGTGGTGGTGAGGGAGGTGGGTTGGTGGCGCTGAAGAATCTCGGGAATCCATTGGAAGCTGGTGTGAAGCGAGTCGAACTTAAACTAAGTGTAGGCAGAGAATGTAGGTGAACTTGAAGTCCAAAATTGAGCGAATTCCAAGTGTAGAAGAAGATGAAGAACCGGGGAGGTCGAGAGTGGGGCGGGGCGATCGGAGGGAAATGGGGTTTAGAATTAGGGTTTTATCATTTTCTTTTTTATTGGGAATGTGGGCTGTACCTGTACCTGTACCTGTACCTGTATTCTACTCAACGTTAATATGCTTTAGGGTATGTTTGCATACAACTTTTTTAGTAGGTTTTAGTTAGTAAATCTTGACTTTTAGAAGTTAGGTTACGTATGCACAATTATAGAATGTATCTATTCATATTATGTATTTCTATTATAATTTATTTTTTGAATTACATAAATCCGATTTTAAATTTTTATCCCTTATAAAGGATTAGGCCTACTATTTTATTCTCTCTTACTCAATCATTTTTTTATTTATATTTTGAATTGGATAAATCCAACTTTACAGTTTTATCTCTTTAAAAGGATTACGCCTACTATTTTCTCACTTTTTTATTCAATCATCCTACAAAATATAATAATTTTTTTATAATTTGTTAATTATCTAAATATTTCAAAATTATCTAAAATATTTTCATCATTTTATTATAATTCAAAACATATTTTACAAATCATGTATTATTAAATTATGAATAAGTACAAAATTTATATTATTGTTTTGGACTCAAACGGCCCATGATATTTTTATGAAAAAATTGTCACGTGCCCCTCTAACCCAGTGCGAACATGAGGTTTTATTTAAACATTACAAAATTATCTAAAATATTTTCATCATTTTTATTATAATTCAACACATATTTTATAAAGCATGCATTATTAAATTATGAATAAGTACAAAATTTATATTATTGTTTTGGACTCAACGACCTATGATATTTTTATGAAAAAGTTGTCACGTGCCCCTCTGACCCAGTGCAAACATGAGATTTTATCTAAACATTACAAAATTATCTAAAATATTTTCATCATTTTTATTATAATTCAACACATATTTTATAAATCGTGCATTATTAAATTATGAATAACTATAAAATTTATATTATTGTTTAGGATTCGACAACTTATGATACTTTTATGAAAAAATTATCACGTGCCCCTTTGATCCTTATTTGTTGGTTGATTATCTGTGTTGGATTTGCAAATTCATTGTATGTTATACTATTTGTATTGTGTTTGGTTGAATAAAAATAAAATTATTGTTCTATACATAATTTATTTTTTATCTTTAAAAAGTAAAAATAATTACTTCAATTTTTTTAAATATATTTTTTAAAAATAAATATAGTACAAATAATGCATTCTACACAAATTTATTATTTAATGTAGGACAAAAATTACATCTCCACTTAGAAAATATAAAAAGTTGGACCTTAGTAATGAGAAGACTTTATGAAGTTTCGGATGCCCCTTTGTTACTAGTTGGATTTTGAAAAGGGTATATGCATTGTTGGATTTTGAAAAGGGTATATGCATTTGGCTCAAATGTGGGGATTCCCTGTTCTTTGTTATGGGTCACTTAACCCTATTTTGGTTAAGTGGCAACCCCCAAATGATGATTTCATTAAATTGAAATACTAATGGGGTTGCCAAAAAAAATCATAGACCATCCGATGCGGATGGTGTTTTACGTGATAAAAATTGTAGATTTATACAAGAATTTTATACATTTTTTTATAATCAGAATAATGTGTGTGCTGAGTTAAGTGCAGTTATTGAGGGATTTGATTTGTGCTCATGTATGGGTATTTCAAAGGTATGGTTAGAAATTGATCATTTGTATGTAATTAGTATGTTAAGTTCTCAAAATGTTGGTAATTGGAAGCTTCAAGGATTGTTAGCAACATCCAATAAGTTCAAGAAGAAAATGAATATACATGTTTCACATATTTTTCGAGAGGGAACAGGATAGCGGATTGTTTGCAAATAAAGTTATTGAAACATGATCAAGTTTACAGTTTGATGACATAAATGTTTGTAATAGATTTAGGCGTTTGTGATATTTGGATGCTTGGAATTACCTAACTTTAGGCTTCCCTAAGTATTATTTGTACATTTCTTTAATCAAATAATAAAATTGTTGGAAAAAAAAAAAAAGATCCAAAAAAAAAGATGTACTTATTATCTTGAACTAGTACTTTAGGGGCAGCAACTTTTCCTTTTTTTCAGTACTTAAAATTTAGAATTTTAGCTGCTAGTTGAGTTCGTACTAACTTAGTATTAAATAGTAAAATTTATGAAAGCACAATAAATAAATTGGGACTACAATATTTTTTGAGAAAGAACATCATCCTTCCTATGCAATTAAGTTTATTATGGTAGTGTCGTATTTTTCAAAAGATGAGGAATGAGTTTACAATAGTGTAAACTCCCTCTTCACTAAATACATCTACTTATATCACGCATGCTCTTCTAATCCACTTTATTTATTGCGCATGGACACAAGATGTTATCAAATCTAACATCATTTCGGATAATATTAACTTTTTCCAATGCCAATTTCTATAACACAAAAACGTGTTTCTCAAGAACACATTTCATATATTATATATAGCACTATTTAAAATGTTGAGTTACTTTTGGCAAAATGCATTTTAAAATCTCTCAGTTATTCGTGAATAATTTAAAAGGTTGTTAAGTTAAGATAAAGTTTTATAATTTCCTCAATTAGTAAAAGTTGTTCTTGAAAAATCCTCTCAATTATTAAAAAGTATCTCCTTTCGGTTTCGAAATGTACGAAACCCTCTTGCAATTTACTTAATAAAACTGATGCTCCTTTTCTAAAAAATGTGTTAACGGTATTATATTGTTGTTCTTCTTTTCCGTTATGCCCTTCATATTAATAAGGAAATATTGATTTTAGTCTTTAAAACCAAAAAAAGAAAAAAAAGAGGTCAAAGATAAGTTTGAAGGCATAAAACTCCGATTGCCTCCAATCAATCCACCCCTAACATGGAAACCATTTTGTGGTACCCACGAAAGGAAGAGAAGAGGTCTTTTACCCCTCGTCTTCCACAAATGATACCGTGATACAATCAACACTAGATATTTGAAGCATAGTTTGAATGAGCAAAAGGCTACCACCCTGAAGGAACATTGGTGGAAGCTCTACACCAATAACAAGGGAATCAATGATTTCAAGTACCGCAACACCAAGATTTTGCTTGAGCTCTTTATTCTACGCTGGCCCCTCTTTAGCCCTTTGTTGTTGTTAGCATTTTTTTTTTCATGCAAACCATATGGCACATTTGATATTGAGTGAACAAATAAGTGTTTTTTTATAGGGATTTGAATCCTTTATTTTATTAAGTATTTTATCTTTTGTTTTAAAATATTCAACACACTAACATATGTTAATTAATGATGATATTATATATGTATCTTGTGATTATTTCAGAATATAAAATAAAATAGAAGATCTCAATCCCTTTAACACTAGCTAGTCAAATTCATCCAACTAAAAATACTGTGTTTTTGCTTTTTTAGCCTTTAAGCAAGGTTATGGTGCCACATCACTTATACATGAGCGTTATTCTTTATGTTCTGTTCTATAATCCAATACGAAAATTATAGTAGTTTGGTTGATTGTTGTTTTTGGTAGTATACTTATGTTTTATGTTCTTGTGTATGTTGGTGGCAACATATGTGAAAATAATGTCACGGTTATACTTAGTTGAAAATATTTGTATTTAATGGAGTAAATCATATGTTGTTCTTTAATTTCTTTTTTTGCTATATGCATCTATTCAATATTGAACCATAAAATGAATCATTATATGTTTGATCATTAATAGTTGAATGTCATTGATATTGAAAAATAAGGTATTGAACTATATAAACATCAAGATATGGTTCATGCTTCGATCCATTGAATGATTCAACAATTAACTCTTATGTAATTAGAAAAGTTACTATAAATTTCAATATTGATATTAGAGTTGGATCATCAGAACAACAAATACAATTGAAACAAACGACGTAAAAAGAACGACAACCAATCAAGAACCAATTTACCAAGTCTTGAAAAACATTTGTTGTGAACATTTCTATAATTAATCACAAAATTATCATTATCATGACTTTTGCTGCAATTTTGCACTGAATTAACATCGTCCCTTTGATGAATGACTTGAAATACATTAAAAATAAAATAATATATATAAATAATATAAAGTAAGTAAATCAAAATTTAAAAATATCCAAAAACACTTTATTGTTTTATTAATAAAGACATATAAAAAATATAAGTTTATATATAAAAATATATTCCCCTTTGGCTGTTCCAACATATGAGTCTTTTTTCTATACCAAATTGAATAATTGTATTACAAATTAAGCTATTTAATAAGTTCTTAAAAAAATTCGTAAATTTCTTAACACCAACATGAGTTTGTGGTAATGGTAAATTATGTGTTATGAAGAAAATTGGCAGTGGAGTCAGCTTCATTGTTCGATTTGTTGTTCCATTATTTATTTAATAATAATTTCACTTGAACTTAACATCAGGTCCCCCAAATTTTTTGGATTTCTTTTTCATATGCCTTAACAATTATTTAAAGTGCAGAAAGACCCAAATCAACCCTCTCTCTCTCTCTCTCTCTCTCATTTTAACACTTTTTAGAGAACTCGGCCGCTCTTTGTTAAAGGTCAAAATTCCTCCCAAAGTCCCAATTACCAACTCCGGCAAAGCAAGTTGACACCGGTCTCATCGCCCCTCCGAACTGAATACTAGTTGGGTTTGTACCTTGACGTACTACATTTTTTGGAGTCATGGGCGATCTCATCGAAGAGGATGATGGAATGGTTAATATCACTTTGCGAACCATCGGTCCTTTCCCTCGCTCTCGCCTCAGGGTCCCATCTACCCTCAAGGTATCTCATTTATGCTCCTGCTAATTTTTCTCACAATTTTCCTAACGAGTGTGTCAGCAGTGGTGTTTTTTTAATCAACTCTCTGTGTCAATTCAAAACGACATTAATTTGTGTACTTTTAACATCTTAATCAGTTCTTTTTTATGGAACCAATTTGGAGTTTGAGGTATATTCAAATGTGTAAATAATGGGAAAAAGAAATATTAAAACCACAGAAGAATGCAAATTATGTTTCAGGGTGATGATGGCTGTATCCCTGGATTGGTGTTCTGTGCCATAAGACATAAAACGGATGAGTTTTAACGATTAGTTCTTTATTATTATTTATTATTAATTTTTTTCCTTTTATTTTTTTTTCGTTTTCTTCCCTCTTCCTCTTATGGCCTTTCTACCGGAAGTACTAAATTGGTTCTTTTTATGTGAATTTATTATCTTCTTGGTCAAGGGACGATGGGGAAGGGCGTGGTCATATAATTGAATGAAATATTCTGTGAGAATTATCCCATCAGCTGTCACCCCTTTTAAAAGTCACAGTGCATAAGAGCTCAATGAAGTCAAGGGACTGAGACCTGCAAATGGCAACCAAAAATGTGTTCCTTCTCAAAATTTTAAGCTGCTATGCTTTATTTTTACCTTTGCTCCAACACTATGATTAGAACAATGTACAAAATGTAACCAGTATAGACTTTGTCTTCGAATCTGGTTCTTTTTACTGTTTAAATGGCATGAATCAAATCTTATAATTCACTGAAGCTCCTATTTGAAAACGAAAAAATTAGTTGATATTATTCATTTATATGCATCTCCTGTTTAAGAAAGATACGCCCTCATTCCATTTTAATCACCAGGGTCTGGTATTTGTTATTGCATTATGCATTTAATAGGAGCATTACCATTTTTCTTCTCATCAAGCATCAGATATGATGCTGCAAAGAGGAAGAAGGGGGTGCCCCCCCCCCACAATTAGTAGAGAAGTATTATAAAACGCAGTGAATCCAAATGTGTCAATTTGACAGGATAGAAAATTTATGAATGCCTAAAGAGATTTTGACAAAATCAAGTGTACTACCCATGTTTATGCTATGATTTTTTTGAAGGTTTTTAAGATTCTCTTTTTCAGAGCATTAGTACCTGAAGTTTGTTCACAAAATCATTATAATTTCTCACGTGCATGCATCTTGTACCCAAAATATGATCTTTATTCATTAAAACATCTAACATATAATTCATCAACAAGTCTAAGGGAAAAAGAGAACAAAAATTAGAAAGTTGCATTCTTTTATTTTATATGTTTTGGTTTACACTGTTATTTAGCACATGAATAGCTGACAATTACCCTTTTGAACGTTTGCCTTTATGTTATGAGTTTACTTTCCCCTGCTCTTAAGGAGTAAAGATTCTTACTAGGCTGTTCACATGGCATACAGAAAGTTGAATTTGACTTGCCTTTAAAAAATTGAAAGTAAGTTTTATGTTCATATATGAGGTAGATTATTGCTGATGCATTCAGGTTGATTTTAGTAGATTCAAATGATGGCTTTATAGATCCTTCTAATCATGTATGTGCACTCATTAGCTTGAGCAGCACATAGTGGTTTGTGAGAGGATAGTCATTTGTATTGCTATTGAAAACAATCATTTTAGTATCATTTGCAAATGTATGCTATTTTGTGCTCCAGTTACGCTAATGATATCTTGTCTTTCAAAACAAATTCTATATAAATATACTGAATTCAGGGCTCTCTACAACCTGGTTGATATTCAAATCTCCTGTGGTGCTTATTAGTCCTTGTCAGACACCATACAGTGACAGGAATCATTATATTGTTTGTGATTGCCTTACACCTTTACCATTTAAAATATAATTTTGTTTATGCTCTTTCCTGTATAATAGGTTAAAGAGTTGAGAAAATTGATTGCTGGGACTAGGGACTTGCCCCTTGAGAATATGACACTTGTTTTTCGAGGCAATGTGTTGCATGATCGTAGAGATGGCGATGATGATGATTTATTGGTGCAACTCCATGATGGAGGTACATAAATTGACTTGAATGTGTTTCAGAACTTGTGGACTTCAGTGAGGATGCTCATGACTTTATTTTTTATTGCGTACTCCCTTCACCCCCTCCCCCCCCAGTCCTGTTTTTATAACTAAAATAGTTACAGAAACATGACTTTTTTTAGACGGATGGAGTATAGTATTATGCGTGAATACAGAATAACTGTGATTCAATTTGATGCGTGGCCTACATCACTCATAAAATTAACCAAGTATATATGACAAACATTATTCATAAAATTAACCAAGCATATATGACAAATCTGTTTTTATATATATTTTTTTGTTAGCTTGTTTTTTGTTTTCTAGATTATACTTCAAAAGTTTTATATTGAGAAATGAATATAAAAATGATTTATGTTTTAGATTGGCTATAAGATTGACTATTCTAATTGCCATTGGAGCACAGAAGCTCATAACTTGTATCTTCTGCATCTGTAACACCTAATATTGTTTATACATGTTTCTATTTTCTTGTGGCCTTTTCTTTTCCTTAAGGTTCCAAGATTTTCTCTGACAATTAGAGTGTGAATAATTTTCTCAGTGGGTACATTTCATTACTCCTCTCAACTTCAGCAAGCTATCTTTAACTGCATGCCAGTGGCAAACTAGGCCTACCACCTAGGCGTTGCCTGAACAGGATTTGATTTGGAAATATGTTTTGTGTGAGCTGTCAGGAAATAATGATGTGATGAATCTTCATGCAAAACATGTGTAGATAGGAAATGACTGAATAATACATCCTAGTACTTTGAATAATGGTAAGAATTTAAATATACACAGATATGTTGTTTTTTCTTATAATCATAAGGATATAATTTATACCTTCTTATGAATAGATGTAAAGACGAGTGAAGGCTTGTGGAAAAATGATTTTGTTTTTCATTTTTATGACTGGTCTCGAGTAAGTGAACTATAATTGTTACTATGTTTGTTGATATTCTGCTAAATGTTATTCCATGTAATTGTCTTTTTCTCTCTAACAAAGTGGAACAATACTTCCATGTCTAGAAACTGTGACCGTTGCCATCAAACCAAAGCCGCCTGTTAAGCATATTCGGGACAGTCTTGATGACGATGACGGAGAAGATCTCGTGAGTTTTAAGTGACTCCTGGATCTCTTTTCCTTGTAAACTTCTAAGTCTCTCATTTTTCTGTATTTTATTCCATAGAAATTTCAGCTTCCAGAATCAAGCAGCAGGTGGAAACGGAGGCTTTTCTTCATATTACGTGATAAATTCAGGCTCCCTGGTCAGCCTTGTTTCGCCACTCATTTTTACAGAAGTATGATGGCACCATTCTGATCAGTCTTCTCCCTCTTGTAGATATGCTGTTGATGGCAATTTTCTCCCTCGGAATAAAGATATGGGCAGCCATTGTAATATGGTTTATCCTGGCACCAGTTGCTCATAAATTGGATTTAGGACCTTTGTATGTGAGTGTTCTTATTCGTTGTGATCTGCAAATTCCTTCAAAAATTCGCCTGTTTTGGCTGCCATATTATGGTCTACGCTGAGACTTTTTATATCTAATTTGACAACGAGCGCCTTCTTGAGAGGATCTCACTTAATGTCTTGCTACCATTATCAATCAGATAATTGGAACTGGCTTTCTTATCATTTTCTACAACCTTGGTCGTCGACAACCTGGTGACGTAAGGTACATCCACGAGCCAGGAAATATTGTAACTTGCCAAGCTTTGTTGCATTATTTTATGCATTTCTTTTTCATTTTCTCTCTGTGCTACAACTTTATAATTTTTTGTGATCATAGTAACCAACTGCAGAATATTTTGTGGGAGTTTTGTGCACTTCTAACATAGGAACAAGATTCGTTTTAAAGTTGACTATTTGCGTTGTGTTTGCAATCATAACCACCTTTCTCAATTCTCCCTCACTATATGAATAATAAATCTCTGGAATGGGAAAAAATGTTTGATTCTTGTGAAAGCTTCACATGTTTTTTCAAACTTCTGGTTCTATGCCCTTTGTTCCTCATGTTATCTTGCTCTTGCATTTGTGCAGTGCATATTCCATATTTAATGAAGATTTCAGAGAGCTCCCAGGAACTCTCAATGCGGATCGCCTTGACAGGGATATTCGACAGGGTCAGTTTTGAGTGTAAGGTTTCGCCAATCACGAAGCTGAAGCCAGTGTTGTCAGTCCCTACAAAATTGCATTGCGGGAGAGCATTGTCAAACTTTGATCATTGAAATTCTGGGCGCTCTGGCTGGGAAGATGATTGAGCACTCCTTCCATAAGATCCGTGTTGAGCGGATTTGGTGGTGTTGGTGTAAGTTGAAAGATTAATGGTTCCTTGTCGCAAATGCCAAGTTTGTAATTATCTGTCTTTTTATTTCCAATTGTTTTCAATTCTTTTTTCTGGTAGTATGAGGGAGAATAATGGTAAATTCAATATGATGACTTCTCTATTCTCAATTGTGATATTTGCATAAAAGTAGTCTGGATACGCCTACCTATCAATTGTGTTTCTTATGTCAATTCCTGGTGTTGCAGTTCAACAGTTCATTGAAGCATGACTATTGGATACATGTGTGTGTGCGCGCATGTTGTCCCAATGATATGTTGGTTTGGATTCAACTATCATTGATCCTGGACTTGTATGATGGTCATCTTTATGTACCAACTAGGCAACATGTTTCTTCTGATTCATTAGGAGAAGACAAATGCCCTACATTGTTTGAAAAATATTTTGAATTTAATTCAGTCTCATAATGAGCAAGAAAGTGTGCCACTTTGTTTGTTTGTGGGAGAGAAAATAAATCTTGTGCATCCAATTGAGCCACTTGTTGCTAATATTTCATCAACATCTAAACCACCAAAATGGTTCAGGTCTGTTTTTCCTTGCAGACAGTCGATGGGTCCTTTACACTTGCTCTTCACAGTGAAGCTAACTACGCTGCATGTTGATCTTGGTGATGATTTGGGAAAATAAAACTGTACTTTCAACCCTAGTATCGAAACTTTGCCCTTGGAGCTTGGAGTCTGTAGTGGTTCCTTAGATGCAACATCCGTTGTATTTTACTGGATCTACATTCACCACTCATTTTTTGTACAAGAAATTGCCTGCTCAAAACACAATCGCCCACCTTGTATGGGTGGGTGAAAATTCAACAATGGATAATGGATATACTCTTGATTGAACACTCCGGGAGTAGGACATAACATCCACTAGGCTATGGGATGGTGGTCGAGTTGGAAATTGAGTATGAAGATTGATCATTCATGTTTCACAGAAAGCAGCGTTAAAATATAATCTAGGATACGAGGCTCATGCTTCTCTTTTGGTTTCTTCTTTAATCATTGTTTTCATTTTCAAGATGCAAAAATGTCTTCTGTGGTTAATGTTACCTTAAGTAATAACTGTCACATTCTCTTATGATATAACATTTCGAAAAGCGAGGAGCCAACTACAACCAAACATTAATAGAACATCTATGGCTGGAGAAATTATTTTCTATTAACTAACAAAACTCTAATAAGAGCACTAAACCTTACAGCATGCCACAATCAAGTTCCAAATCATTCAAAAACTTTTGGCATCCTCTGTGCTTCACAGGAACCGCTTCCCCACAAGAGTAAACAATGGCCGTCTCCAATTTATGGTCAAGCCACGACATTTAGCCAACACTATTGTACACCATAAAAGAAGCGCAGCCTCTGATTCATCATATATAAAATGAGCTACAGCAAAACTAAACAAGTTCCTAGATACATAATATTACACTGGAACATTTTTATTTGTTTATTTATTATTATTATTATTATTATTATTATTTTATATATATATTTTTATTTTTTTTAAACTTAAACCAATAACTCTACTCAACAGATAAAATAGAAACCAGTTAAATTTCGTAACAAAGGTCAATGCATAAAAAATCTAATGCTAATTCGACATTCAGTGTTGGAGAGTTTTGTCCAAAGAAACCAACTCCATGAGACTACAGGAAATGTTACTTTAAATAGTTCTTGCAACCATGGAAGCAAAACAATCTAACTGATCCTCCTAAGTTTAGCAGAATCTGGACAGGAAATTGCTCATACTTGTAACCAAACACAGGAAGAACAGAACAACAAATCAGCCAGCATAGTCAGGACACAAAAGATTGATAAGATTCGATTGTGCTGTAATTCCAAAATTTCTCCATTGCTGAGGCATCTCTAAAAGTATCTTTTTGTCAGATAATTATAATTTTTAGAAATTAGGAATGAAGCAGAAAATAAGTTCGTCCGTCTCCAAATGCGAGCATATAAAAAATGTGGAACAATCTGTAATTTGATGTATAAGGAAATGCCTACACTACCACATTCTTCTTTTCGTTGAATTCCCACATAACATACTCTGCGAATAGACCAAGGATTACATGTATCATTGAAAGACATCCTGAAGTCAACAAGATGGAATACGGGAAATAAGTTTCTTCTTTTTGTTTTTCTCATCAAATTTCACATGATAATCCCATCTGTCTTGTTTAAACTAACAGACCTAATAACAGATTCCCTAACATGAAGCCCTTCAAAATGTTTGATACAATGAACTCTCTGCCATTCGGCCATTGAGATTAAATCTTCACCACAAGCTGGTCACTTGTTTACTTTAGTTTAGTCCATAATATTATTCACCCAGACAAAAGCATTCACGAGAACTGATTCAATCATCTCCCAAACTAAATCATTATTTCAACAAGACGACAATGATTTTGTGAAGTATCGTGGCTAGGCTTCTGAACATACATCTGGTAAAATGAACCAACAGATACTTTTAAGGAATATACATAACATTTCTCAACACTTTTCTTGACTCCAGCATAGAAGCAAAATGCATAATAATAAACCTATTACATTCTTTGACATTTCATATTAATAAACTGAACCATAATTCCAAGGAATGCGAGACGTAAATGAGATGAGATAGCAGTTGAAACAAATCACATCACATCAAGCACAAAAAACAATAACAGCTTAGAGGCAACATCCAGATCGTTCATGCAAACAACCCTGGCATTGAATATTATTAGTCATGTCATCATCTCCAAAAATCAATGTTTAATGAAATAGTCAAACCTATCATCAAAATGGTATCCTGACACATCAAAATGCAATCTTTTATATCCTCCACCACGAAGGGATTTCCCCCAATTCCTTTACCTAAGATGCCCCTTGGCCAGAAGAAGCCTTTGAACTCCGAAAACCCTTCTTCAACTCCGTCACTCTCTTCATACATGCCGCTTTTGTCTTTCCAGGTACAGAAGCTGCAATCTTCTCCCACCTCATTGCTACATCCTTTGGAAATGCCTTCAATGCATTCAGCAGGGCTAAATCCTCTGCACCAGTCCATCCACTCGCATTTTCTTTTACGATCCCATTTCCACTATTGCTTTCATCTCCTTCCTCCTCCGAAACCCGTTGATCCACAGGCTTTCTGTCCTTCAGAAACTTCTGGTACGAATCTTGATCGCCCCCTTTCCTCTCTCCCATTTCCTTAGCCTTTGCAATCACAGTCTCCACCTTGTGTTTCCCCTTGAACCCTTCAGCTATAGCTTCCCATCTACCTGGCTTCCCAGGCGGGTGTTTCCCCATCAACTTCTTCAATAGCTCCTCATCAACCTCAACGCACTCCTCAGATTTGTTTTCGGATAATGACCCATTCAACCCAATAGACCGATTCTCAGTCGAATCAACACGAGATCTATCAATAGTACTTGATTTCGTTGAATACCCGTCGAGCTTGACGGGATCTTCAGGCGTTTTCTTGAGTATTTTTGCTGATTTTCTGTTGGGTTTATCGTTGGTTTCTACAGAAATCTCAGGACTTTCCTTCAGAGGCGGGCCGACGCCTACACGGATATCGCCGGCGGTGACGGAAGGAGGCGCGAAGGGACCGATGAGAAGGGAAAGGGACAGCCATAGAAGGAGGGATTTGTGGGGTTCGAAATTGAAGTAGAAAATGGCGAGAATGAAAGTGAGGAGGGATAAAGAAAGAGAAACGAAAAGGGTGGGCTTGTGCAGAGAACCAAAGAAGGAAGACGAAGAGTGAAGAGATTCATCATGGGATTGGGGCAATTGCTTCGATTGGAAAAGGAATCTTGGCTTACTCTCATATTCATCCAAGAACTCCATGGACTCCGACCGACCTTCTTCCCTCTCAAAGAGTTGATATATGGGACTATACAACGTGAAAAAAGTAAAAACACCCCCATTTTTCTGAATATAATTTTATCTCCTGGAAAAATGCCCTTGGGCCAACTTTTTAATATTTTATTTATTTATTTATTTATTTTGGACAGGCACGTACTCAACTCGAGCCAACTGAATATTATTTAAATACTTAACCAAAAGAGGTCGAACATTTTCATGTTTTAAATATTTAATAAAAAATGATTTATTTATATGAATATATAGATTTTAATTTTTCAATTTTAATATTATATTTTAAATTTTATATAAATAGTTTACAATTTTCAGAGTAATTTGTAGATTGTTTTCAAAACTTAATATGTTAATACGAAAGTTGTCATATTCATTCTGTGATTTTAGATTTTTGGTTTCAATAATTTTCAAAATAAAAATTATTTACTTAAAAATATTACATTTTTATTAGGAATTATTTACTTAAAAATATTATTGAGTATTTTTTTATATTTATTTAAAAACATTTCTTAATAAAATTGTAAGTTGATATTTAAATTTTACAATATTAAATGACATTAACTGGACATTTAAAATATATTCAACCAATTTAAATTGAATATTGTACAAATTTTTGATTGATCTTATTGAACATTTATGAAATGTTCCATCAGCACAACAAATAAGAAAATAGGGGAATCTTTCAATCAAAGAAAGGTGTTAAACCCCAAATACCAAATCTTTTTTTTAGTTTTTTTGGTTATTTTTCTTAAAAGAAAAATAAATATTATTTTTATGAATTAAATAAAGGAGATATATAAGTATATATAACTATTTTTATAAGTGAAGCTAAAATATCCATCACCCGCACAATTTTGGATGACCAAACGCAAAATTTGGAATGGCTTCCAGTTCCGACACCAATAAGAAAAAAAGGCCTAAGCCTAAATCTTCATCCCCCCACACTCTGTTTCCCGCCGAACCATCCTTAAATTCTCTGCCATCCTCAAAAGCCGACCTTTTCCGGCTGGTCGCCGTTATTTCCGTCGCCGCGGCTGTGGCAGTGGCTTGTAATTACATAGCCGCCTCTCTCAGTCGGCCGCCCAAACCCTTCTGCGACTCCACCTCTACTGATTCCGATGATATCATCTCCGGTGAAGTTTTTCTTTCGTTCGTTATTTTCCTTGTGACATAAACGCGAATTTTATTCATTAATTATAGGATGAAGTCAATCTTATTTACATTATGTGTTTACGCATGGCGAAATTTCCACTACAATGTGCATATTGATTTACGATTTCTTCCTTTGGTCCCAGGACAACTGTACAAGGTAGAACATTCTTGGTGGATTTGAACTTTTTAAGTGGTAAATGGTTCCACGACGCTCATAAATTGATTTGAATAGTTTTTAGTAGAAATTCAAATCTCTTGGAGTGCAGTTTATATCCTACTGATGGTCAATATTAAAGTATCAGTCCCTTCGGAATGGGTGTCTCAGTAGCTGTGTGATGCAACTCAATGCTTGTGAATTGTAGGCTTTGTAATGATGTTTGCTAGCTATAAGTCTGTAGTTCTAAAAGTGAACATAGACAATTTGAATTGATAAATAAAGTAAATTTATAAAATAGGGGCAATCTTGGTGCATTTCTTTTTAATTATTTCAAGATTTCAGGTTGTTTTTCTCAATGACAAATTGGAGTTTTCAATACGCACAGTTGAAGGTGCTGTTAGGTTGCTATTTCCATCTTGAATTGGGTTGGTCTAAATTTTAATAAACAATAATTTTTTTTTTTAATTATGTGGACTTACTCCATAACAGAAGTGGTCAAAGCAGTTTACTCGAAAAAGATTAAAGGAGTTTTATTATTTATCCCATAACCATATGAGTGAATACAATAGCTTATTTAAAGTGCATGCTCTCATGTTGATAGCATGCTTTCAGATCTATTCTAGCCAATACAATGAGGACACATGTATAAAAATCCTAAATGAAAAATCAAGCACGCATTCCTGATGTATGCATGACTCCCATGCTGCATTTTGTTTTAGGAGGATCCATATTTTAACCCCCCTTCTCAAGCTAGAATGGTGGGAACCCAGCAATCCAAGCTTGCAAACCAATGGGTGAAACTGTGAGCTGCCCAAAGGCTTGGTGAAGATATTAGCCACTTGCTGCTTTATAGAAACATGTTTAGGCAGAATAAGGCCTTCCTTGTAATGATGGCAAACAAGATGACAATCTATGTCATGGTGTTTAGTTCTTTTGTGAAAATCTGGATTCTGCAGAACATGGATAGCAACTTGACTATTACACCATAAAGGAAAAGGTGGCTAGGCTGGTATGCTATGGTCCTGAAGCAAGTAATTTATCCACTGAACTTCACAAACTGTGGTGGCTAGAGCTCAGTACTCAGCCTCAGCTAAAGAGCGAGACTGTCTTTTGCTTCTTTGTCTTCCAGGAAATGATAGCAGTACCAAAGAAAACACTGTAGTCAGTGAGGGATTTCCTACTGTCCAAGCATGCTCCCCAATCTGCATCACTGAGGCTTGGACACCAAAGGAACTTTGGACGGGATAGAAGAGATCTTTGGTAGGACATCCTTAGAGATATTTGAGTAGGTGATTAGCAACATCCCAATTAAACTATAAGGTTTGTTCACAAATTGGCTGAGCTGCTGGACTCCATAAGTAATATCTGGTCTGGAGAGGTTGAGGTATAATAGTCTGCGCACCAATCTTCTGTATTGATTAATATCTGTGAGGGGAACACCTTGGTGAGTTTGTAATTTGTGACCTGGAGTGAGAGTAGTAGAAACTGATTTGCAATTTAATAAACCTGTATTCTCTAAGATATTCTAGATATACTTCCTTTGATGAAGATAAACTCCTGAATGACTTCTGGCCAATTCCAATCCGAAGGAATATTTGGCATCTCCCAGATCCTCGATGGTAAAAACTTATCGAGATAGGACTTGAGTGACTGAATATCTGTCATAGAAGCCCAATGATCAAGACATCATCAACATATATAAGGAGTGCAAGGAATGAAGAATCAGGGCCCTTACAAAAGAGGCAATAATCATGAGCAGATTGGGAAAAACCATAATCAAGTAACGGTGCGCAGAACTCCAAATTCCATTGTCTTGACCCATGCTGTAGACCATATAGGCTTTTCTTGAGAAGGCAAACCTCCCCTGAGTGTGCTTTTTGATAACCAGCAGGGGGTTCCATGTAAACTTCCTCAGGTAAGTAACCATGCAAAAAGGCATGATTAATATCAATGTGGTGTAAATACCACTGCCTTGCTGTGGCCAAAGCAATAATCTTCTGACTTAAATCAATTTGACAAAAGGACAAAACTATCTAAATAATCCTCCCCCAACACCTGGTGAGATATCCCATGGCCAATAATCAGGGTTTGTATCTGTCCATTGAGCCATCTACCTTTGTTTTTATTTTATGGACCCACTTACTGCCAATTGCTCTCTTTCCAGGTGGAAGTGTAGTAACTTCCCAAGTGTGATTTGCTTCGAAAGCATCAATCTTGACTAACATGGTATTAATACTTTACAGGGATTTGATATACACTTTGTTTAATGCATTGCCTGGGCTAATAAATTATTCTTGCTTAGCATTGAGACATATTTCTGCATTTCTTTTGCATTCTACATGTTCCTTAATTGCTGGTATTGTTTCAGATTACTGTGAACCATGTCCAACAAATGGAGCATGTTATGATGGCAAGTTGGAATGTGCTCATGGCTATAGAAAGCATGGGAAGTTATGTGTTGAAGATGGGGATGTTAATAAAGCAGCTAAAAGACTTGTATATGATATCTGCCATCTATATTTCCTCTTGTTTCGTATATAGACTTCTTGTACTTGCTTTTGAGCTAGTTAACACTGGTTACAACTGATTGCAGTCAAAATGGGTAGAAGTTCAAGTATGTGAAGCTTGTGCTCAACTTTTGTGCAGTGGAAGTGGACGATGTTGGGTTTGTGACACTTAAGATAGATTCGTTCACAATTTATCATTGATTTCATCAATTTATTCCTTCAAGGAAGAAATAACTGTTATGGAGCTATCTGCATTATAGTTATTTAATCCTTATCTCTTAGATTTCAGAGGATGAGCTGTTGAATAACTTGGATAAATACAAAATGAGTGACAACCGTGAACTGGATGACTCCATTTACACGGCTGCAAAAGTGAAAGCCAAGGAGACCATCCATGGTGTATTGGAGACAAGAAGAGACCATCAAGGGTAAGCTACGATTAGTATCAAATTAGTAAAATGTGGCATTGTTTTCAAAACTAGTTTAAATACTTATGCCTTCTAGTTTGATTTTCTGATATGTTGCTCTAAGCGTTGAAGAAATCAAGTGCCCAGAGTTGCTCGTCAACCATTACAAACCATTGAACTGTGTTGTCCGACAATGGATTATCAAGCATGCTTTACTTGCAGTGCCAGCTTGTGCAGTGGTATTTCACTATACATTGCCCCTACACAAGCTTCTTTTGCAGTACCTACGTATTAAAGCTTGTTGACTATATTGAATTTTACAGTTCATTGGATCCATACTCATAGCGTGTAGGGCCTATCAGAGACATCGTTTGTCTGTCAGAGCTGAGCAGCTTTACCATGAGGTATTTTATCTCATTGCTTTGCTGAATGTCTATTATATTAGTGTAGATTCTATCATTTGTTCCTAATCCAATAAATCGGGGTCTTGAGATTTTTCTTGGAAAATATGTCTAGTTCGGGGTCTGGTTCTTCTTTTTTTTATGTTGACTGTGTATAAGTGAACGGTATTGTATTTTCTACTGGTTTGGATAGCATAGTTATTCTATTGGTTGGTTTTTGCATTATTGTTCTCTGTCTGATATTCTGAATTCTGGGTTTCAACTGTCTGAGCCTCCCCACCGGCTGTTTTACTTCAACATGCACAAAAACGTACTATTAATCGAGCTGATAATTGCTTAGGTTTGTGACATACTTGAAGAGAAACCATTGGTGTCTAGGAGTGTAGGTGGTGAAGGTGAACCCTGGTTGGTTGCATCCTGGTTGAGAGACCATCTTCTCTCGCCCAAGGAAAGAAAGGATCCATGTCTTTGGAGAAAGGTACATCTTCTGATAAACCGTGGCCATTTCTTAAAACAACAGAACATGTTATTCAATAGACATGTTTGTTTGTTAAGGTATAGCTTCCAATTGATATCTCCATGTCCTATGAGAAGGAAATAGGTATATGTACTTTGTAAAGGTAGAATGAAAGTAAACAATTAATGCAATCTCATCCGTTTTTTTCCCCTATACCTTTCAAGTGTGATCTAAACTTCATATGAGGTCAAAGTGGACCTAACTTTTACAGAAGGAGGGACTGTATGACTTAGGGTCATACAGAATTCCACCTTGGTGATTGTTTCCACGTTATTTATTTATTTATCTATTTGTTGTTGAACCTGTTTTGCGATCAACTTATTGATAAGCCTCTGTGCACACTAAGGGACATAAATTATGCTTTAATTTGACATGCACTTGGTCATTTTTTTTGGTGTGGTTTTTTTGTTCTATTGTAGGTTGAGGAGTTGGTTCAAGAAGATTCTCGTGTAGATCAGTACCCAAAGTTAGTAAAGGGCGAATCTAAGGTTGTATGGGAGTGGCAAGGTACAAGACATCTTAGATAATTTGACATCTTATACTAAATAAGGAACAAAATAAGGAAATGTGAATTGATACTTTGACATGCTATATTCCACCAGGGCCACTTTGGTATGCTGTGCTGCTTCTGTGCATGATTGGATTAGGATTTAGTGGGCTAAACGTATTCAGACAAAGTGCGCTATCATGTGATTGTGTTACACCACACAGTATACCTAGATACTCTCATTATATTTTTCTCATTATTTCCATCCATATTTTCTGAGGTGTAATAAAATAAAAGCATGTTGCTGGACTTGTTTGTTTGTTAGGGAACTTACAGTGGATGAAGCTGTAAACCCCGAGTCCTGCAGTGCTTCACAAGACTGCCGTACTTCAGGCAGCCTTTTTCCCTTTAATGCATCCTTCATCTCACTTTCATTTAGTTAAAATTACTAATTATCAGCTTCTGCTGGAAACTGGACCCAAAATAGTTACTGTACCAAATGCAGTGTATGTAAGGCTTTAATCACTGGTCATCTGTTCACTTCTTTTCTAGACTGTCTTGTGCTCTACGTTGTTTTCACACAGGCCTCTAAAAATGGATTTTCTTGATTTATTTGCTTTTTCTATGGTAATTCAGCTTTGTGCTGTCTGGCACATTTCTACTGTTGTTTCCTCTTTTTTTTTTTTCATTTTGTTAGTCCTCATCCTCATGTATCCCTCATTTTCTTGTCAATGATGGAAAGAGATATCAGATATAGGCTTATTTCATTTTCAGCAACCATCAAATTTGAAACTCGTCATAGCTGAATTTTACTCTTCGAATATGAAACTTTTGTTCTGTTTTCCCTTCATTCTCTTAAACAACTGTCTTCAAAGTATTTCCTGCTCTTCCAATAGTGCCTCTATGTTTCTTGTTAAAATATATTTATATACTCCCTCCTTCCCATTAGAAGAGTCTGTTTTTTGGGAGTACCAACTTTTTTTTTTTTTTTGTCAATTAGATGAAGGTATAACCTTATAAAAACCAAAAATTCTCACATATATGATTTCTTTTATTGGTTGATTTGACTTATTCAATCACATGTAACTTATTTATGAAATTTAATTTTTTTTATTTTTACTGTTGAAATGAGACATTGACTTTTGAAACACGACTCTTATTTTGAGATAAAAAAATGTTCTTTGAAATAGGTCTCTCATTTTGGGAATGAGGGAGTATATATTATCTAACTTTTTTTTGGGGGGGGGGGATTCTCTATCTAACTGTTTTTCGACACAGAAAGACATGTCAGGTATTGGCCATGTGTCTTACCATTCTTGAACTTGTTTTAAATTCCCACTAATGACAGGAATGTGTAAGAAGGTTCGGGAGTGGGTTTATAAAATATACTAATATGTGTTACTGTGTAGAATATTTATTAGCTTGCAATTGTTATCAATATTTGTTCTGATTCAGGTAAGGGTTTGGTTATGCTAAGATGTAGTTTAAACAAGTGATAAAGGCTGCTCATCATTTTTCTATGAGTTAAAAATCAAATATGGTAAGAGTATTTGTTCAAGTTTGTGAAACATTTATGAAACAAGAACCTAAGCTGTGGATAGTTTCCTTGAGTGGGTATTTTTGTTCCTTTTTTTCTTTTCATATGGCGCTCAACTGTTTTGCATCCATAATATGTGCCGTGTTTAGTAATTCCTCTCTGAAGCACACCCCCCCACCCCACACAGTTGAAGGTTCTCTGGGATCTTCAGGAAAGAGAAAAACAGGTGATAGAAGTGCAAGTGCTAAAGAATCCATGAATCTATCTCCTATCGTCCATCGCAGGATGCATGCTGGTGAGCCTTTATATTCTTTCTGCCTTTAACACAGCCAGGAGCCTTTACCCCCGGGCTCAAAAAATCCATGATCAAATACTTCTACTTTTGTATTTTTATCCAGTCTCCTTATGTTTTTGTTCATGGCCATGAAGTTTGTGATATACATGTCACGCTGATGCATTTGATTTTAAATTATGAGTGATAATCAGAGAACACAAAAATATAATGGGGTTCAGCCATTTTGCCCCTGTATGGATGAAGTAAGGGCTATAAGACTTATATTTCTCTCTTATCATCACAATTACAAAATACATATAGGTGTAACAAAAGTGTTAGAAATAGATAGACAAAATAACACATTAATTAAGATAAAATCAACTGTATGTTGTCCCAAGAATAAAACATTTTTCATAATCAACCAGGTCTGGTTATCTACCGTCACCCATGCATCATCTAGTGTAACCTTGATATGTGGAGATGGACACAAGTCATATCTAAAATATTATTCTCACATATGAAACCAACATTGTGTAGTTGCTTGTGATATTCAAGATACCCTACCATATAGGATTGATTCACACCTAGTTCAATTGTTTATTTTTATTTTCCAACAACTGCTATTGAAGTGTGAAATGCCTTGTGGCCTCCGAACAAGTATCTCTGTTGCTGAGATGTCGTCTAGTGTTTTTGTGAATGCTTGATCATGACGTCAATGAAGGTTATGCAATCAAGAGCCCCACCTATCTATTGTGTAAAAATTGTTGGGATTCAACATTTTGGACTTTGCAATTACATAGTTTTGAGTTTTATTCTTATGGAAGCTAGTGGATATTCCTTGCAAGATCTGTAGAATATTAATAATTTTTCTCTTTAAGAAACAATAATTATTTTAATTGATTTAGTCTATTTGCATGCAGCGTGATAGTCTGTTTAGGGGGAGGATACTGCTGGTAACTGTCTTCTTCGAGATGGCTTTCGGGTAGCTGCAGCTCGTTTTAGTATGAATGCTATGTATTCCTAATTTCCTATACAATAGTCCATCTGCTGGCGCCAGGATTGTACTAAAGCGACGTACTTAAGAAATGATTAAGGTTCGATTGTATTGTGATATTTTCTCATTTAATAGGTGGTATATTGTATGTATTTGTAAAATAACGCCACCGACTAATATGAGTACGGTATGAGAGCTTTATTTGACGTGGGTTTGTGTTTTCACTTGGAAATTAGACAAATTGAAGTGGTTTAAAAAAAGAAAGTAGTTGATAATGTTGAAATTGGAGTAACCACTATGAACGTAGTGATCTGTTCCGTAAATTTAGTTCGTTTAGGACCAGTTTGGTAGCCCATGTATGTGGTATGGCAGAGATATCCGCTTTCCTGTTGTTTGATTCTAGTTTTGTGATGAAAGATCAGCAATTTATTTATTCATTTGCTAAATTTTTTGTAGTAGGAATATTTAATAGTTGGTAAGTAGGTAGAAGCAACGTGAGAAGCATAACAAGAAATTGAGTTTTGTTGAATGGCTTTTGCTGAATTAATCACTTCAATAGGAGAAGATGAAGATGACAGAGGTGGTATGGGGAAGAAGTGTCGGTACTCGGTTGAAGATGCGGAGGGGATGTGAATGTTTCTACTGAGGAAATGTGAGTTTCTATAACAAAGTTTTTTCTTATTAACAATCTCCATTATAGATTGTACAATCTGATTAGGTAACAGAGTTTTAATAAATTGAAGCGCTACAAATAGAGAATCGAAACAAGACTGGGAAAAGGGCCCATGAGCCCCAGTGCATGGGCAGCCTTGTCTCCTAACAAATTTGACTATAAAAGTAATCTAAAGAAAAGTATACGACATCAATGCTGAACCAACCAACCGAAACCTAGTAGCAAACGTATTGCCCAAAAACCTGCATTGACAAGGCGTACTGTGATCTCTGAGATATCTTTATAATGTAAAGCATACTCAATATCCCTTTCATGGTGTGAATGGAATTAATTTACCTGCCACCATTAATCATCCGAAATATGTGAGAAATGCAAGGATTTGGTTGACGTCCAAACGTGGAATTATCCATGTAAGCATACTCAAGGATCATAACTAATTGGGTTCAAATTCAAATCCACATCCGGTCGTCCCTAAAATTACAGTTAAATAGGTTTAGGGGTAAATTTTGCAAATAAGTTTTAATAGGTTCGAATGTGTGGTATATTTTGCAAAATTTGCCTCATTTGTATTCTATATATATTTATATTTATTAGGGTAAATATTATTTCACTTATTAGTTTTAACCTTAATGCAAAAGAATCCACTCACTCATTCTTGTCTGCCACTCCGCCTCCCACTGTCCCTGATCCCAATCTTCATCCTATTCTCTGCTGGAGGCTAGTAGCGGTAAATCTTGCTCCTTTTTTCTTGTCTTTCTTTTCTCCAGGTAATTAAATGATGCTTCTATATTTTTGCCTATTCTTTTTCAATTTTTATTTTTAAGGTATTTTCAATAGATCTTTTTGATCTAGGATCTTATTTTATATGCAGATCTTTGGTCCTCACTACAGTTTATGCTAGATCTTGTCCAAGAACTTGTAATTTTTTCACTTATGAGATTATGCATTATATATATATATATTTATATTGTGTGACAATTGTATAATATATGATTAGTGGCAACATGGTTCGTATTCAAAAAAGACAATAACACAAAATAAGCACGGCGGACAGTTGATAAACCCGACGGGTTGATGAGCGGGATGGTGGGGAAGGGTCCATTAGAAGGCCGGAAGGGATTCGAGTCTAATGTTTTCTGTAAATAATACTCAAGTCTTGGAAACAATAATACGCCCATTGCCATCTCTACATATGCTATTTTTGCCCAAATTGAGCAAATAGAATAGCGAAACTTGTAAGGTTATGCTTATTTTGAGAGTTGGATGGACCATCACTTGGGATTTTAAAGTTTTTGTTTTTATTCAAATTGATGAAGTTTGAAAATTATTATTATTGTTGTTGTGGTTGGTATTTTTTGATGTGATGCATAATTTAGAATATATTTTAAAATAAAATAAAATATATAATATAATTTTGAGTTAATTAATATTTAATGAAAGTTGGTTATTGGTCTGATTTGAGCTGCTAATGCAATACTTATACTATGCTAAGTCGTTTAACCGATAAGGAGTGCTTGCCACTAATACATCAGCTACGCCATTCATTTGACAGTTGCGTGGAACCCTAGTTCTTCTCGGTGTTGTCATGTTGCCGTAGTTTTACAGATGATTTTTTTTAGAGTTGAACATCTAGCAGGTGTTTGACACCAATCATGTCATAAGACATTATAGTTTGCTTCATGCATGGCAACTTGGTTTGGGTCCTTGTCTTGTGTCTAACCCTGGGTTAGCGAGCCAATTCACGTTCCATGTGGTTGGCTCTGCTTCTTTTCACTTATCTCATAATTTGAGATTTAATTGTTGTCTTCTTTTTTAGTCAAATGTTGGTGTCAACCACCCGCTTAGCCCAGCCCTTAGTGCGGCTCCAACTCGGATATGCACGTGGCATACTCGAGAACTCGTACTTCATTCTATTACCATCTGTTCATTCGGCTCGGATCCAGTTCAGTTTGGCTTAAGGTACGAATCGTCCCCCACACATCTCGGCCTTGATTTTCGTATGAATTGAAACATAGATTTGAGATTGGGCTAAGACAAGTGGGCTTCACATGGAGATCTCGATCATCAGATTATATACAACTTATAAAAATCAAGAAAATATTAAAGAAGTTTGAAAAACATGAGGAGAGTAACTTATTCAGAAAAATGCAACCTTATCTTTTTGTTAGTTAAAACTTGAAACCCCATCAACCTCTCAAAATTGCTCACAGTCATCTTCTTGATTACGTGTGTAAGAACCGTCAATATAGTTAAGATTTTATAATTAAAAAAGAATTCGAAAAGTGGCACATTGATTGATATCCCAAATATAAACATTTTTTTAAGAAAAAAACAAAATTAACAAGATTTAGAAATAATACAAGTTTTAGAAACAAAATTAATTATTTAATTATGTTACGGGACAAAGGAGTTATTTGAAATGTAAAAGATCAAAGGCAGACTGTTTCTCATTGTCGTGATGCACGTTTCTAGAGATAAGTATAAATATAGGTTGAAAAGTTTATCTACAGAAAAAGAAAATCCTCGAACTACTTTTGTGGCCATAAATGGAGTTGGCCCACCTAAGTTATAATCCACACTAATTTGTCATACAAATGGGCCCACGCTTATTTGTGGTAAATTAATCAATCACCCAAGGAAAAAAATGAAAAAAAGAAAAGAGAAGAAGCTTCAGGCCAACCAATTTGATTGGATTATTTATTTTATTTTATGTCTTTATATTTAAATTATGATGTCATTCTATGTATATGTAGTATGTATAAGTTATAGTTTCCCTCCTTGAATATATTTTAATGCAATTATATTCTATTTTTCATATAATAATTAATTTGTAACAAATAATCTCAAATCTTTTCTTTTTGAAGATACATATATCTCAAATCCCGAAATCATAATATAGAAATGAAACCGATAAAGAAGAAAATAAGGGTTAAAAGAATTGCATAAGCAAAAATATTTTTTAACGACTTCATAAAAATATATATTTTTTAGTTATTTATTGAAGATAACATATATCTCAAATATGAGTGGTTTACAATAACATGAGTTTATGAACTTTGAGATATGTTAGAAATATCGAAAATTTACAAACATATATTTGACTATGAGGAGCTTCAAAATATATTACAAATTTTGAGATATGTAATAAGCTTGGATGAAGTTTTTAAAATATAGAATTTTATAAAATGGCTACAAAAAAACATTTAAACTTATAACAGAGTAGTATGTGTGGGCCGGCTGGGAAGGCGGATATTGCTAATGTTGTTGGCTGTTGGTATCATTATTGAAGCTAATAAATAATAAGAAGGCTCTTTGTTCATTTCACTTTTGTTTTTAGAATCTTTTCTTTGGACTAAAACAAGGAAACACAAGAAAAGTCTCTGAGACTTATAAATTATTGTCGTCCCACACTAGACAAGACTAGATTACTTATTTAATAGTTATACTTCCAGAATGGCCCCTAAAAGAAGCTCAAGCTACCATTCGTCGGTGTTTCCCGTGACGGTGTTGGCTCATGTGGCGGCGGCTGCGATCGTCACTTTGCTCTTGGTTTGGCTGCTTCACTTCCGGGGTGGTCTTGCTTTCAACTCAGATAATAAGCAAAGGATTTTCAATGTAATTACTTAATTATCTGTTCATTTTCCTCATCACACACACACACACACACACAATATATGCATATATATATATATGTTTGTGTGTATACATACAATGAAAACCTTAAATTGTGTGCAGGTGCACCCCCTGCTTATGGTTATCGGTGTCGTCTTGATTTCTGGGGAAGGTAAAAATTGATTACATGGGAGTAACTGAAACCCCCTGTGAAAATTGATAAATTAAAACTGGTTTTTACCCCCCCCCCCCCCCCCCTCTCTCTCTCTCTCTCATCTCTCTCTCCTACACACAAACATGTACAGCTATCATGGCCTACAAGACAGTGCCGGCGGCGAGAGAGAGGCAGAAAGTGGTTCACCTGGTTCTGCACTTGGTGGCACTGGTTTGTGGCATTATCGGAATATATGCAGTATTCAAGTTCCATAATGAGGCGGGAATAATTAATATGTATTCCTTACATTCTTGGTTCGGCATCTCCACTATCTGCCTTTTTGGCTTGCAGGTTAGCATATAGGATACATATATTATTTTTTATTTCTATATATAGAAATATATATACCCTTTTCTATATATATATATATATATCTATATATTTCTAAACCATATATTATATCAACTTAATTTCTAGTTGTATTAATTACCCTTTTCTTAATTACACTTGTTTGTTTGTTGTTAGATCTTTATATAAAAGCAAAAGAAAATGATGACAAAAAAAAAAAAAAGCAAGATTGACGTTTTAGAAGTTTTAATTTTAAACATAACTGACGTTTTAATACTTTCAAGGTAAATAGTAATGTTATTTTTCTAATTTATGTTTTTTTTCTTCTAAATGTTCATATATGATGTGTTTTTTTACTACTAACCATTAATGTTTTTTTTTAATTAATGATATACTAGGTAATTGATTTATTCCTTAATATGTGTAAAAATATCTAAAATAACACTTATTTTGAATGGAAGGGACTATTAGATTAGAAAAATGATTTCTTATTTTAATAACAAAAAAAAGCAAAAATCCCCTTTGTCCCCTACATTTTCAAATTTCTTTAATAACTTTTAGTTCCAACACTTTATTTTCTACTTTATTACCCCTTGCATTTTATTATTGTTAACTTTATCTGTAAATTAACAAAACAAGGGGTAAAAGCCCAAAAAATGAAAATTAGGGGGCGCAAAAGTAAAAAAAAAAATTGCACATTTCAAAATTTTATAAAAACAAAAATTGCTAAGATGGTCCTATAACTTTTGGGAGTTGTCATTTTTTTTGTTCTAAACGTAGTTTATTTGCATGGGGTTGGGCAGTGGTTGTTCGCTTTCTTTTCGTTCATGTATCCTGGCGCACAGTCATCAACAAGGGGAAGGCTAGCGCCGTGGCACGCCGTCTTCGGCATATTGATCTTCGCCCTCGCCATTTTAAGCGCCGAGACTGGTTTGGTCGAGAAATTTATCTTCTTAGGGCTTAAAAGAAATCAAGAAGCACTTATTGTCAACTTCGCTGCTCTCTTGATCTTCCTCTTTGCTGCGTCTGTGGCTCTCACCGTCGCCCTTTCTAGGATTGCTTATTCTTAATTATTGCAAGGAGTTGCTTATTGAGTAATTTCTAGCTAGGGCTATTTCATTTGGTTCAATTACTTTATTTAGTTTCTATTTTTGACCTAAGTTATTGAAAAGTTTTGAATCTTTTTTGCGTCATTCGTTCCAAAAAAAGAGTCGCAATTGAAAAATAACACTTTTTCTTAAACAGAAGGAGTAGTTGGCTAACAATGGCTAAATATAGAAATTGAGAGTACATGTATGATGAAAGTGGAGATAATATATAAAGTAAGAAATGTGCTGTCCTGTTTTGTAGAAAGAAAATAATATTCTGCATATGAATCATAATACACTTGAAATGGTTAATAAAATCCAATTAATAAAATAGTTCATATTGTTTGGTTATCGATCTTTATCGATCATAAAGATTCTATAATATAGGTATGGATGAAATTTAATAATTCTAACTATTGATGCAAATCAATATTTTGTAAATAATTGTGGATGAAATTCAATAATTCTAACTATGATGCGAACCAATATTTCATGAATAATTTAAGAATTTTAAGATGTATATTGCCTAAAATTTAGAAAATTTTCCTATAATTCAAATTGTGTGGGTAAAGCTAGACTATGAAAATAAGTGTTCTTCTGCTTAGTAAATAAAATAGTGAACAACCTTTTTTTTCTTATAATAATTTTTGTATTTTAGATGAAATTAATAAACAATGTATGTAATATTTAATAAATTTTCCACATAAAACATAAAAATGGTAGATCGGCTACGGCTTGCCGATGAGTTCAATCAAAGATCCACAATGGTTGAATATTCTACCTCAGACATTGGCACAGTTTTGATTTGGAATCGAAGTCAACTGTTTAAATTGTCGGTTAATGGTACGATTTAACCATTGACCCAATTCAATTTAGAACTGAAATTAAAATCAGAAATGATTGGTTCGATTTTCGGTTCTTGGGTACCCAGGTTCCAAACCTATCCAAAATCTATCTTTATCCTCCACAACGATCCTCCTCATTAGAAAAATCAATATTTTCATAATTGGTTGAAGATCCAATCGATTGAGTCATCGGGTGCTAGTACAATCAATCTAATTAGTTGAACTAGTAGTTCAATCGAAAAAAAAAAAAAAACTATTTTTTATTTATCTTTTTTGTGTTACAAGATATTTTATATATTAACATCCACAAAAGATAAGTTTTGCAAATACATAACTTAAAATATGATATTAATACTTTATAAAATAGTAATTTTCTATTTTCTTAAATTTCAATTTTAATTTAAAAAAGAAATTAGGAAAAATGGTTGGACGCTTTGACTGATTTTGGCGGCAAATTTTTATTTTTTAATGTCATGGACCGGCCCAACACCGTTTCTTGGTTTAACCGATCGATCTGATTCGGTTAAGAACCAAATGGAAATATGTCCGTTTAGAACATCTTATGGAAAACATTTTGGGAAACTTGGGCCGTCCAGAAATACTTTTTTGGGCTATTTGCTTAATAATAAAATTAACTTGCAAATGGGCTGACCAAACAGCTATTTTTTCTTTCTTAACTTTTTATTTTTTAAAATTTTAAATCGATCACGATACCTAATTAGTGTTTATTTTTTTGGAATACATATTTCTTTGAGAAGCAGCAATAACAAGCTGTCAGGAAAGGAGAAAGGAAGAGGCAATAACTACAAAACTAAAGCCCAGGGCCCACTGACCAAGATAATTAACGAAGACTAGGAAATTAATTGCAACGAAATGCCTAATATGGAACTGAATGCTGTTAGCTCGTCTTAATATGACCACCAATAATCTCTCAATATTATATTTTTAAATTTTAATTGAAATAAGTAATTTTTCTACCACATAATTTTCACTTAATCAATAAATGTTTATCAAAGTGTACACACAATGAATAAATAAAAATATGTATAATGTTTATCAAGATGATTATTAGATGATGAACTTACGTAAATATAGTTCAAAGTGTATATTATTATTATTATTATTATTATTATTATTATTATTATTATTATTATATGAAACCAAGTAATGCTTCTACACAGTGATGCCAAGTATTCGATTAGCCGACATTTAATTTGAATTTATAACAAAGTTTTATGGAACTGTGTTGACCGAGTAGTCGTCTGGACTGTCTTTGTCAAAGTGTCAAAGTAAAAAGAATTGGCCAAAAACATTCAAATTTGGAAGAAAGTTCATTTTAAATATCAACATGACATCATTTTTAATATTATGTATGTATTTCAAATTATTATATTCGATTGCGTGCTCTCAAAATCAAGTTTAATAACAGTTCTGCACTTATTATATATATATATATATCTGTATGTATTATATACATATATATATTTATATTTAGGCTGAATCGATAAAAAGTTATTTAGTATAATATATAACTCTGTTTGTTTCATTTAATCTGAAATAAAGATGATTTCAAATCGAAGAAAGATTAAGGGATTATTTGATGGGTATGATTAATATACATATAAAATAACTATACTACTCACTTTTAGAAAAACATATTTTTTCTGTGAATTCATGGCTACAAAAATAAAGGCAGCTAAAATTAGAATGAAAATATTACTTTCTCCATTTGGTAAACAACTATGTCTTTCAAGAATGCAATTTTTTTTTTTGTGCATTATGAAGGTACCATTTAGGTCTGGGCATGATTCTTTCAATCTTGGAACCGTAAAAGGTGGACTTGAAATCGTACCAACACACGAAATGTTTAGATTTTAATTTCTATTTTTTTTTATAAATATTTTTGGCCTAGAGACGTCAAAAAAAATTCAAATTTAAAATTGATGGTTCGAAATCGACTTTCGAGCAGACCAAACTAAATCTGTTAATTTTTTATCTCAATTTTGATTTGTGTCAATGATTAAATCGAATCAATGACCAGCGATTCACATATCATGTCTAGTACCATCTCTAAAAAATATTTATGTGATTCCTTTTATTTATTGATTTAATTATATAAGTATATATAATTTGTTTGTAAAAAAATAATTTTTTGTTTTCACTAATAAAATAATATCATTAACTTAAAATATATAAAGAAAAAGAGATAATCTGTATGTGTTGTTAAATACATTTGATGAAGTTAAAATGGAATGAGAAGAAGAGGTGAAGAAGTGGTAAATTGGCAGTTGTATCGACATAAATTAAAAGGGGGCATAATGGGGGAACCGTGTAAAGGTGGGAAAGAGGCGCATGTGCACCGATTTTAGGCATAATGTAGAGAGAGAGAGAGAGAGAGAGAGAGAGATGGGTGGCGGTTGGGTTTTATTACATATATCCCGGAGAAACGCCACACGCACGTTCTACCACCTCACATGGTCGCCCCACTTAACAGCTGTACCAATGTGTTCTTGTCTGCTCCCCTTCTTTTCTTTTTTCTATTTTTATATATATAATACACTCCTAATTATTATCTCATGTTTCATACATAAAAAGGAATTATAAAAGAATATAAAAAGGGAAAAAAATTTAAATCGAGAGCAGGCACAGCAATACAGAACTCCAGATTCTTACATCATAATACTCTAATTATATTCTGCTAAACTCAACTTTAAAGCTAAATTAATATATATATATATATATATATTCAAATATTGAAAGTCCCATTCCAATTCAATTTTATGCTGATGTATTTTTGTGTCGGTCTGTTTGCCCACTTTGTTCGATTCGGGAAGGGGAATAATTCGTTGTTTTATACATATGATTATTTATTATTATTATTATTATTATTATTATTATTATTATTATGATTATTTTACAAACTTACCATCAAAGTTATACATATAAAAAATATAAGAATTTCTACAAATGTAAATTAATATAAATACCACTATATTATTTAGAGTAAAAATACGGCTTATATTAGTAATATTTTGTTATTGACATCGAGTAGAATTTTTATAATAACATACTATTTATTTTCTAGTTCCATGACATCTATTCATGCTAAAGATACTTCAAAATTTATGATTCATAACGTATTATACAAAACGAGCGTAATACGTGTGCTACATATGACATCATAAAACACACATAATGAAATTTTCAATAAGTTTAGAATGTATGAAATACAAATAATATATGCGGGTATTGTATGTATTTTGTATAACAATACTGTTAATATGATCGGGGACTTAGCATTGAATTTGATTTTACTTCAAGCAAAATTAACGTCTAAACTTCTTCTTTGTATAATTTAATTCTTCACAATACTTTGCTGGAAACTGAAAACACATGAAACTCCATTATTTGTTGGTTAAAATGAAAGATAGGTTAAATATTGTCTATGAAAGTACTTGTTTCATTTGTTAGAAATTTAAATCAAATTTATTAAATAATTAAACATGGAAAAATTGTGGACATTTAGGAATTGATTTGATTTCATTTGAAATAAGACTTTTAATTTGTATTTGGATCGAAGAATTTGAAATTCATAGTAATAAACTTATTGGTATTTATTTGGATTGCCAAGAATTCTACATTTTGATTTAAAACTAAAATTCATATATTTAAAATAATTGGATTTGATTCAAAATTCTTGCATTTGAAATTCCTTCACAAATGCAATATCACATTAATGATATATGAATTTTGATTTAATGTATAAATATAACATTATTAAGATATATTTAATCAATTAAATATAAATTCAAACATATAAATTTACATCATTCTTATAAAAAAATGTTATTAATTATGGCATAATTTTCTTTAATTAAGCTATCCATGAATTGGGTTATCGATAACATTTGTAGAAATATAATTTAATTTCAAAATATTTTGAATAAATCTTGCTAAATATATTATAATCACTAAATGTCCTAGTAATGACAAAGTTGATGATGATATAGAACCTACGAACCTTGTTAAACCAAAGAACACATTCAAAAATATCAACAATCTTTCATAATTTACTATTGCAATTCAATAAGTAAATTTCAAAACTACTTGATGCAGTAAAAAAAAAGAACAATATGCAATCAAATCAAATTTCAACAAAAACATAAGTTACAATAGCGTCGTGTTCTAATAAATCGTTATATGTTAGTAATTGACGATAAACTATATATATATATATATATATATATATATGTAATTTTATTTTTGAGATGCTGGAAGCATATTTGTATGATTGTTTAAAATTCAAATAAAATTAAAGTATGTGATTATATTAGAAAAAAAGTGTGATTCACAGGTCAAAAGTAATGTAATTTAAGCTTTTGGGTATATAGAAGAAAAATAAAATAAGTAAGCAAAAATATTAAAAATGGTAAGGGATGAATTAATTAAGCAATAAGCATGCATTCACATAACCATATGCATATAATAATGAGAAAAAGCAGTAACTCAAAAACGGTGCTGTAATTAGGAAAGGTGCTGTGATTGCTGATTTCTTTGCTTTTAATTTATACTTTTATTTATTTATTTATTTATTTATTTAATATTGGGAGATGGTAAGAGCAATTATTAGCTGCAAAGTGAAGCAGCTGACAACGGAGCATTTGTTTGGGTTCTCTCTCTCTCTCTCTCTCTCTCTCAATCATCGTCATCTTCATAAATCCTTTTACTTTTTATTCTGTCTAAGCTGCTCCAACGCGCTGCCCTCTTTCTCTCCTTCTCTCTCTCACACACACACACGAAGAATACAGTTAATAGTGATGATTATGGCATTCATCCCATGTTACTTTTTCTCTTTTCTGGCATCAGTGCCTTCAATCTTGTTACCAAATCATATGATATACGACAACTGAACTATTGTTATGAAATCATTCCCAAACCGAGCACTCACTCATAGGAACCCTTCCCTAATTGCTTATACCCAAATTTGAATTCTGTGTTTCTCGTCCGATTTTTCTCACGCAATAAGCTTACATTTACCCAAGAACTCACGCAGGAATTAGGGAGCTAATTCTGTAGAGATCGATACATATATGTTGCTGATTCCGTTCTGATATATGATCGATCTCGATAATAAACTGTGAGGATGATGAATAACTGAAGATTTTTCTCAGGCTATATAAGACAATTGTGTTAGTAGCAGTAGTTGAGGGGAGATATAGAGCAAATATGCAACATCAGCATCAGCAGGTAGGCGGCGGAGGACCTCAATCTCTGAGTGGCTATGGCGGTGGAGCAGCGGCGGATATGGTAATCAGTGATGAGGATCAGAAATTGGGAGATCTGGGAATCGCAGAAGCCGCCTCGCCGATAAGCAGCCGACCGCCAGCTCCGGGAGCCATTGGTAGTGCTAATTTTGAAGAAATGATTCAAGCGACGGCGGATGCAGGTGGCTCCTCCGGCAACCGGTGGCCGCGTCAGGAGACTTTGGCTCTTCTGCAGATTAGGTCCGAAATGGATGCCGCATTTCGCGATGCAACCCTCAAGGGTCCTCTATGGGAACAAGTTTCCAGGTAATTAACACATAGTATGATTTAAAAATTTGCTTAAAAAATCTGGAAATCTTCCATCTCCATGAATCTTCACTGAAAAATATGGTTTAGAGTGAGGGTTTGGTGTGATAATTGCGTAATAAGTGGAACCGCAGTAATAGCTAGCGGTGATAAATTTTACCAGAAACATGGTTGAATAATGGCTAATTATTGCCAGGTAAGAAAGAGAGCTTTTTAAACGACAATGATGGAACCATAATAATTCTCGCCTAATTATTCTGATTTCTGAGGATATATACTCAAGAACGAAATTCGCTTGTATGGCGAACAAATTGGTTTCGTTTCATCATCCAAGTGATTCTTCCCGTTCCCCCTTCTCTCTCTCTGTTCAAATTCTCTCTCTAAAAATGGTGTGCACGGAGGCGCACATGGGCTCGTATGAGTGTGTTGGCATCACGAGTCACGAGAAGACGGTATCTTTCTTTCTATAAAAAAAATAAATAAATAAATAAATTTAATCTTTGCTGAATTCCATAATGGCTGTGACCCCAGATGGATCGGCTGCATGAATTTATAGCCAATCGCTACATTCACATTACTTTGTTTTTCTTCCCCACTTTCTCAACTTGTTTATCACTTTCTTTTTCTTCTTTACTATAAACAACTGTCTCGATGTGTCATAGTCTAGAGACTATTATAATTTGCTTCGTTTAAGAAAGCGCAAATCCCGAGAGGTATATTATTCTGCTTACCCGTTTTTATAAAAAAGAAATCATTTTTCATTATTACTCCGCACCCCCCCATCTCCCTTTGCTGCGCCCCCCTTTATTCTCCCCCTATCCATTTGCCATTTTTATTACAGTTCTCCATTTAGTGGGGGTGCAATTCACATTTGTTTTTTGGGGTGTTATTGGCAGGAAACTAGCGGAACTGGGCTACAAAAGGAGTGCTAAAAAATGCAAGGAGAAATTCGAAAATGTTCACAAATATTACAAGCGAACAAAAGAAGGGCGCGGCGGTCGTCAAGATGGCAAAAGCTACAAGTTCTTTACCCAGCTCGAGGCTCTTAATCACAACATTGCCACTGGCAGTGGCTCACAAGTTGTTCCAAGAATCGCCAACTCCGCGTCTGTCCCCGCCGCCGCCGTCACATTGCCTCCTCCGATGGTCCTTCAACCAGCCCCCGCCGTTGTCTCGTTGCCTCCGCCAGATCATATCTCCACAGCAGCAGCAGCAGCAGCAGTGGCTGGGACGAGTACACGAGATGGGTCTGCAGTTCCATTATTCGGTAATATCGGTGTGAGTTTCTCATCGAATAGCTCTTCATCTTCAGACGGGGAAGACGACGAAGAAATGGAGGACATGGAATCGACTGAGAATAGGAAGAGGAAAAGGAGTCAAGGTGGAGATGATCATAGCGAGGAGAGAATGATGGACTTCTTCGAGGGTTTACTGAAGCAAGTGATGCAGAAGCAAGAAGCCATGCAGCAGAAGTTTCTAGAAGCCATAGAGAAGAGGGAGCAAGACAGAATGATCAGAGAAGAAGCTTGGAAGAGGCAAGATATGGCTAGAATCGCCCGTGAGCATGATCTAATGGCTCAAGACCGCGCCATCTCCGCCTCCAGAGACGCTGCCATTATTTCCTTCCTTGAGAAGATCACCGGCCAAACCATCCACCTCCCCACCGCCGCCCCTCAAAACCCTCCACCACCAACCCCCGCTGCTGCGCCGCCTCCACCTTCTGAGCCCCAAGAGCAGCAGCGTCCCCGGCAGCCTACATTCCCACAACAACAGCCATCTGAAAGACATCAGAACCAGCTTCACCAGCCTCAAAGCATGGAAATTGTTGTCGCCCATGAGGTTAAAAACACAACCGATATAGTCACATATGTACCTGAACAACAGATACAGCACCATGATCTAACCGGAGGGAACAGCTTTGAGAAGAACTCATCGAGATGGCCCAAGGCGGAAGTGTTAGCATTGATACAGTTGAGGAGTGGGATGGAATCAAAGTATCAAGAAGCAGGTCCAAAGGGCCCTCTGTGGGAAGAAATCTCTGCAGGAATGCAGCGAATGGGGTACAGTAGAAGTGCCAAGAGATGCAAGGAGAAGTGGGAGAACATCAACAAGTATTTCAAGAAAGTAAAAGAGAGCAATAAGAAGCGGCCTGAAGATGCCAAAACATGTCCTTACTTCCACGAATTGGACGCATTGTATCGGAAGAAGGTCCTAACGGGAAGCAATAACGCTGTTGATGTTGCCGGTGGTAGCGGCGCTGCTGGTGGCTTGTCCGAACCAGAAACGAAACTTCCACATCAGCAAGATGTAGGAATTCAGCCATTGCAATCTTTGCCCGGAATTAATACATCCATGGATAAAGATATTGAACGGAGAAGTCAAGAGCAGTCAGGCGGCGGCGTGGGAGCATTTTCGTCGACCCCTTTTGGCGATCATAGACAGGGTAATGTTGGAGGAGAAAAGCAGGTATTCTACCACTTCGTGCTCACTTATTATAATCAACTGTACATATTTACGCGTATACACACAACTCAAAATTATGATTATGTGCATATTAGTAATGGAGAAATTTTATATGATAAGGTTAAAAAAAATGTGGGTGATATGGTTGATTAGCTTTGAGATATTTCAATGAGTTTCAAATACGATGATAGGTTTTTAAAAGTGTTTAAAAAATATATTTATTTAAGAGTGAGTGTAAAGTATTTCACTTTTTTTTTTTTTTTTTTTTCATTTATGTATAAGATTTCTAGTACTGTGAATTTATTCACAATCTTCACAAAAACAGTATTTTACATCTATGAAACATGATTTTATGCCCAAAAGGTATTTTGACCAATAAAGAGATTGAATTGCTCTTAGTGACTTCGTCTCCCGCCTTCAGGCAAGAAATAGGTCTTGTTTGTTGAGGCGGAGACTTATAAATCTTGGATACTTTTTCTAAGCTCGAAACCTATAAGTTGAAACTCTGAAGCACTTCACTAAAAATACCTTAATTTTTTTATATGCCAAATGTAGGAAAAAGCAAATTTTTTTTAAGAAGTGTACCCAATTTCCAAATGCTATCTATAGTTGTCCACAATTAGTTTTCACTATTCCAAGTAGATGTCATTTTGAATTACAGCACTGATATGTATATTGATGGTGCATACTGGAATGGAATAAGATGAGTTAATTGGCCAATCATTAGGCAATGCTACAAATACAAAACAGCAAATTATCATGGTTTTCACACCTGTACAAGAGTATTTCATCACAAAGCAACATTGTCATAGCTAGACTTAGTTTATCCTTCTCCTTTTGTTATTTATTACCCTATATCATTCCATTCTTTCTTAGTGTTGTCCATGCTACACTAAGTGCAATGCACATAATGGTATTTCCACCATACACGTACACATAATTACAAACATCTAGGTGGGTGTGTGTATAATATGTGGTGAAAAATGTTGATGTAACTGGTGTAGCACAGACAAACTTATTCTTCTCTTACATGAAGATACCCACGGACATATAGATATGATCGGTTAATAAAAAATAGTGCTGATGCTAAAATTTGTATTGAAGCCAGAAGACATGCTAAGGAAACAACTTGGACAAAGCATTGATTGTTCTAACAGTGATGAGGATGATGATGGAGAAGACAATTATGAAGAAGTTGATGAGAATGAAGAATACGATGATAAGACTGAAGAAGAAATGAAAATGGTGTACAAGATACAGTTCCAGAGACCTAATAACGTGCGCTCCTCCAATGGTGGTGGGACTGGGACCCCACCATCCTCTTTTGTCGCCATGGTTCAGTAATTCTCTCTCTTCCCACCCATTTTACTACAGTGGAGCTGGTTCCGACCAAGACCTTTTCCTTTGCAAACTGTACCATTCTGTATTTATATACCAGATTGAGGCTCCCCACAAAGAAGTGTGAAGCCCATCAAACCATACTTCTATGTCATATTCTTTCTTTCTTTTTTTTTTTTTCGAATTTGATTCAATGTTCTTGTCAGGCTCGGTACTTGTTGGGTTGAGGATATACCGATGCAATAATTTGGTGATTTATTGATTTGTTTAGCAAATAAAGAAATGTACGTTTCAATGTGAAATTGGATTCAATATCAGATGCAGTTCTCTTAATAAGTTGGGATGAGCTCTCTCTCTCTCTCTCTCTCTCAGTTTTGCTTAAGTTGTACAATCATATAAACAAAGAAAGGTTTATTATGGCATGTGCATGGAGTCTATATATTTGTTTGAATTCCATTTCTCATTTCTTGAAAGACATGTTTCAGTGTTTAATGATGCTTCGAGTTTGTTGTCTTTAGCAGGTATGAGAATTGTTGCTTCCACGATTCACCATAGTAGAACAAAACCTACAAGATATGGAATAGCTGGCGTAGCTTACACGTGAAATCACGCTTGCATCACTGCATTATATATAAACTTGCCACGTTCTCCCCGCTTCATATTGCCTACCTCTATCTCCAACACTCTGCCTAAGTATCCCCACATCACATACTAAATCACTATAATTGTACTTTTTCTTACGCCTTTGGAGTCCCACAATCAAACCATCCATTTATTCTCTACATCATTCATTTATAATTTTTATTTAATATTTTCACTTATTTATATAAATAAATATTTATATAAAAGTTTGGTGCATTCCCTTGTAAAAGTAGTTAAATACGTTGATTTCATTATTTGAAGCTACAGCTCCAAAAGAACATTCTATATCCACAAGTCCGCAAATATAATCGTCTCTAGCATTATTGTCAGGATTCTATGATTTCCTTGAGTGAACTAACCTTTTCAAACAACCGAGCAAAGCTTCCATTATCAATTACTACAATCAAGGCTGCTTAGTCCCTAGCTAGGAAGTCCTGTCTCAGTTCATGCATATAGAGTAAGGGTTGATGGTCAACAATATTGGGTTTATTTAAATATATTTCATCGAATACTTTGATTGTACATCGACAAAAGTTTAACAAATAATTGATGGTTGTTGTTTTAGCAAGTCAATCATAAATAGGTTTGGCAATTCGGTCAGCTCGACCCAGCCCATCTCAAGTTCCCGGGCCAATGACCAAATTTAGGTTGGCCTAAAATTTCATTGAGCTGATAAATATGAAATCCAATTCAACTCATCACTTTTAAAATACACAAAAACTCCTCGAGCCAGCCCATTGTCCGTGGGCTATTGGTTTGTTTGGCTAAATTTATAAGCTATCTCATAAGTGTACGAGATAGTTATAGATAACAGTAAGCAATATATGTGATAAAGTTGCGGCCTTTTTTCTTATCTTTCTAACACCACAAGATTCACCTCAATTGAATATGTAATGACGCAATATATGGACAAACTATTAAAGTTGTGTCAGGATTACGTCGAAAGAGTTACACAATTTACTAACACTGCTTCAAATATGTGATTGTTTTCTACAAAATGAGCAATCATATAATATCGACTCGACATTATAATTTTGAACTAAACGAGTCAATTAATCATAATTTAGTTCATAAAATATATATCAAATCAACCCAAATTCTATGTATAAGCTCCGTTTATCAAACTCACAAACTTAGAAGTATTGTTCATCCCCGAATAATGAAAACAAAGAAATCACATGTATGAGATGATTTGATGATGATTTTGACTTCACGCACAATCAGTCATTTCTCAAACATGAGCATAATAATTAAACAATTTGCATTTGTAACACATGATTAGATTATTTTTTAAACATATGCATCGAATATCAAACTTCACATGGTAAGTCTCTCTCTCTCTCTCTCTCTCTTAAGTGTATATATATAAGTGGTTTTTCTTGAAGCTAGTTAGTACATGTACCCTACCTTATACTTGCAGGTCGTCTTATTTCTAATTTCTCATGTGTGTTCAAAATATGAATAAATATAGTCTTTCTTTTGATTGTATTGTAGGCTCTTTAGACAAGATGGGAAATTTTAGGATAGTCCAATGACTATGGTAATCTACGACATATTTAATTTTCAATAAAGTATCTATTTACCTTCTTGATCCATCTACCTTCTTGATCATTTTTTGGGATTTCACTCCCTAACTTCAATACTCCACTTGAGCATTTACTCTTAACCAGTTCACCATATTCCATAATTCTATCTCTCTTGTGTGTGTGTGTGTGTTTTTTGTTCTCCTTTGCTAGGAGATGTGTGATTTGTTTTTTTTTTTCCTTCTCTTTTGCTAGGATATTTTTTTAGGGATATAATTTGAAATCAACCTCGTTCACTTTAATTGCAATAGTTACTAAACAATTTCGTTTTAAATTGTTCTTCATCTTCTTTTATAAATTCATGTCTAAAAAGTTTTCGTTGATAAGTCCAATACACTAAATACATTTGAGATAATTAAGCTCGCGAAATACCAATGAATTTATTAAGGAATTAATAAGACTCAAAATTGACTATTTTAGAAAAAATAAAATATTTTTGATAGGCATTTGGTTAAGTAATTAGTCAACACATGCAAATAAATTATTTATCTTGCCTAATTACACTCATTTGCATTTTAAATTAAATAATTTATCATTAACCTTCATTATGAATCCAACTTGCCAATAATTTGAAATGATAGTACTGAAATGTGACTCGTTAATATTCATTTCTTCCATTTTATGTATTAACTTTTAGTACACAGAATGAACTGCCGAAGAATTAATATGCCTCGCTTACACTCGGTCGAACAATCCAGACAATAATCAGGAACAACGTGAAGGAACTTGATCAGATCCCTGAAACTTACCGTCAACACTGGAGCACGCTGCACTCGTCGGCCGTCCCTTGAATGTGATATCAAGCCCGACAAACTCTACATCTCTGCATCTCTTCCATTTGCTGCACAGAATCTTCACCGAAGTCTCCGACGAAGAGCTCCCCCGTACACCCACGTACTTCACTCCTTTTATTTCCACTGCCGACTCTGCCTCATGGCGGCACGATCCCGACGGACAGTAGTACTGATCGATGATGATCGGATTTCTGACGCCGTCAATGTTGATGTCGGCAAACGTCACGTCGGACACGACGTTTGATGAGAGAGAAGGCGCCCACGTCTTGATCCGCAGCCCGTTCTGCGTCGCGCTCAGAGTGCAGTTCCTCACCGTGATTCCGGTGACGTCGTTCTCTCCTGAGTTTCTCCCCAAGCTTCCGATGCTGATGCCGTGCCCGGGCCCACACCAGACCCCTGAGACGTTGACATTTCTGGTCCCGTGCCCCATGGACACGCAGTCGTCACCGGTGGCTATGTGAGAATCCAAGACTCTGACGGCCTCGGATTTTCCGATGTGGATACCGTCCGTGTTTGGGCTGTTCTCCGGCGCTGTTATGTCCACGTCTTTCACGGTGATGTTCTTGGATCCGTAGATGTGGAAATGGAACATCTTGCTGTTGATTAAATTTAAGTCTCGGATTAAGACATTGGAAGCACTATTTATCTTCACCGTCTGTCAAGTCATATCCGTAATTAGTAATTATATAGACCGAGTAATTAATTATTCAGTGATTAAATTGTGCAATTTACCGCGGGACGATTCTTGCATTGTGCAGACTGCTTGCAGCGGGACCATGACGAGGCTCCATTGCCGTCAATGACGCCGTTCCCGAAAAGCTTGAGGCGATCCACCGAAGAGAAAGTGAGCCAGAAGTGGGGATTAATAGGTGTGGGCTCGTCAGAAAAAGCTTTTAGGGTTCCGGCTATGTAAAACAGCGTCCGGCCATTGCATGGCCCCAGAAACTCTCCCCCACTCAGAAAGAATGTCCCCTTCGGGACTGAAACCATGCCCCCATTAGTTTCACAAGCTCTCTTCCATGCATCTGCTAAAGCCTGCATCCATCAATTTATTAATTACAGCAGAGAGAGAAAGAGGGAGAGAGAATTTGTACCTGTTTGTTATCGGTTATTCCATCAGAAACAGCACCAAAACGAGTGACAATAAAATTATTTCTTCGATCACCAGCACTAACGTTCCAAACAGAGAAACACAGGAAAAGAAGAAAAATCCATGGAGAAACCCTGGTGTAGGAATCCATCTTCAACAATGGAGTACTGGTGTAGATACAGAGGTGGGGTGTAGCTAGCTAGTTTATTTGCATTGTAAGTTTATGGAGAAAACTGATGAAATATATTCCTTTAACTAACTAATTATTGCAGAAATATAGTTGGAGACTCCGATTTAGAGGGACTGGAATAATAATGTTGACTAAGCAGGCTTTTACTGGGATTATACCCCGATTGTGCATCTTTTAAATTATGCCAAATAGCAAATAATAATAATAATTTTTTCAAGTTTTTAATTATTTTAATCAATTTTTTAAAATCAATTTATCCATAATCTTACAAAATAATTATAATTTTAGCAAACCTTTTTAATTCGATCAAAATTGGTATAATTTTCTTTGACGCGGCTCCTATGCAGATTGCTTTTCTATTAATAAATTTTTTATCTATTTAAATAATTTTTATACTTCTAACTCAACTCAATTTGTTTTATCATTCTAAAAATAATAATAATAATAAATAAATGTAAAAAGCTCACGTTCTCTTTCAGTTTATTTGAATTTATGGGCGGCAGTTACCATTAGATGAAATCAGACAAAATTAAAATTATTTTATAAAGTTAAGAATAAATTGATAAAAAAATAAAAATAAATAACTGAAAAGACAACAACTTAAGAAGATTAGGGTTTTATGGCCAAATCTATGCGGAAAAAGTCCTGTAACGTTGTGAAGGTCAATTCAAACAACAAAATATGGGGATTTTGTAAATTTTGACCATTTCGAATGATGCATATCTCTTGTGGCACCATGTATTTTGATAACTAAGTATTGCGCGCGTCCAATACACGATCAACAAATATAGTATAGGTACATATTAAGAATTTAGATTATTTAATTTTATGATTAAAATTTGTAATAAAAGTAATCAGTATATAATAAGAGATGTATAAAATTTATAAATATAATAATGTATCCTTTCATTCTCCAAAGTAAGAGTGTTGTTTTATAATAAATGATTACTAGTAATAAAACTTAAATAACTTAATAAGTAATTTTTTTTAAAATTTAACAGTTAATATTTATTTACATTATAAATATATACAATAAATATTCAAGTTCAATCCAATAATCAACAGAACTTTAATGATAGTTTTCAATTTTAATATCTCATTTTAATATATGCGATATTAGTGTAAATTTAAAGATCGATTATGAAAAGATAAAACCATGCAACACATAAAAGAAATACTAGTATAAGCAAATAACCTATCTACACAATTAAATTGCCAACAGTCTCCAGCTTTAATTCAACCAAAATAAAAATACATGAATCGTGTAACTTTGTGTGTGTGTGTGTGTGTTTTTTTTTTTTTTTTTGGCTATTTATTTAGGTAAACATTATGGGGCCAATTCTGCAACATTATACAACAGGAAAAAAATCATGTATCCCTTATATATTCGGTAGTAGCACAGTTCATAACCAACATTTATTTTGTTTACTTAGGAATATCAATTGTGTTATCTTCATCTTCTCTCCTACTTGTGGGCGCCTCTTCTTCATCTGTAATGTCCTTATTCTTACCCCAAAGAACGCAGTACATTCCCACTATGATAGTAACTGCTCCTATCAAGCTGCTATACACACACATACTTCCTTATTAGGGATCATATATATATAATTTAAGTAGGGGAGAAAGGGAGAATAAACAAATCGTGATAGTTAATGCCGGATAAAGATAGAATATTATGTTTTTCAACTTACAATTTAGTATTACAAATTTTCAATTTGAGATTGAGGATGAAATTACTCGAAATTTTCAATTTGAGCTCATTTTTTGTCAGCTCAATGGGAGTCATTTGCTAAGTTGGACACCCCCAAATGAATTCATTTTGTCATTTTGGGGTCCAAATCAACGAAAAGCTCACATTGAGAGATTCAAGTTATGATATCCTAATTTTGCAATTTTTCCGAAGAGAAATTAGTTGATAAGAACAACGCTACTCACCTGCCCAAGTGAAGTCGCTCACCAAAAACAACGGCAGAAAATAGTCCAACAATAACAAGCAGCAATGGACTAAACATCGAAACAAAAACTGGGCCCTTCTTACTAATACACCATGTTTGAAGATAGTATACTAATGCCGATATCACAACCCCCTGCAGTTGTTTTCTTTAATGTTCATAAAATGGTTCGCTTTTTATAGCCCAAAAAAAAAAAAAAAAAAAAAGGCACTTACACAATACAGTATGGCCAAAAGTTGCATGTTCCATCCAATCTTCCATATTGCTGGATCTCTTCCCCAAAATATTGCAAGAAAAGATGATTGTAAAGATGCAAAGAAACATATCAAGACATTGAGAGACAACCGAGCTGGATAGACCTTGTACGCTATGGCCTGGAGTATAAGCCACGCGCTCCATGCTACATAGCTGATGAGAATGAGGAGTGATCCCTTCACCCAGTTTTCGTGTTGTTGCCGGCCTGACCGGTCTTCGCCTGAGATTTCGATTAATGGTCTCTGGGCGGGTGTCGCGAATACTCGCTGGCCTTTCCAGAACGTGAAGATAAGCGATCCAGTGACGCATACAAGTGTTCCCAGCACCTTAGCTTTGCCTCTACGAGTACTGAGCTTCACGCTTTCCATTCTGATAAATATGGATTATTTAATTTGTCGTTAAAGGTAAAATTTTATTTTGTGTTGATAATTTTGGCCTTATTTAATACATAACATTTAATTTTATGAATTTTGATAATAACTTTTAACTTTTAATATTTATCCATTTTATGTTTGATTCATCAAAATTGTAAGAATTTACAACAATGACACGACACTTAATTTTATCTATATCGTAAATAGTTCAAACACCACATTTGCAGTTTTGCACTTTATGGTGAGCTTTTGAAATTCTAGCAAAATTGAATAAAATAAAAAATTATAAATCATTATAACAAAAACTCAAAATTATATTGAGAAGCCCAAAATTAACAAACATAAATAAAAAATTTAACGATAAAGTTTGTGGATCACGAATAATGTGGGGCCAATTTTTTTTAAACCCCATTACAGTTTTATGCCCACCTTGTCAAAATCAATGTATTTTGCACATTTTACTAATTATTTTGAATTTAAATAATTCATTTATCTCTAATGATTGTGTTGGGCTGGATGTTACTGTTCATTTCCAGCCCTAAAAACAATAATATCAAGTCTAATAAACAATAAATTATAAATTAAAATATGTAAGTCTTATAAGTCATATCACTACGGTTAAAATAGTTTTTACTAGCTAATGAACATTAAAACAAGCACAAAATATTAATTTATGTTAGATGGGCAAAAAGTATTTATTATTATAAAAAAAAATGGTATGTCTCATCATTTCCACATAATCGAGAAGATACCTAAGGAGAAGAGCAATGGCAATCGTCAAACTCGGAATGAGGCTGCTCAAGGCACTTGCCACCGTGGGAGAAGTATAGTTGAGACCAGCGTAATATAGATTGAGATGGAGTGTGGTTCCGAAGGATGCAAGAAAGAAAATCTTGGTCGTCGATGAAACCGAGAGAGATGGTCGTTGTTTCCTTCATGGAAATTAAGGTTGTAAGAGATAATTTGATATATGATCAATATTTGCTTCAGAAAGAACACACAGTGAGCGTGAAAGAACATATGATGAATACCTTTCGAGTAGATAAGCAAAAGGAGACAAGAGCAGCATGGCTATTATGTGTCGATACACCACAAAAACCAGCGGATGAAGCCCTTTCTCAAGGCCCACTTTCATCAAGACGTTAGATCCACCGTAAGCCACCTGCACCGTCACCATTGCCATGTAAGAGGCGAAGCTCTTCATGGTCCAGTGCACCCCAGAAGGGCTTCCAAGGATACATATGATTTGTTAGGTACTATGTTATAACATAATGCGTGCAAGTGGAATTCTGTATCAAAAGCAGGGTAAGGTTGATGGACTAATTTGTATTCACACTAAGATTGAAGTGGACACTAGCCATATTTAATTGTGTTATTCTACTTTACAGTATCAATATTTTTTTATATTATAGTGTCACAAAAATATTAAAAATAAAAAAAGGCAATTCACAGACAATTAAACTGGAAGAATCGTGAATGCCTTTCTTGTCCCACTGATAGATTGTTGGGGTTTTTTTCCATGCTATATATATGATACGCCTGGTAGCGTCGTTTTTCCACCAAAAATAATTCGACCAACGATCGGTATGCCCACACTGACCAGAACAGCAGCAAGCAAGATCGTCTCCCAAAGGACTGGCGAGGATTTTTCTAATATTTTGATCTGCCAATAATCACGAAAATCAGTAGCAAAGATTTGTATTTTGAGAATGAAATTGAATAGCGAAAATTAAGAAAAGGATTTTTATCAGATATGTAAAATATTCCGGGTTCAAATTAATTCCATTCTAGCTAACTATTTCAATCATTGATGCAAAATTGACTTTAATTCATGCAAATAAATTAGTTATAACCACCGAAGACGCTTCTGACGCGGTCTTATCTCTCCTTAATTTCTTGATAATCAGGAAGACGCTTCACCAATTATTTCCCTAATCGACTGACAACCCTAGAGACGCTCTATGGATTTAATGAGCCGACAACATTAATAATTAGAGAGACTCAATTCAAAACCGATAAACTCTAACGCAGGATTACCGAATTAAGACTGATCTTCCCTTGATTCTGAAGAATCAATGTACCACTAATTAAATCTAAACCACAATTACGGATGACCGATTTAATTGGCTACTAATTAATTCAGGTCTAATGAATATTTTGAACTACCCAATAGATCCGAAACAATTAACCACAGTAAACACAGAGAATCACAGATACTTGCATAAAATACAGTATACGAACAGATTTGATCTCATAAAATAGAATAGCTAAAGTTTCCTTAATTGTTACCGGAATAAAAGAGTTTAGCTACAACCCATAATAGAATCAAGAAACCAAATAAAAGATAGAAAGATAAAATCGGGCTGCTTCTTGGAGAGAAGAACGGCTGCCTTCTTGGTTTTTTCTTGAAGTAGGTTGAATGATAATGTAAAATATGATCCTAATGGAACCCTAGTTCAACTATATATACAAATCCAATGTTAATGAAGCCCATGGTTACAAGTTTAACTCATATCTTGCTGTCAAATCCCGTAGGAACCCATATGTATGGTGGAATTGGGCCTTTAAATCGATCCTGGGCTGCTAAAAAATATTCTGTTCAGGCCCAACTGGTCGGTATGCCCAGACCGACCGTCTTCCAGTAAATCCCTGCTTGATTTTTTCGGATATTTTGCCCCTTTTTTCTCCAAAGTTGAATATTCTCCTACAATCATGCAACAACCTGAATTAGCTCGAAAATATAGGTGTTGAAGGGATATTGATCATTAAAATTACACCAAAAACTCTCCAAAAAGATGTATCAAATAACCACCATCAACGCCCGCCTATTACAATAGACATACAAATATGGCGTACATACTATGAAATTCTTTAATGTTTTTTGCAAACTTGAGGACGTCATGCTAGAACAATTATATAGCCTGAAATATTGTAAAATAAAAGAAAAACACAAGATATTGATCTCAATCCTCTTTTTCAGGAAAAAAAAAACATCCTACTTTACAATTGATCTTCCTCTATATATAGTTAGTTTTCTTGTTTTATTTGACAGTTAGGTTGCCACCTCATGCTCAAGATGTGTTCCTTTGCATGGCCGCCACCTGTCGTTTATGCAAGCTATCTTGAGATATGAGGTCATTTATCGAGGTCCTATTACCCATCTTATTTTGGATTTCTGTAAAATGACAAAAAAAATTGTCAAGATGGGCGACATGATCCTCCCTCTTGAGGCTTTTGACTAACATATCATCGACATAGACCTCCGTCATGCAACCTAGCTATGCAACGGACGTTTTGTTAACCAACCTTTACTATGTAGCTCCTGTTTTTTTTAACCCAAACGGCATTTGTATGTAATAAAATAGGCCGCAATCATTCATGAACGAAGTGCTCTCCTAATCATTGGTATGTATAGGTATTTGATGATACTTAGACGTATCCAGGAAACTTATTATCTTTTGTCCTGCCATGACATTGACAAGGATCTATGTGAGACATTAGAAAACTATCTTTTGGACATATTTTATTGAGGTCCGTAAAATCAATGCAGACTCACCAAGTTCCATTAGGCCTGCTGACTAGAACAAGATTAGCGACCCAATTAACTTCCCTCACTAGATGATTCATTACAGAGTTTTAAATTTCCTTCTCGAGTGCCTCGTGTTTTTCAGGGCTATATTTTCTTTGCTTCCGAGGGCTATATTTTCTTTGCTTCTGATAAACAGGTGGGGCTCCTGGGTTGATATTTTACTGATGACATGCATCCATTAGATCTATCCCTATCATGTATGTGTGCGACCAGGCAAATACATTTGAGTTTTGTTGTAATGGGTGCAATAGTTAGGATCGGTTTGGTTCCCTCAGCTCAACTCCGATGGGCACTTTCAGTTATGAGTGTTGGACGTCTTTGAATTCCTCTATAAGGAGAACTCGCCTCTTATGTTTTTCTTGTCGAGGACCAACCTTGACCTCATTTAGGTAATTTGCCTTCGCACTATCCGGGGCCAAATGTTACATGAGTTATGTCACCGACACAAGGTTGTGTGGTAACTTCCAACATTTTCTTATCAACTACGTGCCGACTCAACATGTTCAATTCGGCTGACCTTGTTCCGAGAGAGCATTCTCTCGCCTTCAGCTGACTTCCTCGAATTGTAATGGGTCCATCCTCCGACATGAACTTCAAGCAATAATGGTAGATTGAGATTATCATTTTGAATTAACTAAGGAAAGGCCTCCCCAAAATACAGTTGTACACTCATTCCATGAACTCGTGGAAAGATTTAGGGCCTTGGAGATGGATCGACCACCAGAATATCATTTTGCGATATAGTTAGTATATGGATTGCTGTTATCAAACATTGCATCACCAAACATATTTTCTCTTTCTTTAACCAATTTGTTAAATTGATCAACATATTTTTTCAGGGATTTCGACCTCCCTTGCATGATTGTGGCTAATATTTCTTTTGGGGAAATTTTGGTTTTTGCTCCCATGAAATTTGCCTGAAAATGGTCGCGAGCTGTGGCGAGGACTTTATGTATCCATTGGGTAAGCCTCGGAACCATCTTTGGGCTCGATCTCCAAGGGTCAATAGAAAGGTTTTGCACAAAATAGCATTGAATGGAGATCACAATACATCCAAGACAAATATTTATTCAAATAGGTGGTGGGATATATGTTCCCATCGTATGCCCTTATCTGCAGATATTTTATGTCAATCGGAATGGGAGACACCATCGATGAAGAGTGAGTTTATGACATGTGGCCAGGTTCGTGATTTCGGCTTCTTCTCTTGTTTGAGGAAAATATGTTGATCCCTCAACTGCATAATTTCTTCATTCACTTCGAGAGGTCTACCATGTCATTTCGTGGGATGGGGGAGTTCTGGGATATGGTCTAGTGGATTCAGGCTTGGTTCAGCTCGCCAGGTGAGATGAGGTAAGGAAACATGACTTTGCCAGAATATCATCCTGTTTCCCACTCTTATGGTTTTGCCTGATGATTCCTCAACAACCACGAGGAGTGATCATCTTGCTTGATGGATGACTTTGATTGACTCGCAGCTCTCGAGGTTGCCATCTCAAATTTTTGAAACTCATTACGATATGAGAGGGCCTCTTGACCAAATTCTTTTTATCTTTTGATTGTACTTGTGGCCTCAGACCTCTGCTTGCTTTAACGCCGATTAGTCGGATTTTTCTATATCTGATAGGTTGTCTCCTCAGCCGTAGTGGTTGAGCTTCAACATATTTCCCTTTTTTCACATGTGTAAGTTGTCGTGTTAGGGCATCAATGGGGCGACGTAAAAGGTAGGATCGGGATGCTTGGTAACAGGTCCGTCTACGTGGGGTGCCCCTACCTGCGTCCTAGGGGATTTTTCCATTTGAAACCCCTCATTCTAGCACCAATTAACATGGTCATCTTCGCCACCATCCTTGCATACAACACTTGTTCACCTTCTCCCACTTCTTCATTATTAGATCTTCTATGAAATTCCCAAATTTCTTAGTGAAGAACTCTCTAGCTTCCTTTCCAGATGTAGGGTAGCCCTTGGAGTATGTTAAGGAGATCGTCCTATTATCTTGGGGCACTTCTTCTCCTTCACCTCCATTAATTGAGCTCAATGTTCCTTCCTTATTGATGATCAAATTCCAGCTCAACATTTCTTCTAGTTTGTTTATAAGCGCATGACACTGTGCCGCCAAATCGTAAGATGGAAGACTGCACACCACCAACATGTGAACGGAAAGCCCCACCGCCTCCAAACAAAGAAGGGCGGTGAGCCATTGCAGCATGCAGCGGCATCAGTATCGGTGTTAGCATCAACATACAGATAAATCCACCCACTGCCACGAGTTGAATTGGAGAAAATGACATATCAACATAAGAATTATAGATGATCAACAAGATTGGCAGCAGCACCCCACCACTGCCTCTCCTCTGGAGTATGGCAGATAAGCCCATTGCAAGATGTCACTGAAAGCCCTCACAGAAACAGTGCTCACAACCTTGTTGACGCCCAGCAGCTCCGCAATTTGATTTTCTTGGAAGAACTGGAGGTTGACCACCGAACTTTTCATAAGCTCCGACAACAATGTGGTCTGATTGTCGATTCTGCCTCCGAACAAGAAGGTATCACTCTCCACACACCACAAACATGTTGTCATTTCGTTGGCAAGTTCATTCACTAGAGAAGGAGGCAGAGAGAGTGTGAAGTCCTTTAATATTTTTTCTACTTAGGGACGTCGTGCTAGAATGATAATGTGGCCGGAAATATTCAAAAATAAAATAAAAACACAATATATTAATCTTTTTTTTTTAAAATAAAAATTCCTTCTTTACAATTGATCTCCCTCTATTTGTAGTTAATTTTCATATTTTATGTTGATGGTTAAGTTGCCACCTTGCTCAAGATGTGTTGCTTTACATAAGCGTCATTTATCATTCATGCAGGCTATCTTTGGAAGGCTATCTTTGGAAGGTCCTATTACACTATACTGTAGGGGATTGGGAACCGATATTTTTTAGTTGATTTGGTCGGCTCAAGGTTTGATCAGTTCATAGGGAGCACCAGGTCATTGTATTGTGTTCAATTGACTTGGTCAACGCTAAGTCGAGCATCAGGTCATTATTTTTTACTACGTCAAGCATCAGTCCATCATTCTTGACTTGGTCAACATCATGTCATCTTGTCCATCCACACATACTAATACTAATGCTACTTTGAATAAGAACAATTTATTGGGATTGTGGCCCAATAATGGGGCCACATTTGTTTAGATTTCGTGTCTTATTTTTAACTTTATATCTTATTTAGACTTTGTGAATTGTTTGAACTTCGTACCTTACCTGAATTTTGTGTTTTATGAACTTGTGTCATTCTCGAATTTTGTGTCTTCTTGCTTGGTGCATTATTAATCGTGCTCTAACTTTGTGTTCTTTGTCATGTGGAATTAGTCATAATAAAATTTTCATGGTTTTTATGTAAACTGATTGTGAACTAGTGTTGAACCAGAAGTGGAGATTGTTGAATTTTGGCCCAATAATAGGCTCTATGATCCAATTAATTAGGTTAAAGTGAAATTAGATATAAGCTTAGAATTTAATAGGATGTGTGTTAAAATGAGACTAGATATAGGTTTAAGGTTTAACAAGAAGAGGAACTCTGATTAAGTGTGCTCACTCTTGGGCCAAAATCCCAACAAAACCTTATAAATTAAGAATGGAGGTTGAGAGATGACGCACTTCGGACATGTGTAGCTTCTAAGGGAAGAGAAACGAGAAGAGGCACAGAGATTACAAAGAGAGGGGAAGAAGACTAATTTTTCTAATTTCTGCCATGATACTCCCCTGTTTTATAATTTAAAAATTAATAAATTAATTATTTGAGTAATATACAACTATTCATATTTTGATTAACTACATTAAAGTACAATTTAATGTATTTTATTAATTTTCACTTTTTTTATCTCTTTATTTATTTGTTATTTTATTGTTTCAACAAATCTGACTCAAAAAACATTATCATGGTAAGGGTAATATTGAAATTTCAATTAATAAATATCTTTATTTTTTGAAATATGACAATTTGTTTAGATTAAAAAAAATATAAACAAAACACTTTGTTTCAGATTGAGGGAGGACATAATTTACGTCCGGTACTATGGGCTTTTAAGGATTATATGTCACGAACTTTAATGCCTTATAACTTCATTATATTGGGCTCATTGCCTAATTTCTTTCAATTTATTGTATTGGATCCATTCTCGGCTATTAGCCCATCACAGCCTCCTACTGGTGGACTCCTAGCTCAACTACGATCGGACCTTTACTTTTTCACGTTATTTATTTTAAATTTAATTTATCATACAAAACAAATTTAATTTAATTTTAAAATTATTTTTATATCTCCTTTCTCCCAATAACATCACAAACCCTAAAATTTGAAATATTTAGTAATAGAAAAGCAAAATAAGCAGGAGAAATCATTTGAAATTGATAATATTCCTTCCCTCTTGTTATTTTCGTCTTTTTTAATGATAACTTTAAGGATATCATTGATTTTTATGTCTAATTCTGAAAATATTAATCAATATTACTATTAATCATTTTATTTAAATTGAATAAGATCCTATAATTTTTAGTATGTTTTATTTTTTATTTATAAGATTGATAATTGCTAACTAATATATTTTACATAATAATTTTTTCATGTAATTTAGTAATGTTTAATTATTACTTAAATTGATGTCAATAAAAAATATATACAATTATCATATTCAAAAATATAAAATATTGGTTGTGTAGTCTCATAATTCTAATATATATTATTTTTTATGTGAAAGATTGATAATTGTCATATTTATGGTAGAAATTCATATTTAAATATATGATGATGAAATATATGATACTACAATGCATATTAGAAAATATTTGACGAAATGAGGTACTTAAAATATCGCTGACACTTTATAATTTATTATTGTAATTCAAAAATTTAATAGCTGATACTTTATAATTAAAAAATCTTCGGATACAATTAAAAAAATTTAGATGTGAGATGTAATTAAACTTAAATCTATATAAAAAATTAGGTGCAGATTTTTGTATTAGTAATTCATGTTATCAATTGTACATTGTGGTTTCAAAAAGAAATATTATCTTAGTATTTGGGATTAAAAAATATTATATTAAAAATGTGATTAAATCATCAAATATTAATTTTAAAAATTACTTTGAAAAAGATATTTTCTTTCTTCATATATTTAATAAATATAAAATAAATGATCAAGATGCTACGTTAAACTTCCCACCTACAAACATGTGTTTTTGTTCAAAAGAAAAAAATCAACGGTAATTAACGTTTGATTGGGTACCGACGTACCGTAACACTGGAGACATAATTTGCGAGAAGAGAAGTGGCGGTTACGGTGATGAAGGCTACACTTTGAGTAAAATAATGCTACTAATTACTATACCATATGGTAAGAGGACAGCTCAGAGCATAGATCTCAAACCGGATTCCAGCGATGCACATTTGCCTTTTGGACTCTCTCACTCTCTCTCTCTCCACTTCACTCTCTCTTTCTCTCACTCCACTCCGCTTACGACTGCAAAACTACTCCCCTCTTCCTGTCGCCATCATCCCACCCTTCCCCACCACCACCATTTTCAAACTTTGGTTAATTTTTTTACCCTGGTTTACAGAAACTAAGAAATCCAATCAATCATCTTTGAGAAGGAGAGGCCGGGCGCTGACTTTTCAGAAGTTAATCTACTCTGTATCGACGAAGATAATCGAAGCAAGTATCGGAGTTTGGGATTTAGTTTCCAGATAGAACCAGGCCAGTTCAGCTCTCAGTTCAATTTGTACTGTGTGCAAATGAACATGGCCGCTTAAGTGGATAATTGAACTGTATGTCTTTATAATTGAATTTATGCGTAGTTGTGATACATGGTTTCATCGAATATGCGTGCTAAACTGGATGTGCATGTCGCTTTTAGTATGTGAAAGGTTTTTTGTAACTTTTTATCGCTCTGCATTGCTTGTAATTTTGAAGGCTATTCTTACTGTTTAGTTCTTAACTTAAAACAAAGAATTATTCTGTTGAGCAGATTTAGGTGAGTGTCTAATTTGCCCGCTTAGCCGATAAGTTAGAAAAGGGCGTGGAGAAAACTTGCTTTCTGGAATTTGAATGTGCTTAGTCACTTAAAAGTCTTGAGATGGAGCTAATACTTCAAATGCACTAATTGCAGGAAATTTTTCACATGCATGAGTTGACTGTTCTATGAGGTTGCGGATTGAGTTTTATGATTTGAAAGGATAAGTGGGATGACGCCAGAAGAATCTGGTTTGCTGATTGGTTGATTTAATTGATCGTAATGAGCAGAGAGAAAAATTGGTCTAATAGAGCCTTGACTTGTTGACGTGTTGATTAAAATTGACACTTTCTTTCATCTGATGGTCATGCTTCTACTGAAAAGTCAATATCATATCTGCTGTTGCATTTTGTGTGGATATCTTTGGGTGTATGTGCTCTCTCACAGCTTGGAGTGGACTGAAGAACAGACCTCGTTTGATGAAGTATCAGATCATGATATTTCACTATTAAGTAGCGGAGCTCAATTTAATGCTACCACAAGGTTTCGAGAATTAGTATTTCCGAACCTGGTAAATGCTTTTGTTACTTGTGAGGACTTAAAGGGTGTTGGATCATTTGATACTACCTGTCTGCTCAAATCAAACCTGCATACGATTTCTGATATTTATGTATTTGGTGCTGGAAACTTGGAGATACTCCCGAATGTAGAAATTGTTTGTCCAATAGAAGGATGTACAATAAGTTTCAATTTATCTGGCAATGTTAAAGTTGGTCAAAATGCAGCTGTAGTTGCTGGCACTGTTGTTTTTGATGCTGCCAGTATGACTATGGAGCCTAATTCTTCTTTGAATACTTCATCACTGGGTGGAATACCACCTGCTCAGACTAGTGGAACACCTGTTGGCTATGATGGAGCCGGTGGAGGGCATGGTGGACGTGGTGCTTCCTGTTTGAAAACTAATCTCTCAAATTTTTGGGGTGGTGATGTTTATTCATGGACTACCTTGTCACGTCCATGGGCTTATGGTAGCAAGGGTGGCGGCACATCTGATAACCACAAATTTGGGGGAAATGGTGGTGGGCGCGTCTTACTTGACATAAAGGATTTTCTCTATTTAAATGGATCTGTATCTGCAGAAGGTGGGGATGGAGGATCACTAGGGGGTGGAGGATCTGGTGGAAGTATCATCGTACGAGCTCAGAAGCTGTGAGTAAACTCCTGAGTGAACTGGGTATAAATATAATGCTGCTTATCTCTGAAAATGAAAAAAACAAACTGAAACCTGAAAAATATGTTGAATATATTTGAACAAACACCAAATTTGTCTCAGAGCAGCCTTCAAAAATGATTAATTTTTTTACAAATGAAGTTAATGTCAATTTTTTTATCTGGTCATTGATCGACGTGCATTACAATAGGTATTCCTTTGTGGTTTTTAATTCCTTTTGAATGCTCTTACAACTTCGGTTTTTCAGTAATGTGGTTTACTGGACAGGAGGGGCTTTGGTGTCATAAATGCAGCTGGTGGGAAGGGATGGGGTGGAGGTGGAGGTGGAAGGATATCTATGAAATGCTATAGCAAGCAAGAAGATGTAAAAGTCATAGTGCATGGTTTGTACTGTTCTACTTACCTTATATTTCGTGTTATAGACCCCATAGCAAAGTTCATTGCCAAATGTTTTATCCTTCTGTGAGGTCATTTCTAACTTTTATACTACATTCTCATGGTAATTTCTTCAAATTAAGTGGGCTTCATATAGGGAAATATATAAATGTGTCAGCCATCTACATAGTATTACTGGTAATATTGCAGTGTTCATATCTGTGTTAAATATCCTGCTGCTTCACGCTCTTTTTATTATGTTGGGCAATTGGCATGCCCTATCTTGCATCTGGGTCCATCTCTTTTACCTTTCACTATCCATTAAATCAGAATTAGATTATTAAAAAAAAAAAAAAAAAAAAAAATTCTACACTCACATAAATTCTTTAATTGATGGTTTCAGTTTGAAACTAGTTATCACGAGCACTTTCTTATTTAGAGTGTAGATTTTAACGCTACCCATGACAACGATGAAGCTACCTTACTGTCACGAAATTGGGCCTCTTTGTCCATTTTTGTACTTGGACTTTGAGAGGTTTATACCTTGTCAAGCCCAATTTTCAAGTCCAAACACTTGTAGTCCATTGTACATAGAATTCTCTAGAATATTGTGGTATAAAGTAGGCGTATTCTAGAGAGTGTGTAGAACTCTCCAGTGTGTAGTAGCTTGTAGAGAATTCTGGAGACTTAATCTCCACTATAGGATCAAATCAATCACCACCGGCCGTTGAGGAGGTGGAGTAGTATAAATAGGGCCATATACTTCTTTTGTAAGTTCCATCAAGTGAGTTTGAGTGAATATATAAATAGGGCCTTATACTTCTTTTGTGAGTTCCATCAAGTGATTTTGAGTGAATATAGCTTTCTTGCAAACACTTGTATTCCTTACTTTCTTACCAACACTTTTGCACACACTTCACTTATGAGGGAGGCTGACTTAGAAGGCCTACAATGACCATAAATAAGCTTTTATAGGTTTTTTGAAAACTTAAAAAAATGAATATTCAAAATAAATGATTGCAATGATTTTAGCTTGACGATGACATAAAAAGCTTCACAAGATACTAAATAATATACTTTTGTTGACTTAATTATAGAAAAAGCATTGCTTCAATGTGTGCTAATGGGGTGCTTCGTTTGCACCAAATGTTTAAGCAATGTGGTTTGCTTCTCCTATAAGCCATCTTTTTTTTTTTTTTTTTTTTTTTTTTTTTACTTCTCCCAGACCACATCCAAACACATTACCATTTTCTAACATACTTTTTTACACAAATCATTTTTTTCAAATTCCTTCTCCCAAACATCTCCCTTAGAAACTCTTCCCTCAAAGGCCTCTGGCATCCAAACAGAGGCTCATCTTTTTGTAAAGTTTTGTACATTGACAAGTTTGCCAAGGAAAATAAGTATTGTGAATGTATCTATACCTTGACCCCCTATCCCCAACCAAAAACAAAAAAGTAAAAGAAAAAAAGAGTCACAAAGAAATGAGTATACTTGAACATTTGTACGTGTTTGTTTCTTAAAAAATTTCAGCATTCCTGGTAAGAGTTCTTTCCTTATATACTAAAAGTTCTTGATGCTAATTGTTGACTATTAGTTTATAGAAGAATTCACTCCAAGCTATTAATATTTTCCTTATAGATGCTGAACTCAATCCTGTATTGAGTAAAATGCACAAATTTGATTCCATTCATACTTGTATGCTATCAGATCCTTTTGTGTTACATCCATTTCAACCGTAATATTATAGTTTATTCCTTTTTCATAAATGGAGGTCATGCAAACAAAATTAGTTTGAATGCAGAATTTGTACACACAACATTAGAAGTTGCCCACAAGTTCAAACATATTAACCATACTTTATATTCAGCATCTTTGCAAGGGCTAACATGTATATCATCTGTCTGATATATGGCAGGTGGATTAAGTATTGGCTGTTCCTGGAATTCTGGGGCAGCTGGTACTTACTTTGATGCATCTGTGTTGAGTTTACGAGTTGACAATGACAATGTAACAACAGAAACAGAAACTCCATTACTAGATTTCTCTACTAGCCCACTGTGGACAAATGTTTACGTGGAGAACAATGCAAAAGTTTTAGTGCCTCTTCTTTGGACAAGAGTTCAGGTCTGCAATCATCCCCTTCTTTTTTGGATATAAAAGTTTGGCATGTATGTGTTTATTAAGAAATATAAAGGTTTGGCATGTATGTGTTTATTAAGAAGTAATCCCCTATCAAATGTTCACGCTGACAACAATAGTCATGCACATTCATGTATACTCGTGTGTGTGAAATTCCTCATATTTGAGACATTCTACTTTGGAAATTCTAGTCTGTAAAATTGTCTGGTCTCTAATCATCAGTTCAATTGTTGGGAACCAAACCATGATATCAAGCTGTTATTAAAATGTTACGAGAGAAATCAACTCTTATGTTATACATAATGCAAGTATGCAGCATAGGAGCGACCCCTTTTTATAGTGGTACTTAAATATGATCTTATTTATTTTCCCTATTCAATTCTAAACAAGTTGAGGCTGCTGGATGGAAGATATTTTGTCATTTTTCATTTTGGTGTTGAATCCCCACATAGTGGGATAAACACTTTGTTTTTTTTGTTGTCCTATGTTGGTGGACCAACAGTGTCAGATATTTTCTTAAGAGAGAGTATATGTTGAATTTGAGAATGTGATTGAATATGAACAATATAATTCATGTGATTTGTCTTTTAAAATAAGATTGTGATTGATTTTTTTTTTGTGAATAGTGTTCTTAAAGTTGTTTGTGAATTGTTAATGTATGGAACATTTATGTATTCCTATATTTAAAATATTTATAATGTATATATACAAATAAATATATAAATATACGCATAACTGCTTATAAAATACATACATTTATGTATAAATATATATGTATTTATTTATAAGTATATAGATATAGATATAAATATATATGTTTACATGTATAAGTTGTGGTTTGGGTTGCATTGCAACAATGACAAATTTGACTAGTTTTTTCGTGAAATAGTAGTGGAAATATCGTTTTGTCCCTTTTGTCTTTCAAGTAGTGTAGAAACTAGTAAGCCAAATAAGAATTTCCTAGATATCCTTTATGAAATTTTTCCACAAGCATTGCTTAGAAATTTCTATTTGAAAATTTATGTGTGTATATATTATGTTTTAAAGTTTCTCACAGGCAATCACAGCTTATGTCTTCTGTATAATGCACTTAGGCTCATTTATCAAACATGAAAAAACTTAAATGGTCCTTTTCATTGTTATATTCTTTTTCGCTGATAATAAGAGCAAAAGAAAGAAATAAATTGCTTAACCAGGACAGAATTCCTCTGTTTTTCTATCAGATTGAAGGCCATCATTGGCACTGTTTCTTCATTAGTGTAGCTTCCAAATTCCTCTGTTTTTCTCCATGTATTTATCACTTTTTTTCCCAGGACCATGTGGTCTTCATTTCAGTCCAGTCAGAAAGAGGACAGATTCTGCCAAATCTGCCACTTCATGATTTCACCACAGAATAACCTTCTATTTTTACGCCAATTAAGAAATATATATTAGCCACTTCTTAGCACCTTCACTAGGATGTTATGGTATCCACTTCCTATAGTAAAAGGACCTCTTTTATGAAATAAAGTTACATTTAGCTTCTCATTTTGCTTACATATAATTTTATCTAAGTTTAAATTAGTTGAGATGCATAATTTGATTTTGGCATATTGTGTTGATTATATGTAAAGTCATCAAAGTCCTGATTGTATTAAAATACTTATGTGATGTGATGCTGATTATTTAATCATTTTACCATGCAATATTCGCTAGTGATGTGCTTGCAGATTCAGATCCAAGCATTAGCTCTGTTAAATATCCATCTGTGCATCTGATAGTATAATCAATTTAAACTATACTGAGAGTCTTTACTTTCTCTTTTTTATCATCTGTTAGCATATTAATTCCTTGGGAAGTCAACATTCTTATAATCTGTACTTGTCGGAATAAATTATACTCCTATACAATGTATACATATTTAAAGATCCAATTTTTTATGTGAGCATATAAACTATATGTATACCTAAGGGCACATCAGAAATGGTTTGTATAATGCAAACACATACATCCCTTGTATTTGGAAGCCATTGAGATCATCTAAGACAGCCAGTTGGTGGCCAAGGTGCACCCTCAATAGCAATTTTACATCCCTTGTCTTTGAAAGCCATTGAGATTATCTAAGACAGCCAGTTGGTGGCCAAGGTGCACGCTCAATAGCAATAATAATGCATATCGAGTTGCAACAAATGGCATTTGCAAGTTCTGAAATTTCTTGTGCTTTTTGAAATTATAGAACTTGAGCAATTCTGAAGCAATTTACTGACTGTTGCACAGTCTCCACACTATTCTAGTATTCTTTTATTTGCTGCTTAGTGTTTCTAGTAAGAGTTCCTAACATGTAGTGCTTGTAGATTTATTTAATCTCTTCATTAAAATGTTCTAGTTGCTAAATTAGCTGTTTAAATATGTGAATTCCTAGCTTTCTTTATCTTTGCTGGGGATGACGCTTGATTTTTTAATTTTTTATTTCACTTTGAAGGTGAGAGGCCAGATAAGCTTGTATTCAAGAAGCAGCATTATTTTTGGGTTATCCGAGTTTCCCGTCTCAGAATTTGAACTAGTTGGGGAGGAACTTTTGATCAGTGATTCCGTTATAAAGGTAGAAAAGCTTGCTTAATGGTATTTACGTTTTTCTAAATGTCTCTAATTCTAGTTATTGTCTAATTTTGGAAACATGAGCTCTATACTTGATTTTTTGCTTGTGAGCATATTTCTAACCGTGCTTCTATATAACCATAAAATTGTCAAGGAGACTTAAGCTTACTTACAAGGGGAAATCATTGAACATGTGAAATTTAGGCATCCCTCAATTAAACTAGAAAAATTTGATTTGATGTTCTCCCAGTCCATTAAGTGATATCTTGACTTAATTTTGGAATTACTGGGACCATGAACTTGCCCTGATCTCATTATTTTAGACTTATCTCAACCATAAGTCACAATATGTTTCGGTTGACAATATTTTGGTCATATGTCCCTAAGAGTCAATTTATGGGTCTGGTGAAGTTGTTAGTTTCTACTCAACAAGCTAGATGAATCAAATATTTTTCTAATACCTTGCAAACTGATTGCTTTTGTTTTTTATTGCAAATTTAAGTTGGAAAGAATGATTTAAAGAATGTCATACGAGCAGATCCGAGTAGAGTGGAATCCTTTTTCCTATTTTCTTTTTATTATTGCATAGCTTGCATTATAGATGAATGAAATATTTTTCTAATACCTTGCAAACTGATTGCTTTTGTTTTTTATTGCAAATTTAAGTTGGAAAGAATGATTTAAAGAATGTCATACGAGCAGATCCGAGTAGAGTGGAATCCTTTTTCCTATTTCCTTTTTATTATTGCATAGCTTGCATTATAGAAGCGCATGGATTTATTTTATTCTTAGGGAGTATTAATGAGAAAAAAGTCAAAACAATGAGTTATATATTATAAATCTTCTGGAAAAGAAAATTCATGTATCCTCTTAACATTTGGCTGGAAGGATGCAAAATGGTTTTTAAACATTTGTAGGAGTCAGACCTGACCTTAATCTGCCCTTCTTTTCTCAAGAGACAACAATTAAGTCCTATTTAGGAGCTGACTAACAAAGTGGCACATACCAAAAATATCTATGTTTAGACATATGTTTAATCTTTCTCTTAGTATCAATGTGAAGTATGCAAGTTGCTTATTATGTATTTAATTGTTCTTCAAAATAAAAAAAAACAAGATTGTTAGTAGAAAGCATTGTTGACAATCCTTCATTAGATAAAAGTCAATGAAGACACACAGGGAAATGCACACAATACATTAAACTAAAGAAACAATTAAAATTTCTAACTTGAAACATCAAATTCAACTAATAGAAAGGGATATTCAGCCCTTTTGCAACACCCGTGTACCACACCCATCATTGGAAGACTGTGCTATGGTCTATGTTTCATTGGCTATGCAATGGTTTATGTGTCATTGGCGAGCTCCTACTTATTCGTTAGCTTAATGCTTAAGCATTTGGGCTAGTTAGCTAGACAAGATGAATCTGGGTGGAGAATTGGACCCAGACCTTGATGAACCTCAAAGGATATGTAAAAATAACATGACTCACACTATGGCAGTTTTTAACATTTGTAAAATGTCCAATGTCTGTGGTGCACTTGACATAATGTGGAATAACATCCATATGTTGGGCCTCGGGTTGAATTTGACATAATGTGGAGTAACGTCCATATGTCGGGCCTTAGGCTAGTGTGGAAGATTGTTGATCCACACCCTATTATTAGGCCCCACATAATGTAGAGTGTTGCAAATTTAAATCTTTTCAGGAAACATAAATAATGGTGCCTATTATTTTAAGAGACTTTATCATACTGCTAGTGTTTGATCATCCGAAATGAATGTCTTAAGAGAGGGATAATGATTATACCTCAGGAATTGTGTTAGATGAAGGAAATAGGTTATGTCAATATAGCTATGACAAAGATTGGGACAGAGGCATTGAGAAATTGTTAAACTAATGATGAATAGGGTGAGAATGGTATAGGAAATGCAAATATGAGAATGATGATAATCAAGCGGGTAAAAATAACCATGTAGATGACTGAATGATGTCGAAAGCTGACGAGGAGGATGAACCAGGGATTGTGAAAGCTTGAACGTGTGTAGAAACAAACAAATACAAAGGTGTATGCATACGGTTATGCATGCATGCGCATACATATGTGCGAATATGAGTCGATGGCGGTACTGAAGATATTTAGTTGGAGTTTATATTCGGAAGTGCTCATGCACTTGCAAAAAACTGTTTGTACTTGTATGCTGTCACATGAATTATCTCCAACTAATCTCTCCATTATTTATGTATGCCATGTATAATCTCTGATTCAGTAATTAAAATCTTTACATGTATATAATAGGAGTGCTCAAATAATTACTGAAAATGCTTATACATTTGCACTAAGAACTCTCAACTCATGTGGCTTCTTGAGTTAAAATTGTTTGACTTTATTTTAATTATTTTGTGGTGAAAAAATTCTCATTGTAGCATGACCTGTTCATTGAATTTCTGATCACTTGCATACCTTCAAAATTAATCTGTTATTTACTTAATTTACGCATCTAGTGCTTGAAATGCCTTTTTTATTTTGAAGATGACCTTGTAGTTTCAAGCTTTTATTTTAACCCTTTTAGATGTGTGGTACACTAGCTGTGGACAAACATGATTTGTTGTGCTCATTTTCATCAGTCTAACTATGAGTAATAGCTTAAAGTTCAAGAATTATGGAGGAAAATTGATGTTGCTACACATATAAGAGCAGAAACCAAATGATATTGTCTCTAATGTTTTGTATGACCTATTCCATAACGATGATCTCTGCCCTAATTGTTGGTTCATTTGTACAATCTTTAATCAATAATCAATGATATTCAGACTCCAGACTCTATTATACAGTCGCCTGTATCTGATATTTGTGTTTTATGTGATTTAGGTGTATGGAGCTTTTAGAGTATCTGTCAAAATGTTACTAATGTTGAACTCCCATATCCATGTTGATGGTGGAGGAAATGCTGATGTTGCTACATCTATCCTGGAAGTCAGAAATCTTGTAGTTCTTAAGGTGATAACAAAATGGCTTCTTAATGAACTGAAAATGTTGTCTGTTCTATAATTCTTTTTTATGTTTCTTAATCACGTGCCTCTATTTCACTACATCATTCTTTTGGTGGCAGGACAACTCTGTGATCAGTTCAAATGCAAACTTGGCACTATATGGGCAAGGTCTTTTAAAATTGACTGGTCAGGGTGATGCAATCAAAGGCCAGAGACTTTCACTGTCATTATTTTATAATATTACTGTAAGTTGTCAACTGAAGAAACGAGTTATCTTCTTTCTGTCTGCTCTGCTTTTGCATGTGTTTTTACATTATTGATGTTACACTAATTATGGTCTACAACTAAGAAGTTGCTGCCCTTGTAGCACTTGTGACGTTGTAATTGAGATTTACCTTTCTTCTTTAGTAGAATATACCTGTTGTCCTAGAAATCGTTCAGTAGAAAGTCTAGAGCATTCCTATATCTTTTTTTCCCCTGGGGTGCAGCTTCTTTGTTGTGTTTGCTGATTATCTATCTTTTTTTCCTCGATGAACCTTCAGCAACTTTCTTACATCTGAAAACTTTTCATGTGTTAGGTCGGCCCAGGCTCTTTACTTCAAGCTCCCTTGGATGATGATGAAAGTAGAAACTTGTAAGTAAATTGAACAAATGTAATATTTTTCTATGTAATGATTTCTTTTGGATTTATATTGGCAAATGACCCCATCTCTGCTTGCCTGAAACAGGGCCACTAAATCTCTTTGTGAGAGTACAACATGCCCAATAGATCTGATAACTCCACCAGATGATTGCCATGTTAATTATACTCTATCCTTCTCTATGCAAGTAAGTTAGATATCTTGTACTGACTACTGCGTCTTTAGTCCTCTTTGAATACAAATATACTTTCGAGTTCATATATCTATCAACCAAATACCGAATGACTTCCCATCAAGTGTCTTTCTTTTGGATCAACTGTTTTGCACCATGTATATAATCATGTAATGGAGGGGACATCTGGAGAAACTATGTTATTTATGCTACATATGACAAAGTCATCAAGGGCTGAAATTATCCATGCTCAGCCTCTTTTTTTTTTTTTTTTTTTTTTTTTTTGCGACTATGCTTTCTACGAACCAGTATCATATAAACAATACTTTCAAAAAATATACTTCAAGATGCATAAGCATCCGCACTTTTTTCATGAAATTTATTATCTTTTGTCTTCCTGTATTCCTTGCCTTCTTCTCTGAACACAGTCAGTTGAATTGTTGTGAATGTTATTCGTTATACAAATCTTTTCAACCATGCTGACTGTTGTCTCTTGGACAGATTTGTCGTGTTGAGGATATTCTGGTGACTGGAGTTATTAAGGGAAGTGTTGTTCACATCCACAGAGCAAGAAATGTTATTGTTGATGCTGATGGTGTGATAACTGCATCAGAGTTAGGTATATATCTTGTACAATCTTTTGAGGGCAGTAGTAGATCAATGCTGATGCCTGCTTTTTAAATTTAATGCTTCCCATGCACTGAACCCCTTAGGTTTATGAGTCCATAACATTTTCTTTTTCAACTAAGGCTTCTACATTTGAGGTAGAGATTTGTGTTACTCTAATGATATGCTGTCCAGGTTGTAAGACTGGTATTGGTAAGGGAAATTACTCAAATGGAGCTGGTAGTGGTGCTGGACATGGAGGTAGAGGAGGATCTGGGTTTTTCAATGGGATCCTGAGTGAAGGAGGTCAGAGGTATGGCAGTGCGGATCTTCCTTGCGAGTTGGGTAGTGGAACTGAGGGTCATAATCAGTCTGACGGATATGTAGCTGGTGGTGGATTAATAGGTTAGCATTTTAACCAGATTTCAAATTTTAGTTTTCCAAGAAATGAGTGGCATGTCTTTTCTTGTCATAATTTATGTGTTGACAAAGAATTATCTATTATTGCTAATCAAAATTATCTTCCATGGAATTATTTCTGTGCTGAAATTAAAATTTCATTATTAATTGTTGCATCTCGTTGTCTCTCCTTAATCGATTTGACTTGAAGGTTTTATGTTTCTTCTGTTTAATAACTTCTAAAGATGCAAAAATATCATAGATATCTTAAGTAATGTGATTTTGATATGCATGAGAGACCTTCTAAATGCTCTAGTATGTTTGATCATGTAACTGAAGTATAACAACTTATATTCCTAATTCATGCTTTATGCTAGTGATTGGATCCAGGCATTGGCCACTCGTACGACTCGATAATTATGGGTTTGTCAGCGCTGATGGTCAAAGTTGCCATACACCAACTCGTAACAGTAATGGGACTCTGATAGGTGGATTTGGTGGAGGTTCTGGCGGCACCATCCTTCTTTTTGTTCAAGCTCTTGCACTTGCAGAAAACTCCACCTTATCTGTTGTTGGAGGCTATGGTGGCTTGTTGGGGGGTGGGGGCGGTGGGGGTGGAAGAATTCATTTCCATTGGTCTAAGATAGCAGGTGGAGAGGAGTATGTTCCACTTGCATTTGTTGATGGTGCTATCAACTTCAGGTACATTAATATTTATGATTTATCATGGATGTTTAATTTAACAACCATGATTCTAGAGAGCACTTACATCTAGTTGATTGACATTATACTTCAAAACATTTCATCTGGAATCTCAAATAGTTTGGTTTTCTTGAATTGCTTTCACAATATTTTTCTCTTTTTGTTTTTTTTGAAGCACAATTTTCTTTACTTTGGTGCAAACTAATTCGTGCAAGCAAAATTACTTATAACATTGATTTCTTCTCAATGTGAAAGACGCTCTGCATGTAGTCCATGATGTAATTCTTGTTGGGTCACATCTATATGCAGTCTTTAATACTTTAGTTTTCACCTTTCTGGATAAGTATCTGAAATCCCAGCAATTCTATCTCTCTTTTATTCTAAAATAAGATATAAGGCAGCAGCAAGAAAAACAGATATTGCTGATTTTTTTAATGCAGAAATTACGCATATTAGCACCTTAACAAACCTTTTCATTTTATACCAGCGGAGGCGCTGGGAGTGGAGATGGTCATCGCGGGGAGAAGGGCACAATTACTGGAAAGAAGTGCCCTAAAGGCCTGTATGGTACATTTTGTACAGTATGTCCTGTGTACTTCCTCTTCTATTATAGTATCGAGCCAGTTTGAACTTCTCTTCCTAACAGAGAAAAGAACCACGTAGGAAATGACACACATTAAGCAACGCAAAGGCACTTCCTCAATGTAGTGGTCATTTTGTTTTTCATTAAATATTCAACACTTAATTTGCACTTATGATTCGAAACAACTAGAAGGAACACAAACAAATGCCTTTTTTTCTTTTTTTTTTTCTAATGATGATTGTCCATGTTGGTGTGACATTTTCCTCTCTTCACTTTATGGGAATTTCACTGTACAAATTAATAGAATTATGTATCTTTAGCACCCAAGGCTTTATGACATTGTAAATTGGTGATTCACGAATAATCATTATTGTGTGGTTGCTTTCTGTAGAAATCCTTCTTTATATCTTTTGTAGCATGCCTCAAATGCTTAACAGATGCACTAGAGTTTTTGCATTCATGCTTAACCAGCTACCACACATTTTTTTTCCCAGCTACCACAATGCCAAATGGTCAGTTGATAGTTTAAAGAAGATTTTTTCTACATTATATAGCAAGAAATAGTGCTTCATCTTACTTGCCGAATATACTTGGTTTAATGCTTAGAATTTCCTACCCACTGCATTCCTTACCATAAAAAATAACTTATAGCCTATTTCATGATTCTTAACATTTTTAGACCTTGTCTATGCCATAGGAATGCCCTGTTGGAACGTATAAAGATGATGAAGGATCTGATCCGAGACTCTGCAAGCCTTGTTCTCTTGAGCGCCTTCCTACTCGTGCTAAGTTTATATATATGAGAGGTATTTGACTAATATGATGGAAGTTCCCACTTAATATCTCTCGATTTTGTTTAGTGCATAAAATGTTAGATAAATCTGCCGCTTTTACATGGGACCGATTGCTGCAGGTGGAGTGACCCAGTCAAGATGTCCTTACAAATGTATATCTGACAAATACATGATGCCGAATTGTTACACACCATTCGAGGAGTTGATATATACATTTGGAGGCCCCTGGCCCTTTGCCTTCCTATTGTTCTGTGTGGTCATGCTCCTGGCTCTAATATTAAATACTCTGAGAATAAAATTTATTGGATCAGGATGCTCTTATGATGGGGCAAACTCAATCATGCATCATGATGATCAACGTTCTCCTTATCTTCTTTCCTTATCTGAGGTGAGGAAATCCGTACTTTGCCGAGTTTAATGACAGCCTTCTCATGGTCAATTAAGTCCCTGCTGTTGTTTGTTTTCCAGGTCCGTGGTGCCAAGGCTGAGGATACTCAGGGTCATGTACATAGAATGTATTTTATGGGTCCTAATATGTTTAGAGAACCCTGGCATCTCCCTTATTCTCCTCCCACTGCAATATTTGAGATCGTGTAAGAATATTTGTTCATTGCATATCACTATAGTGCAAAAGCATGCAACTGTAGTTTGAACAATATCATGGTGCTCCATTGTAGCTTACCGAATTTCAATTTGTTAAGTGACATATGACCCAGTTTCCAATATTTGAATTGCCCTTATTAGTTGTTAGTTCTCTGATATCCTAATTTTTTTCATCTTTTGTTTCTTGATTTCAAGGTTCAGGTATTTGTTCTTGTTTATTGGTATGAGGTCAAGAGCATATGCCCTGAAAATTTTGATTTTTTAGATACATATTAGATGGACCTAATATATTGTTCTTTCTTGTCCAAGATTTCTATGATCACCAGCCATATTGTTTTGGCACTGCAGGTATGAAGATGCCTTTAACAGATTCATTGATGAGGTCAACTCTGTTGCTGCATATGAATGGTGGGAAGGGTCAGTCCATAGCATACTTTCAGTCCTTGCATATCCTTGTGCTTGGTCCTGGAAACAATGGCGTAGGAGGAAAAAAATTCAACAGTTGCAGGAATTTGTCAAATCTGAGTACGATCATTCTTGTCTACGGTCTTGCAGATCACGTGCTCTATACAAAGGAATGAAGGTTTGCTGTGATCTGATCATGTACTCTTTTCCTTTAGAATGTTCGGGCTTATTTGCATTTGAGTGTATCTGGTCTATGTGGTTGTTTGTCCATGTATGTGAATGTGTACTTGTGTAAGTATTATACCCGTATTATTTGGTCAGATGTTGTTAAAATTTTGTCTCCTGATGTTACTTTTCTTTCTATAAACAAATTATGTCTATCAAATTCAAAGAAAGTCTTTAGCTTCTGAAGCAGCATATGCATATTATAGATTACATCCATTAACTTTGGCAGCACGGATAAATGTGTCTCCCATCACAGTATTACCCTAGATAACCTGCTGCAGTTAACGATGGAAATATAGATGTATGTCCTGCCAGGAGGGATTAGTCTGTGGAAGCATGGATGAATTTCTTTAAAGATTTCGCACAAAAGGATTCACATCATAAATTATTGTCTAACTTGTACGAACACATAACAAGAATCACACTTGAAGCTCTTGAAAAGAATGTTATCTCCTAACTCCTACGTTAACCAAATGCACCTCAAAAGTAAGGGGAAATGAGAAAATCTGGTCATCATGATCTTCTTAGGTAGAGTTGGAGTTGTGGATTCCAAGATTCTGACATATTCTAACATTTCAACAATGTTTTTATTTGCAGGTTGGGGCGACCCCTGACTTGATGGTTTCATACATTGATTTTTTCCTTGGTGGTGATGAGAAACGCATAGACATGGTAACCAGTATGCAGAAAAGATTTCCCATGCGAATTATATTTGGGGGGGATGGAAGTTATATGTCTCCTTATAATCTGTACAGTGACACATTATTGACAAATCTCATTGCCCAGGTAACTTCAATGTTAAGTCTTGTTTTAATTGTCAAGGGATAGGGGAAAACATAGTTTTCATCTGTGCATCTTTGGCCTATTCGGCCTTTCTAGGTGCCATCCACCTGGACAGGACCAGGCGTCAAATTGAATTTTTTTTTCCTACTTATATAGACCAAACTGAGGCCATTTTGATCTTTATTGTTACAATAAATACAAATATTTCAAAGAAAAAAAATTAAGTTTTGACATGCTTTTCTTGAATAATAAGAATTAAGATTATGTTATTCTCTTCTAGGAAAGCCATCAGATGAGCTTCAATCCCTTGTTTGATTTCAACCTATAAAAAATTTAAAATATCATAAAGTAACTTGCAGCATAAAAGAAAAATGATATTATTAGTGGTGGGTAACATGGGTCTCCAGCAGACACCTATTGGTGCCTAGAGCACCCGACTGGCACCTACTGATTTATGCAATGCTTGGCCTTCAGATCCCAGACCTGCACATTTAAACATTAGGAAAATATTTAATGTGTTGTCTTCTCATCCAAGCAAGACTTTGCACTTTCAGCATGTACCTGCTACTGTATGGAATCGCTTGGTGGCTGGTTTAAATGCTCAGTTGAGAACTGTGAGGCATAGCTCTGTACGAACTGCATTGGTTCCTGTTATGGATTGGCTGAATACTCATGGAAACCCCCAACTTGAGTTTCATGGGGTAAAAATTGAGCTTGGGTGGTTCCAAGTGACATCTAGTGGGTATTATCAGTTGGGAATTTTAGTGCTGGCTGGTGGTTGTTCTCTTCAAGATCTTCATCATTCTCAGTATTTCGACAGCTGCAATGCATCACCCAGGTAGTACAGTGTGATTCAACTTCAAATTATCATACTTGCTTTGGAAAGCATTTTTGAGAAAATATATAAATGGACACTTAAGCTAAAATATTATAATAAAATGGGTTACTGAGTATTCAGGATTAGTCTGTTCGTTTTATTGCCTTCTTGATGGGAGATTCTCCAAATTCCTTTTTAGAACTTCAAATGATTTGTTTCAGATAGTCATTGTTGTAGACAAATCAAAAACCTTTTGTGCTGTATCGTAAAACTATCAGAGTATGTTTTCCTATATGAACTTGGAAATTTTATTTTGCTAAATTTGTTCACTTTTTGGTTCCCTAGTAGTAGAGACTACTAAAGTTGCACATGCACTCAGCATATCAGTGAATCTAAGCTCCCTTTAAACCTCTGAATATTAATATAGTGTTCAAGTTGATTAGGTAAGCAATCATGATACACACACACACACACACACACACACATATATATTTATTTAATTTTTTTTTTTCATTTTGTCGGTATACTAGCTCAGTATCATTAAAATACTGCAGACATCACATTTTTCTTTTTCTTTTTCTTTGGTTTTCTATAAGTTAGTGAGGGTAAAGTAATTTTACCTTTTGCTTCCTATTGTATCTCATTACTTTCCCCTTCGATCTTCAGGAGCCTCACCTCAGGAACACAAAATAGCCCCAAGCATGCAGAAGAGAGTCAGGTGTACACAAGTAATTTATTGTCCCGTAAAAAGATTACTAGAGGCTTCAATGGTGGTATTATAAATGAAGCTACGTTGAAATCACTTGGCTTCAAGCGGGATTTTCTCTTTCCATTTTCTATGTTGTTGCTCAACACCCGACCTGTTGGCAGACCGGTACTCTTTAACTCTGTGATATATATTCATTGGGGTAGTGTTCACTATTTGACATTTGCTTATTTGTGTTTCAGGATACTGTACAGTTTTTGATTACTTTCATGCTCTTGGCCGACCTTTTTGTCACTCTCCTCATGCTCTTTCTTTTCTACTGGATATCTGTTGGGGCTTTCCTTGCTGTACTTCTTATCCTTCCTCTATCATTGCTCTCTCCCTTTCCAGCAGGCTTGAATGCCTTGTACACCAATGGGCCTAGGAGAGCTTCACTTGCTCGCGTCTATGCCTTGTGGAATGCTAGCTCATTCTCAAACATCGTAAGTGATACTATGGGCAAATATGAACATTAAAAATTTTAAACCAAGTGCACCTAAACAACAAAATAATAAAATAAAAAAATATAGAAAAAAAAGATGATAAAGGAAAGGAAAGAGGAGACACCACACTTATTTGAGCTGTAAACGTATGATTAAGACTCCTAATTTGCTCTTGGTGAAAGAAATATGTAAGAAATGCTGGAATTTCATGGTTGCTTGTAAGAATCCTTAACCACTCATTAACCTAATTAAAAACTCTTTTTCTTATTGGCTTTGACAGTTTCTACTTTTTCTTCATCAAACAAGCCTCTTATAATTTATATACTAATTGGTTTCTGAATCTATTATTATCGACATGTTATGCTGCTTTTCTGTTTCTAGTTTTGAAAGCCGATACTGCTACGCAAATCTGGCTAATGATTTAGTAGATCAGTCATTTGAGCTAATTTAATTTGTTGTTTTGCCCTTATTAAGGAAATCTGTGGCCACAACCAAGAAATGCAATAGATCTCAGTGAAATATCTTAAGCTAGAAGTTCTGGGTAGAGTTCGTCAAAAATGTTTCTTTGATTAAAGAAAACATTAGTTGATGAAAGGATCTCAGCAACTTCTAAGAAAATGATACTAGTATGCTTATCTATTACATGTGACTCCATCCATTTACCATGACTTATCTTCATATGACTTGGACAAATTATGAATCATGCAATTCAGGCAGCCTGGATTAGTAAGGCTGTTTTTGGTTTCATTTTCAATGCCCATTTTGCTTCTGGTATACCGAATACCCAAAAGCTTTTGCTTTTTCCATTTTCAGCAATCCCACTTTTTCCATTTTCATACCTATTACCATTTTATTCCTGAAACAAGGTGAGCTGGGACCCAAATTACTAATATTTATTATAATTCACTGATTTTGAAATGCACAAAACTATAAAGAAATAAGGGAACAAAGAACTCTGAATTTTCATCTGTAAGATGTAAATCCAACACAGTGAAACTCGACAAAATCCAGTTATCGTGCCATTCTGGGCACCCTGGATTATACTGTTGTTTTTTAGCTGAAAGGGAAACAGTAGTTTGGCCCTGACTATTTTTTTCACCAAATAACATGTTTAATGTTGTCATTGTCTAGGCTGTGGAATGCAAAGCATCATTTCTGAACTAAATTGTTTTCTGATGCCATTTATGATTTAGGCAAAAAGAAATTTCTACTGTAGAAATTAACATGAGATTTTTAACTTTACCCTAGGCTTTTTGGTTTGGCGTTCTAAATGGTACCATTTTGTGAGCTTTCAGGTTGTGGCATTCGTCTGTGGCATGATTCATTATGTGATTACCTCTGTGAATCCCCGAGGAGAGGCAAATGCTTGGCACTCGAGGTGAGTTCTGTAGACATCCTCACTTATATAATTTTCATGTACTTTGAGATTAACCTACTGTCTTCAATGACCATGTTTTAGTGGTTTCGTCTTTTAAGATTTGCAGGGTGCAATCTAAGAAATTGAACTTTTTAAATGTTTTGATCAAGCATTTTTTTGTGTATTGTTCTCTGTAGAATTATGGAATATGAATACATCAGAATACTGAATGACCAAAAACAATCTTGGTTGATCTGCTGAATGTAACCCAAAATTAAAAAATGATGTGCTTGTGTATCTCTTATTGTTACTTTCGGCATTCAGCCTGCTTGTTAAGCTGAAATCGACTTTGTCTCATGGAAGTTCAAGGTCTTCTTTGTAAGTATTTAACAGTAGTTTCAAGTGTGAAGTTTAAGTTCCCTAGGCTTGTTTGGTTTCATATATTCTAATCTTTTTATAGTTTAGGAATATGTGTTTGGATTAGGAGAAATGTAGTAAAAACTGTGAAAATTGTGATGCATTTTTTGTTTTGACTTTGGAGATGGTTTATATTTTTTTGAGGATAAAAAAAGGAGAAGGAAGTCAGGTTTTCGTTACTTGTAGATAATTTTTATTGCAGATATCATGCTTGTTTATGGGGTAGGGTTGGCTTGTTTACTTGTATCATATTAGGCTGTTATATTATTTGTACATTAATATAATGATTAATAGATGTAAATATATCATTCTTTATCATCATCAATATACAGATAATTAGAGCAATCTACGTGAATGCACTGTAATCACCAAACTTTTTATGAGAAATATTTTACAGAGAGGAGAAATTCTTCTTTGGAGTGGCGAAGCTATTACATGTTTCAATTTCATTTTTTGAGGAAGAAAAAAAGAAAAAGCCCATGTATGCCTATATTATTCTTATGAAATCTGCATTAACAGGCCTGACAGAATATGTGGAGTTTCATGACAGATAACAGTTTGACATTCTGATGGCAGGGAAGATGATAAATGGTGGTTGTTGCCAACCATTCTGATGTTAATTAAAGCAGTGCAAGCTCGTTTGGTTGATTGGAACATTGCGAATCAGGAAGTCAAAGACTTCTCTCTCTTCAGCCCTGATCCGGACACCTTTTGGGCCTATGAATCTGTTTCGTAAGGATTATTAGTGTGTACATATATAAATATATGTTTCTGCATGATGAAGAGATCTTTTTGTGCATACCATTGTGTATAGATAGACTTTTGCAGTTGAGTTGTAGTCATCATAGAATGAATAGTGAGTTATTATTCGAGCAAGACAGGGATAGAAATGTAATTTTATTGATTCGGTAGACTAATGGGTAATTGATAAAGTTTTGAGGTGTGCCCTGTTTTCTTCTCTATGGATTGGTTAAAGGTAGTTGTGAGTAATGTAGTTTTGAGTGTTACCTCTTCCAATATCGTATGTACGATTAGTTTGCTTTCCCAGAAATTCTTTTGTTTGCTCAATCTTTGGGTCTTCTTTGAGTGAAATTTAACTTGAATTACGCACAAAACTTAAGGGCTCCATCCAGTTATGGGTTCAAGAAATTGATGCAAGAGTGCCTAGAAAGTTCAACGAAGATGGTGTCTTAATTTATTGAGTTTGTGGAACTTGAAATTCAGTGGTCAACTTTTTCTTTATTTTTAATAGACATAGAAGTTTTTGTTATTAACCTATATATAGCAAAACGATTGAGAAAAAGTAGTGTCTTTACTTTCCACATTTAGCTCTTCCCCTTCCTATACTGATTTGTATGTTCTAAATGTTTTTAGGGTGGAGCTATTGACATCCCATAAGCCTCTAAATGTACTTCATTTTATTTCAAAATTGATATTTTTTTAATTGAAATGCAGCTCATTTCAATACAACTAAAAAAATTTTGTTTGATTTATGGAAGTTATTTCGTATTGTTTTATTAACAAAATTTATGATAATTTATTTTGTGTTTAATATTTTATTTAAAAGATATTGTTGTAATGAATTCTCGTGTTCTTTTTTTGGGTTTTTTACAAAAATATACTTATATATTTTTAATGAAATCATAGATTTCTCAAAATATACTATATACTCAACCTTTTTCATCTAGAAATCAAGTTTGGGCCAGAAAGCAATTAAATTTCAAGTTTTGGCCATTTGTTTTGTAATGGTAATCTTGTTCAAAATAAAAATTAAAAAAAACATATCAGTGATGCTTAACGGAGGAATAAAAAGATATTTTGAATTTCTATACTAGTAATGGCAAGTCTAATGTACTCGAGATCAAACATAACAATATATAAAGAAAATGTCAGTGGGTGTTGAATTTACAAGAAAAATATATATCTAAAAATTCAATAGTATAGACATTAAATTAAAATTGTTTTTTAAGTTTGAATTAAATTATGAATTTATTGAATGAAAATTTCACCAGGAAATGCATATAAAAAGAATTGATGCTTTAAAATATTTTTCAACAATATTGGATTGCGAAATTACTGAATAAAAAGTTATGATCCAATTTATTCAAGAAAAATAAATTCAAATGCATTATCAACTTAAATGTTAAAGAGATGAGGGTATAATTTCAATGAAGTTATAAAAATTTAATCCAATAAAATAAATGGATTGACTATATTATTTTATAAAAATAATTAATATTATTTATAGAATATCTTATTTAACTAATTTTAATTTGTAACTTAAATCCAATATGAATAAATTTAGACCAAAACTCTAATATTTGATAAATGTAGTTTTTTCATGTGTTTGTGGCTTAATTGATTGTTAATTTACAATAGAATACATGCATATTTATTATCTCTTGTTTAAATTATTTATTTATTGAAGATATTACAATGTTGTTCATTTTATAGTGAGTTTTACGATTTTAGAGCTGAAAACACAACTGACATTTATAGTTATGAAGTTTTAGCGCACAGTTACAAGAAAATGAACATAACTTTTAATGCAGATATTTAAATCCATTAATTTTTACATGTTGAAAAGATAAGACAATGAGCTACGTCTACCAATTGTGGATCTGTTATAATCCAATATAAAATTAAAAAGCAAACTGCGTATTAATTCATACATGAATAATTGATAGAAAATGAAAAAATAGTATTTTGTCTAATGTAGCCAAAAAAAAAAAAAAGGCAAAAGGAAAAGGTTCGGTTTCCTTGACCGACTGCAAATTGCAACTGCTTACCATCACTTAAGTTCCCATTCTTTTTTATTTTTCAATTTTTTTATTTTCATTTTCATGTAAATTTTGGAAATTTTCATAATGATATGTTATAAAAATTAAGAAAATCTCAAATTCAAGATATCAGAAATTTCATAATTTATATATATTTTTAAAATAATTATTAGGTTTTTAATATATTATTTTTTATTTTCAGAATCAATTTACTCTCAGGTTCTTCTATATTAATTTTAGATTTTTCAGAATTTTATAAAATATAATATTAAGATTTGTAATGGATTTTCAGAATTATATTTTTTAAACGAATTTTTAGATTTATAAATAATCAAGGTTTGTAAATATTATTTATTAATTTTCAGAAAGTTTTAATCAATTTTCAGATTTTTATAATGTTTATTGATTTTTTTTTATTTTAATAATTTCTTAAAAAGTAAATAATTTTTAGTTTTCCAAATAATTCTTATTTTTTTATTTTGTTTAATCTACTTTAAATATTCATTTTTTGCAGTTTTTAATTTAATTATTTTAAATTAAAAAATTTAAATCACAGTACTAAAATTATTTATTAATGCCTCAACTAAATCAATTACAATATAAAACTGTTTATCAGGATGATAAATTTGAATAATAGAATATAGAAATAAAATTAGAAAGCAAAAATAAAATAAAAAAAAAAAATTGGACTAGATTGGATTTGATTCTAATATAATCGAACCAAAATTAAAATTTATCTGATCCGACTGGTGATATTGGTATTAGGGGAAAATCCGAAAATTGGACCAAGCCGTGTTCATTTCAATTTCCCTCACTCCTCACACACCAGAACAAACCCCTCCTCTAATCCATATTCGAAAACCTCTCTCTACAGCTGCAGCCATGGCTTCGCTCCTGCTTCCAACCACCCGCATGGCACTAAATCCCAGTCTGAGTCTGGCCTCTTCCCGCAAACCTTCTCTACCAACGAGTTTTCTGTCACCTTACGTAGGGGGCAGCGTCACGGGCGACTTTTCGGGCATGAGGATCCGACCCGCTTCGCTAAGCACCTCCAATTCAAGCTGTCATGGGAAGCGTGGCGTTGTCACTATGGTACTTTCTCGCTCCATATGGTGGTGTCAGTGTTTTGTCTTTTACAACTATAGGTGTTTGTTGTGATGAGATAATTAGGTATGCAATATGCGATAATGATATGGCAACGAGGTTTGGGGACAGTAGTATATATTCAACGTGATTTTGTTGATGGCAAGATGCATTCCTACTTGAATTTGGATTTTTTTTTTAATTCTTATAAATCTTTGTTCATTTGAATAATTCACGGTGGTGAAATAGGTTATCGCTGTGTTTCTGTAATCTATTCAGTATGTCAAGCCTTTAAGTAATTTGTATCATACCAATGTATTATCTGAAGATCTCTGAGTTGTTAGGCCTTTTAGGTGGATTGATGAGCTAGATACCAATTAGAAACATGTATCTGTTTCTCTGATTTTCTCTGTTAGAATGTATGAAGTGCAATACCCTTAAGCATTAGTCACATTAACGCTTTCTTTCTCACTCTTCTCTTCTTTCTAACTCAAAAGAGGATCAATTGAATGTGTGCAAACTTGGTTGGCTCAAATGTGAAAGTGTACTTCCAGACAGGGTGTTCTTTTTTCTTTTTTATTGAAGGAGAACCTATACTTTCTAGAAAGGATCTGTGCTGGATTGAAAGTGCCTCTCTGATGATGCTCCAGTCTGTGTAGTCCTTGATCAATGTGGAATGCTGATGCTACAACTGTTTGGTGTACTTTCAACTCCAAGAACCACTAGAGGTGAAAATGATTTCCATGAGTTATGCGATCATAGCGCCAAAGTGAAGAAATATGTTCCTAAAATGAGAATCTGTCCACTCCCCCGGACTCACTCCCAAAGAACTTAAAATCATTAGGGCCCAGCTGAAAAAATACACATAGAATTTATGTATGAAGGCTACCAGATAGTTTGGGTTTCAAACAAGGCAATGTTACCACTTACCTCATTTAACGTGGTCCATTTGAATCGAAAAGTAATTAAGTGAACAAGAAAATTGTCCTGACATGTTTATATGAATGAATTACTCCAATGGCAGACCACAGCATTGAGTGAAGTAAAACAGCATCAGATAACAGCAAAGAGTTTCGTTAGCCAATTGGCCTATTGCATTCAGTTCTGGCAAACATGTCCCCATTGATACAATAAAGTATGGAAACATAAGAATGGGGATCCTTCAACCTTAATTAATTGAAAAGAAATGCTAGGGGTTAAGTCGTTACAGAAAGTTCCAGTCACTGTTATGGTACACGGTGTTGTATTTAATGATTACAAAGAATCCTACCTTTAGGGCTTACTACATGATGGAGGTGACTGGATAATTTCTTCTTTGGCTGACCCCATAACAGTATTTGCTAATATTTAGTGAGGGCAAGTGTACATTGTTCTGACCATACATCGATAATATGTATTATCAATTGTCTTCTGCTTCATGTGTGTTTGGGGGCAGGTGGTAGGGTCTGAGAGTCCTTATTTTGAAGTTGGCAGCACTCCTCCGCTCATGAATTATCTTCTGCCTTTTTCTAAGCGTTATCTCAATGTTGATTTATTGTTTTTCTGTTAACAGGTGATACCTTTCTCAAGAGGAAGTGCTTGGGAACAACCTCCACCAGATTTAGCATCATACTTGTACAAGAATCGGATTGTGTACTTGGGAATGTCTCTAGTTCCATCTGTCACTGAACTAATACTGGCAGAATTTCTTTACTTACAATATGAAGATGAAGAAAAACCAATTTACCTATACATAAATTCCACTGGGACGACAAAGGTTAGAGCTTATATGCATGATTATCTATTCATAACTTCTAATTTTGCATTCCCTTTTAAGCCATTATCAGCACCAATTAGCTTCTCAGGGAAAAGAAAATAAGTTTTTAGTGACTTAAAAACTCATCTCCATATCAGTATCAGCAAACACATCCAATTATATGCATATATATATATGTGTGTGTGTGTGTGTGTGTGTGTGTGTGTGTGTAATTGCCCAAAGTTCTGCCACAGAATTCCTTCCTTCAGTGGTGCTGAACTGGCAGGTTCGTGAGTTTTTTATTAATGGGATTGCTAGAATGAATATGCAAATGTAATATATATATATATGTAATTGCCCAAAGTTTTGCCACAGAATTCCTTCCTTCAGTTGTGCTGAACTGGCAGTTTGGTGAGTTTTGTATTAATGGGATTGCTAGAATGAATTTGCAAAGATACCCACTAAGTGGCAGAACAGAATTGCAGTCCAAATTTCTTGGTGATTTCCTTTTGTTAGTATGTATTTGTCATTGAATGCTGTGGGATAACTTTGCTATTGAACTTTCAATTCTACGCATTTGTTCCCTCCTCATTTTGTGGCCAGTTATGCCATGCATAAGTTCTGAAGAATTACAATGCTCATATGCTCATTCCAATTGTATTTTTTATTTTATTTTTTGTTATTTAGCGTCAGTTTGTACAATACCACTGGTTCTGGAAGCATTAATTGTCCATTTTACTCAAGATTTGGTGGTAATTATTTGATGTTTAATATGATTTTACTAGAACCATTTGTCAGGGCACAGAGATGATTCCACACAACTCTAAGAAATCCTCCCTGAATCATCAAAATGAATATGAGATTTGAGAGTATGTTATGTGTTGCACTGCTTCTTTTCAATATCAACAGCATTTCAAGCTTATCCCATTAATACAATTAGCTTATTGGTGGAAATTTCTGTAATCTGTCTTAAGCTTACTTGCCTCTAGTAGATCTCTTAATATGGGTTCTTTCTTCCACTCTCTCAAGACCTCACTGGTCCTGCATATAAATTATTAGACCAACTCTTCTGGCAAAGTCTTATAGTTTTGTGGTTTTGAGTGGGTCATTCTATTCCTGTGAATTTTCCATATGATGTTAGCATGTGTATTCTGGAAGTTACTTCCTCCATTTGTTATTATTCCTTATGGAATCTTCTGCCAAGAAAATAGCCAACACATTTCTAGTACTGTCAAAATTGTTGTCTACTGATTTCTGTTTTTTTCCCCTTTTTTTTTTTTTTTTTTTTTTTTTGTTTGTATTATAATTGTTGCAGGGTGGTGAAAAGTTGGGCTATGAGACAGAAGCTTTTGCAATATATGATGTTATGAGGTCATAAATCCTTAACCATACTTCAGAATGCTTCATATCTTTTGCCTATTTTTGTGGAAAGCTAGTACATTGCGAATCCATAGGAAACCTGGCTAAACCCTAAATGACCGACAACTTAGTGGTTCCATCACATGAAATGAAAAATATAGACATGACTATAATTCTAAAATTCTTTGCCAGTCTATATCTTGTTATAAAACCTCCTTTCTTTTCTTTCTATGATCAATAGTTACAGACAAGTTCTAGCCAATTTGTAGAGGATTTGGAGATTGAAAAAGCACATATCTGGATTTTACTGGACAAAATATTGCATACAGAAGTTGTTGTATTTCGGTTTTATTCGCAATTCTAATCACAAAATTTTTTTAGGTATGTGAAACCACCTATTTTTACGCTGTGTGTTGGTAATGCTTGGGGAGAAGCTGCACTTCTACTGGCTGCTGGTGCAAAAGGGAATCGGTCTGCTTTACCCTCATCAACAATCATGATAAAGCAGGTCAATTTTTAGCCATACACATCTTTGCATCTGGCGTCTAAGTATTTTACAGAAGCAGATCACCTGGCTCTTCTTTATGGCAATGATCTCCATAGCTCACATTTGAAGTATAGTTTTCTGGTCTGGGAAATAATCTAGCACAAACAACCTGACATTTGTATTAGTTTTCTCACTTTAACTTTATTTCGGTAGTCTTGGTTCTTTTATTGATAACAGGTGTAATTTCGCAGCCAATTGCCAGATTCCAGGGTCAAGCAACTGATGTAGAGCTTATGAGGAAAGAAGTTAAAAATGTGAAGACTGAGCTGGTAAAGTTAACAATATCATTTCCTTCACTGCTTCACTTGCTAAATCCTCAGTAAATTCTGAGAAGAGTTCCTTCGAGCTATTTGTTTTTATCCTCGTCTCTGATCACATGTCATGTTTCATGAGTCTGCTAACATTTCAACATGAATCAAGCCATAGCTTCAATCAACTCATTCTGGGAAAGTGCAGAAGACCTGAATCTTCTTAGTTTATTCTCCCTCATTTATTTACATTTGGGCCTCATTTATGTCTGTGGTATGAGAAGGAATCTATGTTAACCCTTCATATTTGATTTAAAAGGTTAAGCTTTATTCAAAACATATTGGGAAATCACCTGAGGAGATCGAAGCAGACATAAGACGTCCGAAATATTTCAGTCCAAGTGAGGCTCTTGAATATGGAATTATTGATAAGGTACACCAGTTAGAATCAGTCATCTCATTTGCCCTAAGATTTCATTCAATGATATTATTCTGCTCAATTTGAAGGTTCTGTACAATGAGAGGAGTACTGAAGACAGAGGAGTCATGTCAGACCTCAAAAAGGCACAGCTCATATAAATGAATTGAAGTTCTTATCAATCATTTTGACAACCATATCACGATACTTTGATCAAACACAGATCGGAGATGATCTCTATTTTGTGATGTTGGAGAAGGGGCACATGATCGATGATCAAAATAACTGGAGCCTCAGTGTTGACCAGAAATTCATTAAGAGGTTTAGTCCTTTAATTGTCCACAAAGTTGCTGTAGTTATGCTCTTTTTGTTGTATGTTTTTACAATAGATCAGAATACTGTGTTACCCTGAAATTTACAGCCATTTACTTTTAAAGAAGCTTCAATCTGTGAATCCATATTTAGATGCATGATTTTGCAATGTTTATAATGTGTGGATTCTTGGTTATTCTTGTACTAAAGTTTGTTTTTTTTTTTTTTTACCTCACAATATTCCTCCCTTTTTCTTGTGGAATAAAAAACTCTTCAGAAAAGTAAAGGATTAGTGGGGGGAGAAAGAGATTAATGTTGCGGATGCTCCCTTGTTTCGACCAAGGGATGGTGTAGTGTAGTGTGTGCGTGTGTGTGTTCAATTTGTTTTTCTTTTTTAATTCCTTACTAGAATTGGTCGTTGTGATGTTTAATTTATAATATATTTATAATTTTTTTTTTTTATAAAAAATTGAATTGATTTTTATTTGCCACCCAAACCCAATATAAATAATGAGACTACCAATATGTACTCAAATTTAATACAAATAATCAACGAACAATAATTACATTTTGTTAATCTAATATCATGCTTTAGTATTTATGATATGGACATCAGATTAAATATTACAACAAAATAATTAAACAAATAGACTAAAGAATAATAAAAAATAAGTATATAAAATCAAAACGCATCAATTGTTTCAATCACTGCACATTATAGAAAAGTCGTCTGACCACCTTTCTATATAATGAAAATTCTGAAACTAAATTTAGTAGAATTGTATTAAAAATAAGTGTTATCTTATTATAATAATAAATATTTATGGAATAATGAAGCTTTCTCTCTTCTTTTCAAGGTGATTTAAATTGTATCCTCGTTTTCAATTTAAAAAAAAAAATTATATATATATATATATAGTTAAGTTTATTTATACAATGCATAAATACACTTTATACGCATGTTTACATATATACATATGCATATATTTATATATTTGTGACAATGTATCTGAAGATAAATATATTTAATATAATATAATATGGTAATAATAAATTTAGTCCAATCTAAAATTCCAACAATGAGCCTATTCGGCCCGATGAGCCCAAACCATACAATAATTAGTACTTTGATGGTATGAGCTCCAGGAATCATGGCCCAGTCTGATTTTGTGCAGGCCCGACTTTTCTTATGGCCACTAAGTTGGGCTCTAATCCTTATGATAAATAGGATCTAAATTTAAAATATTAAAAATATAAGGGCATATCTTTTACAAATAAAAGTACAATAATGTATTTTCAATACATATTATATTTTAAAAATAAAACTCAACAGTGCAGATATAGATATAAGAACCCAATATGAAAACTAAAACTTCATGGGTTCAAGTATGCTAAATTTTCAAGATAAAAATTTATATGTATTGGGTGTATCGTATAATTTTATTTAATAATATTATAAAAAAATATTATTATTAAAATACATTATTTATTACTATTTTCAATATGTGCTATTTTTTTTACTTTAAAAAGTGATGTTTAATTTTTAATAGTACTACTTGTTTATCTATAATATATTATTAATTTATTTGAAAAAATATTATTTCTTTAATTGCACGATGTATGTCCAATATACAATAGCTTTTAAAATTTGGTGCGAGAATAAGAATTTTTCATTTGGGGAACAATTTTTTTACGGAAATTTGGGGTCCCCATTTTATTTATACTTAAATTAACACTAAATTTTCAATAATTTTTTTAAATAACATTAAAAAAAATAAAATGCAGAAAAATTAATAAAATAAAGTCAAAATTAAAAATTGAAGTAAAATAAAAACAAACACAACTAATTAACTATTATATATATATATATATATTATAATAAAAAAATTAAAAACTAACAGAAAATGAGGACAATTACAAAAAATCTCGGATTTAACTGGGGACGGGGAGTGATTGAGAGCATAGTTTGATCCCATTCCTGCTAATTTGCTTCCTAAGAATCCTCACTTCAATTATATTCCCAATTTATTCAAAAATTTCCCACCCTAAAACATTGGATTCCCAAGAAGGATGGTTCTCTGCAAGAAAATTAGTACCCCTAATTATGGCATCCTTCCAATTTTAAAATAATTTACTCTCTCAATATGTGATAAGGTTAATTTATATTGTGATTGTGTATCCTAACATTCATTATAGATCAGTATACGAGAACAAGAAAAGGAAATGCCCCCCCAAAAAGGGGGAAATGGAAGGCGGGAAAATGAAAAATCCCCCAAATTTGACGACGTAAACCCTAAATGCTCTGAATCACATGGTCACACTCTATAACAGTGACAATAGAAATGGAAGCAGAGAAGGCAGACGATCCATTTGGGCTGATAATTGAATTATGCCAGCCTACCGCTTCGCAGGCTGTGAAATTCTCTAACTGTCCGTTGGCCCGAGAGTCCGAGATTTTTGTGGATTCGTACCCGGACCAATTTTCCTCGTCGCCCGACCCGACGCCATCGGATCCCACCCAAATCGTCATGGTTTCGCCTCCCGGAAATTCCAGTCCAGTTCAGCAACACGTAGAAGAGGAAGCAGTCTTCCACACTCCGCCGGAGCACCATGTCCGCTCTCACCTATCCTCTTCGGAGGACCAAAATCCCAATGAGTTATGTGCTGGCGCGGTGGATGGACCTGATAGGAGAAACAAGGTTAGAGTTTCTGAAGCGGGAGTGGATGATGAGCCAGTGGCAAAGAAAATCAGGGCTATGGAAGAAAATTTCCAAGTTGAAGCGGTTCCCGCTGATGAAACTGAGGTAATTACTTTAGAACGTGAGGATTCTTGCGATGAGATAACTAATGTAAATTTTGATGAGGATTCATTGGACATAATAAGTGGTGGTCGTCAGGTCAAAGTAGATAAAAAAATCGATGGATTGATGAAAGATGGTGTACCTAAGGTTCTTGCCGTAACTAGAAATCATGAGTTGGGGGCAAAATGGAAATCTTTCGAGGACAACAGGGTAAATAAAGGTGAAACATCTTGTGAAGATAGCGACTTAAGTGGGAGTTTGGATAGTGTTAAGATTGATGAGGAAATTGTCATGCTCAAACGTATTGTAGGTAATAGATGCATTGAAGTGGAACAGAATAGTGGTGTAGGTGGGTCTGAGAAAGTTATTAAGATTACAAAAGATGCAAAGATGCCTAAAGATTACTATATGAATCAAGGCTTGGAAACTGATGGTAAGATAATTCAGGAAATTGGCCTGAAAACTGATGATAAGATTATTCAGCAGGAAACTGATTGTAAGAGAACTGAGGAAATTTGCCTGAAAACTGATGGGAAGAAGATTGAGCGGGAAACTGATTGTAAGAGAATTGAGGAAATTCACATGAAAACTGATGATAAGAGTAGTGAGGTAATTAGCTCGAAAACTAGTGGTAATAGATTTGGGGAAATTGTTCAGACTGCTGATGTAAAGAGAACTGAGGAAATTGGCCTGGAAATAGATGGTAAGAAAGTTGAGGAAATTGGCCTGGAAAAGGATGGTAAGAGAAGAGAGGAAATTGGCCTGGATACTGATGGTAAGAGAAGAGAGGAAATTGGCCTGGATACTGATGGTAAGAGAAGAGAGGAAGTTGGCTTGGAAACAAATGGTAAGAGAACAGAGGAAACTGGCTTGGAAACAGATGGTAAGAGAATTGAGGAAATTGGCCTGGAAAAGGATGGTAAGAATGTTGAGGAAATTGGCCTGGAAAAGGATGGTAAGAATGTTGAGGAAATTGGCCTGGAAAAGGATGGTAAGAATGTTGAGGAAATTGGCCTGGAAAATGATGGTAAGAGAAGAGAGGAAATTGGCCTGGAAAAGGATGGTAAGAATGTTGAGGAAATTGGCCTGGAAAAGGATGGTAAGAATGTTGAGGAAATTGGCTTGGAAACAGATGGTAAGAGAGCAGAGGAAACCGGCAAGGAAACAGATGGTAAGAGAAAACAGGAAATTAGCCTGGAAAGTAATGGTAAGAAAAAACAGAAGGTTGGCCTGATTACTGCTGGTGAGAGAAGTGAGGAAATTGGCCTGAAAAAAAATGGTAAGAGAATTGAGGATATTGATGGGTTTAGGTATACATGCGGTGATGATAAAACATGGAAGGGGAGAAGGTGTCACATGCCAGTATCACTGAAAGGGAAAGAGGAGGAAGTGGTGAAAACTACGGAGACAAAGGGTGGATTGTTGGATGCAGTGAAGGATGTTGTTGGCGATACAGATGGTGCCTGTGAAGATATGGACTTTTTTGAGATACTTAAAAGAATGGGTATGACATTTCCGAGGCCAAGATGGTGGCCCCCTGAGGGTTTTGATAAGAGACGGAGCTCCTGAGAATGTGGACGTTTTATTTCCTTTGATACCCTGGAAAATACTTCATAGAATTTGGTGTGATTAAGGATGTGGGAGCACGAAAGTTATCTATTGTTCTTCTGACATTGCACTTGATGGTAGAGCTAGATTTGGAAGATACTTTGAGTCAAGGCCTGTTGTCAATTATGGGATAAATATTGTCTTGGCTTTGCTAATCATACTAGTTTCTGTAAATTTAGATTTATCAGTTTTTGGTGGCATCAAATTACCAGCCTGCTGATTATGGAAGTGTGTGATGCTGTATTTTTTAGTAATTTCTGTGTGCTATTTATTTGTCTTTATGATTTAAATATAGTTCCCTTTGTTTAAAAAAAAAAAAAGCGTTTCTTGGTCGATTGCTCGGCTCTCTCCAAGAGGTTATTGATTTGACTAAATAATTTTTTGGTGCGTGGAGTCGGAGTTTTTAAGTATGGCCCAGATCTTTTGTAGGTGCAGTTGCACTTCAGGGAAAGGCATGGAATATCTTCCATTTCAACTTTATTTGTTCAACTTCCTGACAAATATTTTTAGTAAATATAAAAAAAAAAATAAAAAAATAATAATATTATTATTATTATTATTGTAATTCTGCCTAATATTTTACTTCAAGAGATGGTTACAACTTACAACTTGAAGAACCATTTATAATTGTGTGCAGGATTTGCCAGAGAAAAACTAGTTTCTGACACCAAATATATGCATCTCACGACAACGGAGAATTGGTCTGATACTTAGAAAAGATAATAATAAAAATTCATGTTTTGACGTTGAACTAACTACACATTTTAAATAAACAATGGTGAAATTGTGGTACTAAATTTATATTATTTTTAAATTTCAACAAATTTAATAATTTATGTGGTCATTAAAATTAAAAACAAATATGAATTACTCATTTAATATCTACCGATCAATTAAATTAACATTTCAAAATTTTATAATTTAAAATTTATTACTTCTCATTACTTTATAGAGGTTGAGCACAAAAGTATTAATTTCCACTATATATGTATTATATTTTAATAAATTATATATTAATTTTATTTGACTAATTTCATAAAAATATAGTTGATACATAATATTTTTTAATTATCTATATAATATTATGTTTGAATTATAAATACCACCCTTAACATTTACTCTCTCTCTCTCTCTCTCTCTCTCTCTCTCTCACACACACACACACACACACGAAAAAACATAATAGTCATGATCATAGGCACGGTGGCAATAAGAACATGTAATTAACGAAAAAAGGGGGGTGATCCAAGTACTTACAACTGATTACAAAACATGGAATCTCTACCGGATTCAGTTTCAAAGTTACTGATCAGGAAGAAAGAGGATAAGAGCTCTGGAGATGTTGTAAGAGGTCCAGATGCGGTGATGTTCTTTCACTTGAAAGTGGACAGCCGCGGCAGCTTGTCTCGCAAAAAGTACAGCTTGGCCCTACGCACTTTCCGGTGGCTGACTACTCTTATTTCTTTAATATTTGGTGAATATCTGTACAACAGCAGATACGAGAATTATGTACGGAAGACAGGATGTACATCATCAGGAAATCTAGAAAATACGCAAGAAAATTTAAAGCAACGGGAAAGAAAACATGGTATCAGATGAGAGTGTTGAAAACTTATATTTCAGCATCTCGTTAAGTTAAATACTGATTGTATACATGTTTAAAGTCTTAAAATAACTAGTAGGTCTGACATAAAATAAACATCACCTCAATAAAATGTTTGCATACAAATCCCAGATCTAATATTAAAATTGACAACCTTATTTGGAACAAATAACAATCCTGCCGAGTAGTTATGCTTTGGTCTTTAAGTCATTTGAGTTTTTTAAAATAAATATATGTACGATAATTCACTATGAAACTATATAAAAGTGACAGCAACAAAATTTCCCTAAAAGCTCTCCCTCCGCTGCAATTTGCAATGAATAAAGCTCCTCTAAAGAGCCACTCACTGCATTTACATTATTTATTTACGAAATCAAAATTATTCAGTGAATTTGTGATAAAACACAACAAAAAAAAACCTGGACAAAGTTTGTGCTCCTTGTCGCATCACATCAATGTCTGACAAACAAGTTCTTATCTATCCAGGGTAGCGTTTTAACATTTTTCATACCATAGACTTTTAAAATTGAAATAAACATCCACAGCTGCCGCCATAAGGGGGTGACAACACAATTGTTGCTCAAGAGCAAAGTGATAATACCTTACATCTTTAATATAAAATGAAGTTTTCGCCAGTGATTTATGTCTAAGGAAAATAGATGGATTTTAAAGAAATGATTGTGAAGACATAATAGTGTTGGTATTTAATTCAATTAAACGCCTGTTCGTATCTCTTAACACTTTATAAAGAGTGCAGGTACATACAGTACACTCAGCAAGCCATTTTCCTATAGCCTGGCATGAAGTGCATGACGTAACCAGATTTGGAATGGTTTTGTGGAGCCAGGTGAAGTACATCATGTTTCTGCCTATGAAATTTGATTTGCTGGTTTATAGCTTCAGGCTATCCTAATCAATAAATGATGGCATGTTCTATTCTAAATATAAGATGCACAGGGATATGGTGATGGTGAAGACCAGAGCCCCAGGGCAAAATAGCAAAAAGAAAATGGAATGCAAAAGACACACCAACGATGAATGTTTCAGTGGTCTGAACAGTAAGTTGGATTATTAGTGTCTTTAGAGAGGTGGATATTTCATAATTAATGTTTCCAACATATGTTTGGTTTCCTGACAGCCAAACCTATTTCAGTTAAATATCTTTCAGGTATCTATGTAACAAAGGTGTTATTGCAAATATTAGTTTATTCCTATCTATTATGCAAACTGAGTCATTTGGTCAGTGGATACAAGCACAAAGATAAAATATTTCAAACATGCTTGATGACACATTTCAAACTAAAGAATGAAATAATTTTGAGACTGAATTCCTCAAAAAGTGAATACTTACACAGGGAAGACAATCTCAACTCCAACACCAGCAATAATACGCCGGATGCGAATTGTTGTGTGAATGCCAGCGTTTTGCTTTGACATAATTATACCTTTGTAAATAGACAACCGTCGCCTGTTTTCAGGAACTTCCTGCAAAATTAATAAAAACTTCTCAATTATTACACAAATTTGACATTGCTGGAAGGTATCATAAGGTAATTATACGAAAAATAAATCTAAATCAAATGAAAAGTGTACCAGCTTGATTTCCACAACATCCCCAACACGAAGCTCCGGGGTAGGCCTTTGCTCATCTGATGCTTCAATCGCTCTTCTGTTCAATATCTGTTTTATAACAACCAAAACAGTGAAAATTCTTAAATAAACACAATTCTATTTTATTTCTAATAAATTTTAATGAAAATATTTCGAAATTCAGCATAGAACAATGACTCAGAATAAAATTTTGAGGGGTCGGTTGGTTTAGTATTAAAAGCAACTAAAAAACATTTCTAATATCTCAATACAGGTTTTAGCTATCACCCATGTATTGTCCTACCAACATCCAACTCCAAGGTGCAATCATACCACCAGAACAAACCATAAGTAATCACCCATACCATACATGACAACCGAACCGTGCAGTTTAGACAATCACACATGTGAGTACTCGTTAAAAACCAGTAATGCATAAGCTGAACCCCCTCTCCCCCTTCTCTCTATCATCTTAGGTCATAATATGTTCCTAAAGTAACCAGTAACAATTCACCTAGTCAGTGTTCGTTTAGTATCATACTCATATGTCAGATGAAGAAAATTTGGTCTGGAAATTGCACTGAGTTACATGTTTTAAAGTTAGTCTGACTTGGAAGATAAATCCATCAGCTTTGTGCTTAATTACTTGCCATGGGCACTCTTTATGTTACTTGCAGTGCTCCTTCTGTCCTCTCTAAACTATCTAGAGATCAACTTTCTAGGGTACTATTCTTATCCGTAAACCATATAATATACTAAATACCCAATGAGAAGTCGACCTGTTCGGGACTCGATCCAACTCCAACTTTCTTTCTCCTTCTATAAGACTAACCTATCAGGTAAACAAGTAAAAAATATGCGTGAGCATACTTATATGCTTATTCTAGAGTTCCCTGTGTTTACTATGATTTTCCTTTTCTTATATCTCGTATTAATGCCATTTGTCACCCCAGGGACAGATAATGTGTGCTGGAAATAGAATTCAAATTAAAATTTGTTGATATGAAAACAGAGATACTTGCCCACAAACCATACAGATCCTGGTAAAAAATGGTAAATTAGGCAATTACCCCCATAATATCTCCAAGCTTTACTCTAGGTTGAGTAGGTGGTTTGACCTCGGGCGAATCCCCAGCCTCTTCAGACTCCACACTTTCTGCATTTTCAACGCTTTCTTCAACTAACACTTCTGCTTCAGCACTGGCGTCTGCACTGGCTTCAGCCCTCACAGAGAAAGAGATTTTTTTAGCCCTTTCTTCTAAATTGAGCCCAGAAAAGCTCGTCGAAACCCTAGACACCAATCCTCCGGCGGAAGGGCGCCGCGATATGGCAGCGGAAAACGCCAGATTCTTCGGCTGGCAGTGAGCCGAAGTTCTAGGAACCATGAGTAAAGCCTGTCCAGATTATCCAGGAAAAAAATAAAAGAATAAACTACCCGAAACACAAAAAAGAATATGGTATACAGATTCACATTATCACTCATTGAAAGTTCAAAAATGCGTTTAAAGAAGGAAAGGGGTACCTGAGGGAGAAAATTAGAGGACATAATTGAGGTGCTTGGGGTTCTCCCGTACCAAATTTTGAGAGAGAAGAGAGATTCAGAGAGTCATGCAGTGATTCAGATATGATTTCAGAGAAGCTGAAGCAAAAAATGAATGCAGCCTTATCCGTTGTAGTATATTCAGATGAAATTTTGAGCTATGCTCGAAAGTGGAAACTAGCTCGGGTTTTTGGATTTAGATGAATCGGGTCATAATACACCATCCTTATGATGGCAATACAGATCCGACCCGTGAAGCTCCGTCCGGACCTTTAGGGTAGTTTTACCAACCCAAAATAATATTTTGTTGGCACACATCACTTCCACATCATCATGGCATCAAAAGTAAAAAATTTACTAATTTTATAAATTTCTCTTTATATTCATAAACTCAACTTTTAATTTTTTTTATGAATCTCACTTACTTACAAATCATTTTTTTATATTTTTTATATATTATATTTACATTTTTTACTTATATAATGAACTAATTATCTACATTTTTACAATTATTGTGTATTACTTTTGTCAATAAATAGTACAATATACTATTTTTATCTAATTCATTTCATATATCCAAACATATAAAAATAAAATACTATTAAAAATATAAAAAAGATACATTGACTTAATTATAAGGAGTACATTATTAAACAAGACAACATATAACCACAAAATAAAATACTATATATTTAAAATTATCACCATTAACAATAATAATAATTTTTAAAACACATAAGAAAATAAGATTTAAAAAAAAAAAAAAAAAAAAAAGAAGAAGAAGAAGCGAGGAGTTAGCTTTCTTTCTGAAACCTGATGTTGCACCACCCAAATTCTTTGGGGTTGGCTTTAACTTTTTAAGTCAGCTTAATTCAGCACCATTACAAGCACGATCTTCTTTAAAGTAGGTCGAACTTGACCTTCACATGTAGCAGATCGAGCATATATAATACTCTTTATCCAATTCAATTCGTCTCACCCTGCGCACAATTACTATAATATTGTTATTATTTTTATTCTTCATTCTTAACTATACTCTATATTCAAATTAATAAAACAAAATTAAAATATTTCATAAGTAATCAATAATAGACCATACAATATAAATTATATAGAAAATATAATTATTATAAGAATTACACAATTAAATACTGTATTTTTCATCGAAAAATACAGTATTTAATTGTGTAATTCTTATAATAATTATATTTTCTATATCATTTGTATTGCAATTTTTCATTATGAATTATTTACAAATATTTCAACTTTTATTTTGATTCGTTTGAATATAAGGTTAATGTGTGAGTGTTTGAGCAAATAATGAATAATATCAATAATAAAAATATTAATGTTTATTTTTTTAAAGAAAATTATATAAGAATATATATGTCATTTACATTTTATTTAATTTTATTCACTAAATTAAAGTGGCAAAAATGACAATATATGGCACTGTTCAAAAAAATTAGCCAAAATATAGTAAAATTTTTTTTTTTTAATTCTATGCAAAGTCGCCCCTGCGAGAGGCAACATTCAATTTAATTTTTTTTTATTTTTTTTTAATGTCGCCCCTGGCAGGGGCGACTTTCTTATTTTTTTTTTTGTTTTTTTTTAATTGCTGGAGGGTTCACTCGGTCGGGCACTCGGTCGCGCGCCTTACTCGGCCGGCCGAGTGGTGATTCTTACTCGGCCGAGACACTCGGCCCCCGTATTACTCGGCCGACCGAGTACTGCCATCCACTCGGTCACGGCACTCGGTCGAGCACTTCACTCGGCTGGCCGAGTGCGAACGCGGATTTTAATTTTTAACATCCACTTCAATTTTTCTCATTTTTGTATTCTTCTCGTTTTCTCGTTCGTCCTCCTGTTTTTGTACATTTTCTTATTTTTATTTTCTCGTGTTATTGTTAAATTAAATAATTTATTTAGTTTGGTAAAAATTCGATGAAATTGTTAAGTGAGATTGTTATAACATCTTGAAATGTATTGATTAATTGAATTTCCAACAAATAACTATAATTTTGTTTTATAAGAAAAAATTATGTTTAATAAAGAAATAATGAATAAACAACAAAAAACAAATAACATGAATAAACAATAGTTCTCAAAATCATGAATGAACAACAAAAAACAACAAAGTCAAAAGTTTGAAATCAAAACAACAAAAAACAACAAAAAATTAGTCGGCGCCGGCTCACTGAGGGGGTCGGTAAGGTGTGTTCGATTGGTCGAATGGTTGATACGGTGGATATTCCCTTTCCTGAAAATGGCCTTGTTGCACATGCCACTAGTATTGTTGCCTTTGCATGTCAAGTAAAATTTGAAAGTTGTAAGCTTCACGATGGATATACTCTTTCATGTCGGCAACATCCCCTTCTATGTTGGCAAGACGTGCATCCAAGGCGGTTCTCCAATCCGACCAATCATTCCACCCCCCTTGATACTGGGGTGGATACTGTGGATGCTGTGAAGGTCCGGCCTGATCGTCCGAGGGCATTTGTGCTTCACCCATCATTTCATCGGCCTGTGCATGATCCACATCAAGTTCCATTGGCTCTGATCGGGCATCCGTAGTCCTTCTCCTCCTCTTCCTTCGTTCCTCCTCATTCCTCAATTCATTCTCGCTCTCTTCAATAGCTTCCGTATGAGCCGAGCCATTCAGTAGAAGATTATGGCCCTTCCCTCCAGCAATATTAGTCAGGCGAGAGTTGGGCAGTGCAAACCTCTTCTTGTCTGATAAAATCAGATACAATCGTCTGGTGCCGGGATGTAATTGGCACATCTTCATGTTGCACAGCATTTCCAGGTTGATACTTGTCTCGCCTGGTGTCTCTTCCATCCCTTCCAAGTTCACCCCGAAGTGGCGAGCAATTGGAGTGATCAAACCTCCAATGTGGATAGCAACCTGGTTTTTGGTTCGAACGAATTGCCTTAACAGCATTGGTGCCACATTGAATTTCTTCCCTTTCACCAAGCACCACAGCACAAACAACTCATCCACACTGACTGCTCCAGGCTCAGGTTTTGCTAAAACTGTATTAGCGATGAACCTGTGAAAATATTGAAGGACCGGGCTTCGAATACTAGATGCTTTCGACCGACTAACTTGGTACTCCGATGGGTGAGCTCGATCAGACTCTGTAATGTCCTTCCAAAAAGTCACAACATTGAACTCCGGAAAATTGACCCTCTCATTGGGCAGATTTGAGTACCTCTTCTTGGGAAATCCAAAAATCCCATTGAGGTCTTCGGCCGAAAGATAGCGAGACTCGTTCCCCACATGAAATATCACGGATTCGGGCACCGTGTCATTGTATCCAACCTGAAGCTGGGAGAAGAATTCAAGAACGAGAGGCTCATACGTCTTCTCGTGCATGCCAAAGAACTTAGTCCACCCGATAGCCTTGCACATTTTTTTTAAATCTTCGTAGATGCCCATTTCTTGCATGCACTCAACATCGGCCCATCGAGTGGCTCGCCTTCTTTTCTGTTGTACCTCAAACCACCTATGACTTTCTGTCTCCCAATTAGCAAAGTTTATGCCGTAGGCATCCGGCATGGTCGCTAAAATTCTTTCGCCTTCTTTTCTGTTGCACTTTAATTTTTGGTCAATTTCTCCTGTAAATACATCCTCAGATCAGTGCATGTGCTGTTGCTTTAAGATTTCCCCACTAATAGGGCCATATTCTCCGTAGTACTCCATACTGCAATAAGATTAAATCAATAAGATGAACAATAAATTAGTGAAAATGGAACAAATTACATAAAATCGGAAAATTATATAAAATCCTCAAATTACACAAAATCTGAAACCCATCTCAGTAAAAAAAACAGTGCAAAGCTAACATCAACGCTAAACCAAATTTCAATACACATTATCAAAATACATGTCAAATATCTAAAACAAGCACCATTACAATATTTTAGACACAACAATCTCATCTACGGGCAGATGAAGTTCCGGCCTGGGAAGCAGCTTGATCCTGTGCCCGATATTGTTGTCTAGCGCGTGTTTGTGCCCAATCCATTTCATTTTCAATTCTAGTCGTCTTGCCTCTTCCTTTAGTCCTCTTCTCACGCAAGGCCGGATTGTGACACAGTTGGAAGGAAGCCTCATCCCAATAATATTCATCAGGCAATGGCTCAAACTTACCACTATAGGTGTCCACATACGTACTTGTATTGAAAACTGAGTTCATGTAAATCATCGGATTTACTCCAAAATGTCGACAAGTCTGCATTGCATGGGAACATGGTATGCCGTTTTGCCTCCAGTCTCCACAGCTACACTCTCTTAGCATCAACTTGACAATGTGGGTATAGCACCTCGTTGTTCCTGGCACGAATGTCTTCACTGAAGCTGTTTGATCAGTGAAATCGACCTTATAGACTTGATGTTCCATTGCCTTTCGTTGTCGTTTTTCATACTTCTTGTACACCTCATCAGGCCATGGTTGGTTCCTTTGCTGCATCTTACGGCCCAGTGTCAACCGGTCAAGAAAATATTTTATCGACCGATAAAATGTAGCCTGCATAATGGCACAGATTGGGAGCCGTCGTGCACCTTTTAACACGCCATTCATGCACTCTGACAGATTTGTTGTCAAAATTCCATTTCTCCATCCTCCGTCATGGGCAAGAGTCCATTGTTCCTTTTCAATTTTCCATAGGTAGTCATATGCCCTCTCATTCAACACCTTAATTTGATCCATTATATTTTCAAACTCTCTGGTTGTGAACGCTGAGCCGGCTTGCCAACACATGTCCTTTAACTTCACATTCTTGACCTTGCTATTGAAATTCGAACACACATGTCTCAAACAGAAACGATGGACTCCAAGAGGTGGCTGAAAATCTGGAATTCTTTCCACAGCTTTCAAAAGACCGGCGTGTCTATCTGAAATCAGACACATTCCTTCTCTACCGCGAACAATGTGTTTCGATATCATACGAAGAAACCATGACCAAGAACCAAAACTTTCTTCGTCCACAAGTGCATACGCCAAAGGTAAAAGATGTTGATTTGCATCCATGGAAACAGCAATTAACATCTTGTGCTTGTATCTAGTGTAAAGATGAGTTCCATCAACACTAATTATTTTACGGCAATGCTGGAACCCATCTATACATGGCCTGAACGCCCAAAACACATATTTCAACATTTTTTTACCATTTGTCTCTTCGGGCATGTGGTGCCACTCGACAACTGTGCCTGAATTCCATTTTTGTAAAGCTCCCAAAAATTTGGGTAGTCTTGAAACTGAGTTCTCCCATGTACCATACACATTTTCTCTTGCCCGTTTCAAACCATACCATGCCTTACCGTATGAGATTGTAAATTGAAATTTATCATACACTAGTTGTTGAACACACTTAATCTCATACCCGGGATCTGTCTAAACCATCCCAGTTAGCAGCGCAGCGATCATGTTTTTGCACAAGTTTTGATGGTCAACAGACACCGCGTTCATTAGGCACGTATGAGGGCCTCCATACTTAGTGATTTCCCACATATCAATCCTTTTTTTGTAACCTGCACGCAACCACCAGTTGCAACGTGTAGTCTCACTATTATTTTTGCATTTGATTTTCCATATAAGAGGTGTGCTTTCATCTACTCGATATTCACGCCTCGCTATACGTATTGCAAAATCTTTAACTGCAGACTGCAAACTCTTCTTATCTTTGAATACCATGCCTTTTGTGAGCACTCCTTCAGTAGGATCATAGTATCTAAAATTTTTTGGAAGATCAAAGGAGTCCGCAAGCATTTCATGTGATGATGCATTGAAGAACGGGATATTCGGATGCATGGAGTATCTCTGAGCACTTGATGGAAATGATGGTTGTTGATTGGATGGCGATCTCTCTTGATTTGGGGAATACATAGTTTGAATATCACTAATATCCACCCCATCTTCATCTGATTCACTAGACAACTCGTCTTCATCGGGTTCAGAGTCTTCTAGTTCATTCACACCAAAAGTGTCAATCAATGGATCATCTGTTTGATCCTCGGTCTGAGCATTTTCTCTTTCACTTGGAATACCCTCATTATTGGACCTTGAGGTTCCAACTGTATGCTCTTGCCTGACGAGTGCCGGATTATTAATGTCATCCCCTCTTAAATAAAAAGCATATTGAAAATACTCATTGCTTGGCATAATATCTGGAAGAGCATTATCTTGCAGTTTCTCTGGATCAATATGAAATTCTACATATTGATTATCCGCATCCGGTGCAAAGAAAAACCATAGATTATCATCGTTGTTGATTGGTATACGATGATATCTGTTGTTTGCATGTAGTGAAGCGGATATGTTCAATTTGTATTCATTGCTATCAATCCTTGTCAATTGAAAGAATTTTGATACCAAGCCGGAATATCCAATGTCGCGAGGTACCCTAGTTGCACAAACGGGTGGAACATCGCTACAATCCCCAATATAAACAACAATACCGACGTTGTTTGAAGACCCCATATCTTAAATAATAAAGATGTGTTAATGATCTTAAAATAGGGAATTAATTACTTTTTGCAAAGTTTAATAAAACTAATTTAAACTAATACATTAGAAAAATTCAAACTTGAAATTGAAATGAATCAATATGTCAACGCAACGGCAACAATTTGAGGGTTACGATAAATGCACAACAACAACAACAATTTCAACAGTCCCTACATCAAATAATGTATAACAGAAAAATATTAACGACAAATTTATAACAATATATATAGCAACAACCATACACCGACCGACATACACATATCCAAAACACGGCACACAACCATACACACTAAAATGCAAGCCACACACAACACACAAACACACACAGCAACACACACACAAGCATACACGACAACATACATCACACACACCACAACACACATCACAACACACATTTCATACCCACATTTCATACCCACATTCAATACATACATTTCATACATACACCACACCAACAACATACAATACAAGCAATGGGGAAAAAACCACTATCTACACACACACAACACAACACACAACACAAAGCAACACACACACACCATACACACACCAAAATACCACAAAAAAATCACATACACACCCACACAACAGTACACACACACACCACCCAAACACATAAAAATTAAGATAAAAATTACCTTTGAGAAATGGGGAAAACCGAAACGTGAATATTGAAGAAAAATTGAAAGGAAATTGAAGGATAATTGAAAGGAGAAGTGAAGAAGAAGTGAAGAAAGTGATGAGGAAGAGAGAAATGTGTGGTGTGGGTGGGTGGTAATAGATATGATAGAGAGAGAAAATTTGAAGTGGATGTTAAAAATCAGAATCCGCGTTCGCACTCGGCCAGCCGAGTGAAGTGCTCGACCGAGTGCCGTGACCGAGTGGATGGCAGTACTCGGTCGGCCGAGTAATACGGGGGCCGAGTGTCTCGGCCGAGTAAGAATCACCACTCGGCCGGCCGAGTAAGGCGCGCGACCGAGTGCCCGACCGAGTGAACCCTCCAGCAATTAAAAAAAAAAAAAAGGAAAAGTCGCCCCTGCCAGGGGCGACATTAAAAAAAAATAAAAAAAAATTAAATTGAATGTCGCCCCTCGCAGGGGCGACTTTACTTAGATTTAATTTTTTTTTATTACATTTTGACAAATTTTTTTGAATAGTACAATAATTTGTCATTTTTGCCAATTAAAGTGGTGTGTAAAGTAATTTTTATGGTGTATTTAGCAACACCCTATATATAATTATATGATAGTTAGTTCTGATTTTATTATTTCAATTAAAAGAGATTTTAATTGAAATTTTAAATCTTTTTTCACATAATTATTTGTAATTTCATTTATTTTCTTTTATGTGATATGTGGAACAAAAGGTAATTAACGCAATAAGATATATGCATAATTATTATTATGAACATAATTACTTGTATTCTCTTAAATTTTGATCATAGTCAATGAAATGATTGTTTTCCTTAAATTTTGTGTAAATAATTATGGTGTATATAAAGAATGAAACAAATTTGTGCGAAAATCACTTGCCCAAGATAGTGCCAAATTATGGATTATCTATTAATTTTTTCCAATTTTCTTACTGAGTTAATATTGTGATGGAAGATTAACAAAATCAAGTATTTTAAAAAACTTAAGAATTTACATATTTTTGTCCACTTTTTTTAGAACCTCAAACGTAATTTCAGAAATTGAAATATTTTTGAACTTCTAAAACTTAATTTTTTGCTTAACAAAATTAATGATTTACCACAATTTTTAAATTTGACTAATTTTTATTACATTGTTACTACTACTGCTAATAATAATAATAATAATAATAATAATAATAATAATAATAATAATAAATGAGTATATATTATTTTACAAAAATATCAATATCACATGGGTCTAACGATATTGGACGTATCATTTTCACTCTAAATTATTGGTGCACTTTTTTTTTCCCCAAGCTTTATGTTTTTTGCACAAAAGCTTTATAGACATGATGATGTATTTGAATATTATTTGATTTTGAGAATATTATTTATAATTAATCAAAAGTTTTGTGGATTCTATGTTGATATTTGATTAATTCAATTTCAATTTTTTTAATATTGTTTCTATTTTTCTTGTGCTTCATTTTATTGTATGATAATACGACTGATAATTATTCATGCTTAGTTAGTTAAATTGAAATTGAAAGATTATATTTGACTAACCTATTAAAATGGAATATATGACATGAATTTTTGTTAGACAGAAACATATATATCATACATATATAATTAGAATATTATCTATACTGTAAAATAAATTTTCTTAATTCAATTGTGATATATTTTGGCATTTAGATTATTTTTGAATAAGAAAAATATCAAATATGCAAGATTTTTCTTTTTTGGAAAAAAATAATTTATTTTTTACTTTCACTTATTTGTATCTTAATAATATGTGGGTTTTTTTTAATAATTATTTTTCATAAATAAATTAATAAAAATGACACAGATTTGTATGATTTACATTCATGCCCCATCGACAAAGAATAAAGTATGTTAGCCACCCAACAAATCACAAGTCCAAAGCATTTTATTATAATTATTTCTCTAAATGATCGAGTTTATTAATAACACATTTTGTTAGAAAATAAAGTACATTACAATTATTTTTGTTTGAGATGAACTATATAAGATAATGTTTAATTCCTTAATAGGAAATAATCAACCCATCAGCTACATAGTATTATATGTATAAGATGTGTGGCCATAGTTCAAAATAAAATAATAATAAAATAATTGGATATTTCAATTGTTTTTAGGCTTTGGTTTTAACGATCATGATATTTTATTTTCCCTTCTGTCGAGTAATTTATTGCGTGTGTATTTGTTGGATTTATATTATTATTTTTGGTCAAGTTAATATGATTGGAGATTGTGAATTTTATTCAATTGTATATCATTATATATTACAATTTGCGTGTCGTTTACTTATTTTAATTTTTGGGCTATTCCAAGCTTTTCTTTAATTTAGAGTCGGGTCTTCATTAAGCAAAATTTATTTGAATATGTATATAATTGAACTAGTTTACTATGGATATATATATATATATTTGCAGTCGCTTTGTTCATATGTTTAATTTCTATTATATTGGTTATTAAAATAACTTTATTTGTTCAATCATATGTCCTGCGATATGTAAGACTTATATTCAATTTTTTTTTTGGGCTTAATTAAAAAAACGATTTGGTTGGGGAGGTTGTACATTAATTTTTAAAAAAATTAAGTTTGGTCTTGAAATTTATCTTTAACTTTGTTTTTTTTTATATATAAATCTATTTTTCTTTTCATAAATCATATAACATACATTTTATATTTAATATGTATTTGGGCTTATTATATATTTATTACGTAGTAGAGTGTTGTTCTTGGTGCAAAAACTATGAGTTATGGATGTTTTAAATGATGTAATCTTATTGATCTCTTATTTATATATTGTTGATTAATAAAAATATAATTTTTTGGTTCATTGGCTCGTGTTTACTATATTGTAATATATTAAATGATCGAAAAAACTTTATGCATCGGTTGATAGAAATCATAATATGGTTCTCATCGAATGCTAACGTGTTATTAGCAGAGTCGCAAATTTAATTCTAACTAGATAAAAGCAACTCTTTTTTATTTTATTTTTTATTTGTAGTAGCCAAAAAAAGAAAGAAAAAAATTAAGACATAGTTAACAAAATTTGAACACTATAACCTCACACACCACCCACAAAATATTTTAGGAGTATGTCCTTTACCACTAGGTCAATGACTCAATTTGTAAAATATATACCAATTGTTTTATATATTGAGTAAGGGAGAATGTGCAAATCAATCATTGACTTTAGATTAAAATTAAATCATATTTTTTCTTTGTTCAAATAGGCCAAAAAAGTATTGAACTTCTAAATATAAGATGTATTGGACTCTCTTAAATATTAAATAACAAAATATTTTGATAAAAAATTAATAAATATAAAAGCTAACCAATTAAATAAAAATATGTTTAAATAAATCAATGAGTTGACAAAGTAAAATTTAAAAATATTTAATAATTTAAATGTAAACATATGGTTGAGACTTGAGGCGATGTTATTTTCTATCTATTAAATAATTTTTAGATTTTATTAGAAATGTCCAATTTATTTTGTAATAAAAATTTCAGGAATTTATTTGAGTTATTTTAAAAGTTAAAAGTCTATTTGTAAATAATAATAATTTTAGTTAAATAAAAAAAGGTGTTCCAAATTTTAACAAGTAATGTTTTTTTTAGATAAACAAATAATATTTTTATGGTAAACCATTAATATATTTTCATAAATTTAGGAAAAAAATTATATTTTAGGTAAAAAAAAAAAAAGTAATATTTTCAAGGTTAAATAGTTATACATCTACGATTATTTGTAAGGCCTTGTTGGAATACCTAAATCATAGATCATACGAGATACGCAACAAAAGTAATAGTTACAAAATATTTTTATGATCTATGTGTAATCATGTACATTCCTATACACGTAATTCAAATTATATTTAACAGTATACCTATATGTGATTTTTCGTTCTTAGCGGGGATCTATGGGTATGTGAATTGCACATGTCAAGAAATTTTGGAATATCATCTCTAAATTTATGTACGTTCGACCTTGATGCGTATATAGACGGATGTAACTTGATTTCCATGTATCCTATTAGAACAAAATTAATAATTTACATCTAATAATATAATTTGAAATCTCAACACATAAGAAGAAGAAGAGAGCACAAGAGAGAACTCAAAATTCTCCCCTTGCATGAATGTATGTTCGGGCGTTGATCCCCTAAATTCTTTTATGGGCTTCTCCTTGCATCTTCATGTATTCAATCTATCTTCAAGACTGAAATTTAAGTATCTTCTTAGACTTTAATTAATTTCAAAAATTTATTCTTGAACCAAAAATACTACTCTCAATTAATTATTTATATATAACATTATTTGAGTTTAATTAATTATTTGTCCAAGAAATAAAATTAGGTCAACAATTAATTCTCCCCATAATTATTAAGGCTTAATAATTAACTTGTGCGACAAATATTATTAGCCTAATAGTTAATTTATCCACAATTAATTAATTAATTATCTTTGTTCCAATGCACCCGAATTTCGTAATATGTGTAATTGCAATATTAATTAGTTCAATTAATTAATCACCTTTGAATTTTTTAATCCTTAGACACTTTAAACATTCATCTGTTCATATCCAACAAATATTACTAGAGAGAGACTCATAGTAAAAATATAAATTTGGTGTGCAAATCTTTCATTTGTAATTATCATACAGATTGGGTACCTCGCTCAGTTCTTCGATTAATGTCTAAACCTTGATCATTTAATACGGATCTATAATTGATATTACTACAATAATCTTTACATACTATGTCGATCCATTGACACATAACAAAACTTCATCTCTTATGTTCTATTCTATTAAATAAATAACAAAATAATTTGGATATTCTTAAATATTGAATTACTTAAAATTATCTTATAAATATATTTTATTATATTAAATATCTTACAAAAAGTACATCGTACATGAACAGTACTAGTCACAAATATTTAAAAGCATGCAACGTATTGATAAAACAGTATTGCAGACAATGATAAATATATTATATTTTTATTATTAACTATGTCTATAACTATTTGGGCAACTATTATATCTAATCAATAAGACGATAAAAATTCTCAATTTTCAATATTCCAATGTTTCAAAGTACGTCCAATATTGTTATTCAAATTTAACACATTATTCACACTTGAGTTATCATGTAAGTTCAGAACAATATTTTAAAGTCGACATTTGTTTAACTAAAAAAAATCTTACAATAATATACAATAACGGATAACATAACACAAGATCTTGAAGTAATCAAATTTTTTTTTTAGCAAAACACTATAATTATTGTAAGTGAACAAAAATAATAAGAAAAATAGGGGAGATATTAGTAGGCCTAAAAATTAAAGAATGATAAAGTCAAGTGTGAGGTGGACAAAATGAATGAGGTTGGAGCTTAGAGATGTGGTGGTGAAAGCCAATAGTAACACCCCACGTTACGCCAACCCCTCAACTTTTCTTGGTGGCTTATTGGGAATACAGACACCACGCCAGTTAATCAAGATTACGTTGTCATTATAGCAAAAAAATACACAACTCTTACTCTCATTTATCTTCATATCAAATTTTTTTTGTTGATACAATTTTGTATATGAAATAGAAAATAAGAAAATAACAACAATAATAATAATATTAATAATAATAATAAGATTCATAGTATTTTCTATTGAATTTTAGTTTATAAAAGTGGAAATATGTTTGGAAAATAATGAGTCAACTTTGATTGGTTGATTTTTGCAACAGATATATTGTTGTGGGTCAGCTATTCGCACCCGAAAATTCTATAAATACAATTTATTTAATAAATATATTTTGTTTATAACAATTATATTTTTTTATTTGAGGGTAAGATAGCCGCACTCTTACTTAAAATACAAATAATCTTTTATTTTACATAATTTTTTATGTATAAAATATCAAATTAATTATTTTTCAATTAAATATTAAATTTAAAAGTATAATTATATTTAAATATTTATTGTACATTAAACTTGAATTGCAAATAAATTTTAACTAATAATCTATAGAATCAGAGACTGAGGGAAGATATTTTATATATATCTATACTAATAAAATATTTATAAATATTTAAACTTATATTATAAATATATTTTATCTAACTTTTTTTAAATATATTAGTAACTAAAACGTAACAGTATAAAAATAAAAGTCCAAACAGGCTCTCTTTGTTTGTCTCTCCACAGTTTTTCTATTTTATAATTTGTGTTGTTTTATGTGGTCATGCCTTTTCTTATTCTTGTTTCCTCAACCATAATTTTACCTTGTAATGTCTTAATAATGAAGAATTCACATAATAATATAGTATTATATTATATATGATTGATCTGTTTTTGGTGGGTGGGGTTGAAAAATAGACATGGCACAGATAACTGAAAAGTCTGCAGTCATCAAGGGGAATAATATTCTGAAATATGGAGGGTAATGAACTAAATAAAATGGAAATGGAAATGGAAATTTAGTGAGAGAATTAATTAATAAATGAAAAGGGAATTAAAAGAAAGAAAAATTGTTGTAAAGAGAAAAATAATGGTTAATAAATTAGTAGTAAGAAAGCTGAAACATTTACTTCACATACAATACAATAGAATACAAGAAAAATAAGTCTTGTACAGAAACCACCCCCCCCCCCCTCCTCCCCTTTCCCATTTTCACCTCCCTTTTTCCCATTGATTTATTGAGATTTTCTCCAATGGTTTTTTGCGCCCCTCAATTGGATTGACTTTAATAGATTCTCAGCTCCATAGCCCATTTATTTTCTCCTTCAGTTCTTGAGTGAATTTGGCTGTTTTTAGTGGGTTTTTCTGAGACTAGAAGAAAAGAAAATTGTTCTTCTTTTTTCATTTTTTTTCGTAATCTCTGCAGACTTTTCTGGGTTTATTGCAGAAAAAAGCTTCAAACCGGAAACATATATGCTTTGAAAAGGCTACAAAAACTCATCGAAACTAAATTTATGTATATTTTTTGCTAATTTTTTTTTTTTTTTAATTAAAAGGCTTTTTAATCTACAAAAAAGGGTAGTTCCTCTGGTTTGTGTGTTGAATTTTCTTTCAAATTCCGCCTTTTTCCAATTAAGGGAGATTAACAAATCCACAGACATGGGAAAGCATGGACCTTGCTATCACTGTGGTGTTACAAGTGAGTTTGTGTCTCTTGACTAGAAATTTTTTCCCACTGAATTCTTGAGATCAATACAGAAATGATTCGTTTTCACGATTGAGTTTATATTCTTCAAATGCTTTTGCGTTTATTAATTAGTCATTCAATCACGACAATGAATTTTATTTTTTTGTGTACTGCCCTTGATTGTTTTGATAAACAGGAGAATTACTGGGCAATGAACATTACTGAGACTTATGCGCTGCTATATATCCCTTTGTTTTTACTTTTCTTTCGGTTTTCTTTCTCTTTGAGTTAGTATTTGGTTTCTCACAAAGTTCCTCCTGCCATGTATATTGTTATTGTAATGTAGAATTGGTTCCAATTGGGCTGCCAAACCTTTCTTCTTCCTCTTTAGTTGATGATTCCTTCCTTTGACTCCCTTAAGCCATTGTGTAAAAGAAGGAATAAAGCTGATGTTCAGCACATTTCAATGCCTTTTTGGTGAAAATCATGTAATGCTTAATCATCCATTGTTCTCTAGAAGTGAATCCTGGACTGTGTTGCTCATGTTCCCTCATATATAGCTTCCCCGAGATGCTTTTATCTGCTAACAGCACAATGCACTCTGATCGAGTTATTCTGATGACAGCTTAAAGCATTTCTGAATCTTATTTTATCTACTTTCTCCCTAACTTGGTTCAAATCCTTCACAAATGGGAAGACCCTGTACCCTCCCTTCTTTTTTACTCACCAAATAGGTTGTCCAATTTGATCCATTTAAGTTTTGACACAATGGAATTTTCCCACCTTCTATTGAATAATTTCTCTTACTCGTATGTTTATGCTTGGCTAAACCACCCCTGACCAATCATAAAAATAATCGCACATAGAGTGGTCCTGCTCCTGAGGAGGGAAACAAAAAACAAGAAAATGTAGTATGCGGATACAACTATGTTTCCAGAGACTTCAATGGATCAGAGATTATATGAACAATACTTTCAGCCCCCAACCACAGCTGCTTCTGCTCAAAGCAGCTGCTATTTTTCAGAATTAACTCTTGTCGTCATCACCATTTTATAGAATTCTTCCAATGATGTGAGAATGAGTCTGTATTTGTCAGCCAAAATGGGTGTGGCAATATTTTTTCTTCAAATAGGCTACAGAAGGAGATGATCTTTCATACTATTGTAATTGTTCTGGAGTCCACGCTATGATTACAAGTTATTAATTTTCTTGGACTGTTGTTGTTTAGTTTTAATTTTCTTGTGAATTTATAGTAATTTTTTCCTTGTTGACTTCAGAGCTGATTTGTGAACATAGGGGTTAGCATTTTTTATTTCTCTGATGATGGCAACATCCTTTCGATCTGAGTACTTTGTTATCATATCTCATCAAATATTTTCTTAAGTATATTCTATTAACAACTCACACATGAGTACTTGGAGTTTGTTCATCAATGAGATCGTCAATTTATCCTTGTGGTTGATTTAGCTTAGAGCTAACCAACAACACTAGCATTCCACGTCACCACTTATGTATTTGTTTTCTACAACCTCATTCTAAATGCACAGTACATTTAAATCACACACTTTAGTGTTGTCATACACTCATGTCATCATTGTTCCAGGTTTTCTAGCTATTATACAGGGGCTTACCTTGAGAAAACATTCATTTCTTTCTTTTCCAACTTGTGATGTTAACATTTATCCTTCTTTGTTCATTAGTAAGAGAAAAAAAAAATGTATTTGTATACACATTTTATGCTTAGTCACTCTATACTTGGCTTCTCAACGCATTTTCTTTTTTTGAAGGAACTCTAATTTTAACTTATAGCTTGGTTTAGTTCTCACAATGCATGTGTTGACAATTCTGTTTTTCTGGTCATTCTTTTCTTGTAATAGGTCAATTTAACTGCTTATAATTATGCACAGGCACCCCTCTTTGGCGGAATGGGCCTCCTGAGAAGCCAGTTCTCTGTAATGCATGTGGTTCAAGGTGGAGAACAAAGGGAACTCTGGCAAACTATACACCTCTACATGCTAGGGCAGACCCTGATGAGTTAGAGGATCCTAGATTTTCTAAGATGAAAACCATATCTATTAAGAACAAAGAGCCGAAGGTTTTGAAGCGGAAGCTTGAGACTGATGTAGCTGATTTTGGATTTGTTGCTCCTGGGCATACCCAGGGTTTCCCTAAAGGCTTCGATGAAGATACAAGTAATAGATCAAGCTCGGGCTCTGCCATATCCAACTCGGAGAGTTGCGTGCAATATGGTAGTGCTGATGCAAGTGATTTGACAGGTTAGTATGATCCGCATGCATGTTCGCATATAGCCTGAACAAATCTTCATGAGAACATCCTCATTGTGCTTTTCTCTCTTCTCTTATTTATTTATTATTATTTTTGTTGTTGTTGTCCTTTCTAAGGGAGAGGTATATGATTTGAGTGTTATTTTATGTTGGCCATTCAGGGAAAAGATGCATTGATTATAAAACTAAATTGATGATTTGTTATCTAATTGCTTATATGAGAATCTTGAACAAACTAAACATGAAAAAACATGTATATGTCTTCTAACAAGGAGATAATTTATCATTTTTCTTCTCGTTCTTTTGGCCTTTTTAAGATCTAACAAGGAGATAATTTTACTATCTTCACAGGTCCTGCCCAACCCATTGCATGGGATTCCATGGTGCCTTCCAGGAAGAGGACCTGTGTCGCTCGTCCAAAGCCATCTCCAGTTGAGAAGCTTACCAAAGATCTCTACACCTTATGGCACGAACAACAGTCGTCATGCTTGTCTGCATCTTCAGAAGAGGATTTGCTTCTTGAGAGTGACAAGCCTATGGTATCTGTTGAGATTGGACATGGAAGTGTACTTATTCGGCACCCGAGTTCAATAGCTAGAGAAGAAGAGTCTGAAGCTAGCTCCCTTTCAGTTGATAACAAGCAACATAATTTAAATTCCTGGCAGATGAGTTTCAATGGGCTTAGTGAAGACACAGGTGCCAACTCATTGAATATAGGAAATGAGAAAATCAAGAAACATCTAGGGGCTGGATTGGAGGAGCAAACCAGAAGGTACTTTCGTATCAATCTGAAAATTCATGTGAGAACAGAGAGAGTCTAGGGTCACTATGGAAGTTCTGAAGATAAACTATGTGATTTATATGTTCAAGAAAACAGATATTTTGTTATAGAATAGCAAGGCGCAACTTATAAAGAAGAAATAGTTGCAGGTACATGCAGTTTGACAGGAACAGGCCTCGACTTCATGGATTTCAGGATATTACATGATCTGGATCCATGATTGCCACTTTTACCTGTCTTGTGCTTAACTAAACATAGTAGTAAACTTTTTTGGTTATACTAATTAGTCTACTGTAATTAGAGACAGTTGAATTTATTTATTTTTTCTTTTTCATTTCAGCACCTTGTGTGGCTAGCTATTAATGCATTGTTTTCTTGTCTAATTTCAGAGACAAGGATCAACTTGTAAAATTACCAATTCTTGCTCATCATAATTCTCCACTACGTTACATTGATCTACAAGTAAGTGGAAAACACAACTGTTATTTTGATACTAATAAGCTATATCATAAGCATTAGTCATTTGATACAAGCGATGCATGATTCAACTTCTCTTTTCATGAGAAATTTCCATTTCATTGCTTTTGGACATTGATTTTACGGACATTGATTTAATAGTAATAAACCATACTCATGACATGTTCTTATTCTCATGCAGGAGATTGTTAATCTTGAAACATTCTCGAATTATTTGACAAAAGATGAACAACAGGAGTTGATGAAGCTTCTGCCTTCTGTTGACACTTTGGATGCTCCATTTAGGTGCGAATTACTATTATTCTCTTATTAAAAGGCATCATGGATAATATATCTCCTGAATGTCATCCAATGTGGAATATATTTGTGTCATATGGCACAAATATATAACTAGATAAAGAACTGAAAAAATTCCTGGTCACAGTCCCAACTCTTGTTTTAAACTAATCTTGCGCAATAAAAATGTACAGTTGATAATGCATAAATTTGGATACTCGAGAGTCGAGAATGATTTAAACTTGTAGTTGGGTTGAGGAATTTGAAGTGCAAGGATTTGGAAGCAATTGAAATTACCCAAATCTCTCAAAATTTTGATTCGAAATGGAATTGATTGATTTCAATCCCATATGAATCCAAACAAACACCAATGTTTCCTTGAATTTCAAATTCATCCTCAAATCCTTCAAATCCAAACACAAACTACTAGATTCTATGATTACTTTCTCCATTTCAGCCTAAATCAAGCTGACTGAAGCTAATTCATTTTAGTATGCTTTACCGGTGACTGTTTCTATATCCAGTCTTAAATTCATGTTTGATGGGGCTGAGTTCAACATGAATCTATTGTCCTTCCAAAAACTTCTGGCTGATGGAGTTTTCGATAACTCATTCCATGGGGCCAATACAGAAGATAGTAAAATTTTGAAGAGACATATTTTATGCGACTTGTCAAAGTCAAAGTGGGTGGAACAATACATGACCTCTAAGGTATGTAGTAGCAGAACTGTATGCATATATACATACAACAGACATACACACACACATATATGTATTGTGAGGCATTATTTATATACTCTTTTCTTTAGGATTTGAAATGCAAAAATAGCATCACGCCAGAAGTGGTGGGAGGATACAATGGTTTTGAAATTGTTCACTCAGCAAATATGAAAAGATTGCGAGATGGACTGCACCACAAAATTGCAGGTAACATATAATTAATGGAAAAACTGCTTCGCGTGGAAATTGTGTGGTAATGTAATGTCTTTATAAACTTTTATATGATGGGACATCCATTTTTGTCACATGCAATTGAAGATCTCTCTCATAGTTAACTTCCTGCAATGGATAATCTTCTTTTTTTTTTTTTGTGCTGTATGTCCTGCCAAAATATTCCACTTGTAAAATTAACAATTCCACTGAAACTGAGTGACAGTGCATTTTGAATATGATTTTCAAATCTCAATGCTGTTGCTAGTTTTTTATTCTTTATAACATTTTCTCTTATGTTTTACTCTCTATTATTTCCTTTTTCAGCTTGTGTTAGTTAACCACAAGGTCAAACATCATAATTCGCATCTGAAAGTTGTTGCAAGAACCGTGTCCTGCGTTTTCTTACATTCGACTGAGAGATTATATTTTGCTTATCTGTAATTGATGTGTTGCTCAGGATCAAAGGTTATAATGAAGAGCCCAAGAAGGATCATCATGAAGTCAAGTTATGACCAGAAGGAACTAATAGATAAGAACAACTCTTTCATGAGTGGCAAAGCTCCACTTTCAATGCAAAACGATAATAGCTCCTTCGTGCTTGATGCTTCCCACTTTGATGGCGAAAATCCCGATCAGGACTTGCTGCTGGACGTGCCATCCAACGGCTCGTTTCCACAGGCGGAACTCCTCCCAAGCTCGAGTTTTGGTGCTCTAGCAAGCACTAGTAGTAGTTCGGTGTACCCGAATCTTGTCCGCCCTTGACGGTGCTTATTGAATCCTTTTGTCTATGTCATCAAGAGGGGCTATTTGCACAACTTTTGTTTCAACCTTGGTGGGTTTTGTTCTCCATTTCTTTCCAATTTAGTTTTTGCTAGAAATAGGAGTCCAAATGTGAGATTGGATGGCTACCTTTCCCTCCCTTTGTTTCCAATGAGGTGACATGAGACATTTAAATAGGAAAAGGGTTTACATAACCATTGGAATTGGAAGGGGAATGGATTTACTTGGCCTTTTCTTGTACAGACTATAAGAGATTGTATTATGTAGCTATAACAAGTGATATATATATCTATATCATGTCTTTTTTTTTCCTACACATGTTCGAAGTTGAATTCGTCCAATGCTTGTCAAAAGGCGTTTGTAACGAATTGCGTAGGGGATTTTGGTTTAGTATTATGATTTTTAGGTTTTTATTGGATAACTGATAGCTTTGAATTTTGGAATTATTCCAAATACTCAATAAATTGATAATTGATCGCACGTCTTGCAAAAAACTGTGGAGGGGATTTTGGTTTAATATTATGAATTTTAGAGTTTATTGGATAATCTATAGCTTTGAATTCTGGAATTTATTCCAAATACTCAATAACTTGATAATTCAAACAACCTCTTGTATTAGAAGTTGCGTTCAGTCAATGCTTACCAAATGGCGTTCCTAACGAATCATGTAGAAAATTTTTGTTTAATATTTTGAATTTTAGGTTTTTATTGAATAATCGGTATCTTTGAATTTTGAAATTTATTTTAAATGATCAATAATTTAATAATTTATTCCAAGTCCTGTGTCAGAAGTTGAATTTGTTCCACTTATTATTTGTGAGTAAGATGTGCCTATGATACATTTATGAAAAAGGGAAAGTCAATGTGGGACGAGTGGAATTGAATTTAGCAATGCCATTTCCCATTTAAATAGCTATATAAATATAATTAAAAATAATATGTTTTGGGGAAATTTTGTTTAATTTTTTCGAAAATTTCATCACCAAATATGAGTGAACGAATCTAAGAGGTTAAAGCAACTCCTGGAATGTTTAGTAAGAAACATGATGATTTTGGAGGATTAATCTATTGTAAAATTATGCCAATATTATATTATCTATAAAAACTATGAGGAACTATTTCATGAACTTTTGATATCTATATATATATAATAGTAGAAGTTCATCTATTTATAGTAACACGTATTTTTTTCATTATTTTCATTCACAAAAATAGTAATATTAATTTTTTTAATTTTTATATTTATTATAATATTAAGAATGACAGTTGTTTGTTAAAATTTCTTTAGAGAATTTTGTGATTTGTTAAGATATAGTTGTTGTTCAGGAAATCTTGTGATTTACGTTATAGTAAATCTGGCATATAATATAATATAATATATAAAAAGACATGTACCAATCTATACACATATATATACTTTTCCCGTCTTTTTTATTCACAAAAATAGTAATATTATTATTTTTTTATTATTTTTTATATTTATTACAATATTAAGAATGACGGCTGTTATTAAGCTTTTGAGATGACACTGTCATTTGGTAGAATAATAGTTGTTGTTAAGATTTTTTAGTAAAATTCGTGATTTGCTTTATTGGTAAATTTGGCATACAATATATATAATATATAATATATAAAAGACCTGTATCAATTTATGTATATATATATATATAAAGAGAAGTATCCGTTAAAATAGCTTATTAAATTTGAATATGCTTTTTTTAAAAATCATTTATAATAATTTTTTAATTATTGAACAATATTATTATTATTAGTAAATAACTAATTCATTCGTAAATTAAGAAAGTTAATCTCACACTAAAAAAAAAAAAAAAAAAGCAAAGGGTATTATTTTTCTTATATTGAAATTTTTGTAACTTGGGAAAATGAAGTGGATTTATTACATTTTATCATAATCATGCTATACATACAAATTATTGAATATAATTATATATTTTTTAAGAATATCAATATTATACATTTTTATATTTAATAATATTATTCTATAAAATTATATAAAAATAAATCTATAAAAAACGGGAGAACATGCTAGCAAAGCTGGTGTAAGTATTCACCTACAAACAATATTTATGTAACTTTAGGAATAATTAATATATTTTATTCAACATATTATAATTTCTCATGATTAGTATATGATAGTTGTAAAATTAAACTATTATCTCTAGTTTTCCTATCAATATATTTTTTAATAAGATTTCAATAACTGTTAATTCTTTAAGCAATAATTTAAATATACTATATGTAATTAATTTGATATTTTCAAATTAATTAATAATATTTTTCAACTTATCAATTTTTTATTTATTTAAATTAATAATGTGATAAAAATATTAATGCAAACATATTACTTTATAAGATGATTAAATTTTATAAAGATTTATAATTTCTATGGATATATCATGATTGATAAGATAGGATTAAGAAATCTAATAATTTATATCATGAATTAATATAGTATATTAAATGTATTAAACATAATAGTATGACATATCTTATTTTAAAATTATTAATTTCAAAAATTAAAAGCAATAGGTTGTCTAATTTGACAACTAATTTTTTTCGAGAAAATTTCTTACTTTCTATTTATTACCACAATTTTGTTTTTATATATTTATAAATGTCGATAGATAAATTGAAGCACCTATTTTTAGTTATAGGTATCACTATACCTATTTTATAATATTTTTTTCCAATAAAATATTTGTCTATAGGAGAAAAATATCCCTAAAAAGAAAAAAAATCTCAATTAAAATACAAAAATATCTTTTAACGTATATTTTTAATCCCTCTTCCTTTTCCCCATTCATCTTCCTCACCCTTTATGCCTTTCTCTTCTTCTTTGGATCTCTTGCTCCAACTTTGAATCATAATGGTTTAAACGTTTATGTACAGGTTCGATCCTATCAATTTATTGATCTGAGTCGAATTTTAAAATGAGCCATATTTTCTTTCTATATTAATAAATATTAATTAAATTGAATAATTCATAATATTCAAAATATTTTTATTATGGTTAGTATAATATAAAAAATAAGTTCAAGACAATTGTTTAAATACAGCTTACATCACAGTTTTGACAACAATTATTTATATATTTGTAATCAAGTTCTTCAACAATAAATTTCTTAATGGATAGTATAGCTTAGCCCATTTATTATTATTATTATTATTATTATTATTATTATTATTATTATTATTATTTTGTGACAAGATTGATCGAAGAATTCTTTTAGTGATCTTCAACTTTGAGAAACTTCATTATGCTATTCATTATTTCTCAATAATCCACAACATTTATTGCAGATTTTATTTCACTCGGTAAAAAAAAACGTAAAGAATGTCAATTCTGAAAATAAATTATCTACATCTATAACAATATAATTATTATGTATTAAAGATTTTGAAAGATGTATAAAAGATCTTCACACACTTTTATCGCCAACATATTATAGCATCTTCAAATCGAACAAAAATAAAAAATTCTTCGTACTTTAAACCATTAAAGATAGACTTAATCAATTATATTCAGAAAATAGTCAACTCTAAAAGATTCATCGGTTGACCATGTTACTTCTTGATTAGTGTTTTCATTAACACTTCTTTCTCAAATCATACAGCTGTATTAACAAACTGGAAATTTAACAAAAAAAATTAATAATAAATTTGAAAGCTATATTTAACCAAAAAATTTCAAGAAAATGATATGTTTGTTTGGTAATATATATATATATATATAATAATCTATATAAATAATACCTCGTGTAACAAGGAAAAAATTAATTTTGAAAATTCTTTCATTATTTAGTGAAGAGAAATTCCAAAAATAGTGACAATCAAACTCTTATATGAAGTTTTAAATTATAATAATAGTGAAAATATTTTTTTAACAAAAAGATAGTGATATCGAAATTAGACAATACGTGTTCAAATATAATTGACTGTGAATAAGTAATACGTGAAGAAAAGGTTAAGTTCAGGGTATTCCTGTGGAACTGCGATTATAGGATTAATATTTATGTTATTTTTTATTCTTCTTCATCTCCGGAAAAGTCAACGAAACAAGTCCTTGCGATCCCATCATTCATATATATTATATATTACACACAAAATTATCTCTCTCATAATTTCATAAATTATCACTCTCTCTCTCTCTCTCTCTTCTTGTAAATATATGTATTTTATAAATATTATATTTATAAAAATATTATTATTATTTATGAGTAATATATATATTATATGTATTATTTAATATGTATATGTATTTTGTATCTTATTTAAACATCATATTATTGAAATATTATAATACATATTTATAAAATATTGTATATATTATAACTTATATAAATGATATATAGAATATATATGTAAATACTTTATGTAATATATATTTATATACTTTTTATAATGTATATGTAATATACATATATTATATATAAGTAATATATATTATAAATATTTATTTTTTACTTTTTATTATATAACATATATTCTGCATATTATTTATATAATATATATTACACATCTATAATATATATATATATATTATAATATATTATTACACATATATATTGTGTTATGTAAATGTATATAATATTATATATAAGTCTATATATACACACACATTATATAATATTATAACAATATTATTTTCTTCAACAATAATTTGACATTTATAATACAATAATTTTCTTCAACAATAATTTCATCTCTAAACAAACAAAAATTATCGATTTTATTTCACAATTTTAAAATTTTAAATCAGTTTCAGAACTCACTTAAGTTTAAATCAAACAATCCCTTAAAGTCTAAGTACAATTTCCATACATGGAGACCTCACTTCAATGGGTCGCATCAAAACTTTAATCAGATCTTATTAATTTGATTAATATTTTTCTTGGATTCAAAATTACGGGAGAAATTAAACATAATAATAATCAGTTTCTTAATCACCTCATGTTTAAAATTAATTTTTCTTGAACAAAATTTAAAAGAGAATGTATCAATTTTACAGCAATAAACAATATAGATTATGTTGATATATATATATATATATAAACACACACACATATATATATATATATATGTATATTTTTTTTTGGGAGAAGAGGCTAGAACTCAATTCTTTTTAATAACTAGATGTATGTTTGCCTGTGCGATGCATGTGATATAATATAATTATTATTAATAATTTATAATAAAACTATGTTATTATTATTTAAAAATGTACGTAACCTATTATTTATATTAATTATATTTATATAAATATTATTCAATTTAAAATATAGCTTTATATATTAAATTACATATTTATTTTTTAAAGTTAGTTTTATTAAATAATAACAATACAATATTTTAAAGTCAATTTTGAATTGTTCAACTGAATACAAAATTTTAATACACTATTGAAGTTAAACAATAAATTAATAGTATAATATTTTTATTTTTATAAAAAAATTATTTATATTTTTAAGTTATATAAAATTTAATATATTATTTATTTAAATTAATCAAATATATCAAAATTTTAAAATAATTTAATGTATAAAAATTTTATATTTCATCCATAAAAATTATATTCCATAATTTTATATATAATTATTTATTTTAATATATACAAAATTGATGTTAAATTAAAAATTATAAAAATAAAATTAATTTGATATATTATATATTAAAGATCACAACCCTTCTTTAAGTATAGTTTGTTTTCAAATATAGTAATATAATTTAAAACTATTTTATAATTTCATTATAACCGTCGAACAACTGAAAGCGATGCGCGGTAGTTTTTAGTTACAGTAAGAGGGGGAAAAACCATACAATAAAAAGAATATAAATAGTTTATATTTTTTAAAAATAAAATTTAAATTCCAACAACAATTTTATTAGATATCTTACCACTCAACTTTGTTTTATTATTTTTAAGAAATTAAATGTGGAAAGGCAAGAAATAATTCAAATTACTTAATTATGCTTGAATAAAATATAAATGCATTTTTATGATTAATATTTTGGGAGAAGAGGCCGGAAATGAAATATTCTTAATTAGGAATTTTCAATGAATATTCTGAATATAAAATATAAATGAAATATGTTTAATTTGGAATTTTCAATGAATATAAATTAATATTTAAAATCTTATTTTTTGAGATTTTTTTAAAACCTATTTTGTAATTTAATTTGGAATTTTCAATGAATATTCTGAATATCACAAGAACTAACCGAGTAACCGCCAAACAGTTGGTTAAAATAAAAAAACTGTCCAACTGCATTCGCGATTTGCCATGTGTGCATGCGCGCTTACGCATTTCCATTTTCCTCCCTCTCTCTCTCTCTTTATCTCCCGCCAACCTCGTTACGCTATTTATATCTCCTCCCCACTTCCTCTCTCGCTCGCTCCCCCTCTCTCTGGCAGACACAGTCATGCTTTACTCAGAACGCAAACATAATTCTATCGAAGTTTATTGAAGTTCAATCCCTACCTGAACCTCCATTTGAGCTGTCGATTCTAATCGTTTCATCTTCGTTTCTGTTTTCGCATTGAAGAATGTGTTGTGATGTAATTTTGCAATTTTGAAGTTTGGAGACATGTCTAGCGAGTATACACCGGAGAATAGTCGGAGATACCCGCCGGGGATTGCGCTAATTAGGAGTATCAGGGGAGCAGATTGGACTTACGACGGTTACAGATGGACTGTTTTGTTTGTTACGTTCATGGCGAATGCTGCTTACCAGGCTTCTAGGAAACCGAACAGTATAGTCAAGGGCGCGCTTGCTTCAACCCCTGCTTATCCAAACGAGTTTCGGGCGTGGCCAGTGGGCGATATCTTTATCGAGAGCGAGGCAGTGATGATTGGTAACAACCCAGCCCAGAACACAGGTTGGGCTCCGTTTAATACGACGGGTGGGACTTCGTTGTTGGGGTTGATTGATCTGGCATTTCTTACTTGTTATGCGCTGAGCATGTATGCAGCTGGACGTTTGGGCGATGGAATGGACCTTCGCATATTCTTGACAATTGGAATGGTTGGAAGTGGAATTTTTGTCTCTCTATTTGGAATGGGTAATTTTTGGGACATTCATAATTTCTGTTATTATTTGGTTGTGCAAATGGTTGCTGGACTCTTCCAAGCCACTGGGTGGCCTTCGGTTGTTGCTGTTGTGGGTAATTGGCATGGAAATATGAGAAGAGGATTGATTATGGGTGCTTGGAATTCTAACACTTCACTTGGGAACATTGCTGGATCATTGCTTGCTAGTGTTGCTTTGGGTTATGGGTGGGGATGGTCTTTTGTTGTTCCTGGCGCATTTATTTTCCTAAGTGGGGGATTAGTGTTTCTGTTCTTGCCTGCCTACCCTGAAGATGTTGGATTCCAGCGCCCAAATGATTCACAAATGACGGCTGAGAGGGTACTCAGGACAACAGATGAACCTAGTAGTGGAGATGAACCCATGATAGCGGAAGAGTCTCCGAGTGGAAATGAACCCGGGATAACGGAAGAGCCTCCGAGTGGAAATGATCCCGGGATAACGGAAGAGCCTCCGAGTGGAAATGAACCCGGGATAACGGAAGAGCCTCCAAGTGGAAATGAACCCGGGATAACGGAAGAGCCTCCGAGTGGAAATGAACCCGGGATAACGCAAGAGCCTCCAAGTGGAAATGAACCCGGGATAACGCAAGAGCCTTTGAGTGGAGGTGAGCAAGAACGTAGACACCCTCCGGAAAATCCTGGGAATAGGGCAGGTATTGGATTCCTTGAAGCTTGTGACATACCTGGAGTAATTCCATTTGCAATCTGTCTCTTCTTTGCGAAGATGGTTGCATACACATTCGTGTATTGGCTGCCGTACTACATCAGTCATACTGGTACTTTTCAACCCTTACCAACTTATTAATATCTTCTCCATCATTTTAACCTGCACGACTTTTCACAACATTTGTACCAGTAGAATTCACATTTCAAATGCGTTCTTGGTCTGTGTGTTACCGTAGCTCATACCTTTCTTGAATCCTGAGTTACGCTTATAGGATTAACTACAGAATTTTGCTTATGGCTGCAAATAAAATTAGTAATCAGAGATTTCCTCTTCTAGCTTGGGGAACAAAGCAAAATGATGTTTAGTTGATCATGGGTGACTCTAAGAACCTGTATCCTTTATTTGTTGGAGTTTGATTGCAATCGAATGTGGATTATTCTTTTAGGGGGTACAAAATTAATCAGAACTCCATTTGCAGATTTGCTTGCTTGTTTTCTTTACTGCTGCAGCCTCTTCTAGATTGTGAAAACTCCTTCAACATAAATATTTCTTAAGATCACATTTAGGCCTGTTGTTGATATATAGAATTGCCACAGAAATTCAACTTTTGACAAACTGTTTCAGCTTCCAAAAACTTGCTCTACAATTCTCATCCTTGGCTCAGATAAGTAGTGGCATGTATGTAATCTAAAAGTATTGTTAACATTGAACCATTGTGATATTGTTACAGTTATTGGTGGAAAGACGATGAGTGTGGAGACTGCTGGAAATCTTTCGACTTTGTTTGACTTTGGAGGTATAATTGGTGCAGTTCTAGCTGGTTATTTGTCCGACTTTCTTGGAGGTCGGGCTATTACTGCTTCCATCTTCTTGAGCTGTGCAATCCCTGCTATGATGGCATATCGTACATGGGGAGGCATTTCTAAATTGAGCAATATTGTTCTTATGATGGTAGCTGGTTTATTTGTAAGCGGGCCTTGTGCACTTATTACAACGGCAGTGTGTACTGATCTTGGGAATGCTGCAGGAGCGAATGGTCGAGCATTGGCAACAGTTACAGCGATCATTGACGGTACCGGATCTATCGGTGCCGCATTAGGTCCTCTTCTGACTGGATTATTTTCAACATTAATGGGCTGGGATGCAGTTTTCAAAATGCTGGTAGTGGGTAATATAACTGCAGCTCTGCTTATAACTCATATAGCCGTGGCTGAAGTCAGACGGATCCGAAGGGATAGTCGTAATCGTGATACTGAGGCTCGGCAGCCCCTTTTGATGCTTCCATTGGAGGCGGACTGAAGAATACTCTCTTCTTCGCTGTAGAAATGAATCTGCATTTATGACATTGATTCTGATTGTTAGTGAAGGATGTTTTGGATTTTCATTTCCCTTTCAAAAAAGAAATAAATAAAGCTGCTACATAAACGTTCAACTTTTAGTATATGAAAAGCTAAAACGTATAATAAAAGCCAATTAAAAGTATATTTGTTTCCCTTTTAAATTTAGACTTTTTTTATAAATCGAAAGTAACTATTTAGAATTCTTTTTAATTGAACAAATTGTTTTAAAATATTTTTCCAGTTCATTAATGTACAAAAAAAAAATTGTGGAGTTGGTGTAAACTTTTTTTTATTATAGAAACAAAACTCTTAAGGTTGGATGAAATAAATATATTTTTTGAAAAAGTTTATATTTTTTACACACTTTTACAAATAAAATATAAAATATTTTGAATATACTTAAATATTGATTTATTCAAACTTAATTTAATATATGGATAAATATTGTTTATATTACCAACCTGGCGTCAAATGGAAATAATATTAGTTGCTTGAATAAAAAAAATAGTAGGTATTTCTTAAATGCATTTTGGTATGTTGGGAGCATAAATTGAGAAAAATTACATAAAAAAGTGCGATATGGCAACACATAAAACTCGTGTTTTTAGAATGTTAATATAATAAAATAAATCTCGAACATGTCAATAAAAAAATAACGTAACAACGTTCAGAATTTATATAATTTATACAATACAATAAAAATATTTAAATATAATACAGTAAAATATGAAATCACGTATATGAATGGTAAGTGAGAAAATGAGGAATGGAGTGGAGTTATTTGGGCCATTCATTCATTCCCTTCCAACCATAATAAAAGGGTTTAAAGGAGTACCACAAGGATGGATACATCATGTGATAATCTTATCCTTTTAACTCCTAAAATCAAATTTCAAGAAATCTTCAATTTCACTTCCAGTTATTTTTAAAAGAAATAAAATCCAATTTAATTACAATCTTTCACTTATTTATAATTATATATATATATATCTTGGTCATTTGAAACAAGGTAAAAAATTGAGATTAAATTGTATATTTTTTAAATGATTGAGTTACAATGTGAAAGTATGTCGAGCAACATGGGATAATTTGTACCGACAAATAGCTGAAATATACTAAAACTTTTGATAAATGATAGTGTAAACTACAATTATTTAAACATTATGCTAAAATTGAAAAAACTTGTAAAATATCATAATTAAATTCTTGAATTACAGACAATATATTAGATATGTAATTATGATTGTTATAATTTTATAGAATACCTAAATGCATTGATGTAATGCGGAGAGCAATAATAGGAGGACCATTCTTAATAATTCTTATAAGTTACCTCGTACTGACTGCCATGTGCCCTAAAGTAGTTTAGTTTTTGGTTTCTTAATGTTTATACTAATGCCCACCTACTTCCTTCCCATTCCCATTTCATGTCCAAAAACACAAGTGCTCTCCCACCACTTTTCGGATTTTCGGATCTATTTATGTGTTACTATTTATATGAAATATTTATTATATATTAATGTAAGAATGTAAGATAAATATAAAAATTAATTATTTTTTTATTAATATTTATACTCCAAGTATATAATGGATATTTCATAAATGAGTATATAATTGGATTCTTCTCTAAAATATTCTTTGGGTTTATCTATTAAAAGAAAAGCTAATATTTTACTATAAATGTAATTTTTGTCGAGGATGCGGCTATTTGTATCCCCAAAATCTCTAAATATACTTCATAATAATTATGATAAAATTAGATATAATAAGTTGACTAAAATCCCTAATATATTTAAATTTTTTTATTCTGTTCTTATTCAACTGCATATTGCAAATTCATGGCTTTTTTCAGATTCGACTATAAATCTAAAACTTTTCACCGCGAAGGTCAAATTTGATAAGAAACAAACACTTAACACTATTATTTAAATGTTATTTTTCCAACTTGATTTTGTTAAAAAAAATTGTGTACAAGAGTTTATATAAAAAATTGATAATGCTAAAATGTTAAACTAAAGAAAAAACGAAAAGGATTCAATATCACTCATATATTATTCCGACCATCTTACACATCATTCATTTTAAATTTAATCACAATCGCACATAATTACTTTAAAGGTTGTCGTTTAAATGCTAATTTAAAAAGTTTTAGCAAATTTCACTTGAACATTAATAGCGCGCGCATATATATATATATATATATATATATTGCAATTAAGTTTTTTTTTTTTTTGTTCTTTTATGTAATTCATATGTCTCCTTTTCAAACATCGGTCTTTCTTCTATCAATGGGTCCTTCAAATGTCAAATAAATTCGAATCCAATAAAAATAATGCACGAAAATTCTGTGCACCCTAAGGTTGTTCTAGCAGGATAATTCTCCAACTCCCCTCTTCTGTTTTATATAAACCTCTCTCCCTCCCTCTCTCTCTAAAATTGTTTGCAGAACATCCCTCTTGAAGAATAATCCTTCTCTCTACCTATCATGGCTCTTCCCACTGCCACCTTCTTCGTTTCCACATTCCTAGCATTTCTAGCTCTATCAGCCGCTCAAGCTCCGACGGGATCCCCCACGATGCCGCCATCCGCCATGGTAGCTCCAACACCTGCCTCTCCGCCTCCGATGATGCCACCAACATCCTCACCTCCGCCAGAGGCTCCTCCATCAATGTCTCCCGGAATGTCGCCGGAGATGCCGTCGTCTCCACCCCCACCGCCAATGGCTCCATCCATGTCACCGATGGCTATGCCGCCGCATGCATCGTCAGCCGCCGCCTCCATTAAATCCAGCATGGCTATCCTGGCATTGTTCGGGGTAGTTGCTGCTCTTGCCTGAAACTTATGTTAGCATAATCTACCTTTTTTCAATAAGCATTTGTGTATTCTTTATTGTTCCCGTGCACTTTCTTTTCACCACCATTTTAACTGATGTATGTTCATTGTATTTTGTGAGGGTAAATTGTAGATTTACCCCACATTTTCTTTACAGCTGCTCTTGTAACATTTCGAATTATTTCCCCCACCATCGAGTATTCATCATCCTCTTCCTACTTGGGAATCTTTCAATTATAGATCATGTTCCATGTTATATATATATATATATATCGAAAAAAAGAATGATCACATATTTACAGTGTATATATATATATACATATATTGATATGCTCACTATTTATGCACTCAGATGGACGTCTATTAAAATAAATTAAATTAAAAATATTAATATATATTTGCGATAAGTAGGTAAGGTTAAAAGGAAAATAATGACAGCTTTTCTGGTTATGTAACAGAATACTCGTGTCACGTGTGTGTAATTATATAATTAGAAATGAAAAAATTAAAATATTGTTGTAAGAAGACAGAAAATAATGAATGGTAGAAGGAAAAGTTAGGTGACAGCTGTAAGGATAGAAATAGGTGCTTCAGAGTATCTTTATAAACTTCTGGAAATGTGAAGGAGAAGTGGGTGCAGTGAGAGAAAGGGTTTTTTTTGGTCGGTCCAAAGTTAAGGAGCATTAGCAGGATGTGAGTGATATGTCCACATGCACCCACTCAAATTCATATCCACTCCCACGCACACACGTGGCTCCACTTCTACCAATCTAGGTTTATGCTTCATTGTTTTAATTGTGTTTAAAAAGAAAAAGAAAATGTTGTTGTATCCTAATCACAAACAAGAAGTTGGGGTGCTAGAGGTCGCGTGTTTATGACTTCAATTTTCTGAATTTTTCTTCAATGCACTGTCGCTTTGAATTTTGCTCTACTGGTGCATCTGAGAACCCTAAATTCGCACGTCACGAACGTATCGTTCATGTATTCATTGTACATAAAACATCAATGCATATGTTGTACAAAAAACTTACTCATTTTAAGATAATTTATTTTAAGTTAAGTTGTGCATTTTATTCCTCAATAAATTATATTGTATTTGTATATCCTTAAATGTTGTTTTTCTTTGTAATTTCAAACTAATTGTACCATATTCTCATGTCGTGTATATTATTTTATTTATGAATTCGCCTCGTGTGAATGAATGAAAAAGCCCAATCTAGTTTTGTACTTGTATTGAAATTAATTTTTAAGATTGAGTGAATGAAAAAAAAAAATACATCTCTTATTTTCTCTCTTCCCTTTTCTTATTTCTCTCTTCCTCGCACCCGACTCCTTACGAATTTTATGTTTATCTTCATAATTTCTTAATCATTCATTAGTCATTATTAAAAAATAATTTTAACAAATTCTCATCGCTTCTTAACACATATTTATTAAAAAAAGAAAATGACTACATTCAGTTACAAAACAAATATACAATTAACAGTATTGATTAAAAGTGAACTACGCAAAATTTTCATCGCCAAATTTGCACGACAACCTTAAACCTTACAAAAACGTATACTCGTAAGAATCTGTCAACATTAACATAAATGAGAACAACATTATTAAAGAGCACCTTCACACATGTAATATTGGTTTATTCTGCCTACAGTTTACCCAAAATCTGTCGATTATGTCCTCTCTCTCTCTCTCTCTCTAGAATGCAGTGATAATTGATCCTTTGCTGTTGCTGGAAAAGATTTAGATTCCCGAGAACATGGATATGGAACCTGCGTATGTGGCAGAAATAAAAGTGGGTATCTATCCATCACAATTAGCTGAAATAGAATAATTACTACCAATTTCCCAGTTTCCTTTATTCCCCCCAATAACAAAATCCAAAATACAAAATACAAAATCATCCCTACTTTGTGAAGGCGTTTCCAAATATCATTACATATAACATTGACGGTTATTCATTTAAAATATCTCTTTATATAATTATTATAACACAGGAATTAGAAAATTCATTTATTCCTTACCCAAATAGCCAAACCCTAAGTTGAAGCCACACCTTAAATCATAATTTATGGGGTTGCATGTTGAATGGAGACTTTTAGATTTGAGGGAATAATTTGAGAAAATGACTCATCATCAATAATTTGGAATTCCAAATCTACCAGAATCACTTAAAATACCTACAACAATTCAATATTCATTATAATAATTAAGCTACTCAAGCAATTTTAATTATTATGAATTAGTAATTCATGACTACAAAGTCTTAGAGTTTTGATTTGAGAGTTTTATTTATATGTTTGATCACACAGATGGGATGGATAAAAGGGTCTCAGAGCTTTCAACCAAAATCAAAGATTTATTCCCCACTAAATACACAACAAAACATTTTTTTTAAAAAGAAATTACAATTGAAGTTATCTCCCACTTGCCATTAACAACTATAGAAAATATATTTTGAGATATAATTACATCATTTTTGTCAATAAAACAGTCTATGGATTTTCACTTTATATGTATTCTTCAATCTCATTATCAGCACGCACACACACTCATAATAAAGTAAGGAATACATCTGCAAGCCCATGATATTCTTTTTATAAAGTATTCCAAGGGAAAACAATGACCTCCAGAATAGAAAAAATGTTCTATTAAACTAAAAATTCACCAAAAATCTGTACCTCTTACCGTGGTATATGTGAATCAAGAAATGCACCTGACATTAGCAAGGAACAGAGACCAAAACCTTGCATCTGTAATTGATTGTGGAGTATTCAATCAAAATTAAACATCTCGAAGATCAAACATCTCTGTTTCTCTCTCTCTCTCTCTCTCTCTCACTCTCACACACACACACACACACACACACACACAGAGGAAAAGAATATGCCTGACCTGAAGAGCTTGTGCATTGATATATTTGCTCTGACGATCAGACACAATTGCCTCCCATAACCAGTTGCCAGTTGCAGCTGGAATCACATTGTCTGATTAACTAATTTGATATAAAAAATAGAAAGCACGGTGGTGCTTTCACCTTCTTCTTTGCTTTCTACGGCATTCAAAGCATTCGGTGCACGAGGAATTACTCCTACTGGTGAAGGTAGAAATAGAATGGAGCTTGCCAGGTTGGAGTTTCAGCTCTTCCACCAATATTTGGCGAAGCTTATCATTTTCTTTAATCAGCTCTTCAATGAGTACCTGGTGTTTCAACACCTGATAAAATTTGTGATTACTATGGCTGGAAAGAGTGTTCAACATTTTATTACTCATCAAAGCCCTAATTCACTGAATTAAAAGTCCTATTATGCAGACATTTTATCTCTGCTCAAAATAAAATTCCATAAGAGTGTATTCTGGAATCGGATTTTTAAAAAACGCAGTGACTTATAGTGAACAGAATATTAAAAATTTTCAGTATTTTTCATATCAAATTGATTAGAATGAGTTATAAATTGAAGTCTCTAAAAAAGTCCAGCAAATCAATGGAAGTTCGTCTGAGAATCTAATGATACTTAACTATATAGGAAACTTTTGTCTACATAAGCAACTTGTTTCTATGTAACAGTACCATTTGAAGCATATTACTTTCCAACTGCATAGCCCCAGCCTGAAAATGAGAAGTACAAGTCAGTACTTTCAGATTACGAGCCACAATAAATTCAACAAAGTGCAATTAAAGATTCAGCAATCAAAGGAAGCATGCTTAGCAAATAAACCACTGTATACTGATGACTGTTAGCGGTTATACGAACTTAAAATGTGAGAATTATTTTGAACATATAGTAAGACATTAGAGAAAAAGGCAAAGATCAAACTGAAGTTCACATCAAGCTTGTAAATTCTTTGAGAGAATTAGTTAAAGTGTTTTCAGAAAATGTCAGTTGCTTCCAAAAAGATTGGCACCACCTGGCAACAGCATTCATGGTCCTCACTTTCAGCATAAGCAGAAGAAAGGAAGGGGGGGGGGGGTATGTAGGTCTTTATCTCTAATGCAACCAAAACCCTGACCCTGTTTTCTCATCAATATTTTATGCCCGGTCTAATGAATTTTATCTCATTTTCTCACATGAGTATTTTAGGCTTGTATAAGAGTGACCTTAAACATAGAGGCTGAACAGCAATAAACTAGTGATGATAAACTTTTTTTTTTTCTTTTTTGACGCCATGCAAGCAAGCACATATCAACAATTAGAAAGGATTTTCTTGCAGTACAATATTTCGAAATATATATTGCTGCTATTTGTTTGACATATTGCAAAGAGAGTACTCTAATACAAAGGCATCAACTGTACGTACTTGTTCATGGCCTGAGCTTCCCTCCTCTTTAAAAAGTGGACTATTCAAAAAGTTGTCGAGCACTTTCTCTGTTCGACTGCTATATTCTGTATTCACCACAGCCCCTTTTGGTGCTAAAGTCCCCTCTGAAGAAGATATATTTGTCCTATCACTAATCTTGCTGTCATGTGTACTGTTTGATCCTGATCTTACTAATTGACTAATGACTCTGGCATTTTCAGGCAGTGATTCATTAACTGTGGTCTTCCCAGTTTGTAAAGATGCTGGAAGAATCCCTTGACTAACTGATAGGGTAGAACTGGAATCTAATCCAAGTCTCTTAACAACATGTGCAGCCACTTTCTGAAAATTAGGAGATGAAATATGATTAGAAAGACAATGGACCAGTGCTTGAACCCCTTTCACTGCCTAGGCGCGAGGCGTGAGGCGAAGCGCTCGCCTCACTCAAGCGAGGCGCCCAAAGTAAAAAAAAAAAAAAACCATGTATATATATAAACACATTTAACCATAATAAAAACATAATACATTCATCAAAACATGATCCAAAACATTAAATATTGAAGTTCAAGACATAATAATTAAGCATAATCACTAAGGCAAGGCACTAATCATCATCATTATAGTTCATGTCAAATTGTGGATTATCATTGGATTTGTATCCATCCACATCTTCTTCTTCTGTCTCATCTGAATCCCCTCCCATATCTTCCCATTCATCTTCAAAGAACTAGATCTAGATGATGAAGTTTTATAAGCCTTTGAAGTTGTTGCCCTTCTAGTATATGTTCAAGTAGTCCTAGTAGGATCCTCAACTCCTGCAACATCATCCCATCTTAAACTATCTTCCTCAAACACTAGTTCTTCTTTTGGGATTCCAACTAGCCATTCATTACTTTCATCAATTTCATTCAAAGCAAGTGGATCGATTTTTCCTCGATTCAAGAATCGGCGTTGCGATGTTCTATTGTACTTGATGAATACCAAATCATTGAGCCTCTCAGTGGTTAAAAAGGCGCGCCTAGGCGCTTGGCGCCAATAATTCGGCGACGGCAAAGCGAGCTTCGGCGAGGCGCCGCCTAAGTGCTCGCCTCAGGCGCCTCATGGTGAGGCGCAGGCAGCACCTCGCCTCATCTGTTGTTTTTTTTTTTAAATTAAATATGTTTCCTAACCCTAACCCTAACACACCAAAGTGACAAAAAAACAGCCGCCCAGTCCCCCCAACACCCATTCTTCCTATTTTTTCTCACCGGCAACCAGAAACCGACAGCAGAAGCTCCAGCGCGGCAGAAACAAATGTTTTTTTTTTTTAGTTTAAATATTGATTAAGTATTTATATTATGATTATATATTTTATATTATACTATTTATATAGATTCTATATAATTTATTGTTTATAAATATATATTTATTTTATGTAGAGATGGAGAATGATTCAAATGACATTAGAAAAGATCCTGGATGGAAGTAAGGAGTGAGAGATAATAGCAATATACATGCATTCAAGTGTAACTTTTGTTCAAAAGTTTTGAAAGGAAGCGTATATCGATTGAAACAACATCTTGCCGGAGGCTATAAAAATTGCACCACAAGTACACGATGTCCTCAAGCCGTAAGAGATGAGATAAAAGAATTCATCAATAAAAAGAAGGAAGTGAATGAGCAAATGAGTAGAACTATTAATATCGATGAGATGGTGGGTGATGAATATTATGAAATTGATGTTCATGATGATATGTCTCTTCCAAACTATCAAGATTCTTCTAATTCTACTAGTTTTGCGGACAAGGATAAACAACCGATGATTAAGAAGCCCAAACAGAAAGGAGCAATTGATTGCTACTTCACTCCCGATGCAGAAACAGTTATAGACATGAGAAAAAAAAGACAAAGGAAAGCAAGTAAAGATAGATGAGAATGATCCTCACAAAAAGGAGTTGGCGAAGCGAGCTTATCATAAAATTGCAAGATTCATATAAGTAAGACTTACATTATTATAATTTATAATTTTAATTAATTATATTATTTTAGTTTAATTTAAGAAATTTGGCAGCTGATTGGTGGGCAGCATTCGATTCTGAAACTCCTAATTTGATAAAGTTTGCTATCAAGGTGTTAAGTCTTACTTACATGCTCAAATACACTCCAGTTTCGCTCACTACCTTGATAAGCTGTTTACCCTTGTTCGCAAAACTAGTAGAATCAGAAGAACCTTGATAGCTTGGAAGAGACATATCATCATCAACATCAATTTCATAATCTTCATCACCCACCATCTTATCGATATCAATAGTTCTACTCATTTGCTCATCCACTTCCTTCTTTTTATTGATGAATTCTTTTATCTCATCTCTTATGTCTTGAGGACATTGTGTACATGCGGTGCAATTTTTATAGCCTCCGGCAAGATGTTGTTTCAATCGATATACGCTTCCTTTCAAAACTTTTGAACAAAAGTTACACTTGATGCGTATATATTGTTATTATCTCTCACTCCATACTTCCATCCAGGATTTTTTCTAATGTCATTTGAATCATTCTCCATCTCTACATAAAATAAATATATATTTATAAACAATAAATTATATAGAATCTATATAAATAGCATAATGTAAAATATATAATCATAATATAAATACTTAATCAATATTTAAACTAAAAAAAAAAAGAAAAAAAAAACCTATTTCTTCAGCGCCGGAGCTTCTGCTACCGATTTCCAGTTTCCGGTCGCCGGAGGGAGGGGTTGCCAGCGAGGGGTTCCCCGGTGGGAGGGGTCGCCGGTGAGGAAAAAATATGAAGAATGGGTGTTGTGGGGACTTGGGGGCTGTCTTTTGGTCACTTTGGTGGGTTAGGGTTAGGGTTAGGGTTAGGAGACATATTTAATTTAAAAAAAAAAAAAAAACAACAGATGGGGCGAGGCGCGCCTGCGCCTTGCTGAAGCTCGCTTCGCCTCACCCCCCATAAGGCGCCGTCGCCAAATTATTGGCGCCTAGCGCCTAGGCGCGCCTTTTTAACCACTGCAACGGACTCTTAACTTCATACTATTGATGAAACAGAGGATATCGTTGGTACATACTAAAAGTTGTGACTGAATCTGATGCAGCACACTGGGCTTAATGGCAAGACCTGTCATAACACGCAACATATTAGCTATGTAAATTAGGTCGGAAATATGCAAGCTGCTGCATGTTCAAAATAATAAGAGTAGACTGAACTTAAAAAACTGGATCTAGACATCTGTATAATTTCAGAAGAATTGTAGAACTAATTGAATATACAAACTTGAATCTTTTGAAAAGAATAAATTGAAATTTACGATTTTTACCTTAAAAATCTGAAAACTATAGCATCATATAACCTAGCTTAATTAACAATGGCAAGCCATTTTCTATACTTCCCAGGTCAATGGAACAATCACAATATTAATCGAAATAAGACTTATGCATCAACTTAAATTTAAACTTAAATACTAAAGCCAAGTACTAAAGCCGTCAATCTATTCATGCTATTTTACCCATCTAAATGAAGAGTAGTTGAGCCCATTACAGATACAGAGCATATTGAGTTACTGCTACAGCTGATCAACTAACAGCAGTTAAGACAGTTTATACAATCATAATGCTTAACCATAAAACAGAATTGACTGACTTTAAGAATCATTTTACTTTGCGATTATTAAATCTTCTTAAATTAAAATACATATATACATATATATATATATATCTACACACATATATTGCCAAAAATTGCAGGGCCGGACTAGCTTTGGCAGTACCAAAACAATTAAAGACCATAATCAATTGATTTCAAGACATTGGAACAGCTATCAGGAGAATGGAGCAGGTGGTTGGCCAAGAATTTCCCACAGTGAAAATTCAGTAATTTCTCAACTTAATTTATAAAAGGATAATGCATGTGCATTAGAAAATACCATAAAACCAAAATGTAATGCATTAAACAGTTTATTGACAGTCGCAGAAAACAAATTTAGCAAATGAAACAAAGACCCCGGAGAGATATCATTCACAGTCTTCACAAAATATCATGATTGCAATCTCCTCCAAGCGTAACAAAGATTGGCAGATAGAAAATACACAAATGGAAAGGGAATCCCAACTTGTGGCACCCCCAAGGATATCTAAGCAGCATTTTATATCTTTAATACGTACCAACTCCAAATCCATGTCCAAAACCCACTCCACAGCCAATACCTGCTTCAACGTTCTTTGCACCCACTTTTCGCAACTAAATACATGAGAGATAAGGACAGAAAGACATGAGAAAAATTAGACCAGTCACAGCAAGTACATAAAATAAAAAATTGGATGACAGAAACACATACAGAACTATTCACATGTCTTTGCACACCAGAAAAGGCATCACTTGCACCCCTAGCCGCCATCATGACTTGGTTCAGCACTGGTATTGCACCTAATGACAAATTGAAGCTTGACCATGAATGAGAAATGTCAATCTCCAAAATTTAATAATAACGGACCATATCATCATTCTAGAATCTGAGTGCACTCATTGATGGTTCCTTAATGATGAAATGAGAAAATAACAATCACATTTGAACCAATATCTCTTTCTTAGGAAGATAGGCTCTATTATATCACTGTGAGTAAATATATCAGCCCAACAACTAATGATTTTCCATATTTTAACAAATTTCTAGTGATCGATTAGCTTAAGGATATGTCTTCAACTGACCATGTTACCAAGGCTTTCTTAACTTGACCTCCCAATAATACAAAAGCTCCATATCAATCTTCTGAAATAAATTGCACTACTGAGCACTGAACCCACTTTATTCATATATTAAAATAAAAGTTTCTATTTAAGATTTTAATACCTAACTGTGTAGAAATAGAGCATAAATTAAAGCAAAATACATAACGTGACCAGGCATTGAGAACAGAAAAAATTAAGTACGTGAGTTTGCATGTGATCATTTACTTTACGAATAATGTTGACCAGATGATTGAAAAACATTTCCTCAGTATTGGTGCAATGATAAAAATTGGACATTTTCTGCTTATAAGTTGATAAACCAGACAGTACCTTCAGATTCACATATTTAAACTTCATGAAATAAATACTCAAGAATGGAACGGGATAGAGTAGATAGTCGTTCTCATCCCTGACCTACTTTTTGTCCTGATGTCTAGATCAATCAAACCAATTTCTCGAACAAAAACATAACAACATACAAGTTTGAATATTTACATTGCATTTAGAACTGCAAGTTACATGTAATAAGCTCATAAGAAAAATCAAACATAGCAAAATATAAAACATTTCAGAGATTCGTCCACATCATTACAGAGACCAGTTCAACAACTTCAAGAATCAACTCCCCCACAATCCCCAAGAAAGTAAGCACACGAAACGAGCAAATAAAATGCATATTTACATGAAAAATCCATCTGTAAATTTGAAATAACTTCAAAACTTCATCCTTTTTTTTCGGCCTTCACTGAAATCCCATAACTTGAAAGGGAGAAGCACAGAGAAGAAGAGTTAGCCATAAGGACATCAAGAAAAATACCTAAATTTAAAGGTCGACCGACGCCAATGCCAATCCCACAGCCAATGCCAAAGCCAGTGAAAACTTGACCCACTTTCAAACTAAATGGATTCTCCATTTTCATCCATCGCCTCTGTTCCGAATTGTCCGTGTAGACGATTCCATTGCCCCCTTTGGTCGCCATTCCTACCTTGATTTTGTTTTTCTGTAGCAAAGCACTGTAACATAGGGCAGAACAGCAGATCCTTGAGAATTAAACCCTTTTCTTTCGGGGTTTTGTTGGGTTAATTTGGTTGCTTATGGAGGAGGAGGTCGCGTGTTTGTTCCGACGTTTTCTTCTTTTTCTTTTTCTTTTTCTCCTTTAATTATTTATTTATTTATATTTTTTAGGAAACTTTATATATAATTTATTACTCGCATACAATTTTCTGGATTTTGTTTTTGAACTTTTATTTTATCAACTTTTTTTTGCCCATTGGTTTTGACTCTTTTGTCCCTTCTTCTTTAACTTCATGAATGCACAAATATTAATCAACAAATCATACAAAAGTTTATTTTTGTATGTTTAAGTGTATTTAAGCTAAAGTTTTTTTTTTAAATAACAATTAAATCACAAGCTTTATATGTAATTATAATTAAATTAAATTAATTACGACAAAATTCCATGAATAATATTTGACCATTTTGTTTCTTTATTTGTTGAAATAGAAATATTGTTTATACGTATCATTTTTTTATTTTTTACATTATTATTTTTATCAAAAAATTTATTGAGCAACAATTACACATAATTGTAAAGTTGTAATTTCATTGATTTTTCTTTTTGGAAACTAAAATTACACTTATATGCAAATGTTTGGTTATTATAATTTAATAAAAATGTATTAGCGCAATCGAGAATTTCAGCATGATTTATTGTTGTTATTATATTATTATTATTATATTATTATTTATTATTAGTATTTCTCCCGTGCATTGCACGATTTATAATAAGTTACTATAAATATAGTAATATTTTTTTTAAATGAAAGACATAACTATATAAAATATATTTTTAATAAAAACTTGTTTAAATAACAAATATCTCATAATATAAAAATATTAAAATATACTATAATTAAACCTATGAATATATATTTTATATTTAAAAATTAATATTATAATTTTATATATGCAATATAGATATCAAATTAAAAATTATAAAAAAATTATTAATTTAATATATTTTTTATAAAAAAAGGAATTGAGATGAAAAAATTCTAAAACATTAAAAATTAAAATGAAAAAAGAAAGAAAGAGAAAAATCGTTCCAAAACTTTTTAAATATAAAAATATATTTTGAGCGGAAAAATCAAATTTTCTATTTTTAGTGAGGTTCCTTTATTATATATATATATATATATTTTTTTTTTTTTTTTAGATTATTAGTATTATTTTTTTCGGTAATCTTATTATATATATATATATATATAGATTATTAATATTATTTTTTTCAGTAAGCACAGCGGTTGTCTCTTGGAGGAACCACCTGTATGGTGTAGGAAGAAGCCAACCAACCAGCTGGCTCTATGCCACTACTTAAACCCCTATGGAAACACGAATGCTTTTCGAGGTTTCGAGCATCATCAGTTCATGGCAAGTCCAGTAATGCTTCAGAAATGCCCACTTACGCTTCCCCCAGTCCGTCCCAGAGTCCGATCGAGATTCATCTGTGTATCAATGGCGGGAAGTAAAACTGACATCAGGAAGGAAGACATAGTCATAGTTGGAGCCGGAATTGCTGGCCTAGCTACTGCAGTTGCCCTTCAAAGGTTTGTAATTGGAAATTATTCTGCTCATCGTTGAATGTGTTTTCCCCAACTGATTTCGAATTTTCGCTTCGCATTTTGGACCATGTTTCTCTTCAACAGGGAGGGGATTGGGTCGGTGGTACTTGAACAGGCTGAGTCACTGAGGACTGGGGGGACTTCCCTTACATTTTTCAAGAATGGATGGAAGGTGTTTGATGCTATTGGAGTAGGAAGTGAGCTGAGGAGCCAATTCCTCGAAATTCAAGGGTATGTTCTTTGTTTTGTGTCAGTAATGTCTACTCGTCTTACGTATGTAGCAACAAATATTAGATTGGGTGGAATCCAGTATCTGTGCAGGGAGGATATGGGTATGTGAGAGAAAACCATTTGTATTTTGTTTGTAATTTTCGCAATCATGGTTAAGTGCATATATGTAAGCTAGTTCAACCGTTTGATAAATCAGTTAACCGAGTTGGAAATTAGGCAATTCCTAATGCTATCTAGTTGTAAAGATTGTGAAGAAGGTTACTTATTGTTCTGAGCCTGTTGACTACAAGAAGTGTTTACAACAATACTTGTATCGTGTAGCATGGTGGACTTCATACACAAGAAAATACTTGTTCAAGCATGATGTACAACGACTTATAAATTCTACGGGTAGGTTACTGAAGAAACCAGAAGTTTTAAGTTTCAAACCAGAACATTATTGATGCCTCCATATATGTGTTTAAGCCATTTGTTTGCATTTGTCCTGAAAGGAGCCCTTGATCCAATGTGTGCATGCTATGAGCATCATTTGTGTGTCTTATCGAATCATTGTGCATTCAACAGCAATTGTTGATAAGAGTAATAAGACTAGAGAGGAAGGGCAGAGTGGATTGAATAGTTGCTTGCTTTCCAAATTTCACTTATGTCTCGTGTGTATGAGACTTTATTCATGCACCTTATCTTTTTGCCAAGAAATGGTAACGGAACAAATTGGAATTCCTAAACTATTTGTGTCAAGTTATGCAGGATAGTTATAAAATCAGAGGATGGAAGAGAATTGCGGTCATTCGAATTCAAAGATGAGGACAAAAGGTAACCTCTTCTTGATGTTCTGGCTAAGCATGTTGAAGCTCAGAGTTACACGTGTCCCATCTGACTGTTAAATGGAAGCAGTCAAGAGGTGCGCGCTGTAGAACGGAGAACTCTACTGGAGACTCTTGCTAACCAGCTGCCACCGACAGCAGTTTCTTTCTCCTCCAAGCTGAAAAATATTGAAAGTGAAAATGATGAAACCCTGCTGACACTTGAGGATGATTCTCAGATATCTGCAAAGGTAGCTTGATCTGCAATTCTCAGTACGCTCTTTCTCTCTCTCTGATGTTTTTGGTACATGCCACTTGTATTAGATTGTTATTGCCTGTGATGGGATACGGTCTCCAGTGGCCAAGTGGATGGGCTTTCCAGAGCCCAGATACGTCGGGCATTGTGCTTTCCGTGGGCTTGGATACTACCCTGATGGGCAACCATTTGACCCTAAAGTGACTTATATATATGGGAGAGGTGTTCGTGCTGCTTACGTTCCTGTTTCTCCCACTAAGGTGTACTGGTTCGTCTGCTTCAACAGACCATCTCCAGGTATGCTTTGAAGTTGTTCCACCTTTACTGCGTGTTGTTCCACCCAGCCCGGACCACCGAAACCCTCATATTCGACAAAATTTCTACTAAAATTGTGCCTAAAAATTTGAACTCTGTTCTCTCTTAAGTGGCTAAATTGGGAGATTGTACACTTTGAAATGATCATTTCAGGTCCGAAGATAACCAATCCATCCATTTTGAGGCAAGACGCCGAAAATTTAGTCAAAGACTGGTCCTCAGGGCTTCTAAATGTCATCAAATCAACACCAGATGATACAATCATACGAACCCCTCTGGTAGACCGTTGGCTGTGGCCAGGGATCAGCCCTCCAGCTTCATCAGGAAAGGTCGTTCTAGTCGGTGATGCATGGCACCCGATGACGCCAAATCTCGGTCAAGGTGCGTGTTGTGCACTGGAAGATGCAGTGGTCTTGGCCAAGAAACTGACGGAGGCGATCAAAGTTGGAAACATTAGTGTGGAAGACGCATTTAGGTCTTATGGGACAGAAAGGTGGCCCCGAATATTTCCATTAACTGTACGGGCGAATCTTGTGGGTGCTGTACTGCAGCTTGAGAATCCAGTGGTGTGTTCTTTGAGGGACAATGTGTTGGTGCCTAAACTGGTTAGGCTTGGACCGATGTTGGAACATACTAATTTCGAGTTTGGACCGATCAAACCAACTGGTCAGGTTTGATTCTGAAAATATTGGTGTTCATACATGTACATTAACTCATTTATGAATAAACATCACACCCACAAACTGAAATTCTGAAATATTTTAGCTGGAGAACGGCTATGAACAACATTGCACGTTACAAATCATATATAAAATTGATTGAATTATATCCATAAGTGTGAAACAATCAATTAATTGGTATACAAGGTAAGAAAAACTTATGATCAAACTTAAAGTAATCCAGGGAACAAGTCCGATTTCCTATGCTTGTCCTGTTCGTTCCAGCTATATTATGAATCCAAAATCAACTGTATCTGAATTTTGCTAAACTTATCAGGTGCCTTCTTTCATGTCGACACCAGCTATCTAAATCCTCGCTCTGACAGATATAGAATCACCATTATTTGCCATATCTACTGCCATATGTTATAAAATAATGTCGGTTAGAAGCGGACCAAAGTATGCCAGAAAGACAAAATGACACTGTTAAAAAAATGAATGATATTCTTTCATGGAAGTAAAGATAGAAGAGGCTTGTTAAACCAAAGCATGAGAGAGAAGAGAGAAGAGAGAGAGAGAGATGACAGTTTAAATCATGTCTAGTCATGAAACTTGATTTAGCTTCCTTTAACATGTTTGGCACTTGTCCTTATTAGGTTAATTTTGTGTTCTATTTTATACCAAACCAGAAGCCTCACATGAACTAATTTGATTTGAAATGCTTTCCATATCATGTTAATCCATTTGAAGTGAAATGAAAAAATTCAGTCTAGGAGAAAAGGAGAAATTATCATAAGCATTTTATTGTCCCTTTTAATCAATCTAGTAGCAAGAGCCGATTCCAGATAGGAAAAGAAACAAGGCCTGTATACCAAAATTGAAACTCAAGGCACTCAAAGGAAACTTACATTACTTCAAGAACTGATTACCTAACAGATTCAGGAACTGTATCTGACATTCCAAGTTATATTTTGCAAGAAAATCCAAGCAGGCCATGTCCCCTCCATATCCACAATCAGGTTTTTAAATTCTCACCTTAATTTTATCAGTATATCGAGCTGTTTCACAATTCTTAACATAAAAAGAGTCTTGATGGAAGCATCAAGAGAAGCATGTATTTATGACAATGTGTGCACTGATAAGACCATTCGTTATTTCTTGTGGTGCTGTCAATAATAATGAACTTAGTTCCTTTGAAGGAAAGACTGAAATCATATTCCGCAACAAGAGAAAACTTCCAATCCAATGGATGAAAAGATGTTGGGTGGTGATTGCAGAATTAGTTGGAAGTTGGAACAAGTAAGCAGCTAGTACTCTAGAAGATTGGTATAAATGGTAGCCCAAACAGATACTGGTTCATTCTGTCTTTTTACCCCTCTTATCTTCAATCAATTATCCAACAAAACTTCTGTTGGTTGGATATGAGTGCTCCGATTCTAACACAATCTGTCACATAAAAAGAATTTCCAACCCTTTCAAAACTTCTGTTCAGATTTCCTATCAAGGACCAGATTTAAATTCAAGAAACAAGGCTTAAAAATCTGATCACAGCCTCCCAAACACAGCCATTGCATGAAATACTCTTGGTAGTAAGTATTTCTCTAGTCTATCAATTATATATAGCATTTTAGAATTCCTATTCATGACCCTATAGTTGATATTCACATTACCAACAGTCAAAACTTAAACTCGAAGACCTCCAAAACAACAACACTGCCACTTATTGTGCTCCTTTTAAAACAATTGTTGTCGTTTAAGGTCACTCATACCTCAATAGCTACTGTGGATCAAGTTATATCCACTGTGATACCAACCCACATGAGAATGCATCAACGGAAAAAATGACGTGGCTCTGAAATTCAGCATGAATAAACATCTATTATGTATCTATTCACTTCCAACCCCCAGAATCCACAACTAAAGAATCAAAAGGGCCACTAGTTTATGGTGGCTGGGCGGGACAATCAGGGAATATACACTGATACTGGAGGATATCAGTCCCTCCCTGGAACAAAGATCAATATTTTCAACTACTTCTGGTATATATAAGCCATTGGGTGAATAAGTTGTAAGGTAGGACAATTGAATAACAATAGTTTATGTCAAAAAGTACACTCAGACATTTTTTTCAAGTCAGACATTATCGAAACCATAATTGGCGCCTCAAATCCAGTTTATGTAAAATTAAAATTTTCAATCGAAAACTTTTTCGATGTTCATGTTAAAAACTGATTTTTCTTTGGTGTTGCAAACAAAGGAAGGAAAAGTAGAATATTCATCCCTAATGCAAGAACACAATGAATGGCACAGGATCAAGAGCAAGTCCAACTGTTAATGTCAGATCAGACATAAGTTAATTAGCTTCTTTCCAATAGGAAGATGACTATACAACCAATGAAAATATAATTAAAAATCGAGTCTCTTTTCCGCCATCGGAGATCATAGATTGGTGGAAAGTATAATCATGCACATGTGCCCACATGGATAATGAAAGGATAGACACCAAACTCAACAGGGTAAACAAAATAACATTCAAAACCAGAAGAAAAAAAATACGAGACAGTAGGAAAAAAAAGGCGGGTTGGGATGGGATGGGGTTGTACCTGGGGATGAGAAAAACCACAAGATGACCGCACAGAGGATAAGCAATAAAGGGATAAGGTGAACGGCGGTCTCAGCAGATCTGAGGCGAATCTTCTCCCTCTTGGCAAGGTGGGATTCCGGATTGAACGTCGGAAGAAGCTGCTGTTCAGCATCTCCTGCTGTTGTTGACGATGGAGTTGAGAAAAACTCGTCGGAGACTCGGGTGGAGCTCCCCGACCTATACATTTTACTGGAGAAATTTGAAACGAAAAATCAGATGGCCGTAAAATTCGGAGAAGAAGCAGAGTTGAAGAAGATGGAAGCGCTAGAAAATCAGAGGAGGAGTTGGGCCGGTGTGGGAACTTTCCCTGCAGTCGGCAAGAACATGATACAGTTGGCCTCTTTGTTGGTCAAATCTCTCGCTATTTATTTATTACATAATATTAATATTACAAAAATCAAAAGAAGTTAAAATGTTATATTGACAATATTGTATAATATTTTAAATATTTATATTTAAATTATTCTGTAATATATATGCCAATTTTTCACTAAATATAATTAATTAACGACAAAATTAAATTATCTAAATTTTAAAGTTGCCATGAAGAAATATATAAATGAGCCCTGATTTTTTCAGAAGCAAACATACTTTGTTTTTAAATTCAATTTAATTTTTTTGCTCTAATCCATTGTTCGAATTTTTTTAATAAATTTCATAATTTTTTCAAACTTTCTATAAATTTCATATATTAAAAAAAAGATCATTAATAGTTTCTCTCAATCTAATACTATTTTCAAAATTGTGTTTGTCTATATTTTCAAGTATAAATCTCAAGTGTACGATAATATTTGTAAATAGAATGAGCAAAGTTGAATGCATAAATTACAAATAAATCAATAAATACTAATTATAATAATCTACTTCTAATTAGAAAATTAGAATTCAAGAGGATAATATGTTATCTATATTCAATTATATAAAGGTAATTATATAATGGCAATAAAAACTATAGATAAATGATAAATCTACTTGACGGACACATAACTCATCAGTTGACTAATTACTAATAATTTTATTGCTACCAATTTATTAGAAACTAACTTAATGTTTCATATGCTTCCTTTTTCGAGGTATAAAGGTGAAATACAGGGTCCTTCACTTTCGAAACTGCTCGTTTGGAGGTTAAACTTAATCGATACTGAGTTGTAGGTTAAAGCGCACTCTCTTATATCCGAGGGTCTACTGACTATGCTCCAACGAATAGAATCACAGAAGAGCTTCCAATCAAGATAAAGATGGCGCTATACAACAACTTTAAGCTTTCATGCTATTTACCTCAAAAAGCCTACTTCTTAGTCCCTTTTGGCGGATCTTGAAAACCTTACCTTTGCGCCTGTCCTTCCTTCACTTCCAATACCGAGGGAATGAGTTCTACGAAAGGAGCAGCATTGGGCGTCAACAAGATTTTATCCATTAATGTAATCATCAATTTAACACAATTTAATAAGTATATCTTGTTAATTTTAAAATCGTTGACTGAATTTTACCTTAAGATTTTAATCCCATAACATGTATAATTAGGATCAACAATCACACAAAAAAGATAACAAGCATAATTGAAAAACATAGAATTTACATCTTAAAAATATTATAAATCCACAAAAAATAAGCTATTATCAATATTTTAAAAATTCTATAAATTAGTTTGTTGTGACAATTGTAAAAGCAACAAGATTGTTGTATATAACCATGATACGTAATCCAAAAAACTAAAGAATAAAAAAACTGACATCGGTCAATCAAATTATTTAGTTTTGATCTCATTTTCCGTCTCACTTTGTGATATTCTCTTATTTTCGTCCTTTTTAAAAAATGTGTTTCTTGATCTTCTTTCAATTCCAAAATAATGTTCTCTACTATATATATCTTATTTATTACTTTTGAAATGGAATATATAGGTAAGAGATTAATAATTTATCAAAAATATCAAATTATATTCAAAATCAAATATGAATCTTCAAATTGCGTACGAACCAACACATAGAGGCTTTTGGAGGTCTTACAATCTGATTTGGACCATATAAATTGGGATAAAGTTTTTGCCATTTTGTTAGCTTTTCAATGCTAACAGAATTAGCTTAATTGAAGGTGTATAGCAGAAGTTATGGACAAAATACTAAAATTACGTCAGAATAATGTGCACGGAGCTAAACTTACAACGCTAACTTGCAAACACGACCCCTTGAATTATATGGTGCATCTGTGTGTTCTCCTTTCTTCCATTTTCTCATTATTTTGCATACCAACACACGACCCATGGTGAATGATATGGCCAACCATATTGGTTATAAATTTCAATTTTCTTCCCTTTTTAGCACTGATACATGAATTGTGTTGGATTAAGCGAACAATGTTGGCTTCAAATTATTCTTCGTACCACCAAATATCTTTTGTTTCAATTCATATGTCTCAAGATTAATAAACGAGTTAAATATTTCTCAATTATATCTGAAAATACCTAAAATGCACCGGAATATGTACTTGATTAAAAATGATCGTATCAAGTGTAAAATAAAGTATAAACACATAAGCTTAGCATAAAAATTGGAAAATTTGCAAATTAGTTCTTGAACTAATATCACATGCTTGAATTAGACACTAAAATATTTTTTTTATCCAATTAGGTTCTTGAACTTTTAAAATTGATTAAATAAGCACTTCAACATTTAAATTTATTAAAAATTGGACCCTTCTAAGAATTAAATTAACTAAATAACTTTAAGAAATATTTGATAAATCTAAAAATCAACAAAGTAAATCATAAATAAAATTAAACAAATCAATAAATAACAAATTAAAATTTAAAAATTATTTAATAATTTTAACATAAAGATTTGGTGATTTGTTATGGTTTTTAGATATTCTAATTTTTATTATATTTAAATCATCTAAGTTCTTTTGAGATATTTTTTATTTATTAAATAAATTTAGATTTTATCGTTTTAATTTTATAAATTTAAATATTCTTTGATTTTATTTTAATAATTTCTTGATTTATTTTAATATATTTCTAATTTATTAAATATTTTGTTAGATTTATTTGTTATTTTAATTTTTTGAATGGTCTATTTATTTGTTAATATGAAATTCATGACTTATTTAATCTATTTTAAAAGTTAGAAGTCTTATTTGTACTAAAAAATATTTAAGAATCGAATTTTAACCTAAGGTAATAATTAGTACCTTAATTTGTACATTTTTCATCATAAAAATTGTCAATTTCATATATATAAATGAGACAATCGGGGTACATATCCCTTCTGATGGCAGCACAACAAATAATTGAGTTTGCTATATGCCTAGATCACTCATAATTTCTCCCTAAACAATTTAGTATTCTATCCAATATCAAAATCACTCTACACAAATATAGTATAAGAAGACAAAAAATATATTAAAAAATTCACCGTAATATACTCTTATGTTATCTATTCTAATCCTTCCCTCACAAAATAAATAGAACAGATCTTTGATATTTTTATTCGATTTTCGAAATTGTTTATAGATATCTTATTCTATTAGTTGTTCAAATTTCAAGTTTTAAGGAAATATTTTTAACATAGAGAAGTCGGGTTCGGATTCACAATTTTAATTTGTATTTCGGGTGGGAGTATTTGTAGAAGCTGGCATAGGCGCAGCGAAGCCAAGCTTAGCCAACACGTCTTTAATTATCGGCTCAATTGACGCAACTATAGACCCCGACACGAACGTGGGAACAAACCTCAAATGACGAAACTAACCTCCTTTATTATTATTATTATTTTATTTATTTATTATTTATTTGAGAACGAACTAACCTCCTATTTGACTGCTTTTACTTCTTTCTTGCCCGTCTCTCCTCACCATTTCAATCCTTAAATATTGAAAGAGAGGGAACGTTTTCTTGATTTAAAAAACCAAAGAGATTTGGATGAATTTATATGATTTTCAACTCATTTTTATAAGATATTTTGACAATTCAAGTCTTAAATACATATTTTGTTTGTTCAAAAAATTAATATATTTTAACGTTTTACAATTTTCTCTTTAAATTTTTTTTGTAATTAATCATCATCAACTTTTATAAAATTTATCAAGTAATAATATCTTACATGTTCTAAATTTTTTAAAGATTTTTTTTTTGGTTGAATTCTTTAATATTATCAATTTAGTTATGATTTCCTCAATGTAATGCAATTCAATTGATTTGTGAAACAAATACAAAATTAGATGACATTCGAGAAGATATATATTAGAATTTAAATTAATTTATCATGTGTGGTTAGCCTTAAAATCAGATCAATGATCCAACTTTGCATTCAATCAAAAGATAATGGGTAGATTGATAACGAAAAATTAAAATTTTAATATACTAGTTGAGTTCGTACTTAATTTAGAAATAAATAGTAAAATTAAGAAAAAAACATAATAAATAAATATGAACTAAGATATTTTTCGAAAAAGAACTCATGCACACTCTCCTAAGAATTAGTTGACCAATTCCTTAATAGATTTCACAACACATATTCCATTATGTTTGTAGTTGGACACAACACTCTTACATTGAGATAATATTTTTTTTATAAAAGGAATCAATCTTTGACAAAAATCGATTTCTCATTCTTTACAAAGATAATCTTCAATGAATATCTCTATATGGAAACAATGGTTGCATATCTTCCATGGATATCTCTTTGAGAATAAAATCTATTACCTACACTTGGATGAAAAATGTAATCAAATCTAGCCACATTTCAAATAATTTTCATTTTTTTCCAATGCCAATTAATTATAAGAAAATTATAGATAAATTTAAAAATAAATTTGGTAAAATAGCAAAATCTTGCAGAGGTTTCGATTTTGTTATTATTTTTAATTGTGAACAACTAAGTGTTTTATTCAAACTGCTTTAATTTGAATTTCGTTAATCACAAAAAATTATGTTTGCGAATATAACTTAAAAATATAATTACAGACTGTTGGTAAAGAATAATATAGGTTGGCAGATGATCAGAAGTTGTGTTACTTAGCAATAAGTGCTTTGATGAATCTGTATCCACTGTTTTGCTTTCAACATCATGAATCCACTTTATTAGTGCTTACTCTCTTTTATTTTAATAACCTCAAACTCTTTTTAGACGAGATTCTCAATTTCAAAAGATTACATTTTTTTATTTTAAATGATGGTTCGTATCATATTCTAATTTTGTTAATATACATAATCTATATTAAATTATATCATGATAATATTATTATTAAAATATGATATGTAATTAAATAATTAAAATAAAAGATTAAATACTATGAAAATAGAAGTCTTATTTATAAATTTTGGGCTCACACTTTTAAGAACTACTCATATTAAATAATTTCTTATAGATATATAATTTCGTATATGAAAACATAAAAAAGTGCAGAAATAATATTTTTATTGAATCATATATGTAGATTTATGATTGCAACTTCTATTTATTCGAATTTTTCTTCACTATTTATTTTGTTTTTCAATAATCGAGTATAGCACATTGTTGGATTAAATATTGAAATTTTCGAGAACTTGATTTATTTTACATTTCAATAACTTTACTTTGAGAGTTTAGCACTTTGGCATCGAATTAAGTATTAAAATCTTTAGAAACTTACGAGGGTTTAGGACATATTATGTGGGCATCCAATTAAATATTTGAGAATTTACTAACATTTAAAATCTTGTAGGATGAAAAGTTCCGATTCATGTATAAATAAACTATAATAATTTAATTGATACATCACAATTTGATTTCTATCCAACATCTTTTCAATAATTACAAAACTAATTATATTTAATTTGATGATGTCAACAAGATCTTATCATCTAGACTTATTTAATTGGTCAAAAATATATTAAAATGTTAATTATATTAGCTATTTAAATTTAAAATTCTATTAGATATAATTTATCTTATAATCAAAATATGAAATATAAAATAATATTTAATATAATATTTTACGTGGAACAATTGAATATGACGTCAAATTATGTGTATTTACCATATTGACTTTCGAAAATTTGAAGAAATACTACAAAGCTATTTCATAATGATTATCTAATGGTAGGGGGCACGCAGTAGACAGGTCTTTATAATAACATTTTTTTTATTTTATTTTTTGGGGAAATTTTCGATTATTTATCGTTGATACTTGTAACATCTATAAAGTACAATTTTCAATTTGTGTAGAATGGAAAGGGTAGATGAGTCATTTACAGCAAGTGCATGACACGTGGGAAACAATAGCTCGCCTGCCACGTCACCGCTCATCCCCTCTATAGTTCCTACGTTTTAGGCTTCCCCTTTTTAGCTTCTTCCTCATTCTCTAATTTCAACGCTCTATCTCTCTCTCTGAAATTCCTTCTTTCTCGAATCGTTACCGGGAACTGAATTTGCCGTCAGGAACTCAGTCTCCGAGCACCCTGGTCCCATCAATTTTAAGATTTCGCGCCGGACATGAATCCAGAATAGTGAGCCTTTCTTTCCATCCTCGAGTATTTTGAATTTTATAGCCTTTGTTTAAACCTTTTTGTATCACTGTTATCAGTGGTTCTGATCTGTGTCGAGTTTTCTCTGGGAAAATTCCATGTGTGTCGTTGGTTTTTTTTTTTCGATCACTGGGATCTCTTCAATTGTTTGTGATAGGGGATCAGTTTTATCTAGTTTTTCATAATTGTCATCTATGTAAATTACAAGTGAATTCTGATACTTTGGGCAGATGTGGTTAATAGATTATAACTTTTCTAATGATCAAATAATCTTAGATCGTGGAAGCCAGCTGAATATATTGTTGTGATCGTTCTGCACTGGTTACTTATCTGTTTGCTAGCATAAGTTTGTTATGGAGAAATTGTATTTTGGAGTAATAACTCGTGGAATCATCAGCCTTTTTCTGGCGATGATTTCCTGGAACCTTGTACTCGCGTCTTTGAAGTAATGTCCATATATTATTGTGATTTCTGTTTCCCTTGTGGATTCGTTCTTTGTTGTTTGTTTATCCTTTGAAAGGGACGGAATCTCATTACACTCAAATATAATGATTTTGTGTCTGAAATTTAAATCTCATTGAGAAGGTTTCTTGTCAAACGAACCAAGTTTCTAGAATCAGAAGATTGTGTTGACAAGAACAGGTTTTTCTTCTTTTTTTGCTGACCACATCTCAGAATTTTTAACCAAGAATTTGTTTCCTTTAATTGTCAAGATGAGCTAATTGTAGGTTAACTGCTGGGTATAAAATTGTAGAAAATATTATCCTTTACTCTTAAGTTGACACATGGGCATCTAAATGGTGATGCACAAATGTACTATACTTCTGATGCTATATGCTACTGTGGTTTTAAACATGTTAGAGGCTACAATGTTTTTAAATTGCCTTTCCCTTCATGATACTCAATGGAGACTGGGATAACTTCTGTGGGGTTACTCGGGTCAAGGGTTGACCTTCTTCATCGTGTAATAGAGCTTCTCTTACATTTTCTTGGTTTTTTTTATTCAGCGACTACCTTTTTAAGCTTTTGCTTATTGGAGATTCCGGTGTTGGCAAATCATGTCTTCTTCTGAGGTTTGCTGTAAGTTTTTCATCCGCTGTAAAGTGATTTATTTCTTTGACAGCAATTGGCACTTTGATAAAGAAGTCCCTGTGCTTTCACTTGTCAAAGCTTGTATCATTGACTCATAAGTGTGTCATGGCGGAAACTGTAAGTATGGTGCTTATTCTGTATGATTCCCTTGGATTGATATGCAGTATCAACAGTACCAAAGTAGCTGATGCTGAAGTTTTTCTTTTCTTGCTAGCTGATTAAGACTTCTTTTCAGGTGTTTTTATTTGTTTAAAATTAGAAATTTCATATCCATAGTTCAAATATTTGATGGACTTTGTCTTTAAAGTTAGATTTAAGTGAGGGTGGTTTCTTGGATTGTTATTCAAACGTCTAATTCTCTAAACTTTACTACATTCAGAAAATAAAGTATTAATTATTAACATCTAAAGTTTGGCCCAGTACACAAATGCAGCCAGCTCTAAGTCTATTATTTACTATGTTCCTTTAATAATACAATTATCCTTCTTATTTTTTCATATAAATGTATCATCTTTTGGGAGAACAGCGAAATGGGAAAATTTTATTTGAATTCAATATTTATATGATTTCAATAGTAGGAGACAGATATTAATGACATTATAACAAACCTTGGAGGGTTTACCTAACTAATAACCCAACATAAATTGAAGGCAATCAAACAAGTTAGCTTTCCTGATAAATTTATTTTATTCAATTATGCCTTCTCATGTAATAATCAAGCTTGGTTTATTTAATTATGTGTTCTTATGTAATATTAAAGCCTTTTACTTTTTAGTCAGCATATTATAAATGAATACTCTCATTTGCATTCCTCCTACTTATCAAGTTGCACCATTTTTATTTTTATTTTGAAGATGGAGGGATCTCTGTTTACTTCTTTTAATTATCTTTTTGTCTTTATTCACAGGATGATTCTTATCTCGAGAGTTACATTAGTACCATTGGTGTAGACTTTGTAAGTGATCTATTTTATTTTGCTTCTTTAACACTAATATGGAATTATAGTTCTTATAATAATTTATCTTTAATGTTCTACAATGTAGAAAATCCGTACGGTGGAGCAGGATGGAAAAACAATTAAGCTACAGATAGTAAGTACCTAAGACTTCCATTTTATGGATCTGCTTTCACTTGGTGTGAGGTCTTGATTTTCTTTTGCAAGGCATATGAGATTTTTGTTTACATTGGCAATGTTCTCATAACTGCAAAGAACTAGCAATTTACGTCTTTTGGTGTGTGTAGTGGGATACTGCTGGACAAGAACGTTTTAGGACAATTACTAGCAGCTACTACCGTGGGGCCCATGGAATCATTGTAAGTACTGCACATTTCTACTCCAATTTGGATCTCTGTGTTTAATTAATTAGCATTGTTACTCTGATCGTGTTTTTACCAGGTGGTTTATGATGTGACTGATCAAGAGAGTTTCAACAACGTCAAACAATGGTTGAATGAAATTGACCGATATGCAAGTGACAATGTTAATAAGCTTCTCGTTGGAAACAAGTGTGATCTCACAGCACAGAAAGTTGTGTCCACTGAGACAGCTAAGGTAAAATATTTGATTCACTTTGTAATAAAATTACTGTAGGTACAAGCCATGAGTAGACGATGCTATCTTCATTAATGATGTACAAAACATTTGCTTATACGATTCAAGATAGGTCTAATGCCCCCCAACCCAAACAAATTTTAGGCATTTGCTGATGAAATCGGGATACCCTTTATGGAAACAAGTGCAAAAAATGCAACTAATGTGGAGCAGGCTTTCATGGCTATGTCTGCTGCAATCAAGAACAGGTAGAAATTGGCATAGCTCTCTCTCTCTCTCTCTCTCTCTCTCTCTCTCTGTTAAAGGAGGTAGTAATAATCTGGTTCTATCTGGTCTCAGGATGGCAAGCCAACCAGCCATGAACAATGTTCGACCTCCAACCGTGCAGATTAGAGGACAACCTGTTAACCAAAAATCAGGCTGCTGCTCCAACTGAAGTGGAGAAGCCAACTGCTCAGTCATGGAATGTAAAATGGGAGCTCGTTTAAGAAGAAGATTTCATAATCATTGCTTGTTCTCTATCTCTGATGGACTATGCTTAAACTTACCATTCTTTTTAATGTATTTGATTAGTGAAAGAACACTTGTACAAAGTAACATCGTTGGTAAATATTAGTGTGTTTACCAATTACCATTCTGCTTTCTTGTTCACCTTCACACTCATAACACACTCAGACACACACACACTTGGTGGTCTCGACCTGTGGTTCAACAGCTTGTGAGCCATGACCTGGACTAACCTTGGGGTCATGGTGTCTTACTCATTTTGTGTGGCTCGTGCTTAATTTTTTCTTCTATTGATATTTAAGCTATATATCTGAACGTATTATGTTTCTCTGATTCCTTTTAAAATGCAACTGATAAGGAGCGAGTCTCCATCATGCCCTATAAACTTTGTTAGAATAATAATAACATTTGGTAATACGATTCAATAGTGTTCAATTTTTTTTTGTATTGAATATATTAGCTAAATACTTTTTTTAATTAACATTGTAACATTCTAAGATAACCATTATAATCTAAAATAGCAATATAATTGATGTGAAAATAACTAAAGAATTCTGTGTGCCTTAATGACTAGATAAATCCTACGCACATGTTAAAAAATACCATCGGCAATTATTGGATACAAAGTTTATATTAATAAAAAGAATTTTTCCAAGTGATATAAATTATTTCTTTACCAAAATGAAGCACATGATGATATTATTCATAATTACTATTGACATTCAGGAAAATATAAAAAATTTAACGTTATGATGTTGCACTTTTTCTTACTTCGTCCTTCGCATAAGGAAATATAATGAATGAAAATCGTTACATAGAATGTTCTTAGTCCCGATTTAATTTCAAGAAATTGGTTCTACTGCTATGTGAAAATAAATCTTTATGTTACCACAGAAAGCGCATAAACACACGAATGCATAGAATGAAACTACTTATAGTTGTATAGAAATAACTTTACTATAAACACACGAATGTTTTACACCTTTATTAATGCATTTCTGTAGCCGAATGTTGTATTTGTGATTCTATCAATTAGTCTCATCAATGATCAAGTTAAGACATTGTTTTTGCCAAAGTGGTTCTCAAAAATTGGAGTACCTTTTAGAACTACTACCTAATTTCCATTCTAAAAGTAAAATGTATGTAGTTTTATTACTTATTAGTTAAAAGATTTCTGTGTACGCTTAACTTGACCCGTTTTAACTGGACAAGACAAGCCACATCTAACTGAAATCTTCTTAGTATCCGAGGTTTCTTACACAACAACAAATCAAAGAAGGTTCATGCATACAAATTCTCTGTTGTGCATAAAACATGTGTTTCATTTCATGCATAAAAATCTGTTAGCTTGTCATATTAGCTAATATGAAAATAAATTAGCATGTGTACTGACATAACCTAACTCAGTAAGCTAATTGAATCTTCTGTGTGTATCTAATGTTAAAAAATGTGCTATTTCAAGCTTGGGTTAAGGAGGATTACCAGTAATCACCACATGAGCATTTCCCATATTGAAAATGGTGGAATCTTGTCGTATCTCTGACAATGATCTCCCTACCTTCTACTGCTGATATGAACTTTGTTGCCACGTGGCAGTCCTCACATACTCTCAGGTTCTTGAAAACCCTGATAGGCAGGCCCAACGGCAGCCTCATTAGTCCGTAGGTGATAGCCAGTTTCTCACTGTGCCAAAGAAGGAGCTTCTCTTTCTGCTCCTCTGTAACATCATGCAGAGCAGATTCAAGAACAGGCTTGTAACCTGCCAACTTCATCTTCCTCTCAAGCTCACTAAGTTTGTCATGAATCTTTTCCAGTTCAGGATGAAACCTATCTCCTGATCTGAATTCATGAATCACACTCTTTATCTCAATCCAGCTATATCCCGGTGTTTTAATGGCCTTGCTTTCCTTCATTGCCCTTCTAACTCTAGAAACACCTTCCCAGTTCTTCATTACAGCATAGACATTTGCAATCTGCACGTAGGCAGCTGGATTTCTAGGATCGAGATTAAGCAAGTTTATGGCAGCAAATTCAGCAATTTCTAAGTTCTTATGTATTCTACAAGCTCCTAGAAGGGTTCCATATATGGCAGAATACGGCTTGAAAGGCATCTTTTTAATCAAATCTACAGCATCATTAAGCTTACCAGCTCTACCAAGAAGATCAATCATACATGTATAGTGATCTGGTTTTGCTCTAATACCGTAATCTTTTTGCATTTGATCAAAGTAACGAATCCCTTGTTCTACTAACCCCGCATGGTTACAAGCACATAAGACTCCAACAAAGGTAATCCAATCTGGTTTCATTCCTTTATTTCTCATCTCGTTGAACAGATTGAGAGCCTTATGACTGAGGCCATGTTGGGCACAGCCTGAAATCATTGCATTCCAAGTGACAACATCTTTACGTGGCATCTCCACAAACAACTTACATCCATCTTCCAAAACCCCACACTTACAATACATGCTGACCAAAGATGTCCCTACCTTCGTATCCAAATACATAGGGGACTTGTACATAAGCTGATGAACTTGTTTCCCCAATTTCAATGAGGACAAATTACTACACGCTAATAGGACACTACTCAAACTTGAGGGATTGGCTTGAATCCCCAATTCCATCATTTTCTTGAAAAGCTTCAAAGCATCCTCTCCTCTACCATTTTCAACATAGCCTGCAATCATTGCATTCCATGTCACCAAATTCCTGTCCAGGATTTCATGAAATGTCTTTTCGGCCAATTCAACCTTAGCACACCTCATATATCCTGTTATTATACTCGTCCAGGCAACCACACCCTTCACAGGAGCCTTTGCAAATAATTCTAGAGCTGAGTCCATATTCCCAGTTTCGACATACCCAGATATCATCGCATTCCAGGTCACAGCATTCCTTACTGGCATGATACGAAACAACTCCTTAGCCTCATCCATCCTCCCACTCTGTGAAAACCCCGAAATCATAGTATTCCACGATGCAACATCTTTAACTGGAATCTCATTAAAGAATTTTTCAGCTTCCTCCACATCACCATTCTTGAAATAGCAAGACAACATGACATTGTACGAAACAGTGTCTGGTTCAGGAATTTTATCGAACAACTCTTGTGCTTCTTTCAGTCTCTCAGGATTGCTTGCAAACCCTGCAAGAACCGAATTCCAAGTGACCGTACTCCTCATCTTCATGCTCCGGAAAACTTCAAGCGCTGAGTTTAGGTCCCCACATCGTATGAAAGAGGTTATCTTTTTGTTGGAGGAGACAATGTAGTCGTTGATTTCAGGCGGATGGTTGGGTTTACCTGGTAATTGGGGTGTTGGTGAGGATATATTGAATCTATCTTTCCGTGGGCTTGGATCGGAATTTGAGAATTCGATAGCAGGAACGGGGGGGCTATGATAGCCATGTTTACAAACTGTGAACAAGAAAAGGGACGTTTCCACACCCGTCCTACCCTTCAGCTGAAGATGATGCATGGCCACTTTGGTCTGGTATCCATCTTCATTACTCACGCATCTCAACTACATTCCAACATCCAAAACAACTAATTGCAGTCATCTTCAGCTGTTTAGAAATCCCAGTTGCCCCGTCCCAGTACTACTTTCCGGAACTAGGCTACAGTTTTACTATATATAAAGGAAAAGAAAATAACAAAATCATCCCTACTTTTTTCTATAAATAAATATTGGTTCCTCACACACACACACACACACATTAGTATTATTTTCATAAATCATATTAAATATAAAACCATTCAAAAAGTTCAATATAAAAATTATTAATTCCGAAATGACAAGATTTGAACTAAATAAAATTTCCATGAAATAAATAATTATATCACAGACACGAAGCATTTTGTAAGAAAAAGAAGTTAAATTATTGTTTTGGTAGTTAGCAACAAAAGAACTGATTAGGCATTTTTGGCTGTGAATAGTGCTTTTATATGATTTGAATTATAATAAGTTCAATAGAGAGATGTGTTTCTTGTGTAAGAGGATTTAGTGATGGTTTTGAGCGAGTTGGAAGAGCAACGAAGCTCCACCCTCTTTTCTTCCCCTTCCATTAATTAAAATAATTAATATTAACGCTTTTCTTGATAAGAATTACTAAAGTTTTGTAAAAAGAGAAATACAGTGACATTCATGATATTCATTTTGTTATAAGAAAAACCATTGATATTGGTAAAAAAGAAAATAAAAATTCAATGGACTGCATACGAGGGCAATTTTTTTTTTTTTTGGACCGGTTAGGCAATCTTTAAAACTATCCCAATAAGACAAGATCATCAGGACCCCTTGTTCTTATTTCAACATTAATAAATATATCTTTTCTAGATATTTTGTAGAAGAACCATTATTATATGTAGAAAAAATTTAACAATGAATGCATTAATCATTCACTATTATTCATCCAAAATAAGAATTTTAAACTAAACAGAAATGATTATTTCATTATTATAAGTATGATATTATTTTACATATTGGTTTATATTTAAAAAACATTACACCTACACATGATACCAACATCTCACTTTTGACAAATATAATATAAAAAATATGTAGTAAATATGTTCGTGAAAAAATGAACAGAAACATACAAAATGTAGGTCTTGTGATATTTGAATGTTATAAGAGGATAATTATTAAAATTCGTAAGACAACCAAACATTTCAAAACAAGAGTAAGATTAAATAGTCTGAATTCACCCATGCTAAAAAATTAGATCAGATACATGGTTGCATGTAATGCGGAAAATGAATCAACCTTTCTGGCAAGTTACTGCTTATATAGGAGAGATATCAATTCGGGATGCAATTGGATATCATGCATCAAACATAGGGCCAAATAACTACAACATATATTGAAGGAGTGGCATCCTGTATCGCTCAATACAGCAACAACAGCATAAAAATTGGGTATACAAGCATTCCAGCACCATTTTAGTACAAACTGTTTACATCCATTACGCAGTGGGAATGAAATGAATGTTCTACACATGTACCAACCTAGGTTGGATATAAAATAACAAACCATTAAATACGAGGGGGACATCAAAATAAAATAATTACACTAAGAATGGATGAAATAAACCCAAACTGAACAATAGTTGACCTAATTTATCTACACAGATGCATTTCGAAAGACTTGTAGTGTATATAAGTCCTCTAGTCAATCTAAGAAGGTAAGAAGGGTAGCTAGCAATTATCACTGAATTCAGTTTAACACAGATGAAAAACGAGGGACAAAAAAATAAAATCTCAAATCAGAAGAAACTAGGACAAAAATAACGCCATTAATATAATGGAACAAAATTTTATAAATAAACATTCCAAAGACAAAACTGATCCCAGTAACTCAAATCAAAGATGGAAAAAAGAAAAGAAAAAGACTCCTAATGTTCTAGATAAGATAAAAAGAGAGTATTGATGCATGTCAAAGTCATAAAGCACAAAGAGGTGCCAATAATCCCTGGGATACATCTAAATTTACACTCATAAATCATGGGGAGTTTTGCAAAACCACATAAATGCCATCAACATTGGGCCACCCACAGGACACAAAGTGGAGTGAAAATACATTCCACATAGCTAATGTTGAAGGAATGGCCTGGACCCTCAAATCTCTCACTTACCACCAAGAGAAGGGAACTGTCCAACATCTTCAATAGCTGGGGCCTGAGCACTATGGATGCTTCCGCCATATCCTCCTCTTTCACGGCCACGTCCCCTGCCACGGCCACCTCCTCTGTAATAGTTCTCCCCTTCAGCTGGCTTCAGGAACTCATTTATGCTTACAGACTGAAACAAAAAGTGGTTAATCGGCACCAGGTTATATCAAGGTCCATAAAAAGATAATTGAATACAAAAGAAATTCAACGACAATTTATAAGAAAAAAAAATACGCTATTGTATATGAAAATGTTGGCACATAAAAGGGAAATAATATGCAGAAACTAATGAAAAACTTCTATTGATAACAGCTAAACAGTTGAAATAAATTCCCATAAAATTGATGTGCAGAAGAAATGCATTAAACTTGTACAACACATCCAGGCCACAGATATTTTTAACAGAAATTCAAAATAAATCACGGATATTTACAGTCACAGCAGAAAAAACGAAATGATATCTAGTCTTCGGTTGCTATGGCTTCAACGTGATGAAAATAAATAATGCATTTGAAAAGGTTGGAACCTTGGTAAAATTAATTTCTAATGTGCAAGTAAAGCTGTCAAAATGGGCCAGGCCCGCCAAGTTAGCCAGTCCCGCCTTGCAAAATAGGTAGGTTTGGGCTAGTAATTTAACAGACCGCCAACTGGCCACCCGTAGTGGACTGGCCCACGTGGCCCGCGGGTTGAAACGGGTTGGGTGAGGGTTGGGCCGGGCCAACCCGTGGGTTTTTCAGTTATTTTTTATTTAAAATATAATTAATCATAACACCCCGGCCCCTCCCACAACCCACCCACCTTCCCATAACCCACCTACCCTCTCTATCTCACAAGTCACAAAAGTGACAACGGGAAGTATAAACCTCCTCCCAATTCCTAAATCCCTCGGACGCCAAAACCCCCCAGCAAAGCCCAGTCATGAGGCTCTATGTGTAAGTGCACAGAAGGGCAACATGCACATTCAGAAAAATCTATTAATCCATAAGCATGGGCTAAATTCATCCCAAGAGCTACTCTAGGTCATCTTTGGTGTTCTACAGGCAGACTACATGCAGGGGTTAATTCCCTATCAAATAATTCATGGCTTTATAGTCAGAAGCAAAAGGGACAATTTCTTCCAAGCATTGTTTTATTTATAAAGTGCAGAATAGGGTGGCAATTTGTTATTTTCATGAATAAACAAAGCATACATCTTCCAATATCAGAACATGAATTTTCACTCTAAATTTAGCATAACAGACCTTTAGATCTGATTAGCCCAATTGGCTGACAAATCTCAAGGGTACAATGGCAAACTACTGACTTAAAATCAAAAGATACAAAAAACAACAAGGGCTGTATCATTCGTGCCCACATCAAATATGATGAATCAAAACTATAACAAATATAAATTGCACGTCATACTAACAAACTAGTAAAAGGTACCGAAAGCATACCTTTTTCGCCTTCTCAGCGGCCTCCTTGCGCTTATCTTTCTCTGAACCCTATTCAATCAGTACAATTTTTGGTAATCAGTAAACTTCACCCAGCTAACAGTCAAAATTGTAGGGGCATTGTAAGCAATTAGGCTCACCAATTTAATGAAGACATCATCTTCATTCTTTTTGTTGGAAAGAAGCTGCATGGACTCCAGTTCTTTGTCCACATTGACCTTCCTTTCCTCAGACTTCAGTGCAAGCAATGCCTTTCTCTTCTCTTCCAACACCTTCTCATACTCCTCCAAAGTCATCTCCTATCATGACAAGGACACGGGGGCAATTAATTTCTCCAATAAAATGAAGCAGAACAGATATGTTATCAAATATAGCTTACAGGCACTCATGTAACAATCAACAGGAAATGCCATAAACAATTAACTTTAAAAAAACTGAATTATCTCAGAACAGAAGCATTCAGTCATAGGGTTTCAAAGGCATGAAGAGTACCTTCTCCTCTGGCTCTTTTTCCTGCTCTTCATTTGGAGATGAGTCTTTGTTGGCATCAACAGCATCATCTTGGGCAGTTTCCTTTTCAGGCTCAACAGCTTTTTCAACAACAGCTGGTTCCTCAGTTTCCCTAAAATTTATTATTAGGACCATAGAATATTTGTTCATAGGTCTATAACATATAAACCAAGCAAATATATCATGTGAAAGATAGAGTGGGAGCTTACGGAGCCAACTCATCAGTAGCTGATCCCCAATTCCCACGGCCAGAACCCTCACGCTTGAACTCATTCCTGCAATTACATTGGTGATGAATAAATGAGATTAGAAGGAGACAAAATAAAACTTTATCCTTGTTACTGGTAGGTTATACAATTTAGTTTGATACACAGACCAATGTAAATATGTAAATAGGAATAGAATGAAAAAGTAACAGAGAGAAAAGAAGAAAACAAAAAACAAAAAAATGTATTCCCTTACCCACGCCCAGTTCCGCTGTGGCGATCAAATGTCCTTCGCGGACGGTCCCCCTCGGTAGAATCACCATTGCTGAAGCCACCACGACGGCCACCACGGAAACCCCCTCCTCCACGTGGTCCTCCATATGGACGCCTTTGAGAAGGAGCCTTTCCAGCCTCACCATCTTCTGAAGGCTTGCTGCTAGAGAACCCGTTACTGTTGTCAAATGTGTTTTCGTTATCAACCAATTCTCGGTTGAATCCACGACCACCACGACCTCGAGCACCACCACGGCCAGCCCCACGGCCAGCCCCACGTTGATTATCATTCCTAGATTCTTTCACTGCTCCAAAGGAATTTATAAAACTGTCAGTATAAAACAGAGGACAGAATAACAGAACTATTCAGCTGTCACCACACACCTAGAAAGCTACCACAATAAATTATGGTATGCAAAACTAAAAATAGACATATAGTTGTCACCAAAACCATACTTTTACTGTCAAAAGAACGTCAGAATTTAACCAAATGTAGATCTCAAAATTTATCAAACCAATCATTGTATAATTAATTTTAAGTGAAAATTATGCAAGTGACTACAAAATTTATTAAAAAACAGGCAAATAGAAGAGCATAAAATTAGGCAATTCCACAAAACGTTCTTCATTCACAGTCCTTAACAAACCATACAGGAGTAAGGTCCCAAAGAAAGTATACAGAATCAGATGAATCATTCATAAAGAAAACTGTAGGACAGGTAATACTAGAGGGAAGCAATTTCAAACTCGAAAATATTATAGACAAAAGATTTTAACCCTGAAGTTGAAAGGACTACAATCAAAATACAAAATGCACCTTTAAACACTCTAGGGATCAGTTGGCAACGAATAGCACAGACAAAAAAAAATTAAAGGGATTAACAATTCTGAGCAAAGGATGAAACAGTACCCACCCAACATCCAATGCAGCCTATCAAACATATTTCATAATCTATTCAATATTACTTTATAATACGCAAGCAATCACCAAATAAATATACTACAAGACTTAAACAAACGGTTTTCAATTTCTCACCAGCCTGAGAAGGAGGAAGAGGCTTGGCGGGAAGCTTAGCCGATGGTTTAGGCGCAGGCTGAGCTTGAGCTTTTTTTGGATCCGAGGCTGCAGCAAAGGCTTTCTGCTGAGCAGCAAGGAGCAGCGCTGGGTCCTCAGCGTCATCATCACCAAGAAGGTCGAAAGGGTTTAGAGTCGCCATATCTCAAGCCCTGCAGAAACTAATAGATAGAGTAGAATGTGTATATCAGAAGCTTTGAGCTTCAGTATAAAGATTCTCAAGAATGAAGAAAAGTCTAGTTACAGGAATCCATGAAAATGCGGGAAAGAGAGAGAGTGAGAGAGCTGGAAAACCCTAGCCGAATGCGGCAGAGAGAAAATGAGAAGACAAGGAAAAACCTAATCTTAAAAAGCCCTAGTGGATAGATGAGGAATGGGGGAGGCTTCACTGTACATTATGGACCCGCAGGTTAAGTTGTACTCTCCTCACTGTTTTGTACGACCCAAACTTAAGCCCTCTTCAGTTATTGGGGCTTCTCCCCCTTAAATGGGCCGCTTTCAAACTGTAGCCCACTGAGGCTTTAAGCCGCTTTAAATTACTTCTGCGCACGCTTGTTCACTTTAGTACATTCCTCCCTCAATACCACCAAAAGTCTTAATTACAAAACAGACGTGAGTAAGTTTACAATTTTTTTTTTGTCAGTACAACTTCTACTTGATCTTATATATCATTTTTGTTCATTAATTTTATTTATTTAATTATATATAATTTGTTTTTAAATTTTAAAAAAACAATCTTTATTATTTTAAATAATAAAAATCTTAATTTTCAAAATATGTCTCTTTGTTGAAAATATAACTTTTTACTTAGAATAGAGTTAATATATAATGCATATTTTATTAGAAAATGAACAAAAAAAAGGACTAAAAGGTACAAGAACCAAATAATAAGTGTTTTTTTTATATTAGTAATGAACAAAAAACGTAAAGTAGGATTAGTGAATTTAATATCTTACTTTATATTTTGTTAAATTCGTTAGGAACCTTACATCATAATTCTTCATATATCTCTTCATTTCTTTATTATTTTCGATCATTTTTCCATGGTCCCTATTTTTCTTTTAATTTTTCCTTTACTCGTTGTTTTTCCATAAATTGTATTTTTTCCAAGTGTAGTTTTAAAAATAAAATTATCTCAAAATAAGAGTCTCGTTTCAAACTTAACAATCGAAGCACATGTGAATCGTACACTCAAAATTAATTAATTATATGTGAACGGAGAATTTTATAATTTTAGTCTTGACTCAGATCTCTATAAAACTATATACAATATCATTTATTTTATATCTTATATATTAATTTTACTAATACACAATGTTATGTGTATTGAATAAAATCATATATAAACACATAATATAAATTAATAAAATTAAAAATAAAATAAAATACAAAATAAAATTGAACATTTGCAAACAATAAAGTTGGGCAAAGTAACCTAACTACATATTAATTCATGTAGTTAGGGATGCCACCTATGACATCATTTTCCAAATATAGTTGCAAACATAATAATGTTGGCTACTGTTTGAAAACATAACTGGATTAATGATGGTAAGATAGTATAATTGTTTTTATATATTTGTTAAATTGATTGTAATTAAATCAAGAGACTCATTTTTATTTTGTCAAACTGGATTCAAATAAATTAAAAGAGTTATAATTTTGTCACAATATTTCATTTGAAAATTATTATTTATACTTTAACTGATTTTTATATATCATAAAATATTTATATAAAAATATTGTGATATAGAACTGAAAACTATATAAAGGAAAGAAACTAATAGAAAAAAATGCTAGAAAAAAATAACAGAATTGAACAATTGAAAAAAAATGATATTATAATAATACATTCTACGAATTTGAACATATTAATTATGACTTGATAAGAGTACGTCGTCTATTGCTGCTACTGTTGTTGTTGTTGTTATTATTATTTCTTCCATAATAATTGGAGATTTGGGGGTTGATATGATTTTTAGGCTTATATGTAATCTCTTTTTAGGTAATCTTTGTTTATAAGAACTCACATTTAAAGGTTTTCAATGATGGGTCGGTAGGGTTACGGATGTGAACATCATCCAGCACCACATTAAATTAATAAATAAAATTTAATATATATATATATATATATATTCTTGTTAAATTCAATCTAAATTTATTTATGTAAGCTTACAGAAAAAAATTAATTATCCAATTATGTAAACTCCAAAGAAAATATTGAAGACGAGCGAATAAATTGGGGAATGAAAAAATCAAGACAGGAAACAGACGCGAGAAAAGGGAGGGAGAAGGATGGGCTCCAATCTTTTATTCTATTTTGGGCTTAATCGTATAGCTTAAAATAATTAGTATATGACATGTATATTTAATAACATTACTAATGAATATATATGATTCCTTTAAAATAGAGTTTCCACACAATTTTTATCATGAGTTCGTCAAAATAGACCTAACAGAAAAGGAACGAGATTTATGCAATTATGGAAATCTTTAATGTTTTTCCAATTCTATTCAACAACATCAATTATGGGAAGGAAAAAATCATAATTGGTTAGATTTTATTGAAATTGTGCAAAAGATTTCCATAGTTTGTGTTGTGATATCGTTCCTTTTCTGTGTCCCCTATTTTAACAAAATCCTAATAAAGATTGTGCATGAACTTTATTTGACAAATATATTAACAGACGTTAGCATATAATTTTCTATTTATTTTTTAATAAATATTAAAAGTTGAAATAGAAGATGGAATATTCTATTAATATAGGAGATCTAGTATCATCGGAGCCCAACCCATCTGATCCCCAAACTCCACACCAAAAAGCTAGCTGCTTTTAGGCAACTCTCGAGAACTGTTCACGACCATTTGATTTTTATTTTTTTTTACAGAACAATATATAGATAGGAAAATATTTTTTAAAAAAATTTCTTACCACTTTTTATATTAACATAGAGATAAATATAAATAAATTGTAAAAAAAAAAAAAACTACAATTATCTAAAAAAAAAAACTTTTTAAAAATTCCAAAGGACAATGTGATCCCATCTCCCCAAATTTTCGTACATATAACATTTTTATCATAATTTATATCATTAAATGAAAGTCATACTAGAACTCCATGGAAATGGATATCCTCATCCTTCATCGCGATCATGGAACTAAAAGCAAGAAATTATTGACGACCATTGCCAAAAAGTAGACTATAGTGCCAAGAAACTTTTTTGTGATGACATTATCACAATAAAAGTAGTCACTATAGTGAGAATCAATAAGCTCTTTTTTTGCGATCGGATGTGTAGCCACTTGTGTGTTTGTTTGAAATTTTGGTGTAAATAGAAAAGTGTGTATTAGATGAAAAAGATATTTATGAAAATTATATATATTTAAGGGTTAATTGCATAAAAAATTATAAATTTTGATTAAATTTGTATTTTAATTACGACCTTTTAATTTTTTGTAATTTCAAACACTACCTTTTCAATTTTTACAATTCAAAATACATGACGGTTTTGTGTTGATTTTTTTATATATTTAGCTTAAATTATTATTATTATTATTTTTGTTGTTGTTGTTGTTGTAGTTATTATTATTTTGTTTTTGTTGTTGTTATTGTTGTTGTTGTTGTTGTTGTTATTATTATTATACTTTATCTAGTTCACCATTGAATGTTTGGAGTCAAGATCACCATTAGATTAAAAGACATGAATTTTAAATTTAATTATAATTAATTTATAATGTGATATATTAATTTATTTGTTGGAACATGATCAAATATTAAATTAAATCAAAATTATAAACACATATTTGTTGGTACTATATTTTTATGATTTTTCATATATAACATAAATAATATACAAAACATCATTTCTTATATATTATTTCATAGAAAATATTTCAAATTAAATATAATAACAACAACAACAACAATAATAGTTATAATAATAATATTATTATTATTAGTATTCTTTAAGCTAAATATAAAAAAAGAAATTTCAACATAAAACTCTTATGTGTTTTCATTTGTAAAAATTGAAAAGGTGGTGCGTGAAGTTGCAAAAATTAAAAAGTCGTTATTAAAATGCAAATGTTATCAAAGATTGTGATTTTTCATGCAATTAACCCTCTATATAAATAGAATATGTGCAAAAAGAAGAGTTGTAAATGTTAGTAGAAGAATACAGTCAAATTAAAAGATCGTGGTCTACTAAAAAAAATATATGATTCAATTGTAGTAATTGACCCACTCCTAAAAATGCATTTGCTCACGAAATGACACTTATAAATCTATAAATAGATATTCTTATTCCACATTAATCCATTTTACCGAAATAACATTGGAAAAATTGAGAATTCTTGTTTTCTTTTAAAATTCATTTATGTTTCTCTATTCATTCTAAAAAAGAGTTTGAGATACTATTTAGTTCATCATTTCTTGTATTTTGTTGTGGTGCAATTGCAAGATGTTGAATGCTAATATCTAAGGAGACGTTTGGCGTAGAACCATAAGCATCGAGGCAGACAATATGGGATTACGAAAAGATGCTTAACACTTGCCTCAATGTATCCTATTTATTCAATTCGATTAAATTTACATCTCATCATTTTACTTTCATAGCCATTATATTACTCTAACTACTAAAGTTTTCCAACAAAGTAATATGATATTTTGTTATATACTTCAATCACAAGATGTTGAATAGTTGTATCTTAAGAAATCATTAATGTAGAACCATAACCAATGATGTGGGTAATATTGTCTTACAAAAAAAGTGTTTAGTAGGAGATGAGAACTACATCTTGTTTGATGTCGAGTTAACACTCATCTCTACTCTATTATATTTCGATAATTATTCAATTAAAATTATGTCTATCTCACCATTTTGATTTCATAGTCATTATATAATTTATATTATACTATCGACTAAGATTTTTCAACTATGCCGCCACATGCAATCGTATAATATATATTTGTAAGAATTTGGCCTGTAAATACATTTGATAGTTTTACATTACCAATTATAATTGTAAAAACAATTCCTAATTCCCCCTCCACCAATCCATCTGCTTATAACTGCTAAAACTTATGGGGGTCCAAACAGAAAGAAGCAATATATGATGAAAGATGTGTCATTATCCACCACATCAACTGGAACCTCCTATTGAGATGCATCTCTTGTGCGCATACAATCAGTGGTAAGACAAGCCAGAGTTCCACCATTAAGAGGATATTCTTACAAAGACAAATAATTAGGACAAAACACCATGCATATTTATGTACATTCCATCAAGTTGAAGGCATATTCATAGATTTCAACATTACAACAAGACGATCTCACCGTCTTCTTCTTCAAAATAAACATTATTAAGATGGACTGGGCAAACAAGTAGACATAGCCATACCCCCTTCTAGGTTATTCAAGGTCAAACCCTTTCCCTTATTCGTGTACAGTCTTTTCATGTTGGATCTTTGCTCGTTAAGCAATTTCCACAAACTTCTCTTTGCATTTGCTCTGAACGGACAATTAGATGCCAGAAACCCATCCACTAAGTGCAGGTACGCCTCCAAATCATGGCAGCACGCGCAATCGGCGTTGGGTTTAAGGAACGGTGACATTTTTGTGTCCACTCTCAACTCACTTCCGACATGCGTGTACGCCCATGGCATGCTGTTGTCGAGGACGTCAAGGAACTTTCCGGCGCGCGTCTCCCTCAGCTTTTTGTCGAGCCCTTCGCTCACGAACATGCCCGGAACTCGGGTGACCACGTCCTGTGAGTTCACGACTCGGAGGACTTTAACGTTGTTTGAGTTGAGCCGACTTGCGAAGCCTCGGTTGCCAACTCGGGGCCCGCCGAACGAGAAGACGGCCACCGGCGGAATGTCCGGCGCGCACGTGCTGAGCTCGTCGGCGACGAGTAAGGCTAGAGCGGCGCCGAGGCTGTGTCCGGTTATTGTTATGCTTAAGGGTTCGCCTTTGTATTTTTCGATCAGTCTTTGGACTTCTTCCACGACCGATTCGGCCAGGCTGGGCACGTGATCGCCACGTGTTTTGAACAGGCTCAGAAACCCGCATTCTACTTTGGCGGGGGGTTCGTCTGTTTTATCATTATTTTGATTTTGATTTTCATCATCAGAGATTGGAACAAGTATGTCTCGTACGTTTTCAGCCCACTCGAGACACGTGGCGGTTCCACGTAAGGCGATGACGATGTCTCTCCTTCCCATCCGCTGGATTTCTCTCCGGTCGTCGCAAACGGCGACGTACCCGACCCAGCTGGATCGCTGGGTCATCCACCCGAGGTCCGGGGCCACGTCGTCGACCCATTTGGGCAGCCCGATGGACGCCGTCGCGTAAAGGCTTTTTGTCACGCGGTACGACCGATCCGGCAGCGCCACTTGGCGGGGCCACTGAGCCTCCTCCGGCGAGGTAGCCGGGTTGGAATGAAAGCAATGGTAAGCGGCCTGAATGAACTCCCCGAATCGGACCACCTCTCGCCGGAGATTCTCATCGAGCGGGTCGAGCAACCCGGCCCAGTCGTTGCTGCCGTGGTACTCGCGCCAACGGCTGCTGAGATTATTCCGCGGAGAATACTCCATGGACTTGGATAAGAGCCGCTGGAGCCGATTCAAATGCCGCGGCGACATTTCCTCCGCCGCCTTCATTTCTGGCCAAACGCGGGCCAAGGTCAAGCCTTCCAAGATTCCCCTAGCCCGATTTTCACCATTGGTGTTGGGTTCAGTACGGGGCGGTTCGGGGTCGGGCGGGATTGAGTGGGACTGCTTCTGCAGCAGTTTGTTGAGGTTGAAGAGATGCTTTTTTGTAATCTCAGTAGATAAGTTTTCAGGCTTGCGGATCGTAGCCCGGTTGAGGGGATTGAGAGGTGAACCGGAGCATTCAAAGACGGCGCATCTTGCCTGAAAAACTTGAAGATTATGTGCCGGCAAAGTTGCGCCGATTTGCATCATGTCTCCGTGGCTGCTAATCGGAAAATTGAGGAGAAGAAAGGTCAAAATGGAGCCTCTCAGATAGAAACGAAATAAAGAGACAAGGCAGCGAGTTGAATGGAAACCAAGTTGTGTTAAATGCATAAATCGAGGTTTATATAGAGGGAGTTTTAATTGCTTGCCCTTCGAATTTCGCCAAATTACATTTCAACCATTTAACAATTTTATTTTACTTTTATTTTAAAATTTTGACTTTAGTTTATGGACGCCGTCACATTTATATAGATAAGAAAAAGTGAATTATGTTATGTTGCCTTATTAAGAAAAGTTTACTGCACTTATTTTTCTGTTAATTAGTCTAAATTCATTTTTTTTAGTTTAAGTCCAATTTAAACTTTGAAACCTTTATAGCACTTTAGAATCGATTTAATTTGGGAGAAACTTTTAATTTAACTTTGTAATATTTTTAAATATAATAGTTATATTCTTGTTTGTAACCAAATTTGATAAGTCAAAATGGTTTATGACCATTTCGTAAGATTAAATGTCTTTTTAACCAATTGTAAAAAGTATGGACAAGGGTGCGTACCATCAACATAACGGTAGAGATCGTAGCCGAAGAGGAGAGTCCGGAACTGGAAACTCCATGCGACGTAATTGGTAGAGGTAAGCTTTAGCGGCGTCTGGGCCGCGGTGTTGAAGGAGACGAGGGGCAGCGGCGTGCCGTCGGCAATAACAACGGAGAGAGAAGACGACTGCATGGGGTCGGAAGATGCAGCAGCGTGAGGCGGCTACACGAGGGATTGCGTGAGGCGGGTGGGAGGTATGCGTTGCAGTAGGTTCGTGGGAACCAAGACTGGAACCGAAAAAAAGAAAAGGATTGAGGAATTATGGCAGATGCCAAATTAGGCTCTGGTTACCATGATGAGAATATTTCCAAGATGTTTATTCAGAAATATACAAAGTGTATAAATACAAGGGGAGAGTATAGGAGACTCTCAAACGTAAACAATATGGGACAATAATAAATACAAATACACATATATGCTCCTAATACTCCTAATATCTCAAACGTAAATAATGTGGGACAAGAATAAATACAAATACACATATATGCTTATGTAAGATATCATATGATGTATATGTGAAAACTCAATATATATCTCGACCCTAATTAAGGTATATAATATATATATTGATGCTAATAGCCATCAAGGTATAATATCTCGATGGTTATTAGCAATATTTATATATTTTACTCGACAAATAGTTAATAACATCTATTCTTACAGAATAGATAAATTATATGTCCACTTCTAATTTATTTTTTAAATGTTCTTTTTTTCACAAACTTCAAACGCAATTGCAATTATAATTGTTACTAGTAACACCTTCTAACCTTCATAATTTTATTTTATTTAAATACTTATACCATTTATTTTAAAATCATAAACTTACAAGAAAAATATCTTATAAGAAATACACTAAAAGTGTTGGGTTTTGCTTTATAATATGATTTTTTAAGTCAATTCATAAAAATCTAATAAAACGTAGTATAAAATAGTGGTCATAATATTGTCAAAATTAAAGAGAAGACACCCTATAGGCTATAAATCTCCAAATAGCATATATGGAACAAAGATAATCTGACTTCTTCTAGGTTTGAATTACCTTAAAATAATAAAACCACGATTTCAGAATTCAAGATGATTAAGATAGAAAGTCAAGGCGTACTGACAATATAAATTCAAGTTTGAATGCTTTCTAAAAATGACTAAATAAATAATTGGTGCTTGAATGTAAATATCTTCAACTAAAAATTGTTTTTATTATTATATTTAATTTGGAGCCAGATAAGTTTACATTAAATTCCATATTAATCGAATATTAATAAAATTTAGTTGGCATATAAACAATATTATTATTTTATTTATTTATGTTTTGGAGAAATTTAAAATATTGAATTATTTTGTTGTGGGAATGGTCTTACGTGCTGACACGTCTCATTAGACCGAAATACCCTCCCTCCTCGTTTCAGTTGAAGTCAAAATGTCAAACCACCCTTTCTTGAGTTAAAACATTTGGTTACAGTTTTCAACGCCCGCCTTACACACTGGATGTTGTCATTGGACAATTAACGTCGGTTTTTTTTCCCTTCATAAGAATTGTTCACTTAGGCGTGTAACTTGTATGTAAATAGACAAAACTTAGGTAATTGACTCCAGATTTATATTTGAATTTAATACTACTCGCCCCACGGCCTCGGGAGCCTAATTAATTTTTTTTAATATTTATTATTTTATTTTTTAAAAAATATTTAATAATTGTAATACAATAAAACACGGACAGCTATTTTTATAAATATTACGTTAGTTATTACGTTGAGTTGAGTTTGACATATGAATACTTTTATCGAGTCAAATTTGAGTTTGAAGAAAGTAAATGTAGTAAAGTTTTAGCTGAACTCGAGCTTTGAATTTTCCTTAAAACTTGTACAAGAATAAGATCGCTGACACCCCTGATTCAATAAATAAATGAATATATTAATTGAGATGGGTAAAGCCTAATTAAGAAGGCTATTTCATCAATCGGGTGCAATAGTCTATATTAATATAATAACATATCATCTATAAATAGTAAAATTATATCAAAATAATTTTTAAATTTTGATTTTTTTAAATTTTCTGTTAATAAATATTTTTCAAAAATAAAAAGAATTAGAGATGGAAGCTTGTCATTGGTTCAATTTATTTTTCTGAATTTTTTTCTAAGTATTTAAAACACATTTAATATTTTAGTTTCTTATACGCTTTTGATATATAATTTATCAAATTACTTATCTTTTCACGTAAATTTTACAAAAATATTTAATATATTTGAAAATTGAAATTATATTTTGTTAATTATTTGAGTTATTTTTGTATATTCATTGTAGTTTAAACTATTTGTATTGAATTTATAATGCATTATTATTTTTGTATGAAATTACAATTTATTAGGTAAATTACAATCCTCTCTTTAAAAAAAAATTAAAAGCATGTTTTATTTATATAATTTTAATTATTTTTATAAATAAATGTATTTAAAATATATTTATTTTATTTCTTATTAATTATTTCTATGAATAATATGTTATAAATTGTACCTTGCACAAAATAGAAAAGTGGTCATGCTGATGCCAATTAATTGAAGAATATATATATATATATATAATATTATATTATATTATAAATTATCAAATGAATAGATTGTGTTTGTCCCATTTTTTATCAATTCCGTAAGATGAAATTTTATTTATTTTAATCGTTGGGATTTGATTTATTTATTTTTACATAATAATAGGTCCCTCGATAAGACTGAAGACATTTTCCAAGTAGTGATGACAGAGACTGAAAACTTTTACTTGATATTTAAAAACTTTATTTGATATTTAAAAACACTACAATATATTTAGGCTTGCACAAAAAAACATTACAATATATTTGTTAATTATTTGTTGGGCTCTAATTTGACCGGAGTATTAGGGGGCAGCGTCGGCACAGCTTCACCTCTCCGTCAGCTAGGAGCTCAATTACAAATTTTATTTTTTAATATTTTTTAAAAAGAATTGGATTGTTTAAATCACATTAAATTATAAATTTATCATCAATAGTACATTATTAGTTTCATAATATGTGTAAATATATATATATAGTAAATTCCCTTATTTCAAATTGCAATTTTAACTGTTATAGAGATTAAAAATATATTTAGAAGAGTAACAAAGTTGGAACATATTTTATTAATCGAACAATATATCATATTCTTATTCAAGAAAATAAAAACTATATATGTTTATTAAAATAAACATTATTATTTCTCCTTTTTTTAGCGTTAAAAAACTAAAACAAAAATAATACAGAAAACAAAAATCGATGTTGTTATTTGATGGTGCTTTTATTTCGTGGAAATAAAACTACCACCCACAAGTTAAGTTCATATTGTTAGTTAATTTTAATATTTTGTTCTTATATCCGTATTATATATACCTGCTCGTGCTAAATGCAAAAAAATATCTTATTTCGTAGTAACAAAAAATAAATAAAAATGTCTGAAACATAAATTATGGGAATAATTTTCTTGTCCAGAAATGTTATTGTTACAAGAAAAGTAGGAAGGTGCGTATAAGATGGATGCGTGATCTACAAAAGTTTAGGAGATTGAACCAATGAGAAGGTCCCAAAAAAGATAGAAAGGTTGTGAGTTGAGTTGTACCAAATAATTTGGTCTTCATATTTGAATTCTTTATCACAGATTATTCATCACAATTACTTGGATTCGTTTTTCTTTAGACTCAAGCAATTGAAATTCAAATAGAATACATATTTGAAGGAGTAGAACAGGTTGATGCGTTCAACTAATTTAGTCAAGTACTCAAATTAATCAAATATTTTTTTTAAAAGTTATTTTTATCTAAATTTAAACAAGAATGTTCAACTTTCAAGAATATATAAAGTTGTGTTGATTATTATTATTATTATTATTATTATTATTATTTTGGTTTTTGGGGCATTATATTGAGTTATGTTACAACTTCGACCGTCAGTTACAATTTAATTTAATTTATTTTATTTTGACAAATGTTTACAAAAATTATTGTGCATTCAATAAATTTTCTACTCCCAAACTTTATTCTTTGGGTTTTCTTTCTTTCTTTTCTAAGGGGTGTAATATATTATTTTCAATTTTTGCTTATAATAAACAAATTATTAAAAAATAAAATAAAATATTTGGAGTACGAAGATGTTGGTGCCCCGTCTCATAGGTTCACGAATTATGATATAATATAAAAATTTGAAAATATTAATATTATTTAAAAATGAAAAAAGAAAACCAAGAAAATGAAAAAAAGTAAAACAGAAAATGCTAAAATATTATAAATAAAATAAAAAATTTAACACAGGCTTCATCTGATAAATATAAGTTCCATAATGGTTTCATATAATTTTCTGCCTAATAAAGAAGTCTTTTGTGCCGCGCGTCAATTGTAGAAATTAAATTTTTTCGTAAATCGAGTATTAAAAAATAAAAATAAATGAAATGGTAAATTACGCATAAAATTTACGTAAATCGAAATATACAAAGAGTATTGTTCAAAAAAAGGATTGGTGTTACCTGCATTTCTGAAAAGACACTAGGTATTATTCATTGACTTATTAATATTAATTATGTTACTATTTTTCTTAAAATTTTGAAAAATAATAAAATACAATAAAAGAAGTTGATTATTAGCTAACCTTGTGATATGTAGATTTATGCTGAAAAGTTTACCAAAAAAGTAAAAAAGTTCAACCCATTATCATTATATACACATATATAATTGAATGTCAACTTCTAATAATTACCTGATAGACTAAATTTTTCATTATGACCAAAAGGAGTTGTGCAAAGTTGTGATTGCTTGTGAAGATTTTTGCAAAAAGGAAAAAATAAAAAAATGCATTTTTAGTTTGTACAAAAAAAAAAATGTAATCATTAATTTTCTCTTTCCATCTTACATTACTTTTTATTTATTTATTTATAATATTCATCATTTTTAGCAATAAAGAAAATAACATATTTTGACTATATACATTATTTAATTTTAAAATCAACCAGACCCTCTAATATCCTAGTTTAATAGCGGATCTAATAAGAGGTATTTTGCCTATATTTTTATGTATTAAAAAATATATTATTTTGGTAATTTTATGTTATGGAAGATAGAGGTGGCAACTTGTGGCTTATTCAAATATTTGTTTTCAAATATTGAAAATACAATTAAGATTTTTGTTTTTATTTGTTTTGACGAATAATATATCAAAATCATAAAATTTTCACGATCTTTAATGTGTAATCATGAATTATTGAATCAAAATATTAAACTCAAAATAAGGTATTTGAGTTATTCTTGAAATTTTAAATATATTGAATCAAAATATTAAACTCAAAATAAGATATTTGAGTTATTCTTGAAATTTTAAATTTGATTATTCTTTATGGTTGAAATTTTAAATTTGATTATTCTTTATGGGTTGGGTTATTTATTAAATTTGGGCGCCATATAAATATAAATTTTATTTATTTATTTAATAATTATTACTTTATATATATTTGAATTGATCATTATATAGATGCAATAAGCATTTGATGATTTAGATTTGGATAATTTGGCCCCCTACACGTGATGGTGGTTCCTCCCCTGACCCACAAGATAACAAATGGTGGATTAATACTTGACATATTTTTTTGTCATGCATTTGGTGAGTTTTTATCACGACCAGGAAATTAGTAATTTTTTATTGGCAATAATTCACAAAAAGATTAATGGCAATAGCAGAAATTTGTATAGTAATTAATAATTAATTCCTTTATTGTAGTGATTTAATTAATGGGATATGGAGCACAATGAGAGTGCCCCAAATAATTTCCTACTTTCAATAATTGTGTTACCATAATGTCACTATATTCTTCTGAAGCATGTTTATCATTCTTTTTTATTTTACCTTTTTCTGTTAAATTGAAAAGAAATTATTAAAAAAAAAAAAAAGCCAAAATGGGTTGAATTAATCCACTCATAGTTTGGTATTGGTGACATTTGTATTCAATTTTAATGATTAATGCTTGTACCAAATAAAATTGTAAGTATTTGGCAATTAATGTATAGACTAAATGCAACAATTTGATAAGAATGCACCAAAATAGTATAGTGAAAGTCGATAAAAATTTATTTAATTGTATAATAAACAATTAATTAAGGATGTAGTTAAATTACACATAAAAATTATTGTAAAGATGAAAAGTTGAGGCATAATAATTCGAACGTAAATGAAGAAGATGGGTTGCGGATGACAAGATGAAAATAGAAAAAGAGTTGGATGTAAATAGATAATTTAGAAGTATTTTTATATTTATTATTATTATTTGCCATATTTAAAAAATTAAAAAGAAAATGTAGGAATATATTGTGAGGTTGTATTTTAGAATCCGACTTTTTTCAATACTCGTGATTTTTATCGTCCCGTGTAAAATTTTGTAAATCTTAAATTTTTATCGATAAATCACGATGTGATGAAAATATCAATACCCATACATTTTGATTTGTGAGCACCACTCATGTTCTTGTGATGAAACGATGGCTGGACATAATGCATGTATAGAGTACTCTATTTGTTTGATCATCGAATTTATTATCTATTAATTTTAATATTATCAATTTTATTATTAGCTTTATTAATTTCTCTTTCCACATCCCATCATCAATATTTTCACTTACTGCAAAACATATAACATTTTTTTAAAGTTTACTAATTGTTTTTAATAAATTATCTGTAAATTTAAAATTAATATGTATTTAAAAAAAGTAAAACAGTTGAAAAAAATTAAATGCATTCCCAATTATATTACTTAATGCAAAACATATACAGCTATTATGCATATATCTTCATCTCATGAAACTGGTCCAACAATCTTATTAATTTAAGACAACATTAAGTGCATGTTTATGTTTCAATTGAGACAATTAAAATGTTCAACAAATCTATTAAGGTTCATCGGAAAACTATATAAACTGGCAAATAGTTCAAAACAAGGAAATTAAAGCCCTTTCATCTTCCACGCATGATCCCTTCGATTGTCTTTCTAGACAAGCCAATTTCTATCATGATTTTTAAATTGAAAACCACAATCTTGATCGCAGCTTTCCTCATGGTCGGTGCTGCATTCTTAGATGGATCACAAGCAATTAAAAAATCCACTTTGGGAGTCTCATTGGATGAGAGCAGTGACTAAGAAGGGAATGTAGGACTCAGATTTTTGATTCGTTATGTCAAAATTTAAATATTGTACCGACAGTGTCCAATAGATGCTGTCTTAACTTTGTAAGTAGTGTAGACTCATACTGCTTCTTCAATATAATGGTTAATAGATTCTTGGAACATAGTCACTGTAAGAGTCCAGGTGAAATTAGGTCAAAGGCACCTCAAGTTTGGGATTTTTGCAGAGATGTATAATGATGTTAGTACATCACTCTTGCATGAAATATAATAAAAAAATCATTTGATACGGGTCTCCAATCTTTATGTAATTTCTCCCAAGAACATCTATGGTGACTGGATTAATGTTTGAAGGTTGTAAAAACAACCAATATTTGTTAGGTTGAAGAATGTCGATTCATAAAGATGAAGGAAATATTACTTAATTACACATTTCATCTTCACTCTTCTATCAATCAGATTTGGTTTTCAGTATGGGTAAACTTTCTTAAATTAATACTTGATAATTTAGTAATTTCTTTAATATAATTAAACTTTTTTATTACATTTGAAATTTTGGAGTTGATTTCTCAAATTAGAATAATAAATTATGGAGTATTTTCAATGTTTTAAACATATTAGTATATTAAACAAGATCTATAGATAATGTATTATTATTTACTTAATCATCAGCATGATATTTACCAAAAATAACTATTCCTCTAAACTTGGTCCTCGATAATTTTTATTAAAAAAAAAAAACTTAACTGATTAAAAAACAATTTTCTTTAAAATTAATATTGAAATCATAATTATATAATATATATTATGTATTATCATTGAAATTACTACTGAATTACTTTAGTTGACAACGAATAATTAAATTTTTTGTTAAGTAATAAGTTTCATCCAAAATGATCTATTTCAACCGCTTGCCAAGTTAATGTTGATTTCATATAACAATTTTAAAATGGAGAATACTAAGATTTTGAATAATTAAATATATTTAAAGTAAAGATCACGAGTCATAGGTGCACAAAGCTAAATTTATGTAAGTGAATCGACTCCACTAAGAAAAGTTCAAAACACACATATTTGCCCTAAGGAGTGTCCAACAGATTGGCCCTACGGGTTCAGAACAAAATAATATTTCAATGAAAAATAGTATTTATTTGACAAAAATAATATTCTTTTAACAAACAAAAAATTTTCAAATTTTTTTACAATAAAAATATTATTTCTATATTAGTAATTATAAAAACAAAGATATGGTTAAAACATATTTTTTGTAGTCAAGAATAATATTTTTTTGTTAAAAGTAATATTTTTTTTGTGAAAATGATATTTTTAAACAATTTTAAAAATAATATTTTTATTTAATTTTTTTAATCAAAAAAATATTATAATCAAAATACGCGTTCACAAACAAATCGTGTATACATAATAAGTGTTGGGTAATATATTTTTATGTGTCAAAATCAGCTTAGAATTAACGTGGTTTGGGCATTTTCAGGTTGGTTACAACTTTGACATTTGCAGTGTGACATTTGCAGCGTGACATAGTAAATATTATTTTCATTAGTCAATTTCATCCATCTCTACAGAACTTCCAGCACAAAGTCTCACCAGAAACTTAGAAAAAATGGTTAGAATGTTACAAGGCTGAAAGTTGGTTATAATTTCGAATTCAAATATATATATATATGAGGACGAAATTGAAATGGGAAAGGATTGAGGGATATAGATGTGGTTAAAATACATTGGTAACAACCTCAACAAGATTATGTGTGTAATCAAACTCCTATTAATATTCTCTTCGTGTTCCGAGAATGTCAAACTTAATAAACTCCTATTACAAATGTAAATTAAAATGAAATAAGTTTCGACGAATAATAATACTTTTTCAATAAAGATAATAATTTTAACAATTTTAAAATATATTATTTTTTGACTAATTACAATAATGAGTAGTTTAAAAAAGAAAAAAGCTAATAATTTTTATCAATAAAAACTACTATTTTTTAAATTCGTTTACTTTTTATCTAACAAATGTAATGTTAAAAACACGCACATATAATAAAATTACGAGCATACAACCATCAAATTTACATGTGTTTTAGAAAATTTTGATAGAGCCGACTAAAAATCGCATACTTTTAACTATTTTTTTTTTATTTTGAATCCACCATATTTTACAAGCAAGCTTTGTTCAGTATATATGTGACATATAAATTTTTTGTGTTATATCAATAATTAATGACGGCAGGTTTGAATTTGGTAAGCGTGTGGGTTGTGTTTCCTGGAAATAATACTGGAGCGTGTGTCGTGTGAACTGTGACCCACTCACTCACTAACTGCATACAAAATGACTCCAGATCCAAATATGTCCAAACTCAACTGTCTCTCTCCCTCTCTCTCTCTCTCTCTCCACTGGAGTCGAGCATCTTACCCTATCACATTCATTAAGATGCTTCAGAATCATTTCAATCTTCTACCTAATTGAACTTTCTTAATTTAAGTTTGACTTGCTGTCCTGTAATGAAACACGGACGTACTTTCTAACTAACATTATTGTACTCTAATTCTTTAATTTGCAGTAGCGTGTTAACGTTCTTGGATATGTAAGGCTACTGTATGTATGTGTTCTTAAATATTATATATGTTCTTTGCTCTTTTTACTAGCTAGGGATGGGGATGAATTTAGGTTTTGCTGAAAATGGTTGGGCTTACAATAATTCAAAATTAACTCTAATAAATAAATCGAACAAAATTTTAATAGATGTGTGAACAACATAAATTTGATAAGAGCCAAACAATAATTTTTTTTTATAAGGGTGGGGCTATTCATACCCCCGAAATCACTAAATATACCCCGAAGTTTAAATATACCACATTAAAAATTAATAATTCTCTTTTTTTACTAAATACACCCCATTTTTACCCTATATACCATTCTCACTAAAAAATAAAAAAACAAAAAATAAATCGGCATTCTAACTTGACTGCCCAAACCTCCCTAATTCCCAACACAAATTGACAAATTAAAGCTAAAAACCTCTCTGCTTTCTAATTTTTTTTTTCTTTCCCTATTTACCATAAATTTCTGCACCTACTCTCTTCTCTACAGAAATCCAAAAAAATCTTCTTTGTTTCTCAAATCAGTAACAGAAGGGAGGAAAAAAATTCTTGTTGAAATTGAAAAATGACATAAATTTAGGTTCAACACCAAAATGTGGCGGCCCTGACGCCAATGGACTGACAGTGCCTGGTGGAGGAACGACAGCCCAATCACATACAACTTCGCTGTATGTGGGTGGCTATGATTTCAATGTGACGGACTCCATTGAGTTGCTGATTAAGATTATCAGGCGTGCCCACATACAGCCAATATATATATATGAACCCTTATACACAAAGTTCTTAACAAAATCAAGTTTGGGGAAAAATCATTTAAAGATGGAGAAAAATCATTTAAACAATAGTGTTAAGTGTATGTTCCTTATCAAGTTTGGTCTTTGCGATGAAAAGTTTCAAATTTAAAGACCAATCTCAAGAAAGTCATAAATCTACAATTTCAACTTCTCTTTATTGAAGAAACATGGAGAAGAAAAGGTTTCAAGTTTGGCTCTGAATCTCAAGAAAGTCACAAATATGCAATTCCAACTTCACTGTATTGAACAAACATGGAGAAGAAGAAGAAGATAAGGCGGAATTTCTACAGTTGAGAATAAGAACAAAATAAAAAAATATAAATATAAAAAAGTATTTTAATCAATTTATTTATATCTAATTTTGTCAAATTATTATGAGTTATATTTAAAAATTTTGGGGTACAAATAACCACACATTTTTATAAAATAAATATATTCATAGAAGGATTTTGTTTACATAGTAGGAATTCATCCTTCAATAGGAGGGACGGCACTCAAATTCCACTTTAAAAAATATATACGGGCATTAATTATATCTAAAATTTAATAATTTTTTTAGAATATATTACTACTATGTATTATATTTCAAAATATGTAAGTATAATTTCTACGAAACTTATTAATGTGGCATTTTGTTAAAATGTATATCTAGATCCAGAGCAGCTCGTCACATCAAACAAAATTGGTAAGCGTGGGGATCAAGTCTCCATTTAACTTTTACATAAAAGATTTAGCTAGGTTGTAAAGTCACCACGTAAATAGTCAATATTCTATACTGTTCACATGCAACTACAATTATTCTATATTTTAGATTTCTATTTTTCAATAACTTTTAGGTTTTGACTTTACAAAACTCATATAAGTTACACGAGTCGGTGGAATGTAGTCTTTGTTTGACTAGGATCGCTCATATTATTATGAAATAAATATGAGAAACTTTTGCTCCAACTGCAGATTGAATGAATGCGTGATTTTTCATATTTGTATTTCGCTGATTGTTTCATATATATATAAATATAAATATATATATATATATTAAAATAATTATAGTTGTATTTAAAAATTTTGTTCAAAAATTGATGATTGTCTATTTTTTCAAATTTACATTTCACCGACTGTTTTATATATATTTACATACACTATATATCAAAATCCCCCTTTCTCACTCTCCACTTTTCCACAACATTTTTTATATTTTTGCTTTTTAAATTCTTTGCAATTTTGAATTGAAGTGAAGGTTTTCAATACGTGAGGATGTATGATCGTTGCTTATATTATTTATGATATTATATTTTCGGTTTCATGTGTGAGAAGGAAGGTGGGTTGGGGTCTCAGATCTGATTGGAAAAAAAAAGTTAAAAGAGGAAAATAAAAAAATTTGGAAAAAAGAAAAACTGTTAAAAGAGTTTCATTCTTTACTATGAAACTTCTTCAAATTATAAGTATGAAAATGAAAGTGGAGGAAGATATTGATTTTAATTTTTTAATTAAAAAAATATAATTGTCTAGAATTAAGTATTTAATAAAAAAATTAAATGAAATATATTCCAAAAATTTGGGAGTTTAAATAGATACACCCTTTAAATAAATAAGTGATACTTTTTATTTAAACGTATAATTGCCATAATTAAATCATAAAGCGATTCATCAGAATTAAAGTTGTTAGATGAAGCAAGTTGTAAAGGGACATCCCAAACTTTTCCATGGCAACTACGAAAACGACTAAAATCCAACCTTGGTCTTCCTCTTAACAAACTACTTACCTTTAACAGTTGTTAAACTTTGACAATACTCCATCTATCATCAACTCTCAATATGCAACAACTATTTATTATATATTTTCAGACACACACACACACAGGTGTGAGATCTGTACCATGAAAGTTATTTTATTTAATATTTCTTATGAATAATTTTTTTATTCTGCTTCCATTGAGTGTTTTTGTTCTTAAAATATTATTTTCTTGAAATTTTGCTTTTTTTCTGTTTTTTGAATTAAATTAAATATATTTTTTGAACTCGATATATGATTAAGATTAAAAACCAACATACGATAATAATAATAATCAAGACTTTTATCATGACTTCACAACAATTTCTCTAATGCTTAGTAAATTAATAAAGTACATAATTGCAAAAATAATATTTTGACAAAATAATGAAGAAATTGAAGTTAATTGATATTGACGTGAAATATCTCATCACAATGAAAATGCAGTTGGAAGTGAAGACATGATAATATCATATGCTCTAATCGAAGTTTGAGAGCAAAAGGAGTCTTGGTTATATTTGAAGACACGCGTTATTGATTAATTGATTTAATCAAAGAAAAATGTGAAAATAAGATGGATCCAACAATGAATAAGTGAAAAAAAAAAAAACAAATATAATTCAATACAAAATATTAACTTTTAAATATAAAGATTACAATACGATAGATTTTTTGTGATTCTTAAATTTACTTTCGCAAAATTTTTATTTTATTATCTTGAAATAAATTATTTATCAACTTCATTATACATTTTCTACAATTAAGGATTTTATACAAATATCATATATCAATTTATCAATTATTTTCATTTTAGATATGTATGGAGAACAAAATTCATCAAAAATTTATAGCTTAACAAACCAAATTCAATTATGTGATCTAATCTAATATTCAATTTTTTTATTATAATATTAAAATAAATTCAGAACTATAACTAACAAATCTATTGCAAATCTAGAAATTATTAGCTAAAAATATTGATATATGTGAATCCAATAAATCATAGCAAAATAAATTATAATGATAATTAACTAAATCACAATTATTATATAATTACCTTCTTGGAAATGCACAACTTATTCGGAATTCTAAGCCTTTAAAATTTACTGTGGTAAAAAAATTAGGAGGTGCATAAAGTTAAAGAAAATTTAATGTGGGGGATCTAAGTAAATGACATGTTCAAATGTTTGTGTTATATTTCTAAAAATGGCCTGCATAATTAAATTAAATTAAATCTAATATAATTTACCAATCAAACTCTGTTCAAGTCCCATCATCTTTTTTTTTTTTTTCACCAGTCCAATGAATTTTGCATTTATTCACATCTATTTACACTGAATTAAATAAATAATTTAATCACGGCTGCATTCAAAAATTTTGTTAAAGAATTGATGATTGCGTATTTTTTCAAATTTGTATTTTACCAACTGTTTCATATTAAAATGACATATTTAATATAAAAAATACAATTAGTGAGAGTTTGTATTAAATTTTAACATTTATTGTGTATTAGATTAATTGTATTGGATGTTGTAAATAACTATCAATATTGTTTTGAAAATTCTTATTAAATACTTATTTTCTTATACCACTAATCATTTCATTATGAAAATAAAACTTTTATTTCGGAAAGAAGAGAATATATATATTTTTATATAAAATTATATTATTTTATATATTTTTATTAGTAAAATAACATAATATTTTAAATATTAATTAATTTAAAATTATTAGTATAGATATTTTTATTTTATTTTTTAAAATACAAGCTGTGCGTTCTTCACAAATGGTAAGTGATTTATACATAATATTATTATTAAATGAATATTTATAAATTTGGTGCACGTGCCAGAGAAGTCACGTGGTAGCTGTTGGCTGTTTAGGGATTTCAATTTTCAAGTCGTTGACCTGTGTCCCCTAAATCTTGTTGACTAATTTCTAAGTTGGAGAATTTGAACTTTGTAGGTGGATAAGCCCACTTGTATTTTTTGATTCGATATGGATGGGTCATTTAGGCCCACATAGCAGATCGGTTAAAAGATTTCACTTGGGAAAAATGCATTTATATCTAAATTAATATATTAATAAAATAATTAAATATAATTTTCTTGTTTGCTTTTAAATTAGAAAAAATTAAATATTTTTTGAAGATTAGTTGAATTTTTTGAGAATTCGTTAAAATACAAGTCACTTTTTCATTTTTATTCCGCATTTTACTAATAATCTATTAATTAATTATCATTATATTTAGACAGTAAATAAATATTAGTTAAATTTTTTTATAAAAATTAAACTATTTAATTTTTATTTTGGATTTGAGGGAATATATTATTTATATACAAAAAATATTTTTACATATATTTCAGTAAAATAATCAAATATTCTTAAATATTAAGTAATTTAAATTTATATTATGTACAGTTGATTTATTCTTTTAATATATTGTAAATTAAGTATTTAACATGACAATAGTAAACTTCTAATAATATGTGAAAATTGTGACTTGGGCCTAATAGCCCAGACATTTTCTATTGGGCTTATAGAGTTGTTGTGGAACAAAATTTGAGTGCAGGTGGCAACACATAAGTGGGTGGAATATGTTGAATAATGTCTCCCGACACCATACAAGCCCAATCTTGTGCTTAGGGTCAAAATTATCTTTTCCCTCAGTTTTTGAAAAATAATTTGCTTTTAATTATTTCATCTCCAATTCAGTAAATTAAGTAGTAGAAATAGTAAATGGTAAAATTCCGCCTAAAGGAATACAGCTAATATTTAATAATAAAAAATGGAATCTTATTAACACACTATTTATTTATTTATTTCATTAAAATTAATAAAATATAAAAAATCTTCGGCAGATAACTATGCGTCTGTTTAAAAAATACATATGATGATTGATTGTGTTCAAAGTATAATTTTAAAAAAAAAAATACAATTTCTAATTTTTTTAAAAATATATCAATCTTTAATTTGACATTTCTATTATATATATATATATATTAAAAAAAAGAAGTTAGATTCCAAAAATGCAATTATTGGTTGATAGATTATTTGAGTTCAATTTAAGTATTTATTATGTATTAAATTATTTGTATTAGGTTAGATTGCAAGAAAATTAATTAAATATTTTTCATAAATTATATTTTATAAGTGATAAGAGAAATGATGTGTTTTCAGTTTTAAGATCTTTTTCATTTAAATATTCTTAATGTATTTTAAACCTTTTAATTTCATGTTTTTCTACATTTAAAAAATTGCCCAGTTTTTTTTTTATTTAAATTTATATATTGTATTGAAAATTTAAAATAATATTCCGACATAATGGAGATTGGAGAGTGTTTTTTTGGGACTGTTTTGCCCTTGTTTTGCCTTCGACCGGTCTCCAGTAATCTCCAGCTTTACATTCTATCCATGAGTTCCAAGCTGCTGCTATCTCTTTTGCGGGTAATTTCACTTTGATTCCCTCGTCTTCTCTCTAATTCTTCCAATCTTCTCTTGAAGCTTATTCGTACGGTGCCGTCTTGGTTTGTTTTTTCCAATTTTGATACTCGTTCCCCATCTGGGTTTTGCTCCTCAGTGCGCAGCTTCTTCTACTTTTTTTTTTCCTGCTTAAGTTTTCTCGCTCTTGATTTATTTGTAGCTTATTGCATTGATTAATGGGTTTTATGTCAAACATAGGCATCTTCCACTGTCATAAAATTTTCAGAATTTAGCTGCGTGTGATGAATATTAATATTTTCTTAATACCTTGTGGTTATCCATTTGTATTTGATTTATAGCGGTTTTGCCTCCTGGATTATTGCTAAAAGAGAAAGAGGAAGAGGAAGAACTCATGGACCTTCAAACTCCATGCAACGCCTGCACATTGATTAACAGAAAACCAGCACCCTTCAAACAACCATTCCCCCAAAACAGCATCAAGGTTCCAAGGAATCGATGGAAAACGGTGGCAGAGCTTCGAACGTCTGTTTCAGTGAACGGTACCACCCAGTCCCCCTCCGTTCCGTCACACAAAGTCACCGTACATGATCGTGAGCGTGGTGTTGTTCATGAATTTTTTGTCCCTGAGGTAACCCACTCACTTAATCTCACGACTTATGCAATCATCTATGACATTATGGTTCTGCTTTATCTTGTTTAAATACTTATCTATTTTAAAGCTAATCAACTAATATCTTGCTAGGATCAATATATCTTGCACACTGCTGAGGATCAGAATATAAAACTGCCATTTGCTTGCAGGCACGGTATTGTTCTATTCCAAAGTCAGTTATCATATTTGTTGTATTGTTCAGAAAATTCTTGTAACTTTCTTGGATGTGCTTAACATTTCCAGAAAAAAATAATTACGTTGTGTAATTTTATGTTTTGATTTTTTTAAACTTATGATTAATTCCGAGCAGAACCCGAGCTTCTGTACTTTTTTCAAATATTTTTTATTGATAATTTTCTTTTGTTTCTCATAAAAGTTCAAGTGAACCAAGAATTAACTAGAAGTCATCATTCTTCAATTATTTTAATCTGACTGGATCGTGGGTTTCAGAGGATGAGATTATGATTATCTTATCTACCATTGCTACGATGGCCAAACTAGTTGAAACATTTTTGGCAAGAGAACTTCTTGGATATGCCTAACATTCCAAAAACAACAGTTAAGTTTAGTTAATGTATCATTTAACTAAAATATGTAATCGATTTGATTTATTTGACTAGACCTAGCTATTATTCTTAAATTAATTCAGCCAGGTGATTTCGTGGGGATGATATTATGATGATATCATCTCCTATGGCTAGGAGCCTAAATAGTTGAAACTTCCTGTTGTTATGTAATATGTATACTAGTTCCGACATGTTTTCTGTCTTATATTTGTATGATTCCCAAGTACTTTAAGTTTCTTGCAAAATGGTGTTTGAGCTGAAGAGCACCATGTTTGTTCTCATTAACTCTATTTTGCAGGCTGTTGTACCAGCTGTGCTGTCCGCGTAAAGTCTGGTCAACTCAGACAGCCAGAAGCACTAGGGATATCAGCTGAATTAAAATCTAAGGTATGTTTCTTGAATGTGCAATGCTACTAATTATTTTAGCTTGTATTTGGATAATGGATTTTAGTGTTGGATTTTAGTCCATAATAAATCCACTGCTTTTGGTGGTTTCCTTATTGGTCGATTTGAAATTATCTGAAATCTTTCCCCAAATTCTCCTCTCAAATCAAATTCCTTACTCCTACGGCAACCTTACATTTTTAAGTTGGCACAGTATCCGTATCCTTGAATTTCACTAATAGCTACTTAAAAGGTCTTACCTAGGTGATATTTCATTCTTACCCAGGTCAAATCCATTCTCACCTACGTGAATTAATGTTTCCTATGCAACGACTACCTTATAGATTTTAATGAAGTAGGTTCTGTTAAAAATATAGAAGTTGTGAATCAAAGTTGGATGTCTAGTTATTGATTTCTGGCTTACAATTTATTATAATATTCATCCCGGGCCACTCTAAAACACTAACAAAGTAGATTTATCAATAGTTCACACACTCTTGTGGACCTAGGGCATGACAGGTTGCTTGAAAGCATCATATAGGCTTGGTTTGTTGGTCTCTTATTTGCATATTACTTGCCAATTCAAGTTGATTTTATCATCCTAATTAACTTGTACAATGTGAAAATTCAGAATGGGACTCTTTGACAGTATAAAAATCGACAATAGAAAGGTCTATGTTAGGCTTATTGTACTTGTTATTTGCTGGAAGGTGTCTTCGCTCTGGCTTCCTGATCTCTTTGCAGACCACTTGAAGCCTGATAATTCACTATGGGAGCTACTTATAAGTTCGGCTACCTTTCCTAATTATAGTTACACTAATTTTTGTCAAACATCACATATTCATTGTTTTTTTTCAATATAAAAGGCAAAAGGTTGAGGCAAAGATCATGGCCCTAGCTTCATCCTATGGACATTCTATTCTGTTCTAAGTACTTTTGTAGTACATGACTTAGGATTGCATTTTGAAATCTTCATCAGGAATGTCCTAGAGTATGTTCATTGTTACATAGTGTTTCTGATGCACTTTTTGAATATGCTATTCAGCCTATGTTCTATAGTGTGAAACAACTACTTAATTGGTTAAAGAATTAGTGTTTCATATTGCTTCTTATGAAGTATGCCTACATGTATGCTTTTTTGAGTGCCAACATATTAAGGCAACAGCTGTATTGAAAACGACAAACTTATAAATCTAAAAAATATAGGTAACGATTGGATGGTGACATAGACTTAGTTGCAGATATTTTTCATTGAGTGTATTGTTGCTACATTCAGCCAACAATATGTTCACAACTGTCTTTTTTATTAAGAATCAAACGGTAACATTGGCCGAATTCTAAATGATGAATCTAGCTCTTGCTTTGATAGAAGCGATGTTTAAAGCTACACCGATTCACCACCTTACCCTAGTCAAGTAAGATATTCTTGTTTCCATAAGTTCTTTACGCCAACAAATTATTCAGTTCTCTAGATCGAGCTAACCCACATTATATTTTGAGCAGCACGTTCCATGTGAAAAGTTTAATCAAGAATAGTGGTCACAAAAATGAACACCGTGACTCCTAGATCACCATATGATGGACGTACTCGCATTAGGATCATCATTTGGTAAATTCTGAACTGGGACTGGCTTTCATGATACTTTTCAGAGTTCTTTTCTTATTGCTGCTTTTAAGAGGAAAGAATAAAAAATGATGGTAAGCAAGCTTTTTAGCCAAAAAAGAAAGAATTACATAAGCTTTCAAGTATTAAATGATGGTTCCTCATCTACCACAGCTACTTCCGATAATTGGAGAGAAAATGCTAATGAGGATGGCTAAAATCTAAAATAAACAGTATCCAGCAAGAAAATGAAATATAAGATGTGACGTGTTGAAAATTTTAGGCACACTTAACCAAGACCAAAACTGCTTAATGTTCATGTCTTCATTTCATTCAAATGTCTTTCTTTCACTGTATGTTTCATACTCATCAAACTTCATTGAAGCTCTCAACATCATATTGGTAGTAATGCAAGAATTGTACCTCCGATTCTCCCATATTTTTGTATGTACCGACATTTAATTGCACACTGTATTTCCTCTGTGGTGTAGGGGTATGCGCTTCTGTGCGTGGGCTTCCCATCATCTGACCTAGAGGTTGAAACACAGGATGAGGATGAGGTAGTACATGATAATCACTTCTTCCATTTGAAAACGTATCTGTCTTTTCAATATCTATGATGTTGGATTAACTACAATTCCATGCTTGGGCGAAAAAGTATAGCACGAAACATTACTCTCTGCAGCTCTGTTTCTTACCTTTTCCTCTTTCATCTCATCGGTTCTTCTCGCAGTTTTTCTATTGTATTTTAACACACATTTGTTGAATAAGGAGATTCTAAATTAAACGTTTTCAGGTGTATTGGCTTCAGTTTGGCAGATATTTTGCTAGAGGGCCAATTGTAAGTCTCTGTTTCTCTATCTCTTAATTATAATGTTGGTTCCCTATTAGAATTTGAGAAGAAAAATTTGTAAAAGGGAAGAAAGTAACAGAGAGGGAAGTTGCAGTTCAATAGAAAATATTTGCCAATTCTAATTTTTATTTCTGATGAAATCTTTTTTCATTTTATTTCATAACAATTCGTGATTCTCTTGCAGGAAAGAGATGATTATGCATTGGAATTGGCCATGGGAGATGAGTAAACCATGTTCTCTATTGTTACGATGTTACGGATTTGTCCAATTAAATCTAATAATCGTTCCTTTTTGTATTATTTCATCTTCGATACAAGTATTATAATTTGGGCCTGACTGAACCAGCAGCACGTCCACTAGCTTTGCACAATGATTAGGGCCCTCAAAATCATACAGTTTTCCTTAAAACATAAAATCGTTAAAAAAAATCACCCATAATTAATAAGGGGACATAAAGAGAAAGAAAATTAAACTGTAAAAAGAAAACAGAAAAACGTTACAGAAGAACATAGGAAGTGGTTCCTGTACGTGCATATATATATTTTTTTCTCAAAAATTATTAATATACACGTTAAAATATAGTAATGATATCATTTTATACACGGCATGCGAAGCGGCCCGTAAAATATGTTTTACGAGGAGGTTGTTGGTACACACTAAGAGGAACAAAGCTTGACATCTTGTGTAAGGATCAGACCAGGTATCTATCAAGTGCAGTTTTCCCCTTGACTCTCTTTTGCTTCAAAAGCTCATTCCTGAAATCTGCCCAGGTAAAGGTTTTATACTTTCTGGGCTTAGGTTGAGAGCCCATGAGCTGAGGCGGGCTCTCTATTTCTGCAGTAGCTATTGGGCTTATGAAATAGGCCACTGACAGACGATTCCTTTCCTTATTCACGACTGCTCTATGCACCACACTCTTTAGCCTTCCATTGGTCCAGGCCTGAAACATAATTGTTATGTTACCAAATGAAGAAATCAAATTTATGTATAATGCATGTGGTAAGGTTGATGACAAAAAAATAATATTTAGGTTCTTATACTTCATCTGTGCATATTGTTTCATGTATTTTCGAGCTTGTTTCATCATTTTGCAGTAAAGGTAAGGCAATGGCGTACCTCAAGCGTGTCGCCTATATTGACAACGAATGAGTTTGGAAGAGGTCGTATTCCAAACCACTGATTGTCATCGCCGCGAACTTGAAGGCCGCCTACTTCATCTTGAAGCAATATTGTGAGGGTGTGGGGGTCCGAGTGGCTCCCTAGCCCGAGACATCGTTCTGGAAGAGGGCATGGAGGGTACCGGTTGACTCGGATCATCGTATTCTCTTTCTCTGTCATGTAACTTGTGAAGAAGTCTCTGCCAAGGCCCAGACCATGAGCTAGCATCTCCAGTATGGTCATTCCCAGTTTGTCCAATGCTTTCATGTACCTTATCATCGCATTGCTGCTTTTTTGAAGCACAAATTAACCACAATCCATTGTCGTATACCACATGTTAACAGTTTCCCGAGTGACATAACATCAATTCTTTATTTTATTTTATGATTCATCGATCTTATATTTTAACTTCATTAATATATGTCATAAATATAAAATGACATTATTAATTAACATATCATGAAATGTACCGATTATGAAATAGGAAGGTAAGATAAAAGTAGGAGTGGGCCAAAGGTTTGAAGGCATCTCCTCTATTACCATCTATTATTTTCTTTTATAAACAAGTTATATATAATTGAATAATACAAATCAATAAATAAAATAAATTGCATAAATGAGAATTTATGATTTTTAGAAGGTTGTACCATTAAAATTGTACTTGTATGGTAGGAGTATATTAATACACTGGAATTGTCTGCAGTTAGAAAGTTGTAAGAAAACATATATATGCAAGAACATACCTGAACTCACGATGCTGCTCTTCACCATAAACCCTTGCAGAAAACTCAACAACCTGTACTGGCGATTGAAGCAGCTGCAAGATTTCAGCCCACGGCAAATTGTGTCCATAATCAAGATTAGACGCTGAATAACCCAACGGCAACCCCCCTGTTCGAGCACCCTTCAGCTTCTGCTCCATCGGAAGATCAAAAAATCTGTTCAAGCACTCACCGACATCATTCACAGTATCAGAAGCCACCCCATGATCGACCAGCTTGAAGAATCCCCATTTCTGGGCTGCTGCTACCATCTTCTTGCAGACGCTGTCATAACCTAATTCTTCTTGGCTGGGGTGTGTCTGAATCCCACCAAGACTTATCACAGGAATATCTTCTTCGTCCAAGAAATCGTCATGCTTTATTACAGGCCATTCATCGCCGGACCAAACGAAGTTGTTTACGCGTAGCTTCTGGCCTGTGTGGGAGAGGGATTCCACATACTGTTCTTCTTGATCAATTTGCTGTGCAGCTTCCATGGAGAAATTTTCTTTTTATGGTTGGTTTTCAGTTTTCGCAACTTTTCATGTATGGAGTGTCTATTAAAAGTTGGCTGTTGCACAATGCGTAAGTGAAAACAAAGATGAGAGCATGTTAAGTACGAAGATACAAAAAATATTTGGACAGCAGTTCACAACAACCGATGAAAATAGTTGTGTTCTTAAAATTTGCTTCGTGATTAATAATAGTAGAGCTTTGCTGTCCGTTCATTACTAAGTTGATTCTGGCCAAGCTCGATAGAGATCCTTTATCTATACATTTTATTCACATCCCGATTTGATTCATATTTTATATGTGTGAAATTATATTAATGAATTAATTTAAAATATAAAATAGAATACAAATTAAAAAATACTAATTTGAAGTCTTATAATTATTTAATTTAAAAGACGCAACATTGGTAAAAAATAAAAAATAAATTTAAAATAAAAAAATTATTTGAGTTTAAAACTTTAGTAAAAAATAGAAGAGAAGCGAATACACTTGTTAATAAATAGTAAAAACACATGTGAATAAATAATTATTACAATAAATAAATATTCTAGTAATATGTAGCAATAACATAATATCTATTATTCTTCTTTTATATATATAAAGAAAAAAAGAATAATAAAGTAGTATAAATATATTTGTTGTTGTTGTTGGTCTTTATTTATTTTTTATTGTTTATTTTTTTTTGTCTTTTTTATGTTTCTAAAAGTAGTGCCTTCTTTTGCGTTATTAGTGGCCCAGATTTATATTTGTGCTATTTTCATTTTTTTTCTTTTTTTTTTTTACAAGTTTTTGTTTAGCTGTTATTTGTATTTATTTTGTATTGGGAATTCTATTATTTTGCATCACATTTTATCTAATCAAAATTAATCTGAAATTACTTCATATATATATGCACACACACATATAAAACAAGAAAAAGTAAATAATAATAATAATAATAAATAAATAAATAAAATAATAATAATATGATATTTAAAATACTATACATGAAATTTTATAACATAACATTACAAAAGACACAAAAAATAAAATTACAAAAATAAAAATAAGATAACATTACTCAACTTAATCTTCTGATTGAGCATTGTGGGTTAAACATTATGGTTCGAAGATTTAATCATGTAATGTTTGTTTTTGTTGCTTGCACTATTATTTTGAATTTCCATTTCAATTTTGCATTATTTTCATTCAATATTACACGTGTTTTATTAAAACTTTGATTAATTTTACAAATAAAAAAATAAAATTGTTACATAAAAGACATTAAATAAGATTACATATAATATGTTTAACAAACATAAAGTTATAAAAATAAAGATAAAAAATATATATTAAAAGCATGTGAAGTGTTTCTTTATAATTTTTACTACAGAAAATAGTGCAGAATTAGTGCGAAATTTATCCTAAAATAGTGCGAAAATTGTGCAGATTTTGTACTAAAGTAGTGCAGAAAGTCATGCAAAATTAGTGTAGTTCTTATCTAACATAGTGCAGATTTTGTAGTAAAATAGTGTGGATTTTGTATTAACGTAATTTAGAGTCCAATAAATTGTGTAGACTAGTAGATGACCTAAAGTAATATCTTCTACAATTATAGGGAGACACTATTTTATGTGTAGCATAGAAAATCTTTTGAGTTATCCAATATTTTTTTCATTCACCAAACTATGTAGTGAGTAGATAGGATTATTTCTGCAGCTGAGAAACGATCCCAAAATTATAATTCTCCAAGCAAGCATTATGACAATCTTTATGACATAGTAACATATTGAAGAAAATGTCATTGTAAATAAAGAATCAATAATATAGAATCTAACACTAAAAAAAAAAAAACACTAACTAGCTTAATATTTTGCATTCAATTGAACTAACAAAATCTTGTTTGTATAACCAAATTTTTTTGCAAAAGATACGAAGAAGCTGCCCAGCAAATTTTTTGACACGAGTCCATTATGATGGATTAATGCTCTCAACTATACGCCCCTCATTGTAACTGCTGCAAATCACATTAAACAAGGAGATCAAAATTCCAAAAAAAAAGAAAAAAAGGAGTAGAAGACTACTGAAGGGTTGCAAAACTTTGCATGAACTTAATATGTGTGTGTGGGGAGAGAGAGAGAGAGAGAGAGAGAGAGAGAGAGAGAGACCTTTTGCAGCCTGATTGAATCATGGAACATCACAGTGTTATGGACCATAATTTCTTGCTTCATTGATAAGTCTAAGGGGCTAAATCCATAACTTTCAATCCAGTTCCTAGTCTTCTCAGGTACAGATGGAATAATGAGATTTTCAACATTAAGGTAACTGAGGGCCTATATATACATATATATACAAATTACCAATATTTATTAGAATTTATAATTAAATAAGAAAACGATTTTCATCAAAATAAGTAAGTTAAATTAACTTACTGATTCAATAGCAGTCATCAGTTTTCTGCACATTCCTTTGCACCTATATGCTTCACTTGTTGCTATGAAAGGCATCTCTGCTAGTTTTGTCCCATGAATCCTACCAATAAAAAAAATTATTAATTAATTATATCTTAATATATACATGTAAACATAATATCAAAAGATATGCAATAGTGAGCCAACTTTTTCAGAAATAGAAGTACAGATCATGAGACATGCACTTTCATAAATATCAATATACGCACATTAGTAATTGATTCCTAACTTATAAACAAATATATTATCGAGTTTGAAACTTTAAACGACAACTGTTAAGAATCTTGTCAATAAAGGCATTCAAATACTAAAATAGAAAAGCTTTTAATTCGTACATATATTACTTGAGATGTATGTGAGCGATCGGATCTCAGATAATGATTCGTGAACGTGCAATATTACATATCGTATGATATATTGCAAATAAAATATAGTATAAAATAAAATTACACTTTTAAAAAATAAATATAAAAAAGAAAGTGTATGTAGCATTGCCTCAATACAAATTACTCCTTACTCCATTATTTTCAAATTCAAAAAAAAAAAAAGAAGTTGATGCACATTTCGAGCTAAATTCAAGTAATTAGACAGAAAAAGAACAAAATTATAAAAGCAAAAAAATATAGAATAAGCTTTAAAATCGCCCAATAGTTATGGAACTTATTTTATAATTTTCGCACAATATATGCACATATATACACGCACATATATACACACACAAATTCACTTTCATATTGAGATTTAGTACCTGAGAGATGCCACTGAAATGATCTCTTCATCCTTCTCAAGGATAGCAGTATAGAATCCTCCAAAGTTGATGCGTCTAAAATTTGAACTGTAAAACGAAACCTTGTTATTGTAACATATAGTTCGGATATTAATTAAGAGAAAAATAAAACGAGTATATATATATAATCACTACTAAAAAATCATGAATATATATATATATATTGTGAAATTGTTAAATAAAAAGAAAATAGACATAAGAAGAGATATAACTTACCCACAATTATAGATAATGCTTGGGATAATTTGAATTTTGGTGTGCCTATCTTGAATAGGCTCGAAACATTCTTCCATCAATCTTCTTGCAACAGCAAGTTTAGAATGACACAATGCTCTCAAGTAGCTATCCTCAATATACGCCCCACACCCACCGTCCATTTCATGAAGTATACTCCATTTATATCCTCCATCCACTTCATTGCTTTTTCCAACAATGTTTTTTGTCAATTTATCACATACCTTCAAATTAACCCGTATTTTTAATTTAAACCCGACCACTTATTAAATAAACTTGTACTTTTTTCGTCTCAAAAATAAGTTTTGTTTGTATAGTTATGCTTAGTTATACAAATAGAACTTTTTTTAAAAAAGAAAGAACATATGATAATTGTATTATAATAAACGTGTTAGACGTACCTCTTTGCAACTCCGTTTGCAAAATGGAGCTACTGGGATGATATTGAGATCCATTCTTCTTTCTTCTGTCATTTGATGGCATTCCCAATGACCTAAAAACAAGTTTTTTATAATATGTCATAGGTATGTGTGTGCAACTGCAACTTTTGAACAAGAGAGATGGAGCAAATAGAAGGAAATCTTATACTTACATCTCTTTTCACACTGAGGACAACTGAGCAAGTAATCATTTTCACGTGCAGGTTTCCCACAAAACTTGCACACACAATAGGGACAATACCAAGAATCTTCTGGGACATCCTGAAATTTAAATATACTCAAGTACTGTCATCATATATCCAGAACACACACTAAACAAGAGTATGTTATTATAATCACCTCCATTCCCATGCATAGTTGATGGTAAGTGGAATTACATTTCTCACAGCACATCAAATCTCCTCCATCTGCACAAATCATGCACGCATCATCGTAGATGTCGCCTGCACTATCCATTCCATCGATGGCATTAAACTTGTGGCATTCAAATTCCTCAGGATTATTGTTCCAAGCTTCAATCATATAAACTAGCAATGAATCCTTCGTCTCTCTCAGGAAGACTCTTTGGTACGGTTGATCACAAATCCACCCACCGTGCGCGTGATAGTTTGGAACACTAAACACTTGATTGCAGCAAAAACATTGTATCCCCTCTCTTTTGATTCTTCCTTTGTTTTTCAACTGTTTGCTATTTTCATCTATCACAAACACTTCCATGTTTTCTTGAACCATGCCCACATCTATGAGCCAAGAAAGAATTGTTGCCTTCATCGTCCTATCCCTGGTAATCGAACAACCTTCGTTACCTATAAAACAAGGATAATATTGAGTTGGATGAATGCATGATAGTATGTCTCCGATGTTCAATTTTTTTTCTAGAAATTGAGTTTCTCTTTCTTTTAGTGATCCCTGAATCATCTTCAATATATGCCTAATTGTGTTTGATTTTGATTTCCATATGATTGGAATCCAATTTTGCAAAGTGTTCCAATTTTGAGCTGTAAAACTTAATGAAAATGATGTCAACTTCAATGCAGTTGTGTTAAGTTATCATCAAGTAAAAACGATTGTGTTTGTTTATTTTAATTATTCTCCTTATTGTGATTCAATATCATGTTTTTCATGGACAAACAAGGAATGGTAATTGAAGCAAAAAATGGAATCATACGATAAACTATTGATGAGGTAATTAATATTTACGACAATTAAATAAATAAAGAAAATGTTTTTTCTTTTCCAAACATGAAGAAATAAAAGATCTGGTGTGAAGCACATGGAGTTTTCTAACCCTATATTAATTAATCATAATACAGAGCTATAAAATGAGCAAATACGTCCTACAACTTTAAAAAAAATATGCTATTTGAGAACCAAAATGTGCAAACCACCTAATATTTAAAAAATAAAATTGCATGATAGTTTTAAAGATACAAACCAAGAATACTAATTTTGAATATTATTATTCTAAGAAGTTAGAAATTGTATAGCTTGAAAAGAATAAGAAAGAACGTTGAATTCAATTACATAGTTAAGGAGGTACAAATTAGACAAAGTAGGAGATTGGTGGGGGAAGGTAGAAAATCAATTATTTGTTATACGTTAATCAAGTTTTTTTTTTTAAATAAAAATAAAATAAATGAAGTCGTAGGAAGGAACCGTTACTCTCATAAAAAATGTTTTAAAAAAATATTAACTGAAGACACGATTGAGAACCAAAATTAGAATTATTTATTTATTTTCAAATAAATATATAGAGTCGCAATTATAAGATGTGAGTTATCATAATTCATTAATTTATAACTATAAAAAAAAATAAGGCCAGCTCGTAAAATTTATTGTCTTGTAACTTTTCTGCCCAAACCACATAACTTTTAAAAAAAAAATATTTAACCATTCTTTTTTGCACTAAATACACAGGTGCACACTATTGACACATGCAATGCACGTGATTAACACACAAATGTGTCTGGCGCAAGATCTTCCAACCAATCAGAATTTTAGCATTTCTTTTACCTTCTCACCTAAAATTCAAAATCTTATTAACTTTTTTGTCGTAATTCCATTTAAAAACATCAAATTAATCTCTTTTGCATGATTTTCAATTTTGACATTCATATTGATTATATAAATAAAATATTAATTCTATTATATATATTTGACAAACAAAAAATTTAGGGATCCTCACAGACTTGAAGCCTTGTGCAACGACACAGCCCATGGTCGGCTCTGCTTGGTACTATGATCTAAAAAATCATAATGCTTCAAAAGAAACAAAGACTACAATTTTCACTAGCAAAGAAACACTTTAGACATCAAGCAACACCAATATTTAACACAACAAAGGAACATAAACATATTTAAAAAAAAAAAAAAGAAGAAGAAGGAATCACATAAACAAGATACCATAATGTATGTTTTTCCCCAAAATTTCAATTAAAAAATAAAAAAATAAGCATACCTTTTGTGAGTTTGTGAGCTTTTAAATTATTATTATCAAATGATGAACTAAGAAAAATTTCTTCTTGAAGTGCTGCAATCAATAGCTAATCTGCAAAACGAACAACAATATTTGACATAATCTTTTTAATATATATAGTCTATCGATATCAATATTGACATTCTATTAATAAATTTCTTCCAGTAAAATTGAAAAACACAATTAAAATTATAAAAATGTGACAGCCTTACACATATAAGAAAGAAGGTTGACTTAAATTACATGCCAAATTAACAGGATAGTAGCAATTAAACAAAGTAGGAGGTTGGTGTGGGACGACTGAGAATCAATTATCTGTCATATGTCAACCAAGTGTTTTTCTTTTTAAAATTAAAATGAAGTTGTAGGTGGCAACTGTGACTTAGTAATATTTTTTTAAATATAATTAATATTAACTGAAGCAGATAAGAACCAAAACTCCAATTATTTATTTATTTAAAAATATATATATATATATATGTGTGTGTGTGTGTGTGTGTGAAGTCATTGTTAGAAGATTGGGACTATGTATTAAAGAAAGTTGAAATCGTGACTTGGATTTGCGAATTATAATAGAACAATAATCTATTACAATGTAAATGTAAGGCACTTGGTAAAATATATTGTCATCTCAACATTATTGGTATTTTTTTTTTTAAATTATTTGCACTAAATACATGTGTGCATGCTTTTGAGGCGTGCAGTGCACGTGCTTTGCACTGAGTGGATATGACACAAGATCTTCCAACCAAACATAATTTTCATTTTTTTTTTTGCACATTTTCATCAATAGCTTATATTTTTTTTTGTCTTAACTTTATTTTAAAAACAAATATGTATGTTGAAATAATTCTCTTTTCACAATTTTTAATCTAAAATATTATATTTTTAATACTAATATTTTTCTTAGTCTAATTTTTAATATATCTGATATTCCAAAAATATATATATATATATATTCAAAATAATTATATATATATATATCAAATAAAAAATGATGCCCCAACCAAACATAATTTTCATTTTTTTTTTTGCACATTTTCATCAATAGCTTATATTTTTTTTTTGTCTTAACTTTATTTTAAAAAAATATATGTATGTTGAAATAATTCTCTTTTCACAATTTTTAATCTAAAATATTATATTTTTAATACTAATATTTTTCTTAGTCTAATTTTTAATATATCTGATATTCAAAAAAAATATATATATATATTCAAAATAATTATATATATATATATATATATATCAAATAAAAAATGATGCCCTAATCGGCTTGGGGCACTATGCGACGACACTCTTCACACAATTTTAGGGCTGGCTCGTCTCATACTCCAGATAACCAAAAATCTCAAAACGGGCAAAGACAATCAAATTTTACAAGCAAAGAAAACACTAAATCCATTTCTATCATCAAATAGCACAAATATTTATCACAACCTATGAACAGTTGATCAAAAAAAAAAAAACCAACAACAACAACAACAAAACAAGAAAACAAAAGCAAGAACCAAAACCTATGTTTTCGCTATATTGCATACAATTTTTCGATAGCTATTAAACATAAAGATTATTTAAAAAAAAAAACTAAACTAGATCCAAGCATACCTTTTATGAGTTGTAAGCTTCATAAATTCTTTACATCGAATGAGGAACTAAAAAGATTTCTTCTTGAACTTCTACGGTACGTAGCTAATCTGCAAACAGAACAATAATGTTTGACGTAACCTTTTTAATATATAAAGCCTATCAATATATCAATATTAGTGTTCAATTAATAAATTTTCTCCATTAAAAAACATAAATACAATCAAAATTAAAAATTGTGATAGCTAAGCACAAACAAGAAAGAAGAATTAACTCACATGCCAAATGAAGAGGGTAGTAATTAGACACAGTAGGAGGTTGGTGGGGGACGACGGAGAATCAATTATCTGTCATACGTCAATCAAATATTTTTTCTGTTTAGACCTAAAATGAGTTGTAGGTGGGAACCGCAACTTTGGTAAAAAAAATTCAAAAATTGAATTAATAAAAACAAAATACACAATTAAGAACTGCAAATCCATTTATTTATTTTAAAATAAATATATGGAGTCATTGTTAGAAGATATGACTTTATATTAAAATAAAGTAAATAAAGTTGAAATCGTGGCTTGGAGTTGCGAATTGTCATAGAACAATAATTTATTACTATATATATATAAGGTAATTCGTAAAATTTATTGTCCTCTCATTTTTTCGTCCAAAATAAATTATTGGCAATGTGTTTTTAATTTTTTCTACACTAAATAAATGTGTGCATGCTTTTTGGGCGTGCAGTGCATGTGCTCCTCACGGAGTGGACATGACACAAGATTTTCCAACCAAATATAATTTTTTTTTTTTTTACTTTTCATCCAAAATTTCAAAAGCTTATAATTTTTCATCTTAAATTTATTTTAAATATATAAAATATACATGGATATATCAAATTAATTTTCTTTCATGATTTTTAACATCCATGTAGCTTATATATAAATAAAATATTAAAATTTTAATACTAAATATTTTTCTTAGAGCACCTAGTAGATATGACACAAGATCTTCCAACCAAGCATAATTTTAGTTTTTTAATTTTAATTTACCTTTTCATCCAAAATTTCAAAAGCTTATAACTGTTTTGTCTTAAATTTATGTTAAATATACATATATATATATATACAACAAATTAATTATTTTTAACGATTTTAAATTTGACATTCATATTGCTTATATATAAATAAAATATTAAAATTTTAATATTAACTATTTTGTTAGTCTATTTTTAATATATCTTGATATTCAAAATATTTTTATATATTAAAATAATTATATATTTACGTACAATATATATATACATTGTATAAATATATTAGGCAAATAAAAATATTGGAGCCCTGGCCGGCTTCAAGCACTATGCGACGACAATACTCGCACAATCGCTGGGTGGTCTCGGCTCGATACTTCGTATAACCAATAATCTCAAAATAAACAAAGATCATAAAATTTCACTAGCAAAGAACACTTTTAGTCATTTCTTTCATCAAGTAGCACAAATATTAGGGATGTAAATGGGTTGAGTAGGGTACAGATACGTCCCCCATGCCCTACCATAGTATAAAATATCGTGCCCTTTTCCTACCCTATTAAGCGCTTATTTGTCTGGAGTGGGGTACGAACAATACCCACGGCTATACGGGTACCTGCAAGTAAACGAATTACCCATTTATATGTTATTTTACATGAATAAAATTGTTCTGCCCTGCCCGCCCGCCCTGCAAAATACACATATATTTTGAAGTAAAAATACACTTTATTGACTTTTTCAACAATTACAAATTAACAAAATATAAAAATAATTAAATAATTACTTTTTTAAAAAAATTAATATTATTTTTATTATATATATATATATGGAGAACACATGTATGATATACAAGTTGGGTACATGAGTAAAATATTAAAAAAATTAAATATTATGTCTTAAATTTAAGAAATATAAAACAGGATAATAAATTATTAAATAAATGGATAAAATTATGAAATGAGTTTTAAAAATTATTTAAATAATCATAACTAAATTAAGTCTTAAATGGTGATATTAAATTAAATTTATATATAAATCTGAAAATCTAATAAATATTTTTATTCAATATACTAAAATCTTAAAATTAATGTAGAACAAACAAAAATATTTTCAAATTTTATTTTAGAAATTTTCTAGTACTTTAAATAATTTCAAGTTTTCTTGCCTCCTTTTGTATTTGTTCTTATGAAATATTTTTTTTCTAGATTTTCTATAATTTCATGCAACATATTTTTTTTAGTTAATGTCATTATTATGAGACATAATTAGTAATTATGCTTATTTAAATTATTTTACTTTATTTCACATTTTTCTATTTATTAAATGTGTTCTTTCTCTGGTTTTATATTTCTCAAATATTTTATATAATTATTTCTTTTTCTTAATATTTTCATATTTAAACTATAATTTTTAACAGAGTTAAATATAAATTCTGAATGAACGAGATATAATTCTAAAATTATGAAGGATTGAAATAAAATTATTTATTTTTTAAAGGTACAATTTACAACGTAGATGTCCGTCAGTCTGTCAAGCCACATATATGATACTTTAGACGAAAAATGTACGAAGGATATAATTGAATATTTTTAATAGATTGTGATTATATCTGTAATATTGACCCATTGTGCTAGAATTGTAAAAATTGTGAATGTTGGGATTAAATTATACATTTTTCCAATAGTTATGCTAGTTATTAGAAAAAAAAGTTATATATGGCTACTTATAATTATCAGGGGAACATATAAATTCGGTGCACCTATTACACCTTGTATTGCTTGCATGTGCACGATATGTAATTTATTTAAAGAATAAAATAACATATATTAATAATATAATTTTAAATTATTAATATTTAAAAATAAAAAATTAAGAATATTTACAATATTTTAATATTTTACTGATAAAAACATGTAAAAATATAATTTTGAATAAAAATATATAATATCTCCATCCAAAAATAAAAGTCCTGTATCTATAATAAAGTGATTAATCTGTATGAAAAATACATTATTTAATATTTGCATAAAATAACTAATTAATATATTTTTTATAGTCTAAAAATAAATACAAATAATTCAACACACAATAAATATTAAAATCTAACCTCAAATATCAATTAAAAATAATTTAATTTTTGACATCTAATATCTCATCTTATTAAATTTAATATATTTATGCATAGGGTGTAAAATTAAAAAAAATTATACGCAGAGAATCAATATATTATACGTATAAAGTTGAGTAAAAACAAAAAAAAAATGTTTGTATTTAGCAAACTGAAAAAATATTCCTAAAAAAAGAAAAAAAATTATTTCCAAACTAATCAAAAGTTGACATATAATTTTTCAAAAATATTTTGTTTGTTGAAAAACCGAAAAATAACAAAAAGTCATTAAACTATTTTATTATTATATTAGTACAAATATTTACTAAATACAACACTCTCACATTTCTTTTTAAATCTTATTACTAAATTTATCAAATAAATTCCCATACCCTTCTAGCACAAAAGCTCTAGTCCCCAATGGTCCAACCTTCCCACCCCAATTGTCACACAAAAGAAAAGGAAATTTGAGACAAATATGATCGTCTTACATATTAAAATAATTAAATATATTTAAAAATATTTATTTAATTAAAATATATTTAAAATTATTTAATAAATTAAAAATTAAAAAATCAAATCAATAATATATTTAAATAAAAAATTAACAACGTGAAATTGAAAATGATCTAAAAATTTAAAAATTAAAAATAATCTAAAAAGATTTTACCAGGAATCTAGAATTATTTAAATAAAGTAAGAATAAAAAATTAAAATCTATATATATATATAAACACATTCAATTCCTAAATTAGTAAATATTTTTTAGATTATATAATTCTTTTTATTTTTTAAGTTACTAAATAATTTTTAGAAGTTGTGTGGTTAATTTCTTGATCTATATAAATTTATTTTTTATTTGATTTATTATTCTTCCTATTTATTAAATATCTTTTAAATGCATTCAATTGTTATAGTATCTAGATTCTATTTATCTTGAATTTAAAATTACAAAAAAATATTTAACTTATTTAAAAAGTTCAAATACTTATTTTAACAAAAAAATAATTCATGGTATAATTTACACATAAACTTAGGGGTAAATTTGAAACTTCCCCCCCTGCCAAGAAAATTTGTGGTGGACCTAGTATACTTTTCCCATTCGATTTGGCTCCAACAGAACCCGGGAATTTGAAGCAGAAATGTAAAAACTATATGGCGCCATTTTTCAATCTTATGCAAATGTATATACATTGCTGCCGTCGGGATGCATGTCTAGAAAGAGAAAGAGATGTCAAGATGTTTACAATCAAAGCTTACCTATTCTCAGGTAAAGCTAAAGAATAATCAAAATTCCTCCAATTATTTGAAGCTAAACGTTCTCACTAAATTACTATTTTTTGTTTTTCATCGGCAGGATTTGGGTCGTTTAGATTCCTTTTCACCTCCTTCAGGTTTGTGTATATATGAGTGAATTCATGATATCTGTATGCTACAAACGCATTTTGATTTGTTCGGTATGTGGTTGATGAAATGACTCAATGAATGCTTCCACCATTTTTCTCATATGCTATGTTGTTTTTGAGTTTTGACATATTTTTCGTTTTTGTTTCTTGTTTATAGAACCTCCTGATATCAGAAACTGGTTCTCGAGCTATGCATACGAGTCACCAGTTTTGAATACATTGGATGGACTACAAGATTTTGATGGGTCCGGGGAAACCTTTGACGAGGAAGCGAAAAATATAAAAACTGGGAATAGTCAACCTGCAGGAAAGTCTGATGATGTTTTGCCTGCTGTATCCAAGAAATCATCAGATGAGATTAAGTTTAATGAATCTGATGATTTTGAATGCAGCAAATCTGCCGCCATGGTAATTGAATGTTTTGGCTTCATGAATGGTGTTTATAGGAAGATCACGTAATTATATCAATCTGGCATTTCATATTCAATACCTCAGTATCTTCATATAATTTTATCCTACAATGCATAGACAAGGAGCGAATGAGTATGCTGTTTTGAGAAAAAGTTCTAGGACACAACACATCTTACTAACCCTATACTAAACTCACATCTTTGCAAGCATGAATGGATTTGGGGGCAGTGGGGCGTGGTTGCCCACCGGACTCTCTAAAATTTCCTCAGTATATGTATTTTTGTTATTCTACTTAGATCCTGAGTTTGCCTCCTCCCTTTGTTTCCCAAAACTCTGCCCTCATGCTATCTATAACTTCGCTCCATTGCTTCATGTTATATCCAAAAACTAGCCCTATTGGAATCAAATCTTAGATCTGCTCATGCTTGCAAGGGCAACTTGACATGTGTGGTAGCTCACTTTATAATACAGTGCCAGTAATTGATAACTAGCAATAATTCAATCTAACTTTGGGCTCTAACTCTTTCAGAATGGCTTTGATAGCCCACAAAAGGCTTGTTTAGTTATTGCTCTTAGTAGCTTGTTTCTCAACTTAATTGCAGCCTTTGCTTGGGACCTTTTGTGATATGAATCTTTATTCTCATTATTTGTACAATGCAACACTTCTTCTTTACTGTTGAGGAATCTGACATTTTTCACACTTGTTGAATTGCTGTTTGATTGTTTTTTTTTTGTTAACATGTCTTGTGCCCTTCAGCTGTTTGATTGATACACTGGAGTTTATAAAAAATTGTAATTTATATATCATCTCATGCATTAACATGTAAGTTGGAAATTGTAAACATTGTAATAAAGAATATCATTCCATAACTTCCCTGGCATGTGGTTTGAGGGGGATCTGTCTGTGATGATAAGATATGACCTATCCTTAGCCATCGGGCAACTCAAATATAGTTCCAATTTTAACCTGGATACAATTTAACCAAGTGATTAAGGAGATGTTCTGTAAATAATGCAACTAGTAAGAATAAAGATATAGCTGACCGATTTTTTTCCTGAAGAAAGCCCAACACACCTGATTTTCAGATTTTAAAGTCAATAGTCAATTGTTGCAAATGCTTTTTTTAAGTGCTAACTCTTCTTCAAACCCAATACTTTTTATATTCAGCTCATTATATCTCAGCTTCCAAAATTTATGATTTTGTTCAACAAGTTCTTTATATGATCCACACCATGAAGATTGATGGAATTTTACGCAGGCTGTCAACCTAACATGCCTTATTCTGGTTTGGACTTAGAAACTCCAATCTTGGGACCAGCTGCCTAACATGTCTATGAACTGACAAATTCAAATATTTTATACTTAAATATAAATGGGAACATATGTCTTGACCGAACATGATGCTGGGATATGATCTTTATAGCTGACCCCATATAGCATTATTATTATTATTAATTTAATTATTTTTTTGTCCTAACATTTTAGATGAAAAATACTTATTGCTAAAATTTCAGCTGAAAAATTGAAAAATTTATCCTATTGTGAATGCTTTCCAGATGATGATGCATATTTTAATATCTTCACATAAACAAGGACTATTAGCTTATGATATTGTTGTTGTCCCATATCCTGACATTGTATTTCTACTTTTCTAATAGGTTACTAGATCATCTGAATCCCTCTCATTTTCTTCAGGTATGCATTTATGTTAGACCTTTTATTGCTGTCACAAAAATGTATAAGTGGTCTACCATTTGAATTATTTTCCTTCAAAAAATGAAAAAAGAAAAACAAAATACCCCTCCCTATAGTCGTGCTTACATCTTCCTTTTGTACGATCAGAGCCTCCTGATATTAAGAATTGGTTCTCGAGTTATCTCTATGAGTCACCTCCGGTGGATACAGCACATGACTTTTCAATTTCTGATTATAAAGAGAGGGAAGATGACAAGTTATGTAATGTTCAAATGAGCTGCAGAGAAGATGAAAAGGATTCTGTGTCCGTTATTGATGCTAAAGACAGAATAGAGTTGTGCTGTCAAAACAGAAATCTGGGTGTGGTTGTCAGATGCAGTGGCTCAGTAATAGGTACAGAATCGGACTATCAATTGGTCTGCAAGGTATGTTTTTCGCATCCTCTTTCCTTATGTTTGTTTGGGATTATATGTGTTAAAGTTATGGAATTTAAATTGATTTGCTTGTGTTTTTAATTTGTTATTTGTTGATGTAGATTGATTTGCTTGCTTTTCTATTATTTAATTTTAGGTCTAAGTTAAATTTTTTGTTATAGCTACACGCTAATAATAGAATGAAAGAGGCAGTATTTCACCTTCATTACAGAATATTATAGAAGGGGTGGTTTCTTTTAAGCCTCACATCTTTGTCATTTGTTTATGCTCAGGCCCGATGCTATGACCCCGGAGTAGTCACCCACTCTTTTCTTTTTTAGAATGTTCTGCCTGGTAGCGTCTTTATGACAATTTTAATACATTATTGCTAGAGTCAAGTTAGAGATTAAGATAGTTTATCAGAGTGAAAAGGTGACGTCGATCACTTTTAGCACATAATGTAAGTTGACACCTCAAGGTTCCAAAGTAGCAGTAGGTAGTGGTGGCTGTATTCATGCCAACAATCAAATGAAACCAAATATTGGGGCAATATTGTTATCATAAACCTTAATGCACCAAGAAGTGCAATAGAAGTTTAATGGAAATCCACAGAACTGAATGTTGTTTAGGTCTCAGAACTGTGCATGCATGTAATACTGGAATTCCATAAACCTCAAAAATTCATAAATAGACGCAATTTAACTTTATAATAAATATTGATAAGCTCACAATTATATGGATTTTTATGCCACCAATATCACAAATTTTAATAGAAGACAAAAGTAATCATCTTCAAAATATTGATTTAGTTATTTTCTAGCTGTAGTTGCCCGCAGATTGTAGATTACTTTGCAACTAATTACATGATTGGATGGGAAAGTATTAGTGGCTACTATAGCTGAAGTTTCTTGTTAGGAATTGATGGAAAAAGATCAGTGGCTATGTCAAACAGTTTTGTTCTTAAAGATCTCTTCTGTTTTCAAGCCATTGGAAGCCACACAATCAGATGATCCTGCAACCTGCTCCATGTACTCCTTGGTATGCCCTTGAACCAGATTACTACTGTTGGTCCTCACCTTGGTAGTAAACAAATAATGTTTGCCACATACTATCTCGATGAATACTATGATGGGTTGCACTTATAATTTGGCCAGATTGCTTATTTGTCTGGTGTTTCTGTCGTATGAGACATGGAGTGCTGCTATGAATGTTTTGGTTATTGATGGTTTGACATTTCAAGCTAGTGTTGGCAATGTAGTTTTACCTTATTCAGTTTTAGATCTTCACAATTTTCTGTAATTTGTCATCTGTATGCATGTTAACGAAGGACATAATTCTGGTGTGATACTTTCTTATTGTAAATTTCAAGAATGTTGTGGAGAGATGATTAGAACGGATGAGGAGCACAATGGTGTATTTCATCTCTTAAAGCTGGTTCTTTATTTGGTTTAAAAACACCTATAAAAACGTCATACTATCTTCTACTTATTCCTAATTTGATGTAATGCTCCGCTGTAAGCTCTTATGCCGCCTTAGTTTTCAAATTTAAAGACTCTATAGGCCTATCTTTTACTTAATTTAGAGCTGCGTTCTGTTGTCTTGATTATATAGCTTGCAACAAGCAACACATCTTATTCACTTGTATGAGTTATCCAAACATTTGATCTCTTTTTACCAGTGATATTCAGGGTCCTGGTGCATTTCCACACTTCGTGCTACTTGTTGGGTTGTCACATTGGCTTACAACATACTAGAGTGTTTACCTCGAGAAAAAAATGTTATATCAAACAATTCCACGAACTTACTTAAAATGCCTTCTGGCCATATATTCAAATACTTCTGTGCTGGCATTGGGAAAGTGTATCTTTATTAGTATCTTGTCAATCATTGTGTTTTTTTGTTTAAACTTTTATACCCCTCAAACAAAATGGGATCACTGGAGGGAAGAATTGTCACCTCCTTGAGGTAGCTCTCTCTATTATGTTTGCTAGATGTGTTTGCTCCATCTATAGTAGAACTATTCTCACTGTATCTTATCTCATCAGTTATGTTCCTCCAATGACTGAAGTTTCAAGTTCAGTTGGGCGTCCTTGATGTTTTTTATTCTCATTCTCTTCTTAATTATTTACCACCTAATTCTTTTTTGGTTTGCCCTCCTTAAGTCTGCAATTACAGTAATTCTTGATGTGAACTTGACTCTGAAGCTATCAGATATGCCTTCTTTTTTGGTTCTTCTCCTAAACACACAGACTCACACACGCACAAGGATGTGTGATTATGTGGTAGGCATCACACCCGATGGAATTCACCAGGTGTAGGGTCTACCACAACATGAAATTGAAAGCTGCAGCTGAGATTAATTATTGCTATTTGTGTTTTGTAGGATGTTCTTAATGTTGCTCTTAAGCCAGTGCCATCTGTACTCAGTCAGCTGACATCTGATAAAGTTTCTGACCCAATGTTGTCTGGAAAGACAACAGCAAACAATGATCATGGCCATATCGAAATGCCTGGAAAGAAAAGTACGTGTGGCAAAGATAATGATGGACATTTGCGTTGCAGTAAAACCTATAAAAGAAATCCTGTGTTGATAAATGAGAAGAATGATATAGGTCATTTGAATGGAGAATCAGTTCATAAATCGACAGGAAGGATCAATCATTGTAAAGGGAGGCCAGAAAAGAGAGATCTCAATGAAGTTGTATCACCTGGAACCTCAGAGTTGACTGTACCTAAAGGAGATTCCCGGAAAAGGCCCAAGGACAGAAGCAGAAACCGCAAAGAAAATGAGGAGAATGAATCCCCAGAAAACGGTTTTGTTTCTATAAGGAAAAAGAGTAGTCAAGCGCATGGTGGGAATGCAACGAGGTGTGTAAGAGTCGAAGTTGAATCACTTAGAAATGAAGTAGAACCCATGAGAAGCCATGAGAAGGATGCTAAGACAGGCAGGAAGGTTTTATCTGAAATATCCAACTTTGGTTCGACAAATATGCAGGAAAGCAGTGGAAAATGGCTTTGCCCTCAGAAGAATAAACCAGATCTTGGTCCTCCTTTAAAGCAGCTCCGCTTAAGTAATTGGTTTTATCGAGTTTAGCTTGATATTGCAGAGCTGGATGTTGATGTGTATAAGCATTGTTTCTTCCATAAATAATGAATACTGAATGTTCCAAAGAGTGCTCTCTTCACTTCACTTTTCCTTGGCAATTTTGGGCTATTTCTATGCGTCTCAGCTGGGTTGAACCCATGAGTTAATTGAACTTGCCTACTTAATTGAAGGGATTGTGTAATTTGGTAATGATATAAAATAAATATGTGGTTTTAAAATTAAATTTCAGTGCGGAACAATTTAATATGTAAGTATTTTTATTGAATGTACTTTATTTCATAATTTAAGTATGAGTTTAAAAATGAAATAACAATTATAACAAATTAATTTGCTTTATAGAATATGATATTAGCGTTATTATGTTTGTGAGTTTATTATATGCATATTTGAAAATGATAAATTTATGGTTAATATTAGCAACTAATGCTTCTAAATCAAGGTTTTGTAAAATTAAGAGTAAAGCATGCTTTTTCTAATATTAAAGTTTGAGACTAATGAAAATAAAGAAAACCAATGTGCGATTAATGAGAAAGGGAGAAGAAAGAAAAGCAATCAATAGATTAATTAGAAAAAAAAAGTAAGATTATTTATTTCCATATGGTAGTTTGGAGAAAACTAAGAATTCTCAAAGACAAATAAAAATTAATAAATACATTCCAATAAAACCAAGACAAAATTCAAGAAAATTGCTAAAATAAACTTGACAGGAACCTACTTTTTGGCTTGAAAAAAATCAGAATGAAGAAGTGTTCGTTGTGACTGCTTCCCAAAATAAAGAAAAAGAAAGAAAGAAAAAAAAAAAAAGTTTAAATGAATCCAAGAACTGAACCGTCTGTTTGGAATTCTATATTAATTTTTTTTTTCTCTTTTTAAGAAATTAGTTGTTTGACTATTTGAAATCAACGATCAAAAATTATTTTCACCGTCAAAATTGGTTTTAAAATCAAAATTTTAATCTGACGGTGGGATTTTATTGGGAGCTGCTATACACACCACAAAAAATGCTAAACACACCACACCACCAAAAATGATAAAAAAGGACATTAACAAAATTACCAAAATAACCCTCAGGGCGTTCGGCCAACACTGGCCGAACGGATCACAATACGTTCGGCCAGTGCTGGCCGAACACACTATACCATGTTCGGCCAGTGCTGGCCGAACGCACTATACCATGTTCGGCCAGCACTGGCCGAACGTATTGTGATCCGTTCGGCCAGTGTTGGCCGAACGCCCTGAAACTTCGTGTTATACATTCTGTTTTTTCGGGTTTCTGTTTTTTTCGGGTTATGTATTTTGTACGTTAAGTTTTTTTTTCAACGAATGCAAAAATCAAGCTTAGTGTAGGCAAACAGAGTATCGAGCAAACATTAAAATTATAATTTAAAAATATTATGGACACCGAATAAAATAATAATTTAACATTCAAATGTAGAAAATTTTAATGTCATACATATATGTTTACAAAATCACTACTCTACTCATCGGAGTCACCCCCCTCATCCACCGTGAGACCCTCGAGTATTCTTGTAGCCTCCTCGGCTCTAGGCATCACGTAATCCATCGATAGCTGCGGATCCTGGGCTGTCCACATGCGAACCATGTTATGCTCGGCTTGCCTCACTTGTTCTTGAGGCATTTCGGCATATTACTCCTCCTGTTCTTCCGGCACGTGAGAAGGACCCGCCTCTTGCTGGGCAGCCCGTAATCGTCTATTTGAAGCGGTAGGCCGTCTTTTCCTTCTTTCGTAAACTATAACATAAGATAATTAAAATGTTAACATACAAACTTTAAAAATAAAATAATACAGGCACACTGTCAGGCTGTTCGGCCAGTGCAGGCCGAACGCCTCGCAGTCTGTTCGGCCAGTGCAGGCCGAACGCCTATCAGGATGTTCGGCCAGTGCTGGCCGAACGCCTAGCAGGCTGTTCGGCCAATGCAGACCGAACTTTGTTTGCTACGTTCGGCCTGTTCTCACCGAACGCCCTGCAGGCTGTTCGGTGAACCAGCGCCGAACGCATTGCGATTTTATGGAAAAAGAGGGCGACAGAAATTACCTGGAGTCACGTTACTTTCGCGTTCGACGTCCATGTCCTTCGAAGGGTTCGACGGTGGAGGGGGAGAGAGTAGTTCGGCGCGGTGGGTTTGGGGATGGGGATGTGTTCGGCTCTTGCGGTGGGTTGGGGGGGAAGCTGTTCGGCCTTGCGGTGGGTTCGGGAGGTAGGGTTTGGGTTTGGGTAGTTCTTTTTTTTTTTTTTTTTTTTTTAAGGGTTTAAGGGTATAATAGGTATTTTTGTGGTGTGTTTAGTAATTTTGAATTTTTAAATATAATTTTATGTGGTGTGTTTAGTAAATGTGGTGTGTTTAGAAATTTTGGTGGTGTGTATAGAATATGCTATTTTATTTCCTCCTCAACAGTTCTAGAACGTTCTAAAATTGGAATTGAATGATCTCTTTTCAGATAGACTATGTTACGGTGTCACCCCATAATAAAAACATGTAAACAAGCATCTGATAATTATTAAAAACACACACGCACACGCAGTGAAAATACTTAATTGTAATTAACCGAAATACTGAATCGGAGTAAGGCCGCTTCAAATTAAAAGGTCTACCGAAAGCCAAACCCAAACCCAAAACTTCATAGGAAAAGAAAATCTGAAAAAAGAGAGAGGAAAGAAATGGCGAACAACTCTTCTGCTAAGAGATGGCTTCCTCTTGAAGCTAACCCCGATGTTATGAACCAGGTCCCTCCACATTCATTTTTATGAATATTTTATCGATAATGGCGATACTGATTTTATTCACGGCACTAAGTTAAACATATTTACTTATATATATATATATATTTATATAAAGAGTATTTTGTGTATTTGAAACTTTTGATTTCTTACTGAATTGGTAGAATAAATTTTGAAGTGGATTTATGTACTGAAAGTACCAAAGCACAAAGGAAAGATTTTTTCAAAGATGAAAAAAAATACTTAGAATTGTAAGAATTGGTGATCTGCAGTTGTGTTTTTTTTATGTATTATTTCAAAAAACTAACTTATGATGAGCAGTTTATCTGGGGACTTGGTATTGCACCGGATGAGGCAGAGTGCTTTGATGTTTATGGATTTGATGAGGAACTCTTGGAAATGGTTCCGAAGCCGGTACTTGCTGTTTTGTTTCTCTACCCCATAACATCAAAGGTAATTCAAGTGTCAAAACTGCATTAATCGATGTCTGGAAACTGCACTTCGTGTCTTTTTTTTTTTTTTTTTTTTCCTGCTAACTTCTCTTCTGTTATACATGCTTCTAATCATTAGCGTAGCCTTGGCCAAATTTGATTTCTCTTAACAAGGGGTTAACAGTTGATTTTAACTCTTTGGTGATTAAAAATCAGAGTTTTAATCTAATGAACTTAAAATCCACTAATTCGATATCATTTGAAGCTTAAATCGTGCTCGAACCATTTTCTTGGTCTAAATGCAATAACAGAGTACTTTGTGTGATTTGTTGTTTCTCCAATGTAGGAGTGCCCATAATATATTTCTACTTATATGAGAATCTTGTGTTTCTACAGAGTGAAGAAGAGAGGATTCAACAAGATAGTTCGATAAAGGTTTGTTTTACCTGGATATCATATCTTGAGTTTATCATTTAGACCACTATGCTTATCTTTCTCATCAACAGATACAAGGATCGAGAAACTTAGATCTTGGAATCTGACTGTGTGCTGCCATGTAAATCTATGCTTGCTATTATAAGCACAATTGTCTAGATGTAGAAATTCCAATAATGATCATCTGACTAACATCAAAATATTTTCAGGACTGGATAATTTTGCATCTATTATATCTGGTTTTTCTTCTTAGATTTATTTGATGTGATGGCATTAACGGGATCCAGTTGTTGTTTTAGATGAACATTGGAGTATGACCTTGCTTAATTTGGCGCCCTTGTGTGCTCATTTCCCACTTTAAGGAGCTTGCACTTGTCAATATGGTGTTGCATGAATTCTCTCTCATTCTATCATGATTGTAGGTCAACTAGGTTTCATATACCTTTGATGTGTATAATACCTCTGCCTATTTGATTATGCATCAGCAGACTTTTGATGAGGGTACATTTTGAGTTCATAATCCACTGCTCTTTCAACATAATCGTGTTCATGTTTTTTTAACCTATCTATTTCTTAACTCTTTAACATCTGATTTGCATGTGTATGTGACATATATGCTCAAAGCCATTCTTGTATTTGTGCATATCTGACAAAAATATCAGAAATATCATGCATTAGATGTTGGATGTCCGTATATGTAAAACCAGTTAGGAAGACTGGGCCTTCAGTCTTATGAACGATGTTTGTACTGATCTGAAATTGTTCATAATTTTTTGAAGCTGCATCTGATTCCATTAGCATACTTGACATAGGCTGTATTATTTTAGCATTAATTAATTTTCTTTCTGTAGCATCTTTGTTTGTGTTGGTTGCTGGTATTAGTTTGGTATAGGTATATCTATCAGTTATCCATATGATTATATGTACACATGCACACACATACATATATCAGTAGATATATATAAAATATATATTTATGTATACATAAATTTCTGAAGTAATACGACTTATAATTGTTGGCTGGGATTGGAATCTTTTTACCCCCTAGAGATCTCATATTTTTGTCTAGTTTCGCTGTTGTAGGTTGTTTGGTTGAGATTTTGTCCTGCTTGAGTTACTTTTTAAACTATGATCGCTGCAATTCATGGGGGTGCCTACAGGATCCTACTGGTGGAGTTTACTTTATGAAGCAAACTGTGGGAAATGCCTGCGGAACCATTGGGCTTCTTCATGCTGTAGGAAATATCACTTCCGAGATAAAACTTGGTACGTTCTTGGTTTCTGAACATCTGCCCTTGGATTCTGAACATCCTTCTGTGTAGAATTCTTTAATGTCATGAACATTTTTCACTTTTCAGCTCCTTTTGTAGATTATTTTGTAGGTTCTAATCTGATGCTTGTGTATTTCACATGAGATGCCCTGTGCTTTGGATGTGCTTATAACTTTAGAACTGGTTGGATCTGTCTGCACTGAGTGCAAATGAGGAATCTTTATATACCTTTTTTAGATACCTCTGTGTTTCTAGTAATTGATTCTGCAGGTTATTATCTGTACTATGATGAAAATCCATTCAAAATCGAGGTTAAATTCTGGGAATCTAATACTGGATATCATTTTGAAAAGCTTAACTAATATTGAAAATGCCTTTCACCTATGTGCATGGACCAGTTGGACAGACCACATAGTGTCTGGTGTCTTCCCATTTAAGAATCTGAGATTAGTCCTTTTGGACTGTCATGTGTTTAGATCTTGAGTTGTGTGGTGATGCAAGGTTTTAGTCATATGGAAGCAAAGATCCTTTTGCACATCCTTGGTTAAATTATTTCATATTTACTTGTTGAGTGAAAGGTAACCTAAGGTTCAATTCTCTATCCCTTTAACTAGGTGACTCTTTGGCCTATAATCTTTAGTCCGTCATTTGCCTCTTGTTTTCTGTTACTTTTCAGCTGAGGGCTCTTACCTGGACAATTTCTTCAAAGCCACCGCAAAAATGAATCCCTCAGAGGTTGTGTTTACTTCTCACTTTTATTTATTGTAATTAATCTGCTGCTAGCTGTTCATTGCATGTAATCCTATCTAATATTTCTATAATAAAATTATTATGCAGCGTGCAGCATACCTTGAAAATGATAGAGAAATGGAAGTTGCTCATTCAGTTGCGGCAACCGCTGGTGAAACTGAGGTCAGAATCAGACATTTGAATGAAGCTTAAACAACAATGTTTTGCATTTATTTTTGTGATTCTTTTCTTTCCCAACTCGACATTTTTATCTCAATTAAATGGAAGTTCACAATGTGACTTGACGTGTATTGATGAATTTGACATTTTTATAATAACATAACTCTTTCTTAATTATCATGTGAATATGATGGATTTACAGAATTTTACTTTTCTAATAAACATTAAAACATATTAATATACACCTACATTTCTGCCTGATTATACTATAAAAATGATGGTAAGTTTGAGATAATATAAGTTTGGGATTACAGTTTGTGGACAAGGTATGTCAACTCATATGACCTATGTATTTATGATTACAAAATCGATGAATATTTATATGCTTATTCTCAAACCATGTATAGACACAAGTTCTCTATACATAGCGAATAATGTACTTTCTTTATATATCCTGTATCTCTGCATGTTGTTTGTATATTATATATGTGTAGTACATGTAAAATTTTGTTCATATTCCAAATAAATATAAGACATACTACCAATATATATTGGGCTATTAAGTTGCTTGGTTTTATATTTCATGATAATTTTAGATAGGACAACACACACACACACACACACATTATAGATAGGTCATTGTGGTGGATTTGGGATAATGAGGGAATTTTCCTTCAAACTATGATTTCTAACATGTCCTCCGGAATCGCTATTCTTCATGGTGGAATGAGGATGACCTTTTTCCTGTTTCAGGAGAAGTGAGATTATCTCTTGAATGAGACATCTCTTAAGTTCCAAACAATGTGAAACAGGCGTTCACTGTGTCCCCTTCCCCTTGTATAAACATGCTGTACTGCTATTGGAGGTTAATGAATTTGTGTTCCTTATTTTCTTAGTTACACCATTTTAGGATATATTTGCACTGTATTATAGTAAGAATTGTGCTCTGATTCTCTAGTACATGTCAAATGAGCTAGTTATTGGCACCCAGCTGGTCCTTGCTTCTCCCGATGTTTAATCGAGTGGTGTTTTGGTTTTTAGTCACTTACAGGGGACATAAGGACACAGAGCACTCTTTTGTCCAATACTGAGCACATTTCAGTAGTGTACATTTTGGTTATGATATACCTGACTGAGCAGTTTGTGTTTCATCATTTTTTTCCCTAAGTGGATGATCAAGAGACTCAGATCCCTTACTCCCTTACATTTTACAGGCATCAGACAATGTGGACACACATTTCATCTGCTTTGCATGTGTAGATGGTAGCTCTCTCTCTCTCTCTCTCTCTCTAACACACACACACAATCACACACAGAGTCATTATGTTAGGTGCATCTGGGATGATTTAGTGATGCTATGCTTTCTCTTCTCACGCACACACACTTACGGTGCATCTGGGATGATTTAATGATGCTATGCTTATAAAGTAATCGCTCATATCTTCATCTTACTGTTCATTAAAAATCAGTGAGAATTGTGTCTTAATATGTTATTCAGGCATCATATCCACCTATGTTAAGACTGGATAAAGTACTTGACCTAATGCACAGGTACTCAGGAATTAAACTATACATGGATAATGGCAAGAAGTGATGTGTACTGTTCCTAATTTTTATTAATATATTTTTTTCCATCAACAATTATCCATGGGATCAACTTAGATATCTGAAACTTACCTGTAAAAAGAACCTCAGATTACATGCACGTCTCATGAAATTGTCTTACAACTCTGGATCTTGCATTGCATCCAAGTATCAGTTTTTTGTACTTGAGGCCGGCATATGAAAGAGAATGTTTTCCAAGTGCAATTTTGGCATCAGTGTTATGTATTCTTGATATGGAATTTTGTAGGGCAACTATATGAGCTTGATGGAAGGAAGGCGGGCCCAATCTCACATGGTGCATCTTCCCCTAGCACCTTACTACAGGTGATGTTCATTTATCTTCTATTTTAGGTATTAAAACTGTCTATTACTTCAATCTGTTTGGTAAAATCGTTCATTTTTACTACAGGATGCTGCTAAAGTTATCCAGAAGTTTATCCAGAAAAATCCTGATTCGATCAACTTCAATGTTATTGCAATCTCAAAGAAAACTGGAGCACTCGAGTGATGGGACAAAGCACATATGATGTTTCGGAGACGCACTTGAGGACACACTTGTGGCCCTGAGCTTTTGACTGGATCTACTCCTTTGAACTTACAACTGCTCTATGGTCTATTACTACATGGGTGTTCAGTTCATATGCTCTTCTCAGTTCTCTTTCCCTTATAAATTTCTTCTGCCTTTTTATGATAGGTGAACTTTGTTATGGCCTTGTCATGTGACGTGGTTAAAATGAGTTTCTGGGTAGTGGGTTTAATTTGCATCCCTTGAGATTAAATCAAATTAATACTTCGAACATTTTGGAAATTCAAACAAAATCCCGACTGGTGAAAATCTTCGATATGCCACTTGTTTAAGACTGGAAAATGATGGAATGTTTTGGATGTATGATGTATATAACACGAATGTTCTGACTGAATTATGTTTGAGATCTTTTTCTAATATTTTGACAAAAATGATTGTCGTTTCTTGTTAATATTATACTATTCTATCATTTATGGATCATAAGGAAGTGAACATTTGACGGTCACTGGGTTTGATTGTCATGTGACTCATGTCCTTAAATGTTAGGGTTTATCTGAGTTTTTAATGTTCTTAAAAGTTAGTCATTTGGTGGCCAAATTTGAACGTATTCACCCTTTTTTACTAACAACTGAAACCCTTTTAATGTAAAACTAGATGAATGCGAGAATATGGAAATGATGTAAATAAAATACAAAGCTGAGACGAGATGATACAAGGCAAATCTGGGCCTATATTCATGGAATTCAGCAATATTATGAGCTAAAAGATGAACAATCTTTTGATTTATTTAAGATTTTTATCTTTGGGTCCGACGGGCTTCCAATGACCTTGTGGGCCTTTTACACTTCTACATAAATAGAATTCAGGAATATATATCCTGGAAATTGGATTTGACATAATTTAAGAAATTATTTTCTAGTAAGGAACAATTGAGAGCAAAAATATCAATTGGGTAACTTACCAAAGAAAAAAATAATTTTCCGAAAGGAGAAAATTTCTAGAATCTTATCTAATTATCTATTTAAAAGATTTTGTCAACTCTTCCTAAAGAGGGTATTACGCTGTAAGTTATTTAAATAAAAGAATTTTTTAAACTGTTGAATTTTGTAAAAATCATTAAAAATGAAAAACCTATAAATAAGCATGAAAATTAAAATTGATTTCATCTTTTCACCCTTGCTAACAAAATAGATGGTGAATTTAAAACTCTAATAACAGCACTTACAATTTAATGCTGTTCATAATTAACTTCTTTCATAATTTTTTTATCAGAATTTTAAGTTCATATCATACTTAAAAATTAACCCATATAGCTCACAAATTTTTATACGACCAAACCCTTAAGAATATATATATGTACACGCATTGAAGCATAGTTGTAGAGTTGAGGGCGATCGCCGCCATGGTCCATCCACAGGATCTGATGGGTGTATATAAAATACGATTGAAGGGAACAACAATAAAAAATAATCACTTTGCAATGTATCTTATCAAAGACCACATTGATCAATATTTAGAAACTTGGGAACATATCTCAAAACTCGTGTTAGACAATCAATAATAACATAATTTTTGAAACACCATTCAAAATATACACCAACATACCACGATATATGTTTACCATCTTAAAAGCGTGGGTGCCACGTGACTTAAAAATATTTAACCTGCGTCAAAAGATAATAATAGCAGAACACAAGATACGATGTACAGTTGCAACGGTAATTGAATCTCAAATGTTACTACAGAATCTCAAAGCAAATTAAGGGAACAAAATTCCTTCATTTACGACTTCTCTTTCATAATTATTACCTCCGACCATGCAGCATTGATATCCAACAACAGAATCATACAGTAAGATCAGACCAACACACACAAGCCTCCTCCCACAATCTAAGTACACATTCTGAATCAGCATCCGGAAACACACACATTACACAGAAAGAACACACATACTACAGAAAATTAACAAACACCATTGATTTATTCACCAAATGTATTCAAGTCCCCTGTCCACCCTTCACGTGCTGCTGTCCGAACTGCTCCGCCTTCTCCTTCACATCATGCGCGGCGTGGGTGAGCTTGTCCCTCGCGCGGTCTAGCTGGTCCGCCCCTATCGGGTGCTTCCCCGTTGCGTACCTGTACATCCAGTAGAACACGAAGCTGGCCACCGCCCCGAACCCGCCGGCGGCGACGAAACCCGCCACTATCAAGAACACGGTTATGGCGGCGGGGACGAGCACAGGACTGAAAATGACCAGCAGTGGGGTGGCCAGCACGAGGCCGATCACGGTGGCGGCGAGTGTCAGCCCGGAGAGGACCATGAGGGAGCCGCCCAGGGTGACGGCTGTGGTGGTTTTGGCCACCTGGTGGGAGAGCTGCTGCTTGTGCGGGTCGTGGCGGGGTTGGATCTGGGCCATTGCGCTTTGGTGGAGGTTATGATGCAAGTTATGAGATGTAAGAGAGAGAGAGAGAGAGAGAGAGAGAGAGAGAGTAGGTTCGATGGTGGGAGAGGGAGGAGGTGTATATAATGAGGATGGAGATATGCATGGCGGTGTCACGTGAGGGATGGATGGAAGTGTCACGTGTTGAATGTATACGACTGGTGCAGGATCTGTGTGACACGGAGCGCTTTTGAAGTTGACACGTATGTTATTACATTCTCAATGAAGAAGAGAAAAATCTACGTACGCCCCAAATGGATTATGCATACAATGTCTGTCTATTCATTGCATAATAATTTCAGGAATGCCAAGCAACCCAAAATCATGATTCATCATATTTATATTCAACACAACTTAAATTCTCCCCATTATTTTTGTATCTCATATTATCTCTTTTTATTAAAATTCTTATTAATATTTACTAATATAATTACGTAAAAAATTCTGATATGAAATTTATATTTTAATTACGATCTTTTAATTTTTATAATTTCAAACAATTTTTTTTAATTATTTCAATTAAAGGTACATGAAAATTTTATATTAAATTTTTTATATATATGCTAGCTTAAATTATTATTATTATTTTGTTAATAATATTATTATATTTAAAAAACTTTCTATATTATATATACGAAACTATGTTTATATATTTTTATGTTATATATGAAACAATGGTAAAAACATGTAAATAAGATGTTTTGTATATTATTTCTATTACATATGAAAAGACACTAAAAACATAGTACATATTTTTTCTTTAGTTATATAGAATATGTATGAATTCATATAATTAATTATCCAGTTCGTCTATTTGAACGTTTGCAATCAAGATCCAGATTAGATTAAAAGACATCAATTCTAAATTTAATTATAATTCATTTATAAATGTATATAGTAATTTATTTGTTGGCACATGATTACACATCAAATTAAATCAAAATTATACATACATACTTGTTGGTACTATATTTTTACTTTTTTGCATATGTAACATAAAAAATATACAAACCATAATTTCTTACATGTTCTTACCATCGTTTCATATGTAATAATAAGAATATATAAAATATAATTTATTATATATTATTTCATAGAAAGTTTTTCAAATATAATAATAATAATAATAATAATAATAATAATAATTTAAGCTAAATATTGAAAATAAATTTAACATAAAACTGAAATTGCAAAAAATGGAAAGGTGGTGCTTTAAATTGTAAAAATTAAAAGGTTATAATTAAAATGCAAATTTTTTCAAAGGTTGTGATCTTTTATGCAATTAATCCTAAAAAACTAGAAGTACATTATATCAATAATTTTCAATAAATTTTAAAATTTCACAAAAATCCAAATATAACTTGAACAAACATAAAAAATAGTAGTTACTATTAAATGCCTGACTAAAAATTCAATATGAATAGGGCTAAAATTAAGGGGAATAAGATAGAAATTTTTCCAAAAGAAATATAAATTTTTCCAAAAGAAATATAAATTTTAGAAAATTGTAATTTCAATAACAAGCTTAATTATATATGCAAAATTTGGGGATTGTTGCCCCAACATAATTCTACCGACCGAGTACTGGATATCTAAATAATATTGGGCTAAGTAGCAAGTTAAGTGGGCTTAGACTTGGGAGAACATGAAAGGAAAAAGCCCAATATCCTCATTGTTGGGCATGCAAGCAAATAATCTTTTGGACTCATGAGGGACTCTAAACTTCATATCGAAATAATATTATCTTATTTGGGTTGGATTCCCATGAAGTTATTTTGCACCTCACCCAGAAAAGACTTCACACTAATGACGATCTATGTTCATGACACATTTTAAACACCTTGTTGGAATAATATTATCTATTATTGAATCTTTGTTTTCTAACTTTATCCACAAGTTTGCACTAATTTATTTAGATTAATCCAAAACAACTCATATCAGTGACACATTTTAAATATATCTATTTATGAACATTCCTTGTAAGGTGAAATATTTTAATTATCCTAACACATGTTGCATCAAATTAAAATTCACACTAGGTTGGAGCTTAACATAGTTTAATTTTATTTTATTGTTCATAATACTAAAACTAATAAAAGAAGATATTCAATTAATACATTTTAGCAACAAAAAAAAAATTATCATTGAGAAATAATACAAGATGATACAGATGTGAATGTATGTGAAAGAAATAAAGAATTCGAGACTATTCCAAAGAAAATAATTGTGTAATGGTCCAACTCCTGCTTTTTTACAGTGAAAAGACGCCCACTCGCATCTTTTTTAATCCACCACTTGCACCCTCTTCCGCCGCCGTCTTCCTCTTCCGGAGCAACGCACTCTCCGACGACGAAGATCGATCAGGGGATGCGGCGGACCTCTTTGACGTAATCCTGACCGGCGCCGGCTCACCGGAATTTATCCTCAACGGGAAATTCAGCATCGCTCGTGAGCCGCGCATGGCGTACGCCGCTCGGTCATACGCCAGCGCTGCGTCCTCCGCCGTCTCGTATGTCCCCAGCCAAACCCGGGCCCCATTCTTAGCCGGGTCCCGTATCTCCGCCGCAAACTTCCCCCACGGCCGCTGCCGGACCCCTCTGTAATGCCTCCCTCTTGGAACCGCCGCCGGCTGCGCTGCTTCTGGAAAATTCAAAACTTGGGGCGTTGTAAAGGACACTTCAAGCTCAGGCTCAGGCTCAGGCTCAGGCTTGACAACCGCGGGAGCGGCGGCGGCGGCGGTGAAGACACCGTAGAGTAACATGTCATCGGAACTACTTTGATTCAGCTGTGGGTTTAATGGTGGAAAGGATGAAGAGAAGGCGGCGTCAGTAGAAAACAGAAATGGGGCCTGAGATTCATCGAGCAGATGCATTCTGATTGTTTCAAGTAGGGCAAGATCAGCCTCATAATGATCGTCTCCGCACATCCTTGGGCGTTTCGAATCTGATGTCTAAATTGAGGAAATTGAGGTGTAAGAACAGAGGATTTGATGACAAGAACTGCAGCTGGTCATTAAATGCGTACGTGGGGTATATATATATATATATATATAGGAACCGTTGTCAAATTGACGTAAGGTTCATGCATATAGATGAAGGTCAACTTCAAAGTATTATCTTTTATTATTTTAAGTGTAACTTTCAAAGTTGGACAAAGCAATTTGTTAAAGGAGGATGGGTTTTTTCATCGAAGGTTCTGCAAAGGGAAAAGTAGTAATACAGAAGTATTTCATCACGTGGTGAAATTCATTACAATATTTGGATAATTAGATTATGTGGGCCCAGGGAGCCGTCTTGCATTTGTCCTAAACTATACAGTGGCGAAGCGTATGGGCAAATGAAATGATGATCTCAATAAATAAGGCGAAAAAGTCTATAACGAACTCAATTAAAGATTATGTAGTTAATTATTTATTCTCTTATGTTTATCTTGTAATCAATAGATGTTAATGACAGATTAATGCAGATTTGGTGGAGACGAAGCTGCGCTCCGATATTTAGAGAAATTAGACCCAACGAAGTTAAAAATTTAATTATTTATTGCTTTTATTTCGTACCTTATTTTGTGGCCCAATGTTATTGGGCTTTCTTTTATTTTGGCTTGAATTTCCTTCTTGTATTTAAACCATATGAACATTATCTTTTAAGGGGGAGATGAATTTTATGAAATAATACAGGGATATTATCCTTTTGGCGTGAGCGATTCAATTAGTATACGTAGTATCAGATTGATCCTCTCGTTCATATCTTGTGTTTTTCGCTAATCTATACGCACCGCTGCATCAGTTGGTATCAAGTTGCCAGCCGTACGATCCGAAATGCCGCCGAGACGCGAACCGAATCGTGATGCACTCGTAGACAGATTGGATGAATTGACACACCAATTGGGCACGGTTGTCCAATTGTTGCAGGCGCAAGCCACCGCTGCCCCGGCTCAGCCCGCGGCACAACCCGTGCGCACCCCTCGCGCTCCACCTGTTCAACAACAGCCGCCATTTAATCCGGCGGATCTTTCGTCCGATGACGAGGTCACGGTCGATAATCCATTCGCGACCTTGGGAGTTCGCGTCCAACAGCGTGATGATCATTCACAAAAGTGGGAGAACAGTTTTAAACTTGATCTTCCCGAATTTAATGGTAGCCTCCAACCCGATGAGTTTCTCGATTGGATGATTGCGGTTGAAGAGGTTCTGGACTTCAAAAACGTCCTACCGGAACGTCGTGTTCCCCTTGTTGCAACGCAGTTTCGGGGACGCGCCGCATCGTGGTGGCACCAACACAAGGCCTCCCGAGTCCGCCGTGGTAAAGCCCGGATTACATCGTGGGATAAATTCGTCAAACACCTCCGTTCTGAATTTCTTCCCTTCAATTACACTCGCACTCTTTATCAGCGACTGCAGAACCTTCGACAGGGGACACGCACTGTTGATTCCTACACTGAGGAATTTTTTCAACTCCTATCGCGCACTGATTTGGCCGAATCGGAGGAGCATCTGATTTCTCGATATATCGGAGGGCTTCGCCTCCCTTATCAGGACATCTTGAACCTTCTCTCACTGGCGTCTGTGTCCGAGGCACACCAACGTGCCGTCACTCTATAGCGACAACTTGCGCGGCGCTCCTTGCTGTCCTTCGGCCCCTCTCCGAACCGCCTGCAGCAACCGTCGTCCGCCGCCGACTTTCCCCCCTCTGGCAGTCGCGCACAGCCCACTGCGGCGCCTCCTCGCGCCCAGATTACATCAGCGCCGTCTGGTCTATCCCGTGGGCCCTGCTTTTCGTGCGGTGAAACCGGCCACCGTATGTCAAATTGCCCCAAGCGCGGAGCCCGTCCGGGTTTATTGCTTGAAGATGATGAAGACGTGGGTAATACAGAGGCCCCTCTTTTTGATGAATATGTGGAGGACTCACTCCCTGAATTATTGGTTTATGGAGATGTGGGCCAGAATTTAATTGTGAGCAGATCATGTCTTACTCCAAAAGGCCCCACTGAAGAGGTACACAGGCATAATTTATTTTATTCCACTTGCACCATTCGTGATAGAGTGTGCACTTTTATTATAGATTCGGGGTCATGTGAAAATGTGATTTCTAAGTCTGCTGTGGAAAAATTGTGTCTTGTTTCTGAATTACACCCACATCTGTATAATTTATCTTGGTTGCAAAAGGGAACGAATGTGACTGTGGATCGACGTGCTTTGGTCAAATTTTATGTGGGTGAGAAATATGTTGATGATATTTGGTGTGATATTGTCCCTATGGATGCATGTCACGTCTTGTTGGGTAGGCCGTGGCAATTTGATCGATCTGTTATTCATGATGGCCGCAGAAATACATACAGTTTTGTTTTTTCGGGTGTTAAAATTGTATTATTGCCCACAGTGCCCAATCCGTCACCCCCTATGCCCTCTGCTAAAATAGTTTGCTTACAGCACGCTGATTTTCTTCATGAGATGTCTCTTGCTCCTTTTGCTGTAATGTTGCTTGCTCATGATATGTCTGTTTCTACTGAGATTCCTGCTGTAGTTTCCCCGATTATATCTGAGTTTGCAGATGTCTTTCCTGATGCTTTACCTGAGGGATTGCCCCCTCTCCGAGATATCCAACATCAGATTGACCTGATTCCGGGTGCTTCCCTGCCCAACGGTCCTCATTACCGTATGAGCCCGGTCGAACATGAGGAACTGCGTAGACAGGTGGAGGAATTACTCAGTAAAGGGCTTATTCGTCAGAGTTTGAGTCCTTGTGCAGTCCCGGCATTCCTTATTCTGAAGAAATCTGGAGAGTGGCGTATGTGTGTTGATAGCAGGGCTATTAACAAGATTACTGTGCGTTACAGTTTTCCGATTTCTCGCCTTGACGATCTCCTTGATCAGTTATCTGGTGCCGTGATTTTTAGTAAGTTGGATTTGAGGAGTGGCTATCATCAGATCAGGATCAGACCAGGGGATGAGTGGAAAACCGCCTTCAAGACTCGTGAAGGCCTCTTTAAGTGGATGGTTATGCCTTTTGGGTTGTCTAATGCTCCTAGTACGTTCATGCGAGTTATGAACCAATCTCTTCGTCCTCTCATTGGGACTTGTGTGTTGGTCTACTTTGATGATATTCTGATTTACAGCAAGTCTGAGGCTCAGCATTTGGACCATCTACGGGCTGTTCTGTTGATTCTTCGAGCTGAACACTTTTATGCTTCTCCTTCGAAGTGTTCATTCTTCACTGATTCTGTCCTGTTCTTGGGCTACCGGATTTCTGCAGCCGGTATTGGGGTTGATGACTCGAAGATAGCTGCTATACGGGATTGGTCTACTCCCACCACTATTACCGAGATTCGTAGTTTCCATGGCCGGGCTTCTTTCTATCGTCGGTTCATTCGACACTTTAGCACCATCATGGCTCCACTTACCGATTCCATGCACGGTAAGTCTTTTTATTGGTCTCCTCAGGCTGAGGCAGCTTTTCAGGAGATCAAGCTCCGCCTCACCAGCGCACCCCTCCTGGTGCTTCCTGATTTTGGTACCCCTTTCGAGTTATATTCTGATGCTTCGAAAGTAGGAATTGGAGCTGTTCTGACCCAAGCGGGTCGTCCTGTGGCATTTTTTAGTGAGAAAGTGACGGGTGCCCGTTCTCGTTACAGTACATATGATATTGAGTTTTATGTTGTGGTTCGTGCTGTTCGACATTGGCGTCACTATTTGTTTCAGCGAGAGTTCATTCTCTATACAGATCACGAGGCCCTCAGGCACTTGGCTACCCAGGATTCCCTTTCTGCCCGTCATGCCAAGTGGTCTTCTTTTCTTCAGCAGTTTACCTTTATTGTCCGACATCATGCTGGGGCGGATAATAAAGTTGCTGATGCTTTGAGTCGTCGTCACTCCTTACTGACTGACATGCGTGTTGAGGTAACTGGATTTGATACATTTCGTGATCTTTATGCCTCTGATATTTTTTTTGGCCTCATTGTCTCTTTGTTGGTTAATGGTGTCTATGAGGATTATTCTGTGGTCGATGGTTTTTTGTTTCGGGGTATTCTTTTGTGCATTCCTGCTTGCAGCTTGAGATTGAGGTTAATTTCTGAGTTTCATAGTGTAGGCCATGTGGGCCGTGATCGCTCTATTGAGTTAGTGGGGCGTCGTTTCTTTTGGTCGTCACTTCGCCGAGATGTTACTCATTTTGTTGCACGCTGTCGGGTTTGCCAGGTCTCTAAAGGCACTGCTTCTAATGCCGGTTTGTATCGCCCTTTGCCTATTCCTACTCGTCCATGGGCTGCTATTAGCATGGACTTTGTTTTGGGGCTTCCTCGCACACAAAGAGGTCATGATTCGATCTTTGTTGTTGTTGATCGTTTCTCTAAAATGGTGCATTTCATTCCCTGCAAACGTACTTCTGATGTTGTTCATGTTGCCACGTTATTTTTTCGTGATGTTTTTCGTTTGCATGGATTGCCTTTGTCTATTGGCTCGGATCGGGACTCTCGATTTCTTGGCCATTTCTGGCGTTCTTTGTGGCGCATGGCCAATACCGAGTTGAACTTCAGTAGTGCTTACCACCCCCAGACTGATGGTCAGACTGAAGTAGTTAATTGTTCCCTGGGTAACTTGCTTCGTTGTTTGGTGGGTGATAATTTGAAGTCCTGGGATGCTAAGTTGTGTATTGCTGAGTTTGCTCATAATCAGGCCCTGAATCGTAGCACCGGTTTCAGTCCCTTCTACGTGGTCTACGGTTTAGTTCCTCGGGCCCCTGTGGACCTTCTTACCTTATCTTCTACTACCCCTGATGATGCTCGTGCTGTTGATCTCATTACGGAGCTTCAGCAGATTCATGCCACTACTCATTCCCACTTAGAGGCTGCCACTTCCAAGTACAAGACTGCTGCAGATAAGAGACGTCGTGATGTTTAGTTTGAGGTGGGTGATTTTGTGTGGGCTGTCCTTACCAAGGACCGCTTTTCCCTGCGTGAATATAACAAGCTGAAGTCCCGCAAAATTGGTCCTGTGGAGATCGTGGAGAAGATTAACCCGAATGCTTACCGCCTTCGCCTTCCCGGGCACATTCGCACTTCGGACGTCTTCAATGTCAAGCATTTGGTTCCTTTTGCAGGTGAGAACTCTTCTGGAGACGAAGCTGATTTCGATTCGAGGGCGAATCGTTTTGAAGAGGAGGAGAATGGTGGAGACGAAGCTGCGCTCCGATATTTAGAGAAATTAGACCCAACGAAGTTAAAAGTTTAATTATTTATTGCTTTTATTTCGTACCTTATTTTGTGGCCCAATGTTATCGGGCTTTCTTTTATTTTGGCTTGAATTTCCTTCTTGTATTTAAACCCTATGAACATTATCTTTTAAGGGGGAGATGAATTTTATGAAATAATACAGGGATATTATCCTTTTGGCGTGAGCGATTCAATTAGTATACGTAGTATCAGATTGATCCTCTCGTTCATATCTTGTGTTCTTCGCTAATCTATACGCACCGCTGCATCAAGATTACTAATTAAAGTATAGCCTATTAAAGAGAGTTAAATGTTCAATTTCCCCCAACTTCTGAGTTGTTGTAGGGGTTGAAGTTTTTCTATAAAATAAAATGTTAATGAGGGATGTTAATTTGAAGGCTATACTTTGATTTGGTAATTCATGAAAATATTCTATTTGATATGATACAATCTCGAATATTTAATATTTTGGTGTGATATAAATATATTATCTTAAATATAATTTGGAATTAAATATTTTTAAATATGCAAGTTCATTCACTCTTGAGTGAGACTATGTGTCTTCTATACTTGATACATCGGTTACCAAGAAAAGTTTGGCCCAATATTTCAGGCTCACAATACTTCTTTCTGGTTGAGCGTTGCTGCCTGCGCCTTCCCTGTCCTTTTGCCACCACGTCTTCTTGTGCCTATGCTTCCTGTAGTCTTTGTCTTGTTTTAGTTCTTGAATCGTGCACTACTCAACCAACCAAAAATGACTCAAGAAAATAAATTGAGCATTACGAGAAGCTATATATAAATTAATTAATTGTCTTTTCTTGTGGAATCAATTATATACTTCCCCTTTGAATGCATGTATCATGCGTAAGAGCAAAATTAAATTAATAAAACAGAAAAATAAATTCCAACTGAAAAGTATACTTTTTTACAAAATTAAGATGACAAGACTCCAACTACGATCGAGGAAAAAATAAAAAGATAAAAAATACAGCCACCCCACCTGGAGTATTTATATGAACACAATCCTTGTCGTTGTTCCCCTCTCAAAGTTAAAGAAAGTAGTGAAAATGAATGTAGGCCCTTGATTCGAGTGGGATGTGACGAGGATTGGGAAATCAACACAGTTGTGTGTAAGATGGCTTAATCAGACTGTAAAGCCGCTAGGAGATAGTATGCCCGACTTATTATTATTATTATTATTATTATTATTATTATTATTATTTTGAGGGAACAAAACAAGAAACTTATAATTTGATGGCTAGGGGAATTTTTATTTATTTTTAAACTTTTAGTTAAGGTCTAATATTGATTTTTTGAAAAATTTTATTAATAGTCTTGGACAGGTCTTTAGAAAACTGATTTTCTTTGTTTTTATATACAACAACAGCAACAAAAACAATAACAACAACAATAATAATAAAATGAATAATTTTTTTATCAAATTAAACCAGAAACCCTCGACATTTCTTTCACAAAGATTCCATCTTGATACAAGAAAATGCCATCACAGAGCAACCAATCTAAGATTATATAATAAATTGAAAATCTGCCCAAACACCTATGTTAGATCATTAACATTCTTTTAGATCCACGATCAGGGTTGTCAGTTTTATCCGTCGGATCAGGTTATCCGGTGGATAATCGTGTAATAGAGTAGGGTCGGGGATTTTTTGGGTATAGGATCGAGTACGGGTAAAACCTGATAGGAAAATGGTTGGGTATGGATAGGATACGGGTTTAATTATTTATCCGTGTACCCGATCCTATTACCTGATTTTATTTAATATATGTATATATTGTGTATCTATTTATATATATATATAAGTAAAATGCATATTTTTCAATATTTAGTAAGTTGAAATATTTACATTGAGTTTGAGGATAATTTAAAATTTACTTCAAAATATTGTGTAATTTATTATTTAATATAATATATTTAAGAATACAATATAACATAAAAAAAAACTATATTTAATAACATATATGTATTATATTTAATGTATGCAGCATATTATATAAATACATAAAATAACATATATGTATATCTACATACTTATATAAGTAAAATGTATGATTTTCAATTTCTTGAAAAATAAAAGAGACAAAATTTATGTTATGGTTGTGGTCATCATATGTATATGTTTTTTAAATTTTATGACATATTTGATTGATTTTTTTTACTTATTTTGTGAAATTTATAAAATCGCAATATATTGGGTAGAGTAGGGTAGGGTATGGTCGGATTGCATAGGATCGGGTTTGATCGGGTAAAATTTACTTGCTTAATTATTATGTTGATAGCGAGTTACTCGGGTAACCTGAATACCCGATGGGTATTACCCCGTACCCTACCCGAATAAAAATTTCGAGTAGGGAGTTACAGAGGCCGGGTAGGTAACAAAGGAGGCTTACCCGTGCCTGACCCTAGGTTTGTCACATATGTTTATATATTGGCAAACTTTACAATTATATTGTGAAAGTTGTATGATATTAACAATTCCATCTCAATATTTCAATAATCATAAATTAATTCACAACCTATCAAAAAAACAACAATTCTATCATCCAACCAATTTTTGGTCCGCACAATAATTTGAACCTATAAAAAATATACAACTTAATTCAACCTTTCACATTTTTATCATTTGATCCCGTTAATTTGAAATTTGTGTTTAACTTAATTGAAAATTATAACTAAAATATAAAAATAATAGATAAATAAAATATTATGTAAAAAAAATTAGAAATATAAAACAAGACAAAAAGCAATTTTAATAAATATTAAAATTGAGAAATAAAATTTGATAATTATTGAAATAAGCAAAATTGATAATTATTCTCAGTATAATTAAATTAACTAAAAGTTATATGTTGCATGAAAATTGTAGAAAACTATTGAAATCTAGAAATATTTTTATAAGAACGAATATAAATAATATAAACGAGAAAAATATTTTTTTCAAACTATCTAATTGAAAATTTATTAAGTAAAATAAATTATTTTTAAATTTGTTGTGTATTACTTTTCAAGTTTGAGTATAGTAAATTTAAATATATATCACATTTCAAGATTTAAATATAACTTCTGGCAAAATATATAGTTCATATACTCTCATCAATTTTTTACTTTTGCTTATATAATAACTTTCTAAGTTTATTTAATAATTTTCTATACATTTCATATTTTATTATTATATTATATATTCTCAAATTTTAGGTATACTATTTTAGATTTTGTTTTTCACGTTTTTGCATATTTTATTTATAATTGTTGATTAAGTCGAGCAATATTTTTTACTAAACAAGATAAAATTGTAATAAAATATGGTAATTAAATTGCATATTTATTATAAGTTCAAAGTATACTAATATGGAAAAATGGATTGGTGATTGAATTGATAGTTTTTAGATAAATAATGACTTATTTGACAATTATAGCAATATCAATTATGCTAGAATTGTTAAATCCACGATATGTTGGGATGTATTTATAAATTTTGTGTTATTAACTTGTGACTCATTACTCTGTGAGGGACCCATTCCTACCAAATCTAGGCAAAAATGACAAAATATTGTACTATTCAAAAAAAATTGTCAAAATGTAGTAAAAAAAATAAAATTAAAATCTAAGTAAAGTCGCCCCTGCGAGGGGCGACATTCAATTTAAATTTTTTTTTTATTTTTTTTTAATGTCGCCTCTGGTAGGGGCGACTTCTCCTTTTTTTTTTTTGTTTTTTTTTAATTGCTGGAGCGTTCACTCGGTCGCGCGCCTTACTCGGCCGGCCGAGTGGTGATTCTTACTCGGCCGAGACATTCGGCCCCCGTATTACTCGGCCGACCGAGTACTGCCATCCACTCGGTCACAGCACTCGGTCGAGCACTTCACTCGGCTGGCCGAGTGCGAACGCGGATTTTGATTTTTAACATCCACTTCAATTTTTCTCATTTTTGTATTCTTCTCGTTTTCTCGTTCGTCCTCCTGTTTTTGTACATTTTCTTATTTTTATTTTCTCGTGTTATAGTTAAATTAGATAATTTATTTAGTTTGGTAAAAATTCGATGAAATTGTTAAGTGAGATTGTTATAACATCTTGAAATGTATTGATTAATTGAATTTCCAACAAATAACTATAATTTTGTTTTATAAGGAAAAATTATGTTTAATAAAGAAATAATGAATAAACAACAAAAAACAAATAACATGAATAAACAATAGTTCTCAAAATCATGAATGAACAACAAAAAACAACAAAGTCAAGAGTTTGAAATCAAAGCAATACATTCTAAAAAATTAGTCGGCGCCGGCTCACTGAGGGGGTCGGTAAGGTGTGTTCGATGGGCCTAATGGTTGATACGGTGGATATTCCCTTTCCTGAAAATGGCCTTGTTGCACATGCCACTCGTATTGTTGCCTTTGCATGTCAAGTAAAATTTGAGAGTTGTAAGCTTCACGATGGACATACTCTTTCATGTCGGCAACATCCCCTTCTATGTTGGCAAGACGTGCATCCAAGGCTGTTCTCCAATCCGACCAATCATTCCACCCCCCTTGATACTGGGGTGGATACTGTGGATGCTGTGAAGGTCCGGCCTGATCGTCCGAGGGCATTTGTGCTTCACCCATCATTTCATCGGCCTGTGCATGATCCACATCAAGTTCCATTGGCTCTGATCGGGCATCCGTAGTCCTTCTCCTCCTCTTCCTTCGTTCCTCCTCATTCCTCAATTCATTCTCGCTCTCTTCAATAGCTTCCGTATGAGCCGAGCCATTCAGTAGAAGATTATGGCCCTTCCCTCCAGCAATATTAGTCAGGCGAGAGTTGGGCAGTGCAAACCTCTTCTTGTCTGATAAAATCAGATACAATCGTCTGGTGCCGGGATGTAATTGGCACATCTTCATGTTGCACAGCATTTCCAGGTTTATACTTGTCTCGCCTGGTGTCTCTTCCATCCCTTCCAAGTTCACCCCGAAGTGGCGAGCAATTGGAGTGATCAAACCTCCAATGTGGATAGCAACCTGGTTTTTGGTTCGAACGAATTGCCTTAACAGCATTGGTGCCACATTGAATTTCTTCCCTTTCACCAAGCACCACAGCACAAACAACTCATCCACACTGACCGCTCCAGGCTCAGGTTTTGCTAAAACTGTATTGGCGATGAACCTGTGAAAATATCGAAGGATCGGGCTTCGAATACTAGATGCTTTCGACCGACTAACTTGGTACTCCGATGGGTGAGCTCGATCAGACTCTGTAATGTCCTTCCAAAAAGTCGTCACATTGAACTCCGGAAAATTGACCCTCTCATTGGGCAGATTTGAGTACCTCTTCTTGGGAAATCCAAAAATCCCATTGAGCTCTTCGGCCGAAAGATAGTGAGACTCATTCCCCACATGAAATATCACGGATTCGGGCACCGTGTCATTGTATCCAACCTGAAGCTGGGAGAAGAATTCAAGAACGAGAGGCTCATACGTCTTCTCGTGCATGCCAAAGAACTTAGTCCACCCGATAGCCTTGCACATTTTTTTTAAATCTTCGTAGATGCCCATTTCTTGCATGCACTCAACATCGGCCCATCGAGTGGCTCGCCTTCTCTTTCGTTGTACCTCAAACCACCTATCATTTTCTATCTCCCAATGCTCAAAGTTTATGCCGTAGGCATCCGGCATGGTCGCTAAAATTCTTTCGTACTCAGCTTGTTGTTCTTCAATGGAGTGCTCGCTCCATTGGAAAGTAGAATTCACAACATACATGCTATGCTCCATTGTGGGTACCTAGATGATAATGAATTAGTATTACATCCAATCCATGTAAACAAAAAATTAAGAGTCATATGATACAATTTTCATCTTAAGCAATTTCATAATTCAACATTGAAATTCATGGGGTATTAAGATCAATCCATCCAATCATTGAAATTCTACATATTGATTATCCGCATCCGGTGCAAAGAAAAACCATAGATTATCATCGTTGTTGATTGGTATACGATGATATCTGTTGTTTGCATGTAGTGAAGCGGATATGTTCAATTTATATTCATTGCTATCAATCCTTGTCAATTGAAAGAATTTTGATACCAAGCCGGAATATCCAATGTCGCGAGGTACCCTTGTTGCACAAACAGGCGGAACATCGCTACAATCCCCAATATAAACAACAATACCGACGTTGTTTGAAGACCCCATATCTTAAATAATAAAGATGTATTAATGATCTTAAAATAGAGAATTAACTACTTTTTTGCAAAGTTTATTAAAACTAATTTAAACTAATACATTAGAAAAATTCAAACCTGAAATTGAAATGAATCAATATGTCAACGCAACGGCAACAATTTGAGGGTTGCGATAAATGCACAACAACAGTAACAATTTCAACAGTTCCTACATCAAATAATGTATAACAGAAAAATATTAACGACAAATTTATAACAATATATATAGCAACAACCATACACCGACCGACATACACATATCCAAAACACGGCACACAACCATACACACGCACCCATCACACACAAAAATGCAAGCCACACACAACACACAAACACACACAGCAACACACACACAAGCATACACCACAACATACATCACACACATCACAACACACATTTCATACCCACATTTCATACCCACATTCCATACATACATTCAATACATACATTTCATACATACACCACACCAACAACATACAATACAAGCAATGGAGAAAAAACCACTATCTACACACACACAACACAACACACAACACAAAGCAACACACACACACCATACACACACCAAAATACCACAAAAAAATCACATACACACCCACACAACAGTACACACACACACCACCCAAACATATAAAAATTAAGATAAAAATTACCTTTGAGAATGGAGAAAACCGAAACGTGAATATTGAAGAAAAATTGAAAGGAAATTGAAGGATAATTGAAAGGAGAAGTGAAGAAAGTGATGAGGAAGAGAGAAATGTGTGGTGTGGTGTGGGTGGGTGGTAATAGATATGATAGAGAGAGAAAAATTGAAGTGGATGTTAAAAATCAAAATCCGCGTTCGCACTCGGCCAGCCGAGTGAAGTGCTCGACCGAGTGCCGTGACCGAGTGGATGGCAGTACTCGGTCGGCCGAGTAAGAATCACCACTCGGCCGGCCGAGTAAGGCGCGCGACCGAGTGCCCGACCGAGTGAACGCTCCAACAATTAAAAAAAAAAAAAAAAAAAAGGAGAAGTCGCCCCTGCCAGGGGCGACATTAAAAAAAATAAAAAAAAAAATTTAAATTGAATGTCGCCCCTCGCAGGGGCGACTTTACTTAGATTTTAAATTTTTTTTTTTTTTACTACATTTTGACAATTTTTTTTGAATAGTACAATATTTTGTCATTTTTGCCCCAAATCTATTCATTCACCAAGCCATTACACCATATATTTTGCAGTCCTGGTGTTTATAACGTGCCACAATTTATAGTATTTGTAATAATATAATAATAGCTTAATATTTATTATTATTAAAAAACTATATTATTAAAAAAATATTCATAAAAAGTATATCCCTCCAATTTTGATATTTTTTTAAATATTTAGAACATTAATAATATTTTTGTTTTTGTTTCTTATAAATTTATAATAAATATATCAAATGAATTATCTTTTCGCTATTTTTTATTTGACACTTGTATGGTTCAAAAAATTTAATTATTTTTTTTCTTAATTATTTGGGTTAGATTTATATATTGATTGTATATTGAAATATTTTCATTCAATTTGGGTTGCATAAAAGATAAATGAAATATATATTTTAATGAAATAAACACTTGTTAGATAATTTTATTTTTATTTTTTGAATATCAGTTATTTTTTTCCTAAAAAAACTATATTCTAAATTGTGCGTTGCACATAATTCTATTAAGTCCCGGGGGTGATAAATTGTGTTACCGTATTGTATTCGAATTATACTATCATATTTCTAAGTTAATTATTTTATTTTAGTGTAAACATAAAAATAAGAGTAAATTTAACCTGATTTAAAATTTATTTTATTAGCTAATAAACCTACTTAAGAATTCGGGTGAAAAATCTAGTTTTTTTTCCTTCATAAATCAGATTAATTGTGTTTTATTAATATCATAGATCCAAAGATTTACACAAATGAATAATCATGTCAATTTTTTCCATCAAACACTAATATAAATCCAATAAACTTCTATAATTTTTACTATTTTCTCCTTACAACAAAATAACTCAAGTAACCAAAAAAATTATTAAGATACAAAAAGAAAAAAATAAAGTGAAAGTAAACCAAATAATCATAATCTTTTAAATATTTTTTATTGAATAATCTCACAGTTTTATTTTACATAAATATATATACAAAATAATTTTACAAAAAATAATTTATATTTAAAGTTAAAATTATATTTTGATATACGTAAATGGATAATGAAAATCATAAGGGAATGATGAATTTTATATACTCTTCATAATAAATGAAGTAGAAACGAAATAATTATAAACTGTTTAGGTGAATTTTTTTAAAAAAAAAAAAAAAAACAAAATTCTGATTGTTGGAAGGACAACTAAATCTCATTTGATGGTGACGTAGTGTAATTTTTTCCACCTATTCTTTCTACATATATAAATTTGCACGATATATTATATATTTGAATAAAAAGTAGATTTTAGTTAATATATCGGATAGAATGTCCGTCTTAGTGTGTGGTGATCGAAATGTGAACAATAACCTAACATCACTAGTGTGATCGGTTGAGCAAAATGTCACAGCAAATCAAATAAAATGCAGCGGAAAGTAAAGAGTAGGAGTTGGATGTAGTTTTCATTCACAAATTATAAATAACTTGTGACGTACAATATTAAAAATAACTTTAACAAAATATATAATTCTCGAAAAGAAATCCTTTTGAATATCCCTGTATTCTCCAGACCTAATGTGGTATTCAATTTGTCACCCAACACTTTCCTTTTATTTTGAACTTAGTGTGTTGCAGACTTGTTATACTATATTCTCACATTTACCAGCTTTGAGATAAATAAATTAATACATTTAAAAAAATATAGAGAAGAAAATTGTTTTTGTAGAAAATAACAAAACTTTAAATATTTACATAATATCCCAAGATTATTCTGTGTCGTAGCTTATTTTAATCTATTTATAATTTTACTTTTAATTTTAAATTTATACGCATTTTCTATTTATCAACGTTTATTTGAGCTTTCTTATAGATTCAAATTAAATCATATGAATGAATTCGAATATTACATTATTTTTTTCTTCTTTTCTTTTTGTGTGTCCAACTTCTTAGAATTCAAATAGTACTTATTCAACAATAATTCGAATATTTGATTTGTTTATATATTTATTATATTTTTAATATATATACTTATGTAATATATATATATATATAACAAAATTTAATTGGGAAAACTAAAAAAAATCAACTTTCGAGTTTTAAATCAAATAAAATGAATTTGAGTTTTTTTCCAAAACCAAATTGAAATCAAATAATTCAATTAAAAAATTTGAAATAAAATTTTTTGAATTTTGAATCAAATAGAATATATTCAAATTTGTTTCACCAACCGAATTCAAATCACATTTTAAATTTGATCAACAATCAACTTTGAATTAAATATTTACTAATCTTTTCAATTCAAAAATAAGTAATATTTTTTAATTAAATAAATAATATTATAGATCAAGTACACAGTGCACCCAATGCACAAATAACAATTTATTAATATCTTACTTCAATTCAATTTATATAAAGCCCTGTATAGAACAATCCAATCGAATGTCTTTAATTTTGAATATCCATATCTTTACTGAATTATCATATATGTGGTGCAAATGTCTATTTTAGAACTGATATATAATTAATTAGAAATAAATAATAAATTACTAAAAGAATATTGTGTCGACATTAAATGAATCAATTATTAGATAGAAAGAGGCACGAATATTGTTATAGGTTGTAACTGAAGCTTTGAAGCTTGGACTTTGAACGGTGACCGGTCAATGGTCTGTCCCGTTGACATTTTGACCACTAGGTTTTCGTGTCTCGCTAAGTTCTGGTGTGAACTCGCGCACGTGCGATCAACCAATTCAAGGTCTTCTGTGGCCTTTGGCGGTATGAGTATGCGGCGCCTGTTTTACCATACCCATTTGAGGATAATACCTTCATTTTTTTTCTTTTTTATTTCTTCTTGAATGAGTTTTTTTGTGCTTGGAATGCACTGTCATACAATCCAACGACTAATATCATTTAGATAAGATAATAATATATTATATATAATAAATATTAGTATTAAAAAATTAATAATAATACTTTATAAAGTAATAAGTCATATTCTTTAGTAGTAATTTTTAAGTAAACCAGTAATTTTTTATTAAACAAGTAACATTATTAGATTGAATTGTACGATGTACTTAATTTTATAATTTTGTATGCCTAACACTAGATGTCCATCTGTTTAATACTTGAAATTGAATATATTTTATTTTATTATACTAATAATATGTGATGATATTATTGTTATTAAAACTATATAAGAACACAATAGTTTATATAAATATCATTCAAATTAAAATAATTTTTTTATATTATAATATATTGGACTCGTCTTCTCATAAATTATTTTTGTGAGGTAATTAATTTCGTGGATTATAGTATATATAGACTCCTATAAAACCATATTATATATGGCCTATAATATGTACTATATACTATAAAAATATATTATAATAAGGAGAATAGGAATTTGGCTTCAACTATAGAATAGTATATCGTTGAGAAATTTAGTTTAATCATAGAGTGATGAATTATAAAATGAAGTTTTGACTACAGACTCATTGTGTGAACTTTATTTTGTGTTCTCTGGACACAATATCACCTTTACTATTATTGGTTATATTTTAATTTTTAGGGCTCATTTGTTTTATGGGATAAGGATTTAATAGATGGGATAAGTTTTTTTATTTCATGTTTGTTTTGCAATATTAGTAATCATTAAAGTCTTGTTAGTGGACTAGCCTCGTATTTATTATTCTTAAAACACAGGATTATGAATTCCACCTCATAGGTAGATTACATTTTTCATAATTTAACATTATATGGATAAACTAATTTTTTTTTAAAATCTGCCTTAATTACCTCAAATTATGAAATAAAATAACATGAAACAATTAACAAATAACTACATAAAATTAATTTGTATGGAAGACATGTCCGAATTTATAAATATTTTAAAAATATTTTAATTATAAGTATCTTTCTAAATTATAAATAATAATTCTATAAAGTCTAAAAATATGATAACTTATAAAAAAATGGTATTATGAGAAATTAAAAAATCTAAAAAATTGAAAGAAAAAAATGAAAATTTGGTAATTAAAAAAAAAAAAAAACTGGAATTTTAAAATTTTAAATAATTTTCTAAAAACTAAAATTTTACTATAAAAACATAATACTCTTAAAAAAGTATATTTAAATATACAAAATAATATCAATACAAAATCTAAAAAGTATATTAAAAAAATCACAAAATTAGTGGTTATAACAGTAAATATAAATATTTTACATAATTTTAATATATTAAACTAAACACCATATTACATATTAATATGGGATATTATGTATTGAACTTTGTATACAAACATAAGATTGAATAACAAATTTTAGTACTACTATCATGTATCAAACATTATCCTATCGGATAAAGGAAACAAGCCCGTATAGAATTATATTTTAAGCTAAAATATGTAAACTGCAAATCAAAATATGAATATAATATTTGACCATCGTAATAACGAGTATTGGAAATTAAAAAGATTATGATAAAGATTGTTAAACTTAATAAATATTTAATCTGAAAATGGTTCTTTTATAAAAATAAAAAACTGCAGAACTAGTTTAATGATATGAAATAATGAGAGAAGAGCAAGAGGAAAGTAAAAGAAGGAAAACAAAATCATTATTTGAATTCTTAATTTTAATGATAAATAATTTGGGAGAGAGAGAGAAATATGCATTTCGATTAATTGTAAAGATGCATGTTAATTATTATTATTATTAAAATAATTGTATTATTATCATCATCATCATACAAGATCTTAAATATGTTTATTCACAAGCTATAATCAAACGAATAGTTTAATATTCAAGCTCTATTTATTTATTAACCGAACTCAATAAACTCTTCAAGTTCTGTTAATTTATTAATTAAATCAATGTGTCCCCACGAGTACAAACACATATTTTATCGAACATTCTGTTCATGAACCACCTTACCAACAATCCTCTATTATATTAGGGAAAATATGTTGTTGTGCCCACATAAAATTAGGAAATAGTCTTTTAATTTTTTTATAAACATAGAAGAATGAAAACACTTTTCTACTAAAATAATAATAATAAATAAAAAAAACACAAATTTACATGCGGATCATTTCGCCCCAATCTCTCTATCATACGGATATTAAAAGGACCACAGTCAATTGAATAACTCATACGGATATTAAAAGGACCACAGTCAATTGAATGACTCGTTTAATCAATAAAATTTTAGATTAAATTATAGGTTTAGAAATTGATTTTATTATAACATTTTAAATAAATCGTTTAGTAAGAAGGACTATAAGACTAGGGCAGACCTAGTACCTTATACTTTTTTTCTTCTTTACTCATTTATAGTAACGAAACAATAATATTTCATATTTTAAATTCATTTATGTATAAATTTTAAATTTAATTAATAGAAATTTCTGGAATTCTGGATAACTCAAGTTTTTATTTAGTATAAAAAAAGATACTAAATAGAATGTACTTCGAACTAGTTGAAGCATCAAGTACTATATATTATTTAAATATTGAATATTTGAATAAGTAATATAAAAATTATAAAATATACAGTTTTTTAATGTAATCTAAAATTATATTTTAAATCAAATATTATATAAATTTAATTACAAAATAAGATTTAAATATATAATTTATCTATTCCAACTCGTAGATCAATTAGTCCAAAAATTTAGATTAACTATTTCATATAAGGTTAGCCCAATTAACTTACATTAAGCCAACCTCACTGTAAAGTTACGAAAATAACCTTTATTCTTCTCCGGAACACTTAGACATGGGCACGGTTCGGCGGTTCCGGTTTCGGTTCCGGAACCGCCGGTTTTTGGAACCGGGGAGGGTGGAACCGGAACCGAACCGCCATATACACGGTTCCGGTTTCGGTTCCGGAACCGCCGGTTCCACCGGTTCCGGTTCCGGTTCCCGGTTCCGCCGGTTCTGTTTTTTTTTTTTTTAAGATTTTTTGGGAACCGCCGGTTCCCGGTTCCGGTTCGGAACCGCCGGTTCCCAACGGCCACATGATCTGGGCTGTTGATCTATATTTTTGAAAGCTCAGGCGGTTCCGGTTCCAAAAAAAGGAGAACCGGAACCGAAACCGGTCAACGGTTCGAACCGGACCGTTGACCGCCGGTTCGAACCGCCGGTTTCGGTTCGGAACCGGAACCGTGCCCATGTCTAGGAACACTGTAGCTTAACAGTGCCTATTTGGCATATCAAATTATGGGATCATGTCCGGATGAAACACAAACACATAAACAAAAATAAAAACATATTTTATTAAAATTTTAATTCGTCTACTGTAAATGTAGAAATAGATAAAATATTGAACAAATTCAGGCATTTTCTTGCGTTAGATAGCGAAAGAGCATTCTGCTTTCCTGGTGGAGGGCTTCGAACAATAGTCATAAATCATATATCTTTTCCTATACGTCGCCATTTGGGCTCTCTGCCTAGGATTGAGATTCAAGTAACTGGGGTCGTTCCAGAAGTACTTATTTGAAGCACAGCCCTCTAACAAGTTGGGCCGACCCGGACAAGCGCTAAAACCAAAATCTGAATAATGGGCTATGAAGGGGGCATTCTCCCAGTTCACTTTTCCGGCCCAATCTGCATTCCATATGCTTCCTTCAATGTGCATGGGCTTATCTGGATAAGCCACCCCGCGGCCCATGTTGTTCTTGAACTCTCTTATTGGAATGCCATCCACTATGAACCTACATTTACAGTACATACATACATAAAAAGAGAAATGCCCTTTTCTTTATTATTTTATTTTATATAATAAAAGATATTTTTACCCATTTAATATTTTGTGTCATTTTTAGTATTTATTAATTAATAGGATAGCTGCTTAGTCTTTACTGATCCTTAAGTTCACAAAAATTGAATTATAAGATCGATAATACTATTCATTTTGAGTCTATAAACAAGCCATTGAACCCTGTGGGATTATTATGTGTAAATGAGTTCTTTCACTGCCTAATAAATAGTAAAATGACAAACAAGATTGAATTTGAAATGTTAGGCAAAAAAACATTAAACCCATAAAGATCGGAAAAAAAATTGGTACCCTTAATCAGGTGCGACCCTGAGATGCACGATTATACTATATAATTTAGCAACTCAAGACGCATATCTGATCAAATATCTGGAAAAAAATAGAACATAAAGGATGAAATACTCACACTATATGGTGGGAGTTCCAAAGAAATTCGTAGGTATGGAAAGCCTTGGATGGATCGAACCAAAGGTTGAAACTTTGTTCTCTGTGGCCTGTATCTGCATCGTAAACATTGGTTTGTACTGTTCCATTGGTTCCCAGGAACTCATAATCAATCTCGAAATGATTTCCAGGGTCTTTGTTATTATCTGGGGCTGAAGTTAACTGTAATTGTTACACATATAAATAAAAATGAACATCAATTCTAGATAATAACTATCACAATTAAATATTTAAAAAAAAAAAAAAAGACATTTTTACGTAGAAGCTTGTAACAATTCCTCCTGTTTTCGTCTCCGGTATCTTCATGCTTATGCTGAACAACCCGGACCCGTAATCAAGTTTTGACCTAAATCCTGCGCCTACATATTCAAATATTCATAATTAAACTGTACATTTAAATGATAATATTCACGACACATGTGCCCGAATAAAAAAATAAAAAAAATTGTATATATAATAATACCATAGGACCTATCCATTTTAAGTTGGAGTTCAGTTTGTTGAGGATTGAGAGAAAAGTGATCAGATCCCCACAGATAGGAATAATATGCAGAAAACCTGTTGTCTACTCCTTTTGCTTGTATACAAGATGCACCCAGAAGAAGGGTTAAAATGGTTAGGAAACCCATTATGAAATAAGTTACTTTGAGTTAGATCAAGACTTTATGCTGTTATATATTGTTTCTATACACACACACAAACACACACTACGCCAATCCATACACTGATCTTACATACATTTATATATATGTAATTGATATATAGACTTAATTATTTTTATCCAAGAGTATGGGATGTTTCCATTGAAAATTATGACTAGTTTAAGGTATGAGATTAGATGAAAAGTTTCGATATCACAAACCTTAATTCTATATTACATACGAATATTTTCTGGATATAGACAATAATTTCATAATAAAGATTTAAGTATAATTCATAACAGAGAAGTAGTTTTGTGGGCTTTTTAATTTATAGATTTGGTTCATAATACTTTAGTTTACAGAATATTTATTGTTTTTAGATTGATTTATGCAATAAGTGTTGTAGGATATTTATTTATTATTATTATTTGAACATATTTACTGTCCATAATGAAGTGTATTTTGTGTTTCCTTTTTGGCTTCATTGGAGATACAGTCACGATTTTTGCCATAAATTCATTTCAATTTAAACGTGACTTTTATCAGTTTAGCCAAAAAAAAAATGTAATTTGCAAATCAATTTTTTTTTTAATTTTTTTTTTTTAGAAGTAAAGGTTTGAATGGCAATTTCTGGAAAGGTTGTGAATTTTATTTTATTTCTTTTGGCAAATTTAAAAGATTTAATTTAAATTACAATTTTTGAAAAGATTATTTATTTTCTTTGAGACTGTAGAATTTCTTCCCTCTTTTTGTTAAATTAATTTTGAACTTAAATTTGAAAATTTCAAGTTTAAATGGCAACTTGTGGAAAGGCTGCGATGTGTTATTTTTTTTTTCTTTTAATTTTTTTGGCTAATTTAAGAAAATTCAGTTTAAATTATGATTTTCGAAAAGGTTGCTATTTTCTTTGCCGACCATGAAATTTCCCCCCACTATTTGCTTAATCATGTGGCGTATGATACATGAACTCCGGTCACCAAAAAATGTGTGGATGATTCGAACTAAAATTGTAATTGAAATCGATAAATTTTTGTTAAATCTAAAATTTGGAGCTTAAGTTTTATGGGTTTTTTTTTTTTAAATAAAATAATAAAGTAGTAATTATTCTGCATTAGGCCTTCTTTATATTGGTTTTCTTTTTCTTAATGCAATGATAATTATGGTTGAAAATGAAGTAAGTTTTGTAGGATTTTCTTCTGTATATCTTTTGCCACCTCAAATTAATCAAAGTTTCTAAATCCAAAACCTTAATTTTTTCTTAATTTGGTGTACACCTTATAATCAATTAACCCCCTTATCCATCATAAACAAAGTTATATAAGAAATAGAACACTAATTATTTACGTGCAAAGGTTAAACATTTTCAGTCAATTCGCACATCATTCGACTCTTCTTTAGATTTATTTTCTTCTTTCTTGATGGGACATTGATATTTGATTGAAAAAAACTACTTTTATTAGTAGATTTCTTGACCCATTTTTGTATATCTCAATTTCTAATTGGGTAGTACGTAATTCTTGTTTTACATTCGTTCTTTAACTTTTTTTTTTTTTTTTTTTTTAGTTTTTCAATTCGTTCTTTTTGTTTAGAATTTTTTTTTTCTCCATCTAACTCTTTTTATTGGTTCTTGATGACATAATTATCAACATGAATTTTTTTACTGTATTATTGAAATGTTATAACCTTCAACACCCCTTATTCGTCCAAAATGTTCTTTCGACTTAAATTTCTTTGGAAGGATACCATAAAGTCGGTTCTTCCATAATAATTTTGCCCTATTTTTTACGTTCTATAAAATAATATTTTACAAACACAAATCCAATGCTATATAATTATTGATGTCATATTTTTTAAAAGACAAAACATTTAAAATAAATTATGATATTTCTTACACCCTCTTTCACTATTTTGGTTAAATCGTTGTTTTTCATATTCACGCAAACATACTTCCAAAGAATAACTCTAATCACTATTTTATCTTCGATGAATAGATATTTCTATAAGAAATAACACAATAAGAAGCATATTATTAATTACATAATTTGTTCCGACAAATCTTATAGTTTTTATGAGCAAGTAGTGATTCTATATATATATATATATATATATTATCTTTCTTTCCTTATATTCAAATTACATTTATAGTATGTAGGAAGCAATAGAATCAATAGTCAACATTGAAATTTAGAGTGAGAACTGAAATGATGTCCAAAATTTAGGCAAATAAGAAATTAAGTCGAATATTAAATTTGATAGGCGAAGCAGCCACCCCACCCCATCCGCCTCCGATGTTGGCCCCGCTAGAGTTGTCGCTTCTGTGGCTGATAACTCTATATAATAGAGTTATTTTTATACCCTTTAATTTGAAATCATGTAGGAAATAGTGATACATTTGGTGAATTTTAGTATAATGTGACATAATTAAATCTTTATTTAATTAGACGAAAAGAAGGAGGAAATGAGCTCGAAAATCAGCCATCCCAACAGCTTATCCCTCCTCTCTTTAACTCCCTTTATTTCCTTGTTTCTCTTGAAATTATATTTCGGATTTTGTATGGATGATATGTTAGCTTTGTGGACTGTATTTTCAGAATTAAGCATGAACTAAACATCAAGTAGACTTGAATTGCTAATGGATTTTGAATCGTTTTATTGAGACTTTATTGTATTGTTGGGTGATTTGTGCTATTGTTCATTCAAGTAGGAATATGGTTAATGTTTGTTGTTGTTTGGCCAGCAATAATGAATTTACAAGCTAGATTTAATACCGGAAGGGTTAGGTCTAGTGGAAATTGCTTGAATGATGCAAGAGGGTGACCGATTATAGGTTATTGTTGTGAATGGTATAGGGATATATTGTTTGCCTTGCATAACTATATGAATTGATTTTTGCATCGATGTTCCAATTTCAATTAGGCATCGGAATATGTTTAACTAGAAAGAAAAATGTAAGACATAGTATTTGGAAAAATCCTATGTATCGAAAGAGAATTCATGCTAACTTTAGCACGTTTCACTTAAAAACAATGTCGTTTAACATTGATCAATAAACTCGATTCAAATGAATATTAGTAGTTCAAGTCTATAACATCCATCTTGTGAAATTCCTTGCTGCCATTGATTGTGAAGTGAACATCAAATTGTTGAAAATATTTTCTTTAATTCTTGTTTAATTTGTAGAAGTAGGACCAAACTATCCACTCCACTTATTATTCATTTTCTTTTATTACAAATTGTGAGTAATTGGTAGTTGCAAATTATTTTAATTTCAATTCCTGAGGAGACGATCTACTTATCATTGTACTACTTGTTGACTACGTATACTTGCGCATTTAATACCAACAGTGGGCCTTCCCTGCATGGCTGCACCTACGCAAAAAGCATCTTTTTCTTATATTTCTGTGAGAAATCACAAACTATTAGAAGTTTACAAAAGTAAAAATGACAGTGAAATGGAATCAGAATAGTGTTTGTTATATCAGTGGTGCTGCCTGTGATAAATCACTAATTAGAAGACAAAAACAACGAGAACAAATATGAATTTATAGAATAGGGCTAATAAAAGGAATTTCTCCTTTATTATTCTGGCATACACATAAAATCTTGAATTTATCCTTCTATTTAGTATTGCTGCACAACATTATGAAATGCATTTATATATGAATGTGCACAAAGCTGATATATTTCATTTGTTAGATTATGTGATACGGGAATTAACCTTAATATTGTCTTAATGAGTGTTATATTATGATCACTTGTCTACTGCACAAAGCTTGAATCCTTGCACCTCAATGAACAATAGACCCATAAGAGATCTCCATATCAGCTAATGACAGGAAAAGAAAACTTTTACACATAATTTTTGGTTTAACTAAGCAGTGGCAGTTTCTGCTACCTCTTTTTTCTCCTCCTTGGCCACTTCTACAGCCTCAGCTTTAGCTTCCGTTGGCTCGACCTTGGACGGAACAGCTTCTTCTGTGGCTGGTTTTTCTTCGGCTTTCGCTTCTTCCTCAGTCTTTGGAGTTGCTTCACATTCTTCTACCAAAGCTTCTTCCTTTTTCTCATCTCCATCTTTCACCTCCTAATATCAGATTAACGTATGTCAATGAGTGACATAACATATTATAAAGAAATACTCCCTTCGTTTCATAAAAAAAAGTCCTATTTCGAAAGAGTATAACTCTTTTTGTTTAGTAAATTTGATGAAACTATGAACTCAAACTAGTACGACTTCTTTTATTTATTTATTTAACTCCCTGAATCATATATTACTTGTTTGCAAAATGAAAGAAATTCAATGTTTTACTTTAACTAATAAACAAGATCTTAATATTTAAAATATAACTCTTTGGACACAAATATTTTTCTAATAAAAGTCTTTTTCTGGACAGAAGGAGTATAATTATGATTAGTAATTGGAATGCTCACCTGTTCTATTGTCTCTGCCTCAGCCTTTGCCTTTTCAGCAGCAACAGGGGCTTCAACGGGGGCAGACACACGCTCGGTGTCCAAATCCTTGGGTTTGCTCGCACGGGCTCCCATTATTCTTCTCGGAGATTCTTGGGATGATCGAGCTAGGCGAGCAAAAAGACCGAACAGTGGAGGATGAGAAACTTTAGCAGAAAGGTTTCGTTCACAATAAAAAAAAAAACACTCTTTTTGGTTTTTCTTATTTTCTCCGATATGAGAAAGGGGTATTAGATGGGCTATATAGAGGGTGCTTATCGAAGGGTAGTGTTGAGACATGCATACCTATTCGAGGACAGTTTGTTTGTGTTGACCTTTTTTGTTGTTGGCACAGCTTAAATCTAGTTTGCATATTCTTTTTTTGGAAAGTGGGAGACCTTGTTTAGAAGTTAGTTATGACCGTTAATAGATTTGGATTTGACCGTTAGTAACTGTCCTAACCTGATATGTTTTTCCCTTAATATCAAGGGTAACAAAGGAGATCGTCTTGTGATCTTATTACATGACATTTGATTAGTGTTTTTTACTTTCTTTCTTGTGACCAATGCTAACTTATGTGTTTTTTTTTCTTAAATGAAATTATAGTTTATGTAAAAATTAATAAATGATAATTATATCAGTATTCTGTTATTTGTTAGGGCCTATCAATTGATAATTAAATTATGCATTTGATTATTTTTTAGGACCTATCAAATAATAATTATATCGCGCATTCGATTTTTTTTAGTGTCATCCCCAAGGCAAATTACCTTCTAGTAATATGACAGAATAGATACTTAGTTTTATTTTTTATTTAAGTAATTATGAAAAAGAATTATTCAAACTATGTATTATCAATCATGTTATTTTATAAGATATATTATATACTTTAAAAATTTTATTATCTTATCAATATTTACTTTGAAATTTGAAAATGAAACTATTCTTTTCAATTTAGATACATAGGTGTCTTAAATCTAAAAACAAGAATTTATTATGTGAAACAGAATTTAACTTATTTTCCTTAAATTTTATATATAGATGAACTTGGCACCCTTAAATTTCAATAATTTTTAAAATTAGAAAATAAAAATAAAATTGCCCCTCTATTCAAAAATTATGTCTTAACTCCCGATTAGACATTCGACCTCAATATACCACCTGATTTGCATCTAAAGATTTTTATAATATTGCATGAAACTTATGTCTTAACCAAATCCCACAAATAGAAAAATAGCATCATCTCATACACCAAAAGTTAAAACGAAAAAACTAAAATAGTTTAATCTACAGTAGTTAAAACCAAATTCAAATTAATATCACAATACGTCCAAATAAATATTAAAGCAACTAAAAACTATAATCCATCCAAAATATTAAGATTAAAAAAAAACTAAATAATCATATTATGTATATATATATATATATATAAACTGAATTTAATTTACGGGCATATGATTGATAATTATTAAGAGGTTTATTAGTTTAATCCAGGCTAGCAGGTTGGAAGCCAGCAAAAACCACCAAGTCAACCTGGGAAAATATGGTAGATCACCTAACTTTTTCAATATATATATATATATATATATAATGTCAAAAATAAATATCCAACCAGAATATATATCAAAACTTATAAAACCAAATAAGCTGATTTGGTCTTAGATTCTTGATTAAACAATAAAATTATAATAATTACTACCATTTTCTTTTTATTTTGTTTCATATAAATATATAAATATATATATATATATATAATTATGATATGAAATATGAAGAAGAAAGGAGTAAATCCAAAAGGGACCAAGAATGCGTTGTACGTCAATTTCTAAAGCAAGAAGTTCCCTTTTCATTTTCTTAGAAATCCCTAATTCAAATTCGACAAAGCAAAAAAAAGCCCTAGAAATAGAAATCTCCAGCACATTCCATCCAATTCCACAGGCTTGATAAAAATATTAATCTATAACGGTTATCTCGCAAGGGCGATCTTCACTTCGTCAATTTGAAGATCGCCGGAATGCATTTGTTTTCCAGCAAACTATCCTTGGTTTTCATCCTCGCCGTTCTTTTTACCTGCCTTCTTCCCTCCGCCGTCCGATCCGACCCTAATTTCCTAAAACTGCCCTCCGATCAGCAAGAACATGCCCTCTGCCCGTTGAATTCCAAGCCGGACACATGTCCGGTGAAATGCTTTCGACCTGATCCGGTTTGCGGGGTCGATGGCGTCACGTACTGGTGCGGCTGCGGCGAGGCCTACTGTGCAGGAGCGCGCGTCAAGAAATTCGGGTACTGTGAAGTGGGAAACGGCGAGTCGGGCCCTGCGGGGCAGGCCCTTTTGTTGGTTCACATTATTTGGCTAATCTTGTTAGGGGTATTCGTATTGTTTGGGCTTCTTTGATTGGAGGTCATACTCTTGTATTTTTTAACACTCGCGGCATTTTGCTTATTTGGGGTTCATATATTCGAGGTTAGAATTTGATTCTGATTTTTTGGTTACCTCTTTATGTTCTCTCTCTTTGCGGGTTGTGCTGTATGTACTTATGAGGGATAGTTTGTTTTAATTCTTATTGTATTGTTATAGTTAAGAGTAATTCAGATTCTTTTCTGTACAATTCACTTTGTTAATAGATTGTCGTTTCTGGATGCTAGTTTTCATATCTCGAAGTTGTTTAATAAGTTCTAATTTCTCAACTTCATGATGTATTTACTGTGGAATTTCGAAGAATTATTCAACAGAAAGAAAAAGTGTAAATGGCTATTTCTGTGTTAATAGATTATTGGGCATATTATGTTGATCTTTGAAAGAAGTGTTGTCTATGTTTAGCGAACTTCTTTGCTGGTGTCGATTAGGTTTATTATGTATATATCTGAAATATCTTTCTGGGGTTTCAATTCATTTGGGTAGTAGCTGTGCTTGAATTTGCTCTATAGTTTTCTCGAGTCAGAGGACATGTTGCTCAATTCTCCCTCATTAATTAGTTAGAGCTCATTTCACCTCTACCCTGCAAAGCCTTTCTTCCATTCTCCCAATGATTAGACGAGTCTAGGAGATGAAAGGGATTCATGTGGAAGTTCTTACTGTGCTGTGTTTCTGCAACCTCCTTACCACTAATTGTCTGTTTCCTTTGTATGCATCTTGTTTTTGTGGCGATGCCCAGGTTGTCTTGCTCGTCTAGATTATGTTTCGTGGTGGATTTAGGATGAGGCTAAAACTGTGATATAGGAACTCCATGTATTAATTGTCTGTTTCCTTTTATAGTATGCATCTTGTTTTAGTGGTGATGCCCAGGTTGTCTTGCTCGGTCTCGATCATGTTTCATGGTGGATTTAGGATGAGCCTAAAACTGTGATATAAGAACTCCATGTATTAATTCTCTTGATCACTGTTTTTGGCTTTCAACACGATACCTTTACTTGCCAATGGTAATTTGGTCCGGCCTGATGGATCAATGGTTCGACAAACCGGCAGGCCATGTGTCAGCCCCAATAATTTTAGCAGTGGGCTACTCTCAATATTTAGTGCTTTGATGGGACTTCGGACCAGTTTGATCTGGGTCATTGGCCTGTTGGGCTTGGTCCCGACGGGGCGGACAGCTCAACTGATAGCAGGGAATTGGATTAAGCCAATGGCATCTAAAACTTTAGCAGGGAATAAAGGAAATGGGCCACTGAGTTTTGATTATTAAAGAATGGAGTTAGCTGTTTTAAGAATTGAAGGTATGTTGCAAGAAAATCAAGTTATTGTTTTGTCACATTATAAGGCTGCTAAAATGCACCAAGTTGGCATTATTGGTGGGGGTTGGTAAAAGGAGAAGGTCAACCTAGCATATATAAGGTGACATGAAGTTCTTCGAACCTCTTTGGTTTTACCTTGATATGGCTTTCTCCAGCAAATGATAATAGAGGATAAATGCAGCTAGTATCTAGTAAAGTAAGGCGCCGTTTGTTTGTCTTTCTTTTTCTTATTATTGGTTTTTATTTATTTAAACCGAAATAGGCATTTGAGCTGAGTCATGTTTTGGATTTTTCATAGAACAGGAACTGTTATTTCTCCCCATCGAGCATGCCTCTATTGTTTCTTTAGTATTTGTAAATTGCTGGAAGCTTGCGATTCTTGGAGCTGCTTTTGGCCTATGGTCGTGATTCATGCCTTTCAGGCACCGATTTTTACAGTGTCTTCAATTGGTTTACTTTGTTTCCTGTATTTCTGTGTAGGCCTATGTTCAACAGCTAGAAAGCAGCAGAATGAAATTGACACAGCTTGAGCAAGAGCTCCAAAGAGCAAGGCAGCTGGTCCTATTCTATGTTCTTATGCTTCATTTTTTCTCACAATGCAATTCCTTATTCTAATCAATTTAGTGAATCTGGTTTTCTTTACTGAAGGGTGTGTTTATCTCAAGTTCTGGAGATCAATCACAAGCCATTGGTGGAAATGATATATGATTATCTCGACACTCTGATTCTGATTTTTCATATACGAGCATTTTCTGAGAAGTGCTTTTAGTATACTGTTAGTATTTTGCTGATGGATACAAATGAGAAGTCTTTAGAGCCTAAGATGGTTTATAGCGGTCTACCTTCAGGTTCAATTATTGAATGTGGAAATTTAGGTCTGTGGTTTGAGTGCTAGAAAATGACAAAAAGGGTTAGTCAAAGCAACCTAGATCTTGCAAAAAGTGAGGAATGGGTTCCAAAAAAAAAAAAGGAGGGAGAGAGGGAGAAATCTAAAAGTCAGGAGCGAGTGAAAAACAAGTCCACAGAAGCTGAAGTAAATGCAAATGCCAGAAGATAAGAAAAGTGGCACTGGCAGCAATGCAAGTTTCTCATCCCGATCTTTAAGCTTAGCATTATGGACTTAGAGACTTTAGTTGGTGTATTGATGAACTTCCCAACCTTGCTCTCCTTGGTAATCATGACCTACATTAGAAAGAAACATAGAAAACTGAAGCATGAATCAGAAAATACAAAACCACCACATAGATTAAAAAAATAGTGAATGGGTGAAGTGCTTAGGACCTAGGCCCCACTTGATTATAGCAGTTTCCAGTCTTAAGAAAAATACAGTAAGCTAGTGAGGTGGATATGTTATTTCATTGTTTGAAAGAAGTCATGATTATGAAAAATTTCATGGAGTAAGAAGTGAGATTAATTATAGACATCTAACCAAGCTCCCTCACACATCAGGCCATGACTGCTATATTGATTTCTTCTTGGTGGGACTATGTCATTGGTGTTGGCAGTGCAGGTGGTCATACCTGACCCTTCTCTGTCTATTTCTACCGATAATTACTTACCAGGAAAATTGTTTGTGGAATATACCTGCATGAGCAATTTCTTTTACGTTTAATTAATGTGTCTTCAATTGTTGGGATTTCTGATTCTGAGATCAGTTTCATTGCCCCACCGCAATCTAAGATAGGTGAAGACATAAAAATATTCTTTTTTTGAATTATGCAGTCACACACTATTATAGGATACTTTAACCTCTTTGAAAGAATGAGAATGAACTGACTGGGGTTATGAGACAACTCAAGTTAAAATTGTCTTGACGAGCCCCCATTTCCCTCTCTTAAATGTTCAAAACTGTATTCTTGGTTTCTTGACATGTGGCTTCCCCATGAGGAGCTGTTATGTTACATGTCAGCACTGGCACTTTCATAAATTCGAGCTTTTTAGATTACTTGAAACTTACTTTTTACTGTGACTTTTAGTTTCATGATAATTCAAATTTGGACTTTAAATTGGTAGAAATGATTAAGAATTACTCACTGCAATTAGTTCCATAGTAAGAGCATGGTCCTATCCACCAATTAAGTTAAAAAACTATCAAGAGCGAAGAAATCTCTTGCTTTGGATTTTTCTGAGAATGGAGAATAGGAATGTATTAAAATCGAAAGGCTGGAATTGCTTAGGATAATTTATTTATTTTATTCATAACTTTCCCATATCTCTAGGTGCCTTGGCCTTTGATGTTGAATATGCTCGGTGGCTGGAGGAGCACAACCGGCGAGTTAATGAGCTCAGAGGTGCCGTCAATTCACATGCCGGCGATGTGATCTTCGCATAATAGTTGATGGGGTTGTGGCACACCACGATGAAATTTTTAGGATAAAAGAGGATGCTGCAAAGGCTGATGTCTTTCGCATTTTGTCGGGCATGTGGAAAACACCCGCTGAAAGGTGCTTCCTCTGGCTTGGTGGATTTTGTTCATCTGAGATTCTTAAGGTAAGTATACTGGAATTAAGTTAGATTCCTGCCTTGTAATGCCTGAATGCATTAATTTGTTTTTGTATCGATCTGCCAAATTCTTTCTTTTCACTCACCATTTTATCTATGGCATTTTATCTCATACTTCTGAAAGCAAAATAAAGAAATACACATATTACTCCTATACTGCGTGATAAGTTGAAAAGATAGTAACGGAAACTACTTGATAATAAAATGTGATACACCTTATCTAGTTGGATAGAAAATTCTGATAGCCTGTTAATTATCTTTTCTCATTGGTGTACTAAATTTTTCTATATTGAGGTAAGAGAACAAATAAGAAGTCCCAACCTGCTTCATCTACTTAAAATAGCCTTTGTGTCAAAATTCTACTCTTTTCTATTCTATCATTTGTGTGTACTTCCACTTAGATCAAGTGGAAGTGAGCTTCCTTATGTATTTAACCAAAGAAGATTATTTTATGTTTTGTAAGTCCAATGGGAGTGATCCATGCCACTAATATTTAGTTCGTGGCCTTTGAGTTCATCATGAAACCCTGAACACCCACTCTATGTTATCATCCTAGATACTGGATTGATGTAATAGATTTCACCTAAGAGTTTGAAAATTTACTATGCCCCCCTTAAAGTAACTAATAAGCTTCGTGGGAAAAAAATAAAGAATTTGCATCTATTTTCATTATCTGCTCATTAATTTCTGGAGTTTGCTAAAATTAATGCTGTTTAAGCTCCAGTTTTTATCGGGTTGAAGCAATTAGATAGAAGTTGGTGACTGTAATGATGTGTTTACAAGGTTTTTTGTTTATTTATTCATATTTTGGTCTTTCTATAGTACTACCACCTTTTATGTGGCTTTTTTTTTTTTTTTTTTTTTATATGGCTCTAATAATTCCATCAAGATAGATATTAACGTTTTGGCATTCTTTTTTCCAGCTTCTCTCAGCTCAGTTGGAGCCATTGACCGAACAGCATTCGTTGGCCATCAACAACTTGCAACAGTCATCTCAACAGGCTGAAGACGCCCTGTCTCAGGGAATGGAAGCATTACAGCAATCCTTGGCTGAGACTTTAGCTGGTTCTCTTGCCCCATCAGGTTCTTCTGGAAACGTCGCCAACAACATGGGTCATATGGCAATGGCCATGGGAAAGTTGGGAACTCTTGAAGGCTTCATCCGTCAGGTTATCTCTGCTCACTTCAATATATATGTACTTGTGTGCGTGTGTGTGTGCGCGTGTGTGTGTGTGTGTTCCGGTGGGGGGACAACTTAATCTTGCGACCCACTAATGCATGACAGTGTTACTTGCTTGGTGGTTTATTTGAGGTTTTATCGATGCTTTACTTACAATGTAGCATCTATATTCGTCACGCCTATTGCTCCTCATAAGAAAAGATGTAGGGAAAGTATGATGCGTCATAGAATTCAGTGTTTACATTTTAATCGATTTACATATCCTTAACTAAAGTCATGCTTCTTTTTTTGTTTTTTAGATGTTGAGAAATAGAGCATTGTTGACTCTGAGAATTCTGATTATTGCTTGTTATAATACTCCATATTACTTAAGTTCATGTATCCATTTGCTTTGTTTGAATCTTACGAGTGTTACGCATCTGAATTGATAGTGTCAACAATATAACACAAGGGATACCGTTGGTTGCAGGCTGATAATCTACGCCAGCAGACTCTCCAACAAATGCACCGTATATTAACAACAAGGCAATCAGCTCGGGCCCTACTTGCTATAAGTGACTACTTCTCTCGTCTCCGGGCCCTTAGCTAACTCCATTCTCTAATAATAAAAAATCAGTGGTCCATTTTCCCTGCTAAAGTTTTAGATGCCATTGGCTTAATCTAATTCACTGCTATCAGTTGAGCTGTCAGCCCCGTCGGGACCAAGCCCAACATGCCAATGACCAAGATAAAATTGGTCCGAAGTCCCATCAAAGCACTAAATATTAAGAGTAGCCCACTGCTAAAATGATTGGGGCTGACACATGGCCTGCCAGTTTGTCGAACCATTGATCCATCAGGCCGGACCAAATTACCATTGGCAAGTAAATGTATCGTGTTGAAAGCCCAAAATAGGGATCAAGAGAATTAATACATTGAGTTCCTATATCACAGTTTTAGGCTCATCTTAAATCCACCATGAAACATGATCGAGACCTAGCAAGACAACCTTGGCATCACCACTAAAACAAGATGCATACTGTAAAAGAAAACAGACAATTAATACATGGAGTTCCTATATCACAGTTTTAGGGTAATCCTAAATCTACCGTGAAACATGATCTAGACCGAGCAGACAACCTGGGCATCGCCACAAAAACAAGATGCATACTACAGAAAGGAAACACTGCACTGTAAGAACTTCCACATGAATCCCTTTCATCTCCTAGACTCGTCTAATCATTGGGAGAATGGAAGAAAGGCTTTGTAGGGTAGAGGTGAAATGAGCTCTAACTAATTAATGAGGCAGAATTGAGAAACATGTCCTCTGACTAGTGTTCTAGTTTTTGACTTTTTTAAACATATGGTCCGTGCCTCCAATGCCCGAATCACTGTTTTCCCTTCTTTAACGTAGTTGTGGTGCAGTCTATGCGACTTTAAACAGTGATTTTTCAGTTAAAATGTTAACAAATTCATAGCGCAACAAAATTTAAAATTTAAAATCAAGTTATAATTTTTTTAGAATTTTATAATAATTATAATTAAATTCTACTTTTCTATTGAAAAACAACTATTTTATCCAAAAAATAATTTAAAATAATGTATATATTGTACTGATATAAAAAAAAAATATATATATATATATATTATACAGACTACTAATAAATCATACCCCGAAGAAGGCTAGTTCTTCATACCCCAAGAAGGCTAGTTCTATAAGATTGCAAGCTAAATGAATAATTTTAAATAAAATAATAAAACTAAATTATAATCCCAAAATATTTCAGGCCCGTGATCTTTACTATCCCATTATTGGTGTACGAATGGAAAACTAGACAAATCAACCAAAGTTGTACTATACAGACTTGTAAAATTGTTGCAAAGGTTTATCCTCAGAAGATTTCACTTCACTTGAATGGATCGTGTTGATGCCCAATCAACAATAATTTCCCTTCTGATTAGGTAATATTATTGACCACTCAAATCTATGGTAGTAAGTCGCACGTTGCTGAAAGGTTAGAGCATAGCCAATTTGACCGACAATTATTTTTTCTTCCGTGCATTGTATGATTTATAATATAAGAATATAATATATTATTATAAATAATATATATTTTTTAATTTTTTAAAATAAAATATACCACGATACAAAAATATATTAAATATTAAAATATACTATAATTAAAGTAAGTGATATACTATTATTAAATACAAGTCACATGTATAAATGATGTTATTATTAAATATGTCACATATATTAATGAAATTAAAGTAAGTGATATACTATTTTAAAATAAAAGAACCCAATCGATATCTTTATACTTTGGTTTTTCGTTCAAATTTTACTTATAATTTTAGGTAAAAATATATTTATGATTGACAAAAAAATTGTAAATCAAAAGGAATCCCTATTAATTAGGAAAGAAAAACGTTTTAGATATGAAAACTTAGAAGCCGTATACATAAAAATAATAATTTTATTAAATTCAAAAAAATTAAATATTTTTTTACTGATTAAATTATTTATTTTTGTGATTAATTTTAATATTGTAATTATAATTTATTCTCTTATATTTAACAGGTAAAATCAAGTCAATAATTAATATCATTGATTTGATTAATGTTTCATATAATATCAAAAATAAAAAATTCCCTTCGTTATTTTATACGTGAAAATTATCATTAAGTGATTAATTAAGTTTTCGAAGAAAAAAATTGATTTTATGTGATATATTAGGTATAATTATTATTTTTAATAATATTTTTTTGTGTTAAATAATATATATTTTTAATAATAAAAATATACAAAAATAATGTAGTAAAATAATAAAATTAAATATAAAACCTCAAATAAAACGAAGGAGGAAGTCTTGAATACACATTTGGGTGCGGCTATTCATACGTCCAAAACCTCAAAATATACCCCATAATGATTATGACAAAGTTCGATATTAATAAATTGACTAACATACCCTTATATATTTATATATTTTTTATTTTATTTTTATTCTCAACTGCAGAAATTCCGTCATATCTTTTTCTCAATGTTTCTTGAATACAGAGAAGTTGGAATTGCAGATTTATGACTTTCTTGTCATTGGGCTCCTAATCTGAAAACTTTTCTTCTTCATGTTTCTTTATTACAGAAAAGTTGAAATTAGAGATTTATGGCTTTATTGAGATTCGGCTCCAAATCTGAAACCTTTCACCGCCAAGGCTAAACTTGATAAGGAACATACATTTAACACTATTGTTTAAATGATTTTTTCCCCATCTTTAAATGGTTTTTCCTCTAAACTTGATTTTGTTAAGAACTTTGTGTACAAGAGTTTCTATATATATATATATATATATATATATATATATATATATATGGGCAAACCTGATGGTCTTAATCAGCAACTCAATGAAGTCCGTTACATTGAAATTTAAGTCACCCACATACAGCTAAGTTGTCTGTGATTGGACTATCGTTGCTCCACATCCCGCCATATTTTGGTGTTGAACCTAAATTTGTTATTGATTTGAGAAACAAAGAGGATTTTTTTCTTTAATTTGGATTTCTGGATAGAGAAGAAACGATGTACAGAAATTTATGGTAGATAGAGCAATTGCAGAGGAGAAAAGCAGAGAGGTTTTTGTCAATTTGTATTGGGAATTAAGGAGGGTTGGGCAGTTCGGTTGAGATGCTAATTTATTTTTTATTTTTTTATTTTTAGTGAAAAGGATATTAGAGATAAAAATGAGATATATTTAACAAAAAAAAAACAGAAGAATTTTTAATTTTTAATAAAGTATATTTACTGGGAATATCCTTCAATAAAATATAGTTGCCTTCCCAAATAATGCATACAGCAGCACCATCCTGTTGTTTCTCCAGACAAAAAAATGGTTGCATTCCAAGAAGTGATAGTTCCTATTGTTTCTTTCATTTTGGTCATTGTCTTCCTCGGGAGAGGGAGCTCTTCCACTCCCCGGAAAAAGCTGCCACCATCTCCGACAAAGCTTCCGATAATCGGAAACCTTCACCAGCTCGGCACACATCCTCACCGTTCGCTCCAGTCTTTATCCAAGCGCTATGGGCAGCTCATGTTGCTCCGTTTTGGCAGCGTGCCGGTGGTTGTTGCCTCTTCGGCTGACATGGCGCGGGAGATAATGAAAAACCAGGATCTGATTTTCTCGAACAGGCCGAAACTAAGCATCCCCGAAAGGCTTTTGTACAACTCAAAAGACGTAGCGTTTGCTCCCTATGGAGAGTACTGGAGGCAGGTTAGAAGCATATCTGTTCTCCATCTGTTGAGTAACAAGAGAGTTCAATCTTTTCGTCACGTAAGAGAAGAAGAGACGTCGCTTATGGTCGAGAAGATCAGGCGATTGGGATCTTCGTCGTCGGTTGTGAACTTGAACGAAGTGTTAGTGTCGCTGACAAACAATGTCGTGTGCAGGGTGGCATTGGGGAGGAAGTACGACAGTGGTGGAGAAGGGAGAAGGTTCATGAAGCTTCTAGATGAGATTTTGGAATTGATTGGTACTGTGAGTGTGGCGGATTACGTTCCATGGTTAGCTTGGGTCAGTAGGATAAATGGTTTGGATGCCAGAGTGGAGAAAACGGCTAAACTGTTTGATGAATTTCTTGAGAGTGTGCTTGTAGAACATAGGGTTGAGAAGGAGGTTCGTGATGATGCAGGCTCGGATTTTGTTGACATATTGCTTGAATTCTAGAGAGAGAATAAAAACAGCTCCCCAGTTGAAGATGATGCAATCAAAGCTTTCATATTGGTAAACTGTCCTTCCATCTCTTTCTGACTTTTTTCAAAAGTTTTCATGTTTGTGATTATAAATTTTGATTTAGATAAACGAATCTTGATGAAAGGATACACACACCATTCTCATAATCAATTCAAACTTTCCAATTTTCTTAAAATTATCTTTCCAGGATATCTTCGCGGCCGGAACCGATACCACAGTTACCGTTCTAACCTGGACAATGACAGAGCTTATAAGAAATCCAAGAACCATGAAAGCACTGCAGAATGAAGTGAGAGAAGCAGCCGGGAGCAAGGAAGAGGTGGACGAGGAAGACATAGAGAAAATGCCGTATCTGAAAGCAGTGATCAAGGAGAGTCTAAGACTGCACTCACCAATCCCACTACTGGTCGCTCGAGAATCAACTCAAGACACCAAAATACTTGACTATGACATCGCATCTAACACACGCATAATGATCAATGCTTGGGCGATTGCTAGGGACCCATCGCTGTGGGAAAATCCCGAAGAATTTCGTCCGGAGAGGTTCTTGGACTCGAGCATAGACTTCAGAGGACTTCATTTTGAGTTGATTCCATTCGGAGCTGGGCGGAGGGGCTGCCCCGGGATTGCGTTTGCAATCTCCGTTGACGAGCTCGCAGTGGCCAAGTTGGTGCATAACTTCAACTTCGCAATGCCTGATGGGGGAAGATCGGAGGATTTGGATATAAGTGAATCCATTGGAATTACAGCGCATAAAAAGCTTCCTCTGCTTGTAGTTCCCACTCCATGTAACTGTTAGGTATTTTCTGTTTAAGAGTAATACATTTATGTAGGAGCGGAAGCAATTGATTTCCATCTTAAGGATGCACACACACATATGTATGGTGTGTGTATTGATATGTTTATAATATTTTATATTTTATATTCATATCCTTCTTAATTTTGTTTTTAAAATGTAATTAATTGATCTAATTAATTATTTTTTATTTGAGAAAAATAATTAATTGTAATTAGAGAAAAATAAAAAAAATGGACAATTAACATAAAAAAAGAGTTGATGTAAAAGCAACCGAAAACCAAGAGCTAAGCTCATATTTTTCTTGTGGACTTATTGATTGTTGTTATTGGGCTTTTGTTATTAATTTCAAATTAATTACTAAAAGCCCAAAAGCCCATTTTTGGACCCAAGAAGTCTTAAGAGTAGGAAATAAAAATTTATCCCCCACTTCTTGGAGATCAGCCGAAAATCAAAGAGAGAGGAGAGAGAATTCCAAGTTTTTTTCTTCTTTTTCTTGCTTTTGAGGAAATATTTTGTAGAGAGATACATTTTGAAGGAAAGAACAAGACATATTTTCTTTTCCTTTTGTAGTAAGTTATTACTTTATCTTATCTTTTTTTTATTTTATTTCTTGTATTAAATGATATTGTTTATGTTTAGGATTTATTATAATATGAGTGGCTAATTTTACGTTTTGATTTAAGGGTTTCGTATTTCGGTTACATGATTGTGAGGCTTCGTGATATGTATTGATTTTCTTGTTTTATATTCAAATACTAACAGGTTTAAATGATTTTTAATGAAGATTTATATTAATTTAAATTGACAAATCAAATGATTATTTATTCTCCTATAACTATTCATGAATTTATACTCCTAGTAGTGTAAATTAGTGAAGAGTTGTAGCATTAGAATAAGTAAATTATGCTATCATAATTTGCTTAATCTAATTAAACCTATAGGGTTAATATTGATAGTTAGGGCTATTCTGATTATTGGTATTAGTATTAACCTATTTTCACTTGAGATTAATGTTCTTATTAATTGACAAGAAATGATATCGTGCCCAGTTGATTAATAATAAGAATTGACCGGATGCTAGGTTTGGTTAATTAATTAGGAAAACAAATTATTTATAAGGATATACTAATAAATCCAAGGTTAATTGCTTGAATTTGCAAGAATTTATTTGTTAGTCTATGATTAATAGTATAATTGAATATCGAACCCTTGAATCAAATTTTTCTCTTCTTATTATTGTCTCTATTTTGATAGTTTTCCTTGTCAAATTGTTTTGTGTGCATTGATACCGTGAATGCTTGTGATTGACAGATTGATTAATTTTGTATTTAGTTAATTAGGTGAAAATATCTCAAAATTCCCCCCGTTTTTTGTTTAATTTTATTCAAGAGAGTTTAATTCCAGTTTTCTGTGGATTCGATCCTGCTCATTATTATACTCATATTTTAGAAGTATATTAATTATATTTGGTAGATTGACAACCCATCATGTATCATCTTTTCTTCATGTTTTATTGGATGTGCAAATATTCTAATGCATTAAATAATCAATTTGATTGGTTAAACTAAAGAATTCATTACCAAGAAAAAAAATATTCAAATTGTGATTATTGCAAAAGAAATATAATGGATGATAAGTTTATTAATTACTTTTTTATTTTCAACTTAATCGAGGATTTTCTATTTTCTTTTTGTTGTTGCTCATCTTTTTACTCCTCTAGGTTATTTTTTAATTTCACTAGTAATGCAATCACATGATTCATAATTTGAAAAATATAATGGTAATATATGATAAAGTGATAAACGAGGTTTATTTAGGATATAAATCATATTTTATTCCAATATTCGTACGAAGATTTTGCTATTTTCTACTACTTTTTATCTTAACTTTATCACTTTCGAAAAATGTATACGAATGTACAATTTTCACATGTTTTGCAGAGAAATCGTACTCATACTTGAGCCGATTACTACAATAATCATGCCCTTTTTATGTGAAGTTGGGCGTAACTCATTTCACTTTGATAAGTGAAATAACATTTAGTAAAATATCAAAAGCATTGTGCAAATATGTAAATAATATCATATGTAAAAATATGTGTATTATAAAAAACACACAATATATATCTATATATACCCACACATACTAGTAAGCAGCAAGTGTTCCGCACGCGATTCATATTTTTTTGTCAAAATGATTACAACACTTGGTAATATCATAATTATTATTAAAACGATGATAAATGTTATTAAAAGACTATAATTTTGCTTGATTTTAATAAACTATAAACAAAATTTTAAATATCTAAAAATATTTTATCCATGAATGATTAAATAAAATCCATTTTTGAAACGACATGCTAATAAAATGAATTAAATAATTGTAAAATAAATTAAGTTTATATGGAGTTACACTTGAATGATTTCTCAATTTAATTTTTGCGTTTGTATTTGGGGTGAAACTAAATTAGTTAATTGAACACTGATACTATTTAATATTTTTTAGAAAGAAAAATTACAAAAATGCAACACCCCCAATAACAAATATTAATGTTTCATATAAAAATATGGGAAAATGTCAATATATCTATTAATTTTGGCCATATCCAATATATGATATCTAACTTTAAAATATTTTTTAATAATGATCTATAATTTTTTATTTATTTAATTTATGCCTGATTTCACTAAAATTTTAAAAATTTATAAAAAATTGCTGGTATGACTATAGAACTGTCTTACATGACTTATGAAATTAGGAGTGTCATATCAATAATTCTCAATAATTTTTTTAAAAATTGTAATAAAATTAAGCATAAATTAAACAAAGTCAAAAGTAAGAAGTCATTATAAAAGCCCATAAAATTATAGGTCATTAAAATTAACGAACATTAAAATTAAATTTCCCCTATAAAATATTCATGAATAATGGTTTTATTACTTTTAAAGTAATAACCACTTGAAATTTTTGGGATTTTATCACATGGAATGCAAGATTTTTCTTGAAACTTTTAGTGAAATATTAATTCTTTATGTCAAATATTTAGTTTTCCACAAAAATAGATCAAGACCAGAACTTGTTATGAAAAAGAAACCACGCAATATGCTCAATATTTTAGTTAAATATGTTAAATACAAAATAACATAAACTAATTAGTTTTATATTTCTACCACCATTGTGTTATATTTATTTTGAATATGATTATATATTATTTTTAATTTTTTAAGTTTATAATACCAAGTTATAGTGAATTACAATAAAATATAGCATAAATTTATTTAACAAATAACATATAACTTGATTATCAAAATAATTTAACTATAATTGTTAAAAGTAATTGGTATATTACTAATCTTTTCAAACGCATTTCTTTTTCTTTATCCCAAAAAACTAAATTATTTATTTTTACTTTTTTAGTATATTTCATAAATTCAAATGTTTTTTGTCCCATAAATTTATAACACTACCATTCCAATTATAAAGTGTGATACCCCAAGCCTCTTACTACTCACGGGCCAATATAGGTCATGCATTACATTCATTTTATAATTTTATTTGTTGATTGGAATTTGTGTTTTTAATTATTTTGAAGCTCGTATTTGATTATATTTGGTCTAGAATTAATGATTTTGTAGGATTTACATTATAGGACGGAACCCCTACGGCCAAATGTCGAGGGAGAGATTAGGTATCAAGTAGTAATAAAACAGAATTACACATGTAATAATAATAATAATAATAATAATACTAATAATAATCATAATAATCATAATAATAATAATAATAATAATAATAATAATAAATTGAAGGATTAGCTGATTGGTTTGTCTAAGGCGGTAGCTTATTTTATAAGATTTCCAATGGAATGACTTTCAAGTGAAAAGAAAGTCATCAAACTGTCATTGTGAAGGACGAGAGAGGAAGAAAGAGAAATGGAGAAAAGGAAGTAGTGCAAGAAATTGGAATCTGTTTAGGTAAATTTTCTTTTCTTGAATGCATGAAATGATTATGGATTATAGTCAAGATTGGTAGGAATAATTTCTATATCTAATCATTACAAATAAATGTAAAGAATTGAAATTTGAATATGCATGTATGCTCTCAATTCATTCTCGATGGTTAGCTGCTATAATAACTTGATAATTAAAGGTTAGGGTTGAGAAATTAAAATAGAAATGATATTCATTCTTCTTATTCCATATAGATTATGAAAAATAATAATTATCAAATTTTAATTGGAATAATTGATAATTACCTTGTTGGATAGCATGACTTTGGTAGGATAGTTATATTAGACAAATTGATTTATAGAATTAAGTTATAGGGACATAAAAACAAAAGAGGAGGAAATAAAACTAATGATTGTGCAGATTTTGTATCAATACTCTACTAATTACTTAATTTCGACCTAGATGTGATCTGAATTTTCGAGAGTATAAAACATAAAGATTGTAGCCAGATATGTTGTCTTTGTAATGCCACTAGAATTATGTTAATACGAATTTTGTGGAGGAGTTTGGAGCCAAAATATTAAAGTGTGTCAGAGCTGAAATCTTGACATGAAATTATTATAATTGTTGCACAAAATGGAAAGTGTTGATGATTTAATTAATATAGTGAATTATGTGCTCGAAGGACTGAATGAGCTAGGAAACCAGTCTGGATTAAGGATGAAGATCTAACCATCTAAAGGAGAAAGGTAAGTAGAAATTCATTTGCACCTATAATGCATAAGCATAGTATTTGTTTGTATTATTTGACTATAAGATATTTGTGATATGTGCTTCCTGATGTTGATGGATATGAATTATGTGGTGTGAATGATTGATTTAGTATGGTATAAACATAACATTCGCGAGCATTGACATGTGTACGCATAAGTTGTACATAGCATGTCTTCATGCACTACATGATAAAAGAAACAAAAAATGTAATGTTGACCACTACTAAAGTACCGAGGCCGGTGGCATGTGAGACATGGATATACTTTATGATATTTTGAGTCGGTGGCATGTGAGACATGGATAGGCTCGATTTGTCGGGCCGGTGGCATGTGAGACATTGATAGACTCTATGATTATGATTATTATTAAGCTAGCTCTTTCCTGTGCACAGTAGGTGGATTACATGCCTTATAAAGACAAAATATTCCAAAACATAGGTTAGGGTTTTAGTAGTTTGCATTTCACATCTCTTTTAAAGTTTTTGCAAGCATTTAATTTATTGTACATGCATGATTTCTGCTTGCTGGGCTGTAGCTCACCTAATTTGTGCATTGTAGGTGAACGTGATGATGATGTGTAAGCTTACGGCTTACCGGCATGATGTCCGTGCTTCAACAAACTTTTAGGATTGGTGTACATAGATGACGACCTTTGGGGCTAAACTATGGGCTTACTATGCTTATGATCTCATTTGTTTTACTGTTGGGGCTTGTATAATAGTACTGAACTTTGATGTATAAATATTGGTGTGATTGTGGCGGATATTTTTGCGTCTGGATCCTTACTTGTGAGTGTGGACAAATCTTTGTGTAAATCTGTTACAGGTGTGGATTTTGCTTGTGTGTAAATAAGTCTTTGTTTAGGAGATGAGTTGTATCTCGTAAATATGCTACAGGTGAACATGTGAATGAAAAAAAAATACAGGTTTAACCAAATTAAAAGTAATCTATGTTGTTGGTTATATGTGTGGGGATGTCACATAAAGCACATTAAAAAATTATATAGATTTAATTTTTTAATAATCTTATCACGCACTGAATACCACTAATATATTTTTAGAAGCAGTTTATAATCACAATTCATTACAGTGCCATGAACTCAACAATTTATTTTAAAACTCAACATAAATCATGATGTTATATAATATAAATTTATTTAATAAAGAATACATAATTCAATTATTAAAACAATTCTATTTATAGAATGTAGTAAGTAATACAATGAATAGTAAACATTGAAATTTAGAGTGAGAACTGAAATGATGTCCAAAATTTAGGCAAATAAGAAATTAAGTTGAATATTAAATTTGATAGGCGGCCGCCGCATCCGCCTCCGATGTTGGCCCCGGTAGAGCTGTCGCTTCTGTGGCCATTCCCTGCATGGCTGCACCTAGACAAAAAGCATCTTTTTCTTATATTATTTATTAAAAGAATAAATAAAGAGACATAAAGGGAATAAAAAAACAAAACAAAATAATAAAAGAGCGAGAAATCTAAGCATTGTCAGAACAGAAATATTCCCATCACCTAATCCTAACATGCAGCGAGCACGGAGGGATCTATGAAGTTGGCTTTTAATATTAAACAAATTTTCAGATATATTCTGTATAATTAACTGTTTGTTTTATTAGTTTTTTTTTTCTTTTGAGTTTACACAATTATATCACACTGTACGTGTATTATATAATATATGATCTCGTCTTGATTTACAACAAAATTTGAGGATGCCTCTGGATCGAGGGTTTAAAGGTGTCAAAATAGAAAAGCTGTTTAGAACTAATTTTTAAGATATTTTGTAAATATCTATGTTAATTCAAAATTATTTTCAAATTAATAGAACCAAGTTATTTATAATAATTAATTCAAAATATTAATACTTTGCAGTCTATTAGTTACATTATATTTAAACTGAATATATAAGAAACCAAAAATGAGTTGTAGATTAAAAATATGAAATAGGATGGATTGTACACAAAGGGACAACCTGACTGAAATGACTCGATATCTCAACCGTTCATTGCACTTCGTTGACTTAAGGCAGTAACTCAATCCAGCGGTAGAAGCTGGCTCAGCACGCGCGCATATATATATATATATATATATATATATATTAAAGCCAATTGGCGGAAGCCTCGTAGCTTGTCGTCGCAAACAACCTCGGAAATCATTTATTTGGAATTGCAGTCACTTTCAAATATATATACGAGCCCTTATCGTCCATACTATCAGCGAAACGTCTTCTTCAGCTCTTTCACAAATTCAAACTTTTTGCGCTCACTAAAATTCATAAGTAAACCGATTTGAGTCAAATAAAAATCTGCATTGTGGTTTAATGGATTACGCAGATGAAGCTTCAGCTATTGAGACAATCAGAATGCATCTTTTGGGTGAATATTCTGATAATGAAGGCAGCACCACCACCAGCTTTACTTCCTGGGTTTCCACCTCCGAATATGACTCTCTATCCACACAGGTTTCCTCGTCATGCGATTCGGAGTTGTCTATTTCCGATTACTTTCAGCAAAATCAGCTCATGAGTCCTCCCCCGGTCATCCATTTTGCGGCGCCGAAAGCGCAGGTGGCTGAGTGGATTGAGTTCGGGGACTCTCCAGACAAGGAGGAGGAGATCCGTCATTACCGGGGGGTGAGGCGTCGGCCTTGGGGGAAGTACTCGGCGGAGATCCGAGATCCCCGGCGGCGCGGATCGAGAGTTTGGCTAGGAACATTCGACACTGCCATGGAGGCGGCCAAGGCTTACGACAGAGCCGCCTTCAAGATGCGTAGAAGCAAGGCTATTCTTAACTTCCCGCTAGAAATACAGTCGGAGGTCGACCGTGAGGCCGCCGTTGAGGGAGGAAAGCGGCGGAGAGAGGAGGCGGAGGAGGAAGTTATTGAGTTCAGGCAGCCAAAAACAACGACATGTCAGACGATAATCCAGGGTGATATATCGGAGTGGCCATATCACCCTATCCACGATTAATCATATTAATGCAGACTCTCTCTCTCTCTCTCTCTCTCTCTCTCTCTCATATATATATATGTATATATATATATATTATAATAAACCAGATATTGGAGTTTCACTTTCACCTGATTAATCTTGGATGAGGCGGACCAGATTGTATTCCACCTCTACTTCGCCCACCTGGAAATCATTGTACTGTACCAATTTATCGATCAATATTGATTGTTTCTATTAAAATTTGAATTATAATCCTTCATATTAAATAATACATTTTTATATTCATGTTTCATGTTAATGGAGGTATTGCATGGGGCATTACATGTGTATGCGTTGCTTATGCCGATGATATTTGAATCACACATGCATGTAAAATAAGATGCAAAAAAAGTATTATTAGAGAGTATTCTGCCGTCAAGTAAATAAATATTTTTTCTAATTTATTTATTTGAATAAGTTATTTTGAGCCTGTGAATATATTATAATTCGAGTGATTAATGTATGTGAAAAAAAAAATTAGATTTATATTTCAACTTACAATGATCTGTCTACAACCAATAACAAAAATGAAAAAATAAAAATAAAACTGATTTGGTAATCAATGATACCTTTCCAATGCTTAATAGACTGAACTATGTGAAATTAAATTGCAATTTCAGCAAATCATTTAAATTTCACTTGTGAACATTTTTATTTTTTCATTTTAATGAAGGATTTCACTTGATTGATAATTTTTTTTATTTTTTATTTCAGTGATGAATAAGGGAGAGCCGGGCTCAAACTCTTAACTTCAACCACATATATGATAAATTAATGTCACTCGACCATCGTTATTTTGGAAATAATTTTCAAAGAAATAAGTATTATGAATAATCTGGAGACCATAGTCATTTCTTTAACGAAAGTAATGCCAACCCCATCACGGTCACATAAATTTGGAACCCATGCTATGCACAACAGATACAGCAAAAATTTTACAAAAAATATCATTAGTAATTCATGTTGAAATTAATCTAATAGAAGTAATTATGATATTTAGCATTTCTCCTTCAGAATCTCCACATCACATGATATACACAGCAGGGATCCAAATCCATTCTTCTTGTTTAATATTTAAAAGGCTTAACTTATTTAAACAAACTGCAAAAAAAAGCAGTAGATATACACAGCCTCATTACATTATTATATAATATTACACATTAAATACTGGGCATTCCTTTTTCCAGTTAGGTGTGGCTGTGTAGCATTAAGTTGCTGCATAGGGATGATAGTGGGCAGGTCGGAGTAAGTAGTTGAAAATTCAGACTCCTTTTATTTTTAAACAGGTTGTGACGGAGCTGATTTATCATGGATCTGATACAGCTAATTAAAGTTTCCATAAGATCAAGGGTTGTTCAATCCCACTTTATGGCATGAATCATCATCTGTCTCGTTTGATTCTATATCGATCCTTCAAACATAAATAATGTTGAAAGGCTCGTAGATTTTTTTGTGACTGTGAACTCCGGAAGCCCGTATTTCTTCTAGAGAATCTCCTAATTGTTCCAGAGCTACTAGAAAGAGTCCTCATATCCCCCGTGTGGAAACATGGGGTGAAAAAGGGAAAGAGAGAGATTGGGTTTCTCTCGCTTTTGGCATAGTGGGCCCCCAGTGGGAGGCTCGCACGACGGGCTATTAGCTCAGTGGTAGAGCATCTTTCGTCTCAAAAGAACGAAAGCAAGGTTAATCAGAAGTGTGGTAATTCGTAGTAATTTGAATTTTTATTATTGTAATAATAATATATAATAATATTAGTAAACTTTAACTATAAAATTAAGAGTTTAAATAAAAAGTAAGTAAATAATATTGAAGTTTAAGAATGTTGATCTCAATTAAAATTTTTAATTATAATATAAAATTGTATATTATATTATATGTATTAATATATAATAATATAGAATGAATCAAAACAAGGTGGGGGTAGAGTCACAAATTGAATCTCCCTGAACAAAAGAAGAAAGAACAAATGAGCAGCGGGACAGTGTGTCCCAAAAGTACTAGTTATCATAAGCTTCTGGAGCACTATTGGGCTGTGCAAGGCAAGCGTACACATGCCCATCAGAAGGTCCATTTCATATGCTTGCGTGTATGTGAATCGGCCCAATAACGGCCCACTAACGTGCTCGGCTCCTTGGGCCATATTCTTTTAATACTTATGGAAGTACCATCTACCAAGAATCTAACATATGAATATTATTATCAAGTAGTATTTTTCTTGTGCTTTACGTGATTTATAATAATATAATAATAAATTATAATTAATAGTAATATAAATATTCAATTTTATATTTTGTTTAATATCGAACTATTGTATTGTGTGTTTTGTTTTCTAACTTAAAATTCATAATATATAAAATATATTTTTTAATATAATTTTATTTTACATAAAAATATCTTAAACTTTTATTTTATATAAAAATATTTTAAATATCAAAATATATTATAATTAACCTAAAATATTTTATGTTTTAAAAAAATATATATGCAATATAAATATCAAATTAAAAATTTTGAAAAAAATAATTTTTTTGAATTTTTTCATGAAAAATTGAGTTGAGACGAAAAAGTTATAAAAGTTTTAAATTTAAGGTGAAAAAAATGAAAAGAATATATAGAAAAAAGTGATTGGCTAGAAATTTCAGCTAGAATCCACCTCACCTCGGGCGCGTGCACAATAACAGGCGTGCATACTGTGCACGCACTCGATTTATATCAATTTATAGACAAGATTTTTATAGCATAGTAACGTGGCCTCACCGAATAATTGTATAGAATAAAGTTGGATTCTTAAAGTACAATTCAATATATATATATATACACATAAATAAAAAATAAAATTTGAAATTGAATAGAAGACTCAAATTCTATGAGAAAAGCCATAATGAGAATAACCTATTTATATATAATACATATTACTCCCACATGTATTACGCACACAGTATTCTAATATTGGTCAAACAGTACCTAACAAGATAATGACAATTAAACAATTCGTCTTCATTTTGGATTGACCCAAATTAATAAATTGAGAAAAAATAAACATTTTTGTACAAAGAAAAAATCGTTTTTTAACAATATAAATCGTGTTAGAAGAATTTATGCTACACACTCTACCTAAAATAAAATAAATAAATAAATAAATTGAAGCTGTGATATTCAATCTTTATGGTGATTGGTCCACCAATAAAATGGGTTAGCAAGTAATTATCATTTGCGTTGGGAGGTCAAAGTTCCATGACATGTAATATGTTTCACAAAATTTAGATTCAATGCTAATCTTTCAATTCCTATCCATCTTCAAGTTTTAAGACTATTCACATTAAATCTTACTTTCCAACTACATCTTCTACTTTTAAGACTTCTCATTCACTGCTAATTCTTCACTGAAGAATATCTAATTACCAAAAAAGTATTTTATTGAAAACTAGATGTTCGTACGGGTATGAAATATAAATTAGTATATTAATAATATATTATAAAATTAATATAATAAAGTACCAGGTTGTGATGCAAACAAAAAAAATTACAAACTATAAAATTCTACAAAAATTATAGCGTTTATATGAAATACAAAAGTTGTAATTAAAATAGTTTGTTATACTATAATTATCCATTTGTAATAAGTTAATGTGATTCGACTATATATGAATATAATACTTTAAATTCAAATAAAAAAGCTGCTATAATTTTAAAAAATATAAGGATGTCAGTTTTTTTTAGGAAACAATACAATATCTAATTATAATCCAACCCACAGCTAATATTAAAATCAAACCAAAGTAATTGACTAACAAACAATTGCATATTGTAAATATAATATTTTATTTTAATATATGTAATGTAAATGTTAAATTAAGATTAGAAAAAATAAAATTAATATGATATATTATACATTAGAATGTGCACATTTTAAAAATAAGAATAATGTGACAAATCCGTGTCATTATCAAATTCGCTTACATAATTAAACTGCATTACCATATGTTACAAATTATGTCAAATATAAATGTTAGAGAATCACTAAGCTAATACAAGAATAGTTTTCAATTACAATATTTAGATATTTCTAACTACAAATTGGCTGGAATATGTGAAACGGGTTGGCCAATGTACGTTTTTCGGTGGTAAAAGCTGACGGACTTTATTTTAGCCCGACTAAATCATTTAACAATACAATAGAAAGAAAGTATATATGGTAGTAATACTTTTTAAAAAAATATTATCAATTTAATCAATTGAATTTGTATTTTATTTCAAAAGAAGTAAATTGCACAATCATATATTTTGGAAATATAATTTTTTATAATTGTAAAAAAATATAAACATTTGTATACATGCAGCCTAAACTCATAAGAGAATAGTCAAACCCACAATAAATCCTAAAATTAAACTAAAATTATCAAATAACAAAAAATTGTACATGTTTCTTCTAATATTTTATTTTAACAAATGCGATATGGGTGTACGTCGAGTTTATATCTTGAAAAAAAATATTGATTTGATATATGATCCCCACCTGTGTATGTACAACTACGCATGTTTTACACATGCTCCAATTTTTTATTAAAAATAAATAAATGCATCTCTACAACAGTTTTTAGTTTTGGATTAAAAGAATTTGGCAAGTTTGGGTGAGTATAGACTATTTTGTAGTTTATATTGTGTAAGATTGGACCATCCTTCCTTTAAAATTTATGCTGCAGCAGAATTTTGAAGACTTTCATCCAAATAGTTTCTCGATCTGCACAGAGAGTCATATGCACACTTTTCTTCTGTAAAATACATTAATGATCGCATATATAAAGCCATTGACTAATGACTATGACCATAGTAGCTGAGCAAAGTTATATAAGTCCACTGTTGGCATTTACCACCCACTCTATTGACTGTCTATACATATACATATGTGTGTGTATTTAACATAAAGGTGTAACTCAACACTTAAAACTCAGGTTATAAGTGAGAGGATTGCCCATGCTTATAAGCCTACCCAAGACACTTACCTTAACCGATGTGGGATACTTAACATCTTCCCTCACTGCGAGATGTGGGATACTTAACATCCTCCCTCACTGCGAGCCCTCACGTCTTACTCGTGCGTGATGGCTTGGGCCTAACTCAACACTTAAAACCCAGGTTATAAGTGAGAGGATTGTCCATGCTTATAAGCCTACTCAAGACACTTACCTTAACCGATGTGGGATACTTAACAGTGTGGATGAAATTTGGATGAGTAGTCACTTCACTACATCCACAGTTACATGTACCAAAAATATCCTGTACTATTCCCAGGAATCTTTAATTCTATAAATTATCATTTAGTATTCTTTATTCCTCAACTGATGAAACCCTAAATATTCAAAGTTCACTGTGGGACGTTGTTGTACACTGGATGGAAATCATGGATATGTCTCTACGAGTACGATAATAAACTTATTACAAATCGAGCTATTTGAAATTACGAGATATCAAATAGTTTTTAGGACACACCAATCTCTCCATCAATTCTACAGCAAATGTATAACTTATCATATTTTCACCGTGAATTGCATATATATAAATATGTAGAAATATACTGTAAAAATTAGTCGCGCAACATATCAATAATCCAAATATAAGAGGAGGAAACCGTCCTACATTCATCTATATTGCTCTTGCCACCTTTTCCTTTTCTTCTAAAAACAAGATAGCACCCTCTTTTCTATTTTCAAAGCAGTGGCCGATGAGGAAAGCTGCCCTCATCAACTTTTAAAATTTTATATTTTAATATACTTATATTATGTAATTTCTATAAATAGTGATATATTTTTATTTCTAACTCAATTGCTTTCCTCAAATCTGGATAATTCAACTTTCATAAAAAGATATTGAATAATTATATATATATATATATATATTCCTTTTTTCTTAAAAAATATTTTAATACAATTGTATTATTATGCTTTTCTTTTTCAGGTCAAAAGTAAACAGCGATCAACCTGAAAATTTAAAAATTAAGTGAGTATTGACTCAGAAATCTTTGATTTAAAGACAGGGAGAGTCATATATGGGATGTGTTGTTGATTAAAAACTGAAGTACGTCAATGGAGTGGTAACTTCAATTTATAAACAATGTAATGATTCAAAAATGTTGATTTCAAGACTCCTAAATATGATTAAATAATGATGAAGACATTGACAAGAAAATTAAGAGTGGGGGTACGTTAGTTAAGGTCGGTAATTATGATTAATGATTTGATGCGACTATAGTTGATAAACAAATCTGATTATTCAAAATATTTGCTTTTGACCCTTTTAAGAATGACTTAATAATACCTCTTAAAGATTTAAAAGACATAATAATGGCCACAAACATGCATGTTGGAATAAATGGTAAAACAAGGACACTACATATTACTGATTACATACATATATATATATATATATATATATATATTGTACACACACTTGTGTGATATATCCAACTATAATAAAGCTGAAAAGACATAATAATACAATGACTGGAGTAGAACCCGTGAAATGTACGTGATATTTCAGAAAATTGTAGCAAAATAATTTCTTTTTTATACTATAATAATTGCAGTAAGTAAATATGATTATATTATATATAGATATTTAATACATTATATTTGAATAAATATGATTGTTATAATTCAATAATTTGTATATTCGTAAATGAGAAATTGATTGTAATATACGTAAATTTGTTTTACTTTCATAAATATTCATATTAGCTTTTATAATATAATTATATTGTATTGAATTATGAATTTTTTTTATTAAGATAATGATGTGGCAATTGTTTATTGTCTTTTGGAATTTATGAGATTTGATTGGCCAAAAATAAATTTGTACAACTTTAATTATGTGGTGTGTGCATTAAATTTATAATAATTAGTTTTTATATAATCAAGACTGATTTAATTATATTATATATAATTAAACAACTAGTATATATATAAATATATAATACATAAAAAATGAATAAAGATTTATAATTCATTAGTTTGTATATTTGCAAATGAGAAATTATTATAAATATACGCAAAATAGTTTTAATCTCATAAGTGTTCTTTATTATATTATCAATTTTATATCATTTAACATATTTTTTAGCTCTATTAATAATATTAGCGTTGCTTTCATATGTGATGCATAATTTATAACATATTTAAAATTTATATAAAATATATTTATTATATAATTTTCTTGTTAATTAATATGTATATTTAAGAATATTTGATACAAAAAAGTGTAAAAAGTATAGTTTGACCCAAAATAAGATTTCTTTCAATAATAAATTTATTAATTATTTTTTAAAAATATTTAATATAATCTTTGCTCCATACAATAGGAGAATAGTCTCATTCCACGTGTAATTCCAAAAAATATTGTATAGTTATTTGATTAAATAAATTAAAAAATTAATTATAATATTTCTTTATATACAAGAAGGAAGAAGGAGAGCGGATGATTTATGAGAATTATTGTCCTTTCTTGACATGTGTCTTTACTATTTATTGACACGTAAATTTCTTATATCTCTTTTATTTAAATTTTGTACTAAAATTTAAAATTTTAAACAAGCAATTTATTATTTAATAAATATACATTTTAAGAGAAAAATATAATATAACATAATAAAAAAATCAAGTCACCATAATATTTATATAAATATAATTGACATAAATAATTATTATGTAACTTTTTAAAATAATAATAATATAATTTTATCATATATTCTTGATATAAAAAAATATATTATGTCTCGTGCATTGAATGGGCAGCTATCTAGTTTATTTAAAAATAGAATTTAATTGTAGTCCAAATCAAGTACAAAACAATCAAATACGAAATAAATATTCAAATCTAACTCAAATATCAACAAAAAATAACTATATTTTCTACATCCAAAATCCATTTTACTATATGTGACATGAATGTAAAATTAAAAATTCTGAAAATTTTAATGTATAGTAATTATTCCTAAAGAATAACGAAAAATAAAATACAGTTAATCAAAAGCTCAAATATTATTTTCTAAAAATATATTTATATTATTTCATTATTGTATCAGTATAAATAGGTAGATAATGACATAATGTTAAACTTTTAAATTTAAAAAGCACACTTTGACTTTGTTCAAATATATATGTTTTTTATTAAAAGGCAAAGAAAGATAAATAAAGTACAAAATAATAATAATAATAATAATAGTAATAATAATAATAATTAAACAATCACACAGGAATTCAGAAATAAAAATATAATTAAAATTTAACAATTAGAAGAATATTCGGAAAAAAATCAATTTTAAATGTTTTAATTTAAAATAAAAATATCACGAAAATTAAATATCATAATATAAATTTTTAAGAATTTGAAAATCATAAAGTATAAATAAAAAACAAAATTTTAAAATAATTTCTAAAAATTAGAAATCATTTTAGAAAAATAAAAATAAATAAAGAATTACTAACAAACTAGAAAATTACATCTAAACACAGAATATTACATACAAATTCATAAAATTCCTCATAAATTCTGAAAAAAAAAACATACTAAACAAATTATTAAATTTAAAAATAAATTCTAAAAATAATTAGAATGTTAAAAAAATTAAATTAGAAATATTAGAAATAAATTCTGAAAATATCAAATAAATAACGAAAAGTAATAACAAATCTAAAAAACTAGGAAAAAGAAAATCTGAAACTTATAAATAAATTTTGAAATTACACACAAATTCAGAAAAAATACAAGTAAATCCATAAATTACAAATATATTCTAAAATGATTAAATTAAATTGTGAAAATTTCAATTAAATTCTGAAAATATAAATCAGTTCAAAATAATATAATAAAAAATAAAATACTGTAATACAAAATCTTGAAATCCAATAAGATTGGAATTAATAAATAACAAAAAATAAAAATAAATTCTAAAAACTAGAAATTAATTAATAGAAATAAATAGAAAATTACTAACAAACGAAGGTGCTATAAATTACATATAAATTCATAAAATTACACATAAGTTCTGAAAAATCAAATAAATTATTAAGATTTAAAATAAATTCAAAAAATTATTAGAATGTTAGAAAAAAATTAATTCAATTGTTACAAATTTTATATTTTTGAGAAAGTAATATTTTTCTAAAAGTTTAAAAATTAATAGATTTTGCACAAATAATAGACCAAATTCACAATTTGTTTTAAAATTTTTGAATTAGATTAATAGATTAGTCTAGTTGCACAGATATCAAGGAATACTAACTCCTTTTTTTTTTAATTTTTATTATTATTATTTTTTATTTTATTTTTGGTGTTAGGATAGCCTCTCTCTCTCATGTAACTGAGTGTTAATTTGGCGACGTAGCATTATTTATTGGCATATCAGACTCGGTGATCATTTATATTTCTGGATTTGGAGCCATTCAAGATTACTTGGCATGTATATCTACTTTGCAAATTCTATCTACAAATAAATTATAATAAAGAATTACAATAATATAAGGGTCCGGCTATTTGCAATCTCAAATTCTTGAAATATATCTTAAAATAATTTAAACAAAATTATATACAATTAAAATAGTCTTAATATATATAATTAAAATTAATTTAATTTATGTTCGACAATTTAGTTCAAACATCTCAGTTAATCAAACGAGAAATAATTGTTAAATCTGTTCGAGACTCATTCGAAACATCAAGCGAAACAATTGAAGTAGCATTCGATAGATTTTTTCGAACTCTACTTCAGATGTTTGGCAAAATGTTTTAAATTAGTCTTAGGCCAACATGTTCATCTTTATTCGACAAATAAGGTTCAAACACTAAACAAATATGTTTCGACATATTATGTTTCAACACATAAGAGTAAGGGTGCGATGAGTTTAAAACAAAATATTGAAAAAACAAACCAAACACAAATATTTTAAATCAAATATTTCCATAATAATTTTTATCTATGACACTTATAAGACATAATATTAAATTGAAAATTACAAACTTTTAAAGGTGTTCCATTGATTTGGATGACAAGTTTGTTCTCCTCCTCTTTTTATTATTTTTTTCTACTTTTATTAATTAAAAAATATAATTGTCATAAATAAAATATATTTAATAAAAAAACTATTTAGCTAATTAAATATATTTAATTTGAGGTGCAATAGCCACATCTATAATATAACATGTATAATATATTTATAATTTCTCTAGTAATAATACTATAATTATATAATTTTTCTAGTAATAATATTATAATTATATTTGAAGGAAGTCATCCATGATCATCTCCTTTCTACGTTAATTTTGGCATTGTGTGTACAAGTATTTATTTTAAATAGGCGGCCCCTAGGTGTGACATAGGGCCTGCCTGGAAGACCTAGCCCCAACTTAGGGATTTTTTTATTAATTTTTTCAAATATCTTTAAATGTTTCAATTCTTTAATTTTTTTTCCTTTTTCTCCTTAGAGTCTAAAAATATGACTACTTCCGAACCTAATTGTAATAATCAATTATACAACTCTATATAACAGAGGGTGAACTTATGAAAAATGAATTATAAATTAACGATCACAAGTTTTGTGCGTGCAAAATATATATATATAACTTTTTTTTTTTTGTTACGACAACAATAAAAATGTTATATAGTTTTTATGAATAAATAATGTCGTGTTTTTTGTATTTTTGAATTATTTTAAATTTTATATTATGATTATTTTACAACTGTAAATATATATATATAGATAGATAGATATATAGCAAAGTTGATATCTCAAGTCTTTATCCAAGTCACCCAGATACTAGGTCAATCCGCATTCCCCGTGCAACACCCAGTAACTTCTGAGATCATTTCTATTAAAATTATATAATATAAAATGTAGGATGAAATAAATAAAATGATAACAATAATAATAATAAAAAGTGTTTCGTGCTTTCTTTTAGACTTTGTTTGTGGTTTGTTGTTTGTTGTTTGTTGTTTGTTGTTTGTTGTTTGTTGTTCTTTTGTTTTTTGTTTTTTTGAGAAAGTTTATTATTATTAGTGCTATTATGGACCGAGTAAAAGTGTAAAATTCTGTCTAACGTTGCAGGACTTGAAGACAGGATAACATATAATCGAATCCAAGAAGAAAAATACAGAATTAAAATGAAAATTAAATGAAAAAGTAATTTATTGGACTGGGTAAAAATATATTAATTAATTGTGGGAAGTTATTTAATATCTTCAACTGTAGACCTAACTGGGAGCTGGGAGCTGGGAGTTGGGAGTCACGGATCCCATTAGGACCATGTCAAACTTCTCAAGGCCGAACCATTTTGTTCAAGTTTATTTATTTTATATTTTTCAACAAAACTCCAAATATATACAGCATAACCAGCTATAAAACAATTCTTAATGCTTTATTCAAGAACTAAAAATTTTACTACTTCGTATTTTTAGAATGTGGGAAGAACGAACGTATTCAAATTAAGAAATTGAAATGGATAATTAATGTATGTCATTTTTAATATATTTAATTGTATTATTATGTGGTATATGCAATCATATAATTTATAATTATTATATGATGACACATAATGCATCATACATAACAAGTGACGACACTAACGACAGACGACATTAATGAAACCAATAAATTTAGTTTGGACAAATCTAAATCGGAGTTCGAATAATTTCATTTTAACACACATCCTATCTTTATCTTTTACTTGGTGCACATAAATTTGACACAATCTTATCGTAATTGTTATAACTTATTTTTATTTAAATAGTTCAGTTTAAAATTTAGGTTAACTAATCAATTAAAATATATAAACTAAATATATCAAAAGTTGACAATCAAGTGAATGATAGATTTCTAACATAACATACAAATAGAAATTAGTAATAACCAACATATCGAACATATGATGATTGATTTTGATTTGAACAAAGAGTTTGTTATGTTGAGGAGACATGAATAAATTATTTATCAACATCAGGTTGGATATATATGGCCCTAGTAATTGATTTTCAGTTGGATGAGTTGTATATTATGTGTAAGAGACGAGTATAGACTATTGACCAACATCAAATCGAACATATGTGGTTCTAATAATTGATTAAATTGTGTGTTATGTCTATAAGATATAGTATAAATATTGATTCGAATATATATGATCGCGATAACTTATTACAAACATATCATTGTTACGGAAAGCAGTCTACATGAATTATACGAGCTCAAACACCTAAACGTAGCACAAATCAACCGCCAGCTGTAGCATAAATATATGAACAAGATAACTAATTTGAAACCAAAGAATATCAAGCCACATATCAAGCATAAATATATATAAACAAGATACCTAATTTGAAACCAATGAATTTAACCCACATATCAAGCATAAGGAAAGGATCATTCAGTCTCAAATAATGATGACTGGCTAAGAATTGAAGACTTTTTCTACAATCTAGTTATTATCATGTAATAGAAAAATCAAATATATTTATGAAAAAAGTTATGATCAAAATTTTTAAACAAAATAAAAAAGAGAAGCAACGATGATTAGAAAAACTCAATATTTATCAATTTTATCTCATATTTTGTACTTAAATTTTATTTTTTGTGGTATATTTCAATACAAAATGTCAACCGCAACATTTCAGGACGACACCTAGGGTGTGAGAGCAGAATGGTGTTCACAAAAATATTGTTTGGGACAATAGTAACGAATGCATGGACCTGTCTTAAATAAAAAGACAAACTTATCTTCTTGAAATCATAAAAGGTATGGGAAATCATAATACTGTCTCTGCTCTAGTTTCCATGCGAACCCACGTATGTTTCTACAACCCAAGAGGGCTTCAAACAAAACCCAACTTGTCGACTACATGGTCACATAAGTCCAATGATCACATCCAGTAATTTACACGTGTTTAATTTATATTGAATTATAATGAGTAACAATATAATTAAAATATTAATTTATCATTAAGAGCTTCAAAGTTCTAATCTTCGTTTCTTCTCCTGCTTCTATTCATGATCATCTCGTGCCCAATATTTCTGTACCTCCTTCATGTCATGAATCAAAATAAATTCAACTAAAATATAATAAAATCTTATTATAAAAAAACTTATTTAATATACGATTTTTATAAATAGTCCAACTCACTAAAATGATAAATATTTCATATATTAGCCTGATGGATATGTCTTAGCCTTGATGATAGATATTAAAATATAATTTTTATAAATGAAAACAAATATATTAAAAGTAGTTTTAAAAAATTGTAGTCAACAATGCAGAGTTTTTTTTTTTTTTTTTTTGTAAGATTATCTTGGTTGCTCTATGTTGAGATAAGCACAAAATAATAAAGAAAAATGCATTTATTAGCTCTTGAATTTTCAAGTTTCGTTACGTTTTCAATGTGTATTTTATTTTTAAGGTTGACATAAATTAAAGGTCTAACAAAAAATAAAAAATAAAAATTTCAAATATAATTATATATATATATATATATATGTGAGTGTGTGTGTGGGATATATACTAATATATTTGATATTTTTCTTTTTCTTTTTTCCAAGCCAATCCAAACGTGCAATGGCGCAAAGAAGTTTCGAAGAGATTGGCTCATCGCTTAAAAACAATATATTTTTGGTCGTACTTGCAGAAAAGGACAATATAGCGAATGACTCCGTATCTGAACCGTCTATACTCTAAAGTAAAGAAAGTAATCCTATCCAACGGTAGATATGGCACAAAAGACTGGCTCAATATTTTCGTCAGGATTTGACCGGAACCTTAGTTGTCTGTACTTACGAAACAACCTGTGAAGCCTCATTAGTCACCTCCTTTGCAACTATATATATAACCATTTCCACACTCCAGAATCAACATACAAACATACCAATTCTTCTCTCTCTCTCTCTAGAAGTATTTATCAATATATCTAATTATAGTTAAGTAACTTAATTTGAGTAAAACAATTATCATTTCCATGGCGACCGCAGCTGAATTTTCTGCCATTGAGAAAATCAGAATGCATCTCTTGGGCGAATTTTCACCTCGAGGCTTTGATGATCAAGCCAGCACCAGCTACAGCTACGGCTTAACTTCATCTGTTTCCAGCTCTGAATCCGACTCTTTTGGCTCCCAGTTTTCAACGTGCGATTCGAATTATATCCTCAATTTCCAGCTAAATCAGCCCAGTCCTCCCCAAATTCTCGATCTTACGACGCCGAAAGCGAAGCCGTCTCTGCGGATTGAGGTGCCAGCGGCGGCGCACAAGTTTGAGTGGATCGAGTTCGGGCGCTCCAAGGTGGTGGAAGTGGAGGAAGACGAGGAGGAGGAGGAGCGGCACTACAGAGGGGTGCGGCGACGCCCATGGGGAAAGTACGCGGCGGAGATCCGCGACCCGGCGCGGCGCGGGTCGAGAGTGTGGCTCGGAACTTTCGACACTGCGGCGGAAGCGGCGAAGGCTTATGATAGAGCCGCCTTCAAGATGCGGGGAAGCAAGGCCATTCTCAACTTCCCGCTCGAAATTCAGCAGGAGGTCGACCGTGAGGCCGCTGCTGTCGGGGGGAAGCGGCGGAGAGAGGAAGGTTTGGAATTCAGGCAGCCGAAAACGGTGAGATGCGAGACGGCGGTGAAAGGTGAAATGGAGGAGTGGGCGCCTTTAACGCCGTCATTTTGGCAGTTATCGCCACATCTCCCCATCCATTCTGCGTCATAGTTCCGACAAATTCATTTTTAGTTGTTTTCTGTGTCTCAATGTTTAATACAAGAGAATATTAGAAAAATCGGGCCCCTTAATATAAATATGACCTAATGAACAAATTTATGCCAATGTTTCACAATATTTTAATTTTAGTTTAATGTTTAAAAATTCGTAAATTAATGCATATATATTTAATAATAAAATTTTCAATTATTCAACTCCATCCTCTTATTCCAAACTTTCTTATTTTTTCACATAGGGTATTCCAAATTTTAATATTTTTACAATTATATTTCATTTTTATACAAAAAATTATCTTTAAATTTATAATAATTAAATATGAGAAATTATAAAAAATAACAATAACTTCTTAAGATTGTTTAAAACATTGAGAAATAGTTAAATAAATAAATAAATTACAAGCACAATCAAAATAGTTATTTAATAAATATGAATTAATAATAGTATACTGGTGTGAGGTTAATGACTTTTTGTATTAAACATACATTTTTCATAGTACCTTATTCTAGTTCACGCAAAATATAATTCTTAGTTAAGGTTATTAAAATAATTTTAAATTTGATATAATCTTTTGTTTGTGTTTTTTTGCTATATATATTTATATATAATTTTTTTTTTCTTATATGGATTGGTACTTGAGTGACTCTTACGTTAAACGGTTGCACGTGTGACACGATTTAAATTATTACTTGTCTAAATATAAAGTATTACTATTATTTTAGGTAACTAATTAGTCATAATACACTTAAAAAAATAATGATATTTTGTAGTTAAACAATTAATACGTTATAGTTAAACAAATAATACCTTAAATTGTGTCACACATACAACCGTTCGTTTTATAGGAGTTTTTTGCGTTTATTCTTTTTTATTCTATGTTTATTTTATGTTTAATAAACAAATATTATGGGTAATGATTGTAAATTTTTTATTTATTGGAATATTTCTCATATTTTATTCCTTTTTTTAATAACTTTCAGTTCTTTACTGTTATTTTAATATTCTTTGTATTTTAATTATAAATTAGAATAGTTTAAAGACAAATATTTAAATGGGTAGAGTATAGATAAGGTTTATATCTAATTGTTTTTTGGAATAATGCAAGCAGTTGTTAGTATGTACACAACGCCCGGCCTATATCTTAAAAACATGGCATCACGACCATGTGACTATGTCTGCTTCACATTTAATGTCAACGTATGCTTCTAGAAACTGACCCGCGCCTTCAAATCGAGGCAAGTTGTAAACTTTATGAACAAAATCTTAACGAGGCTGGTAATGTTGGGGATATTATTGATATCGACTGTTCACCATGTATTTAATATATGAATATAAGATTAAATGTTATTTATTTATTTCTTTCTCTTTCTTTCTTTAATTTATCATCCATAGAATGTATAAGTTCAAAAAATAAATTAATTCCCTGATTAACTTTTTTCCACCACCACCACCATTTTCTATGGACTACTCTTAAATTTGAAGTTTTGGATCATATATTTGATTTGATATTCTATTTTTTATTTTAAAATATTTAATATACAGTATATATTAAATTATAATGTTATTATATATACATATTGTATGGTAATTATTTTTGTGTACTAAAAGATGGGACATGTAGTAAAATAGAGTCTTTATCTATAAAATAGATACTAAAAGATGGGACACGTTATCTTTAAATTATAGAGATACAAAATTCAATCATCTCAAATAAATGAATGAATTTATTTTCTTTTTTGGATTTTGAAATAATTTACTAAATTTGTAGGAAGAATTTGATATTAAATCACACAAAGTTAAATAAAAAAAAGTAAGAAAAAATTAAAGATTAGTGTGAAAGGTGTGAAAGTCTAACTACTTTGTATACTCTTTGCTCATAATGGCATAAGCCTCCACATTCTTTGTTAAATGTAACTTGGATCAGTGTTGTTTTCAATAAAAAATTTGTTTTCATAAAAAATTGTTTAATTGTATAATTAATTTATTAACATTAAAAAAAACTATTAGTTAATATTTATATGCAGTTATGATGCAATACTCATAAATATTAACATATAAGTCCAATTAATCAACAAAAATAATAATATGTTGTTTATCTAATATCTAATTTCAATATTACAGTAAATAAAGATTATGAAAAAAACAATTTAATATTATATGTAGAAAAAATTGTAGGAACAAAAAGTTATTTATATTTTAATAAATTAAATTTTAAAAAAATTCAACTAATCAAAAATTGACTCATTAATTTTTTATTTTTTTAAAATTAAAAAATATACAAAAAACCATAGATTATTGTTATTGTTACTATGGTTAGTGTGTGTGTCTATATATATATGGTTATGTATCTTAATGGATATGTTTTTTTTTTTACATCATGAGGTTCAAAATATGAATTTCAAATTAATCGATTTTTATTAAAGCTCGAGAAAGTATTGAAATTTATGGCCACATCCCTCATATGAAGTGAAGGGCCCTTCTGTCTTCCTTCTGGGCTGGGAATGTGACATTACGGATTTCTCATCACCTGCCCCATTTGAAAGTTCTTCCAATAGTCAATGAGAAGGAAGAGGTTTAGGAAGTTGATCTTATTTCTTCTCCGAGCAGTGCTTCCATTCATGGATTCTCGGTCCTGTACCCCAACATCGACTTTTTCCTTGTTAGTGGCAATTCCTAGCGCTAACGACTATAAGTTTACTAGCAAGCTGTAACGACTGAAACTACAGCACAGAATCATTTAGTTTCATCTATCCTAGTAGTAAACGAACCCCGAACAATCCGTACCCGGGGCAATGGACCAATCCCTTCTTCCGTCCCAAAGGTGTACCTTCTTTCAAGACTTCGAAATCAGGTCGTGAGGTCGGGGGCTCCTAATGACTCCATTGGAGTCGTATAGCGACTTTACAGTCTCGGAAGTGGAACCCTGGAATCTAACCGGATCAACTGGTCGACCTAGGATCTCCGCGGGGGCTGGTCCGGTAATCCGCATCTTCACAGACATGTCTATTTCACCGAGCCTCTCTCCGAGACAGTGCCCAGATCGTTACACCTTTCGTGCGGGTTGGTTAATTCATGAAATTAATATTTTTTTTCAACATTTTTCTGTTTAATTTTCTTTTTTGTGATTTGGTTCGGTAACCATTGAATTGAAAGTTTTTACACGCAGTATTATTTCACCAATTTTAATGTGGAAATTTAATTTCAAAGCGCAGAAATGAGATACTAATTAATAATTCATTATCTCAGGAATTTTTCTACGAGTCTCAAGCAGGACCAATATTGATGTTACACAAAGCATAACACGCTCAAATGAGTCTACTGGCTTTTTAAATAAAATGATAAAATTTATAAGATGTTAGTAAACTCCTCCTATTTTATTTTGAGATGAAATTAGATCTGATTTTAATTTTTTTACTGAACACTTTGAAGGATCTTGTAAGTTCCGAAATAACTTATAAGATATGTTAAGAATTGATAGACCCAGACAAACACTCTCATTTATTTATTTTTTAAATTAATGCTATCATTATAAGGATCTTGTAATGCTGATTGGTTTTCATTTTTTTATTTTATTTTTTGAGCGATAAATATCTTGTAGATCGAAAGTTATGATCCATTCAAAGTGATCTGAGCCAATGACTTTTTACAGGGTGACTCTCCAGTTGAAAAATTCCAAGTAGTAGGTACTAAAATGCGGTAATAAAACCATTAATTGCACCTTAAGTTATTGATTATTAGCTGCCCTAACTCTTCTTCAAAATACTCTATATTGCAAACTAAATAATATAATTTTATATAAATCATACATAATAAGAAGATTAATATAGGAGAAACAGAATTACGTAAGTATTAGAATATTTGAATGAGAATTACGTAAGTTATCTGCCTACGAGAGAATATCTAAAATATTGCCTACAAATATGCGATAAAGATGAATATATATATATATATATATTAGTCAATAAATATAGAAAGTAGTATTTTCTCGCTCAAATTACTTTACTATTTTAAAAAAAATTATATTTAATTAAATTTAATTCTTTTACACTATAATTTTAAAAGGCTTAAATTTGTTTATCTCAACTCTATTATATATGAAAAATAAAATTTTATATAAATATTATACATTGTATATATAAAAATGAAATATTATGGGAATTCACCATTAAATAATCATTTTAAATTATTATAATTTTAACTATAAAATTAAAATGAATCAAATAAAAACAATTATTTTATGATAAAATATAGTAACCTTACGTGCATGGTAAAAAATCATAATAGATCAGATTTACCAATTTTTAAAATTAAATTAATTGAATTACATAAATTAAATATGTCGGATTGTGGAATATAAAATTCAGTTGAATTCAAGTATGTTGATGTTGACTCGAATTGATACGACAATTATGTTTGACCGGGTAGATAATTTTGTGCAGACATGATGGTTTGAAATGTGCGACTCCCATGTCACATCAATTCATTGGTCAATCTTTTGGACTTCAACAAACTCCTTGTAATCCTCCTCCTCCTTCTTTTTTTCAATTGGGTATATTGTTACGCTATTACTAACTTTATAATTATGCGGGAGGTCTTAATATATATGATTTCAAACTTTTAATAATCCAGTCTATGTCCTTTTTTTTTTTTTTAAAGTCAACAATGTTATTTTTTTAATTATTCTCATTATATTATTTGATTCTTTTATGTAAAATAAAAAAAGAAAATTAATGTATCAACTTGTAATGACAATCTCCAGCAGTGTTTATTACTCTAGTGCAAATTATGCATCACTTTTGCGTAAAATTTACATACTCTCTCCAACAGTTTGCACTACTTTCTCTACTAAAAAATAATATTGCATAATAATATTTATTTCCTTTATTTTTAATATTTATTTTTATTACTAAATATTTATTAAAAATATTATATATGTAATTTTATTTAACATTAAATTTGAGATAATATTTATTTTACTTATATTCTTAAACTATCATATTCAAAAAATATATATGTAAAATTGAATGTTGGGTAATGTTATGCAATTCTATTTAATTTGTACATAATATTTAAAATCTCATATACTTATTTAAATTATATTTTTATTATTATTTTTTTTAAAACTTGATTAATTTCAGTTTGAATAATTGAGATAAAAAAATTACAATATTAAATATTAAAAAAATATATAATCATATAAAAAAAAAAGAAAAAAAAAGTAGTGCAATAAAAAATATGCGCTAAAAGTAGTGTAGAAATTTCAAAAACTTCAAACTGGTGCAGAGATTGGAGTACTGTTGGAGGGTAAAAACTGACACCAAATACCAAAGTAGCTTCTTCTTATAAAAACTCTTAATAAAAGTTATTTTCTAAATTATTGAAAGCACATAAAAAAAAAGATTTACATTTTAAAATAATCAGAGGCGCTAACACAAAATTGTAGATTAATGATAAATGTAATTTGATAATTATACTTAGCTTTGATGATGTGTTCTCTTCCTCGGTTTTGAGATACTGCACTCTGTCTCAAGTATTTTAACTAACATTTATACATATTTACACACGAACACCTATATAAATATATATATAGAAAAATTGATAGAAAAATTACAAAAATAATTCTATGATTTATGGGTGGTCCCAAAATTAGTTATTTAACTTATTAATTTTACAATTTTTGTTATTTTTCTATTTAACTTATTCATGTGATTATGATGTGTATAAGTGTAATTATTGAATAATTTTTTTGAATTTTTACTAAATAGAAATTAAATTTGTACAATTAAATAAATAAAAAATTAATTTTGAAACCGCCCAAAAATTAACGAACTCACTTTACAATTTCCTCCAAAATTGATACACAGTGCATCGAAAATAGGATCCCGAAGACCACCCCTTCTCTGGCTGCCAGTCTTTCTACGCACTTGTCCATATGGCTTTTTCTTTTTCCCTCTTTTCTTTTGTCAACGCCATAGCATACAAGTTATGCCGCCTCCTTTTTGCTTACAAACTTTTCTACTATCTCTTTCCGATTTTAGGTGTTTTAGTTCGTTTGCCATTTCATGCATTTACTTGTCCACCACTTCCCTTTTTTTTTTTTTTTTTCAATTTCAATTGTGTGGAAATTTTTATTATATTTCGTATTTTATTATAACATATAGTTTGTAAGGTTATTTATCGAAATATATGTGAAGAAAAACAATTCATAAAATAACGTAGATTTGAAAATCGTTTTCAAAATAGGGTAAAATGTCACGTCCGGTGATAATATTTGATAAAAACGTCAGTGGGCACATTTTAATTTGGAAAATAAAAACGTCAGGCCCACTGACGTTTTTATTTTCCAAAGATATATATATGCCACATGCTATCATTCATCACATATATATACACATATATATATATGTATGTATATATGGCTGTGTGCATATATATATATATATATGCAAGTATATATATATAAAGATACATAATTATATATATTATATATTTTGTATATATATATACGTATATATATTTATATTATTTAATAAATAATATTTATATTATTAGAATATATATAAACAAATAGAATATATATATATAATATATATATATAAACATATTAAAAAATAAAAAAGTTAAATTTATTTTAAACAAACGTAAGTGGGGCTGACGATTTTTAATAGTTTTTCTTTTTTTTTATTTATATATATAATATATTATTTGTATTATTAAAAAATATATATAGTATTTTTTCATAAAATCAAATTATACATAATAATAATTAAAAAATATTCTTTAATGTAAATATTTTTTTATTATCTTAAATAACAGTTTAATATTTTACTTTTTAAAATTATATAATTTAATATATATTTTTATAAAATATATATTCATAAATTTCTATATATATATTAATAATATTATATTTATTTTCTATTCAATAAATATAAAAAAATGATTTCAAATAATATAAATAATTATAATATAAATAACAAATATATATATATACATATATAAGTGCTTACATAGATATATAGATGTGTTCTTTTATATATATATATATATATATATATATATATATAGTGTCAGTGCGATGTGTGTGTATATATATGCATGCATGATTTATGTATATATATATATATAAATGGAGAGAACATGGGGCATATATAATGAATTTAAAATTAAAAACGTCAGGGTTAAATTTAAAACGTGAGGCCCGGTGACGTTTTATCCAAAAAACGTCATCGGGCCTGACGTTTTACCCTATTTTTAAAAATTGTTCCCAAACTAACCTATTTCGTAAATTTGTTTTTTTTTGTTTTTTTGCATTATTTTGGTAAAAAACCCCGTAGTTTGTATTAAATAATATTAGAAGTATACTCCTTTTCGTACCAAAATAAATTATATAAACAAAAAAGTAATGCAAACAAATATTCTTTTGTTGGAATGGATGGAGTATAGCAACTAATTTACTTTACGTATAACTTTAATATAATGAATAAATTCTTAGCAACAGTCCATATATATGTAACTCCTTCAAATGCTCATCTGAGATAATTTTAAATTTAATTTGTTTAGAGAAAAAAAAATTTAAACAATATAGAAAAAAATCACTTAATCAAGCTTCTCAATCCACTCGAAATATATGAAAACAAATTAAAGAGAGACTCAGTTTAAGTAATTGTTGTAAAACGTTAAAATAGTATGCAGTGACAATCTTTCTCTTGTAAACGATTATTGCTCACTAAAAATTATTTCATATAATGGTTTGTATCACAAAATCTTGAAAAAATAATAAAAAATAAATAATTGTGTGGGTAAAATAAAATAGACTTTTAATGTCAATATGGTGATTTTTTACTTCAAATGACTAAATATGTAGTTGTAAAATCTTGCTTAGTATAAAAGTCAATGGATCCTTAGGGGATGCTTGGTTGGGTGGTATAGAGACTAAGGAATAGGTATGGAATGCATAAGTTGTGGTTGGTTTAGAAGAATGATTGGAATGATAACTCACTTTTGAGTAATGAACTATTCTCCTGCTAAATAGGAGGAATGACTTTGACTCCGTACACTGAAGAGGAGTGAAATGTTGAAAAGCAGGCTCCAGCAGTGCGTTGGAGCCTCCGCTACTGTGCCGCTGTCTTTTTTTTTTTTTATGAATTTGTTTTACTATTGACGCATACCAAAGTCTGCGTCACTTATTTTTTTTAATTCTATTTTATAATATTTGTTTTTGTATTTAATAATAAAGTTTTATTATATAATTAATTTAATTCTATTAAATTTTAATTATATTTTAATTAAATATGATAAAAATAAAAAGATGTAATTTTAATTAAAAATAAAAATAATACAATAATTTTTTTCTTTTACAATTAATTTGGTTTAATTAATTTTAATGTTATTTTAATTAAATCTAATAAAAATAATAAAAAGATGTAATCTGAATTATAAATAAAAATCATACAATAAAATTTTAATTGATATTGTACTATTATTATGAAGTTCAATTTTAATTTTGCATTATTATTCCTTGATATTATATGTATTTTTTTATATATAATTAATTTTATAGATAAAAAATTAAAATATTACATATAAAAAAATATTTTTAATATATTACGTATTATGTATTTAACGAATATGAAATTTTTTTAAATATAAATTAAAAATAAATAAATTATAAAAAATATTATTAAAATATATTTTTTTAGTGCAGAAAGTAGTACAAAGTGCTGGAGATGGCCTCAATTCTATGAAACCTATACCTTTTTCCATTCCTTTTCAAACTACCAACCACCCCCCCCTACTTTTTCTAAAACAACTTAGAGCCTATAACATTTGTTCTGAAATGGAATAATATTTTGTGCAAATATAATTAGTAAGATGTAGTTATATTATGTTCTGTCTATCTATATTTATTTCTCTTACGACCAGATTTATTCTTTATAATTGGTCAGAATAATTTTTTATTTATTATAGAAATTAAAAAAAAAAAGAAAAAAAGTAGAACAGAAAAGTATTGTGATGTCAATTAAATATTAATATGATAGCATCCGTACTGGCCATAATAATCAAATCAACCCTTGCAGTTTGGAAGATGCAGTCTTCAATTTTTTTATTCAAAACTAGTCTGGTCAATATAGACCAATTTGTTTAATTCCAATCATGAGAAGACCCTTACGTGGCAATTTTACTGCCAGAAGATACGAAATTTAAAATTAAGTAAAATAAAAACAATACTATATTATATATATATATATGTATATTAAATCTGAACCTCCACTTTGACTTCAAATCTACCAATTTAAAGTTTGAACAATAAATAAATAAAAGAATGATATTCGATTAAATCATCTCTATGCAACATCACTTGTCATAGGAAAAACTGTAAAATTAGGATAATTATTTTAAAGATGTTGTAGAATAGACATGGCACGGTTCCGGTTTGGAACTGAAACCGTCGGTCAACGGTTCGGTTCAACAGTTGAAAATTAACGGCTGAGATTAAATAGTCGTAGATCTTCAACGGGTGAGATGGAATAACCGTTGGGAACAGTCAGTTTTGAACCGGAACCGAAACCAAAAAAACAAAGAACTGTGGAACCGAAACCGAAACCGTATATATAACGGTTTGGTTTCGATTCCACCCTTTACAGTTCTAAAAACCACCAATTCCAAAATCAAAACTGGAACCAGGAAACTGTGCTCATGTCTATTGTAGAATAGAACCCGAGGGCTTTTGAATTAATATACAAAGTCTTTCATATTTGTGAATTTTAGAATAGGTTGGACCAACCCTGCGAAATAGGGGCTTTTCGTTATTTTTGACTATCAAGTAGTGATTTTTGTCATATTCGTGACTCACATGATAGTTTCAAACAATACTTTCAACCATTTTTTATTCTACATTGTTTTCTACAAATATATTTTTTTAAGTCAAAATAAAATATACTAAAAAACAATTAAGAAATTGTCTCTGACAAAATATATAGAACAATTTTTCTTTTCGACCACTATTTTTATGCCCCACAGAATTTTCAAATATTCTTGTTGGAAACAAGAAACATGAATGTGGTTTCAAAGAGAGATAATGACGTGTCTGATTTTGAAATTTATAGAATGAATTAATTTGCTTAGATATAGTAAGAATGGTTCGTGAAAATACAAGAAAAGGTGATGTTATTTAATTTTATTTGATAAAATTATAGGAAAGTTCCACCCAAAAACTTGTTAATTCTTTTATATAGCCATATCACACACATTGAAGTTGTCAACAACTGAACACGTATAATTGGCCCTTATTAGGGTAGGTTAAAAAAAAGGGTAGGTTGTGGCTAATTTATTCTAAAATTACAAAATTTATATAGTTATTGTTTTAATTCTCAAACTAAAAAATATAAAATATTGTTTTTTTAATTTTTGCAATTTTTCCCATGTATATACATATTTTTTTCTAAAAACAGTATAGAGATTAGTATCATCTAGGTGGTATATACAGTATATATTGTACAGTAACAATTTTAATTATTTTATTTAGAATTTGTAAATGTAATTTTAACACATAATTAATAGATATTAACACTTATCTACCTTAAATAAGCCATATTTTTTTTATTGATTAGATGTATGTATATGATTATTTTGGAGTTTATATGGGTGGTAGTTACTCTAGCCGGTAATCTGGGCCCAATTTGGTGGGCCTTGAAAAACCAAAAATTTATAGTGAACTATGAAAATATAGGCCCGAGAAAAATTGGGTATCCCTGACTCGGTTCGATCAGGCTAGAAGACGAAATGGGCTTAAGGCAGTTTGGCCCGCCAGATTTTTATTTATTTATTTATTTATTTTATTTTTTAAAAATACTGAAATAATTAGTGAGCAACAATTCTTGAGCATCTGCAATGATTCCTTAAATGATCCGTTTAATTTTTAAACAGATGTCCAATGATGTTTAAAATTCATAAACTAAAATTGTTAAATGAAGAAAGAATGTAGAAATCCAAAAACTTGGATGTTCTTAAATAGTGGACCATCCCTGCTGCTGTCATAATTTTTTTATTTTGAAAGGAGCCGTTATTTTTTGCTGCTATGCATTCTTATTTTTCATTAAATAATTATTTTGTTATTTTTAAAATATTTTTTAAATTATACAATTTTTTTTTCAGAATATAACCGTTATCTTTCTATCCATTGAAGTTAATTCTTATATTTTTTTAAGATCCAATCTGCTAGTCTCAATAATTTTTTTATTTTCAAAATTTATGAATAAAATATTTTATTTTGATTTTTGTGTTTTTTTAAATTAATGTATAATGAACTACTATATTTATTGTGATATTATTGATAAATAATATCATAATTCATATATTTTAATTATTATAATATAAAGTAAAGTATAAATAAAATAAAATATGAAATTCACAAAAAGTGTATTGAATATATATGGATGGATGAATGAATGATGAAGTGTGTTTAATAAATTAAGTGTTTAAAAAAAGATGATGTGCTGAAGAAAGAATGATTGGATGGATGAATTTTCATCCAACCATTGCAGATGTCCGATTGAAGCTCTATATTGCTTACAAAATCTATTATATTAAATTAAAAAATAAACAGAAAATTTATATATTTTTTAAATTAATATTATTTGCAGTAAACTTCGATAGGTTGTATTTTTTTGGTACAATTAACAGTATAAACTTCACATATTTAATTTAAAGAACAATGCATGCTGAAATTGTTACATTAATTTCGATCGTAAACCTCAAAAGTGAAACATATTGTTAAAATAATTTCTTCTCTAATCTATATTAATCTACTTATTCTATAGTATGAAAAGTGATTTTTTTGTAAGGTCGGCGATTTGTCCCACTGTCCCGTTCGTTCGAGACGGGTTGGGGCTGGTGTGGTCGCTCAATTCGCCAACTCTAGCTGTCACCTTCATATTTGTACAAATATATTTCATTTTTTATTGTAATCAATTTACATTACTTGAACATTCCTGAGTATCAAAAGTTTTCAAAGAAATGATTAAATGGCGAATTTGACTAGGCCCGATTATTGAGTGGGCCAGGTTGGACCAATTTCTATAATCTGGGCTCAGCGATGCAGAACAACCCATGTTCATGAGGTTGGTCCTGGGCTGCTGGGCTACGTGTTGCACTATCTGGACTAGTTGGGCTCGGTTAGATCATCTCTACTTATTTGAACTTTTAAGCCTTCTCCTAATTATCATGGTAGTCCTTTGTGGATGCCCTCCTTAATTATTTTATCTTGCTAAAAAAGGCATATATGTGTGCGTGTATATATACACACATATATATACATATATATATATATATATATGTGTATATTTTCATTTTGCCCTACCTATTTCTTGCAAGTAAAGCTGAAAATTAATTCAAGTTATCTAATATCAATTTGAGATGGTTAGGTAAAAGTTGGAGCTTGTTTGTACTTTATCCTAGATTTATATATCAATTAAATTTGTGCTAATCTCGAATTTAATAAGTGTATTAAATTGCTCAAGCTTAAATTATACTCGGCTTGATTAAAGTTCGTTCGCTGAACTCGATAATAATCAAACAAAAATTCAAATATAATATTAGAAGATCAATAACATATCAAACAAGTTTAAACAACAGTACATTTGACTCGACTTAACTTATTTATGTTCTTAATTAGGAGCAAACCTTTTCAATTAGAATGCACCTATCACAATATTTTAAGGGTTTTAGAAGAAGAAAATAAATTTGGATTATAAACCCTATGACATAGGATATTGTAATAATTGTTCCTCTATTCTAAAATAACTATAGTGCAAGAGAAATCTTGGACAAATTAATTAAGGCGCTTCATAAAATCTGGAGATATACTGATACTTGTCTTACTTATTTATTTGTAATGAGCTGGCAATCAGACATGCGATAATATCCTGGCAGCCAACCAGCAGCTGCCATTTGATACCTAAGCATTTCTTGTAATCATTTGTCATCTTCTGACACAACCCTAATGTATCTTGTTCAGATGTGTGTATATATATCCACATATTTCTGCATCTTTATTAAAAATAAATAATTTTTTAAAGAGTATATATATATATATATATACACATATATAACTGGAAATTGCTTAGAATATCTAAAATAATAATAATTCTTCTTCTTCTTTCTTTTAATAGAAGAATCTCTAAAAGAATCCTAAAACATTACACTTTTTTTAATTAAACAGAAAGTAGTTTTGAAAGTAAAATTCTTTTTCGAGATAAATGAAGAGTTTTTTTTTTTTTTAATACGTACATACTGACAGTTATGGTCTATACTCTTGATACATTGAATTTTGATATTTTAGTTTATATAAGATAATACTTTTTTTTTATTTTGGTCGTTTTAGATATCTTTACATATATTAAAAATTAAATTAAATATTTAGTATATTTTTAATTAAGAAAAATAAATATTAATTAATAATAATAAAAGTTACATTATATGAACATTATCAAAAAAATAATTAAGGGTAAATTAAAAAAATAATATTAACATTGACCTTAAAAGTAGTAATACGTTGTATTATTGTGTAAAAATTTTAAAAATTTAAAATATGGCATATTTTAAATGGGAGAAAGTATGATTTTATAATTTTATAATTTGTGATATCCATGCTGATCTTAGCATGGACATTTAAAGTAGTTTTCACCATTCAGAATACATAAACAGACACATACCATTGTTTGTATGTGATAGGCCAACAATAATCTTTCCAACATTTGTAATAAATATATTTGAATTTAGATTATTTTTTTCTAAAGTTACATGAAGTCGTTCAACTTAAAGAGTGATTATAATATTCATGTATAGTAAATTATTTAATGAACTCATGAAATTAATTAATTATAATATATATATATATATATATATTGTATGTATGTATGTATATGTGGGTGTGGGTGTGGGTGTGGGTGTGGGTGTGTGCGCCATTACGTGGAACCTTTGTAATTTTCTCCAGAATCCTAAGCAAAGTGGCGACTATTAGCTGGGTGATATTGTACTTTGCCTTATCTGCTATCTTTGTTTCACAATTTATCGACTAATGTAAACAATATTAATTGTCTTGCTTAAATTAAGGAATATAAAGTTATCAAATATTTAATGTACTAAGAAAGAAGCCAAGTGTAACACGTGTCACCTGTTTTTTTTAATTTTCTAGTATTTTATCATTAAAATTATTAAAATATCAATATAATATTAAATATGGAATTTCACTAATTATAATCAAATATGTCTGCTTAATTATTGAAAATTACATAAAATAAATAAATATTAACTCAACTAATTGACGAATCTAAATTAATATAGCTAATTAATTTAATTATTTATGAAATATAAATATGTAAAACCACTCATATATATAAATATATATAACAGTTGTAGTCAACACACATAAAATTTCAATTAAGTTTTTAAAAATATGATTATTTAAGGATTTAAAAATAAAATATTAATTATAATGACTACCGATGTTTGTATTGCTTAATTAACTTAATAATTAGCAAAATTAAAATGTTGTATCAAACTTAAATTGAGGATCATTATTTGAAAATTAATTACGAATATAAGTTACCCTTTTAATCCACGTATTCATTTTTTTTTAAATATGACTATTTATATAATTAGAATCGATGGGCTAACATGATTATAAGAATATAATCATAGTTCTATTTTACTTATTTAATGAATTAAAACTCAAAGATTACTTAGAAATCGATAAACATTTATTTATTTAGTATAATTATTTATATTTATAATTAAATTGCATATCTATATTAACTAAATTAATAGTCATTTCTAAAACCGAACGGTTGGACTAATTCATTGCAATGTCATTTTCCTGCATAAAATCAATTTTCTATATTTAGAAACAATTATGTCTAATTAATTTTTTTTTTTTTTGCTTTTCATCAGTAATTTTTAAATGCTTATAATTTTTTCATCTCAACTCTATTTTTTATAAAAATATATCAAATTAATTATATTTTCATAATCTTCATTTTGATATCCATATTGCATATATAATAATAAAATATTCTTTTCATATATTAATTATGGTATATTTTAATATTTAATATATTTTTATATTCTTAGATATTTTTATTTTAAATATTTTTTATCAAATAATATTTTATATAATTATATGTTTTATTTGAAAATTTATATTACTATTATTATAATAATTTTTATTATATTATTATATTATAAACCATGCAACGCTCGAAAAAAATACTAATTAAGGATTAAAATTCATGATTCAAACAATATAATACATATTTAATTTTCTAATCTTCCACCTACAATTTCACAATTAAATTATTTAAGGACAAAAAAAAAAAAAAAGGAAAACCAACTGCACTGACTATCCATATTCGTATAAATAATTTATTTTTATTCAGGATTCAAATAATATTATGTATATCTATATATTGCTAGTATCCATCTAAAATTTTGAAATTTAATTATTTCAAGAAAATAAAATAAAAAATCAAATGAATTGTTATCTATATTCGAATAAAACAATTTACAACATGGTTTATATTCATGATTCAAATATTATTACATAGACCTAAATTATTAATCTTCGACCTTAAATTTAAAAATCTAATTAATGAAAGTCAATTAGATTGTCTATCTATATTTGGATAAAAAAAAATAATAGAATAATAAAGATGTAAATTGTTAATCCTCCACATAAAATTTCGCAATCTTGATGAAGATGGCTGTAAAATAATGATAAAAAAACTTCTAATTATTATTTTTAGTTATTTTAAGAAGCTAGATCTAGTTATTTGAAAATTGGTTCATCAACTCAAAAATATTTCGATCCATATTTTATTTAATTAAAAAAATATTTTTCATAATTTTAAAAACTATCTTAATACTGAGAATTTTTAATATTAATATTTACAAAAATAAATAATCATGCATCGCACGTTACACGTTACTAGTACAACATAAAGTAAAACATTTTATTCATCTTTATATCTCATTTATTTTTCTTTCTTCGCCACTGGTAAGACATTCTCATATTTAAAACTTATTGAAAATATATACTGCTGAACAGGTATTAGCTGTCTATTTTTTCTTCATTTTACAAATTTTAATAAGACAATATGATATTAATATCTTAGTATACCTTTTATAATAAGATTATTGATTAATACATATATATAATAATAATAATAATAAACCGACTGTTTTCTATATTTGTTATTATTATTTTTCTCATTTATTTTTATTTTCACAAATGAAAGACGTATTTTTAAAAAACATTGTTATATTGCTAACCGATAAGTATTTATTTTATTTTTTATATTTTTATTTGATAATATTGGTAATGTTACTAATTTTATCAAAATTAATAAAAAAATCATATATTTTCATAATTACTTGATTTTAACAAATCAATTATGAATTTGTGGCAGATTCGATGTTATATATAGTAGATTTTATTCAATTTTCTTAATTTTAAAAAAATACAATATAATTGATAATTTGATGATTGTGTTTTATAAATAAAATTAATTAATGTTCAAATATGATTTTATATATAATATTTATATTCTTATTATAATCATGGTACATATATAAATTATTGAACATAATTATATATCAATATTTTATAATAATAACTTTATATATTTTTAAAATTGAATAATATTATACTATAATAATATATCCGTGCATTGCATGAGAGAACATATTGGTTATTTTAATAACAAATTGGGATTGTTTGAAAAAGAAGAAAAAAATAATTTTCTAATAAAATAATTTAAATGATTTTATTTATTATTCCGTCTTATTAGTTTTGAGCTAATTATATAAATTGAATATTTGTAATAGTATTAAATATTTATGGTTCTTCATATAGACCAAGAAGTATACAAGCTCATGGCAAGTAACATGAATTAATCAATTTAAAATAAATTATTTTTGAAAAATTATGTTTAGTATTTTATTTATTTTATAAAAAATAAGTATATATTTAACACGTGTATTGTTATTTTTATTTAATTTTTTTAAAAAAGAAACGGTAAACTAAAGTGAGGCAGAAGGTGATACTATTTTCTTGTTTTCTATTTTCACTATAATAATCACAGCCGTTTTCCGCATTCATGAAAATAAAAAAGATATACAGAAATGGATGTTCAGTATTTCGTTGGAAGAAGCCGACAGTGATGTTGAAAAACAGGGGATGCTTTGTTGACGGAGATTCAGAGGGGCAGGCGCGTCGTCGTCCTCTCTTCTGCCAACCCAATTCATTCTGTCTTGCTTTCACCATTCCAACAATGTCCACATCTTTTTCCAACAGCCACTCCTATATATATACTCTTCCATCCTTCATAATTTTACAGTTACTGTCCCTTTTCTCCCTCTTCATCAAGTGGTTTCTGGGTAAGAACCATTGATCATGGAATAAATTTCAGCAATTTCCTGCATAGCTGTGTTTTATTGGCTGAAAGAAAAAATGGGAAAGGAATTATATTTCGGTAACTGCAAATTGTGAATGAGGATATCTAGTTTATGGGCTCAAAATTTTTAAATCCTCCCTACCTGCATGTGCTATGTACAAGTATAGTAGAAGAAAAACCATAGTCAGTCGTTGTTTCTTATTGGTTATGTTCTGCAAGTAATTCTTTGTTGAAGAAATTGAAAATTCTGTGTTTTGGTATACTGATTGCACAGGAGCCACTAACCAGCTGCGATGGACGCGGAGAAAACCACTGCAGCGCTCGAAGCCATTAACAATGAAACCGTTGATCTGGTATGAAGATTTATGTTCTGTTCTGATATTATTCTCTTAGAATTAGTAATGTAGTTTCTTGTAGTGTCTTCTTCCTGTTTCTTCTTGATACGTGCGTAGAAAACATTTGCCTTTTCATGTTAAGCAAGATGGAAAATAGATACTTATGATAATGAGAAAACAATCTTCATATATCACTCTGTAGTCTATTCAATTTATACTTGCATTTAACTGATGTATAAATATAAACGAATCCTATTTCATTGCGCATGTTAACTGATTGTGAAATGATCAAGAATAACACAAATGGCTTTCCATGGATAACTAGTTTCTATGGATAAATTAATATTTTTTAGATCATTATTTGTTTATCTAGATCTCTCCTCTATCAGGAGAATATCCCAATCGAAGAGGTTTTTGAGAAGCTGAAATGCAATGAAGAAGGTCTTAGCTCCGATGAGGTACAGAAACGGCTGGAAGTGTTCGGTCATAATAAACTTGAAGAGAAAAAGGTACCTTGTTTAATCTTATATATGTATGAGAAGCTATGAAGCACTAATTAGATTTCACTATCCTGGCTAATTTGGGTTGGTTTACTGTTTTGAAGGAGAGTAAAGTACTCAAGTTTCTCGGGTTTATGTGGAACCCTCTTTCATGGGTTATGGAAGCTGCAGCCATCATAGCTATTGCTACTCCTCGTGGAAAGGTAAATGCAAAAGAATTTATGCATCAAAAACATATAGTTGCATGAGCTTACAAGTAAATTAAATCCATATGCCTATATGCTGATTTTATTTTTAATTTCTTTTTTTGTAGAAAAATAGAGTTGATGTCAGCGACTTTGTTGGCATTCTGGCTCTTCTTATTGTCAATTCAACTATTAGTTTTATAGAGGAGAACAATGCTGGAAATGCAGCTGCTGCTCTCATGGCTCGTTTGGCTCCTAAAGCTAAGGTTACAGGCTAGCTAAAAACTTTAAATTGTAAAACATTTCTATGTGTTTTTTTTTTTTTGTTTTTCTTCTATACTTGGATTTCCTTAACAACAGCTTTCTGTAACATATTTTGGTATAATCAGGTGTTACGTGATGGAAAGTGGAATGAGGAAGATGCATCAGTTTTGGTTCCTGGAGATATTGTTAGCATAAAACTTGGAGACATAATTCCTGCTGATGCAAGATTACTGCAAGGAGATCCATTGAAAATTGATCAGGTCTATTTGAAAGAACTTGAGTTATCATCAAACTTAGTTTATCCCTTATTTCAGTATTTGATCTTTCTAGTTTTCAGTCTGCTTTAACAGGAGAGTCACTGCCAGTGACCAAGAATCCTGGGGATGGAGTTTATTCGGGGTCGACGTGTAAACAAGGTGAAATCGAAGCAGTTGTCATTGCTACTGGTGTACATACTTTCTTCGGAAAGGCAGCACATCTTGTTGAAAACACCACACATGTTGGACATTTTCAGAAGGTCCATTTTCATTACTTTTTTTTTTTCTTCAAATTCTTCAACACGATCATTTTTCTTTCGTCATGCTTAAATTTCCATGTGACACTCTGCATTCCTTTTCTTTTTATTGATTCAGGTCTTGACTTCAATTGGTAACTTCTGCATTTGCTCAATTGCAACTGGGATGGTGATTGAAATAATCATACTTGCATCCCAAAAGAGGCATTTTAAAGATGCTATAGAGAACCTTCTTGTACTATTAATCGGTGGTATCCCGATTGCAATGCCTACAGTTCTTTCTGTTACCATGGCTATTGGCTCTCACCGCCTTTCTCAGCAGGTAACTAAAGCTCGCAACTGATCTCTCTCGCTCTGATGGCTGCAAAAACTTATGAACAATTTGTGTTTGCAGGGGGCCATTACAAAGAGAATGACGGCAATTGAGGAAATGGCTGGGATGGATGTTCTGTGCAGTGATAAAACAGGCACTCTAACTCTCAACAAACTTACAGTGGACAAAAATATTATTGAGGTAATACTTTTTTGTTTCTCCTGATAGCTATCATCTGCTAATATGCTGAATATGGTAATAAAAATAAGTAGCACAAAGGATCCTGAACAGGTTCCAATCTATTGATGCAACTATTTCCACATATTTATTTACTTTTGAGCTTTTGACTCTTCAAGAATCTGCCTTCAGCCAAAGTAACCCTTGATTACAATCTATGAACAAGAGCATCTAAACTAATTTAGAAAACTAGATATAAAAATTCTGATGGCCCGTCTTATTTCGTCAGGTTTTTGTGAAAGATGTCGACAAAAATATGGTTGTCTTGATGGCTGCAAGAGCCTCTAGGCTGGAAAATCAAGATGCTATTGACTGTGCTATAGTTTCAATGTTAGATGATCCGAAAGAGGTAATCAGCATATGCTGACTTACTTATTGCATACAATTCCTGTCAGAAGTGTACATACTAATATACGTTAATACATAATTTTGTAAGTCTTTTACTGTTATAGTTTAATGTCCTCTCAAAAATGTCCTTTCTCTTCAATATAAGGCACGGGCTGGGATTACAGAAGTTCACTTCCTTCCATTCAACCCTACTGACAAGAGGACAGCACTTACCTACTTGGATGGTGATGGAAAAATGCACAGAGTGAGCAAAGGTGCCCCAGAACAGGTATCTGCACGACCAAGCCAACATATAAATAAATACGTTATCATAACTGCATAGGGTACATACGAATATACAATGATACAAATAAACATTTCTGAAATAGACCAACTAAATGATATATTTGTAGCCTTCATACAATAAATTGGCAAGAAGCTTCACTGAATGATTATGAATGTGCAGATTCTCAACCTGGCATTTAACAGGCCTGAAATTGCAAACAAAGTGCACACTATAATAGATAAATTTGCTGAGAGAGGTCTCCGATCACTTGCTGTCGCTCGACAGGTAGCTATAATATTCATTTCTGTTGAATCATTCAGAAAGCTTCTTCTAGGATTGATGATATCTGGCTTCTTGCAGGAAGTACCTGAGGGAACAAAAGAAAGTCCTGGTGGTCCATGGGAGTTTGTTGGACTTCTCCCTCTCTTTGATCCACCACGTCATGACAGCGCCGAGACTATCAGAAAAGCTTTGGATCTTGGAGTTAGCGTCAAAATGATTACAGGTGTGCATCAATATTATTCATTAATATCTAGAATTCTTACCTACTTTTGACACATTTAGTTAAATTTGACTCGTATGATTCTTTTATATTCAATTTTACTAGTTTATCTTACATCAAAAGATGTTACATCACTTCCATTGATCAACAAAACTAGGTGACCAATTAGCAATTGCAAAAGAGACTGGAAGACGCCTTGGAATGGGTACGAACATGTATCCTTCCTCGTCATTGCTCGGAGACCATAAGGATTCGTCAGTTGCTGCTCTACCAGTTGAAGAACTCATTGAGAAAGCCGATGGTTTTGCAGGAGTCTTCCCAGGTAATTCACCTTTCAAATATTGCATTGGACTAAAATCTTCTTCATCACCTATTTGAAATTCTGTTCTTCACTGCAGAACACAAGTACGAGATTGTCAAGATATTGCAGACCAGAAAACATATTTGTGGGATGACAGGTGATGGAGTGAATGATGCACCAGCTCTGAAGATAGCCGACATTGGAATTGCAGTAGCGGATTCAACTGATGCTGCCCGAGGTGCATCTGATATAGTTTTGACTGAACCAGGTCTGAGTGTCATTATCAGTGCTGTTTTAACAAGCCGTGCCATATTCCAGAGAATGAAGAACTATACTGTAAGATGAAATTTTTTCTCAATCATAAATGTTAATTATATGGAAATAAAAGTGATGCCTGTCTAAACATATTATGTTTACATTCTCTATTTTCTACAGATATATGCAGTATCCATCACAATACGTATAGTGGTAAGCCACTGTCGATCTTCAACATTCTGGATTTTTATCGATCATAATGAGTTTTGATGCTGAAATAGTCAATGCTGATTTCTTAATGTGGTTTCTTGAACAGATAGGATTCATGTTTCTGACTGCATTTTGGAGATTTGACTTCCCTCCATTTATGGTTCTTGTCATTGCAATCCTTAATGATGGTAATATTCTGCTTCTCGTCTTAACTTACATCCTGAAAGTACAAAGATTCATGTTTTGATATCGATCATAATCTGTACTTGTTTCTGCATATTTGTCTAATTTGCTTGTTCCAGGTACTATAATGACAATATCGAAAGACAGAGTCAAGCCATCTCCAATGCCTGACAGTTGGAAACTGAGTGAAATTTTTGCCACCGGGATTGTTCTTGGAAGTTACCTTGCTCTGATGACCGTCATATTTTTCTATGTGGCCTATGAAACCAACTTCTTTGCGGTAAATACATCCCTTACATTGTGTGTGTTCCTGTCCTTTTATTTTGAAGGTCTTGAACTTGATCGAACTGAGTGCTATTTTTCTTCAGAAACATTTTCATGTAGAAGATTTTAGTCAGCACTTGGGTCCTCTAACAGACGAGAGTGCGAAAGTACTGAAAGACAAATTAGCATCTGCTATTTATCTTCAAGTCAGCACCATCAGCCAGGCCTTGATATTCGTCACTCGATCCAGAGGATGGTCCTTCACTGAAAGACCCGGTCTTCTTCTAGTCGGGGCCTTCCTCATAGCACAATTGGTAATCATACTCAATTTTCATATATATAACGGCCAGCATTAACTTTCAGACGTATGTAACTTCATATTCCATTTGTCTAATTATGTTTACAGGTTGCAACATTACTATCGGCAGAGGTGACATCTGATTTGTTCGGAATCAGGAAAATCGGATGGGGTTGGACTGGAGTGATCTGGTTGTACAACATTTTGACCTATTTGTTGCTTGATCCTATTAAATTTGCTGTCAGATATGCTCTAAGTGGGAGAGCATGGGATAATGTGCTCAACAGAAAGGTTAGTTGACATAAATTTCAAAATTCTCCGAAAATAATTGGAAAGATATGATTTAAACAAGATAATTACAGAATACAACATAATATAACAAGAGAATCTTTACATATTCTTTGTCATTAATGGCTCTTTTGAGTTTCATCATTTCGTATTTTTGTATTTTCAGACTGCTTTCACCTCCCAAAAGGACTTTGGCAGAGAAGTTCGCGAAGCTGCATGGGCAGCCGAACAGCGGACACTTCATGGCCTTCAGACAGCAGAAACCAAAATGTTTACAGACAAGCACACATTTAGAGACATCAACATCATGGCTGAGGAAGCTCGGAGACGCGCAGAGGTTGCAAGGTCAGTGTCTCCTTTTTTACTGTCATCTTTGCTTGTGCCTATTGATCGGCAACGAAAGATTACATTTTTTTCATCAAGGACCTGTAGTTAACCTTTTTTTTTTTTTGGTCCCTGTGCAGGTTGAGGGAACTCCACACACTGAAAGGAAAGGTAGAATCATTTGCAAAGCTGAGGGGGTTAGATATTGATGTGAACCCACACTACACCGTCTGATCATCAGCTATCAAGATTCTGTTTCTATTTTTCTTTTTCTTTTATTTCTTTTTAATTTCATTGTTCCTCATGTATGGAGTTTCCCATTGACCAATAAGAATTGTGCACCATGCTGAGGAAAAGAGATTCAATAAGAGCATATATCTTCAAGTATAGAGGTGTTAACTAGTTTGGTTTCTGTTTTACTTTTGCTTTTTCTTTTTTTGGTACAAATCTGCAAAGGATATTTGTCAAGTTTCTCACTTCATTGATACCATTATATTCTTGAATCAATGAAAAGAATACGTTTGTTTTTTACTTCAATTGTTGTCTGGAAACTTCTCTATCATATTAAGATATGGATGGTTTTTGCTTGTCCTAGAATTACCTAAACAACTTTATGTTGATTCCAGATGGTGAGGGGTAATCAAGCTGAGTTGGGAATTGTTCAACTTGAGTTCGAGCTTGACTCTGAAAACTTCATGCTCGAGCTTGATTCGAACTCGATCAAGCTCTATTTTTTCCTCATTCAGCTTGTGGAAAACTCAATATGTTAGAATTTGATTCGATGAGATTCACAAATTTTCTTATGAATATTTTAAAACCAAAACTTAGTATACTTAGTATAAAAGGTTTGATAAAATTCAACTCAATTTGGCTCATTTATTTATCATACTATCCTCTATTACTATGATACAGATTATGTCAAAATGGTCTCAATTTTTATTATTCTCAATTGGAGTTGTTAAGTGAACTAGACAAATCAAGTAAGCTTTTAGGAGATAATATCTTTATAAATATAATACAATATCATTTGAAAAATATAGTAAGCTAGTGCAAAATCCGTATATTATACAAAATTTTATAAAAAATAAATAGAATATATCTGTAGATTAATTTATTAAATTAACAATAACATATATTACTTATTTTGGTAAGAGAAAATGAAAGATTTACTATAGCATTTCATTTCATGTGTAATTAAAAATAACACAATTAAATTAATCATATTATTTTTCTTTTGAAACTTTTTTTTTTTTTTTTTTTTATCTAAAGACCCAAATCCTATTATTCAAAAAGTAAAAAATTGTCTTTAATATCTACTAATCAGTTAATAATAATACACAATATATTTATAGAAGTTGATTGTTATAAGAGGAGTATTTTGGGTTTGTTTTATTCTGAACTTGTGCCAATTAATATAAACTACTTTCCATATAATATATTCTCTTCCATTATTGGATTTATTATTTAGTATTTTTAATTACCAAATTATGATATTTTTCATAACTAAATAAAAATAATAATTTAGGATTTTATCTACCCGGCACGTGTACAAGTTATTTCTTTTTTCTCCATTGCTATAAATATCTAGCTTTAATTGCTGAATACTTGTTCTTGATAGTAATCTAAATGATTAATATTTTTTGGTGCGGGTATTCATACTCCTAAAATTTCTAAATATATCACATAATAATTATGATAAAATTAGATATATATTTTTATATATTTTTTATTTTTTTATTTTGGTCATATTCTCAACTGCAGAAATTCTAGCATTGTCTTCTTTTGGAATTGTAGATTTATGGCTTTCTTGAGATTCAGTTACAAATCTGAAATATTTTACGGCAAAGACCAAACTTGATAAGGAATACACACTTAACATTATTCTTTAAATGGTTTTTTCCCAAACTTGATTTTGTTAAAATCATATATATATATATATATATATATATGCTCGCTGTATGTGGCCACGCCTAATGATCTTAATCAGCAACTCAATGGAGTCCGTCACATTGAAATCCAAATCACTCACATACAACAAAGTTGTCTATGATTAGGCTGTCGTTACTTCGCCAGGCGATGTTATTCCATTAGTACCAGACATCGCCACATTCTGGTGCTGAACTGAAATTTGTGTCATTTTTCAATTTCAACAAGAATTATTTTCCTTCCTTCTCGTTGTTACGTCTGAGAAATAAAGAGGAATTTCTTTTTTCTTTTTATGAATTTCTGGGTAGAGAATAGAGGAGATGCATAAATTTATGATAGATAGAGAAATTGCGGAGAGAAAAAAAATTTGAATTTTTTTTTTTTGGGAAAGCAGAGAGTTTTTTAACTTTGATTTGTCAATTTGTGTTGGGAATTACGGAGGGTTTGGCAGTCAGGATGATTTTTTGTTTTTTATTTTTATTTTTACTGAAAAGGGTATAAGAGGTAAAAATGAGGTATATTTAATAAAAAAAATTAATTTTTAATGGAGTATATTTAGACTTTGGGGGTATGTTTAGAGATTTCGAGAATATGAATAGTTGCACCCAATATTTTTTTGGAAAACTGTGTAAATTAGTTATTTTACTAATATCTAAGCTTAAATTAAATTTTAAATTATAATTTTTGTTTAATCAGGTCCTTCAAAAATTTAAACTAAGTTCGAACTTTTAAATATAAGTCAAATATGCTCATCTTTAGATATTAAAATAATTAAAAATATTTAATAAATCTAAAAATCAGTAGAATAAATTTAATCAATAAAATAATAAATTAATAATTAAATTCTTTTGAATAATTCAAATATAAAAAGTGATTGAGATTTGCAGATGTATTACATTTTAAATATCCTAAATTTTATTCTTTTTAAATAATTTAATGTCTTTTGAGTTTTTTTTATCTATTAAATAACTTTTCAAAATAGTTTATTTGTTTGGTAATAAAAAGTTTAGGGGCTTCTTAAACCCATTTTAAAAATTAAAAATTTTATTAAATGAAAAATAATTTAGAATTTAATTTAAAGCTGAGATATTAATTTAGAGACTAGTTTATACAATTTTCTTATTTTTAATGTTGGCCGCAAGTCTATAGATGCTCTTAATATTTAAAAAATTAGATTCGGATAGAATTCTTGTAATTCCTCCTAAGATGCTTGAATTCTGTAAATTTTATTATCTTAATCGCCAAAAGCCTCAGATTATTGTCCAACTTTTCAGACAACTTTGTAATAAAATATTAGGAGCATGTCTTCAAATAAAATTATATCTATACCAACAAATAGGTTGCAGACAAATCAGCATTTTAAAACAAACCTAAGGATCTATTTGCAATTTTATCTTAACAATATATAATAATAATTTTTCCACCTACTTTTTGTTTTTTAAGTAGAAATAATTTTAAAAATGATGATTCAATTTTGAACAGTTGATGTTATCCTTTTTTTTCAATTTATTATATGATATTTAATTTTACACGCATATCCCATTTATTAAAATGAGATATTAGATAAAATAATACAATTACTTTTGGTTGAATATTTATTATGTATTGAATTTGAGTGTCCGTCAGTATTAACAAATATTTAAATAATTTAATTTTGGTACAATTAATCAAATTATTATAGAAACAAATTTTTTTATTTTGAGACATACATCACATATATTTTTCATATAAAATTATATAACTTTACATGTTTTTACCACTAAAGTAATAAAATACTTGGAATATTATTTAATATTAAATTCTAAAATTATATTTTCAATATATTTTATTTTAATTTTTTTTGAAGATATTACAAATAGGGCAATAATAGTAATTTAAAGAAAATAATAAAAAAGGACATTGTACCGGGTATCATCCATCCTATTATCCTATATCCATTATTATTGGAATTAGTTAGGTATGACCGAACAAGATGGGCAGGGCAGCGTTAGCACAGTGGTCACGCGCCACTCGAAGAATTTGCCGAGTAACATCCTCAATTCAGACACATTTTCCTCCTTTTTTGTGTCATCCAATGTGACTTCACTGCACTGACAGCGCCTCACTTTGTCCCTACTTTCATTCTGTCCTTCATATATTTATGCTTACCCTCCTTTTTTCTGTTTAACTTACCTTATTACTTTAAATTAGATTTTTTTTAATAAACTCAATTTTTGTAAAGGTCCAAAGCTAAATCTGATGGCTTCACTATGCCGTCGCTAGAGCTTTGTGGACGAGATAAATTACAGACGGTCGCAAATTTTCATTTTAATGTTTATTATAGATATAATATCCTAGATCAGTTGAACTTTGTTGGAAGACAAGTTAGATTTTTTATTGAGGTAGATATTATGCTTTGTTTGTCATTCTCAAAGCTAGTTAATTTGACACCACAAATGCAGCAGAGGTGGCCCCAAATCATACACGGATTGCATTACATGTGCTGTCCTGTCTTGTTTCTGCGAGCATTAAAATAAAAGCCAACACCCCCCTTCTGTTCTATTTGCCTCTCCCAGTACTGCCTTCTGTGATTTCTTTTACAGCACAACTCTGTTCTTCTTAGTTTTCCCCGTAAGGTGAAGAATCCCAGGAAATATTTTCTTGTTTTCATGCAATTTCGAGGGATTCTCCGAATATTTTCAAAGAATGACTAGATAATCTTCACATTTTGTTTGTGTGTGTGTGTCTGTGTGTATATTAAACTAACTTAGTGAAAAGGGAGGACCAAGTTTGAAGCGATAGTTGTGATTTTAAAAGGGTTGTTGATGGAGGTGACGCTGTTTGGGTCCAAGTCATTATCATCCGTTTCAGAGATGATGCTTTCACGCCCTTTTCATAACTCAACTCATAAATTCAAAATCTATCCTCAGTTTTTTTCTTGCAGAGGTAAGCAACAGAGCTCTTTGTTTGGTCAAGAAAAGTGAATGCCTGTGAAGACGTGTGTGATTTCTGTCATTTATTTTCCAGAATTTTCTTACCAGTGAACCAGAAACTTAGTTATTCTTGAAGTTTATTGATTACTGCGATGACCCAACAGCTTTTGATGATTTGAGCCATGTAGAAGAGACAATGCGTTAGGCTAAATTTGAATTAAGTGCATTTATTTGCGTGTTATCAGTTCATTTTGTTCTCTCACTGCCTGTTCGAACTGAGTATTCAGATATAATCAACACTTGGATCCTGTCTGAAATGTTCATTTAATTCATTCTGGGCTTTTTATGTTCATGAAATTATCTTCAAGTACTTTGTACTATGCTGCTATTTGAAGTGAAAATGAATGATTGATTTAACAAAAATGTGTTTAGCGGCCTGCAAAAGGCATTGCGAAGGCTTTGATCATTTATGCGCCCCTTCTAATCGTTTTTTAGGCATATTTCCGAGGGCTTCATATTCAAATACTTCACCTAATCAAACCAGCCGACAGGATCTTCTAGATTCTTATTCATATCGAATCAATGGAACTAATGGATCGAGTTCAAGCATATTCCTCGATACCAAAAGAATCCTTGATGCATGCGATGACGAGTATGAAGGAGTTGTTGTAAATCCGGAGCAACTCCCGTCCAACCCCAATGTATTTGCGTCTGCTCTTCGTTCATCCATTTGCCATTGGAAAATAAAGGTACTTTCTGTAATGCATTCAATCCGACACTTTTTCAATCATCAAAGTATATGCTTTGAATCAATGTTATCAATGTTATGTTGCCACTTATGTCTTAATCTTCAAATATTTGGCATCATTATATATGGAGATTTCGGTTTACTTGTTCATACTTAAGAAAATGCTGATATTTGAGGCCCAAGAGGTGAGTTCCATTATTGTTTCTGGGCTTCAGTGAGTCGGGGAATTAATAGTTTACAGCCACTCAACCTCAGGGGAAGAAGGGAGTTTGGCTCAAACTACCACTGGACAGGGCTGATCTGGTTCCAATAGCAGTACAGGTGACTTCCATATTCTAGTTGCAAGACATTTTCAAATACTGAAAAATAAATGAAAAACATTCTTCCTATAATGAATTGGATTTATGTAGGAAGGATTTCAATACCATCATGCTGAGCAATCATATGTCATGATGACGTACTGGATCCCTGATGGACCTTCACTGCTTCCTTGTAATGCTTCTCATCATGTTGGAGTTGGTTCTTTTGTGATCAACGATAAAGATGAGGTATGTTTCACCTGCTACAATAACGTTTAACTTTGTCTTATGATCCCTATGTCTCGACAAAGCTTTATCAAACAATTAGAATCAGTTTTCTTGCAACCAAAGCACTATCGTTTACTAGATCATCTATACCTTATACTATTTTCTTCTGTGTACTTATGAATCAATGAGAAAGAGAGTTTTTGTGCATGAAGATATCTTTCTTACATCTTCACTCAGAGGTGATTTATTGATGCAATTTCCTTTTACAGATTCTGCCTAGTTGCAGTTGTTAATATTCATAAGCCTCAGTAATCCTGCTTTCAGTACTTTCCGATTTCTGTTTGCTGAGTGTTTACTTGTGATGTATCATGCAGTTTCCCTTGATGAAAAATTTGCCAAAAACTTTTCGGTATTTCTGTTTTATTTGATCCTTAATCCATACAGGTGCTGGTTGTGCAAGAAAAACATAGTACTCCAGATCTTCTTGGTCTGTGGAAAATACCCACTGGTTTCGTTCATGAGGTATGGTGTAACATGTCTGATTTGTGGTTAAATCGTTTTGGTGTGATGTCTGTTATTATCTATCTGTTATACTAATCTACTGATCAGTCAGAAGAAATCTACACAGGAGCTGTAAGAGAGGTGAAAGAGGAAACTGGGGTAAGATACTCGTGCTAATTTCTGCTCAATCGAATCCAAATTTCTATTTGTTCCTCACATCAGAGGCAAAGCTGCAAGATATTTACATAAGAATTCTTGTTTTCGTTTTCCAGATCGATACTGAATTTGTAGAAGTTGTGGCTTTCAGGTACAAAGACATCTTCCCTCCAATCTTGAACCTGACATTTTCCTTTATGGGTTTTTAGTATCTTGTAATCAACCACAAAATCAACATTCTGCATAGAAAATTAATTTATGGATATCATAGCTAACACACTTTTTGGCTCCAGGCATGCGCAGAATGTTTCTTTTGAGAAGTCGGATTTGTTCTTCGTCTGCATGCTAAGATCCTTGTCGAGTGAAATCATGGTTGATGATCTAGAAATTCAAGCAGCCAAGGTAGGCAAAGCATGATTTCACATTGCCAATATGCTCGTAGCTTAGATAATAAGTCTCCGTGCTCACCACTGGCTGACTGAACCTGCTTATGTGAACGCAGTGGATGCCTTTGGACGAGTTTGTGAACCAACCATTGATACAAGGGGACAGCATGTTCAAGAAAATCATTGGAATTTGCATCGCTCGCCTTGGAAAGCGCTACTGTGGATTATCCGTCCATCAGCTCGTCTCCAAGTTTGACGGCAAGCTATCCTCGTTGTACTTCAACATCGTTGATGATGGTAATACCGACTGTCGGACGAACTGAAACATGATTCTAACTATGTACTTAATTCCTGTACATATATAATTGTGCAGAATGTATCCCCTGCTTTCGCCTGTCTACCGTCTATATCCTTCGTAAGGATATAAAGGAATCCATGTTTGTAGATACTTGATGTCTGTATAGTTATTTAAAAAATGCTAAACTGGTTAAATGGTTATTGCAAGCTAATGTATTATACAAAAGTGAGTTTCAAGGTTCATGCCTCTTCCTAATCTAAAATTTGATAGAATTTATTTATTTATTTTTTAGATCGTTCCTTGAACTTTGCTAATTGTGGAGTTGAAATAATATCAATTTTATTTATCGTTCTTCTAAATATACATATTTTCTGAGGTGTATATACACCTAATTTATATTATTATTTATTTAATTAAAAAATATTATTTATTTAAAAATTATATTACTACTTTTTTAAGGTTAAATCAATAGCAATATTATTCAGTACATAAATAATATTTTTAAGTTATATTGTAAATTGGATTGTAAGGTGCACATAATATACACAAATTTTTACATGATATTTGATGTTTTGAGCTTTTAAATTGCGGAATAAAAATGAATGTACTGAGAATTTTATGCTTTACTACAGCTCATTGAGTTTGTCTCCGATCCAATCTACAAACTAAAAACTTTTCATATTAATTATATAATTGTCTCTTACTTTTTTTCAAATCTTAACTTTTAAAATAATTACCAAAATTTTGGTTAGAAAAATATTTAATTACTTTTGTTAAATATTTTCAATATTTAAAATACTTATAGTATTATGAATATACTATTATTAAATTTAATTATAATGTGTAACCAATTTAATGTAAATAATATGAACTCTTAACATATATATACATGTAAAATATTAATTTAAAATTATTGATAATATCGATTCTACATTGCAGAACAGTTCCGCACAATTCGTGTACCAACTTTTTTTTTTTTGTTGGAAATTTTCGTTCAAAAAATAAATAAAAAATAATCAACCGAATTCAATTTTCGTATTATTCAATAATTCCCAAGCATCACTTTCAACCATATGCGTCGCCGGTACTTGACCCACTGGATCTGGGTCGGGTTAAAATTATCTACATCCTTGTACCCGTTGACTTTGTCAAAAGCTTAAAATCTGATAAGATCCAACGGTCCAGTTTGGCTCCAATACAGAACAACGCCCTCCACTCCTCCATCCACATCATTTCCCCCCTCCTTCGCTCGTCACCTTCCCCGCCGATCCAGACTCCGTCACCACCGTGACTGTACCTTCCGGGGAATCCAACGGCCACCTAGAACGGGAGACCCACCATTTGTACCTTTCCCATCGTTTACGCGAGGCCATTGCTCCCTGCGATTTCTCTCTCGTCGGAGTTTATCGTACCCTCCGCCACAATTCATTCTCCGACGCCGGTTTCTGGTATCGATATTGTCTACGGAGAGATACATATCTCCTCTTTTAGAACTGCTACAATAAATTGTCTTTGAATGTACTGCATTTTTTTTTTGGGAGGAGGGAGGGGGGGGGGGGGGGTCAGTGGTGAGCGTTATTTGGTTAATGTTGTCGTCCATTTATTTTACTAAAACCTCGTCAATTACAATATTTGTGTGGTAGAAACTTTCTTCGCAATAAAAGATCTTTCTGCGGCTAACTGCTTCTTCACAGAATTTCAAGAAGAGTCTCCTGCCAAATTGAAATCTCTATGATTCACTGATTAATCTTTGCATTGTATTTAGATGGTATTTAAAGATGTCTTTATCATGTTTTTTCTTTTTCCTTTGTTTACTATGCATTTCTTGATTGAAGGTTTGGGTAGTTCAGGAAGGTAGCTTTTCAAAAATTTCGGCACATCAAAGCAGGTGCTAAAAGTATGTGTTCTTTTCTCTTTCTATTTGTTCTCAGCTAATATTGATTTTGATGATCTTTGCTTGTGGCTTTATGGGTATACTGAGCAAAGTGGACGTGTTTGTTGATAGAATCAATTGTTAAGGATGTGTATATAATCTTCAATCTGTCTGTCCTAGTATATTGAAGAGGCAGTGCGAAAGAATTTCCTTCAAATGGAAGTAATGTTGTATTATTCTCAATGCCCTACTTTTTTTGCATTCTTCCTCCAGTCTAAAAACCATGAAAATAGACAATAATTGGGATTGTGGACTTCTTGCATGGTTTATAACTTTATATGTTATTTTGAAGTAGTGGTTTACATGTTATATTTAAAATTGTTGAGATGAATTGGTTTTTCGAGATATTTTATTTGATATGATCTTTATCTGAACTCTTTACGATGTGGGTACTGATTCAAGTTGTAACCGTCATAAAAAGTTACTTGAAAAAAAAAAAATCCTGAAAAACTAGTTCATCTCCACAATTTTCAGATACCAGCTTTCCGAAAGAATAAACATAAAGAGTTTGTGACAAGCACACCCCACCCATAGGTCTGTACCTGACTGGATCATATTGGGTCAATACTTTACTCCCACTGTGGCTATTCAATGGGCATATTGGAGCACAACTCTACCCATTTCCTGCCCAGATTCCAGTTATCATCTCTTGGAAAAATTTGATGAATTATTTTTATTTTATTCTTTGCTAGGGTCTTCCAGGGTATTCCTTGCTGGATGCTGAGCTAGATATATAGGGAGCGCATGTATAGTTCTATTTCAAGCCTTGACTGGTGTTGACAGGTTGCTAGGTACAATGCGATTGTTTCCATTTTCATCCAGCTTAGATAGTTCACCCACACCGCAGACCAACAGAGAGAAAAGTCGAGCATTGCTGTATCTAAATGTATATGATCTTACTCCTATTAACAACTATCTATACTGGTTTGGACTTGGAATCTATCATTCTGGTATAGAAGGTATAATCAACTGTTCCTTGTTTATTCAGTATTTGAGTACTTGTTGATGCACCTTTTGCTTTTCTTAAGCTTAGACTTCTTGATATTCATCTTTAGCGCTGTAATACTATATGCAATCTAGTTAAATATGCTTGATGACTGGGGGATGTTTGATGGAAAAGAAAAGAAAAAACAAAAAAATTCCTAGCAGGTTCTTGATTTTTATTTTCTACCAGAAATATTCTACAGTAGCATAATGTGTTGTCAGCATTTGATTAATATGAGATACTATGTTGTGGAACCTTGATGAATCTACATTTATCATTTATTTAGGTGTTTCATGTTTGTATTAGAGCCTAGTTGGTTATCAGCAAATCATAAGCATTTCTCCCGTCCTTATATCTTAGTATCTAGGTTCCTACTTTATTATTATTATTACTAATTTTTTTTTCCATATACAATTGCCAGAGCTGTACAACAGGGAACCTTTAGGGAGAGACATAGGTTAAGAAATCAATGCATTGAAAGAGAACCTTGCGCTGAAAATCTATTGGAAGTTCTTACATCTGGATAATGAGAAGGGTCTGATGGTTTAGGGTTGTCACCAAAATGTTACTTACTGGATGATTTCGTGTATGTGTGTCTGGGGGGGGGGGATTCCTAGATGGTGGTATGGATATGATAAGCATGGTCTTTTATCTGCCTGTATCAAGATTTTTGAAAGAGCTTCATTGACAACATAAAGTATATAATTGCAATAGTCAGAATCTTCAAATATCCTTTGAATGATTGGATGCTTACCCCTGCCGCATACCTATAATGTTCTCTCAGGCCATAGGATCTTATGTTCAGGCCATAAGAAATATTTAAGTGTTGTAACTTTAAGTTATTAGATCTAATGCATTATTAGAACTTATAGTGCACTTAAGTTCTAAATGTATGTAAGTTACATAAGTTTCAAATTTCAGCGGGTTGTATTTGAATTTAAGTTTAAGTTTATGAACTAGAATGTTCAACGGCGACATGAGTGGAATTAGGATGATAGTTATAAAAATTAGATATTTCGCCTCTACTTCCCGAGTTTACCTTCTTGTTTAAGCATTAGGACCGTGTTTGCGTGGGCCCAATGGCTTGTGAATATATTACTTAATCTAGATCTGGAAGTTTGAATTCCAGTTTGGAAGGAAAAATGTTTATTTGGATGTGTTGTGCATGTGTGTACTTAATTTATTTATTTATTATTATTATTATATAATATATATATATATAATTTTTTTTTTGTAAGAGTCATATAACAGTCATTTTGGGCGTGTAGCAAATCTAAAGAATTCTTGTATCTTGCATTCAACTGTAGAATGCTGTGTCTCACAAAAAGAACTGGAGGTGGTTGTGCTCACATGATCTTTTTCGAAATTCAATTTACATTGAAAGCTTCTGAATTTTCTGGGATTCATTGCTGCACTTTGAATCTTTATTTTGCCTCAGTGTTAGTCCATCAATACTTCCTGCTTCATACTCTAATACAGCTGTTGTTTATTTGGCCCTCAATTTTCTAGAACTAAATGTTAGGGGATATTATCTTCAAGCATATTTAAAAAATAAAAAATGTCTGCACAATTTGTCAGATTTCCTACAATGTATTTGTTTAGTCTTGATGTTCTGGTAAAAATATGGAGAAGTTTCTGATTGCTAGTTCTTTATTTTTCGTGTTTCAAAAATACTACTTTGTTAAAATTTTGCTTGCGCTTGGTCTTTATGTTTCCTTAGCACATTTCTGCATTCTTCAGTTTGTGCAATTAAAGCAGGTGTATCCAGTGCTTCTGTTCTTTGAATTGCAAATACAATTAGGTCCCGGAACAGTGCTGAATTAGATGTGGATGTATTAGATTAACAAGGTTTTGCTGGGAATATGATCCTTCCTGTAAGGCCAACCAATTAAGACCAATAGAACTTTCTGTAGCAGTTTAACTGAAGCACTTTCTTTATTTACTTTGTCGGATTATAAGTATTTTTCCTTTTATTGTGATGATATTTATATTTAGATGTTTTAATCGTGTAATATTTATTTGCCTACAGTTGTTAAATTTCTAACTTCTGTGAAATAGTACACGGCTTGGAGTATGGTTTTGGAGCTCATGAGTTCCCTACCAGTGGTGTGTTCGAGGTTGAACCAAGAAGTTGCCCGGGTTTTATCTTTAGGCGCTCAATTCTTTTGGGCAGCACTGATATGTCTCGTTCAGAATTTCGTTCATTCATGGAGCATCTCTCCACCCAATACCATGGGGATACATACCATTTGATTTCTAAGAATTGCAATCATTTCACAGATGAAGTTTCTCAGCGTCTTACTGGAAAACCTATACCTGGGTGGGTGAATAGATTGGCTCGAGTAGGTGAGGACAATTTTCTTTCTTATATTCCTTGCATAAATATTCACAATGATTTTTTTTCTTCTTCTTTTGATTGCATCAAGGCTGAATGATATGTATTAGCTTGTAACTTCTTGGATTTATCAATATTATGTTGATTAAATACTTTATGGTACTTCTGATCCATATACATGGGCCAAACCACCCTGGTGCGCAACAAAGACAGTTAGAGCAAAACAAAAAAATGGAGTTTTGCTGCTGCGTTTTCTTTTTTCTTCTTTCAATTATCACGGTGAGGGGGTTGTCTAATAGGGTGTTAATTAAACTGATATTTCACTGTCTCATTTGTAAATACAGGGTCTTTCTGTAATTGTCTGCTGCCTGAAAGTATCCAGGCTACATCTATTAGACATCTTCCTGAAAATCAAATGAATTCAGGCAAGTATTGATGGTGTTATACATATGTGTGTGTGTGTGTTTATAATTTCATTATAATTGTATATTATCATTTGATTCATCAAATGCTATTAATATGAGATTCAAAAGTTTGGAAATCCACCATGTATTAGGTCTTCGTGTTCTGATGTCCATTATGAGTTTTGAGTGTTGCTTAGTAGACTTAGAATTATCCAGCATTCTCTGCTTTGTGTTATTGTTTTGATACCTTTTAAATATCTTGTTTTCTCATGAATATTTAAAAAAATTAGAACTTAAAATTGTCTTCAAGTTTTTATTTTCCCAATCGAAAGAACAAAGAGAATCCCCCCCCCCCCCCGACCCAATAAAAAAAAAAAAAAAGGTGACTCGAACCCAGGATCAAAGTGGGGTGCTTTTACTACTTGAGCCAGCCCAGCCCACCTTGTGACCCTAACTATCTCGTTCATAAGGCCTTGTGACCCTAACTATCTCGTTCATAAGGCCTTGTGACCCTAACTATCTCGTTCATAAGGCTTTTCTGCAACACTCTCAAAGGGATTGTATTAGTCAGTCCAAAAGCTGCGCCACATACAGGGCTTAGGTACTTATGTAGCTTTTTAAACACATGCATTAGTATTGTGTTCAAATTAATACTTCGTGATCTCTTGAGTTTCCTTGAATAACTAAGGCAGATGAATAAATAATGTTTTGTTACTTATACTAACAGTAGTCATTGGTAACGTAACAAAATATTTGTTTAGAATTGTCTGGTTCACAATTTGTCTTCGATTTGTAAGTCCAAATATGCACGTATGCAGAGACTTGTTATCGGTATTATAATTCAAATCATAATATTACCAGCTTGATATCTTTCTTAACCCTATGCTACCCTCCACCCAAAAAAAAAAAAAAAAAAACAGATGACGGAAGCGATTCTGGCGGATCATCTGCAAGTGTAGAGAGTGAAGTGGAGGATCTAGATCATCATCATCTGCTTGTCACACCAAACAGTGACGTGGCATTTTTGATGGACAAACCAGTGAGGCTTGCAAAGGATGTCCTTTAAATTCGATTTTTGTTGAAGTTGTTAGTTTGTGCTTTGTTTTTTACTGTGTGTAGAAGCAGCGTGTAAATCTTCAATGTATTTCGTTTGACATGTATACATCTGCAAGTTGTTTCAGTGTGCGTAGCAGTCAATTACATGTTGTATCATTCATCTAATTCTACGAACAGGATTCCTTTACTATCATTTGCTTTATTCAATGCCCTCATTTTCTTGGCCACCAGAATTGCGGTTTATTCAATGCTACACTTGGTTAGTTAGATACACGTGTATTGATACCGAGTACACTAGGTGTAGCATCTACAAGACCCTAAATTGTTTTGCTCAAGAGAACACGTCACGGTCGTAGCCTTGTAGGACTTGTATGGAAAGTCCATATTATTTATCAAACCAATGAACCTAGTGTCAATTGTGATTCTCCTTTTAAACTAATAAACCTAATTAGTTCAACTTCAGTATGAAGAAATTTGAATAACGACAATCTGCTACTCTACCTAAGATACCTCATTAAATGACGTTTAGCAGGAAATGCTTAATGCTCATTGGTTCTTTTCCTAGTCAAGAAAGCACTAGTTGGCTAAAAAACTAGCTTTAATAAAACAAAATACTTGACTCAGAAGCAACCCAGAGTCATCCTTGGAATATTTTCTTGAATAGTCTTTGCCTTTGCAGTAAAGAGCCAATAAAGCCCTTCCAAATTGAAGACTATCTGCCGATTGCATTTTCCAGCCTGCACTTGCCTGATTCTTTTCTTGCTGCAATAATTCTGCACAATTCTTCTTACATATAACTACCTGTGTTCGTTCCAGCACTTATTTCTGGCCTTTCTGTCACTGATTTATAATAATGGATGTTATTATCTTACTCAAACTCTTGGTCTGTGTTCTACTTACAAGAGCTTCTGATGCTAATATTTGCACATCAGCTAAGTGCAGCCTTCTCTCTCCCGAAATACGATTCCCATTTCGAGTCCAGGGCTTCCATCAATGTGGTCTTCCACAGTTCAATCTGTTTTGCGAACAAAACAGAACAATGATTCATTTTCCCACTTATGGAGATTTAGTGGTTGAATCCGTCTCCTATGATACTAGAAGACTGAGCCTTCTTGACCCCAAAAACTGTGTGCATGAAGTTTTCTTGAATCTTAATCTCTCTCTTACCCCGTTCAGTTATTACTATGTTCTTCGACAGTACAAATATATCAACTGTTCGACAAAACTTGCCGGTTCATTCGAACAAGTTCCATGCCTGAGTAGTTCTGACCATCATGTTTACACTGTGGAACCATCTTTTAGTGAGCCTGTTTCTTGCAGTTCTGTGAAAACTGTTGCAGCACCGTTTTCGTATAGTCCTTATTTGTCTGACAACAGTTTTGGTCTTGGATTGACATGGAATTCGACTGGAGTCAATGAAGAAGAAGCATACTCAGTTTGTAAGCTTGGAATCCTCTGTGATATAGGGCACATATGGAAATACTCAAGAGGTTAGTACCTTTTTTTCTATTTTCTAATCTTTTTATAAGAAACCATATGCATGTCTTAAATGAGATGATAAGGATATCGAATTTGGATCCTCTGCTGCGTACTATGCAGTGTTCACAACACAACTTATTGCACAACACCTCTTGTGCACGGTAGAGGATCCAAAGCCGAGGATATAAAAGCCGGGATCACATGATATGATCAATAGCGGCACTTTAGTTCCAATCTCGAATTTGGAAATTGGTGATTGTGTACTATATTAGTGTATTCCTCATATTTTTTCATGAAGATGAAGTCTTAACACATCGTCGGTGGCAGCTCTTTGTGCAGTAACAGGCATCATCGCCTTTGTTTTCGTCGTTGGGAAGCAGTTGTGTGCATCTCTATCAAGATATTGCAACAAATTCAATGCAGGAAAGGAGAAGAAAACTTTGGGAGAAGAGATAGAAAAATTACTTGGAGATGTGAACGCTGTTACGTTGTGATTTCAATAGATTACAAAACAGGGGAAAAAAAAATAGTAGTTCTGTATGTGTTTCTGTAGAGTTGAAACCTTTTTTTTTTTTAATGTAAATAATAGAATTGTAAATGTAGCAGCTTATCTTATTTTTTACCATTTTAATTTTTAAAATTTTCAAAAGCAAAAAACTTTTCATTAATAATATGCATTTTTACTTATAATATATCAAACTAATATTTTTCATGAATTTTTATATATATTATATAAAATAAAATAGTAAATTTGTGACATAATTGTATTTTTGGTTAATTATTTGTGTTAGATTTTAATATTGTTGTAGATTGAATTATTTATGTTAGATTTAAGTATTTGTTGTAGGCTGGACTATTTATATTAAATTTTTGTTACATATAAAAATTAATAAAATAATTATTTATGAAAATATTAAATAATTAAAACATTTTATTTTCTCAAAAAATATTCAGTTTATTTTATTCAACAACCTAATTATATATTTTTATTTTAAATAAATATATTATAAATTGTGCACCAAAATCAACTATGCTGTAAATACATAAATTTTTTAGATAATGCTAAAACCTAATTTTATTCCCGGTCCATTTACATTAACTTAACATTTTTTACCTTAGTTAAAAGTTAAAACAGATGTATTAATACACTTTTGACTTTGTTTACTTAACCTGATACGATAGATAGGACTGAATTGTCCAGTTTTTTTGCTAGTTTGGTGATAAAAATAAGGGATTTCTATCCCCACCATTTTTTTTACTTTCTATACCACAATTTTTTTTTTTACAAAAATAGACATCATACAATTGATCAATATATCCTTTAAACTATCAGGGTGTTCGGCCAGGGTTAGCCGAACATGTTAGCAAGCGTTTGGCCATGGTTAGCCGAATATGTTGGCACGTGTTCGGCCAAGGCACGCCGAACGCCTGTGCAGGTGTTTGGCCAAGGCACGTCGAACGCCTCGCAGGCTGTTCGGTTGACCAGCGCCGAGTATCTATGGTTATGTTCGGCCTGTGCTCGCCGAACGCCTCTCAAGCTGTTCGGTTAACCAGCACCGAACGCGTTTAAACGAAAAATTTAACAGCTTGTTGCGAGAGATTACTTGGAGAGCTCGACACATTGTCGCCTTCTGCATCTATGATCTTTGCGTGATGAGGGGTGTGGAGAGAAGGGAAGAAAATTGTCCCTAGGGTTTCAGAAATCGTTCAGCCGCTGAGAATTTGGGTTTGGGGGAAATTTTCGGCGTGATGGCTTGGGTTTGGGGGAAATTTTCGGCGTGAGGGCTTGAGTTTGGGGGGAGATTTTCGGTTCTGAGGGTTTAGGTTGGGTTTGGGGTATTTTTTTTAAAGGGTGTAATAGGTATTTTGGGGGTGGGGTTAGTAAATTTAAAATTTTAAATATATTTTTGTATGATGTAGATAGTAAATGTGATGAGTAAAGTAAAAATGGGTGTATATAGAAACGGCAAAAATGACAATATATTGTATTTTTCAAAAAAAATAGCAAAAATATAGTAAAAAAAAAAAATTTTAAATGTAAGTAAAGTCGCCCCTGCGAGGGGCGACATTCAAATTAAGTTTTTTTTTTTAATTTTTTTTTTAATGTCGCCCCTGGCAGGGGCGACTCTTAATTTTTTTTTTTTTTTTTTTTTTTTAATATCTGGAGCCCTCACTCGGTCGGGCACTCGGTCTGGCTCACCACTCGGCCGGCCGAGTGGTGAGTATTACTCGACCGAGACACTCGGCCCCCCTGTTACTCGGCCGACCGAGTACTTCCTTCCACTCGGTCACGGAACTCGGTCGAGCACTTCACTCGGCCGACCGAGTGCGAACCCGGATTTTGATTTTTAACATCCACTTCAATATTACTCGGTCAAGACACTCGGCCTCAACATTATTCGGCCGACCGAGTTTGAGGAATGTGTGATGAGAAATATGCAAGGTGTATAAATACAAAGAGAGAGTGTAGGAGACTCTAACACATAAACGATGTGGGACAGACAAAAGGTGTATAAATACAAAGAGAGAGTGTAGGAGACTCTCAAATATAAACGATGTGGGACAGGCAAAAGGTGTATAAGTAAAAAGAGAGAGTTTCTATTGGACCTTATTTTATTTATTTATTTATTTCTTTTTTTAAATTGTAAATAAACACATACATTTTTTAAATTGTAAATTATTTATTTATTTATATGGGTCATAACTTTGTAATTTCTTTTTGATGTATATGCACTTCATCATTCAAAGGTGCATGTAAAATAAAATAAAATATTTTAAATATTTTATTTTAAATATTTTTTGGAATTATTTAAAATATATTATTTTTATTTCAAATCTATTTTAATATATAATATATCAAAATTAATAATTTTTTCACAATCTTTAATTTACACACATATAACATTTCTTGAATGAGACATTAGTTAAAATAAATATAATTATTTTTTATTGATTATTCAAGACATTCAAATCTTTATATGTATTGAATTTGAACTGAAAATAATATTAAATTATATTTTTTTAGAAGCTTATTAATTAATTTAATTTTTACCTATGTCCTCCCAAATGTGGGAACCAATTCCAGGGCAACAGAAGTGCTTCCAAACTCTATTCTGGTTGAGGAAAATAGAAACAAGGGCAACAGAAGTGCTTCCAATCATCAATTTCAGCTTTCAGGCTCTAAGGGAACACAAAAAAATGAAAATAGATTTGAAATAAAAATAATATATTTTAAATAATTCCAAAAAATATTTAAAATAAAATATTTAAAATATTTTATTTTATTTTACATGCACCTTTGAATGATAAAGTGCACATACATCAAAAAGAAATTACAAAGTTATGACCCATATAAATAAATAAATAATTTACAATTTAAAAAATGTATGTGTTTATTTACAATTTAAAAAAAGAAATAAATAAATAAATAAAATAAGGTCCAATAGAAACTCTCTCTTTTTACTTATACACCTTTTGCCTGTCCCACATCGTTTATATTTGAGAGTCTCCTACACTCTCTCTTTGTATTTATACATCTTTTGCCTGTCCCACATCGTTTATGTGTTAGAGTCTCCTACACTCTCTCTTTGTATTTATACACCTTGCATATTTCTCATCACACATTTCTCAAACTCGGTCGGCCGAATAATGTTGAGGCCGAGTGTCTTGACCGAGTAATATTGAAGTGGATGTTAAAAATCAAAATTTGGGTTCGCACTCGGCCGGCCGAGTGAAGTGCTCGACCGAGTTCCGTGACCGAATGGAAGGAAGTACTCGGTCGGCCGAGTAACAGGGGGGCCGAGTGTCTCGGTCGAGTAATACTCACCACTCGGCCGGCCGAGTGGTGAGCCAGACCGAGTGCCCGACCGAGTGAGGGCTCCAGATATTAAAAAAAAAAAAAAAAAAAAAAAAAAAATTAAGAGTCGCCCCTGCCAGGGGCGACATTAAAAAAAAAAATTAATTTGAATGTCGCCCCTCACAGGGGCGACTTTACTTACATTTAAATTTTTTTTTTTTTTTACTATATTTTTACGATTTTAAAAAAAAAATACAATATATTGTCATTTTTGCCTATAGAAACTTCCTAAAAATAATCCTGAATGACTCATAATGTAAATTACCAATGTTGTCCTATTATTCACGCCGTGAAATTACATCTGCTTACCCTTCTCACTAAAGGGGAAAAGGAAATCAGATGTCTCATTTTTGAGCGGGAACCCTAGTCTTGGAGAAGAGCACCGCAGCTTAGCAAAACAGAGGCGGTAGCTTGAAAACGACAAGTGAGAGCGACGGTGGTGTTGGTTCGGAGGAGAACAAATTCGGCAAGGTCATCTCTCTTGTTACCCTTCTTAATATTTTAGGTTAGAGAGAGAAAGAGAGAGCGAGCTTGAAGAAGTTATGTGGAAATATTGAAGTGGGCTTGAATTCAACTGCAAGATTAAGTATTAAATTAAGGTTTTTCTAAACGGTTAAATATGTTCTTTAAAATGGTGGAAGAGAGACGGGCAAGAAAAAGAACCATGGACGTATACACTAACGGCGTTAAAGCCTTGACTAGTGTCCCGTTAAAAAAAAGAACAAAAAAGCTGACGAGTGATTGACCTGTAAGAGTATTAAGGCAACGTTTTTTATTTTCAGGGTTTTAGCGAACAGCCTCCGCAATACCCCAAGCATAGTTGGTCAGAAGGCGAAGGAGAAGATGGGAATGTTAATGGCTGCCGGAGATGAAACCACCAATTTGAAGATGAAAGAGCTGTTAAAGGAGGTGCAGCTCGACTACTCTCCAGAAAATACTGCAATTATAGATAACACGGTTTCCGCCATTAGAGAGGCTATCAACAATATCCCAGACGACCTCCTGGTACACCTTCTACGACTCCCTGTACCCTTTCTTTTAAGGGTTTAAAAAAATCGTTACTTTCTCCAATAAATGACAATGCTAAAAAAATCGTTACTTTCTCCAATAAATGACAATGCTAACTTCGTATTGCTCTGTGATTGAGTTACTAATCTTCGTTTTTTTGTTTTTTTGTTTTTTTTTGGATTTATTGCTGCGAATTTCGGTAGGCTACAGCCGATATTGCACCAGGGTTTATTCGAGATATTGGTAGTGATAAAGTTGATTTCAAATTCAGGAAGCCACAGTCTATAGAAATTGGTGGGAGTTACTCGTTTCAGTGCATCGCCAGGCCGGATGTGAATGTGGATCTTTTTCTGAGGCTGCCTAAGGTGCTTGTTCAATGTTGGAGCAGAAATAGGCAACTATATATATAAATATAATATATATATATTTATATTAAAAATATAGATATATATATATATATATATATATATATATAATGTAAAGCTCTTGCTCATTCAGAGATCATCAAAACCATGCATATGTGTAGTCCTTATACTGAAATTTTGAAAAGAATCCGCTTTTTGCATGACATGTAAATTTTGTGCTTCTAAATTATGTGTAAACTTTGGAAATGTGAAAGATAATGTTTTGGAAGATGAAGTTGCCTGTAAACTTTGTGCTTATACTAGGTAATCAAGAACTCGATACTGCTTTATACCCCCTCCCCCCCCCCCCCCCAAAAAGAAAAATAAAATTTTTTAGCTGAACTTCAGCCCCACGATTCCTCTTTAAGAATCCATTTCTGTTTATATGTTACATTTTTTTCGTCTTTATTATTACTATATTATTATTATTATTATTATTATTATTATTATTACTATATTTATACTTGAACTGTATTGGATGACAAGGAGTTTGTCATGAGTTGCCTGCCCCTCATGTTTCTTAATGATTTTTGCTTCTTCGAATTTTCCTCTGGATGTAATATTTGTGTTGTTATTAATCTTCCACTTTATGATAAGATTGTGACTGGCCTCAACATTCACATGTTATTACGTTGAACTTTTAATTCATTAAGTTATGAAGTACCTTAAATTGAATTGTTTTTACTTTTCTTGGCAGGAATGCTTCCATGAAAAAGACTATCTAAATTATCGATACCATTCAAAAAGATTTCTTTATCTTTGTATGATCAAGAAACATTTGGAGTCTTCTTCTTTTGTCCAAGATGTAAAATGGTCAGCTTTCCATAACGAGGCGCGCAAGCCTGTACTAATTGTTTATCCAGGTCTGGTCTCTCCAGAGTATATGTTCTTTATATTCTTATTTTGGTTGGTGTTTCTTCATCAAGTTATTAATAAACGAATTGTAAATCATCCCCAGCTGCACTATTATCTGATAATACGGTGTTTTCCCTGAAAATAATTCCTACCGCACCTTCTCTGTTCACCTTGTCAAAATTGAACTTTGAGAGGAACAATATACGCTCTCTGGATCAAGGTACTGTATTGATTCACTTTTCAACTTTTTTTGGATGGACTATTGTAAAATTTCTGAAATTTGTCTTTTGTTATTGAAAAAAATTGTGTTTTGGAAGCTACACCTATGTACAATAGCAGTATCTTGGAGGACATGTTTATTGAGAACAATGCAGAGTTCATCAAGAGAACTTTTAAGGGATGCAAGGAACTGGGGGAGGCGTTATTACTTCTGAAAGTACGATAAGCAGTATTGCAGTATAATGGTTATTGATTATTTATTCTTGTTTACTTGTGGCACTCTTTTCTCTTTTAGCACACTAAATTATATTTTGGAGCAATGATATAGGTTTGGGCTAAGAGGGGTTCCCTATTTGTCCATGACTGCTTGAGTGGATTCTTGATCACTGTCATTGTGGCGTACCTTGCATCAAGGTCCGGAAAAAACCGACTCAATAGTTCAATGAATGCAATTCAGATATTGCGCATCACGCTAGACTTTATTGGTATGTCTTGAGTTCGAATTATGAGTCACTATCGTACATGTATATAGTTTAAAGTATCACAAAATGTAGTTCACATGAAGATGGTGATCGCTGCATATTTGGATTCTTTCCTGCCATTAATATTGTATTTGTAACGTGACTAACGTCTATATGTGTAATGCTTGAAAAGTTGAAAACTGTAGCGAGGTTAATAAAATTCCATGTATTCTTCCTAAATATGATTGTCATGTCTACTTTATCCTCCACTTTATTTTACACAACATTCTTTTTTATAATTCGGTATAAAATTTTTAAAATTATTTGGGTTGACTTCTGAATATTTTGCCATGCTTGTGCTGAAATACCAGCTCCCCCACCAGTACAGATTCAGTGTCATGAATTATGATCATTTTTCATACTTCATGTTTGGGAATGTAACATTCTTTTTGTATCTGGGTATAAAAATCTAAAATCATTTGGGTTGAGGGCTTTATGTTTTGCCAACAAATGCTTGTGCTGAAACACCAGCTTTTCCACCAATACAGATTCAATGCCAAGAAATGCTTGTCCTGAATATCAGTTAGTAATCTCATAATACTCAGGATTATTTAACAAAAATCATTATCTAATGGTAAGTTAAATCTTACATCAAGTTTCTTGACTGGCTGTTTACTGATATATGTCTCCCACAGTCAATTTATTAACTGCTTCAAATGTTAGTCTCCTTGCACACAAATTGTGTAATGTTTGCTATCCTTCATGACTAGCCACTTCCAATATTTGACCCTGGTGGGTTGGAAGTTTGACAGCTGAATTATGACTAAATGCCTTGAGAGATAGCTGTAGTCATATTACTGCATTTGTGGATTCTTGTATGGAAGTTGTGTTAACAGTTGGCTCATGCTTTATGTTGCTTGATTTATTAGTCACTGTCATATTCATGCAGCGTGGTTTGTGAGTATGTTTAAGCAGTGTACAATAATATTTTTGTTTATCATGATGCCTTAATATGCTTGGCTCTACTAAAATTTTATTTCTGTTTCAAGACTTGAACCCTATGTCCTGACCAGTTTTCTTCGAACATCTTGAAGACCTAATCTTTTGAATTATGCAATCTTGAATTAACAATATGTTTTTCAGCCATGTATTTAACCAAATTTTATCTTATAAAGCATCTACTTCAATTACTCTTCTATTCATCATTTTCAGCCAATTCGAAGGTATGGGACAGTGGACTCTTCTTTCAACCTGAAGGTGAAAGAAATATTTCAGACAAGGTATAATGCTCAATAGTCACATGTGATGTCTCAGTTTCTTTGGTTTCAGGTGTTTTCTATTCAATTATCACATTCCTTCAGTCTCTTTCTCTATATTTGTGCCCACCCTTCCTGTATTTGAAAATTAAAGGAGAAATATATATCTTTGAATTGTACACAGAAATGATTTAAGTATTTAACATTATACAAGCTAATTTAATTATCTTTTTTGGAAGGAGATTGGGTAGCCGCCCCTTTCTTCCGTCTTTGTTATGGACATAAGGAGATTCTTCATCTACACTTGTGCCTACTCTTCCTATATTTTTACTTTCTTCTTGTAGAAGATAGTTCGAGTACTTGTTGTTCTTCCCTTTAATATGACTAAAATTTCCTTTGCTTTAGGGCTATTAACTTTTAAGGAGTACAAGATGGTTTTTGTTTCAAAATTTCCCTTAGCTAAGGTGTCAGTTATTGAGTTTGGTGTTTTTCTACTAATGATGATAAAAAACAATATTCTCCTTGCTAAATAGATTGCTTTATTTTCTTAGCTATTTTAGTCATTATGTCCAATGTCCAATTTTGGGTTGGCAGGACAGGAGGACTCAGTTGCAGTCTTTTCCAATAATCATTTGTGATTCGTATGGCAACTACAATATGGCGTTCCGAATGTCACCAAGTGGTTTCCAAGAGGTTGGATCTTTGAAATTTTTTCTTATTCCTGCATGCTGTGATTCAAGAAGTCTAGACTCTCTAAAATCATGTTTAAGCTAACATGACATTAAATAATTTTGTATTTAGCTACGCTATGAGGCAGCTCAGGCACTTGCTTGCATGGATAAATATAAAGATGGGGGTTTTGATCAGATCTTTATGACCAAAATCGATTATCCTGCTAAATATGACTACTGCATAAGGTAAAATATACCCATGATCTTCTTATACCTTTTGTCATCGACTTATCAAGCAACTTTTCTATGTATTTTACTAAATTCATAAAGGCTGTTATCAGTTTTTGCCCAAGTAGTCTTTTGTAGTATATTCGTGCTCCAATGCTTTCAAAAATTCAAATAAGTTAATTCAAACTGTAATGTTGTATGGTATGGATTTTTTATTTTTTTATTATAATTTTTTTTTATTTTATTTTTATAAATTTTTTTATTTTATTTTTTTTGCTTTGGAATGCAAATTAAGTACTAGGTTGCATTTGGATTGAAGGATTTGAAATGTTAATTCAAATGAAAAGATTTCAAATCTATCCAAGTTGGAGTAGGATTCAAATCCACCAAAATCTCTTGAAATTTAGTTCAAAATGAAACTGATGGATTTCAAATCCTTACTAATCCAAACAAACCACAAAGGCATTTCGTGCTAGGGATTTCAAAGCCATCCTCAAATCTTTCTATTTAAATGGCTCATAAATGAAATTTAATTTTGGGATTTAATGATACAATTTTGCTATAAGGATCTTAACTGTAGGTTGCTCGCTTCTTGTCTCACACATTGGCCTTATTATAGGTTGAATTTGAAGGATAACCTTGATTTCCATGCTTCTGGATATTGCTTGGATGATGAATGTTGGAGGTCCTACGAGCAGAAGGTACTGGGTGTCATTGATCAAGCATTGAGAGGAAGAACTAAGCTCATTCGAGTAGTCTGGAGAAACACTTCTTCTGATTGCAATTTTGAGAATGTATGTTATTGACTAATGTTTGGTCTGAGATATTTGAAGTATCATGGGAAGATATAATTAACTCCTACTTGGTTTAAATTTCTTCCAGGGTTTATCTACGCTGGATGGAGAAGCTTTATTTATTGGGATCACAATTGGATCTATTGAGGAAGCCTTCAAACAGGCCATTGTAGGTCCAAGTCCAGAAGACAAGAAACAGGTTACTCTTTTATCTCATTTTTTTGTTGGTTATAATGTGTATCATCTGGCTCCAATTCATTTTCTCAGTGGATTCCTACATTTTTGTAGGCTGTAGAGTTTAGAAATTTCTGGGGGGATAGGGCTACACTCAGATGGTTCCGTGATGGTAAAATCGCTGAAGTTGCAGGTGAGGGATAATATCACTTCTCTAGCTGCTTTGTGGCACTAATGTCATTTAAATGACATTCACGCTTTATCTTAAATTTAGTGTGGGAGCACATGGAATGGGAAAAACATCTTATCATAAAGGAAATATGTGAGCATGTTCTAATGCGTCATCTTTCCCTTCCGAAACCAAGTATCATTTGCATTGTAGATCAACTTGATTTTGTGCTTCGCCATGGAAATAGAGGCAAGGTTTTTAGTTTCTTGGTTAGTTTTTCATGTTTTTAGAAGCTTGCGCGCAAACTAAGATTGCTTATATGGGACTGTGTTTTCAGATTCTATATCCTGTTCTCAAAGTTTGTTGAAGGCTTATGATGACCTCTCAAAGCATTTGAGACTTCTCGATGACATTCCACTTAAAATATCCAGTGTCCAGCCTCTGGATTCAGGTTTATTTTCCAAATAAAAATTTCCCCAACCCCCTGTGGATACTTTCTCACTCTATTAAATGCTTGCCAAAGGTCATTGTGGAACTTGTTTCAGTTTGCACCAAACATATCTCCACACTTGTAGCTGAAGTTTATAGAAAAATTAACGTGTGAAGAAGTAATCTGAGAAAAGCTGAGCAGGGTTCTCTTCAGAATATTGTCACCTCACCTAGAAAAATGAATCCTTTTGTTCGGAGTAGAATCTGCTAATTCTCATGAGGTCCTTGCTCAGCGTTGATCTATGAGCTGAATTTAAGGGTCCATGCGGGGCTTCACTTTCAAGGCTTTCCCAACTTTATTTAGGATTGCAATGCTTGCTGCTTTTTTATTTTATTTCTTTATCTATTTTTATTTTTTTTTAAATGGAAGGAAGATCCTAGCTTAGTTACACAGAATAGTTCCTGCTCCTAATTTACTGAACACTTTCATTTCCTTTATGTCCTTTTGGACTTTCATAACCGATATGGCATTAAGGTATCATTCTTTTACCTTGTTATGGACTTCATAAGGATTTTCCTTGAGGAGATATGCAAATAATAGGTCCATTAACTTTATACAATAGCCCTAAGTTCTCTTTTCCCTTGGTTCATTCCTTCTTCCCACCCCCCCCTCCTGAAAGGCTGGCTCCATTTCTTATTCCTTTTTTCCCTCCTTTAATTAGGTTCTGAGTCACTAGGACAAAAAAAAAAAAAGGTGTTTCCAATAAATTTGGCGAGATTATGATAAATGCTGAGCTACAACAAGTTGTAATTATATTATTAAGATTAATTTGAATTCGAAAAATAACAGAAACTTGCACATTCCAGCAAATATAGCATGAAGAGAATTTATTGAGTGGACTTAATGGTGAAACTGCTGCATTTCAGCTGTAAGATCAAGCAGCAAAGATTTAGATGTAAGGATTTACAATAATAGACATTATTTTCAGCACGCTTTCTAATTTAAAGATTTTGTAAAGTTAAATATTTTAGTTCAATCACTTATACTGCCATTCAATGCTTGCACTGGTGACAGAAAAGGGAAGAGGAAAAAGAAAAGAGTTCAAATTGAAGGAATCACAATTGTCTATAAGATTATATCTCATATTCCACCCTCCTCTTCTCCACCTTCCATATCTATTCTCTTATGACTGTGCAGGGCTAAGCACACACTTTCACTACTATTGTAAATAAATGCTTTAGGCTTACAAATACTACAGCTTTTAGGTTGATGTCTGTCTTCCCTCCTGCCCCGCATCCACTAGCAAATGCAGAAGGCATTAAAGTAAAGGTGGAGAAACATACTACAAAGTGTATACAGCCGTTAGAAGTTATGATTCAGGCAAGAATAACTGATTATGTTTTTGTTTTTTTATGCATAATGACTTTGGAAACATTTCTTACTTCCTCATAGCTTGAAGGTTCTGGAAACTGGCCAATGGATGAGCTTGCTATGGAGAAGACCAAGACAGCGTTCCTCCTTAAAATTGCAGAAAGGTTAGTTCTGATTGGATTTCAGTCAAGATACCAGCGCATATGAATTGATTATCTGATTGTATCGCTTGGCAGCCTTTGCACCAAACTGGGGATAACTTGTACTGCTACAGTGGATGATGTAGATATTTTCATGTCTGGCTATGCATTTCGCCTTAAAATTTTGCATGAGAGGGGTTTGAGCTTGGTGAAAAGACATGGTAATACATCTTTCTTTTCCTGATCAGTTGCAAGATGTTGTGTCCCAGCTACTATTAATATATCAAACTTAAATGCCCTTTTTTTTTAGGGGGTCAAATAAAGCATGTTCTATCTTCAGATAAAAGACTTTTTCTTCGTGGTCAACATTCTAGCATGGTTAATGGTTTGCGAGGTCGTTATCCAATTTATGGACCTGTTGTTCGGTGAGAATTTGAATTTGTTCATCATTCTCACCCCTACACATCTCTGGACCAAGAAAAAGAACCTTATTGTCCCAGTTCGATATATCCTTTCTATATATAATTTTTTTTCTCCCTTTTTAGGCTTGCAAAACGCTGGGTATCTGCACATCTATTTTCGAACTCACTGACAGAAGAGGCAATCGAGCTTTTGGTTGCACACTTATTTTTGAAGCCTTTGCCATTGAGGCCGCCATGTTCTCGAATAACTGGGTTTCTAAGGTTGATTTGCTTTTTTAGCTTACTAGGAATTTACTTCTGTGGAATATCTTTCAATTCTTTGCCAAGTTGTTGCTTCCTTGAATTCGTTTTTGACTTTGTTTTGGATATTTGATCATTTCTGCTAACTATTAGATAAAGAACTTGCATGCCTAAGTTTGCTCTTCATTGGCATTAATCCTATAGAGTTTATGTGACTAAGTTTGCTCTTCATTGGCATTAATCCTATAGAGTTTATGTGGCTAAGTTTGCTCTTCATTGTCATGGTTTAAATGCTCTTCATTTTGCTAATCTGAGCTTCGAGTAATTTTTGTTGGGTAAATACAGTTATGACTTGTGTTTAGATTAATGATACACTTTAAATTTTGCATTCAAAAGGTAATTGGAAATTGTGGGTAGTTGGAGCCAGAATGTTGAACCAAATATTTTTTCTTCATTCCGAATCCAGATTTGTTCTTGGTCCTTGTTGATATGCAATATATTTTGGCTTTTAGTTGTTTATTTGTCAAATTCCATCTTTTGGTGGTAATTCCTTTTCTGCAGATTCCTAAGATTGTTGTCAGAGTATGACTGGAATTTTTGTCCTCTAATTGTTGACATCAATGGTGATTTGACAACGGATGATGACAAAGAAATCAATGTACTGCTCAATTCAATTTCTTCTTGGTTCCTCTCCCCCCCCCCCCTTCTGGTGTATTTGCTGATTGCTCTGTGTGTGTATATATTATATAGGAGAGTTTCATGTCAAATAGGAAACAGTATGAAGAGAACCTGCTGAGAGTTCAACCTGCTATGTTTTTGGCAACTAGTATTGACCGGGAATCCGAAGCTTGGACCAGGCAATCGCCGACGGCAATAGTAAGTTACTATAAGAATGCCAATTTGTTCAATCACAAATTTTTGTTGTTGCTGAGTGTCCTGGTAGTTTGGCCAGTTTAGGTTAAACATTTTGTTTAGTATGGAATCACATCCTTACTTAGTTCTGAGTGAATTTGGGATTTATGTTTGGTTTTGGGTATCATTGGAGTTACTAAGTGTGGTTGATGATGTATCAGGAACTTAGGAGATTGGTGGCATATGCAACAAGCAGTGCAAATTATTTGACGAACATCATCATGAAGAATCAGAATGAGCCTTGTGGATGGGAAGTGAGTGAAGACCCTTTACATATGCTATTTAATGGGATTGGTCAAGATTTAATTATAATATCTGCATATTTGTTTATGGCTGCAGTGCCTTTTCCGCACACCTCTGAACAACTACAATGCTGTCATTCTTGTTCACCGGGATAAACTGCCTTATCCACAACGCCTTCTGTTCCCGTCTGAAGTAAAAATAGGTTGGGTTTTGTCATCAATGTTTTCGTGGATTGCAATTTATGTCAAGACTTACTTTTGGTTTACTGGAAATTGATGCTCCATTTTGTTTGGTCTGCTATGCAGGGAGGCAAGTACTACAAGGGAATTCTAGCAAAACCTTCCAACCATTCCTAATGCCTCATGATATGAAAGGGAACTTCGAGGAGATTGAGAATAATACACTAATGGTGGGCTTTGATCCTTTAAGATATTTTGTGAATGACATTGAGGCAAGTAAAGAAGAAATTTGTCCTGTCTTACTAGGTTGATTGATTGTAATATTGAACTGAGATGTTTATATTATGTGTGTGTCTGCGCAGCGAGAGTTTGGTGACATATTTAAGGTGTGGTACGATTGTTTTGGAGGTGATGCCATTGGTCTTACATCATGTGGAAATAATAATAACTCAAAGGTAAAAATACTTTCTCATTTCTTGACTTTGAGATAACATGCAACACACCTTATATTTCTTGTTTCACCCGGCCCAACCATGCTTTCAGAAGCGAGGAAGAGATGATGGTGATGGTGGTTGTGACAAGTATATGGTCGGCGCACTAAAAGCTGTGGGCCAACTTGGCAAAGGATTCGTAAAAAGCGTACATTTCCTCAAAGCCCCAAAAGTAAGCAGCACCACTTGAGAACTTTTTCACATCCATGGAAAAAGCTCTTATTCTGCAGATTTTGTTTTTTGCCTCACACAAGTATATCTTGCAGTTTAGAAAAAATAGGTTACAGGTAGTGGTGAGCCAATGTTTCATTTATTTATTTATTTACTAACAGAGGACAGACGTGTAACATACATAATTGTGATGTTCTCACTATTTTTGCAACTATGTCTTTATACACAACAAAATCATACTGTAACTTTTAAGGGGAATTTTTGGTTTTATTTTCAGCCCCATTTTTCAAAGAGACTCGCTTGTATTGATATAAATGTGGGATAAAGTATAGGATAAGGATAAATTTGGATAACTTATCCCTTGGTTGCTATGGATTATTATTTCAGAGGGATAAGAATAATTTTATATCAATTTAGATTGATGTCAAATTACCATTTTGCCCATTTTTTTGTTGAAATGAAAGGGTTAAGTTGTGTTTGGTTTGCAAAAAAATCTCCATTTCCTATTTTCATGAAAGTGTTTCCATATTAGTAATATAAATATATATTTCAGACATTTTTAATAATAATATTTTATATATATAAATATGAATATATTAATACAAATATTATTTTACTATTTATAAATATACATTTAGAAAAATGTTAATGTATTATATTACATTTCATGAAAAAGTATATCAATTAAAAATGTTTATAATGTGTATTATTAGTGAGTATATTTATTTTCATATAAATAAACTATATATTATATAAATACTTTTTTTTATCTCTATTTATAGATACATATAAATATCTTATATATATATATTAATGCTTATATATTAGTATTCATTTATGTATAAATATTTATTAGCATATATAGACGTATAAATGTAACTATTTATAATATATTTATATTTATAAACTGATAGTTGTATATTTATAATTTTTGTTGTTATTAATTGTATAGTTATGTTCGCGTAAATATGTATTTATATATAAATAAAGAAACAATTATTTGAAAATATATAAAGCATATTTATGTAATAGCAATATTTTTTTATATTTATAATTTTTTAAATATACTTTAAGTAGATATTTAAATATAAATATATAACTGTATTTATGGATTTATATGTATTTTATGGTGCTAATCCAATAAAATAAATATGAGACTAAGTTTGGATAATTAATTCTTATCCAACCTAGTCATAGAAAATAAACGAACCCTGAATTTATATAAATATAGATTTAGATATAGCCGTCCTTGTATTATAGATTTATATATATATTAACAAAAATATATTTACATTGAACAATATTTGCTATGAATCTTTTTATCTATTTATATATAAAAATAAGTAATACTATTATTTTTTATTAAATATATAGAAAACTCTCAATTTGTTATGTACAAATAGTATTTTTCCTTAAAATTTTTATAACCACATTATGTATAATGTAAAAAGTAATTGTAAATGGATAGTGAGTAAAAAGCATCACATTTTATAATTGCAAAAATATAATACTTTGATACAAGCAAAAAATATGAAATTTTGTCAAATTATGGCTGCGTATGTAATAACATGACAATATATGTAAACACGATTTGTAAACAGATTATGAGTGAAAAAATATCCATACATACTTATTATATAGATTTAAATAAAAAAATTAATCACCTGAAGTACCATTAATTTATTATTTGTTGAAATAAATAAAGAGTTTAAAAAATATTCATACATTCGGATTAATCGAATTTAAATTGACAAATACTTAATCAATCGAGCTACAATGAATAAACGATCTTTTTGTAATAAAAATAGAGTGTTGTATATTTAAGAATGATGAATAGTTTAATTTCTACATCTTCAAAATAAAGTAAAGAACCTATTTATAGAATAAGAGTTGAGCCTCTCTCTCTCTAGTTATTTGATGTGGCATGCATAAATGGGCCCCAAACCGTGCATAATTTTCCTTAACCTCCCCGCCGATCCAGGTCCCCGTCGCCCCCGTGTCCGTACCAACCAGAGCATGCGGCGGCGACCGCCGCGACCCGGACGCCCCCCCTTTTTACATTTTCTCGGAGTTCACTGTAGCCTCCGCCAAAATCCATCCCCCAAGGCCGCTTTCCGGAGAGATTATCTGGACGGTGAGCTGCATAACTATGATGTTCCTTCGAAATAATGTTACATCATCTGTCGTTTCTGTCAACCTGCATTAATTGTTATTTGGCATTGAAGATATTAAATATGTTATTCATATCAAAGCTAACCCAAAAACAAAACAAAAAAAGGTCCACCACCTATTTATCGGAAATTTCCACGTGTAATGCTTCAATACAGAATAATTCGCCAGCGTGACTGGGCGTTGAGATTTTAAAGAGTTCAGTGATAATCCACTTCAAGTTTTTGTGGTCATTTACATTTGGTAAATCGTCTTCACCATTTGTTTTATTAAATCCTCGTAAATCATATAATTGTGGTTGGGAATTTCTTGGTAAATAAGATGATGCGATTTGGGATCAAAATGATTCTTTATAAATTGAAAGAAATTTCCGTGGCTAAGTTGAAATCTCTACGATCCACAGATTGTATTTGTGGCTTTCTAGTTGGATGGTAAATTGCCAATAATTCTTTATAATGTGCTTTCTTTTTCCCTTATTTCATATGCGTTTCTTGATAGAAAGTTTGTCAATTACAGATTTCAAGGGAGAAGATTTCCGGGGCTTCATAGAGTTCATCACAGCAATGCTGGTTAAGCTAAAGTATGTCTGTATGTATGTGTGTGTGTGTGTGTTTTTTTTTTTCCTTCCACTAACTTTACTTTAAATTATTGGTCTTTGCTTCATTACTTGCAGCTTTAATTGGATATACTGAGCAGGTTGATGTGTTTGCTGACATAAGTGGAAACAATATTTCACTCTTTTCATTTCTACCACCCTTGTCTTTGTTGGCATAATTCTTTTACCTTTTTGCATTCTTCTTCAATTTCAAAATTCTTGAAAAAAGAGTGTTTCAACTTCAATGCTTTCATGGTGTTTATGTAATTTCTTTATTCTTATTGGCAACCCTTTTCTGAACTTTGTGGCATATGTACTGCTTCAATTTGTAGCCTCCATGTATTAGCTACTCAAAGACCTGGTTATTTTGTTTTATTTTTTTATTTTAAAGAACAGGTACATCTCAGAAAATTTCAGTAAAAAACTGGTTATGAAAAAGGAGGCTAGGTCTAGCGAATACCACCTATAAGCCTCATGCTTGAATCATTAACACTCCCACTGTGGGCATTCAATGGGCTTACTGAGTACTGGCAAAAGTTAATGGTTTTTCATTTTCCTCTTTATTAGGGCTTGGGTATTGCTGTTGGATTCTGAGCTTGAGATATAGGAAATACATGTAAATTGTTACTTTTGGATCTCTTACTGGCGCGAGGGAGGTGTGCTAGGTACAAATGGGAATGTTTCAATTTTTATCCTGTATAAGCGCACCCAAGAAACGGAGCAACACAGAGAAAAGACAAACAAATGTGTACCTAAATGTATATGATGTCACTCCTGCTAACAACTATCTTTATTGGTTTGGACTTGGAATCCACCACTCCGGTATACAAGGTATAGTTCCCTATTCCTCGTTAAGACAATGGTTTGAGTGCTTGTGTTTTCATATTTGTTTCCCTCTTAAGTTAGGGCTGATATTCATCTTTTACCTCTGAATGCTAGATGCATTTGGATTCTAATTTGATATGCTGAGGCAGAGCCACTCTTTAGCTTATGGGGCCTTTAAACAACCCCCCTCCCCTCCCCACAGCTTTTTTAACCCCCTACCCTTCATCCTTGATTATATTTTATTATGTAAATATTGATATATCTATGGTTTGCCTCCCTATATCAATCCTAGAGGAGTTAGCCCTGCAAGTATGTATGTCTAGCTACTCCCCTGTTGGTATGTTTAATGATCCTGGAGGATCCTTTAGCAGTTTCTTGAATTTTCTTTTTCTACTAAATGACAAGAAACAGCATACAATGGGGAACCAACTATCTGTAGCAATCGTTCATCCTAAGATCCAGTCTCTTCAATCGAAATTATATTTGACCTCTACGTCCCATGTATGCTTTCTTGATTAATCATTAGGATCATGTGGGCTCAATGACCATTAAGCATTGAATCCTTATTTGCCTCCCTATGAAATTATGTCCTACTAATTACTCAAAAGTTATTCATTTCAGCCTCAAACTTTCTACTACTGAATGTTGGAGATATTATCTACAGATTATTGAAGAGATAATCCCTGCACCTTTTGTTAGATGTGCTTTGTATATGAGAACATTATCTTTGTGCCTGTTAGTTCTTTACTAAATACTTCAAAGGAATGCTGCTTTGTTGAAAATTTACTTTTACCTTTCTGTAATTGCTGCTCTTTTCATTTTGTACAATTAAAGCAGAAAGTATCCATCGCTTCTGTTTTAAACTGCAAATAAAATTAGGTCTCAAAATAACAAGAATTTGCTGGGAATGCAATCCTATAAGCCAGACCACTTAATACCAGCTGCATCTTGTGTCATATTAATGTAATAAATACTTAATTAGATGTTTCCTAATCCTGTAAATATATACTTATCAATGGTTGTTGGATTTCTAACTTTTGTGAAATAGCACACGGCGTAGAGTATGCCTTTGCACTTGATGAGACATCAAGCAATGGAGTGTTTGAGGTCGAACCAAGAAGATGCCCTGGTTTTATCTTTAGGCGCTCAATTCTCTTAGGCAGAATCGACATGTCGCGTTCAGAATTTTCCTCATTCATGGAGCATCTATCCAAACGTTATCGTGCAGACACATACGATTTGTTCTCAAAGAACTGCAATCATTTCACAGATGATGTTTGCCGGCGTCTTACTGGAAAGCCTATACCTGGGTGGGTGAATAGATTGGCTCGTGTAGGTAAGGGACGACTCTTCTCCTTTTTTTTTTTTTTATTGTTCTTATATAATTATGCACAACGAGATTGTTTGTGATGATGGGAAAATGATATCTTTTAGCCATGCAACTTCTTGTATTCTATACGGAACCAAGGGGGGCATTGTTGGGGGAGCCCCCTATTTAAAAATAAAAATAAAATTATATATTATAATAAAATAATAATATATTATTATTATTATTATTATTATTATTATTATTATTATTATTATTATTATTATTATTATTATTATATACTTAGTAGATAATAAGTTTATCTCTTTATTAACTTAATTGCCCATTCAAATTTTGATAATTTTGTTTTCAATATCTAAAATAATTAAGTCATATATATATAAATTTTTTTCTTGAAATAATTAAATTGTCTTTTGTTGCGGTGAAATATCCATTTCACATTCTTCCCCCTAAATTTGATTATAGTTTTCTCTCCTCTTATGTTCCTTTTCCTAAACAATAGAAAAGAAAATGTAATATTACTTTAAATATATATATATATATTTTTTTTTTCTAATGTTATTAATTGAACTCGATATTTATCTATGTGCAAACAGAATATAGGTAGATCATAAAAATGGAGTTTCCTCCCACCCCCGAATTTCAAATTGTGGGTGGGAGACCACAATTGGCAGCAAAGCCATGACAGCAAATGCCATTCATTTCTTTCTTTTCCTTTTACAAAGTGAAGTAAATGTGCAAAGTTGGCAAATGGGTGGAAATGGGTGGCTGAAAGTTGGCAAAGTTTTCTTTTGAATTGTTTTCTTTAAACCATTCCTTTTCTTTCCTTTTCTTTGCTTATAAAAGGAAGAGAAGAGATGGAAGAGAGACACAACACACAACTTCTTTCATTCTTTTGAGAGAGATAAGTAAGAAAGAGGGGGATACACGAGAGAAACAGAGAGCAACAAATTCGTGAGGTCTTTGTAGAATTGAGAGGGTTAGAGAGTGAGAGGTTGATCTCGTTCTTGGGTGTAATTCTCGAGTCATTGTGTGTGACGAGTTCGCGGGTTGTGCGAATCGTCGGAGTTCTACAATATTACGATTGGTGTTGCTCCCGTGGACGTAGGCTTTGCCGAACCACGTAAATCTCGTGTCTCATTTATCTCTCGCTATTATCTTGATTACTTGTGGATATTTGCTTGTTTGATTATTTGGGATATTTCTCGGTTGTATGTGCTTTATTATTGCTTCCGCTGCATTGGTTAATTTTGTATGGATTTGCAAATGATTCCAACACAAATGTTAGTGGGTTTTCTAGTAATCTACATAATCTGTGTACTTCCTTTGGTAAATTCAGGGCGTTTCGTTGAATCACTGCTGCCTGAAAGTGAGAAGCCTATGTCAGTCAAACATCTTCCTGAAAACAAAGCTTATTCAGGCAAGTGGTGTTATGCTTCTCCCCTCCCCCCTGAATTGGATATTATCATTTTGTTCATCAACTGCTATATTACGAGTATCAAATTGTTTGGCAACCCTTCATGTGTTTTAGCTATCTGTGATCTAATGTGTAGGATGAGTCTAAGTGTTGCCTATTATCCTTAGAAAATTGAAGCCATTTCTTCAACTTATCGTCTACATATATTTATTTTTCTTGAATAATATAAATGGCTTTTCTGATACAAAGCAACAATGTTGATTAGTACCATCAATATCTTGTTTATAAGGCTTGCTGTTGCTCCCAGAGTTGATTTTAGTAGTCGGTCCGAGGGTCTGGCCACAGAAATATCTGTAACCACCAATTTGGTCTTAATAATTTGTGAATTCTGTAATAACTACGAAAGAAGTGAAAGAAAGGATTAATTTTTTTAAATTTTTTCTAATTTTTTTTATTATGTTGAATTAAGTTGTCCCGTAAACATTGTTTAAAGTTTTCATTTTCTGCAAAATAGCAGATGGGGACGGCTCTAATGCAATAGGAGACGCTGAATGTGAGAAAGAACATCTTCTGTGGAAGTTGCCCAAGAAACATATTTGAAGGACAAACCAGCAGTATGGGATTTGCTTTTGCTGAAACTTTTCATAGGATTAATTCTATTTGAATCAGTGAAGAGTTTATACATGGTAAAAAAAAAATCTTGAATGTCACATAATACTGCATATATAGTTATTATGGATCTGTTTCTTAACTAGTGATTTTACATTCAATTTTTGGTTGAACTAATAACAATTAGTGACACAACGATCGAGTGATCCTTGTTACAGGGTCGATATTGACCCTTAGGGATTGTTTGCGATTGTTTTCGTTTTTGATACAATTTTTTTTAATAATTAGCAGTACAAATTGAGAGAAAGTACTCCTTACAATCGTTATTGCTTCAACTCATCATCACATCATCTTATTCTCAAAGCACACACATGTATAGATACACATATTGGTAAAGTGAATCACATGTTTCTCCCAAACGTATATCACTATCCTTTCTTCGAGCGCAATGAGGGAATGCTTTGTTCATAGCTGAAGAAATTACGTGGATCAACAATGGTTTTAACCCGAACAAGTCGATCGAAATTGTTTCCAAAATATTTGGCACCCCAAATTCTTGCTTGTTCATAACTTGTCTCCCCTTCATCGTTATTCACTCCAAGATCAAGATCTCTGTAATTTAAATATGCAGCTCTGGGGGACTTTGAGACATAAGGAGTCAAGTAACTGTAAACCCTTCTAATCCAACTTATGTACCTGTCCGAATTTTGAGCATCGTCTTTTCTCCAACGAACTGTGTTAGCTAGTTTGTACAAGTTACCAGCCCTGTGAGGAAATGGAATGGAAGATGCAGAAATTTCAGCCATTCTTCCACCGTATGGCACCATGAAGGTCCAAGATTCCAGAGCTTCAGGTTCATAATAAAATCTCCAGATGCCTTCTAACCCGTCTTCGGGAATGGGTTTCTGCACATAATCCGACTTCATTTTGCCAAATACTAAATCGGTTGGAGTCCTGTTGAGCAAAGCCTCGCGTGAATCCATGGACAAACCAGCAAAAGCTTTCTTGCATCAATGGAAGTAATTAGTCGACCCCGCCAAGGTAGAGAGAAAAGAAAGAAGCACCAACTGTAGTGCTCCTTCCTTCTTGGCTCGAATTCACCCTTCCAATGAGGATTCCGATGAACAAATCTATGTCAGCTCTAGGAGCAACATATTGCCAGCGATGAATGAGTTGAGTCATATTTTGCTCCAAAGTCCTTTGGACACTGAAAAAAGTGACTCTTTCTGGAACTGCAACCAGTTGTACCTTCCAGGCAACAATAACACCGAAGCTAGCCCCTCCGCCACCTCTAATGGCCCAGAACAACTCTTCACCCAAATCTTTTAAATACACTTTATTTAAAATTCATTTTTATTTTTTATTAGATATTTTATTTTGGATAATTATACCCTTTTAGTTTAAATTTTTTTATCTTCCTATGCTCTCATTTCCCTGGTCAAAATTTGAGGAAGTTTCACAGTACAAAATGAAGCCAACGGTTTTACCCTGCCCAAAAGTAAAAATGACAATAAATTCTTTGATACACCCAATTTCTCCTACAAAATATTGGGTGTCTTTTCTTCACACACTGAATGTGCTGACCCGCCAAGTAAACTTGAAAATCACCCCTCCATGGTTCACAAACTCCTGCAGTATGAACGGTTCGTTCAACTTTAACTCTTCCAGACCCTTCTCATTAAAAACCAAAGAGATCTGATGAGAGCTCACCAATTTTTCCGACTCAACTTATTTTCAAATTTGAGACTCCATCCCACCCCCTCCTTTCTCATACACATGAAACAAAAAAACATAATAGATCAAATAAATCACTCTATAAAAACATCACAATAAATGGCATGAACAACAATCACACATAACCTCACGTGTCTCAAACTTTCATTCCGTTCAAAATTCTAGAACCTTCACTCTAGAGAATTTAGAAAATAAAAGTATAAATAGAATTATGGGGAGGGGAAGAGGAACAAAGAGGGAGATTTTGATAGATGTATATATGAAGTAAAGAGTGAAAAGCAAATCTTGGAAAGCATAATGATCGTTAGTTCCTGGACGAAATTTTGGATTGCATCCATGAACTTACGGTGGCATTTGGGCATGAATTGTTTATTTGTTTTTTATTTTGTTTAATTAAAAGGGATAATTATCCAAAATAGAGTATTTAATAAAAAAATAAAATAAAATTTATGGGGGTGTATTTAGAGAATTTGGGGCGAATAGCTGCACCCTTTTTTTTTATGAGTACGGCTATTGTACCACAAAATCCTCTAAATACACCTCAATTTTTATATATAAAATTAGATATTAAAATAATGACTACATATTCTGATTAGGTTCGTTTGGAACATTCAGCCGAACAAGTGAATTATCGTTCAATAGATATTGTTGAAGACTACTTAAGTTGTTTGGTAGAATGTTCCAAACACTACTTAAGTTGTTCGATAGAATGTTCCAACCACTACGTAAATTGTTCGGTAAAATATTTCGAATGAGCCTATGCATATGTTCATCCTTCAACCAATCTTGTCACACACACAAAAATTGTTCAATCAGATAAGGTTTGAATACATACGAACAGACGTCCAACGAATTCAAAATAAAAGATAAAAACAAACAAAATACAAATAATTTAATCAAATCCTTTCCGAATGTATATTTTTATCTAAAATACATAATAATTTAAGAATTGACTAAAATTTGATAGATTGAGGACAAATAAAGGATTGGATTAAGACAAAAGAATTTCACTTCTCTTGTTCATTTTATTTTTAAATTAAAAAAATATAATAATCATAAAAAGTATTAGTATATAAAATATATAATAGACGCATTCCTTTTTTATTTATTAATTAGTAGTACAAATTGAGAGAAAGTACTCGTTACAATGGTTATTGCTTCAACACATGACATCAACTCATTATTACTACATCATCTTATTCTCAACCACACAAAGTATACAAAGATTTCTAAAGTGAATCGCATGTTCCTCCCCAATGTATATCACTATTCTTTCTTCGAGCGCAGGGATGGAATGCTTTGTTCGTACTTGAAGAAATTGCGTGGATCAACAATGGTTTTAACCCGAACAAGTCGATCGAAATTGTTTCCAAAATATTTGGCACCCCAAACGCTTGCTTGTGCATAACTTGTCTCCCCTTCATCGTTGTTCACTCCAAGATCAAGATCTCTGTAATTTAAATATGCACCTCTGGGGGACTTTGAGACATAAGGAGTCAAGTAACTGTATACCCTTCTAATCCAACTTATGTACCTGTCCGAATTTTGAGCCTCTTCTTCTCTCCAATTAACTAGGTTACCTAGTTTGTACAAGTTACCAGCCCTGTGAGGGAATGGAATGGAGGATGCAGAAATTTCAGCCATTCTTCCACCGTATGGAATCATGAGGGTCCCAGATTCCAGAGCTTCAGGTTCATAATAAAATCTCCAGATGCCTTCTAACCCGTCTTCGGGAATGGGTTTTTGCACATAATCCGATTTTATTTTGCCAAATACTAAATCAGTTGGAGTCCTGTTGAGCAAAGCCTCGCGTGAATCCAAGGACAAACCAGCAAAAGCTAACACAGATTGGATCCAACTCATTTCAAAGCAATCTTCTGGCTTCAATCCTAACTCCGGAAAGCTTTCTTGCATCAATGGAAGTAATTTGTCGACCCCCCCAAGGTAGAGAGAAAAGAAAAAAGCACCAACTGTAGTGCTCCTTCCTTCTTGGCTCGAATTCATCCTTCCAATGGCGATTCCGATGAACAAATCTATGTCAGCTCTAGGAGCGACATATTGCCAGCGATGAATGAGTTGAGTCATATTTTGCTCCAAAGTCCTTTGGACACTGAAAACAGTGACTCTTTCTGGAACTGCAACCAGTTGTACCTTCCAGGCAACAATTACACCGAAGCTAGCCCCTCCGCCACCTCTAATGGCCCAGAACAACTCTTCACCCATTGATTTTCTGTCAAGAATTCTGCCATTGACGTCAATGATTCTTGCATCAATAATATTATCTGCAGCCAGGCCGTATTTTCGCAACAATGTACCGTACCCTCCTCCAGTGAAATGGCCACCAACACCAAGAGTCGGGCAGATGCCGGCCGGAAATCCTAGAATGGGGCTTTTCTCGGCAATCCTGTAATATAAAGAGCCAATCGTCGCACCAGCTTCAACCCAAGCAGTTTTCTCCTCAGCGTTAACTGTTATTTCGCTAAGGTTGATCAAATCAATGATCACAAACGGGACTTTTGATACATAAGATAGTCCCTCGAAGTCATGGCCCCCACTTCGAGTTCTGATCTGCAGGTCGCTTTCTTGGGCACAGTATATGACCGGCGGAATTTGGGTTTCGTGTTTCGGAGTTATAATAACAGACGGTTTAGGTGTAGATGGTGACTCGAATCTTAGGTTTCGGATGGAGAATTGCAGGATGGAAGAATAAGATGAGTTGGTTGGGGTGTAAACAACATTGGAAATCGAGGAATAGTTGTCGACTTTCTCATAGAGACATTCGATAAAATCCTCGTGCTCATCTGCAAAACCCATCGATGAGCATGAAAAGATTACAAGAAGAAGGAATATAGCTGTTGAAATATTCATGATGATCACTTTGATTTGTGTTTAGAGGGGTACATTGTGTTCTATTTATAGGCATCCGAGCTGGGAAAATTAGTCGCTAAGGGTTGGATTAATGATTACTACAGTGTTCAAAATCCAGTTTTAAAATGTTATCTTTTGAAAGTTCTTCATCTTCCCATATTTTTATATCCTTAATTTTCCTGGAAATTCTTCTTGTTTGTAATCTTGGACGGCAAGAAACATCAATTCAATTAATTGTTAAGTTTTCTTCTCCTGCACTTAAATACGTGTTAAGTTCACTTCTCCTGCACTTAAATATGCACAGTCCAAGATTTCTAATTAATTAAATATATTCAACTCTTTATCAATTCGATAAGTCACATCTTATGTAATATTTATAGTCGCCGTCGCTCAAAATCCCGCTCTATTTAGGCCAGTTCCACTTAGTTCATAGAGCTTTTATCATTTCCTTGAGGCTCTCGTCTTTGTTGGACAACAAGAATCAGCATTGATCGGCATATTTGCTTTAGGTCGAATTTGTACGAATTTATTTTTAAACTTTCTGAAAAAACTGATATACATCTTCATAAATCTCATAATCTTCACTTTATATAATATATGATGCTTATTTGACCATCTGAACAGTTTAACGACACAAATTATAAATAATGACAATGCTGTTGGCATGCAATATATAATTACAGATTTGCTTTCACAATAGTCACCATAAGATTGATTAAATCGCATAAATGACTTTTTATCAATAAAAAAAACTTTGGTCAATTGATCTAGTCTTGAGGATTATTTTGTATATATTTTATCAGATTCTAAGATAAGTTAAGATAATTATCCAAAAATAAAAAGACTACTCTACATCCATTGATAACTAATTTCTTCAACTTTTGTATCAAAATATTACGACTCAAAATTTGTCTTATCGATTCATTTTGTGTCAATATCATAAGCACAAAACTACTTATATTAATGGCCTAATACCAAACCCTAATGAATGACTGGCTTAATTCCTAAGCAACTACTTATAATTACAATAAAAACATAATTAATAAGAGCTGTTAAGTTAAAATATATGAGGAGCCATCTCCACCAAATCATGACGCATGGACATTCATTTTCACAATCCGATTCTTTGAATTTATACTCCTTTGGCGATCTACTCCATTTGAGGGAAGCAAAATATTGTTGATTTTGTGAATTTCTTTACTTGTATTCAACCCAAGATATCGAGCTGGAAGGCTGGTGATTATGGAGTTCAATAATAAAGAAACTACAAATCTTGCTTCTAATTTGTGAAATTCGTGATTTTTTTTCAAAAAAGATTCACTTACATATATAATTTAATTACTATTTATTGCTAATTATCCTATGTGGTGGAGGCGGTTCGGTGATCACCTTAAGCTGGTGATGTAACCTATTTACATAAGTGTCACTTATCATTTATGTAGACTATCCTGATCGTGAGGCTGTTTAGTGAGGCCATATTGTGACGTCTTGATGATATGCTCAATTTGTTAGGTATTAGGTCGACAAACGAGCTTGGTTGGACCTAGTAAATTTCCAAATCAGTTGCTTAAATTGCTAAATTTGACTTTGTGAATGTTACACAACCATGTTCATCCATTGACTTAAAACTCAAATTAAAAATTGAAAAATGTTTAGAATTCCTTTATTTTTTTTGTTATGCTTGTCCTTTAGTAATTTTCTAATTTGCTAATTTTGAATTTAAACTAAAAAGATGATAACCGTGATTCATCCCTGGTTTCAGCCAAAAAATTGATATTAATAAATTAAAGAAATCAAAACAAAGAAAATGAAGAATATCAAATTGCAGGAAGGAAGAATAAACTTCTTCATACATAACTTGAAGTTCTCGATCTCAAGAAGAATCATATATAAAATTGAAGGATTTTTTTTTTTTTTCAAAACTCTAATCATTATACCACCATAGAAAATTGTAATTTTAATTTGATATTTATAGTATATTGACACTGACGTCACAAAATGATTTATAATATGAATATATTGAAAGTTGAAAATAATTTGAGTTTTTATATTTTTCTTTAAGTTCGTATAATGGTGAAAAATAATTTTGGTAGGTTATGCTTTATAAGGAGGAGGCAAGATGAATGTGAGAAAGAACATCTTCTGTGGAAGTTGCCGAAGAAACAAAAGTTATTTTTATTAAATAATAAATTGTACGATTTTTTATAGTTAATTTTAAAGAGTTTCAAACGAAATACAAAATATTCATTTTACTAAAACCTATTCTGGTGGAACAATAAATTATAATATTATATAAATTATATGATATTTTAAATATATTTTTTATTTAAAAATATTCAATATTGATGTATTAAATATCACAAAAAAATTATTAATTTAATATATCATTCGTAAATAAAGGATTTACAATGAAAAAGCTATTTAAGACTTCAAATTTTAGTAAAAAATAAAAAAATAAAAAAAGAGAATTACAAATGTTAATAAACAATTGGGACATGTGTTTGAAAAATGAAAAAGTTAAAAAAATATTACTTTGAATGAATATGGTGGTCACATGTGGCGAAATACTATCATTTTTTATATATAGAGAACTAAGAGAAGGATTTTTTTATCAAACTATTTGCACCCCCAAATCTTCTAAACACACTTTATTTAAAATTTATTTTTATTTTTTATGAAATATTGAATAATTATACCCTTTTAATTTAAATTTTTTTAACTTCCTAAACTTTCATTTCCATGGTCAAATATTGAAGAAGTTTCACAGTACAAAATGAAGCCAATGGCTTTGCTCTGCAAAAAATAAAAACGACAATAAATTCTCCGGTACACCCAATTTCTCCTACAAAATATTGGGCAGTGATCTCTTCTTCACACATTGAATGTGCTGACCCGCCACGTAAACTTGAAAATCACCCCTCCATGGTTCACAAACTCTTGCAATTCGAAATTCTAGAAACTTCACAGTAGAGAATTTAAAAAATAAAAGTATAAATAGTGTTGTGGGGAGGGGAAGAGGGACATAGAGGAGGATTTTCATATATGTATATATGAAGCAAAGAATGAAACGCAAATCTCGAAAAAGCACAATGATCCTTAGTTCTTGGACGAGATTTTTGATTGCAGCCATGAATTTACGGTGACACTTGGGCATGAATTGTTTATGAAAATATTAATATATAAACTTTGTTTTTTATTTTGTTTAATTAAAAGGATATAATTATTCAAAATAGAGTATTTAATAAAAATAATAAATATAAATTTATGGGGGTATATTTAGAGAATTTTGGGTGCGAATAGTTGCACCCTTTTTTTATGAGAACGGCTATTGTACATTCAAATGCTTTAAATACACATTAATTTATATATATATAATTAGATATTATAAAAATGACTAAATATCCTGATTAGGTTCGTTCGGATTGTTCAACCGAACAAATGAATTAGCGTTCAATAGATATTGTTGAACACTACTTAAATTATTTGGTAGAATGTTCATAACACTACTTAAGTTGTTCGGTAGAATTTTTCAAACACTATGTAAATTGTTCGGTAGAATGTTTCGAACGAGCCTATGCATATGTTCATCCTTCGACCAATCTTGTCACATACAAACAAATGTGTTCAATCATATAAGGTTCGAACACATACGAACAGACATGTAACGGATTCAAAACAAAATACCAAAAAAAAAAATACAAATGGTTTAAATCAAATTCTTTCTGGATGTATATTTTTATCTAAAATAGAGAAAAATTTAAGGATTGACTTAGACACAAAATTTTCACTTCTCTTGTTCATTTTATTTTTAAATTAAAAAATATAATAATTATAAAAGAATTAGTAAATAAAATGTATTTTAAAAAAATTTGGGCGTGAATAGCCGTATTCTTTTTGTTTTTTGTTTTTATTAATTAGTAGTACACATTGAGAGAAAGTACTCGCTACAATGGTTATTGCTTCAATACATGACATCAACTCATTATTACTACATCATCTTATTCTCAACCACACACATATATAAATACACAAAGATCTGTAAAGTGAATCACATGTTCCTCCCGAATGTATATCACTAGTCTTTCTTCGAGCGCAGGGATGGAATGCTTTGTTCGTACTTGAAGAAATTGCGTGGATCAACAATGGTTTTAACCCGAACAAGCCGATCGAAATTGTTTCCAAAATATTTGGCACCCCAAACGCTTGCTTGTGCATAACTTGTCTCCCCTTCATCGTTGTTCACTCCAAGATCAAGATCTCTGTAATTTAAATATGCAGCTCTGGGGGACTTTGAGACGTAAGGAGTCAAGTAACTGTATACCCTTCTAATCCAACTTATGTACCTGTCCGAATTTTGAGCATCGTCTTGTCTCCAACTAACTGTCTGAGCTAGTTTGTACAAGTTACCAGCCCTGTGAGGAAATGGAATGGAGGATGCAGAAATTTCAGCCATTCTTCCTCCGTATGGCATCATGAGGGTCCTACCTTCCACAGCTTCAGGTTCATGATGAAATCTCCAGAGGCCTTCTAACCCGTCTTCGGAAATGGGTTTTTGCACATAATCCGACTTTATTTTGGCGGAACTTATATCGGCTGGAGTCCTGTTGAGCAAATCCTCACGTGAATTACTGGAGATAAAATCAAAAGATAGCACAGATTGGATCCAACTCATTTCAGTGCAGTCTTCTCGCTTCAACCCTAACTCCGGGAAGCTTTGTTGCATCAATGAAAGTAAATTGTCGATCCTGCCTAGGTAGAGAGAAAAGAAAGAAGCACCAACTGTAGTGCTCCTTCCTTCTTGGCTCGAATTCACCCTTCCAATGATGATTCCGATAAATAAATCTCGATCGATTCTGGGTGCAACATATTGCCAGCGATGAATGAGTTGAGTCATATTTTGCTCCAAAGTCCTTTGGACACCGAAAATAGTGACTGTTTCCGGAACTGCAACCAATTGTACCTTCCAGGCAACAATTACACCGAAGCTAGCCCCTCCACCACCTCTAATGGCCCAAAACAACTCTTCACCCATTGATTTTCGGTCAAGAATTCTGCCATTGACGTCAATGATTCTCGCATCAATAATATTATCTGCAGCCAGACCGTATTTTCGCAACAATGTACCGTACCCTCCCCCAGTGAAATGTCCACCAACGCCAAGAGTCGGGCACAGGCCGCCCGGGAACCCTAGAATGGGGCTTTTCTCGGCAATCCTGTAATATAAAGAGCCAAGGGTTGCACCAGCTTCAACCCAAGCAGTTTTCTCCTCAGCGTTAACTGTTATTTCACTAAGGTTGATCAAATCAATGATCACAAACGGGACTTTTGATACATAAGATAGTCCCTCGAAGTCATGGCCCCCACTTCGAGTTCTGATCTGCAGGTCGCTTTCTTGGGCACAGTATATGAGCGGCGGAATTTGGTCTTCGTGTGTCGGAGTTATAATAACAGACGGCTTAGGTGTAGATGGTGACTCGAATCTTAGGTTTCGGATGGAGAATTGCAGGATGGAAGAATAAGATGAGTTGGTTGGGGTGTAAACAACATTGGAAATCGAGGAATAGTTGTCGACTTTCTCATAGAGACATTCGATAAAATCCTCGTGCTCATCTGCAAACCCTACCGATGAGCATGAGAAGATTACAAGAAGAAGGAAGGTAGCTGTTGAAATCTTCATGATGAACGGTTTAATTTGTGTCTTAGAGGGGTAAATTGTGTTCTATTTATAGGCGTCCGAGCTGGGAAAATTAGTCGATAAGTTTTGGATTAATCACAACTGCAGTGTTCAAAATCCAGTTCTGCATACTCCAGGTTGAAATGTCGTCTTTTGAAAGTTCTTCATCTTCCCATATTTTTATATCCTTGATTTTCCTGGAAATTCTTCATTTTCGTAATCTTGGAGTTCTAGAAACATCATTTCATTTAACTTTAAACTTTTCTTCTCCTAAAATTCAAATAAGCACATTCCATGAATACTAATTAATTAATAGTAGTTCAAGATGAGAATTGGCTTTTAAATTCTCTTTCACTCCCAATTCATTGATTATATTGAAATTACAAACATCTCCAAATTGGTATGATATTATTATTTATTATTTCTAAAGCTCTCATCTCATCCTTTCCTTGAAACTCTCGTCTTTGTTCGGCACCAAAGATCTCATCTGCATCGGCATGTTTGCTTTAGGTCGAACTTGTTCAAACTTATTTTCAAATTTTGCCAAAGAAAAAACTTGATACACATCTTAATAAATCTCATAACCTTGGCTTATATAACTTATATGATATTATGTTGACTAACTCAACAGTTTAGTCATACAAATTATAATTAATGACAATGTTGTTGGCATTCAATATATAATTGCAGATTCCTTTCACAAAGTCACCATTAACCATCAAGATTAATTATATAGCCTTTCTAAAGTCGCGTAAATGACTTTTTATCCAAAAAAAAAAAAAAAAAGGAACTTTGTGTCAATTGGTCAGGTCTTGAGGATTAGTTTGTATATATTTTTTTATCAGATTCAAAGATAAGTCGTAAGACAATTATCCAGAAATAAAAGACTACTTCACATCCATTGATAACCAATTTTCTCTTCACTTATCGTATCAAAATATTACTATTCAAAATTTGTGTTAGGGTTTTATTTTGTGTCAATAAGATAAAAATATGATATAAATTTTTTTAATTTGTCATTGTTTTTTATTTTATTTTTTTTATTCGTCGTGTATTGTGTCACTTCAAAAACTGTCCACATACAATTCATTTTTCATGATAATAACACAAACATCGTAAGAATGAAAACGTGAGGGGGATTTGTATTCTATAACTCAATAATTTATTTAAAAGCAGTAATGATTGAAGCAGAAGCATGACGAAAATAATATTATGCATGATTAGAATTTGTTGATTATGAGAATATTTAAAAAAAAAAAGTTGAAAATAAACACCCACCATTTTCTTACTTAAAAAATGCAATAACCATCCCAAACAATTTGAAAAAATATTTATTAGATTTAATGGTTTTGACGATGATACAAGATGATATCTCGTTAAAGACATGATAAAAATAAGGTATATAACAATGTCTCGCGCACTAGAGGTTTATCTCAAAGGTGTATTGTGAAGGAGTTTCACAAATATTTTATATGAGATCAGGTCCTTCGAAAATAAATAAATAAAAAATTGAATTTTAAAATCAAATAGAGAATAAAAAAACAGAAAAATCTGGCAAAAAAAAAAAAAGAGTTTATCTTTCAAAATACATTTTTTTGGAAGTTCCAATACAGATTTCTGCATGAGATAAATAAGAGAAATAAAAGAAAAGATTGATACCAATAAAGAAAGAAAACGGCAGGTAAGTTTTTTTTTTTTTTTTGGTGGGCTGAAAAGTTTTGGATTATGTGGGCTCTTAGATGATAGAGATATGGGCCAACATCTTTTTTCTTCTTTTTTATTTTTATTTTAATTAGTGTGGATTCTTATGTAATTCTTTTACACTTATCTAGAAATTAATGAATTTAGGGATTAATAATTAATTTTTAATTTAATTTAAAAGACGATCTGATTACAAATTTTCAGATTTTTTCTCCCTTGCAAGAGAATATTTAATTAATGACTGCGATAAAGATTTGAAATCAATATTATTTAGAAAAAAAAAAAGTTTGTTAAAGTTATCAAATAATAATGTTATTTTTTATTAAGGTAATTATTTTATCAAACTTATTAAATCTGGTAAAAATAAATGGAAGCTGAGTTTGGAAAACTCAAGCATGAAAAGCTTGAACCAACCAAAAACTTTTATAATTCGAATTAAATTACAAGAGTAAAAAATTCTTCACTTTTTCTCGACACCACTGAAAGAATGAAGAATGTAAAAATCTTGATGATTTTCTGAACATATAAAACACGTTACTTAAAACCTAAAATTTAATAGATGTGTGTAAATACATGTGCTCTCAAAATGTGTTCCGACATTCAACTTAAAATTTTCAAGTATTTAGAATCAAGATCTTCTGTTTATTTAAATGATTGGAGAAAAAATAAATTTAAATGGTTATAGTAAATCTCACTCATTTGATGTAATCATGGATAATAAATGAACGGGAGGAAGATACAGGGAATATTTAATATTACCACCTATAAAAATGAATTATGGTACAGGAGAGGATTGTGGGAGCAGATTCAAGAAAACAGAAATAATACTCCATTAAATTGTGCAACACGCTGATTGGGCCCAGTTGAGGGCTGTTTCCCTAGTACCCATACTCGACACTCAAGAAAACTAATCCCAACAATATAATCCAAACCTGAATCCGTAGACCAGATTACCCTCCCAGATTTCCTGCAAAAGATCCTGGAAACTAATTTTGATCATTGAAAAATGGGGTCTTTTGCGATACCCATGTCTGTTTCTGCGATAATATCATCCCTAATCCTTAGTTTCGTTGTCTTGTCTTTCATCCCTGTTTCGGTTTCTATTCCTTTCATCGTTCTCCATGGTAATATTTCCTCCTCCTTTCAGTACTGATCTAGTTGTTTCTGCCTGGTGCTTATGCCTTTTTTTTTTCTTTTTCTTTTTTTTTTTTGAGGCAGGAATTGGAGATCAGTGTTCGAACAAAGGAATGAAACACTTCACACAGGAACTAAGCGACTACTCGAAATCTAAAGGATACTGCATGTAAAGTTTTTGTATTTTGATTCTTCTTCCTTTTTTTGTTTTTTTTTTTTTTTTTTTTTGCTGTTTTGTTTTTCTTGGAAGATGTTGGCGACTGTTTTGGTAGTGGAAGCTGTAGGGAAATTTGGGGGTTTCTTTCTTTTTCCTTTCCATTGGGGATTGTTCTGAGAAACGCTTGGGAACATTATATGCAATGACTGAATGTTATAATGCTAATTTCATGCTTGTGTATAAGGAGAAATTGCGATGTGGTTGAGAAATATGAGATCTGGCTCTATGAAATTCTTTTGCTAGCTATATATGGCAAACTTATTATGATTGCCTTTCTTGTCGGTATCTTAGTATGTCTGGTAGGTTTTATAATGGACCAATGAAAGCTGTTAATTTTATATAAGCTTTAGCATAATTTCCCTCTTGTTTCCTCAAATGGTCAGGATAGTTGATTTTTCTGATCGTTCTTTTATATCTTTTTTGTGTTATTTTTTAATTTAATTTATTTTTACCATGGAATAGTTGATTCTATTGAAATGACTGCATTCAGGTTTCTGCCATATGATATGGTACACTATTAGATGTATCTGTGTTTTGGATTGGCTAAAGGGTTTAGACCGGCTAAAGGATTTAAGGTTGGATGTCATTTTGTGCTCTTGGTTTGCAACATTAGGAAAAACTAGATTTTGCACAGTAAATGAAATCCCGGTTTTTTGTTGCTCTACACTAAACTTTGATTACTGTGAAACCATATGCTAGGAGCAATAAATTTCAATCTATAATGAAATCCTTTGAGTTCTAACACACTTTATGCATGCCTTCTAGCTTAAACATTGTTTTACATGCTCGATGCTTCTTAATTGCCTTAGAATCACTTTGTAAATTTTAAATCTCAAAATCTTACAAGGGAAATGAATAATTACAAGACGGTTTGTTTTAAAGTTTAGGAAGAAGGACAGCGTTGTCTTTATCTGTCTACTATATCAGTACTTTCTTACGGATCATGATTTGAAATGGTGTCTATTTCTATTTTTAAATCTCTAGAGAAATTGGAGATGGAGCATGGGATTCTTGGTTCAAGCCCCTTGAAGAGCAGGTAAAGGAGACAGCATATCGTCATGTTTCATCAGTTTATCTATATAATCTGGTTTGATTTGATGTTTCTTTTGTTTGACTTGCAGACAGAAATTGTTTGCAATAAGGTGCGTGGTGAAGCAATTAGAGTTCAATAGTTGTCATAAACTGGTTCACCCTCTAACGCGTGCAAACTGAATTCCAGGTGAAGCAGATGAAAGAACTCCGTGATGGTTACAACATTGTTGGTCTCTCCCAGGTGACTTTCTGAGATGGTTATATTTCGACCTTACATCTTACTCGCATGAAAAACCTTCACGTGTATCATATGCAGTTGCTGTTATGAAAGATCTGTTCTTTCTTCTTTAATATACTATGACATATTAGAGCTATACATGAGAGCAGTGTGTAGAAGGTTGCGTTCTTTAAAGTACAAAGTTTTCATGAGGACTAGTCTCTTTGATCTATGTTTTTGTCATATGCTTGAGGATATTCTATCATGATCACGCCGTGTGTTTGAGAGGTTAACTGCACAATCTGATAATTGTCTTGGTTGTTCGTACAGGGCAACTTAATAGGGCGAGGTGTTGTGGAGTTCTGTGATGGAGGACCACCAGTAAGGGCCATATAAGAGGATTTTGACAGTTTAACTTTTGTACTGTTTACCACAATTTTATATGATGTTCTTGTTATATGAGCAAAAATATTATTTGTTGGATCTTATTAACTATTACAACTCTTGTAATAGACAGTTCGCTATATGTGCAATCAAATATTAAAGCTTCTCTCTTTAGCATACAGAGATTTAACTAAAGGCCCATCGATTATAAAATCAAGATCTTTACTGCCTTTTTTAGGTGGTATTATGTTTGACCGGGCTAATCATGTTAGATATTAATTAGCAGAATGGTCTCTGTTCAATCACCTTAAAACTTTCCTTGTATCATTTAATCGATGAAATTCTACGTAATCATGAAGTTTTCCGGGCGCTAATGTTTTCATGCTCCTTTCAATTTGTTCTGATTCATTTATTAGTATCATAACAATAACACTTGTGAGTTTTTTCAGGTCAGGAATTTTATTTCTCTAGGAGGACCACATGCCGGTACAGCTTCAGTTCCTCTATGTGGTGTAAGTCATAATCTTCTTTGGTGTTGTGGGCTCACCTTGTATCTGATTTGATAAGCATCTACAATAACTATGGTTTAATTACAAGTTCTTTTATTTTTATTTTTTTTGGGGGGTGGGGGGGGGGGGGGTGTTCATTTTTAGGGTCTTTTATAAAGATGATTCTTAAATGAATTGGTGTTCATTACTCACAGTGCTTTGTTTTTCCAGACTGGCATATTTTGCATTATAGCAGACAATCTGATCAAATCGGAGGTCTACTCTGACTACATCCAAGTACGCATCCCAGTTTTGTTTCTTTCTGTGTATGTTACAGATGGTATGGTATTTCTCTGAGAATCTGAGATCATTGACTGTATGCCGATTCACAGGCTCATTTGGCTCCCAGTGGCTACCTTAAGCTGCCAAATGTGAGTAACTTGCTCTACTTTTTGTATATAAAAGAGAATTAATCAACTGATATGAACTTTAAATGGTGTGATCTATTCTCTTTTCAGAATATTGCTGGCTACTTAAAAAAGTGTAGATTTCTGCCGAAACTTAACAATGAACTCCCTGATGAGAGAAATGCCACTTACAAAGAACGGTTCTCCAGCTTACAAAATCTCGTCCTTATAATGGTACTTCAAATCTCTACTCAGTTTACCCCTGATACAATTTCTTTTTTTTTTTTTTTTTTCTTTTTTCGTGTTGCTTGATTTGCAAACTACAGAGATACACGTCTCATCTCTCTCTCTCTCTCTCTCTCTCTCAGTTTGAACATGATACTGTTATAATACCAAAGGAGACCTCTTGGTTTGGATACTATCCGGATGGGGCTTTCACTCCACTTTTGCCACCACAGCAGGTAATATGCCGATATGATTAATAAGTTAATTACTTCTGGAACTGATATGATTCCTTATTAAACATATTTATCTTAATAGTTTTGCAGCCTCTCCTATTATTTAATATCAAAAGAAATTGGGTAATTTACTTGTTTGCGCTTGCTTACCTTTAGAGAGCTAATAGACCATCAGAAGTTAAATTGTAATTTTCTTTAGCACTGCCTACTGTGATGATTCGTCCTAAACGACTTAAAGTTCTTGAGCAAAGAAGAACTCTCTTTAGAAACACTTACCTTGGTCTTAGTTAGATTCTTCCAAGAGTTACTTTCCAAAACAGAGAATTCTTAACATGTGCAGATTGTGTTGCCTCGTCTTAATCTTGACACATCTGCACCACATTGCTAACATTCTTTGTGGTCTATGCCTCTATGTCTATCTTTATCTCAACGCTTTAACCAAATTCAGAAGATTCAATAATTTGCTGCAAACTAAAATCCAATCAAAACATTGCACCACTATTGTTCTGTAATAAAAAAATTCAATTACTGATTGCACTCTTTCCTGTGCAGACTAAGCTGTATACAGAGGATTGGATCGGTCTGAAAACGCTGGATGATGCTGGAAGGGTAAAATTCATTAAAGTGGCAGGAAATCACCTGGGAATCTCCAATGAGGATATGAAGAAGTATGTGGTTCCTTACTTGAAGGGTGATGATGAGCAAAACTTTGATCAATCAGAAGCAGATCGGGGACCTTCAAAGGCAGCATTCGATGGATCGTCATCTAACAAGTGGCCGTCGACAGTGACAAGCTTCTTTGGAGAATTTCTTGGTCTTGAAAAAGAGCAGTGATTAATGTATTCATCTTCATTCAGTCTATGAAGCTGTAGAAATATACATGGTGGATGTGCAGTGTGCAGAAGCTTCATAGCTGTCAATTCTTAGCAGGAATTAATTCTCTGCGTGTAGGGTTATTGTATCTATAGCTAGTTTAGTTCAAACCATCAGATAAAGAATAATCATAGTCCCCAGAAATTTGTATGTTTATGGAGAATATTAAGCAAGATGAGATGCAGATATGTTCTTAGATCTTTTAAGCAGAAATAATATTGTTTTATGTTTTTTATAATCTATATTTTATTTTGATAGTTATTCGTATAATTATTATTGATCTTTATATCTCTTATTATTGTCTTATTTTATATAAATAAAAATTTCTGGGAAACATTTGCACGCAAAAATGTTCTTTATAATAGAAAGTAATAATATTTCAAACAATTTGTTTATATTATGTCTATTAGCCAAAAGAATCAAACATTTTGTCCCTATTTTCGCCAATTCTGTAAAATTTGTCAATCTGACACTGATTTGATTCTTTTTGGCGTACTTTAAATAGTATATATACAAGTAAAATAACTTTTTTTTTTCCCTTAGACATGGTTAATTTGTTATCTATTACTAGTATTTTTCTGGTGCATTACACAATTTATAATAAGATAATATAATAAGTTATTATAAATATAATAATATATAATTTTTAATATAAATACATAATTATATAAAATATATTTTTAATAAAAACTTGTTTACAATAAAAATATCTTATAATATAAAAATATATTATATTAAATTATACCACAATTAACTTATGAAAAAATATTTTCTATTTAAAATTAATACTATATTTTTATATATGCAACATGGATATCAAATTAAAAATTATGAAAAAATATTAATTTGATATATTTTTTATAAAAATGGTGTTTAATGAAAAAGTTATAAACCTTAAAAAATTAAAGTGAAAAAAATATATCATAAAAATGGTGTTTAATGAAAAAAAAAAAGAGAAAAAATTTGATTGGTTTCCAAACTTTCTATAGAAAGATATTTTGAGCAGGAAAATCCTATTTTTTATTTTAGTTTGGTTCAATTATTATATATATATATCTATATATATATATATATAAATTTAGAATATGTTTGTGTGCAAATCACTATTTTCAGTAAATCTTAATCACTAAAATATTCGATTTGATTTATACTTCCATAAATTATGAATATCATCTTTATTAATATTTTCGTTGTTATTAATTATAATAGATTGAAAAATAGGTTATTTCATACACAACTCTTTCATGTACAATCGTTTGATTATTGAATAGTAGGTACATTTTCATTTGTCTATTTCATTTGATATTATGTAAATTATATCTTTTACTTATTTTCTTTTTATCCATCAACATTAATATTGAATTCTTTAAAATACTTTTTGTGAATCCAATATTATTGTTGAATTTATATGCTTGAGTGATTTCGTTCACTATATATATATATATATATATATATATATATGAGCAAATTTCGTTTAGTTTAGATTGAATTTTTATAAAATAACTGAACAATTCATTCTTTAATTTGAAAAAATTATTTATGTTATGTATATGATCACTTATGTATATACATACATATTATTTTTTTAACGATGAATATTAGCTTTGGTGTCTTAAAAGTAATTTTTTATAATCCAATATTATTGTTGAATTTTATTTGTTTGAGAGATTTTATTCAATGTTTGTCTAATATATATATATATATATATTAATTTTTTTTTTGCATTCGTTTAGTTGACAATTCATTAAAAATTTGGATAGAGAATATAATTGTAAAATTGAATTGGTAGTGGATCAATTTCTTTTTCTTTTTTTTTAACAGATGACTTAAATGACAATTCATTGGAAATTGAACAGAATTGTAATTCTGTTGTATGTAGAGTAAAAAATGTCAAAGGGATCCATGATCATTTATGAATAGAATATTATTGATTTATCAAACTGATAATTATTTTTTCTAATTTAAAATGAAAACTAAGCTATATTTGTGTCACTAAAAAAACCAAAATTTCACCAAAATATAAATAAAAATAAATAAATTGTAACGAAAAAAATTCTTAGGCACAAAGTAAAATAGCAAATGCTTTGATAATAAAAATTACCATATCTCTTCTATGCATCACATAGATCTCATACTACTTATAAAATAATTTTAAAATAAAGTGACATATCCAATGATGAAGATGTATGCATTGAACTTTAAACAAATTTTGAATAATTTCTCAATAATGTGTAATTTGAAATCTCGAAACTTTCTTAGGTAGTAAGGTTTGCAACCATCACATAATTAATCAAATTACAATTGACAGATAAAACTATGGCTAAATTGACAATTTTAAAATGATTGGTCAAAACAACAAAATAAGACCCAAAAAATTAATTTTTTTAACTAATAACCCATTGCATTATTCTGAAAAAGTAAAAAGAAAAAAATAATCCTATACAACATTATCTAAAGAACTAAGAGTGCTAAAAAGTGTAAAAAGAAAAAAAAAAAAAAATATATATATATATATATATATTACTGTTCTTTTAATTTAATTCAGTCATAATCTAAAGAACAAAGAAAGACAAAAAAGAAGAAATCATTACTACCATTATCTGTTATAAATAGACAAAATCTCAGATTATTACAAACCTATACAGCATTTATTATGCAAAATGTTTAGACTTATATTCCGGAAATAAGTATTAAATGTTATAACTGAATTGATACGCGCTAATTAAATAATCTGGTTTTTGCCAATGCAATGCAAGGGATGTAATATATTTTATTATAAAAATATATATAATTTATTATATTATATCAATTATATTTATATTTATAAAAAAACTATATTTTAATTTGAAATATAATTTTTATATTAAATTGAATTTTCTAAAATTAACTTTATTAAATAATAAATTGTATGAAATTTTGAAGTAAATTTTTTACTATCCCCGAACTAGATATAAACATTTTAACTTACTAAATAACTATTGAGGTTAATCAATAAATTATAATATTATATAAATTAATAGTATAACTTTTAAAGTTTTATAAAAAAAAATTATTTATATTTTTTAAAATTAAATTCATATAAAAATTAATATATTATTTATTTCAATCCAACACATCAAAATTTAAAAAAAAATTCAATTCATACAAAATTATATTTCATCCATAAAAATTATAATTCATGCTTTACATATAATTATTTATTTCAATATATATAATATTAATATTAAATTAATGAATTAAAAACAAATTTAAAAAAAAAGTTATTTAAATTTTAAAACTCAAGTAAAAAATAAAATTAGGATAGTGAATAAAAGCGGAAGACATGTGTCAATTACTTGTGAGACACATGTCAAAAGAGAGAAAAAATTACACTATTCTCCTTTTACATATAACGTAGATAGTATAGATATCTAAATTGATTAATTTCTCTTTCTTTTTTTTTTTCTTTTTTTTTTTGTTCAAATCGGTGTCCAACATTTATTTTTATCATTTTAATAACTTGGACTAATATTAGTTTATTTATCTAAATGTGAATATTAATTTGTTCCAAATTTAAATTAAGGAAGATAAATATTTCATATTCTAAATTTGATAACTCAAATGATAGCATACCAATTTATTACAAAAGTACAAAGATAAGACACTAATAATATAATTTAGTCGGAGAAATTTCTTGAAAATTTATTTCTGCAAAAAAAAACATTTAAGTATATACTTATCTCTACCTAACTTTAATTATATGTGCATCTTTAAATTGATGGCCAGCAATGAACATCTACACCACCAAATCCTCACCAACACCTCTGCTCCGGCCTCCTCCACACCACCGCCACGGCCACCGCCAGCCATATAAAAAAACTTAATAGAAAATAGTTTCCTCTAAATATTATTTTGAGAAGGAAAAATTTGTAAACAAGAATGGGTGGACAGTCAGTTGCAGTCATCTTCTTCATGATGTTGGTTGTCCAGGCTTTCTCAAAGTTCCCTTTCAAACCTCCCATCCCTTTCATTTTATTCCATGGTAATGTTTTTTACTAGAAAGCCTGAGAGAGAAAGAGAGAGGGGTGTTTTTGTTCCAGCGTAAAAATTTATATGCACCAAATGTATGAATCTCCTTATATATAATGAGTTGGATCTTAACCTAAAAATGACATAATGCTGTGGATCATAATTGATCATATCTGAATCATGCGAAAATACGTGAATCCGGCTTGTGAGTGTGTGTTTTTCTACACATGCATATTTGAACTTGATATTTTTTTTGAATTTTTTATAAAAGAAAAGTATAAATCGCTAAAAGTATTATTTTGCTGAAAAAATATCGTACTTTCAACTAAACATTTTTAATTAGTCAAATAATAGGTAATACTTATACGAGAAAATTAATATTTTTCACAATCTAAAAACATATTATTTTTTATCTACTTTTTTTTTTTTTTTTAAAGTAACATATTCTACATGTGCGAGGTGAATCTACAAGAAAGCAACATCTAACGCTAAATTTACGAAATTTTGAAAATTATTGGGTGAGTACATTAGATATAAGAAAATCTATACAAGAAATTAACTCCATGTTATAATAATAAGTATTATTGTTATTAGTTTTTCTAAAGTGATTAATTAGTAGGCGTTGTTTGATGTGGTGAATTAGGGCTGAATAGTCACTGCGGCAGCCAATGGCCAGCAGGCTACGTTAAGCGGCTAGCGGAGTGGTCCAACGCCACTGGATACTGCATGTATGCTTTTTTCTTCTCTTTTTTTTTATTTTTTTTATTTATTCAATTTTTATTATATTATTTTGTCACAAAGAGAGTGGCATCTAATGTAAAACTCGAAAGTTATAATTTTATAATAATCCGAATTGCAGGGAAATAGGCAATGGAACTTGGACTTCTTGGTTTATTCCCCTTGACAAGCAGGTAATATATAACAATTATTAATTGATATATCTTCATCATTTTCAAATGCTTTTATTTATTTATTTTTTTCTGTGTCCAGGTTGAGGAGGCTTGTAACAAAGTGGGGATCCTCTTTCTTGTTTCATTACCCTCTCCTACTTTTTTTATGGCAAAAATAAAAAGCTCCGGACGAGATACTCTATTCTAAACACACGCACATAAAATTTCATATTGCATTGATTATTCAATTAATGCAATATTCCATTAATTGAAATAATTAGTAGAAGAATACATCTTTAGTTACATCCAGATGAACTTTGTTGTCTGCTGAAAATGTGAAAGTTATGGGATTGCAGGTGAAGGCAATGAAGGAACTGTCAAATGGATACAACATTGTTGCTATGTCCCAGGTGATATAACTCTACCACTTCACAAATCTAGTGGACCCTTATCAACTTTATGATATTTTACTATTTTTATAATTAATAAATTTAGTTATATATATATGTACTTAATTTTTTGAGCTTTTTAATTCAATTATAACATGCCTTAGAATATTTATATAAGTACGTAAGCAATTGAGTCTAGATCGAGTTTGTCATAGAGCTCAAGCTTAAGGTAAAGCTCGATCACATTTGGTTCAAGCTTAAAAAATTATGTTCAAATGAATTTCTGTTGGAAACTACGTAATAGGGTTGAACATGGAAGTCAAAGAAGTGTCCTCAAACCGAAACCAAAAATATTTGAAACCTAGAATAATTTGTTGATTGCTCGACTTTCTTAGGACCAAACTTATGTACGGAAATTTTTTATAGTTTGATTCTGAATAGTTGTTAAATATTCGTACCAAAAACTATCTCAAAAAGTCCCATTGATTTATGACCTATTAGACTTGTAGACTAATCGATTTGTGTTTTGATAAATATACACTGATATTTTACTAATTTCTAACAAGTTTAGCATATAATCCATCATTTATCAATATTTATCCATATCTCCTAAAATATTTACGACATGTATTTAGGTATTTTTAAAAAATATTTTTCAGCGCGTTTAAAATCGATAAACAAAAATATAAATTTTTCCCCCTTCATCCGTACGTGCGAAATATCAAAAAAAGTATAAATCAATACAAAATTTATTTCAGACCTTGCATATGTTTGAATAGAATTATTTTCCTACATAAAATGATGAGTTATATTGATTATAAGATCTGTTTTAGGGCGCTCTAATTGGCCGAGGAGTTGTGCAGTTTTGTGAAGGAGCACCAAAGGTAATAATTGATTTCTAATCATTGTAAATAAAAAATAAATATAAAAGGGCAAGAAGCATCTTAATTGTTTCATTTCCACTTAAATATGATTTTCAAATATTTATATAAATTTTACGTCATAATATTATTTTAATAAAATACATTGTGGATTAAAATAAAAATGTGTGTATTATTTTAAAGCTGATAATTTTTCTTTTTTCTTTTTTTTTATTTGTATTAATGTATCAGGTCAATAATTTGATCTCTATAGCATCACCACAAGCTGGCATTGCTGCGTGTCCTCAATATGTAAGTCATTAACTATGTTACAAACTATATTATGTGTCACCTCATTTAATTCTATACATACATTTCCAATAGAATATACTGAATATGACTTAATTAATTCAAAATTATTTATTTAGAAAAAGCTCATTTATAATTAATTATAAATATACTATTACATCTTAACATTTCAATAAATTGGGTAAAAAATTATAGTTATTGTAAATAAAAATCTTTATTTGGTTTATGTGTTTGGTGTACAGAGAGGCGCCAGTGCAATAGCCAATAGCATAATGAAAGCAGGGATCTACTCCGACTATGTCCAAGTATACGCACCTCTTCTTTTTATCTTTTTCAGTCGTTGTATACCTTATACATACGGCTATAAATGAAACGAGGAGATTCCAATATATTAATATTGGACTTCTTTTTTATTAATTCATGGAGTTTAATAAATTAAATTTGAATTCATTTTATAATTATCAATCAAATCATATTTAAACTAACTTAAATTCAGCTAAACACAAGCTCGGCTCAATTAGTTCCATCATTAGACACTTGTTTTACCCAAAGCTTGCAAGTATAATATATATTTTTTGCAGAAACGGCTGGCTCCCAGTGGCTACACCAAGCTACCAAAAGTAAGTTTTCCGCTTAGCTGCACAAGTCTTGATTTCAAGATTATACTCTCCTTTTCATAATAATTATCATCTTAGCACAAAGACATTATCACAAAATAATTTTATTTTTTTTCAACATTCCAAATTTGCCCATATTTAAATAGAGCTTAGGGAATGAACATTGTTATTCAGAAAATACAAAAATGATATAACTTCCTAAAATAATATAATAATAGTGAAACTTAAATGACATAAATTATTTGATAAAACTTAAGATTGACAGCTATTTTGGGACAGAGATAATAATTTGTAAGGTAATTCATATGTCAAAATCTCAGTAAATAATTGTTCCTTAATATGGGCAGGATATTAAAGGGTACATGCAAAAATGCAGCTTTCTCCCAAAGCTCAACAATGAACGCCCAGATCAAAGAAACCCTCGGTACAAGAAAAGACTCACCAGCCTAAAAAATCTTGTGCTTATCATGGTAAATTTCAGACCTCAAACCGTAATAGTTAGTGTGTGTGTGTGTGTGAGTCCAGATATCGAATCTGACGTTTGATTTCTTAGAAAGCACGGGTTCAGAAAAAAGGAAATACTAACACTCTGATACAAAGTACTGGTAATCTGATAAAAATTACTAGTAATTTGCATTGATGTTGTCTTCACTTGACTTCAATATAAAGTTTTTAATCAAAACCAAAATGTAGAGGAGAGAGGGAGTAATACTTACAACATTCAACATTGAGATTTTATAGAGTGAAACTCAACTCAAATTCAGAGGAGACGTAACATTGGGGTCTATATCGATTCTATATATATGTGTGTGCGAGGGCGGGGAGAGACAGAGAGCATTGACATGAGTGCACTGGAATTCAGTATTCATCTTTTGTTACTGCATTCAAAATAGACATTTATAGTTGCTCCTGTTTTATAAGTCAAATTAGGGATTATTCTTGAGAGAGATTTATAGTCGTTCTTGCATATACCATTTCAATGAATCATCAGGGTTACAACCCATTTCTGTGTCTCTACAGAACGAAAACGACACAGTACTGAAGCCCAAGGAAAGCGCATGGTTTGGATATTATGCAGATGGAGACTTGAAGACAATTTTAGAGCCACAACAGGTATTCAACTTTAACTCATATCCTAGCCTCCTCTAAGAGAGAGAGAGAGGTTATAGCTTACCTTGGACTTGGATGTGCAGACTAAGCTTTATAACGAGGACTGGATCGGCTTAAAAACCTTGGATAACGCCAGAAGAGTGAGGTTCATCAGAGTACCAGGTGCACACTGCGAGGTGCCAGATACTGATGTCAAGAAGTACATTGTTCCATACTTGAAGCACAAAAGGCTTATACCTGAAAATGAGATGGAGGATGGTGGTGCAGAGGTGGCAGACCACCACCAGAAAGCTTCAGACAACCTAGAAAGCATTAATGTTGGATGATGTTGTAAAACAAATTTTTTGTATGAAAAGGAATACCAGTTCTTGTTTTTATTTGTCCAAACCGCAACATCTGATCTGAGTGTGTGGAAATAAGGCCTTCAATCTCTGAAAATGAGAAATTAAGAGAAACTCCTCGGTCTTTGCTTAACCTACTCCTGTGTCAATCCAGCATAATTACAAATTTCACACAGTATATGTCTTAATTTCATATATAGGCATCTCAATTTACAAACCATTTTTCTTATGCTCACATACAGACACCTCAATTTACACCGAAATAAAACCAGAGGCAATGTTCTGAAATCTCAACGTATCTAATATTTACAGAGCTTAAGACATGCATATGCGTGTGTGTGTGTGTGTGTGTGTGATATACACCCGTTGAAACTTAAGAGAAGACATGTATGTCCACATTTATATTTCCACCACCACCATTATTAGTTAACTTGTGGATTGAAGCTTCCTGATGACGGTGACACTGCTGCCCCCGCAGGCAGGAAAGTCGGGCCAAAGCTGCCTCACTAACAATTTTTACCTGGTAAATCAAACCCAAATCTGCCCACAGCCGATTTCTAACCATATCAGATGATGCCTTCCCAGGTTCGTATCCATCAAGATCGGCTTTTGTGATAACAACCACTGAGGTATCATCAAATGAGAAAAGATCATGTGCACCAAACCACCTGGGGCGTCTTAAATATAGATCAGTCAACTGGCTCGAACTATTATCCTTAACTTTCAGATAGTAGAATTCCTGAACAGCCTGCAATCAAGGTACATAATCCTTTTTAAGAATTATAGGGCCAGGCCAAAAATCTGCTGCTAAATCAAAACCGTAGAACAGGAAAGTAAGAGAACTAAAGGGTTGGATTACAGTCTACATCCGTTATATTACAGGGTAGGCCCTTGATTTAACACAATCCACATGGGTGTGTGAATGCATGCAAATCAAGGGTGGATGTTACACCCCGTGGGGGTGTAGGGACTAGAGGACCAATCAGTTAATCGGCCAATATTGGCATGCCCCAGGGCCCATAGATCCAATTGGACATAACGTGCCAAAGAAATAACTTCCTACAGATCTAATGACACAACATATCAAGTATGCCAAGCTCAAAATTAAAGGAAGCCCACAATTGGACATGCATATTGCAAGTGTTTCATCTCTCCACAGATAGACAGTCACAGATATAAAGTGATGCAGCTCTCACTCTACCAAAATAAAAGACTCAACAAACCTTCCATTGTGCAGATGCCAAGCAAACCCTAGGTCGTATCGACTTCACATAAGCATATGCAGCTTCAGGAGTCATCTGTCTATATTTGACCTGCATGTGAAGAACGAACTGAGATTAGTGCCTTTAATAAACAAAATGGCATTAATTATAATTATTTTTATTGATTAACTCACTAGATAACATATGACAATAGTCGTGCTGCGCCCTCGACCAGCCTTACAATGAACATATGTGCTTCTCTGATGTGATGCATTTTCTTAAAAGAGAACAGTGGAAACAAGAGGATGTCAGATTGGATTCTTTTAATAAGAAAATAGATACAAAGATAAGCATGTTTGGCCACAGTACATAGCTAAAATTAAATACGGATATCCAGAGGATGCATAAAACAAAATGTTTCCTTCAAAATTGATATCACGTCTTAATAAGTACATAGCAACCCATCCATATGCCTAGCATAAAATATCTAGCTGCTAAATTTGGTCAAAAAAATAAGGTGCACACAATGCTCATAAGCCTTCCAAAGAAATATACAAAAATTTGTCTTGCAGACCAAAACCTCTTTCTGTGCATGCCATTTGAAGCATCACCATCCTAACTTACAGGATGTGATTTTTAAATCATATGGCCAGAAAAAATGCAATTAAGATAGAACCAAGCCGACTTCAAATATTCACTGGCAGCAAAGTTTCATGAAGTATTTCAATAACTAATGCATGTCAAATCTGTTATTTGTAAACCCAAGGACAATACCACTTCAGTCATAAACATGGGACTTGGTGGAAACAGAGTCGGGGGGTGGGGGGGGGGAGAAAGAAAGCACATTGATTTTGTTAACAAATACAGATGCTAAAGAGTCTAAAAAATCCTTACCATGAATGAAGTCTACAGCCTGGCATATATCAGTTAGCAATGGTGCAAAGAGGTAATCTCTTGTGGGGAGAACCAAATTATGCATACCATGAGCCTACAATAAAACAGTTGTCACTTATAAGGATCACAACAAACTAATGAAATACTTGATAATCATAGCTAGATATCCAAAATTGACTCTTTAAATCCAACCCGTAAAACAGATACTTAGAACTGTTAAATTGTATTTCTGGAGAAGTTCACACACACAGACAAGAGATAGAGAGGGAGGGAGGGAGGGAGGGAGGGAGGGAGGGAGGGACCCAAACAAGGGTGTCAGTGCAGATAGGGCTATTAATTAGCTAAGATGCAACAATAATGTAATTATTGAGTTTTTCAAAAAATTAGATCATTGCAATCATCATTTCCAAGCAAACCTGTGATGAAAAACACTTCAATAGGGCTAACAAAATTTGATGAATTACTTATTATTGAGGGGTTGGCAGTCAGTGCAAGATAGAGTTTTGTAGTTTATAGTAAAAACTTCTTCATACCACAATTTGGTGATTGGTAAGGACTTTTCAGCCACTCTTTTTTTTATTTTAAGATTGCCGAGTTTACATTATCATGCAAGTTCTCAGTTTCGAATTTCATGAACAATAAATAAGTTTCATTCTCTAAGATCAAACAGATCAGCGGAGAAATTTTAATTAAACAAGAAATCCTTGAGACCACATAAAAATACTTCAAGAAAGTAAAAGCAGAACATACTTCATAAAGAGATGAAGGGATTAATGTCTCATATGGTTCATTCAAGGTGACAACTCCATAGACACCAAGCTCCTTTAGCCTGTGGATGTCAGCTGGGAATGGTACAGCACCTAGTAATACAAACTGAATAAGGAAAAATTACATTAGCCTTGACAGTACACTTGATGACAAGCATTTACAAAACAAACCAATGCGTGCAAGTTAAAATCCGAGTTCTCAACTCTCTTATGATCAAGTGTATAATCAAATCATAAATGAAGGACCATGTATAAACACAATCAACTTGAACGATATAACATGAACAAGCCTCTCCATTGAAAAGATATAGGTAATATTTAGGCTCATATATCAGCAATAACTGTAGAATTGTCAAAGCAAAAAGTTTATCTGCTTCAACATTTTTAGCCACTTAAAGTGAAATTCCAACATCAATCTTTGTCCGTATAAATATGTAGTCGGCATCAGGCAATTGTGCTATAGCCAAGAAATATACAAAACATATATACTAATTCGAAAGACAAAATCAACATTCATGCAATCCTTCTCCTCAAGAAACAAACCTATCAACCCCAACAACTTCAAAAAACACACACACATATAAATACACACATATACATACACGAGACAAGTGTAGAGAAATTTAAACGTTGACATGATTACCTGATCAATCCAATCCCACCAATGAAACTCTGCCTGAACCTTATTCCTGACAACATTGTAAATCAACGTCGGGTAAAAGAGAACTCGAGCTCCAGCTCCAACCAAAACCTTCTTCGCATCCCACCAAACCAAGATCGTCCCATCAGTTTTAGAAAACACATCAGCACCACCTAATAATTCCTGCTCGCCCTCCTCAGTCTCTTCGAAATCCTCTATATACATAATAACTTCCCCGGGAGATACACGAATCTTCCAAGTTTATACACGCGATGAGAACTCTAATTCCCAAAACCCCTTCTCTCTCCTTCAATTAGCTGATGACAACACCCTTCAATCTAATAGAATTTGCAAACATTAATACACTAAAATCAAACCCTAATCCCAAATTAATAAACAAATCAATCTCTTTTCATCGAAATATTGACGTTAATAAATTGTATGCCATAAGTATCGCATAGCAAGACAAATTACTCAAAGATAGCAGCTTGAAATCAGGGAAATTAAAAATATTGTTTACCCAACAATAACAAGAGGTGGGGATGTGACAGGAATCGCGAGCACCGATTCTGAAACAGAAAAATGGGCTGGAGGGAGAATCCGTAGCTGGGAATATCAGGAGCTCCAAATCGAACGCAATTCTCGAATTTCACTGTTAGCACCAGCGATCGACGATTTATTAAGGACGCAAGTTATTCTTGATTTCCGTAATCCTAGGGAAATTCAGAATTCAGATGATTTAAAAAACCAACGATCAACATATTACCAATAAACAAAGAAACAGAAAGCCGAAATTATACCTTGGAAATTAAGTGAAATGATAGGTCACATTTGCAGGGCAGTCGCATTTTCGGAAGACGTGAGGTGATGGCGAAAAAAATTTAATAAATATTGTGGTCTTTATTATTGGGATTTTTTTATTCGATGGTGCTATCCACACCACCCTTATTTTTTTTCACACCACACCATTTAATTTTACAAAAAATGACATTAACAAAATTATCAAAATAACCCTCAAAATTAAAAAACAAATTTTGGCTATCCTCCGCTTCCCCCTCTCTTCCCCCTTCAAACCCTTCTCCTCTCTCAAACCCTAAAAATTTCAAATCAAAAAATAGATTTATTCACCATATTTTTTTCTTATATTCATGGACAATCAACAATTATATGTAAAATTGATAAGTTTTTCAAATATTTTATTGTACTACATTGTGCATTATACATTAATTTTCTATCAACCGAAATCTGCATCGCGTAGCAGAAATTTCGGGTGTGTTCGGCCTGTATCAGCCGAACGTAAGCAGAAACGTTCGGCCAATACTGGCTGAACACTTAATGTAACGTTCGGCGTCTGAAGGCCGAACACTTCGTGTTGTGTTTGGCGTCTGAAGGCCGAACACTTCGTGTTGTGTTCGGCTGATACAGGCCGAAAGCATGTTCGGCTGTTCTAGGCCGAACACGGATTGTCTTGTACTTTTTTTTGTTGTTTTCTGACGCATTTTTGCGCGGTAAAATTATTTTCTAATTATTACATTTTCTTATGATTTACAATTTTTCAAAGTATTTTTTCTTATACGTGCATTGTGGCAGGTCTCATTAAGCACTGGATGCCCGTTGCCTCCTGTTCTGCAAGCATGGCATGAACATCGTAGTGCATGTGCTGCTGGATGAGAGATATTCTACAAAAGCCGATTTCAAATGTATAATGTCATTTGTTTACGAAATGACTGATATGTATTTTTTGTTTAAAGTGTTGAATATTATTTGCAAAGTTATTCGCAATTCATACGCACATGAAATTATTGAAATCGCAAACTTAAATATTGTTATTATGTCCGAAAAAAACAGAATGTACAAAATCCATAAAAAATGAAGTTTCAGGGCGTTCGGCCAGTGCTGGCCGAACATAACACAACACGTTCGGCCTTCCCTGGCCGAACAGGGTATTATGTGTTCGGTCTGTGGTGGCCGAACGTGTTGTGCCATGTTCGGCCAACACCGGCCGAACGCCCTGATACTTCATTTTTTATGGATTTTGTACATTCTGTTTTTTTCGGACAGAATGTACAAAATCCATAAAAAATGAAGTGTCAGGGCGTTCGGCCAGTGTTGGCCGAACATGGCACTATATGTTCGGCCTGTCCTAGCCGAACACAGTGCTATGTATTCGGCTAGTGATGGCCGAACGTGTTGTGTTATGTTCGGCCAGCACTGGCCGAACGCCCTGAAACTTCATTTTGTACATTCTGTTTTTTCGGGTTATGTATTTTGTACGTTCTGTTTTTTTCAACAAATGCAAAAATCATGTTAAGTGTTGGACAACAGAATATCGAGCAAACATTAAAATAATAATTTAAAAATATATTGGACACCGAATAAAGTCGATCATTACAAAAGGTAATGTTTAACGTTCAAATCTAGAAAATTTTAATGTCATACATATATAATCACTACTCTACTCATCGGAATCATTCCCCTCATCCAACGTGAGACCGTGGAATACTCTTGTAGCTTGCTCAACTCTAGGCATCACGTAATCAAGCGATAACTGCGGATCCTGGGTTGTCCATATGCGAACCAGAGGGTCGAGAATGTTCCGGGCGTCAACATTTCGAGCCCACAATTGACTAGGGTTCGCATCAGTCGGAAAATGTCGTGCTGCAGATATACGATCGGGGTTTTGGACTTGTGGATGGGAGAATGTACGGTACCAATCCATATACTCTGGTACAGTCTCCCATACTGGCTGTGCAAGTCTCCCTCGTCGTTGGATGGACAAAACGTGGCTATCCCAGGACAGAAACATGGATCGGATCCAAGCACCCCCCATGCAAGTACATACTGACCGGGATTTTTTCCTTTTCTTGCATAGTCTGGATCCAATGGAGGCAACGGTATATGCTGGACATGGCCGAACTGCCTCAATACACGATCGGGGTGATATGGTTCGACAATGTCCAGAGCCCTTATGCAGCCATGATAAAACGTCACTTCAGGACGTTCAAATGGATCACGTACTTGCTGATAAGGATCCCAGTTGACCTACGTATTGAATTATTCAAGTTATATATTTGAAAAATACATATATTTGTGAAAAAAGAATTAAAAAGACCCTTACTTCGTGTGGTTGAAGTGAATCCAACCACTCCCTGCAAACCTGCAAGCCCAAAGTGTTGGGTCCACCTTGCCCGTGCTGTGCCCATCTCATAGCTAGTGGAAATCTGGGATCGTACTCCACATTGAATTGAGGTCGTGGGCTCGTCGGGAAGTGTTCGTAAATCCATGCCTACATATATACAAATGTACGGGTACAACATATTAAAAATTGTAACATAACGTAAAAGTAAATAATTTTCAAAGAATGACGTACCTCCAGTAATGTAAGATATCCAGCAATTTGCTTTACTCCCGCCCTTGATGCGGATCCTAACTGCCTATAAAGATAGGCAAGGAAAGCAGCACCCCATGCAAATTCCCGGACGACACTTGTGTCTTCCAGTAGCTTCAGATAGCCAGCTGAGATCCGAGTACCACTTTTGTCGGAAAATATGGTACACCCAAGAATATATAGTATATATGCTCGAGCTGCCTTTTCTGCAGCTCGTCTCTGCGAAATCTGAACGCTGTCCGAGAATGTGCTACGAAGCCACTCTAGCTTCACTGACTGCCCTCTCTTGTCATTGAGGGCCAATATGGCATCCTCAACTGACACACCCAGCAATCGATGTATCAGTGCAGGCGAGAATTCTGAAGGATCGTCTTCCACCTGCACTGGCTGCCCAACCACTGGAAGACCGAGTAAAGACAACACATCATCTAATGTGATCGTCATCTCACCAAATGGTAAGTGAAAAGTGTTGGTCTCCGGCTGCCAACGTTCGACGAATGCAGAAATCAGGTTTCGGTTTGGTGCTCTGTATGATATTTTGCTCAATTTGTGAAGCCCGGACCGCTTCACATACGACCTCCAGACTCGGGTCGTCTCATCCTCCGGATACACCCATCGTAGAAGCTTTGAAGTGTGGCAGAGGCATTTTAAAACGCCTCTCTCATTGCCATTCCACACGTCGGCGGCTACGTGTGTTTTGAAGCTTCGCAATAATGATGGATCGTAAGGGCCGCCAGGAAATGGGCCCATCAGTATCTCGTTCTGCTCGGCTTGCCTCTCTTGTTCTTGAGGCATTTCAGCATATTCCTCCTCCTGTTCTTCCGGCACCTCAGAAGGACCCGCCTCTTGCTGTGCAGCCCATAATCGTCTATGTGATGTTGTAGGCCGTCTTCTTCTTCTTTCGTAAACTATAACATAAGAAAATTAAAATGTTAACATACATACGTTACAAAAAAAACAGCAGGTTGTTCGGCCCACACTGGTCGAACGCCTCGCAGGCTGTTCGGCCAACCAGCGCCGAACGGATACAGACTCGCGACAGAAAATACATAAATTTGAAGTTCGGATTTGCGACAGATTACCTGGAGTTTCGCGTTCGGCGTCCATTATGTTCGACGGTGGAAGGTTCTTGAGCACTTCGGGATGGTGGAGGGGAATGGTTTCGCGAGTTCGCAAGGAGTTTGGCAGGGAAGTTCGCGTTCGGCGCAGGTGAGAGTGGAAGAGGTAGGGTTTCGCGTTCGGCGCAGGGAAGTTTGCCTTGCCTTTGCCTTTTTTTATTTTTTTTTTAAATTTTTTTTAAGGGTTAAAGGATATTATAGGTATTTTTGTGGTGTGTTTAGTAATTTTGAATTTTTAAATGTAATTTTGTGTGGTGTATTTAGTAAATGTGGAGTCTTTAGAATATGCCTTTTTTATTTCTCCCAACTAAATTTATTAGGAAATGAGTAATACAGGGAAAACATAGAATACTGTGGTGATAAATTTAAATATGCTTCTCTTACACAAAAATATATATTTTTATAAATAAAAATATTATTTAAAAAAATATTATGTTTGAGTAATATATAAATATTGTCAAATATCGTGCGATGCACATAAGTTAATTTTTGTATATTTTTATTACTACAAATTTGTTATTGTTTACCGAAAATATAAGTAAAGGTAAATAATAATTGTATGTAATATCTAAATTTATAATTTTCGATGTATTGTAAAATAATCTAATATATTTGATTATTAATATATTTAAAGAAATTCAAATCAAATATTATCGAAATAAGAATTAGATTTGAATTATCTACTTAAATTCAAATCCAAACTTGATATTTATATTGGATTAATGACATTATAATTTAAAAATTCAATAATTAGATATCTGAATTGATTGATATTTTAAAAAATTTGCTAGAAAATTAAATTATCTTATGAATATATTTTAAACTTTTAAATAAAAATCATTGAAATAGGAATTGAATTTTAATTTTAATTTATTAAACTAAGATTTCAAATCCAATATAGATATATATGAATTGATAACATTATAATGAGTTGTCTAAGTTGTTTCATTCTCAAAAATTATATTGGATTTGGATTTATTTAAAAAATCATCAAATTCAATATTATCAATTGTATTTCTGTTATTTTTAATGCATTGAACATTAAATAAAATATAAAAATGATATTCAAGTTGTACCGTTAAACCAAATATCTAATAATTTAATATAATAAAAAATTAAAAAATATAGAAAAAAATCATAAAAGAGCATAATGATACTGAGATATATCGACCATGATACATAGCATTGAACAAATAAAGAATGTAGCAGCAGGGTAAAGTTCTATGTTTCTATATGTAATATTAAATTGATTCAAAAAAAAAAAAATTGATTCATTTTTAGATAAACATTAACATATAATTAAGGATGACATGCAATTTTTTTATTTTATGATTGGATAATAGAAATGGTGTGTGCTCCAATTTGTTACTTGACATATTCGGCGGCTCTACTAGAATTACAAGTATTGTTACCGTGTGATGCACAATTTGTAATATATTTAAAAGTAAAGTAAAATATATTAATAATATAGTTTGAATTAATTCATATTTAAGAATACCCAAAATTTTATATAAATTTATTGGTAAAGACATGTAATAAAATATAGGTTATTAAAAGTAATCATAAAAATATTTGAAATAATCTAAAAAGAGGGTCGACAAGTCTAACTTAAAAGCATAACATTATGTTGGCATGGTATCTTCTTTATTTGAATGGACAATGTTTATCATTTGATGTACAAACATTAATTAGTGATACCTAGCTTCCACCAACTTGTTGTTCATGTACATATGGGGAATATTCGGACAATTTTATAATGGGTTGGAATTCATGACATTTATTTTCACTATGCACCTTCATACTTACATAATTATATGTTACATCTAAGCAATAACAACATAACATGCACTTACAAGCACAAACATATGCAACTTTTATTTGTTACAAAGATTTGATCTATAATTATTATCCTATTTTTCACCACAAATTTGTTAGTTGGCAAAAAGATCTAAAATGATGCAAAACTTGAACTATTTGTACTGTAAGTCAACGCGGAGAAATCATCATTATATAGTATACCTCATATTTGTTACGGACAAAACTTTTTTGGATCTTACTCATATAGAGGAAAATAAATAAATAGGTTTGAAATAAAATGAAAAATAATAACCATTCAAAATATAAAAATTTATGTGGAAACTTCAAAAAAGGAGAATAGTCACAATCTACAGAGAGGAAAATATTATTATATGAAAAGTCTTACATAATTCAAACACTCTCTGACAAACTGAAAACCACATCATCTTTACAAACCTTTGATTAATTCAGACATTTCTTCCAACTCTCTATAGTAGAAAAAACACAAGTCTAAAGTAAAAAATAGAAGAAAGAATTTAAGAATAATCAAATACAAAAATTAAAATGCATTTGATTGATGTAATTAAAACTTACATTAATCAATTTCTTAAATCGTCATAAGAAACCTCCAAAGTTTGTATTAAAACTAATATGGGATGACACACTCTTTTATTTTTGACACAAAGTCCAACTTGATAAAAATAAATAACATTCAATTGTATTTATCAACAATCATCATTCTCAAAATAGAGAACAATTATGTTCCGTCATATAATTAGATCACTTAAAATCACCACATTTCAATAATTTCCCGTTGAACATTATGATTTTCTCCAAACTCTTAGCTTACTTGGTAAAATTTTCACAACATCCTGCATCCATGTCAAGCTAATATGTTATCTAGATCTGCTAATACCACCACCTCCTTCCTCATGACAATTGACATGTCGTAGACGAAAATCATTACGAGTAACGACATTAGCATTTAATTGAGAGTTATTGTTCATATTAGTTCCACCTATTTTGAATAGTTCCACACTCCCATCAAACTAATTTTGAATTGAATCATTCTTTTTTTCTTTTCTTGTTGCCCCCATTGTTATATTTTATGTTGAAATGTAGTCTTCACTTATCAATCTTCTTTTCTTAGACAAAATTTTCAATGATTTCAACAAAAAATAATGTTTCATTCATACATTAAAACCTGGTTCATGTGTTCGTAGGAACTTGAAAGCAACAAGAGGAGTCTCAATGTCTTATCCTCAACTTCTATTATTCTATTATACTTCACGCCACTAGTTTGGAGATGATGTCACTGAGAGTGCTCATATGATATGTGATTTTTGCACACTCATTCATTCGTAATGTGTGCATAATCGATTTGAGGTGTCCTTTACTTGGTATACTTGATACCTACTCTGATCAAGTTGTTTAAATAGCAATAAGAAACATTCAAAATTTGTTTCAAGATTTATGTGGAATAATCTGCCTTTTTATTTTTTACATAACAATCTCCACTAATATTTATATGAGGACTTGGGATGTTGCATGTGTGTCACTTATCAAACATCCAATGTGCCTGATAAGCTCGTCCATGTTGTTTGTCTGTAGTGAGGTCAGTGGGTGTTGGCACCTCATAATAATTCGAGTTCATTACCTTTGGTCAAATATTTCGGTTGTCTTGAGATGGTAACAAAATACATGTAATGCGCAATACTATGATGTTATACCATTCTTAGGTTATTGTTGTGATCTTACTTGACAATCTTCCTAAAGCAGATTTGTCGAGATCAATCATAAGAGTTTCATATGTCCAATTTTATTGATTAAATTGTATTGTAAATATATAAGTCCAGGGTGACAAGACCATTGCACTATTATTACCTATCATTAATCTCGACTCTTCCCAACAGATCAATGTCTAGATAAAAACATGAGCACCTCTATTAATTTATTCATATCAAACTCACCATCCACAATTTATTTATTATAATCAAGCCACTATTTTTTTGGTCTAAGAAGAGTGAAAGAGATGAAAGCATATATGGGTTGGAAAGCACATCTTTTGATCTGAGAAGATGCAGGAAAGTGATTCCATGTCACATTCTCTTGAAAATATGCCAAATTATCCTTCTCCCATCTTCATCATCAGCACCTAACAAATTATTCCAAAATTATATGAGTCGAAACAAGTTGTTATAGTCAATGCAAAATAATATATACTTACTCATTTTTCAATTTTGAATGATACTCTATCTATTCAACCCTCTTATAATATTTAAAAATACTCTAATCTGCTATGAATTAAATAAAAGATACTATTTTTTATTCTAACATTATCACTCTTGACAATATAGTGACCGCCAACACTAAATATATATATATATATATATATATCTATCGTGAAATAATAACTTTTTGGTGCTTCCATTATTAAATTGATTATCTAGTAGACAAACTTTGTTTGATTGGGATTCAAACTTGTTAGTGATGGTGACACAGAAACACATGTGTTTGAGAGCATCTGATATAAACTCCAATTCTGAGGGATTGAAGAATGTGGAGAGGAAGAAGAAAAGCATACCCTCCCGACTCCAAAATTCTTAATCTAAAGAACAAAAGCTAGCGTACCCTCTCCAAAAGCAGAATCCTTCCACGCAACCTATATCGCCCTCTCAATTCTTCCATTACCAAAATTGCCCTTACCCTCTTACACTAGATATTACTCTTTACTCCCCTCGCTTTAAATATAAAAACTACTTTGTTTAAATATATTTCTTATTTTTTATTTATTAATACCAATTAATTTTTTTTATTATTTTATTATTATGATAATATTTAAATAGTAGATAGGGGTGGGAATATGTTAAGTTGGATCAAGCTCTTAGGTAGATGAATTGTACCAATTCACAAACTTGAGGTTTAACTCTCACTTATTACATACAATATATTTTTCAGTCTATTTATAAAAAAATCGGTCTAACTTAAAATTTACTTAAAAACGTACATACTATCGTACCTCAATTTAAAAATAGGTATGATCCAAATAAATTAAGTAAAATTAAATTTATTTCTTCAGCTTCCATAAAAAATATTGTAGTAAAATAAATGAAAAATAGATGAATTAGATTAAGTGTGGTTTTATTTAAAATAATATATAATATTGATTACATAAATAAGTTATCATTATGTATTAAAATAATAATAATAACTATATATACACATATAGTGTTATATTAACTTTAAAATATGAGGACTTACAAAACTTCTCTAATATTTCAAACATACTTTATAAAATTAAATTGATGTTTAAAAATCTAAGTATAATACATTTATTAAATTAATTAAATTAAACGAGACTCGAAATAGATTAGGTCGACGGTCCTATTAGATAATCCAGTCTATTCCCATTCCTAATTATAGGAGACCTTTTATAATTTTATTAAAGAATAATATAGTTATTTTATTTACATAATTATTAATATAATCATATTAAATGATAAATAAATAGGAAGGAGACAGTAATTATGTGTTCACCAAAATTAATGGACGGTGGGATTTTGACGTGCAAAAAGCATCTCATTTTGCACACAACAAACAAAAAGCAAAAGAATATCTTCCTACAAACTAATAGCGCAAATTACAAATATAACCTTGTTTCGACACTATCGTCCATGATTCAATTTTCTGGTAATAAACATACATAACTAAATATCTCTTCCCTCAAAAATTAAAAAAATAATAATAAAAATGACATCTCAAATATATTTATACTATTTTCTTTATCTCAATTTTATAGACTACTTATTTTCATTAGAGGGAGTTTTTATTTTTTTAATAGGGAAAATGTTTTTTTTGGAACTGAGAAAAAATTAGAAAAAAAATATTCGGAGTAAATTTTTTTTTTTTTTTGAAAAGGTGTAGATGGTAAATATCAAATTTTCATTTTAAAGTGGAGAGAAATTTCATTTTATATATTTGAACAAAATTTTGAATTTATTTAATTTCAGTCCATATATGTATAGATATATTTTTTTTTAATTTAAGCTTTTATATTAAATTCAATATAAATATTCAACATTAAAACTTCAACTCATTACTAAAAAGCCCAAAGGGAGGACCACTTCATTTTAGTATGTTCACAAATAAGACAAATATTGTCTAAATGGTCCCTCAACTTCTTGGAATGTTATTTTTAGTCTTATCATTTTGAGAATGATCAATTTTATGTTTCATATTTCTCTCTTACGACAATAATATTTTAATTTTAAATCGACTATTGATACAGAATAGACATGGGCACGGTTCCGGTTCCGAACCGGAACCGGCGGTTCGAACCGGCGGTCAACGGTTCGGTTCGAACCGTTGACCGGTTCCGGTTCCGGTTTGGAACCGAAACCGTGATAGGGCCGGTTCGGTTTCGGTTTTACAAATTTTGGAACCGGAACCGCCGGTTCGAAACCGGCGGTTCGGTTCCCGGTTCACGGTTCTACAATTCAAAAAATATAGCCGTTGAAGATCAACGGCTGAGATTAAAGAGCCGTTGATCTTCAACGGCCAAGATCAAATGTCCGTTGGGAACCGGCGGTTCCGAACCGGCGGTTCCGGAACCGGGAACCGGCGGTTCCCAACGGCTCTTTCGGTTTTTTTTTTTTTTTTCTTTTCCTATAAATACCCTTCCATCTCATTTCAATTCACATTTCACAATCTCTCTCACATCTCTCTCAATCTCTCTTACATCTCTCTCAAGCTCTCTCACATCTCTCTCAAGCTCTTTTACATCTCTCTCAATCTCACTCAATCTCTCTTACATCTCTCTCAATCTCTCCACATCTCTCTCACATCTCTCTCAAGCTCTCTCACATTTCTCTCAATTTCTCTCAATCTCTCTCGATCTCTCTCACATCGCTCAAGCTCTCTCACATATCTCTCACATCTCTCTCAATCTCTCTCTCTCTCAATCATCTTTATATTCTTTATCTTTATTAATCTCTCTCAAAATGTCGAGCTCAAGCCAAAGAGGACGTGGAGGTAGAGGATCATCTTCTTTATCTCGACAAGCAAAAGGGAAATCGGTTATGCCGAGTTCAAGTGCCGGAACCGGAATGCCACCACCATCTCCTTTGGTTCCAAGATATCTCAATCTTGACGGTGAAGATATTGAAATTCCGGTCGAATGGCAAGAAGATTTTGAAGCTCAATTAGGTTTGTATTTATTTTATAAAATATCCCTCTTAAATATTATTTTATACTTTTTTTAAATATATCTCTCAACTATCTATTAATTTATTTTTATTATCAATTTAGGTGCACAAAACGAATCTAACGAAGAAGAAGTGCATCCAACTCAAGAGAGTGAAAGTCATAGTACGCGACAAACTCAAAGTGGACGAGATGAGGCATTAAGATCGGATATATTTGCCGTCCACTTCAAAAGAGATATCCAAAATAATAAAGCCGTTTGCAACTATTGCGGGGTGGAATATGTGTTTCAAAAAGGAGGAGGTTATGGCACGCTCAAAAAACATTTGCAACGTATCCATCCGGACAAAGTTGGAATCGATCGGCGGCAAACACAACTACCTCGTGGAGGTCCTGGAGGATTCACCGGATCCACCGATGAATTACAAGGTACGCCTTCTTTATTTAAATATTTCGAACCTTTAATGAGAAAATATTTGTCAAAAATGGTTTGTGGCATGTCTTTATCTTTTAATTTTGCTGAAAATGATTTGTATAAAAATCTTGTGTCACTATCAATGAACCCTCAAGTGACCGGTATTTCACGTAGAACATTAGTTCGTAATATTGAAAAAATTGTAGGTGAATATAAGTTTTCTTTAACTGAAATGTTTGGTTCTTTACAACAAAAAGTTTCAATTTGTGCGGATATATGGGCGGATCATTGGAGAGAACATAGCTTCTTAGGACTTACTTGTCATTGGATAGATAATTCATGGACAATGCAAAAACGATTACTTGCATATAGAGAATTTGATCAAGACCACACGGCCACAAATATTGCTCATAAAATTCATACGATTTTGCAAGAATATAATTTAGTTACAAAAATTTTTTCAATTTCATTTGACAATGCTAGTGCTAATACTGCTAGTTTGCCTTTATTAATTCAAATGTGTCAACCATCATTTAAGGGTAGATTTTTCCACATTAGATGCATGTGTCATGTTTTAAATTTGTGTGTACAAGATGACATGGAACATTTTAAATCACATATAGGTCCTATTAGATTAGCAATTGGACATTTAAAAAGACATGCAACTTTATGCAAAAAATGGAGAAGATTTTGTAAAGCATATGGTATGCCGCAACCCAAAAAATTGACTAAAGATGTGCCTAATCGTTGGAATTCGACCTATAAAATGTTGAATTCATCTTATGAGGTTAGAAATGAATTATGTACATTTTTTTCACAAGAACAATTAGGCATTCCTTTATTTCCGAGTTTATGGGATACATGTGTTGAATTAATGTCTCTTTTGAAAGTTTTTAAAGATGCAACGGAAGAATTATCCGGATGTTATTATCCCACTTCTCCTTTAGTTGTAGATCATTGTGTTAAAATTGCACTTATTTTACAATCATATTATTTGCATGACTCTTTACAAAATTGCATTGCAAGCATGAGAATTAAATGGTTAAAATATTATCAAGAAATTCCCGATTTATTTTTAATTGCAAAACTTTTAGATCCTAGAATTAGAGAAGATGGTTTAGAAGAATTACTAACAATGTATTATGATGCATTATTTCCGGTTAAGGATGATGACATTCTTAATCCGCATATAATTGTAGGTAACACAAAACAATTACTTTATGATTGTTATAAAGAATATAAAATTTTTTATGGTGATAGTTTAAATACTGAAACCGGTCACGGAAATGATAATATTGGTGGAGGTAGTTCGGTTTCGGATCAACCCGAACATCATCACGATCCGAACTTTCAACACCTCAATCAATATTATAGGTTTTATGATATTAGAAAATTAAAAAAACCTAGGAGTAATAGTCTTTATCAAGAAGTAGATAATTATCTATTACTTTTGAAGAACTTGGATTTGATACACCTAACGAGCTCTTGAGATGGTGGTCTCGAAGAGCAAAAAACTTTCCTATTTTATCTCTAATGGCAAAGGAAATATTTGCGTGCCCGGCATCTACCGTCTCGGTTGAACAAGCATTTAGCACCGGCGGTTACATTTTGGATCTTCGAAGATCCAATTTAAGGGTGGAAAATCTAGAAAATCAAGCTTTACTTCATGATTGGTCGAACGCCGAGGTAAGAAAACAAGAAGTAAATTTTGATGAAGACGATGAGGATGAAGATGGAACCGAGTATTCGACGTCTACTGGGAGTGATTGAGTCTCGCCAAGCATCAAGGTAAGACCGTAAGAGAACTACGTCGACTTTGATTCCTCAACTATGAGGATACGTAGGCAACTTAATTGTAAATTAGAAATTAAATTTTAATTTCTAATTTATAGTTAAGTTCAAGTCTTTTTTTTTTTTTCTCTCTTCTATTTTTTTTTAATATGTTGTAATTGAAAACTTGTAAAGTTGTAATCTCTTGTTAAAAGAAGTAAATGTTTTTGTGTAAGTTAAATTTTTGTTGTAACTTTTCTATTTTGTTTTTTATTTTATTATACGTTGTAAATGTTAAATTTTGATTGTTGTAATTTTTTTTTTTGTAAAATGTAATTGTTTTAGTTAAGTTAACTATATATTCAATTCAATCTCTTGTGATAATCAAATTCGAAAGACAAAAAAATAATTTTCAAAGTTGTTGGATATTAAAAAAAAAAAAAAAAAAAAACCGGCCGAACCGGGAACCGGAACCGGAACCGTTGGAACCGGCGGTTCCGGAACCGGAACCGGAACCGTGTATATGGCGGTTCGGTTCCGGTTCCACTCTTTCCGGTTCCGAAAACCGGCAGTTCCGGAACCGAAACCGGAACCGCCGAACCGTGCCCATGTCTAATACAGAAGTTGGTCACATGATTAAAACATGATCTCTAAAATTAAGAATTTTTAATAGATAAAAAATGCATAATTAACAACTTAATTTTTAAAAATAGAAAAAAAAAAACAAAATCCCCAATTTTAAAATTATGTATTAATCACGTCATTAATTTCAATATTAATTGCCAAATTAAAAAAATTTAGAGGCTAAAAAAAAAGTTAAAAATGCCATTTTGATAATTTTGCGTGGTATGGTAGAAATAAGATGGTAATTTATGCAGAAGAGGGGGGCATTTATGTCAAATGAATCAACTGGCTAAAAAGAAGAAAAGCATAGCTTGAAATAAGCTCACAACTCCCCAGAACTTTCATTATCACTCCCTCCACTTTTCCTTACTGCCTAAGACTTCTTTCCTTCATCTTTTCCCATCTTCCTCCTCTTTCACCATTTATCTGCCGACAGACAAAGAGTTGGCAAGATCCATAACCCAGCTCCTTCTCTACTCTTCCATGGCAGATGCAGTTTCCGACACTCCCAAAGTAAGTCTCTCACCCGATCATAATGCAAATCCAAGTAAGTTTTTAACCCATTTTCTGTACAAGGCTGCCCTTGTTACAGTTTTCCTCGTTCTTCTCCCACTTTTCCCTTCACTTGCTCCTGACTGCATTAACCAGACCTTACATGCAAGAAGCTGGGAGCTTCTGCAGCTTATTTTTGTGGGTATAGCTGTTTCCTATGGATTGTTTAGCAAGAAAAACGATGAAATGGACAAGGATCATAGTCCAAAGGTCGACAATGCACAATCGTATGTGTCTAAACTGCTTCAGGCTTCATCAGTTTTTGATGATGATGAATCTGAAAACCATACTTTGATTGAAGAGAACAAGTTTCAGGCGTTGAATTCGCAGTACTATAGGGGGGAACCTGTAGTTGTAGTCGCTAAAGAAAGCCCCGTTGTTGAAGATGAGAACGGTGTCGTTTCCCAGATTAGCCAAAGGCCTCTGCTTTTGCCTGTTAGAAGCCTGAAGCAGCGTGTTCCTAACTCTACTGACGTAGATTTAGCTGATCATGAATCGGGTGAGAAAAACCTTTCAAGGTCAGGTTCTAGAAGATTTACTAGTAGTAATTCAAGAAAATCAAGAAATGGAGATCTTGGAGGGTTGAATGTGCAGAAAGTGGATGAAAAGTTAGAGGAAAACGTCGTTCTTCGTTCGCCGATTCCATGGCGGTCGAGATCGGGAAGGATGGAGGTGAAGGAAAATGGCGATGACCCCCCTCCATCAATGGAGGAGCCGGAATCGAATAGGCTTGAAAAAACTAGATCTTTCAAGTCATCTGGGCCTGCTTCATCTCCCAAGAATTTGTCTTCCAAGAAGCTATCTCCATCAACATCTCTTTCATCGGAATCCCTGGCCAAAACCAGTGAGGACGTGGTTAGGAAGAAGGTTTTTTCACCACCGCAACCAGCTCCTCCGCCGCCTCCACCACCACCACTTCCGACACCGCAATTCCTAAGAAAATCAATGCTAACAAAGTCGAATTCCAGTGTAGCGAACAATGCAGACTCGCCGGAGAAGGTATTCCGGCGAAGCGCGAGGAGCGTGCCTGAGACTGAAACGGATGCACCCCCGAGAAGAACGAATACCGGTTTCGGATCAGACACGACGGGTAGGATCCAAAACGATGGGTCAGTGAAATCTGTCCGTACATTTAGACCAAGTGAATTGGGGGTGAGGGCTGAAAAAGAATCCGACGACTATGAGACGAAGAATGAAATCTTGGAGAAGGTTTTGATGGAAACAACAGATGATGAGGAATCAGACGCCGAAACAGAAGATGATCACTTTGAAGTAGAAGGTCCAGACCATGGAGAAGCTGCAACTGATCATAATGGTAATGATGTGGGGCCAGATGTAGACAAGAAAGCCGATGAATTCATAGCCAAATTCAGGGAGCAGATCAGATTGCAGAGAATCGAGTCCATCAGAAGAACGACGGCGCAGCGTGCCGGAAAGAATTTGAGGTAAAAATTGGTGGGAATTGATGGGCTGTTCTTCTCTTATCTTAGCATTGGATGTTACACCAATACACTTTTTTCTTTCTTTTCTTTTTTTTTTTTTTGGGTGATTTTCTGTTATTGTTGCCGAATTATGGGGCAGTGGTATAGGATGGAATGCAGTGTTTTTAACCAATATTTATGATGATCATATCTGTTGCACAATTTCGTGCAACAATCTTAACTTTAATTTGGTCGTAAGTGCCACTGATGAGCAGTTGTCAGTTCTTGAATCCTTTGGATCTGTCTTAGTAGTGATGATCGTTTTGTTTGTTGCCGGGAATGATCAAAATCACAGTGGACATTTGATCTTTTCCGGGTGTGTTGCACAAATATATTTTACTTCATTTTGCCGTCATGAACATAGATCAAGACCACTTGATTTTTTTATAACAATGTTCGACCAGGACTAATCGAACACATGTACAGTTGATCATTCTTGAAATGTTCGGCTAATTAAGGTCGAATCTCTTAAAACTTTTAGATTTTAACCATGAAATTTTGTGAACTTGATATATTTGTAGGTTTTAATATGTTAATTCAAAATATTATTTAAGAAAATTATACTCCCTCTCTAGAATTGTCACATTAATAAATATTTCATTATTATTGTGACAACCGTATAATCACTAAATAATTATAAAAAATTTGGAACAAAAATATGAAAAGCCGGTCCAAAAATTCATAGTAAATAATTAATTGACAATGATCTAATAAGGGTATATTTGTAACTTTCTACTAGGTTAGAGAAGTGTGATAAAATTTTTGTGTAAATTCTAGGTCATGTAATTTAAAAGAATAATATAAATTTTATATTTATTTTGAGATTTAATAAAATATGATTAGTAAAGTATAATTGTTTTTATTTTATATCAAGTATATTGTATTTGATGTTATTTTTAGTACAGATTTTACACACATCTATATGAGTATGTGTATGATTATGTGTCATCATAAAATAGTTATTAAAATTTGTTAAATTATTGAGTGAGGTAAAAATTGAAAAACAAAAAATTAATAAAAGTGAAATTATTTAAGACATGAATTATAAGGTATAATTTATTAAGTATATGTGCCACTTGCACGGTAGGTAGACGGTTATGCCACTTGCGTGGTTGTTAAAAGTAGTTTCACAAGTTAGATAATTAGTTAAAAATGTGTTAGATGGTTATGTAACTTGCAAGGTAGTTACAACTTCTTTGATAAGTTAGTTTTGAGCCTCCAAACTTTTGTATAAATATGTGACAACTATTATAATTGTTCTTTGATGAATTCAACATATTTTCATTTTATAATTTGGTTTGATATGGTATCTTGAGCCAGTATCATCCTCTCCGACATATCTCATGGCACAAATTGTTCTTCCTACGTTTCATACGTTGACGGTTCGGCTAGACCGTACCAATTTTGTGTATTGGAGGTCTCAAGTTCTATCCACTGTGGGTACTCATGGTTACGAGGATTTTCTTCTTTGCAACTCAAAGAGCGTTCCATCTCAGTTTAGCTCTGCAAATGATGGCGATGATATTGTGGTTCCTAATCCTGAATATGTTATCTGGATTAGAAAGGATCAGTTCTTATTGAGCTGGCTTTTGAATTCAATAAGTGAAACGATGCTTGGTCATGTTACTAGATGCGTTTATTCTTTTGAAGTTTGGGAGATCTTTGAAAGTTTGTTTCGATCTCAATCTAAAGCTAAAGTTATGAATCTTCGATTTCAACTACAGACATTGAAGAAAGGTGATCTATCTATAGAGGAATATGTCCTTAAGATGCGAGGAATAGCTGACAATATTCAAGCAGCTGGTCAAGTTATGACAGATGATGATTTAGTTTTGTACATCCTTGGTGGTTTAGGATCCAAGTATGAAAGTATTGTGGTGAATCTTACTACTAGAGGAGATCAAGTTCCCTTATCCGAATTACAGTTTATTCTACAAACACATGAAATACGGTTAGCTCAAATGTATACCAGTTCTACAGTTCATAATCTCAACAGTATTCAGAATCCTTCTCTTCATCTTACTGAGAAGAAAAATTTTACAAATTTTCGGTCACAGAGGGGTGGACATTTTGGTCGAAATAGAGGAAGAGGTAGATTTTTTCAAGGCTCTCAAATGGTTTGTCAAATTTGTGGCCGGAATAATCATGTGGCGATCAAGTGTTATAAAAGATTTGATGTGAACTATCAAGGTCTTGAGAATTCAGGTTCAAGACAAGATTATTATTCTTCTCCACGAGCAAATATGGTTTCTGCTTAACAAGACATTGCTTCTCAACCTACGGCTCATTTTTCACATCAACAAAAATTTTTTTATCCTAATGGAAGTCAGAATTCCACATCCGTTACACCTTCTGGTCAATTCAAATTTGACGTGCATGGCTATGGCTCTCCTTCCTCCCCTTCTGGGTATGGATCAGCCTCTGATTGGATTGTTGACAGTGGGGCAACTCATCATATAACCTCAAGTCTTCAAAATCTCCATGTGCAGACTCCTTATCATGGTAAGAAACGGCTTGTTGTCAGTAATGGAAGTTCAATTCCTATTTCTCATATTGGTTCCTCTACTCTACCTAGCCTACATTCTTCAGTTTTATTTGATCTTAATCACGTTCTTCATGTTCCGCACATTACTAAAAACATGTGTTAGATGGTTATGTAACTTGCAAGTTAGATAATTAGTTAGAAATGTGTTAGATGGTTATGTAACTTGCGTGGTTGTTAAAAGTAGTTTCACAAGTTAGATAATTAGTTAGAAATGTGTTAGATGGTTATGTAACTTGCAAGGTAGTTACAACTTATTTGATAAGTTAGTTTTGAGCCTCCAAACTTTTGTATAAATATGTGACAACTATTATAGTTGTTCTTTGATGAATTCAACATATTTTCATTTTATAATTTGGTTTGATATAATTTACTCGATCCAAAAATAAATTATAATACAAAAGAGCTTATTCCGGTGTATTCTTTCCAATCTACTTCTTTTCTGATTTCATTAGAAATCATATAAAAACAATTCCCATTTGATATAGCTAGTTGGGCCAGTATTTTACGATTAAGAAGTAACCGCCTCTTGTATAGATTATTTATTAATTTATTATAACTATGGGATACTCCCTTTTCTTGAATTACTGCGTTCATCCGAGTGATCCACAAACGACGAAAATTTCTCTTTTGCTTATCCCTATCCCGATAAGCCGAAACCAAAGCTCTTATTTTCTGTTGAGTAATAGTTCGAGTGAGTCTTGAAATTAAGATCATTACATTTTACATGCATAGATATCAAAATTAATGTAAACGTACTTGAATAATTTTAAAAATAAAAGATGACTACTAATAAGTTAAAACATGCAAATTTATTTAATTTTTTTTATAGAAAAAAAAAAAGTATTGCAAACAATTTTAGATTTTTCTCTTAATTTGCTAAACATTTTAACTAGTTTCTTTAATAAATACATTCGTACAATATTGGATTATCAATTAGTCTATACTTAAAATTAATTAAATAATTTGAGATTCAATCAATAAGCTACAATCTGCCTACATATTGAAAAAAAGAAGTCGTCACATTTTATGTTATCACTTCTTTCTAATATATAAAATATTATATGATCTCGATGGTAACACTTTGTTTTGAATTTTATTCGGCACTTAATTTATAAAATAAATACAAAAATATATATTATAATAGATGCACGAATTAAAATTGGTGCAAGGAGTTAGATTCAATAAAAAAATAAGCGAACTGAAAATTAATAAATTATACTTTTAAAAATGATAAACTTGAGAATCATTTTACAAAAACACATTTCATGAGCTGATTGCTCACAATTTTTTGACAACAAACATTATTTCTTATGCTGAAATACAATTATATATGTTGTTGGGGGGGGGGGGGGGGGGGTTGAATGTTTATATCAAACACAAAAATAAAACTTTAAAATAATAAAAAAAAAAGTCTTAATTACCATTAAATAGGAATGTAGCTAGGAGGTTGGAATCTCATTCCTCCAATTCTCCTTACATATTTAAGTGTATAGAATAGTAAAAAAGTAGCCCACAGAGAAAATGGATCAACTCAGCCCAATGGGCCATTATAAGTTTACCTGTTATCCATTAAATGAGCCCAAAATTAGATCCACTCAAATCATGAAGTTAATAGTTTCATTTCTCACTCAATTGTTCTCCCTAAATCTTAATAATTTCATTTTATTAAGTAAATTATTGAACTTTTAAAGTCTTTTTTTTTTTTTCTTTGGACGTTTAAATTAGTTTTTATTAAGTTAAAATGTCTACTTCATATTGTAAATATATATTTATTCCATTGAATTTCAGCCATCTATATGTTAGTTTTTTCTTTTAAAAAATATTTAAAATCACTCATATTCAATCACGTCTCCATTTAGTAAAATTATTGCCCGTCCCCGAGGTCAGTTGCTCTTCTGCACTTTAGGAAATTTTTATTTTATATGTAAATCTATCTCGTATTTTCGATTAATTCTATTAGCAAATATGAGTTCATTTCATTGCCTTTTCAAAATTTGTTCTCCTTATTTTATATCATTTTGCTCTTAATTTGTGTTATAATTTACAAAGAAAAAAAAAGGTCACCCCATCTTTCAACATAATTCTAAATTGGTTTCTTAAAACCAATTGAGCCCTCTATTTTTTCATTTCTCAATCCCAGCCCCACCACCCCTTATTTCTCTATCCATATATAGAGTGAATTCAAACATTCATCAAGGTTCCTAGTTTCCATCTAAATAACTCCAATTGTTCAAATAAATGGACCGATTAGCCTAGACATGGGCACGGTTTTTATTTTGAATCGGAACCGACAATCAACGATTCGGTTGAACTGTTGATATGATTTTAGTTTGGAATCGAAATCTGAACCTAGTCAGTTCGATTTTGGTTCCAGAATACCCGATTTCTGGAGCTGGTGGTTTCGGTTCCAAGTGTGAATTTGTAAAAAAAAAAAAAAAAAAAGGAACCTGAAACCGGAATTGGCCATAAAACCGGCTATATGCCAGTTTGATTTCGATACCACCCCTCACGGTTCTTAGAACCAATGGTTATGAAACAGAAACCAAAACCTGCGGAACCTACCCATACCTAAATTAGCCCATAGCAGCGACAGAGTTGACTTTGAGTGTACTACTACCTCACAGCACGGTGAGGTAAACAGTCCAACATCTTTTTCAGGATCCATTTGAAACCTAAGTAGCAACCACATTACCCAGACTTGTAGAATCAATTCAAAGGTAAGTTGCAATAAGAATTATTTGTTAGTGAATGAGAGCACAGTTAAAGCAAGCACCCTATTTCAGGTGCAGACCAACTCTATTTCCGACCATAAAAACATACAACTATCCACTAATGCCTTTGCTTCTTAACGGAAAATAAAAATCGTAACGACACTTCTTATCTAATCAACTAAAATTTAATTTGACCATCAAACATCGATCACTTTACATCCTTGCTTCTCTTTCCACTAAATAATCTCGGGGAGAAAATCACGATCTTGAATGTAGAGCATCGAACGCCCTGGCAGGCCCCCACGGGTTGAAAGGGATGGGCCGTGGCTGAGCTGCAGGAACGATAGAGAGTGGGCGCGCATCCATGGGTTGGGTCGTCGTAGACGGGCCCAACGGGAGAGCCACGCGCTCACAGGAAGGGCACATTGTGAGGGTTGTAGGAGGGGTCATTTGCATGTACATCTGTGGGGACAGCTTTAAGGCCCTCAGTTCTTGGACCTCCTTTTGCAGCCTTCTGTTCTCCTCCGTCAAATTTTCACAACATCTCTTTAGGAACTCACAGTCCACCTCGGTTTGCTTCAATTTTGTTCTGCAGAACACCATTTTGTTTCTCAAATCAGAACCAATGACGCCAAAAATTTAATTAAAAAAAAACAGATCCAATTGTTCATAAAGAAAAGGAGAGTAAATTAAGAAACTGACCTAGCCCTTCTGTTCTGGAACCAAACTTCGACTTGCCTAGGCCTCAGCCCCAGTCTCTTTGCCAAAGCCATCTTTTGCTTCTGGAAAAACACAAGATTAAAGAAAACACACATTTCAGCAAGATCATCTTATGTTATTTCAAGAAAAATGGATCAAATTTGTCGAATAAATTTCAAAGAAAAAAAGGATCTTGCATCCACTTACTGGATTGAGTGTGTTGTGCTCTTTGAAGCTTTCTTCAAGAATGGCGGACTGATCTTTGGAGAGCCTGAGCTTCTTCCTTGCGTTCTCGGCGTCTTCTTCGTCGCTGATGCCGCGAGAGCAGGCCCGGTCGGCGTCGTGGTCTTCGCTGCCGCCGGTGGCCTCCCTCTCGCTCCGCTTGCCGCTGACGCTGGAGATGGTGCTGTTTGGGGAGGAGACGCCGGCCTCCTCCTCCACATCCTCCGTCGCCGGCAGGCAGTTGACGTCGATTCCCTTCAGAAAAGACCTTGTTTCCACTCTGCATGCCTCAGACCTCCCATCTGCATGGCGTAAATTGTATCGGATTAACTGAATTTTTCAAGATTCGAAAATCATGGGATCTGATACTTTAGATCAAAATAAACAAGAAAAAATGAGGAACCCAGAAAGAAAAAATATAAAAAAATTAAATAAAGAAAAAGGTTTTCTCTTTTCATTTTTTCTTTCCCATCTCTCTTTTTTTTTAATGGCACAAAATGTGTAAAGGGGAAATTTGATGGCCAATAAATAGCTTTTATATCAACCGGTAAAAAGCAATGTGAAAAGAGTTTGAGAATATATATACTGTACATATATTAAGAGATCTGGACTGAGAAGAAATTAACAAACCTGAGGAAGTGAAAGCTTCAGTCCAAGAAGTTTTATTGATGAGAGAGAAAGGAGAAGGAGAAGAGGAAGTAGGCATGAGATTGAGCTGCAGTGAGCTCGGATTTGAGGAAACTGCCCTCTTCTCCGGGAAGCTCAAACTCAAACTCAAACCCAAATCTTCTTTTTGCACCATCATTTTCAAGAAAACAAAATCCTAGTTGAAGAATCTTGATCTTTTGCCTGATTATTTTCCTCTGAAAATATGATGTAAAGGACAGTGGCTCTTCCGATCAGAGAGAGAGAGAGAAGGATGAAAAGGGAAATGGGGGCTTTGATTGAGGGCAGAGATAAAAGAAGGTTGCTTTACAGAATGTAGAATGGCGTGCTGAGATGCAACAATAAAGGGGTGTTATATATAGAAAAAGATGGGAATGGATTTCCCTATTTTTTATTGGTGTGTGAGTGTGTGTGAGAGAGAGAGAGAGTGGGGGTTGGATTGGAAGATGAGATGATGATGAGCATGACCAGGGGACTGGACTGCCTTATTATCTCATCAATCATGAGTTCTGCCTTTTCCTTAACATCTTTTTTCTTTTTCAAATTTTATTTCACTATAATACTTAAATTATTTGTTAGTTACTCATTCGTCCTCCAACTTTTCTGCTACTTCGTTTGACTTCCTTCAATTAAAACCCTCAACATAATTTTACAATTTTAATTATTTCTAATTCAGTAATTATCGCTCAACTTTATGGTTAATTTTCATAATTAATCATAAACATCAGTAATAAAATTAATTAATTTTTTATTTCTCAAAAATATAAATTTATAATAATATTTTTTAATAAATAAATATATTACAAGTTATACCAAATATTTTAATTTAAGATCCTTTAATAGCACGTATTACTTTAAAAATGTGAGGTTGAATAAAAGTTTCTTTACCTTTTTTTTTCTTTTTCCTTTTTTTTTGTGAATCTTTTACTGGAAAATGGGACGAGTTCAATTATAATAAAATAAATGAAATTAAGTACTATATGTCTACACCAAAGTTTTGTTAAAGTCATTCTAGAGAGAGAAAACAATAAATTGAGTAGAAAGTGGGGTACGACAATGCTTTTTAAATTATTAAATATTAAAAAGAAATTTCAAAATCCAAAATTTCGGACATTTATTGAAGTAGTTGCTTCATCTAAATCACTATGGCGCATACTCTGGCTGACTCTCCAAGCCGAAGCTCAAGCCGGCTTAAAAATGCAAAACTCACTAAACATTGATTATGACCCCCAAACTAACAATAATTCTATGTTTGGCAACATTTTACAGTAACTTATTATTATTATTATTATTATTATTATTATTATTATTGTTATTATTATTATTATAAAAATAATTTGTGTATAAAAACTAGAAACACGAATCAAATGTACATGTTTTATTCTGCATGCTCTTGCTTGAACAATTATAAATTGCATTTTCTATTTTTCATCTATTTTATATTTTTAGATTTGATATATTTTGAGTAAAATTCACTATTTGATCTTCTTTGTAACGTTTATTCGAGGATTTAGCATCTTCATATCAAATTAAACACCTAAAAAACTATAAGAATTTTAAGAACGTTTTTTTTGCAGAATTATTCCTTCAATCTCCTTCAAGATCGTTTTCATTGTGCATAATGGCTAATTGTTAAAATTTAAAGGAAACCCCGAGAACAACATTGAATGTGAATGGGTAGTTCATAGACATCTTGAATTCTACACTTAATTGTATTTTCATTTTGACTTGATGATGACATTTATTTAGAGTTATGGGATAAATGATTATGATAGATGTAGCAATGTGTCGCGGACCTGTTCTCTTAACAAAGAACCGTGCGGCCTTAGCTTATTTCCGCCTCTCGCGGTTGCTAAATCAGTCTCACTCGAACACTTAGTGTGTGCAAAAGTGTTGGCAAGAAAGTAAAGAAAGCAAGTAAGAGGACTATTCACTCAAACTCTCTTGGAGAATGCTTGATAAGAACTTGATGATTGGATTCTTGGATTATGATTATAAATGAATGGAATGACCCCTATTTATACTACTCCACCTCCTCAATGGACGGTGGTGATCGACTAGATCCTACGGTAGAGATCAAGCCTCTAGAATTCTCTACAACTTACTATACATAGAAGATACTCTACATATTCTCTAGAATATTCCAAAACCCTAATATTCTAGAGAGTTCTATGTACAAAGGGGGTTAGGAGTTTGGGCCAAGCCCCTGGGCTCAAAGATTGGGCTTAGTAAGGCATGAACCTTCCAAGTTTAAGTGCAAAAGTGGCCCAAGAGACCCAATTTCGTGACAATGGCTTGGATGAAGATATTTGATTGATCCATGAAGATTCTATATTCATCCATAGTCATTTTATAATAACTATCAAATTAGTTATCCTAAATTTAATAATATATACAAGATTTGTTAGTTATAGAGTTTGAAGGTGTTGTATTCTAAAGCACAACTACAGTAATCCAAATTCAACAATTGATAGTATAATATATGCAATGGTGTGTACAAGATCAGACATTGTGCATGCGAAAATTAATAGTTAGTTTTATATTTAATTGTAATAATAATATCACATGGCATACATTCAATTTGAATAAAAATAATCTCAATCATAGCACACAATTTTCATTCAAATTTATTCCTCCCCGTACTTTTTAGTATTATTTCTCGCATAAGTGGAATAATAATAAAGTTTATTGAATCCAAATAACTAAAATAAGAACAAATAAAAAAATATTCTGAAAAATTATTAGATAAATAAGATTAATAAGATTAATGACAATTGGATGATAAATAGTATATACCAGCGCGAGCATATATATATATATATATATATATAGCGAATTAGGACAAAGTTGATGTTAGGAAGGAGTAATTCATAATGAGAGTTGAAAGAGATGATGTATCAGAAAATGAATCTTGGGTATCCACGTTGTAGGGACAGCAAACAAATTCAGCCACAGCCTCAATTTTTGAAAATCCATAGTGAACGGCTCAGATCAGTTTAAATCAAGGGCTGATGGACAACCATCAAAATAATTAGCTGACAATAATGATTGGAACAGACAAACGAACTTATTACTACAAAATCCCACCACTTCATGGACCCACCTCAAATTTCTTTCACCAAAAATAAAATTGTGAAAAAAAAAACAAATAATCCCTACGTGTAAATGTTAATTTATAATTTTTCAAAATTATTTTTTATTAAATTAATAAAAATTTAAAATTATGCTTTTATAGATTGAAATTTTTTACAAACAAAAAATATATATTTCAGTATAATATAATAATTAAAATTAGAGTTATTTAACTACGATAAAAATTGAATTTTCTACTTCTTGACAACATTATATCCCACTTGTGCCGTAATATGTGTGTGTATACATAATCCTAATTTCTATAGCAACGTTTCAATTTTAAGTGATAAAAATACTATCTTTAATTTTTTTTATCCTGTAACCAACAATTACAAGTAATTTTTTTTATTAATAACGACATAATAATATTGTTTAATTATATACCATAGTTTTAATTTTACTAACTTGACACCTATTGATATGCCCAAAAAAAAAATTGCAATAAAATATTTAAATATAATTTTATCTTTAGCACGTTCGCTATACGTCCCCCATTTTTTAATCTTTGTAAAATAAGAGAAATTACTGAAAAGTTGTCCCAGGCCAAGAATACAAGAAAACGTCAAATTCCAATAGCCAAGCCGAGCCAAGCCATGGCTGCAGGCAAAGGAAGAAGCCAAGAGGTAGAGCATGATATCAAGCTGGGGCCAGATGTTCCAGACAGAGGAGAGTGGAGTTCACGTGGGACAACAAATTTGTGAAATTAACCTGCTAACCTATACTATTAAATTAACGATTAACAACAATTCTTTTTTTTTTTCCAGAGACCTCACGTGGACCAGGCATGTCATGCTCGTATACACGTGGTCTTACATATCTTTGTCTCCTCTCTCTCTCTCTCTCTCTCTCTCTCTCTCGTCTGATTTTTATAAACTTACAAATTAAATGTAATATTACCTTTGAAAGTTCTTCACATTCCATAGTTCTTTTTTTGGTTCTTTTTAATATCACAATATGGGTTCCCATCATATGAATTACAAACATGATGCATTGTTTCATGACCATCGGGCATCTAATGTGTGCTATGTTATTATTCCTTTTTATTAAATATATTATTAATTTTATTAGATGATATGTAGTGTATTTTTATCGCACGTATATATGATATACTTTATTTTTTAAATATATCAATTTGATGTGTTTATTCATCAAATAAAATTAAAGGATGAGCTTGATGATAAGCACCTAAGTGCAAAATTTTGGATGAAAAATATTTATTGAAACAGACATTTTGACCAGTAAAGCTTCGTTGGATTTTCGGCAAGGACACTCTAACGCTCTAATCAATGATGATATGAGGAAGAAAGAAATATTTATTCTTGAAAAGAGAAAAAAATAATATTTTATCTCTTTAGTGTTAGTAATGGAATATTCATATTTATGGAATAGAGGGATAAATTTGTTTACTCATAAAGTTTCTGAACTTAACAGTATGTACTGTACGTTACCATAAAATTAAGATTTTGTGTCAACATGAGTGATAGTACACTTGTCATATATACTCAATATGAGTTTTTTCAAATCTAACAGCCTAAACTAATCATAGTATCAATCTCACCCAATTTCAGGTGAAGGTGAACAGATTGACATATTTCCCCCGATATCTTCACCCAATTTTGAATCGCCCACTTTGAAGTGCTCAAGTCCATATTTATTAGAACATATGTTCAAAGTGTTCCCTGCTCTTAATTTTCAATTTAAAACTCATCTTAGTACAATTTATAGGAGGGATCATTAGTTTACCCACATTATAATCCTCCTTAAAGTAAAGAGGAAAAATACATATTTAAATCGTCGCTATTTTTCTATTTTTAGGATTAATTAAAATCAGGGTACATGTTATTTATTAAAAAAATAAAACTAAAAGAGTATTTGGTATTATTGACTTATTTATGGTGAAATGATTAATTGTTGAAAAGAAAGGATGTTGCTTAGGAAGATAAAAGAAGTGTAGATGGGGTGTGTGGGAGTGTAAGAAGAATAGGATCCAAAGTGCGGGCGTGCGTGTGATGCTGTCTGTTGCTGCCCCGACAGCCCTTCTCCCTACAATCATTTGAACTCCAATCATCCTCTGCACCATCACTTCTTACTCCACTCCCCCCCTCTCTCTCTCTCTCTCTTTCTAAATTTTTGATTTTATCATCTTATGGAAAAATATTAAATAAAAAGTTTTAAAATGAGCATTGCTGTCGCATAATTATTTTGATTCGATATCTATTCTTTCCCAAAATGTAAATTGCAATCTTTATTTTTTGGGAAATCTGATCATATTATTTTAAAATAAATTTAATTTAATGAATTGATTTTTATTTTTTATTTGTTTTGCACTTTCATGTTCAAGTTGTCTAGATGGAAGCTATCTGAAAAAAAGTTTATAAAATTAAAAATATAACATTATTTATGAAAAAAAAGGCAAAATTTTGATTGGCATGACTTCTTCTGAGGGAGTTGGTCATTCCTCGAAGAGCACATCATCAAAACCGTATTGAAAAATTACATCGCATATTAAGTAGAAAAAGTAAAGTATTAAATTATGTTTTCCTTTTTAATATTTTCAGAAAATTATTTGTATTTCAAAATATATTGTTCAGTTTAATTTTTGAATTTTCAGATATATTTTAAAAAAATATTTTCAATTAAAATTTTTATTTTCCAGATTTACAACTGTTATAGAATTTCCACATTTTACTTTTTTCCAATTCAAACTTTCTTTTTTTAAGTTTCCAGATTGTCGAATATCTTGGAATATTATTTATAAGAATAAAAAATAATTACTTTTTTTTTTTACATAATTTCCATATTTTTAAGAAAGTTATTTGTAAATTTAAATTATAATTCAACATTAACATTTTCTAAATAATTTTCATAATTTGCATTTTTGAATAATGTGTAAACTTCTCCCTCCATGTGCCACTAAGCTTTTTCTTTTGGTATTTTCTCAATTTCCAAGTTAATATGTCACATAGGCCAAGTGATTGGCATGTCATAAATTTCCAGCATAAATTGAATCTCCAACAAAATTAAAATTTAAAATTAGAGGACCATATAAAAACTCGCGTATAATAGACTAAGTTGAAATTAAAAAAAAAATATCAAAAAATCTCGAGTTAATATTTCTCTTTACTAGTTACTTTTCTTTTTATATGTTCTTAATGCATTTAATGTTTAAAACACCAACATATTTGTATAATTTTGTACCAGACTCACATATTTTATTAATTAATTATTAATTACATAATCTACGTGGATATATACTATAATGGATTAGTAGGTAATAAAAATTTTGATTATGCAAAATATCAATTACAATTAGTGAACTTTAATATTTAAATTAAATTAATTATGTTTTAAATATAATACAAAAGCATATTATATTTCTCCTCGGATCAGACGAAAGTAATTTTTTCGTAAATTAAAAATTAAAATATAGTAAGAGTGGGTAGAATGTCTTTTCCATGAGGCTTATGTCAATTTAGTAAATTAAGGAAAATCAAGGTTTAAAGGCCTAGAGTTTTTAGTTCAAATTAAAATATCTAGATGATATAATTAATTTAAAAAACTCATTTAAAAATATTGGAAATAAACATGAATTTGATATTTAATATGTTATAAGATTTTTAAAAAAATGGTAAGGAAAACATAAGCAATGAAGCCCATAATTGTACATTCCCAAGAATGGGGATGATTGGTGATGATTGGTGAATAGATGCCCGAAATATTGAATTATTAAATTAATATTATTAATAATAGATGAATACAAGTGGAGCGACAAGATGTCGGGTGATGATTGAGTGTGGCCGCGTGCTAGCTGTCCCACGTGTTCCCCAATTATGGATCCACACTTCCAAGTCCGACAACTTCTGTACGAGGCTCCCCCCACGTGACCTGCGCGTGAACTTGGCCCCGCCCTTTTTACTTCTTCCAATCACAGATCAACCCCGATTTGACTGCTCATCAATTTCACAACTGCCTCAGCCTCACCAACCATACATAGTGTATGCCCATCTTCACATGCCCTCAGGATTATTCTTCTAATTATTAATTACCTACTCCAGATATTATTTATCATTTATCACACCTCCTCTCTCTCTCTCTCTCTCTCTCTCTTTCATTTAATTATTTTATGTGTGGAATTATAATATATTTGAATTTTGATGTGTACTTATCAAATATACCAAGCTCCCCTGAATTTATACCGCACAAATATCAACAATTATTATATTTAAAATATTGTGAATGATATACAATTACATTAAAAAAATATAATCACATAATAGAATAGACGCGTATGACATGATGTAGAGAGCTCGACAAAAAATTCAATTCGTAGATTTCCTTTTAGTGCAAGATTTGAAAGGGAAGAAAAGGTTCGCAAGGATCACTTCAGCTAAGTGTTTATATTACAAGAGCTCAACCAACTAAATTACATTTGATTATTTAAATCGTAAAGATAAGTTTGTTCGTACTTTAAGAAGCGCATAACAAATCTGTGAGCATATGTTACATAATGATAAACATATATTAAAATTATTCTGTAATGATTGAATAATTTAGTAATAATTAAAAACATAAATAAGAAATAAGAAAATAGTAAATATCGATAATTTTACAGAAATAAAATATAAGGTTGATTTTATCAAACTCGTACTGAATTATAGTACAAATATAAAATTAAATCGATAAGTACAAAGTAGACATAAATTTAAATTGTAGTATTTAATGATGAATAAAAAGAAGTAAATATTTGATGGGCATGATTGGAAGGAAGAGAGGGTGAGAAATGTGGAACTATTAATTGGTGTGACTACTCATTGCAACATTATTGAGAATAATAAAATATTGATAGAGTGATAAGCTATAGTTGTTGGATTGAATAATAAAAGTTAGATAACTGAAAAGCTGAGACTTTAATTGAAGAGAACAAAAGCATCATTGTCAACAATAATTCACCATCACTTCTCTTTTTCAACTATTTTTCTCATTCCGACACTCTATTATTCTTCATCTTCCATTTTCATTTTCATTTTTATTTTTAGGTTACTAATAATTCATCGTGGGACATCATCTGTGCTATATTTATTCATAAAAATAATTATTAAATTAAATAATAAAATAATTAATTTTTTTTAATTAAGAACTCAAATTCAGTAGATTTACTCCAAATTTATAATTTTACACAAATTTAATTTAGATAACCAACAAAAAAGTTATATTTTTAATCTAGTCTCTTTTTTTAATGCAAAATATTGTTAAATTAAAAATTATAAATAGATGATTAATTTAATATATTATATATATACACGAATAAGAAGCATCTACCACCTTTGTTTTTAAACAAAAAATTGTTAAAAAAACTTTTAGAATTGAAATTTGAAATTTTACGTGATTTTACTATTATATTAGCATAGATTTTTATTTGTAAGATTCCACCGCTAATATTTAATATTTTTCAAAAAAGGCAAATGAGGAATCATCACCATGTACCCGTTTCTAATATAGTCATAAAACAATAATATAAAAAAGAAAAAACTAATTTCAAAACATTAATTATTTTTATTTTTGCATAAAGCTTGGGTACGTAGAAAGGCGTCGATTATATCACATTAATTTATTCTATGTAGACGACAATCAAAATTTTGAAAGGGTAGGTTCCAATCGAAGAGATTGATATTATGTGATTGCAAGTTATGAGATTACACAAAGATTTATACTACAATCAATTTATAGTACTGCTCGTTTAATTAAAAATATTATTGATTTAATTGAAAAATATTACATTAATATTTTTAAGTAAATAAATAATATTTTTTTATTAAATAAATAATATTAAAATTTAATACACGATGTGCTCGATGTAAAAAAAAATTCCTTAAATAAAATACATTAAAAAAGAAGATTTGACAGAACATCATTCCGGGTTTCATGTGTGGCACCACCTAACTAATTGAAATTTAAACAGCATTGAAAAAATCATTCAAGATTGTCTTTCTTCAATCATTACTTTATTGCCTATTTGCTTAGCTTTTTAAATTGGGCATCCATCATTGTATCACCTACATAGGCTTCCCAAACCCACAACACTACTTCATTTGTTTATAAGCAATTATAAAAAAATAGACTCTTAACCTAGTCACATGCCTTCAGGGTCAACATTGTAAATTGACCATGACTGGATACCTCAATGTTTTAAGCATCTCTTTCTTTTCAATAAAGTTTGTGAAAATCGGAACCCATCAATTTTTCCAACCCTTATAAAGACTCTATGTTCGTAAAAAGAGTCATGTTTTAAAAGTTATTTTTAAAATAATATTATTTATATCAAATTTGCTACAAAATAATAATTTTTATTAAAATTAATATTAAACTTTGAATTTTCAGCAAATTCTAAACAGTAACTCTCAAACTCAATTGTATCTTGCTCTCTATTGCTGACACAATCTTGTTATCCGTTGAATACCTGGTCAAATATTTCTTCCAAGAAATACTTTCTCTTGGGCCATGTTTGGTTCACCTCATATATTCCATCTTGTTTTTCATTTATTTTAATATATTTAATGTATTAGTAAATAATATCTATGTTGTAAAATAAAAAATAGAATTTTTATGTGCACAAATTAATAAAATTATTATGAAAGTAAATTTTGAAAAAACATAGTAAATAAATTAGATATATTTTGTGTAATTTAATGATTTATGTATGTACATCAAAATTTATATGTGATCCCCCATGTAAATTAATGTTTGAATAAAAAATAAGTATAATAGTTTATTAAATTGATAGAGCATATAATTAAAAAGTACAAAATCAAATAATTAATAAAGATACCTAGATTCTCCAATCGAGTTTGAAGTACAATAGCATGATATAATGTTAATTAAAATAATGTGAATATAGTTAATAAATAATTATGCCTAATCATATGGAGTTTGTGGGTAGTTAAACAAGTTGCAAACACCATTATTACTAGTCATGTGCGTCCTAGGTGGTTCCACCAGCATTCCATAACAGCCCAACTACAGCAAGGCACACGTGTAGCATACGTGTCCCCACACGTGCACTTCGGGTCAAACCCACTTTGTCTTTGCTGGATCTGGTCAAGGCTCCAACTCCAATATTTATTTCCTTAGTCTGCCCTTTCGGGTTGTCATTTCCTTCAATTGGGTCGTCTATGAGGATCTAAGATTATTATTAGTTTGGTTGTGTATATATTTGAAGAATATTATCCATCGTGTAGAAATCGAATGGAAGATATATAGAACCGAAAAATCTTTTAAAGTATGACTTTCTTTTATTTTTTACTTTTTTTTTATAAAATAAATATGAACCATCTCAAAAGTTTCTTTGATGATTTAAAAAGTGTTTATAATATATTTTAAAATAATACAATATATATATTTTATATCATAGTTTTGGATTAATTAATATTCAAGAATAGATATATCTAAAAAATTATTTCGTTAATTGATAAGAACATGTAAGAAAATAAAATTTTGTATTAAAATGTATAGTTCCTCCATCCAAAAATAAGGATCCTGTTCATATAACAAATTTATCAACTCTATACAAATTAAATTATTTAATAAGTTTTTATAAAAAAAGTAATAGCTAATATTTATTGTAGTCCAAGTCTTGTATAAATAAGTAAATACACAATAAATATTAAAATATAATTCAAATAATCATAACAAATTAATAATAATTTTTTGCAGTTATATCAATTTTAATTTATGCAATATGTATAAAATAAATATTGTAAAAATAATTAATTTAATATATTACATGTAAAAACTATAGTAAAAATGATAAATATTTATATGTTAACAATTAGAAAAAGATATTCCCATAAAAAGGAGAAAAATAAATTTTAACTAATCAAAAGATGAGAAATTGATTTTTTTTTAAATATTTTATTTTTAAAAATATAAAATTAATGAAAAAATTATATTTAAATTATTTTATTACTATATTAATATAGATAGATTTTATTGGGTGGGATGATTGTTGTGTAATTTTCAGAGATTGCAAAAACTAAATGAAATATAGTTATATAAAAAATATTCGATTATATTCAATTAAATTTTTTGTTAGTAAGTTCCAATACATTTTCTTTAATTGAAATTAATTTTATTTTCATAAAAAAAGAGTAAAACTGTAATCATTCTAATTGAATGAATTAAAATCGTCTCAAATTGTTCGCGTAGACCTGAACTCTCGTAATCAACACCCCACGAAGCTTAATGACGAACATCAACATATTTTTTATTTATGAGATTGTAGAAGAAATTTGATAATCTACGCAAATAAATAAATAAATAATTGATCCAAAAATAAATCAAATTCATATAAATTTGAACAATTATCCATGTGTTTGATGAGATTTGGACTTGAAACCTCGGATCTTATTGCTTCATAACTTTTCTACATTGGTGGTATAAAAATAAAATTATTTAATAAATTTTATAAATAATATTAGTAATATTTATTTACAATTTAAATTTAGTATAAATAATTTAATACACAATAAATATTAAAAGTTTATCTAAATAAAATACGGAATACGAATGTAAAATTAAATATTGTGAAGAGATGATTAGTTTAATAATTATACATAAAAAGTAGTAAAAATGAAAAAAAATTATTTGTATTTAACAAATTGATGAATATATTCTAAAAAATAAAAAATTAACTAATTAAAGGATGGCATATTATTTTTTAAAAATATTTTTATCTTTAAAAGTTGAAAATAGACGAAATAACTAAATTTGGATTATTTTAATATAGTAGTGTATATATATATATATATATTTGAATGGGAAAAAGAAAGTCAAATTATAGTCCCGATAATAAATTATTAAACTCAACTGAGTTGCTGAGTTAAAGGTGTGGACCAGTCAATGATACAAGTTCAGCACACGTGGAGGTAGCATGTGAAGGGTATCATCAGGAAAGGAAAAGGTGGATTTTAGTGGGCCAGCTTTGGTTCCGCATTCGTGTGAGATATCTGGCCCATGTGACAGCCCAGCTGGCAGCCCATGTGCTTTTATTAACGCCCTTAACTACACAATCTTTACTTCAAATCCTCCTCCTTTACTTTAATTTAATCAACTCACAACTTTAGGTTGGCTTCCACGTGCACCGGTACGGATTTGTTCCCCCAGTTTCTTGGAAAGACGAGTTTGCCCCTACGGATTGAGAGGGGCTGGGCTCCGAAGCAGGGGCAGTTTGGTAACACGACTTTGGGTAAGGTGGGAACTTGCGAAGAAAAGCATGTCCGATGGGTTGGAATATAAATAAGTATGATTAGAAGAATGATTAACGGATCATATTAATTTATTTGTTAATATGAGAATATTATTATTGGATTTTAACCACCAAATGGTTTCCTTTTGTCCGAATGATGAGAAATGCTATCTCACCTATAATTTTTTCTTCCACTTCCCATGATTCTCTTCTTGTTTTCTTATGCTACTTTATGCTGTAAGTGGCATGTTATATATGCATGTATTATAGGTTTGGATGATGATGATCTCATAACCTTACCTTTTATATCTCACCGTACTTTTTTTACAAAAAAATAAAAAAATGTGAAATTAATCGTTTGGAACACCACATAAAAATTTATACAATATCAATTGTAAATTCGAGATTTACACTTGACAGATCATATTAAATTCACCCTAGATCAATTATTCTTCCCATTTTGAATTATTTTGATGAAACATGTTTATTTGATTTGAATTATGGTGAATTATCTAATCGAAACATATAAATCTATTATTTTTTTAAGTGAAGTGGAATTTCATTCGTTCATACGAAGAAAAAAAAGACAAATACTCCACACCTCTTGAAACAATATTAAAGCTTAAATTGGCACTTCTCCAATCCAAGAATGGTCATCAAACATATATAATCAATATGTTTATATATACATATATGTATATAACATTATCTTTTTTTATCCTTTACCATGAGTTGCTTTTAATTAAAAATTTGATATTGCAAAGTGGTGTTTGGCTAAATATTTTATACTCGTATTTTTTTATTTAAGAAAAGGTTATAAATTGTTTAAACTCTATTATTAAAAAAAACTATTTCCAATAAACAATTATTTAATATTTTAAATTATATGATATCACTCTCTCCATTCCATTAAAAAAAATATTTATTTATTATTTTAATGCTAATATTATTATTGACCTATTAAATAGAGAAACAACTTTTCTAAAATCATAAATTTTTATTTATACAAACACGTTTATATGTTGATTTGATTTAGTCAATACATACAATTTATTTGTGAAATTAAAATTTATAAAATTTACTTTAAACTTAATTTTATTCAAAAAATAAAATATAATTTTTTTTGAAATTACTCATATTTTAGGGGACAGAGTATTTAATAATGTCAAATCCATCATCAATAAAGAGGTTAACTGAAAAAAGTAATTAGTAAAAGAGGACATTCAAAAAGGACTTTGGGAATCTAAAAAGCAGGAGCATAATGGATTTGGGCTGAATAAAGGTTCAATTTATATTTCACGGACACTATGGGCCTACCATTGTCTGCAATAAAGGCCCATGGTCTTTTTTTGGGGGGTTTAACTACCAAAAAAAAGAAAAAGGTTAATTTTATGTATATAAGTTTAATTTTAATTAAATTATGAAAACATATTAGGTAACCCACAAGTTTTATAATTAAGTGCAATTGTGGTCAAACTAACTTCAACCAGAATTTATTGGGCCTATTCCTTCATAATACTTCATCCAGAATTTAATGGGCCTATTTCCTTCATAACCCATACTTAAATCCATAATAATGGGCCTAAACGGGCCCCTATGCAATAAACATAAACAAAATACATGGGCTTGGCTCGAGTTGGATTATAAAGAGAAGAAAAGGCCTAACCATCATAATAAGGCTGCTCCAGGATAACTTGATAATGAAATAAGTTTATATGTGTATGATTTAGTAATTAATTAACTGACTCTAGCTTTCCACACAATATTCACAACACAGTCGCCTATGTTAATATAAATTTAAAAATTCAAAATTATAATATAAGTATGCATTTATTAATAATTGTTTCATATTTTTTCTTTTATTAATTAATTTTTGACGAAAAGTTACATTTTATACTATTTTGATCATGTATCTATGTTTCTATATTGATAGATAGATAATTGGAGAAAATAAGATTGAAACAACCAAAACCCTAGTTGTGTTATAAAGATTGATGGAGCTGATTTAACTATTAGTTTTGATGCATTTTGGGTTAGGTATGAACAATACAAATTCTATATTATTAATATTGTTGTTGTTGTTCGTATTATTATATATTTTTTACAATTAAAAATTTATTTGATTTAGTTTTTCATAAACTACATCAACAAATATGTATGCCAAAGTCATTTAATTAAGATTATCAGATATTTTGCTATTTGTTCGACTTCTTTATATGCCTGAAGTCATTTAATTAAGAATATCGTATATTTTGTTATATGTTCGATCAAAGAGGTCGAACAAATGAGGAAGAAGGGTGATGATGGAATGGAAGAAAGTATATTTAATATTTTACGTAAGACTATTTTAATAAACATAAAAATATGATATATTTGAAGTATAGAGACCTTTATCAATAACTAATGATATTTTGTAGTTTTAAGAAAAAAAAAATTAAAAAGAAAATAAAACCAGAAGAACAACCTCTCGAAACCCCAACTTAGTAAACACGATTTCGCTTTCTTCAAAAACCTCAGTTCCCTCTCGCCTCCCCAAACTACTGCTGCCTCTGTTGCAGTAGATTGATAAATATTTCGCTTTTGCATTTGTTTATTTCTCAATTCCTTCTTTTTTGGTTTTTTTGCTCTACACAGATTGTCAAGTAATGGTCGGTCGGAAGTTCGACGGACCCACTGCCTCTCGGAGACAGGTACCTTTTCCGTTTATCGACTTCGTATCAATGCTTTTTCATTTTGTTTTTCAGTTCATTTTCATTAACTCGTGTAATTTATATGGGCTTCATATGTCTGTACTATTATTGAACTTAATTTATCAGTTGCTTGACAATAAGCTATTGCTATGATTTTATAAGGCGCTGGTTCGCTTGGCGTCAATTGATCCGATCGAGCTCTGCAATGAAGCTAAAGTCGAGCGATGTAGGGCGACTAGGGATTTGAGAAGCTGTGGTCGCTATGTACAAAGGGTTCTTACTCCATGCGGCCATGCTTCTTTATGTGAGGAATGTAGTCAAAGATGTGATGTTTGCCCTATATGCAGAAATGCCCTGCATAAAGGGGGAAACGAACTCCCTCTTCGTCTTTACTATGATTGTATTGAGGCGGGTCTTATTTCCAAGAGGTGTGATGACAGATTGAGAGAAAAGGAAGATGGTGATAATCAACTTATTGCGGATGTTCAAAGGCTGTATTCTCTATTCGATGTTGCATTGGAGAACAACCTAGTCTCTCTGATTTGCCATTGTATCCTTTATACCATACCATGTTTCTTTATGTTGTAAGAATGCGTAGGCTATTTTATGATTTCAGACATGCTTATGCTCTTGTCATCAAATGGATCCATTTTAGCTATTGTTTTCAAAAAATTAGGGAACACATGATCATCCTAAATTTTCTTTAGGATGTGTTTGTAGGTTTGTAGGTCTTCACTATGTAAACGGTAGTTTGTCTTAGAGTAGAAGTAATTTCGTTGGATGCTAGGTGGGAAAAGCTTTTCACATTTCTTCTTGTTGTGGCTTGTATCATTTCTGTTTAAGCAGGTAGACAGAAAGCTAGAATGTCCGTTCAGTCAAGTTTCTTACTTGTTATATGAGAGTTGGAAGTGGTTATCTTCTATCAGTGTTTAGTTAATCTACATTTTTCAATCACTTTATTTTTCCTTAAAGAAGCGTACAGATGTTACAGATGTATGCATGGATGAAAGTGCTGTATCAAGTGATCCAGTTATTGCGTTCTTGCTTGATGAAAAGGTTGTCAAAGACTGGTGCAGGCGGACATTCAAAAGTATATTAACAGAACTGAAGGCGATATGTATCCTAAAGTATATTTCATAAATTTTTGCTGAGAAATGCATCACAACTCTGTAAACCTTGACATTCTTTTTAGATAAACTTCCGGTAATAGAGATGAAAGGAAACTTAAGTTCTCTTCTGAAAGTTTCTTCAAAGTTGGCAGGTATGTCCAATGTTCTTGAAGTATTAGAATCTGCATTCAGAGGCTCTATTTCAGCAAAGCTTCAGGACCTGAATCATCTTCAAGAGAGTATATTGAAGACAAAACAGGTCAAAACATTCAAAGTTCTCGCCTTCCACAGACTTCATATTAACATACTGTCATGCTACTTCACTATTAAGATCATTTTGAAGATATTTGCAGTATAGCAATATAGTTAAAAAATCACCCTAGTAGAAATTTATCTTGTAATTCATCTCTTATGAGCTACTTCGGCATGTTGTTCATCACTTTCCTAAATTTTATACTGTATCCTAACCTTCTATCGAACCTGTTAAATGTTAGCTTGAATGCCTCTAGTTGAACTAGTTGAGATGATTGCTGCATAATGTGCGTGTATGCATGTTTCTTTGCATTTAACTTGTTTGGTTTTGAAATTGGTCTTCTTCTCAAACCATGTGTCTGCCTAACTAAGCTTTTATTTTTTTGTGTGTGCGAATGTTTTTTTATGTATTTTACAGCACTTGGAGATCATGATTTGGTGCATTAGACATCAATTCTTGGAAAATATGAGGAAAAGGTTTTCTGATTCGTCATGGAGTTTATCTTTTCGTGAAAGGCAGTCAGCAGCAGTTCAACGAGCATGGCCTGATCCAATCAATCGTATTTTGGAGTCTAGTGAACAAAGTACATCTAGCCTCTTTATTGAAGACGCACTTTCAAATCTTGATACAGATCAAGGATTTGTTCGCGATGATGATGGTGAATTTGCAATAACATCATTGCGGACAAGTGGAGGCAATTCATTTTTACTATCTAGGTTACAGGGAATGGCAAGATGCTACCCTTTTGAAAATCTCCATGCTGCTGTCGACTTGCTTTTTCTACAAGGGAATTCTGATTTGGTGGTTTCCAAGCAGGCTATCGTATCCTATGTAATCTAGAATACAAGGAGTTTGAACCCATATTCAATCCTGATACTCTTTTCTTTTCTTTTCATGTTTTCCCCATTTTTTTTATCATTCCTTAACCTTGGTGCAGTTCTTGTATTTTCTTTTTGATCGGCACTGGACTATCCCTGATGATGAGTGGAGAAACATCATTGATGACTTTGCTGTCACTTTCAGTATATCCAGGCACTCTCTGCTGGAATCATTTGTCTTCTATCTATTGGATGACCATACTGATGAAGCTTTGAAGGTACACTACTATCTTCAGGTCTTTTTTAGATGAAGTTCTATCACTTTTTATGTTCAGCTATGGGAGTATGTATGATGAATTGATGATGCTATACCATCACAGATATATTGATATTGTAGCGGGGAATGTGTTATTAATTTGTGATCTAGTGTTTGAATAATGTTTTTTATCTTATCGTTTTCCTTATATGGAATTCTATAGCGGAACTGTGGAATGGTTTGGCTAGCATAATTGCTTTCCTCGGAAAGGGTGAAATGCTGAGGTAAATGAATAAATAGGATTGACTGTTGGATGTCAATATGGTAGCTAAGAAGCATCTAAGCTGATGGCTTACAAGCACTGACTGGGTAATCAAACTATAGAGATCCATTTCTTTTTCCTGAAAATGGTTAAGAGCATTTTCTGTCAAATATTCATGCTCCTGAGTGTTTGTAATAAAAATCATATAAATTTATCCATCTTCATCTAGTCTGTTTTAATAGATTTACATCCTACTGAGATGCCTATAGCAACTGTTTTTTCTTTCATGGCTATGCCATTTTCTGCTCTGGATCTAAGGTTGGTTTCACTGATTATTTCAACAATTTGTATTGCTAGGAAGCGTGTCGCCTTCTTCCAGAAATTGCGGGCCCATCTCTTCATCCTAAGGTTGCTCAAACACTGTTAGAGAGACAGAATCCTGATGCAGCTCTTATGGCTTTAAGGTGGTCAGGGAGAGATGGGGGGGCAATTTTGGTTTCACTTGGGGAAGCTGCTACTGCTGTTCGGGCTAGGGTAGAGTGCGGGCTTTTGACTGAGGCATTTATGTATCAGAGAATGATTTGTACAAGAGTCAAGGATAAGAAACTGAAGGATGCCGATGTTGAATTAAAACAACAGTGTAACAATTGGCTAATGTGGTTGGAGGTTCTTGTTACTGAAATTTGCTTTCTTTGTATTCGGAGGAGATTAGTAGATCGGTTGATTGAGTTGCCTTGGAACTCGGATGAGGAGAAGCACCTCCATAAGTGCTTGCTTGATGTTGCTACAGATGATCCTTCATCAACAATGGGAAGTCTTCTTGTGGTTTACTATCTACAGGTAATTTTGCCTTTTTATTTATGTTCTTGGCTCAGTGTATTCCAGAAAGTAGCTTAGATTATTTCATACTTTTTATTTATTTGTCTTTGTGTGCCCCCATGAATTTACTTTGCTTGATTGATCAATAGATTATTCCTTTGTTCGACCCATGCAACATAGGAACTTCTGAAGTGAGGGTTTGAATTTGTTCAAGTGTGTGGCTAGTTGGCATATCTCTCTCTTCACAAACTTGAATATGTGATACATCCCTGTGAAGCTATAGGAAGATTGAGAATCATATAGGAAATGAATTTGTGACTTTATTTAAATAGTCTTACATCATAAAATATTCCTACATTATTTTCATTGAAGAGAATCTGCTTAATTCATTTTAGCTTTTATGTGAATCATGTAGAAGCCTGTATCATTCTGTTGTATTAGGTTTAACAGAAAGCTTAGGTTGTTGATTATGAGAGAAGTGGGATGTCCACTTATTAAATGACTACGATCCTTGGAAAGCATTTTATATCAATATATGGGTTGAAAGGGAAAAAAGAAGCATTTAGTCCTTCCCGTTGGAGTGGGGTAGGTAAGCATCTGTCTTCCTCAGTATTTTGGAAGAGAAGGAAGGATGACTATTCTCTTTATTTGGAAATTATTAATTATTCAGGTTGAGTTTGTATTATTTAGTTCATACCGGCCAGATTTGACGAAGTTAAGAGTTATGCTGGTTCTTTATCTGGATCCTTAGTCTCCCTCACAAGTCTTAATGGAGTAATGAGCAATCACTCATTAGTTTCATTCTTCCCTATTGCAGCGTTATCGCTATACTGAAGCATACCAAGTGGACTCTAAGCTTCAGAGACAGGAGGACAACTTCATTTCAGAGATGCGTAATGATGAAATCTCTTACAAAGTGAAATCAGTGAGCCATTGGAGAAAGGGATTAGTTGTAAGTTGTCTTGAAACTTTTACTGGCATCTTCATATATATTTTGTAGAAATATGTGAATATAATAGTTCAATTTAACAGGAACTAGCTGCATGCAAAAAAGATTCGTAGATTTTTGGTAATAATTTAAGAATTGTAAATTACGTGCAACTTTTTTTGCAAATATTAGGAACGGAGTTCTGGATATCATCGTGACATTAAAATTTCAAACATGTGGCCTCTGGAACAATTCTTTATGTTTTATTTCTCCTCTAGTTAGTTATATGCCCCCCCCCCTCTGGTTGTGTTCCCTGGTTTATGAATGTTTTCCAATGCAGGAGCAAAGTGTGGATTTGTTGCCTGATATTCTCCAGCAACAACTGAAGAGCGGAAATCTGCCAGAAGTTGGGGGTATTCCTGGTAATGAAAATATCGCGGCAAAATTGAACGCTCCAACAGTGCACGAACCTATATTAGGCAATTTGATGTTCAAAGGTGCCCACACGCAATGGGAAGGCAATGGGTTTGTAGTTCCCCAGCCTTGAACAAATTTTGACTCTGGTTAAACTTGCTTTTAAGAGGAGTTTCTTTATTGCTATTGAAACAATTGTTTTGTGCGAGATTTGAAAGTTGAGCCAGAGTAATCTCTACTATGTTATTTGAGACTCCAATTTAATCCTGAGTCATGTTGCACTTTCATCAACTCATCTTATTGTAGGGTGTTGCTCTTCGACTCCTTATTTCAACACACACACACACACACACACACACACACACATATATATGTGTGTGTGTGTGTGTGTGTGTGTGTGTGTGTGTGTCCTGAGCCATGTATTTTCTTTTTTTTTTTGGTGAAACCTCCATATGTGATTCGAAAATTATGTGAGAAATCCTGTCGTCAAAAAAGAGTTGTATCAAATAGCCACGTCTTTCACTAAACCCTATTGCTAAATTTTCTATTTGGTCCAGATAAGGGTTTGTACTACATGCACCAGATATGCATTTATGACTGATTTTTTTTTTCCTAGTTATAAATATATCAATCGACCATTATACCTTCTTATATATTAATTTATAGTACTGTACCATCTAAAAAGTAGAAAACTAAATTTATAGTACAATTTTTTTTCCACGAGAAAATTTCATGCATAAGTTTCGAATAACATTGGGGATTCTATGCAGTTAACCCTATATCACCTTTGAGACATTTTGTTTGTCTTAGGTAGAATTTTCATCAAAACTTCATTATGCTTGTGGCACATGAGACCATAATGTCAATTTATTCAAAGTTCTTGTATTTACCCGTTAAACTAACAACATTGCATTTGATCACCTCACCATTTAAAAAGAAAAAAAGTTACTTGTATTGATGACGATCGAACAAGACAAAAATATTGATTTCGCAAATTCAAGATTGATGAAGGTTTTTTTCCCTCAATTAAAGAAAGATGAACTATAACGAGGAAGAAATACCAATGGATGACCTATGGAGGGCGGGTCGGGATCATTAAGAGCTTCGTCTAAGGGACCTGTAAAAACTCGTCGGAGGAGTTTCGATAAGGGCACTCCGACGCTCAGGTCAGTGGCTGGAAAAGAGTATCTAACTGACGGCGGTTGTAGTTTAATTTTATAAAAGATGAAATTTGTTCCCACTACCAAAAGTAATTAATCAACATGCAACATGCTCAACATACACATTTATTTGCAGTATTATAGTAGATGAGATGTCAACTCTCAACGAAGGACAACAACTATGTTTTTAGTTCGGTTCTAATCTAAGTAGCCCTGAGCACATTGCTCTGCTCTGCAAATCCACAACAAAGAACACCTAGCCATTTCTGACAAAATATGCTCTGAGGTTTCTGGGACAAATTTGATAGAGTTGGGTTCTCTCAGACTGTACTCATCTAGCAATCCTTTTATTTTGTTCGAAAAGTTGATCTGCGCTCTTCCACAAATGTGAAGACATGATTATCTGAACCATTATTAACCTAATAATATTCAGGTCACATCAAAGGTCATTTAAAAATATAAATATACTACTTACTTCAATTAATGAAGATGGAACGAGAAAAAATGACTTCCTCAATATAATTGGAATTCAAGATGATTGATCTCAAATACAATTTTGTTCAAGATATATAATAATATTTAGCACGTGCGTACAAAAGGTCGTCCGTGTTATGGAAAGCTCTCTCAAATGACCGGGGTTGTTGAATCTGATGTGTTGCCAAACTTGTATTAATTATTTTTTATGAGTCATGAGGATTGGATTTTTTGTGGGCCATTATAGTCACTGGGCCCACTCAGTTTAACTTTATGACCATGGTAATTTCAGATATTTTTGGCCAATATATATTTATATTTGCATCAAAACCCAAAATAGTAGCCGATTTTTCTGGGTCCCATACATTAGCCCACGTAATAACAATTAGCCCCGGACATGAATTTATGTTTCTTGAAAATGTAACATGAATTATGTATCACACGCTAATAAATTAATAATTTTTTAAATAATATATCTCACACATCATCTAATGTCTCCAGCCGCCCAATTTCAATAAAAATTACACAAAAAGAAAACAAAAACACAGTAAATAAAAATTACATTCTCTGATCCAAAATAAACTTTTAATTTTCAAGATTGCCACACTTTATTTTTAATCAATTACATGAACATGAATTTTTTAATTTAATATATTCAATTACTTGTAATTTGTTCATCAAACTAAATATTTCAATTTTTATTTCACTAATAAAATAAAATACTGGTTTTTGGAATAAATTTGGGACAGGTGCAGTGAAGTACTGTGCACGGACAAGTAGTACTGCAGCCATGTCCGAACTGAATATAAGCTCTAATCCTGCCCATAGAAAATGAACAAGAAGCAGAAATAAGGCCGTACCAAAAAGAGAAATAAAAACGATTTTCACCTGAAAACAAAACTTCCAAGAGACGGCCTGTAACCATCACTGACTTGTACTAGAGCTTATCTAAAAACCGCAGCAATGTTATACCCCCAATTCCAGGAACCCAGAATAAGTACCCACATTAGTAGTGTTTCAAAGAGAAGTTGAGCCCCAAAAATATAGCCGTTCAGCGATGCATAAGTTGCGAAAGATTCAAATAATTTGAAAATACGAGTTTCTGACGCCTACAAGGTGAAACATCCATGTCGACTAGTTAATCCTGCCTAACACACTTATTACGATAAACCTAACAGGTAAAAATTATAACTTACCGAAAACCACTCTAAAAACACTATTCATCTTCTATTAACAAGAGATCTATCTCCATCGCTCAACGGCACAGAGCAATCCCACATCATAATAACACGTTTCTTTCCTAGACGGCATGAATGGGATTGTGACTCGAGTTCATGCCTGAAGAACCAGAAGCCGGATTAGCCTGAAAGGCCGATGGTCTTGCGGACCCCTCAACCAGTTTCAGCGACAGGGTTGAGGGCTCACCATCACCCATGGATTCTCCTAAGCTAAGCTTTGACATGCCAACTAGTTCATCCACATTAATTGGGCTCTTTGAATGCACAGCTGTGGGCTTCACCACTTCATGAGTTTCTGCTTTAACAGGCTCAGTATTATCATACCCGGGCCAAAATTGGACGGGTAATGGGAAGAGCGGAGCAACATATGCAGGATAGATGACAGGGTAAGGGTATTGTGGGCCCTCCAGTTTGGGAGGCGCATTCTCACCTTCATTGGAGTTCGCAGACTCCATAGATTCACATTCTTCATCCATAGCTGAAGGTGGAGCAGCTGTGCTGCTTTGCGTCTCGGCTTGAGGAGGGTTCATGGGGAAAAAATCTCGTGACATCACAGGAGCGTCAGCAGACTGCAGGAGAGAAATGAAATTTGAGTGATTAGCTTAGCTTCCATATTGACTGAAACAAAAGTTACGGACAACCTCATAGTTGGGTTTAGTTTCCCAAATATGACATCCTTAAAAGTAAAAAAACAAAAAAAGGCCTTAATCCCACTGCAAGTGATCAGCTATATGTATCATATCTTGCCATGGTTTTCAGGCTAAAAACAATGTTCCCGTTTATACTCAGGCATAACATGTCTCCTTCAACAGTTTTTCTTTTTTTTCCAATTATTTGGGTTCTCACCTTCCCCCTTGATGTTTTCTAACTCTCAACTAGAAACACATCATGCTAAGGCATCAAAAGGTCTCCCATGTATATGTCTAAATCATTTTAGGTATGATTCTCTTACACTTTCATCTATTAGTGTGCTTCAGAAGCATATTGTACACCCACAAACACCCACAAATTTGTCACGCTAATCAATTAACAAGCATGGTTGCAGAAACCAGAACAAAAGGAAACGATCTATCATCTGACGTTTCTATTACACGTCATGAAGCCTACAATGTGATTTATAACCTTTTTAGTCATATATCCGTCTGGTTTATATGCATCAAATTTTTATTATAATTTAATATTATTATTTTTCTTTCTTCCATAAAGTTCATCAATGGAAACTAATTAAATATTTAGATAATGGCAAACGTTGACCTACCCACCGAGAGTTTACTGCTGATGTGTAAAAATCACATGGTTTGAGATTATCAACATCTAAAATTAACCACCCTACTCATTTGGAATACATTGGTAGTTTATTGCATCCATGGTGAGTAAGCGAGTATCCCCTGTGTAGATAATAAATTAATAGAGATGAGAAAAAATGCTTACTTCATCAGCTACAATATCAAAGAGGCTTGAGCGTCTTTTCCTCCTAGACACATTACTTTGTCTTATGAAGTATTTTTGGGCATGGCTAGCAACCTGAGTAGGTGTTCTAGACATCACGTAGTTCCGAGCAATTCCACGCCAGTCACCTTTACCAAGCTTTTGCAAGCCAAGCAGAAACAGCCTATGTTCCTCTTCTGTCCATGGAACACCTGAAAAATAAGAAAACGCCAACAATTCCAAAAAAAATAAGCACAGCTCATTTGTGTATCCAAAAAATCTAAAGGGAAGTAAAGATCACATATATCTAATAATGAATATGCACAGCACAAATGGAATAAAAAGTTATCCCCAATCTTCCTTCCAAGTAAAGGTAATGAAACCTTCAATGAGTTCACTTCATATATAACACTTTATGTTAATTTACTAGCTTATGCATTTAAATGTCTTCAGATTCCCAGGATGCTAACAGTCAAACATAATTTTGCAGGAGTGGTTCAGAGAATTAGAATGCATCAATAAATACAGGAGATGTGTACATCCACCATGCATATGCATTCAACTCAAATGCTGCTTCCAAAGATGATACCAAATATAATCATAAGAAATAACGAGATACAGGCCGATTACATATCTATCTTCTTGTTCAATTCTCAAAAGGGAAAAAAAAGTGACGTCTTGATCGAGTGACTAATAAAACATAAGAAACTAGGCGTTCTTTGCTCATTTCTTTTCCTTTCTCCACGTTTTTAGAATTGAAAGCAAACACTAATCTCATTTATTTTCCTTTCTCCTCTGATACCTCACACATCCAAATCAACCTAAAAGTTGAGCATCCCCAAACAAATACATCGTAACCCAATACACACCGCCACAGACATGGAGTACCAAATTACATCAACTGCAATACCCTCATGTAGTCATATTGAATCATTAAAATACAAGCTCCTACTGTTACACATACCTGTGCGTGTGTGTGTGTGCGCAGTAGTTTCTTCTTCTTATCATTGAGTGTGTGTGTGTGTGTGTGTGCGTGCAGTTCTTTCTTTTTCTAATCATTTTGTGTTTTTCTGTGTGGGTGGGTGGGTGGTATGGTTACCCAACGACCCTTACTACATCCTTAGGAATTTAATGAAATGAATGCTCACAGACACGTCCGAATGATCAACCGGAGGCAATCGTCTATTCCTTCTTTCCTTTTTTGTTCTGATTCAATTTTTCCGAAATTAACAGTAAATCGATGAATTTATCAGATCCAAAACATAAATTAGAACATAACAAGTCAGTCCATTTAACACAGCATACGCGCACAGCATATGATAAAGCTATAAACAGCAACCAGGACAAAATCAAAAAACGATACAAACCTAAAAAACTAAATAAATGACTGAATAAAAAAATTAAAAAAAAAACCTTTCTTCCTCTCCCGGCTGGAGGAGGAGCCGGTGACGAAGTCTTCGGACGCATAACCGTCGGCAGCGCCTGAACCAGCAGAAGGGTGGTCGGGGGTGTCGGCGGGAGAGTCATGGCCGGCGCCGTTTTGAGGAGTCCCACTTCCACTGCCGCCGCCGCCGCCGCCCATATAATGGGTCAAGTTACCCATACTAGCACTCTTCCGGATCGACCCATCAGTCAATCGGACCCCAAAGAGCTTCACGCCACGATTCGGACACGTCCGAGAATTATGCCCGTTGTGGCTGCAATGCGAGCACCTCCTCGTCATTGCCGAAAATCAATTGCAGAGCGGAAGTGAGAAGGAGAACCACGCAGAAATGGTAGGTGTGATATGAATCGGTTCCTTTTACAAGATCCGAGAGAACATGGGATTTGTTCTTTTGGGTGGGGCGCTGTGTTTTCCCTGCGTTGTTTTTCCTAAACCGAAGCTGCTGTGTGGATACAGATATAGATATAGAGAGAGAGAGGGAGAGAGACTGTATCGAGGGGAGAGAGAGAGGGAGAGAGAGAGGAAGACTCGGGGATGGAAGGAAAAAGAAATTGTGGGTGAGTTTGCGTGTAATAATTATACGGGTAAGGTTTGTTGTGTATAGAAGTAAATGAACGTAGGTGTCCCAGCCTCGCTCCATAGGATAAAATCCTCCCCATTTCCTTTTTTAGGACCCCAACGGGTTTTTTTTCAAAATAATGCGAAAAAAAGAAAAAATTTACGAAATAGGCATGTTTTGGAACAGTTTTTAAAAATAGGTAAAACGTCAACGCCGGTGACGTTATTTCGAAAAAACGTCACCGGAGGTGACGATTTTAAATTTAAATGAATACATACACAATATATATAATACATACATACATCCATACATGCATATATATATATACATACACACACACTGACACACACACACACACATATATATATATATAAAACGTGTAAATATATATATATATATATATATTTTTTTTTTAAATATATATTCTCATTAATATATATATGTATATATTTATAAAATATATATTTAAATATCAAAATAAATATTAAATATAATTAATAAAATTAAAATATTATAATTTTATTTAAGATAAAAAAATATTTAAATTTATTTTTATAATATATATATTATATATATGTATTTATAAAAAATATATTTATAAATAATAATATATATTTTGAATATGTATATATATCATTATTTATAAATATATATTTTATAAATATATATATATATCTATATATAATATATATTATATATATAAATGTAAAAACGTCACCACGGTTATTGTATTTTTTTTAATTTCATATATATATTTATATATTATTATTATTATATATTTATTTTGAATATGTATATATATATTTTTATTTATTTATTAAGTAAATATATATTAAATTATAATTTTAAAAAGTAAAATATTATAATTTTATTTAAGATAATAAAAATTATTAAATTAAATAAATTTTTTTAATTATTAATTCATATTTTGAAAATAAATAATATATATATAATAATAATATGTAAATATATATATATATATAATTTCGGATATTATATATATTATTATGTATAAATATATATTTTATAAATATATATATAATAGATATTATATATATAAGATAATATAATTTTGTTTAAGATAATAAAATAATAATTAAATTAAATAATAATTTTTAATTATTAATTTATATTTGTATTTTATTTTCTTTTATATCATATATATATATATTATAATTAAAAATAAAAAATATTATAAATATATTATTTTATATTTTAAATTTATATTATATATAAAATTATATCATAAATTTTCAAACTTTGAATGTGCCTTGGTGGTTAAAACCTGGCGGATAGAGCAAGAGGTCGCGAGGTCGATTCCTGGCAACATCAATATGTTTTTGTGCAAAAAAAAAAAAAAAAAAAAAATGAAAAAACGTCAGTGGCACTGACGTTTCATTGAAAACGTCAGTGGCACTGACGTTTTCTGGCTGAATGTATGTATTATGTATGTATGTATGTTATATATATATATATATATATTATATATATTTCAAATATTTCTGTAATTAATATAAAATTATTTTATTTATTATTTATTTATTTTAAATAACATTTTTTAAATTTATAATTTAATATATATTTTTATAAAATATATATACATATATTCCTAAATATATATATATATATATATTGAAAAGGTAATATATTTAAATATATATATTCATGTATTATTATTACAAAAAATATATATAAATTAATATTTCTTGAAGAAAATTAAATTACAAATAATAATAATAATATATATTTCTTTCAACAAATTAAATTACAAATAATAATAATTAAATATTAATCTTTATTTTAAATAATGTTTATAAAATTTATATATTATTTTATTTTTAGAATATGAATTAATAATTAAAATTTATTCTTTAATTTAAATAATTCTTTCTATTATCTTAAATAAAATTATAATATTTTACTTTTTAAAATTATAATTTAATATATATTTTGATATATTTACTTAATAAATAAAATATATATATATATATACAAAATATAGATTTATAATATAAATATATATTTTATAAATATATATATATACATATTCAAAGAATATATATATATATATATATCTATATATAATATATTTGAGTTGACTGTGAGAATATATATATATATGTGTGAGAGTATATATATATATATATATGTTGTTGTGGTATGTGCGTGTATATATATATATATATATATACATGGATGCCTGATGTATGTGTTGTATATATATATATACTATATATATTATAAAAATTAAATAAAAACGTCACCTTAGGTGACGTTTTTTTAAAAACGTCACCTTGGGTGACGTTTATTCCATTTTTATTATTTTGGATATATATATTTATATATTATTATTATATATATTATTTATTTTCAAAATATAAATTAATAATTAAAAATTATTATTTAATTTAATAAACTTTTTATTATCTTAAATAAAATTATATCATTTTACTTGTTAAAATTATAATTTAATATTTTAAAAATATATATTAAATTAAAAAGTAAAATGTTATAATTATTTAAGATAATAAAAAAATTGTTAAATTAAATAATATTTTTTTATTATTAATTCATATTTTAAAAATAAATATATATAATAATAATAATAATATATAAATTTATATATATATATTCGGATATTATATATATTATTATTTATAAATATATATTTTAATAATATATATATATGTATATATAATATATAATATATAATATATATATATATATGCTAAAAAACGTCACCTTAGGTGACGTTTTTTAAAAACGTCACCTTAGGTGACGTTTATTGTATTTTTTTTAAATTTCTTATATATATATATATAATTATGTATTATTATTATATATATATTATTTATTTTGAATATGTATATATATTTTTATTTATTAAGTAAATATATAAAAATATGTATTAAATTATAATTTTAAAAAGTAAAATGTTATAATTTTATTTAAGATAATAAAAAAATTGTTAAATTAAATAATAATTTTTTATTATTAATTCTTATTTTTAAAATAAATAATATATATATATAATAATATATAAATTTATATATATATTCAGATATTATATATATTATTATTTATAAATATATTTATATATAAATTTATATATTATTTATTTTCAAAATATGAATTAATAATTAAAAATTATTATTTAATTTAACAATTTTTTTTATTATCTTAAATAAAATTATAACATTTTACTTTTAAAAATTATAATTTAATATATATTTTTATATATTTACTTAATAAATAAATAAATATATATATATATATACATATTCAAAATATACATTATTATTTATAAATGTATATTTTATGAATACACATATATATATAATATATTATAAAAATAAATTTAAATATTTTTTATTATCTTAAATAAAATTATAATATTTTAATTTTATTAATTTTATTTTAATATTTATTTTGATATGTTTACTGAATAAATAAAATATAAAATATATATATTTAAAATGTTAATTTAGAGTATAAATGTATATTTGATAAATATATACATATATTTATATATATATATATTAATAAGAATATATATTTAAAATATATATATATATACAGGTTATATATATATATATGTCAGTGTGTATATATATATAATATATATATGCATGTATGATGTATGTGTATATATATATATATAATAAAACAGAAAGAACGTCACCTAAGGTGACGTTCTTTCATTTAAATTTAAAATCGTCACCTTCGGTGACGTTTTTTCGAAATAACGTCACGGGCGGTGACGTTTTACCTATTTTTAAAAACTGTTTCAAAACATGCCTATTTCGTAAATTTTTTCTTTTTTTCGCATTATTTTGAAAAAAAACCCGGACCCCAACCATTTTCAATAATCATTTTAAATTAAATAATAGTATTTATAAAATAAGTTGTTACAAGACTATCTAAATTTAAATTGTTCCCACTAAAAATAATAGGACAAATTTTTATTTTATTCGATGAAAGTATGACACATTTTTATTCGTTATCTTTACCACAAAATCCATGTTTTGATAATTAATTTTATACAATATATTTATTTAATTAAAAAATATTATTTATTCATTTAAAAATATCATTTGTTACCTAAAACAATATTCAACATACTATTCTACTCTAAAAGTTATCATTTATTATTTAAAAATATGTATTTATTAGTTTTTAATATTAAATATTACTAATTTATATAATAAACAACAACCTTTTAAATTATTTGTAGCTAATTTTATTTCTCCATCTATGTTAATTCACAACTATGACACAATTTAAAGATAAATGGGTAATTAATAGTTAATAATATTATATATTACACATTAAAATAAATAGAATAAAATAAAAAACAATGTAATTGTTTTACAGTCTTGCCGCCCTATCCCCATCCCTTTCGTCTACTTAACTCATCTTTTACAGCCGCCCATCTTCATATTAAAAAAAAAAAAACCAATAATTTATTCGATATTAAACTAATAATATAACACAACAACTAACAAAAAAATTATTGACATATAGAAACCAAATCTGTTACCTTAAAAGACATATGATGATCTGCGTTCAAGATCTCTATGAATAAATATATTCCCTCACTTAATATCATTAATTATATTTTTATTTTTCCGGACAAGACGATATGAACTATATTTAGGTGTAATAAATATTTGAGTACTGTTTATGAAAAATGTTACCAGTTTTCTAATTGTAGATGCAGACGGATTGTATGCTAATATAATAATGTGAAAAAGAATATGATGCCTGTCGGATAAGCCCACTTCCCCTGGTTATAGCATCAAGATTATACCACTGTTCTCCATTTTAAGTGTATTTGAAGTAACACTAGAGAGAGAGAAAAAACTCTAACAGCCCCTAGTATATTCATTAAAATAATTAATATGATCGCGTTTTGTTTTTAGTTACACCGACTTCTTTTTCTGATAAATAAAAGTTTTGTGAGAACGTGAATTTTATTTTTAAGCAGCACGTGCTTATGTCTGGATAACACATATCTTTTGGTGAATAGCACCCTATTTCTATAGTTTTGTATGTGTAAACTCTGAAATTACAATAGAAGATCATTATGTTAAAAAATAACTTTGGCGTATAGTGAAGTGCGAGATTCAAGTAATCAAGATTCAGATGCTGGAATTTATCTCCCATCGTTAATACATTTAGCCAAAAATATTTATAATACATTCCAAATCAACCATTGATGTCGATGGAAAGAAAGAGTTCACTACAAATTTTACTCCTCTTTATTACAAATCAAAATATTCGATCTACATATTTAATTATGGATAAACACTAACTTTTTTAACTCCAGTTCTTGACAGAGCCTCATTTGAGTGATTGGTTTCAGGATCGATTTCACATTTCTTCTACATACGTAATTTCGAAACAAAGAAAATCCATCCTAGCGTCTCGGCCTTTAACTACCAGAGCGTTATAAATATTAGGCATCTTGCCCGGCGGAAAGGCTACATCTAGTACCGGGCCGATGATTTGGATGATACGACCCAGGTTTTTTTTTTTTTTTCAAGCGTGGAAACCCCCGGATGATGTCGATAGGAAAGAAAGAGTTCACTACAAATTTTACTCCTTTTTATTATAAATCAAAATCTTCGATCTACATATTTAATTATGGATAAACACTAATTTTTTTAATAAAGGATCGATATAAATAATAATTGATGAGATAATAATTAATTATAATTATAATTATAATTATAATTATAATTAATAGTAATTGTGCATAAGACAGTCAAAGTATATAAGGTTATGCTACAAATAAGCCTACTTCTGAAGGTTAGTATAGCTTAAGACTAGATACAATTGTCCCCAAGATTTAATATATTTAAAACCACTCTAAAAAAATAATAAATAAATAAAATACGGTGCAATTTAATTAGCGTCAATATATTCTGAATCTTGCTGCAAAAGTCTATTCACAACACAAAAACAGAACATTTAATGAATTCCAACAATGTAATAATTTTTACATATTTTATTTTTTTTTTTTTGTTCCCGAATCGAACTTCACATCACAACCAATAAATGTTGATTACTTTTGGTAATATTATTTAATCAAATCCAAATAAACTTTATTAAATAAAAAAATAAAAATAAAAATTTAATTTAAAAATATTATATACTTAGAGATCTTATCTATATTAAAGAAAGCAGATCGTCCATTAAAGGAAAAAAAACGGAAATGATGTTTGATAATTATGTGCGGACGAAAGAATCCCAACACTGCGTTTACTTTAGATAAGGATAAGGCATTTCCTATTCCGCGCTCAGGCTTAGCTGCGCAAAGGTTTCCACACATCTACTTTACTCTCCCCCTTTATTACCAATATAATTGTCTTTAAATATAATTTTTTTCTGTCTTCAAATAAGAAACATATATTTATAAATAATTTTTTTTTAAAAGTGTTTCTAAAATTATGATCTTGATTTACTAATTTAAGTGAAAAATAGTAAATTTTAATTTTGCAAATAAATAATATGTGACTGAATAAGTTAAATTAATGAATAAAAATAATTGTATAAACGATAGTTTATAAACTTATAAAATACAAGAATCTTGTTTTAGAACGACGGATTATATGATATAATCATGTAAATAAATATTTAAATCAGGAAATCAAATGAAACTAGGTGAGTTAAGAACGTTAAATTTTAAATTAGCAATTTGAGATTGAATTAAATCGCCTTAAATAATGTGTCTTAATCTATAAGAATATAATAACCAAGTAATCTAAAAATAGTCTTTGTTGCTTATTTACAATTTTTAAAAGTGAAATTATTTTTTTGAAAATAATGTGTTTGTTTTTTAGTAGGTAATATTTTATTTTTCTTCGATTTTGAATTTTTTTCAATTTATTGAAATACAATTTTTCATCCTATAATTTGGTTTATGTTATATCAAATTAATTATTTTTCCACAATCTTAAATTTTATACTTATATCTCATATATATATATATATGAAATATTATATTAAAAACTACAATAAATTTTTATTGATTATTTGAGTTAAATTTGAAAATATATTGTACATTAAATAATTTGTATTGTATTTGGTTTAATTCTCTTAATGTGGAATGAGGGAAATAAATAATTTTACACAAAATTATATATTTTTACATATTTTTATCAATAATACACCAAAAAATAAAATCTATATTTTTAAATATTTTACTAAAATATATTACAAATTAGGTGTTTAACAAAATTAAAGATCTCCAATTAAAAAAAGAAAAAATCATTACAACTGCTTTCCCTAGAAAATGGGGAAAGGATTTTGCGACTTATCTTTAATAAATAGGTAGGAGGGAAAGTGCACTTTTTTCGTTTTCGTAGAATACCCATTATCAGAATTCATTCCCTAAAATACAGAAAACAAAAGTTAAGCACGAACCAAATCTGCAAAGTTATTCAAATAAAGACACGTGTCCTTTGTGTTTTCAAGGTAATTTTCGAACGTAAAAAAGCAGGTGGATTCATTAAAAATTAAAAAAATTAAAAATTTATATATATACTACATATGGACTATATGATAAGAACATGATAAATACATTATTTCATAAATTTTGATATTTTATTTTGAATAATAAGATATCAATTGAGCCCTATATAAAAAAAAGGTGTGATATATTATCCTATTCTTTTTTTTTAGTTGGAATTATAACTAAAATTATTAGTTATAATTTTAAATGTTCTTTTAAATGTTGCATTATTAGTTAACATATTTTAGAGTATAACTAGCTTTTATTTTTATTTTTTTTTACTTGTATTCTTTTAATTAAAATAAATATTGCTTTTGAATTACTTATTAATATGTGTTATGGGAATGTACTAAAAATTTATATAAAAATGAATGGATTAAGAATTTTTTTAGGAAAATTTTAATTTTATATTTAATTTTATTATGCTTAACAAATATGAATATAAATTTGTTAATATTTATTAACTATCCTAATTTACCATTATATTATTCATTATACATTATGGCACGTGAATTACGAATGTACAATTGTTCAACTAAAATTATATGTAATTTTTATACTAAGAAGATAAGTTTGTATGAATTCTTAAATATTTTGTGATTGAAATAATATGAAACAATTATAGAATTTAAAAATGTATATGAGCAAAATAATTCCTAAATATTTTATAATTGGAACAATATGAAAAAATTATAGACTCTAAAAAAAATATCAGTAAAATAATGAAATAAAAATTTTGAAAAATGTATGCTGTTTAAAAAAAAGAAAAATATTAAGGTTAAATAATTTAATATTGTTGATGGTATAAATGTTATAATACACGTTATTCCAATTTAATATGTTATAACAAACATTATATTATATATCAATAAAAAAACCATATATTGTAATACTGCATTACAAATATAAAATTCATACATATTAATAGATTATAAATTCTAATATTATTTATCATATGTTATTCTATCAAATAAAGCAAAACTTTAGAATCATAATTGAAATTAGAATTTAATATTTAATTATTTGTGATCAACACATGAGGTTTCACATTATCGAAAGCGATAGACTACTGATTTATATAACAACTCAACAAGGAACAATTTAATATCAAAGTGGCCAATAGCTTTTTTTTTTTTTCTTTCATTTTATTTTTTAATTTTAATTTTTATTTTTTATTTTAAAGCAAGTGGATGAGTAAAGGTAATGAGTAGATGAGAGTGTAAAGAAGATAATTTCTATCGAATAACTTATCTGAGCTAATGATAAACGCGTGGACCAATTCATTTAATTTAGAACTGATATCTTCATCCGATATTTACTCTAAATATAGTCTAAATATTTAATTATTCAATATTTATTATAGATAATATAATTATCTAAATATAGTTTTTTCAGTCCATTTGATTAATTTAATATTTTCTTTTATTTCGATTTTTTTTAAAATTTATTTAATACAAATAACTTTTTTATTTTTATTCTATTTTTTATGTATAATATATTAAATTAATTATTTTTTAACAATTCATAATTTTTTTTCAACGCCAACAGTTTGCACCAATTTACATGCTAGTTTTGACCCAACCCTAACATGTCCCGAACCCACACAAGCCGAGACACGCCCCATTGTTGCCCCATGGATCCGACTTGGCCCATTCCAATGAGTATGTGCACCACATTGAGCCCTGATTTGATCTGGAAAAATTTTTGGGCTACTCAAGACGTGTATACTCGTGCGGTGTCGAATGGTTCTTAGCACCAACCTCTTTAACTTGCTAGATGTAAGAAATGTTGTTCATCTTACTAGTACGAACATTTTAATAACGAGTAATCAAACATGTATTTGATATTCCTATCACTCAATTATACCTGTTATTGTATTTAAATTTCAAATCTTTTAAAAGTACATAAATAAAAATAAGGAAATGATCAAATATTCAGAAAAATATGTATAATGTTCGGTCGCAGCATGCTATAAAATAATAATAATAATAATATTTTTTGAAAATAAAGAGAAATATTTTAAAGATAAAAAAAAATTGTCTTTGTTCAAAATAGAGTCATATTTTTAATGTCAATATCTTAATTATCCATAGAATGAGGAGAAAAAAAAAAAAAAAAAAGCATCCACCAAGGCCCCTAGCAAAATTATACAACTAATTGACCCGTCAAAATTTTGAAAATTTATAAGTCTATGAAATTATATATTTGTACAAATTTTAACGAGTCAAAATAAGGATCATTTATAATAAAATGGTAAAAGGTGAAGAAAAAAAGAAGCTCAACGAACATATCAATAAATAAAATTAGCCCGATAGAATAGACGAATACATAAAATTAGGGCAATTAGTAAATGAATAAATAAAATTGGCAATTATTGAGAAGGGGTAAAAAGATTGATGGTGGTGTTGTCCGATTAGGTTAGGGTAGGAGGATGTTATCCCAAAATAAAAAATGATATCCAAACGAAAGTCAATAATTGAGGAGAATATGCGAATTCCAAATTGACCACACAAGCCACCGAGCCACGTGATCACCACTTCTTATAATTCTTCCCTACCCCCATATGATATACCTCCATTTATTTAATTACATGTAATAAATATTAATACTATTTTTCTTTAAATTACTCAATTTATGAAAAAAAACACTATATCTATCCATTAAAAATATATTTTATACTTTGAAAATATTTATTTATTTTAAAATATATAATATTGGTGTTAAAAAATCATAAAAAGTAATTAATTTAATATATTATACGTAAAAATGAATTTAAAATAAAAATTTGTTTAAAATTAATAAAAAAATACACATGTCAAAATAATTTTACAGATACATGTCAAGAAAATGAAGAAGAATATTATTTTATATTATAATACTAAAAATGATAATAAGAATAGCAAGTACATATACACTACTCACGTTCCCATTCTGTTTTTCTTTTTTATTTGTTTAATAATTTAGCAAATTTTATAAAAATGACATCTGGCAAAATTTAAAAGTTAGTTCTTTGTTTATATAAAGAAGGATTGTTATTATTACTATTATTATTCCTAATTGTTAGGAATAATTAAGGGCATGAGAGCGTAGAAGAAATGATTAATGCTGTGGAGGTAGGATAGTGATGTCTTGAAAATAATAATTCCTAACATAAAATTATATAATTATAAAAATTGAAATGAAAGTAATTATTCAATTTTCATCACATATCTTTATATTAATACATAAATAAAATATTTTTGGAACGAAAGTAAGCAGTACGTTTACTTTGATTGTAATCAATTTTGATTGATGAATTTTTCAAATTTCAAATTGAAGTTTCTATTGTTGAAAAAATATTAAAACACGTGGACATCAATTTATCCATTAAAGCTCATATCAACACTTTACGACATGTATCACATATATATATATAAGTTTTGTTAATATAACTAATGTTTATACATGGTTCGTTTCCCATTTGCAGTATGCGGTAGTTGTACCAATGTTGAGATTGTTCGATTCATTAGTCAGATCACGTGATTTGTGTCTTTAGTATTTTGATGACAGTTGCATGTTTTCTTAAGGTTTTACATTCCAAAGATTATTTAATACATATTTACAATATTTTTCTTAAAATTATCAATCAAAATTAAAGATTTTGATGTACAATAAATACAGAAAATATTTATATGTGATACAACACTTTCAACAACAACTGATTAAGTCTAATAATTATTTTTTTTTCTCTCAAAATACACAATCTTTAAGTGGGAACCTTTTATTGTTCTTCTAATGATCTGAAATTCTTACAAAACAATCTTCAAGATCATGTTTTTTGTAGGTCCAGATAATATAGAGAGTGAAAGTCATTACAACGTACATATGTGGTCTTGACTTGAGTTTATTCATGTTCACTTTAATGTGTTGGCAGCGCCGTAAATATGGTTGAAACAAAATGGAAGGGCAACTAGTATTGCATATGCATAATGCACGCGTTCTTCCACCCAGTTTCATTACCAGAAGCTTCATCCAACCATACAGTATCACCATTACTCACGTAAGCTCTTCGTCTCTGTTTCATGTTCAAACAATGTTGGGACAAGAATCAACATCTCGTGAATCACGTGCGTGGGGCTCCACAACCCAGAATGTATACTCAAATATATTCAATTTCAGACCCAAAGAAAAAAAAATTATATATATATATGTGTGTGTTTTTATATATAAAAAACCTTATATCTACGTCGTATCCAAAAACGTTTGGAGTCACACTTTAAACAACTAAAGACTAATTCTTGCTAAAAGTAACTAGGCTTAAAGATGAATGTTCGGTCTGCGCTATAATACACTGGTTCTATTATATAATTTTCTTAAGGAAAAATATAAAAGATCTATGTAAGTTGCTTTTACAATTTAAAAAATTTCCTTTATATGTTTTAGTTTTTTTTTTTCCTAAGAAAATTTCACTCTGAATTAAGTTATTATAGGAAATTATGTCATTGATTTTTTAATTAAAAATATTGTCATTCAAATTTTATTATTATTTTTTAGTTAAATTTTCTATTCATTTTAAGAAAATTTATAGTTTTATGTGTTTCTACCGTCCGTTTCTTGAACCATTATTATAAATGTCCTTACGTATTGTAATAATAAATGTTTTTTTGGAATTTTAAATGCCCAAATATATTGTAATAATAAACTTATTTTTGGAATTTATTATTATTATTATTATTATTATTATTATCGCTGTTATTGTTTTCATTTGGAGAAAGATCGGTTGTTTTCATTTGGAGAAAGATCGGTTGAAAATTCAAAATTTGGTACAAATAACAATCATTTAGGAAATTATGATTTGACATTATGTATGGATTTTCCAGATATTCCAACATTCTATTTGGATTCAATATTATAATTTAGTATACAGATTCCTCCAAAAGAAAAAGCAAAAATATTTATAAAATACATAAAAATTCAAAATATTATTAAGATTTTACAGTATATAAATAAATTTCTTAACCTATTCATGATGTTTGATTGAAAAATAATAAATTTTTGAATTTTTTCGATTGAGTTGGACCGGTTTTGATCTCTTTTTTTCTTCTTATTGTTTTTAAGTAGGGTGAGAAGAAGTTATTTTTTTAATTAAAAATGTAAAAAAATTATAAATAAAGTATATTTTAGTAAAAAAAATATTATTTTAAATAAAATTGTAAATAAATGCCAAAATGTATTTAGATGATTCGGGGCTAGCAGTGGCACCTCCTTTTCTTTTCTTTTCCTTTTTTTGTGGGAAAGACATCGGAGCAACAAATGGCTAATTCATTTTTGAATTCCACCTCTTGATGAAAGCAGAGATGGATTCCGCTCCTCTCCATCACTCCGGCAGAGGCTCCGGCAAATGGAAAAAGAGGCCAACAATTCACCATAATTACAGGACGCCACTCCTTGTCGCCATCTTCATCACAATCGCTCTCTTCGTCTCCTCTAAAACCCTCTTTTCCACTTCCTTCTCACTTTCCCTAAACTCCCGACCTCTCCTCCGCTGGCAATGCGCTAACGCCGTCGGAGAAAAGTTCCTCTTGTACGCGCCCCATAGCGGGTTCAGCAACCAGCTCTCGGAGTTCAAGAACGCTATTTTAATGGCCGGCATTCTGAATCGGACGTTGATTGTGCCCCCTGTTCTCGATCACCACGCCGTTGCCCTTGGAAGTTGCCCCAAATTTAGGGTTTTGGATCCAAATGAGTTGAGATTCAAAGTCTGGAACCACAGTATTGAGCTCATCCGTGATCGCAGGCAAGTTTTTGATCCCCCCCCCCCCCTCCCAAATTAGTTAGGTTTGATTCGTAAGTATCTACTCACTTGATGAATCAGATGTCAGTCATAGAATCTTACACTAGGAAATGTATTGAAATCTGGTGTGAATCACTGTATATGAACTCCTTCCTGTCGATTAAGATTCAATTTAAGATGATTTATAACTTTTATCTAATTATTTTTGTTTGATTTGTGTTACGTTAATAGCAATCTTGATGAATCAAGTACTGGTCTGTAAAATCTGGTCGATGGAGAACAAGATATACCATTAGCTGATATTAGACATCGATGTAGCACTTCTTCATTGCATGTTGGGGGGGGGGGGGGATACTATGTGCATTATATGCTTGTTGTATTTTGACTCCACTATATGCATATATTTAGGATGCCCTTCCTCCAAAAGGTTTGGTAAAGATAATATTGCAGTTCTGAATTCCATTACTTTATATGATCATTTATCACTTGTTGGAGGTATATCTCTGATGATCTCATTTCTGGTAAACAAGTTGTGGATGTCTACATGCTAGGGCATCGGTTTGTTCTTGTCTAAAGTATTCAACATCTATGGCTAAAAAGAGTTTAGTGTAGTGGCTAAGTTTTAATTATGTGTGCTGCTGATATTCTTTAAATTGTTATACTTATTGCAGACCATTGTATCCAAAAAGTATCTTTATTGCCTTTTTGGAATAAAGAAAAGATATATCTGGGGAGAAGTAAAACATATCTAACTTAGGGTCTTGAGTGGTTATGTACACTGTCACTAATACATAACCAGTGACATGTTTTTTACTCTTTTTTTTTTTTTTTTTTTTTTTTTTTTTTTTTTTTATCATTGCAGGTACATATCCATGGCTGATATAATTGATCTATCATCTCTAACATCCACTTCAGATGTTAGATTTATGGACTTCAGGGCTTTTGTATCGAAGTGGTGTAATGTGAATCTCTACTCCGCTTGCGGTGTAGACTCGATTTCAAGTTCTTTTCTTCAAAAGCTTAACGAATGTGGATCATTACTTTCTGGATATGTTGGCAATGTGGTCGGTTGTTTGTTTTCCTCACAAGACGATTGTAGAACAACAGTATGGACATATCAAACAGATAATGATGGGGTTTTGGATTCATTTCAAGCCGATGATGAACTGAAGAAAAAGAAGAAAATTTCTTTCTTGAGGAAAAGGAAAGATGTCTACAAGGCCCTTGGTCCTGGTTCTTCAGCTGAATCAGCCACTGTTCTGGCCTTAGGGAGCGTTTTTACTGCATCATATAAGGGGTCCGAATCACATATCGACATTCACGAAGCTCCAGGTGATCTGAGGATACAGTTGTTAATTCAGAAGATTGAATTTCTTCCATTTGCATCTGAAATCTTAAATGCTGGGAAGAAGTTTGCTCTCCAGACAATTAAGGCTCCATTTCTTTGTGCCCAGCTTCGGTTATTGGATGGTCAATTCAAGAACCATTGGAAAGGTACTTTCCTAGGAATGAAGCAGAAGCTGGACATGTTGAAGCAGAAAAGTTCTCTACCAATTCATGTATTTATAATGACTGATCTTCCCCAGATTAACTGGACTGGAACTTATCTTGGGGATCTCGCAATGGATTCTGATACATTTAAGCTGTTTGTTCTGAGAGAAGACGATGAGTTAGTAGTTCAAACTGCTAAGAAACTTGTAAATGCAGGACACAGTATGAAGCTGCAATCAGGCTTTAGTAATTTTGATTGGAGAGAGCAGAAATGCAGTGCTTCATCATTATCTGATATACTGTTGTATATGGAAGAAACTATATGTAGCTGTGCTAGTCAAGGCTTCATTGGGACTGTTGGGTCAACCATCGCTGAAAGCATAGAATTGATGAGAAAAAATAGCCTATGTTCATGATGAAATTCCAGTTCAAGGAGATAGATGTATGTGCCACACAGTCAACCTTATCGTAGGGAATATAATCTTGCAAGTTCACTTGTTTTATGCTTACATAGAAAATATACATTGTCTGAAGGGAACTTAATTCATTAACTCGCTTAGAATCTGTGATTCTTATCTTCGAGGAAACTTGAGTATCCAGCTGAGGACAGAATCTCACAACATGTCTGCACCACAGGGAGCTATTATGGGAATTCGCTTCATTACTTACGTTGCCAGAGGAGGTTCCATACTTCCATGGTGCTCCGATATGCTTGAGAGGTATGCTTCCCCCTTTACATTTAGTTTAGTTTCATTACTATTGTTATATGTCAGAGGAATTGACTTTATGACTAACATGTCATCCCTTCCATACTTTCTCCTGAAATGAGCAATGAACACTGTCTTTCATATTGCAACACTTCAGAAATCCGGATCTTAAAACCAAAACCATACTGAATACTGTCTGCACCAAGTTTTAGATTTCGTCTCAATTAGGCTAGTTTGCCAAACCCTGTAAATCCCTACTTGGCACGGGTGAGGAAAGGATCTCATTCAGTATGAATAATTGATCATAAGTCAGTAATCATTTGGAAGATGTGAAGATTAACGTGGATCCAGTCCTATCCTCGTTAGCAAACGATTGTCTGTTGAAGGTATCTAAGGTTGAGTTTGGGTTGAGGGATATGAAAAGTAAAGATTTATAATGTACGTGTGATAGTGTATGTGTGCGACTCTGTGTGTATTGCATACCCTGTGTGTTTGTGACTATGTTATTATGTGTGTATGATTTATGACTGTTATGTTAGAGAAAGAGAGGGGAGATGGGAGAGGGGATTGATGAAAATAATGAATATCTCACAACCCACATTGAAATATTGAATGAAAGGAGACTAGTTTATAAGCATATTGCTACTCCTACCCCAATTGATTTTAGGATGGAATCTCAGCTAGGTGGCTAGTCTCTCCTTCACATATTGGATAGATTTCTCCTTTTCGAGGAATGGGGCATTTAGATAAGAGGACAACATACAGTTATTCGAAATTGTGGATTGTTTTGATTATGCGTATTCAATACATACAGTTATCATAATGCTTTGTGATGATACCAAGTCATGTCTTGTTTTTGTTTCCAGAGAAAAGTATGGGTTGTCGCTGTCCAAGTCCACCAGGCTTTTATAAAAATGATGAAATCGCCCCAGTCTGGTTTTCTATAGCTGCCCACTGCCCACCCCACGACGCTCTTCAGTGTGAAATCAGGTTTGTTGTAAAGCTTCAGGGGCTGCTCGCGTGCTTATTTTAATGTGTTCGACTGCTGACGTGTCATACATAAAAATGGTGATTAATTTCAAATTCAAATAACAAGGCTAAATAAGATCTTTATATATATGTCCACAACGAATAAAGGGGTATGTTTCTGTCAAAAATCATAATGGAATGGTTCCATGTTACTATTTATGAAACAATTAACAATTATTCTAATACCAGTATTGCTTGTGTAGTAATACACAATTTTTAATATATTTATAATATTTTTTAGTTAATTAATATTTAATTATTTAATATTTATATAAATAATATTTATTTGCCGTCCAAATTTAATATAAATAATCTTATGCTATAAATATTAATATGTAATCTTAAATAATCAATCAAAGTAATTATACTTTTTATATCTTATATTTTTATATATAATATTAATGTAAAATTAAAATTTGTGAGAAAAAAATTAATTTAGTATATTATATGTAAAAAAATGAAGTAGAAATGAAAAAATTCTTTGTGCTTTAGCAAACTGGAAAAAATATTTTCAAAAAATGGAGAAAAATAAAATTTAACTAATTAAAATTTGACATATTGTTTTCAGACATATTTTCTTTTTAAACTTGAAAATAATAAAAAATTATATTATATAAATATAGATATAGATAAAGGTGCGTCGTGTTTTCTTTTGACTCATAATTGTTAAAATAGCATTTTTAATTAGTAAATTTCATATCAGGTAAATTATATTGAGAATTGTGTATGCCTACTAAACATTGTTTACCAAAAAAGAAATTTTAAGAAAGGAATAATATGATAAAATATATAATAGCATGCTTTTTCTGTCTTATTCATTCCTAAAAATAGTAGTAATTTTTTTTTTTTGATTTTATTAATTTTTGTAATTATTATAATATTAAGAATGACTGTTGTTGTTAAATTTTTTTAGAGAATACTGTGATTTACTAGAATAATAGTTGTTAACATTTTTTAGAAAATTTCGTAATTTGCTTTAGGGTAAATCTAGCATACAATATATATAATATATAATATATAAAAGACCTGTACAAATATATATATATATATATATATAAAGAGAAGTATCTTTTTTAAAATATATAAATATCTTTTTAATTATTGAACAATATTATTATTATTAGTAAATAACTAATTCATCTGTAAATTAAGAAAGTTAATCTCATACTAAAAAAATAAAGTAACTTGAGAAAATGTAGTAGATTTATTACATTTTATCCATTATATAGATTATAGTTATATGATATGTGTATAATATTTATATTTTTTTATCATAATTATACCACACATACAAATTATTGAACATAATTATATACTTTTTAAAAATACCAGTTATGTATTTCTAAATTTAATAATATTATATTATAAAATTATATAAAAACAAATTAATAAAAAAATTAGTATATCCGTGCATTGGACGAAAAATCATACTAGTTTTATAAAACAGGGATGATATGATAAAACTACTATCAATAATAAGAGCACTCCAATTAACTCTTTTGGCTCTTATCACACATCTTTTTCTTAAAATAAGCACCATCACTCGTTTTTCCCATAAAAACTTGGTTATCTCAACTGCCTAATTTATTGCTAATTAACTCAAATCCTAAAAAAGGAATTTTCCATATAATCATTCTTTTTAAAATAATATATAGTGGAGTTATCCATACTCAAACTCTCAATTACAATTACGCCCTTGAAGAATTATAAACATGAAATTAGACGCTGAAATCAAAAAATTATCAATTTTCGGATTGAATCATAATACAAAGGCTCCAGCCAAACCTTCTCGAAAAACTCCCGGCAAAGGGGATCTCTTTGGCTGATTAACAAAAGTAATTGGTTCCTGGTCTCTCTACAGGGCCGGTTGGTGGGAGACGTCGCCTCCTTGTCCTGGAGGCTCTCCGGCCGGGGAGGGGTCCGTAAGTCAGCCTGAGAAGGAGCTAATTGACGTGGTGGCCCGAAATGGACTTGGCTTTGCCAAAAGACCTCATCTCTAAAAGCCCGGCTCGCGAGGCGTCCCTCCGGTTCATCCAATAGCAACTAGACCGCGTAACAGGCCGCACGATGATTATTTTATTATGTTCCTCCGGGATCCGCTCCTCGGTCGAGCCTATGCTCCGGCGCTCTTTGGCGGCTGGTTTTGGTTTTTCTTCTTAGTCCTTTTTTAACCCAAAATCGTTCAAAGAAATAAATTAACAACTAACTTAAGACTGTTAATTTGAAATCAAAATTAGTTATCTAAAAATCAAAATCTAATGGGATGATTTTTAATTTTAATTTTAAACTCAAACTGAGCCAATAATTAAATTAAGTCGTTGATGACTGATTTGAAATACAGTGGATGCATCGCTCTTATTTTCTTGGTTTGGACGGCCTTTATTTGTAGACCAGATATTGAAGACGGCGGTGCCACTATTTTCTCTATCCACCATTCTTGAGTTGTTCCAATCCATTTTCATATGGAAACATGTTTTAAATTCATTTTTTTATTTATATATTTATTATAGGTAAAAAATTAAGTAGATATGATTTTACTTAAGATTTCAATATTTGAAAAAATATATAAATAAATTATCGACCCATCACAAGCTATCACCGTGTCACCTTTAACTTTTTTAACTTCAAAATTTCACAAAAAAATCATAAGATTAAAAACTAATTTTTGTTAAAATTTTACAATTTATAATTGGTTCTTTTATTATACAGAGTATAGACATTTTCCCTAAGTAAGTGGGTGCAATATTTATGATTTAAAATCTTAATGTGAAATCTAAAGTTTAGATTTTAAAATTTGAAACTTATTTTATTTATTGTTCAAAATTTAAAAATTCAGGTTTGATTTTTAATAAAAAACATGAAAAAACATAAAAATAATGGAAGAGAAATTCGGATGATACTACACCCTACTGCTGTCACAAACGCTAGCAAATTATTGTACGGGCTTATAAATAAAGTTAGGTGAAAATAATTTTGCCTATTAATAAGCTACACCACATCAAAATAATTCACCAACTAAATCAAACTTTTACTCCGCACTAAAGCAATTTTTCCAAATTTTGGGATGATTTACTTTCGTTTCAGTTTTAATTTTCACTGTGGTTTATGAAATTATATCTTATATAATTGAATGAATGTGAAAAATAAATAAGTACCACCGTTTTTTTAATATAATTATATTGTTAGAGTAGTCAAAAATGGTGAATTCTATTAAATTTATTATATTATATGAGATTGAATGGATATCGATGACTATTGTAGATAAAATATAATATGTAATACATAATAATATTAATATAATTTTATATAAATTAAAATTTTGAATAAAAACCAAAAAAATAATACTGAAAGTATGTTCAAAAAAATTTATTCATGTTTAAAAGATGTTGAAATTAATTAGAATATAATATTGTATTTTAAATTATGTATATCGATCAAAATAAAACACATAAAAGCAGACAGAATAGAAGAGGTATCCAAATGAAATAGGGCGGATCAAATTGTTGTCCCTAAAAAACAAATTTGGAATGAAAATCAGACATTCCCTATATAACTAATTTTTTAGGTAGTAAATATATTTTCCGGAGCTGTACGTTAGCATTTGTGTTAAATAAATTGAAAGTATGTTTAAATTTTTTTATACATCTTTAAAAGATGTTGAAATTAATTATAATATGATATTGTATTTTATATTATGTATATATTATTATAAAATTAATATAAAACGGATCAAAACAAAATAAATAGAAACAAACAAAATAAAAGAAGTATCTAAATGAAACTGAGCGGATCAAATTATTATCCTTTAAAAAAACAGATTTAAAATGAAAATCAAACATTCCCTATATAACTAATATTTTAGGTTGTAAAATATATTTTGCAGAGCTTTACGTTAGCATTTGTGTTAAATAAACACACATTATTGGGTTGGATGATGTTTGTGTGGTCAAACTAATTCAACCGTAAAATAATATAATTCCTGATTTTGTATTTTACAAATCAAATTGAAACAATGACGAACAAAACACGTGCACCTTCCTTTCCCTATCATTCAACCATAACCCCTCTCTCTCTCTCTCTCTCTAAACCTTCTAGAATAATAAAAAAAGAGTCCATTTTACTTCCATTCGCGAGACCCTTTTGTCTACGAGACATCTATATTAATATAATAATATATCCCTTTAAATAATAGAATTATGCAAGACCGATTATCCTGTTGTGTCTTTTCTACCATATTTTATTAATTTCTCTTTCCATTTATTCAAAAGCCATTACGCACTTTATGATAAATATGAAAAAAAAAATGGCAAAGAAAGTACATGCAAAAAAAGGAGTAAATAAGAAGTATAAATTTAACTTATTATCTACGCATAAAGTAGACTTTAAATATTATTATTTAATTATTATTATTATTATTTTTTTGTTTAAACAAATCATTTAACATTTAAATTAGCCAAGGAAAACCCTAAACTTTTAAGTACAAGATTAATTGGATCTTTTTTACCATCAATATAATTACATAAATCTATAATTACATAAATCTAAAATACAAAAAAAATCAAATTTGTAATATATTTAGATAAATCGGAATTGACAAAATAGAATATAAAATTTATTTAGTAATTTAAAATAATAAAGTGGTTACAACTTGGAGATTTGTTTTGATTTTTTTCATTACTTTAGTTGTTTTAATATTTTTTTGATCTATTAAATATATTTTATATTATATTTTGTTTCTAAATTATTAAATAATTTTAAAATTTATCTTGTAAAATATTATAATTTATAATTTTATTTGTCAATTTCTAAATTTAATAAATTTTTGAAACCCATTTATGAAAAAATTAATTTATATTTGACTTGTTGAGATCAGGGGTCCAAAAAATGGAAATCTATAGGCCGGTGTTGACTGTTAAGAGTGGCATAAATGTGCGTAAAATATTACACACAAGCAGACCCAATATAATTAGGTGTATAAATAAATACAGTCTGCACCTCATCTGTCTCTCTCTCTATGACTCTATGTATATATATAGCTGAAAACACGCACCTCGGGAAATACGAAACGACGTGTACCGACTGCCCATCCCTCATCGCAAATTTCTTCTCTCTTCTTCTTCTTCTTCTTCTTCTTCCCCAATTTACTTGATAATCATATACGTATATTGAATTGTACGCTTGCATACACCGATTTCTCACTACATTTAAGGTCATTGAGTTGTTAATCTGTAATCGTTAGCAGCGATTCGGTTGTTGATCAGAGGGAAAATGGAGGGAGTGGACTACCTAGCTGATGAGAGGAAGAAGGCGGAGTTCGATGTGGAGTCCATGAAGATTGTTTGGGCTGGCTCTAGACACACCTTCGAAGTTTCCGATCGTATTTCCAAGCTCGTGGCTAATGATCCTGTAATATTTCTCTACCTCTTTTTGTTGTTTTACTGTTAATTGCTCCTCCCCCCCGGTACTCCTTATCAGTTAAATTTGGCCGGTATATGAATTTAGGATACTGTATGAAATTGGGTGTGATTCTGCTTGGTGATAAGTGATATAAACCTAAAAAATTGTTTGGCTCTCGGAAAATTGTGAGCGTAAATGTTGATGAGTGTTGTATTCCAAACTGAGTTCTGAAGTTGATAATCTATTGGGGGGAAGAAAAAGGAAACTGAAATGAGTATTATTTATGTTTGGAAGATAAGAAGTATATGACTTGGGGTGAGACCACATGTTTTTGTGGAGAATACCAAAAAGTCATATTGGGTATACTTCATTCTTATGTTGGGCTTTTAGTTCCATTCAAGGAATACTTTTTGAATGAAGAAGATGAACAAAATAGAAGTAATTATCTATGAAAGGGAGACAACCAGTTCATTTGTAAATGTGTTTGAAAGGGAAAAACTTGAAGCAACAAACTACTCAATTGTTAAAGGTGGTTACTTTGTTTTCTTGGTACTTGTATGTGATTTTTCAAAGTCTGCGTTAGTCTTATTGTTTCCAACAATAGGACACTTAAATTTATATGTTCTAATTTGTACTTGTATGTGATTTGTCCATGACTGCTTTAGTCTTATTGTTTTCAACAATAAGACACTTATACTTGTGTTTTAATTTGTGATGGATTAGACTATAGGATCTCGGCTTTCATCAATCTAAGGTGAGTTCATTTCATGAATGATAATAGAGCTGTTTTATATGAATAATTAAGATTTCAACTGGTAAGGGCTATAGTAAGAATGAATAGGATATATAGTATGTTTGCTTAAGGTAATTGGAAAACATAGTGGCGTATAAGTGGAAGCTTTTGTTTACGCTTGGTTTATGAAGTAAAGGGGAGGGATAAGTTTCTAAAGATGTAAAAAAATCCCCCATTTAAATTTTCATCTTGATGCACAAAACACAATGAAAAGGGGAGATGTCTAATATGAGTAATTAACCTCCCTAGTTGCCTTTTCCCCTGTTTATCTATCATTCCAGGAGATGTATTAGTGATTTACATTCTAATTCCAAAAACTCCAAAGGGAAATACCACATTTCCTGCTGTCAATTGAACTTTTTTCTTCCCTCTTCCATCCCCCCCTGCTCATTGAACACACAAAGCCTTAAATCCCCCATAAGAACTATGTACCACCTGATGGGCATGCATTTCCTCAAAATGTATGATTCAAATCGATAAATTTTGACAAGGTGGAATGGTAGATAGAACTAATAATAGAAATGGGCGTTGAATATTATTTTAAATAACAGGTAAACAGTTGCCTTTCGCATGAACATGAAGAAGACACTTTTATCTTTATCTTGGTATGGAATACTGCCGTTTTTCTTTGACTGGATTTTAATATGATCAAGTTATTTTCATGGTTGTGTATAGGCATTTCGAAAGGATGACAGAACTATGCTGCCAAGAAAGGAATTATTTAAGAATACTCTTAGAAAGGCAGCTACTGCATTTAAACGAATTGTCGAACTTCGTTTGTCTGGTTAGCTCTTTATTTGGATTCCAAAGTGATTTTTAATGCTTTTTTAACCTAGTGAGAGCTAATGTATCATTCAATCCTTTTGGTTTTCCTTGTTGCAGAAGAAGAGGCATCTAAGTTGAGGTTTTATGTGGATGAACCAGCTTACACCGATCTTCATTGGGTAGCTTCCAGTTTTAAGTTTATTTTTTTGTTAGATCGAGTGTGTGTGTGTTTTCTATTCATTGATAAGTCGATCCTTACTCCTTAATCGTCTCCGCTGAGTATAAAATGACCACTCCTTGTCATCGACACTGTTTCCTATTTAGGGAATGTTTATACCAGCTATAAAAGGTCAGGGCACTGATGAACAGCAGCAGAAGTGGTTGCCGTCAGCCTATAAGATGCAAATAATTGGCTGCTATGCTCAAACTGAACTTGGTCATGGCTCCAATGTGCAAGGTCTTGAAACTACTGCAACATTTGATCCTCAAACTGATGAATTTGTGATTCATAGTCCTACATTGACTTCAAGCAAAGTAAGTTACAAAAAGTAAATTGCTGTGTATATTATGTTTTTTTGTATTTATACTTCGAAAGTTTTGCATATTTATACTTAACTTTCTTCATTGATTCCAATCTGGTTCTTATTCTCTGATTATTTTCTAAATAGTGGTGGCCTGGTGGACTGGGCAAAGTATCCACCCATGCTGTAGTATATGCTCGTCTCATTACAGATGGTGAAGACCATGGTGTTCATGGTATGTATGAGCTGTCTCTTTCTAGTGTATAACTGAGTGAAAATATCTCCGTTTACAATATTGTGTGATAATATGTGCTTTTTAGGATTTATTGTCCAACTACGGAGCTTGGAGGACCATAAACCTCTTCCAAGAATTACTGTTGGTGATATTGGAATGAAATTTGGAAATGGAGCATACAACACCATGGACAATGGAGTGCTGAGATTTGATCATGTTCGTATTCCAAGAGATCAGATGTTGATGAGGTATGTTGTCATCCACATATGCCACTTTACTTGACCATTTCTTGAGAATCCATTATAGGTTGTTTCTCGGAACTGTTTAGAATAATGCACATCCAAATGCCACGTGGAATCACTATTGATGCTTCAAATCATGCAAACTCAAAATTTATACTCTGTGGGTGGACTGTATAATTGAATAATGGATGGGTCTGATCAACAAAATACTGCTGAGATGATGTCTGTTAGATTTTGAAGGAGAGAAAATGGTGGGATGGGGATTGTGTGGTGGTGGTTGGCAGAGTGCATGTTGGATGCAGTTGATGAACTTTTCCATGATATTCTACCAAACATTTTTTACGCCCGCTGATAATCTGGTCCTAGGTATAGCTCATGTTTCTAGAACCACAGTGCAGTGGCATCAGCTTCCTGTTTATTGTTTTAGGCTATGGACAATCCGAGAAACTCTATGAACAATACCCAGTAAACACCACTTTAGAGGAAAAGAAACGGCTTTCATATTATTTTTTATAAAGGTACAAGCCTTACAGGATATGAATTTTTTAAGAACAAATATTTAGAATAATAGAATTTTTGAAGAAAGACGAATATTTTCTGAAATTAGGAAAGATAAGATTAATATATAGAATAAGATCAACAAGTGACTGCATTTCCTTAAAGCAGATCACTGAAACAATGAGCTTCTGAATTTTCTTTGTCGACCTCCATTGAAATAAGAAGATAGCAGCAGCGGGGCTTGTATGCCTTAGAACTATTCCTCCTATAGGAAAGGACTTTCTCCAGCTGTCCTAATCTTATCTGAATGATTTAAGACTCCAGACTCGGCTAATGTAACAAAATACGGCTTTCAAAATTTAAGTATCTCCCAGATAGCAATTTAATTACAATCCAAGACACATCCCATATTTTTTTTTTTTTGGTTTGACAAGGACTTTTAGAAGAGAAGGTACCAGTTTTGTGTATATTTCAGCTACTGTTCAAGTTAGCAGTGTTTCATCATTACTTTGAGTTAGATTAAATGTTCAGAGAACAATTCCATTTTACTTGATGCACCAACATTTCTGTTTTGAAACACCGAAAAGAATAGGGCCTGAGGATAAGAGTATTATTGAGAAGCTGAGAACTCTAAAATGAAAATTTTAATCAGACGTCAAGCAACTTACAGAAAAACATTAAAATAATTATGGATAATCCTTTTGACCAGAAGTTTCATTCTTCTGATAATCGCTAAATATTCAACCTAGTAGCATTTCGTCCGAAATGTTTTTAACACTGGCACTTGATGAACCTTAAATTACATGAATGACAAGAGAGAGTTTTGTAGTTTCTTTTGTTCAGTAATCATATATTATTGTGAATATTTAGGATGGTCAGGACCACCCTGGTAAGTATAAATATCTGGCAACATTTTTAAAACATTCCTTTGTATCTCAGGGTTTCTCAAGTGACAAGGGAAGGAAAATATAAACAATCTGATGTACCTCGGCAGTTAGTTTATGGGACTATGGTATATGTTCGACAACAAATTGTGTTAGATGCTTCTTGTGCTTTATCAAAAGCAGTTTGTATTGCTACAAGGTATAGTGCTGTACGAAGGCAATTTGGATCTCAGAATGGTGGACCTGAAACTCAGGTATGATATTGGCTATTCATTTTGGGTAAAATTTTAGTTGAGAACTGTTTTTGGTTGGTGTATCGCACTCTCTTTTAATGATTTGACTTGTTATAGTATGTCAAAAAATTCAACTTTCAGCAACCATATTACGGATGCTGTAATTATATATGTTTTTCTCTGCTTATACACATGGAAAAGCTTATGTGTAGAAAATGTTATGTGAAAAAAAACTCATCTCATTTCTTAACGATAATGGAGCTTTTTAGCTGCATTGGTACTTTTCTTTGTTTTAAGTGGACAAAATATTTCCAAGTCTTAACTCATGTTTGATTCATAGGTCATTGATTATAAGACCCAGCAAAACAGACTTTTCCCTTTGCTGGCTTCTGCTTATGCCTTTCGATTTGTCGGCGAATGGCTAAAATGGCTATACACGGATGTCACTCAAAGATTGCAAGCCAGTGACTTCTCAACGTTGCCTGAGGCCCATGCATGCACTGCAGGGTTGAAGTCTTTGACTACTTCTATCACTGCTGTAAGTATGAATGATAGTTCAGCTTCCTTTCTCTTATGAAGCTTTCTCTTATTTTTGATATGTGCTTCTCCTCTCCTCTGTATGTTTGATGTGCAATCCGCATGTATGTACAAACTCGTGTATCTGTATATATGTTTTCTTCATTTTGCCATCATTGTTGGGCATACCTAGTGTGTAGAAGTTTTTGGTTGTAGAAATTTATGACCAAATCAGAACAAGGTTTTTGTCTACCTGTTATGTTTTCTATTGTTCAGCCTTCAAAAGATTCTGTTTATTTTTTCCTTTAAATTTATTTATTATTTTTAATCAGGATGGGATTGAAGAATGCCGAAAATTATGTGGAGGCCACGGTTACCTTTGCAGCAGTGGGCTTCCAGAATTATTTGCAGTTTATGTTCCAGCTTGTACATATGAAGGAGACAACACTGTTCTGCTTTTACAGGTAGTTTCTTAAGACGTGCATCTTTACATGTATATTATTGCTGAGATTTTCTTTCTTATACGTTTTAGCTTTTCAAGTTGATAAGTAAATTGTTGAATGACGAGTAGAAAATCTTTGTTCACTTAATTACAGTTGCTGCTTGTTTATAAGATGCTTTCCACACTGGAAATTTTGAAGTAGTCTTCCTCTTAATGACTATTGAAAGGATATATATATATATATATATATATATAGTGATTCACAGTTTCATCTTCATTTTTATTCTTTTTATATTTGATGTATCCATTCTCTTTCTCTTCTTATTTTAATTTTTCCGGTTTATAATTTGAGCAAAACTTTTATAATGGGCCTGATAACTCTTTTAATCTTCCAGTGATTTAGTGGTGTTGATTTCTAGAATATGGAAATTCTTGTCGTAACATATTAGTCCTAAAAGTTGACTTCTGTCAGAGGTGTTTTTTTGGAACCTTGGAATTTAACTTTAAAATGTTTTCAGTGATATGCATATGCTACTCTATTGTTAAAGGGATCACAAATTATAGATTGGAAAAACCTTTTTTTTTCCCCCTCTCCCAAATATTCTCCTGGTTTTCTTGCTATTGCGCTTAAATTGATTGGATTATATAATTATCACTGCAAAACAAGATAAGCATCAAGAAGATCTCGATACTCAAGATGTCACAAAAGCCAGGTTCTTGGTCTTGGTTGGTTAGATACTAGAAAGGATGAATTTCATCCTTGCCTGGCTCGTTGAAAATGGCTATTAGTTCTTACTTGCTTTTGCGCACACATGATTAAGGGTTGAAAAGTTGGTCAGAACAGCAGTTTCATTATAAATTACTTGCTCCGAATGCTTTTATGTGGGTGATTACATGCAAAATGTAATTGTCAGGTTCAATTTTTTCACTTTACATTGCTTAATCCTATTTTGTCTACAGCATCCTGTCCCTCACTTATTGGGCAATTTATGTGGAATTGGAACTAAATAATGGGAAATGTCAGGCTGTTTGACAGTTTCATATTATGTGTTAGTATGGATGTGCTAAATCTTGTAAGATTTTTATTATGATGATAATGCAAGGGACCCTAATTATAAGGTTCCTCTAATAGATTAAGTTTTCTCCTGTAGGTAGCTAGGATTCTCATGAAGACTGTGTCCCTGCTTGGATCTGGCAAACAACCAGTGGGGACAATTGCTTATATAGGAAGAATTGAACATCTACTAAAATCCCGCTGTAGTGTTCAAAGAGGTATGGTTTGAGTGGGAGAGTTGATGAATAAAGCATGAAATAACATTATCCTTTAAAGGCATATTCTACATGCTTAAAATCTATTTCATTGAGCTTTTATGTAGTATGATAACTTTTTTTGTTGTGTTTCTGTTTTTAGTTATTTTCAAATGAATATTGACATGCCACATTGCTATTAGGAGTTACTGATGACACAGAAAATACTCTATGTGACTAATACTAGTCATCTTCTCTTGGAAGATTTAGTTAATTGAATTTGGCCTCTCTTATGTTTGCTGTGCAGCTGAAGATTGGTTAAAGCCTAATCAAGTAATGGAAGCGTTTGAGGCAAGAGCTGCTAGAATGTCTGTTTCCTGCGCTCAAAATCTAACCAAATTTGCTAACCCTGAAGAAGGTACTCTTTTGTCGTGGTAACTTGATATCTTCTGCTCTATTTGGTTATAATGGGCTCAACAGGTCGATTGTGAATATAAGTGAGATTGTTATATTTAGATGCAACTAGACTAATGAGTCTTGCTTAAAAGGAACCAGATAAAAAGTGAGAAGAAGCATTATAAAAGTAAATAAACTTACCTGCTTTGTGACGGTAGACAGATTTCATCATTTGCTCAGTTAACATTATAGTTTGAGCCTTAATGATCACCACTGGAAACCTAGGCTACTTTGGCCCATCTGGGCTTATTATTACCCTACTATACAATTCAAAGCGTTCCCTCTTTTTTCTTTGCATATCACTGATCCACTCATTGAATTTGTTTCATGCCCAGTTCTTGTCTTGTACATATGTTTCAATTAGCCTTTTCTTTCGCCTTTAGGCTTTGCAGAGCTGTCAGCTGATCTAGTTGAGGCAGCAGTGGCTCACTGTCAATTAATTGTAGTATCCAAGTAAGCTTTTTACTTTTTACTTTTTTCTTTTTCACTTTTTGTTTTTTTGTTTTTTGATAATCAATATTGCACAATTTTAATATTGTTAATTTACCATCGCCCTTTTACAAAATCTATGCACTATGGTCAAGTTTATTTCAACTCTCAAGAACACTGTTGGGCAGTGTTAGGAATTGGGGTTAGTAAAGTTCACCTACAGGTTTGATATTTTTTAAAAATGGCCAACTTGTTTGTTTGAAATTACCGATACCTCCATGAAGTTTGTATGTTTAAGTATCCGCCCATAGGTGCAGTTTTTGAAATAGAAAAAATTGTCAAAGGGGTGCTTTCAATTTAAAACTTTAATTTGGTATATTTTGTAACCAGGTCAAATCTCAAGGGTAGTTTATGTAGCTATCCTTAACTGTATTGTTTTATTAAATAGAATTGTCAGAGCTATAGTCTTTATAACATATTTGGTTCAAGCATTGCCACTAGATTTCATTTTGCACCCCTCATCTTATTGATGTTGGTAAGAACACTTACATACATGTTTCAATTTATACTCATTTATTACTTTCCATTTTGTTTGAGTGAATGGAGTTCAGGTTGTTTCAATTGCTTAGCTTAAGAATCCCTGTTAAAAATATTTATACTTTTGCCTCTAGGTTTCTTGAGAAACTAGAACAAGATATTCCCGGTAAAGGGGTGAAGCAACAATTGGAGGCACTTTGTGGCATATATTACCTCTCCCTTCTTCACAAGCACCAGGGCGACTTCCTCGCCACCAGTTATCTTACCCCTAAGCAGGCTGCTCTTGCTAATGAGCAGCTTAGAGCATTGTACACCAAGGTTTGTCCTTTATACTTTAGTTTGTCTAACATGTCTTTCACCACCAAGTGCTGTATCCCAATTCTCTGATAACCTCCCTCTCTCTCTCTCTCTCTCTCTCTCTCTCTCACATAGGTTCGTCCAAATGCCATAGCTCTTGTTGATTCATTCAACTACACAGACCATTTCCTGGGTTCAATTCTGGGGCGTTATGACGGGAATGTTTACCCCAAGCTTTACGAGGCAGCATGGAAGGATCCTTTGAATAGCACTGAATTGCCCGATGGCTATCATGAGTACCTAAGGCCTGTGCTTAAGCAACAGCTCCACAATGCTAGATTGTAGAACCATTTGCAATAAGTGTGAAAATCTGTGCGCATCAATAAAGTAGGCATCACATAGGAAGATTAAGTTTGGGATATTTGAGCAGGTTTCTCAGACAATTGAGCTTCTAAGATTTGCTTCTGCTGCCCTTCATCTGGGCTCATACTTTAGTAGCTTTTTGGCTTCTTTTGGGTGCCTGACTTTATATATATTTAGTAGACTTGAGTCCATCCGTACTTGAATTATTTGTGACGATTGTGAACGAAAAGAAATATATATTAATGTCGTTCCTTTATCCTATTTCTTTTTTATCATGGTCCAACTTAAAAAAAAAAAAAAAATTTCGGGAAATTTGCGTTTAGTTGTTCCATTTCATAATCCAAAACCACATGAAAGTGTGAACAAACTTCGTACGTAGTAATAGTGGCAATATTCTTTTAGGATTCATGAGTCATATTTCTGCCCATGTTCTTTTATTTTCAACACTTTTTGCAGGTTGGTATATAAATATCGATCCGACCCGAGCCCACTTGTCTCTTGAGAGGTGTTAATATACGCATTCCATGTACAAAATATTGACATGGAAGACACGATACGAATTCTAAAGAGGGATTATGTCCCTTTATATTAGGGTATTACCATTTCAAATATATTATTCTTATTTCTTTTGAAATATATTAAGTAAAATTCTATTTCATTCTAAGAAACAATGAGGTTGTACTATATTTATTCTACTAAAACAAATAGTGAATTCTAATCATGGCATGACATAAAGAATCTGAGTGTGCATATAGATTAATAATAATCAACTAAAAGCAATAAAGCAGTGATATTTTAGGGAAGAAAAAAAAAAGTTAATTGGACATAATGCTACTTTGACCAATTAAGCATCCTTTGGAATTCTACATTTAAAAAAGAGAAACCCAAAAGGGCAAAAGAGCTCTCTTCACATTCTTTTTATTTCTTTGTTTCTCGAATCAAACTATACGTACCAAAGAAGGGATTGACGACAATTATTTGTATCAAAAGGGTAAATTCTAAAACGCAACTTATTCCATAACTTTTTCAAATCATTTTTTCCTTTTTCTTTTGCTCCCCTAAAGATAGAAACATGATTTTATATGCAATTTCTTAAGCTTTATCCACTCAGGATCTCAAACTAAATGTAGCATCGATGTAAGATATATCCTCCGAGTATATTAGATTCGATTTTGTTCTTTTAAGGCTAAATTTATTGTTATATAGTATTATACATTGTAAACAAAGTCAAACACTATTGAAGAAAAAATATAAACACAAGTCATACCTAACGTTTATGGTTGCTCTACAAGAAACCAATGATTGGACTTTGGCATTATCATTACTAGTAACAGTACTTTACTTCATTTTATTTACTTACTATATATATATATATATACATGATACTTGTCACGTGACATTTACAAGTAAAAATGAAATATCATTTCGCAACCAAAGTTTGTTGGAAATATTAAAACTAGCTATATTGAATTTTGAAAAAGACATTTTGTGAAATTAAAAAATCATCAAAATGAGGTTAGTTGCTCCTGTCCATTAAACACGTGGGTTTGGATTGGGAGGGGTGGGGGTCGCCCTGCCTTCTCCAACCCTGAGGCAGTATATATAAAGCCAAAGCCAAACATGTCAGTTCTAAACCACACCATAAATCCCAGCAATCCACCACCACTAATGGACCCTAAACTCATCCTCTTCCAGTGCATGCATGAATCCGCCGCCGCCGCCGCCACAACCGCATCTGATCACAGTTCGACGCCGCCAAAACTTAACAGATTAAAGACAGTTTCCACGACGGGTAATCACGGCGAAAGAGATAACCACCCCACCTACCGTGGCGTTCGGAAACGAAGCTGGGGCAAATGGGTTTCCGAAATCCGAGAGCCCAGAAAGAAGTCAAGGATATGGCTGGGGACATTCGCCACCGCAGAAATGGCGGCGAGAGCCCACGACGCCGCCGCCATTGCAATCAAAGGCCGCTCTGCTGTGCTAAACTTCCCGGAGCTGGCCCACAAACTGCCGCGCGCCGCCTCCAAATCGCCCAAAGACGTCCAGGCTGCTGCCGCCAAAGCGGCTGAGCTGCTGGTTTCAGAAGACGAGCACGGCGGTGCTGGAACTCATCATCATTCGCCGGAGTCTTCTTCTTCAGCTGATCAGGATGATGGCAGTATTGACGACGCTTTTAGTGGGTTGCCGGATCTTTTCTTGGGTATCGACGGGCACTACCATCTTGATGGGTGGTTCTGTAAATCAGCAGAGGCCGCTGCGGAGCCGCCGTGGCTGCCGTGGGCCGGCGGCGAAGCCATTCAAAGCGAATTCTTGCAGGAAGGCCTCTTTTCGTGGGACTTCAGCTGAGTAGTGTTAAAGCATTTTAATCTGCAATTATTTAATTATTACGCAATTTATTATTACCCAAAAAATAAAATAAACAGGACAAGTTGAGTGCCTTTAAGCTTCCTCGAATTTCCTTTCTTCAAAGGTTGTACAAAGAATTAAGTTGCGAAAATATGGATTTATTTTTGTGGGTATTTATTTAAGCAATTTTTTTATTTTTATTTTTATTTCATTTGACATTTAATTTTAATATTTATTGCTCGTAATAGTAGTAATAATTCTATGGTATCCATTTGAGTATTATCCAAGTGAAACATCATCGTACAGTACAATTATACTTGGGTCTTGTCAATTCATAATTGATAGAGGATTCATATTAATTTCATACTAATTTTTGCAAAGTTTCCCTCCCCTTATAATCTTTTTGTCGGGTTTGAATTTTCTATTTTATTTTATATATTATTTTTTATTTTATAATTTTTAAAAGACGTCATATGTTAATTAATAATATCATTATACACAAGTGTTGTGTAATGATTATTTTAAAATAAAAAATATAATACAAAATAAAATAAAAAATCTCAATCTCTTTTTGTTCTAATATCTGTATTAATTAGTTTTGAGGCACAAATTTGGATAGAATCTTCCAAATAAAACAAATTAAATTTTATATTAGTTATGACCTAAGTAAACTGAAATGGCTAAATTAACCTCAATGAAGTTAGCTCCAAATTTACCTTTGATACATACAATTAATTTCCTCACTTTCTAATGCTATTCTTCACATAAATCAATAGACGTTTCTACTAAATTTCTTAGAACAGATTTCTATGATTTTTTTTTTCGTTTAGATTTAAATCTCTCTATAAAAATGATCTATATATATATATGTATTATGTTATTTCTAAATTAATTTTCTTTTTGAAATTTTATTGTTCTTTGTATTCTTATCCTTTTGTAATGTTTTTATTAGTACAAATGAGTTAAATTAATATAAAATATTTTTTAAAAGTACAACAATAATAAAAAACATTTAAACTTTAAAATATTTTTTTAGAAATTCGAATTAAATAATTAAACGAAGATAAATGAAACAAAAAAAAGAGGAAAAATAAAATAAATAAAAGCACTGTAATTACATGGCTGGTGGATATTATGATATTACCAAAATTTAGCTAAATGAAAAAAATAATATTTTTGACCTATATCGAGCCAAAAATTTATTAAATTGTCAAAATTACAGCTAAAATAATGACGAATGATACTAAAAACTAGTTTGATTACTGTTTTTTATTTATCTTAATATTTTTTATGCTATTTACCTTTTGCACTACTTTCATATTGGTCATTTACTTTTAATAAATAAATAAAAAAGGTAAATGGCAAAATAAAAATAATTACGAAAATAAATTAAAAGGAAGCAAACGTAAATGACAAAAGTGAAGCAGTGTTTACCAAAATTACTATAAAATAGTAATACTACAATTAAAGGTAAATGTCAAGAGTAAAATTAATAACAAAAATAAATGACCAAATTTAAAAAATGTTATAAATAACAAAACGTAACGTAAATTACCAAAATAATAATAATAATAATAATAATAATAACAACAACAACAACAACAACACAAATTAATGATTGAAATGAATAAAGTATAAAGAGGGAGGGGGTGAGCACCGTCCCAATCATTTTCCATGTGAAGAATATGAATCGACTTTCAAAAAATTTATACATCGATTTTATTTTATGCATCATTTTGTTTGAATTTATTCGACATTCTAGTGAACTTCAATAATAGACAAAATAACGAAAAAATAAATAATATCGACAACTCAATAGCAATAATAGATATCATAGCGAACATTTTCGTGTTTATCAATTAAAGTGATTCATTTGTATTTATTCACAACGACATGTGTTTCACCTTATATGTAAATATATATTTTAAAATAAATAAATAAAAAAAGTCTAGTAATTTCTATATAAAATATTTATATTCGTGGCATGAAACTATTTTCTGAAACAAGAAGAAATTATAGATGAAAAAATATATACCGGTCGCATAAGAATATCATTGAATAGGAAGTATTATTGATTAAATACCAATAAAATTATAATTTGTATTCATGTAAAAAAATAAAATTATTATTTTAGTATAAAGAACCTAAATATTGATAAATCAAAGCCAATCCATGTGATATATAATTGAGATGACGCGCTGACATTTTATCACCCACTTGGGTTGAAAATTGCAAAATATTGTAACAATTCTTTATTTGTTAAAACTATAAGGTTTTTAATTAAATTAAAAAACATTAAGAACATTATTTATGTTACAATTATGATAGAAAATTATTTACAATGTTTGAAGTAGAAAAATTATGGAGTATTAATCTATATTGAAAGCTAGACACATTAATTATAAACATTCATATTTATGAAAATGATTTTTGTATATTTTAATTATTTTAAAACTTAAAGTAGAAAGTAAAATTTTACATGAAAATTTACAAAAGTACCCTTCTCCATCTATATAGATTCTAACCATATTGAGTATGTGTATCAAAATTCTCCCCAAAAGTGACAATTTTACATAATTACATTAAATGAAAAATACTAATTACATGAAATAAATATTTAGCTTCATCAAACAGAAACTTTTTAAATATTCAAGAAAATGAAGACCACAAATTACTGTAACTGTAAGGCTACATTAATTTGTACTTGACTATAGTGATGCATGGTAAATATTTTTGTAAAAATTTTAGATCGTTTAAATATAAAAAACTTAATAAGATATATATATATATATAATTATTGAAAAAGTAATAAATATATATATATATATATATATATAATTGATTAATTACAAATTAATTAATAAAATTTATAGGATGATATTGTCATATAATAGAATAGGAACAGGAAAGGAACAAAAGAATGTGTATACATACATTATTATTATTATTATTATTATTATTATTATTATTTGTTTTGCAGTAATATATATTAAGTAGATTGAGTGACAAATGATTTAAGTTCCCTAATTAGAAAAGAGAATAATTTGAATGGATTGGAACGTGTTTTTAATGGAATATTTGAATTTTGTCAGTAGTATAATATATGGTCAGACTGGAGACACGTTGTCTCATTTATCCTATAATTTATTACGTGGGTGCACAGATGGGCCCATCATTTGGACCACGTTTTACACGTTCTGTCCGCTCTCCTTCATTTGTCACCCAATGTTCAGTTCTCTACATTATTTTATTATTTTTCAGTGATTATGCAACTCATAACGTACATTAATTGATCTCAATCGAATATTAAGATCTACAATTATTGTCTAAAATATATGACGTCCACTTGACTCATTTTTATGCTCTTTCATTATATATATATATGAGGATATTAAATAAAATTTAAAAATGGTATGTGAATTGATAATGGAGCCATAAAACATTGTTGAAGTAGTTCATGATAGTGGAGAGATGATCAATTATAAAATTAAAAAATATATTTATATGTATGTATACATGTATGCATATATAATTTTTAAATCATGATTTTTATTATATTTGTGTTTTAATTAATTTTATCTTACTTATATAATAATAATAAAATTCTTATATATCATGCATTAATAAAATAAAGTGTGCAAACATATTCTCCATCCTTCAAATAAGAGTTTATTTAAAAATTAGTTTTATTGTAAAAATTTATTTAAAAAAAAAGAGTTAACTATAAAAGTCAATATATTTTTTGATTAATCAGAGTAAAAATTGAAACATGAACAAATTATATATGAATAATAATCAAACTAAAAATTTAAAAAGTCGTATAAATGATAGTTTACGGTTTGTAGAAGGTTGTAACTTAATTTACTTAACCAACAATAAGAATTTCTTATTTTAAGACAAAAAGAGTATTATTTCTTACCTAATCACAAATTTTTTCTTTTGAAATTATGAAAGACAAGCAAAGAACTTGAATTAATCGAGTGTTTAATTATTTTGTCCATCCTTTTCAATTATTGATTTTGTAGGAAAGTGTCATGTCTGAAGGAGTTGAAAGGACTTCTTTAGATATCAAGATATTTTAGATCAAGTCTTTGAAGAAGTAATTATAATGGAGTATAATCATCACGAGTGCAATGCAAAACAACTACAAATCTAGTTAGAAAACCACTAAATTGTAAGTTTTATATTGCAGAGTTTTCAAATGTGTTTAGTATTGTTTGAAAGGGAGTTTTAAAGTGTGATCTTTTATAGTTTGTTTTTTCAGTTCTGTTTTTTTCTTTGAAATCAAGAAGGTTAGAATATTTCTTTCGTTCTAAAGACACCAATAAGTTATGTTTATAATTTATATTAAATTTATTTTTATATCATCTACATTTTGTTGTTATCGTTATCGATATTCAATAAGCATTGTATACAACATACATTTGTAAACGACATTGATATTAATTTTAGTGGTGTTTAATATTTGAGAATAAAATGAAGCATAGATATTGGTAGCAAAAAGTTTAGCAAAAGGAAAAGGAAGTCCCCAAAAAGCATGATATAGACAAAAACGGGAATCATGTTTTTTGTCTTTATTTTTGAGTTGGAACCCTATCAACACCCCATAATGCTCCTTTTCTTATATGATTGATTACTTTGTCTTTAGGCTTTTCAACTCATTTTCATTTTCTAATCTTTATTTTGTACAACACTTACCAATGATTTCATCAATATAATTATATAAATTGCTCTTGCTCGCTCGTTTTTGTTTGATTTTATCAATTACAGCTATACTACATATTGTACAATTTATAAATCCATAGGTTTGATGAATTTACATATTTATTGGATTGAATGAATCTAACTGGTATACTTGATCGGGTCGAGTCAGTATCTTCTTTATCTATAAATTAAGTAGAATTTATGGTGGAGTAGTAAATATTTATGTTCGATAGCTTAATTCGATTATTCCTTTGTAATGTCTTCTAATAGTTTGTAGTTGATGCTCGTTAAGTTGTGTTTAAATTAAATATAATATATGAATCTCACTGATTTTCTAGTTATGTGGTTAAATTGGCCAATTCCTATTTTCTAATATGAATAAATCAAACAATTTTAATATCTTATAATTTGGAGCTCGTGTGGATTTCCACTTAGCTTCATTAATCATTACAAACAAATAGTTTGAAATGGATTAAGACAAAGTCGGGACCCACCCATCCCATCAAGGATGTATGGACCGTCGCTCACCTTAAATTTACTTTATTTTATTCTAGGGTCAATAGTATAAATATTATGATTTTTTTTAATCCTGGCCCATTCATTTTTATAATGTATCTTTTTAATTTTCAATTCAAATAAAGCTGTAATTTTATAATAAAAATATATTTTATCCATTATTTGTATTACGTGTATGAAATGATGTCAAAAAATAATATATTTTCTTCTTTTAAATATATTGAATATCTAATAATTCAAATATAATTAAACAACTTGGTGGATTTCTTCCAACGAGAGAGGCAGGCTCGTTCGATCCGCTCCAAAGGGGAAGGTTGAACAAAGTCGAATGAAATGAAGCTGTTATCACTTAGTTTTTGACTTTTTGGGAATATCTTAGTGGATGTTCTCTCCATTGGTCCGACATAAAGTCAAACTACTAGTATTTATCAAAATGATCTAAGCGAGATTGTACAAACATTTATAGCATGTAGAATTGCACGTGGTTATTGCTACCATGGTTAGCCCTTGCTCTCTACCCAATTTCCAAAAAAAAAAAAATCCCAATTGTGTCGAACTTTCCACTCCCTCTGTCTTTTCCCGCTTTGCTACCGAACTGAACTAAGAGCGCCTTTTCTCCGTCATTAAGCTTAGAGTTAGGGTTTGAGCACCATTGCATTGATAGAATTTAAATATTTGCGATCAAGATCAGGTTTAGATTAAAAAACATAAATTTTAAATTCAACTACCATAGTTTTGTAATGAGAGGTCAATTTATCTATTTGTCACATGATCTAATATTTAGATAAATTAAAATTATAAATACATATTATTTTTGTGGCAAGTGTCGTCTGCTTTAGTAATACAACATCGCCTTACTTTAAATAACAAATAGAATGTACTTAATTCAAAATGCATTCGAAATAATCTTAATCAACTCATAAAAAAACAATGCTTCACTTTTTAAATTTTTTAATATCCAAAATTGCTACATTTATAGGTATTGTTGAGCAAAGTATGCTTTGTTCGTGAAAAATATCGAAGTTTGTGAATCTTTATTAGACTGGTATGTTCTGGTTGATGCCTCGTTACATGTCAAATTAGAAGTGAGTAGATATGAGATGATATAAGATTCACCTTTTATTTGTTCCTCTACAACTTAGACACATATGTGCTTCACTACAGTATACACCCATCATTGTGATCTGTATATAGCTGGATCGTGTTTCTATTTATGGTGCTGTCTTGTTACTACAAATTATCAATCAGTACGTAAAGCTCCTCCACTCCTTCACTTGCTTATGTTTATGGCTAAATCCCACTTAATTATTATTGTATATATTCATGTTTTTCTTTTTATATGTATATTTTATTTTAAATTATACTGTTACGAATATTGCAAATTAATTTTGATATTATGGATATGTTGTTTGAGTTAATTTGAAATTTTTGTAGTCATTTTTTACGAACTACCAAAAAAGAAAAAAAATTAAATTTTTTACGAACTACCAAAAAAGAAAAAAAATTAAGTTAGATGATAAACTAAAGAGTTTGTTTAAAAAATTTCTTTTATTATTATTATTATTATTTTTTTTTTTTTTTGAAACAGAAGTTATAGGACCATAATAATTGGAGTTTCCAAAGTCAACAAGCAAATGAATGCAAATGGAGTGAATAATTAATAAAAGATGGTCAGTATGTATGATGAAGACGACAGATCCCATATGTTCTTTAAATCATTGGTGTGACTGTTTTAAGAAATGACAAATTTCACACTGTGCTGGTCGATATTAAAGAATGATGTCTCCCTCATTTATTTTCCATAATTGAAATATTTTTCTTCAAAAAAAAATTATTAACAATTTTTTATTCAAATGTTGGTTATCAGACCCAACAATAATTTACAAAATATAAACGAAATAAAAAAAAGTGAAATTTTGTTATTTCTCTTTTTCTTGAATTTGGGAAGAAACGAGGAGACGCTATCATTTTTGAACTTTTAAAATAAGCTTAAACCTTTGACAGATTAGAACTGGAACAGAAAATTGGAATGATTGAAATTGAGTTGAGGAATACCTCTCTTCGTCAAACGAATACATTATAACTAATGCTCATAATTTGACATATCGTTCTTAAAGATGAAACGCTCAAAAATTTATACTATGATTTTTGAATTAGACTAGCAAAACTTGATTTCATTTAATCGAATTAAAGCTGACAACGCCCAAGGCCCATGGCTGAGCCGAGCAGTGCACATTTGTGTGGCCCTACTTAGTTATTCGTTGGTGAAATTTATTTAATTATTTCATAAGTGTTCTAATATTTGTATTAGAAAATTAATGTCAACATTCAATATTAATTTAATACGGATAAACTTTAATTAAGCTTCTTCATATCCCCATATCACATAATACATTTTATAAACGGTAAACTTTGAATATAAATCTCTCACTTATCCAAAATTAATTTTGCAAAATTTAAACTACTGCAATTATTTACTCGAAACATAGATTAATATTCATTTAATTCTTTCAAAAATAAAAATACAACACCTTATAAAATCGATCAAAATAGATTTAACGCTCATTTAATAATCCAACTTTCCAACACAAAGATTATAAGACTTTTGGATCGAAAATATCTATACTCTCACGAGCTCCTGTCAATCCCCATATTGCATAAAATTGATATATAAAAGGACTACAGGATATTCTTACCCTAGGACACACACAGATACAACTACATCACATGTTACCTTATAAAACTATTCTTATTTTCATTATATATAAAGACCTGGAATTTATATATATATATATATATGTATATAAAATAATAATAATAACAATAAATTGATTTTTTATATTTATTATTATTATTTTTTCATCCATTTTTCTTTTCACAATTGAAAAGAAGGCTTTTTAAAAAATCGTGTTATATTGCTAACAATAAACATTCTTCTTAATTTTTAATATTTTTATTTGTTAATATTGATGATGTTACTAATTTTATCAAAATTAATAAAAAAAATTATATATCTTCATAATTACTTGATTTTAACATATCAATTATGAATTTGTGGCAGATTCAAATCTATATATAATAATAAAAAATGTTCACATTGATATACCAAATTTTATTCAATTTTTATAAATTATTTAGCAAAATTATATATATATTTTTAAAAAATCTTAATTTTATATATTTCTAAAATTTAATAATATTATACTATAATGATATGTTCGTGCATCACACAAGATAACATATTAGTTTTTATAAATATACAAGATGGTATATTTGTCTAACAAAACCAGTATCTTAGCAGTGTGGGATCCAAAAGAATAATGTATTTATATTTAAATCACTTTTATACACACACACACACACACACACACATATATATATATATATATACATATATTGTTTATCAGTTTTAATAAAATATGCTGTGATGCTTTATAATTATTGATTGGTGTAGTAACTCGTGCATGTAGAATTTTATTAAAAAAATAGCTAAAATAAAAGTTTGTAATTAAATTTTGTGAATATATTTTTTAATATGAGTAATTGAAAAAATTATAGATGTGGAATTTAAATGAAATCGTTTCTCCTATAATTATAGTCAGTAAATTAGCAAATTATAAGAAAGTTAAATAGATTATATTAACTAAAATATAGGAGTAGTTTTTACAATATTATAATCAACGAATTACTTCTACATTTGACACATGTCTTTATTATTTTATTACTTCATTCACTTCAATTTTAAAGAAGTTTTTTCTCCTCAATTTATCAATTACCTTTTTTAAATATTTATTAGAAACTTACTACATTCTTTCGGAGATTATTCAATAAATTTCTTTCCCTTGACGATAATTTTATGACAAAAGATTTAAGATAGTTTTTACGTGTAATTTGTGTTTGTCTCGTTGTGAAGATGTAAATATTTTTCCATTCATTGTTCATTTTCCCGGTGAATATAATTAGGTCTTTTGCCTTCTTCTCCTTTCAGTTTCAAATTTAAATTAGTTTTTGTTTCTTTGGTTCCAGAACAATAAGAGTTATGATCATATTTGTATTGTTCTTCCTAAATCCTATACTCATTTGTTGGTACATTTTGTTGGAAGGCTCGTAATGAAAGTGAATTTATAAATATAAGATATAGCCCTTCTACTGGTTATTTATCCCCACGATTTTGATTTGAATTTGAATTTGGTGGTCAAGGATTCAGTTGATCTGCTAACCCGATTTTAAATCAGAATCGAAAGCTAGTCAGTTTAAATTTTAGTTCCGGATTCTTTAAGGTAAATCTAAATTTTTTGCATATCTTTGGAAAGAGATTAGGGTGGCTGATTTTTTGGAAACAAAGTTGTTGAATCAGAAAGTAGTTTTAAATTTTCAATATTAATGATTCTAATAATCATACATATTTTATTAGTTTATATAGAAAATTTTCCAACTTTAGATTTTCATAGTGCTAAATTGTACATTTCTCTTGTAAATCGGCGATACAAAATAATTATCTTTTAAAAAAAAGAATTATATATATATATATATATTTCAATTGTACTCTTTCAAATAATAAAAAGAAGACATAAATTTCATATAGTCTCTCCACAATAGAATTAAGTGATGACTGAGACTAAATATTATTTACAATATCACAGCATCACTTCTAAGCAAGAGAGAGGGCTTTGGCGAAGAAATATTATGTTTTTAAACCTTTTCTTTTATTTTTGCTTTCTTTATGTCACACCCCCAATTAAGATATGTCTTAGATAAATCCGATATTTATATATAATTAGGGGTGAGCAAGGGTTTCGAAAATAATAAAATCTTCTTGAAAATTGTTCTAAAAGCATTTTAAATTGATAAATATATGTTAACTATTTTACTTTATTCAAATTAAATCGCTTTGATATATTTGATAATCAAACTGAATCGTGAAAATCAAAATTATAACAGACTATAACCAATTACAAATATGTGATTAGATAAACTATATTTATCTTTTAATCATTTTCTTCATATTTCAATATTGAAACTTTTTTTTTTAATTTTATTAGTATATATTATTATTCTTATTTTAAATTTTCATAAACAAAAATTTTATAATGTATAAAATGAAAGTAGTCTATTTTTAGGCTACTTCTTTTTTCTCCCAAAATTTTCACTATCTAAATACTACTTTAGTAATATCTATAATATGAGTTATATGAGTTTCTATTTTGTTTCAATCAATTGATATAAGTGGATAATATGAGTATGTCCTATTATTGTTAAAAAGACAATTGGTAATTTTATGATATGCATTCTAAAATAGATTGTTTTTCAATTAATAACTTTCAAAAATAAAATAAATAAATCTAAGACTTATAATAATAATAATAATAATAATAATAATAATAATAATAATAATAATAATAATAAGCTAACACTATCTGAACGTAATTTTCTCTCTCTCTCTCTCTCTATATATATATACATAAATATATATAGGAATAAGGAACCCAGAGTTCCTTATGAATCCAAATATTTGAGGTAGCATACTAAATCATTTTTTTGTCATTAAAAGTTAAAAATTAATAATAATAATATACAATTAAACTCTAATTCAAAATGATCTTGTTAAACTCCAAAATTAAAATCAACTCAACCATCACATATATCAAACCTAATTATATTTCAAACCCTCGTTCTATGATACTCACTAAATATTAAAAACAAATCACATTGTTCATATATCGAACCTAATTATATTCTTAACTCTTGTCCTTTGATGTTCACTAAAATTAAAAAAAAAAATTAAAAATCACGCGTGTTGTTTAACCAGTTGGGCGCCGACATCTTTGTGTGCCGTCCACACTGATACTTCTGGTAAGCGATGACTATATATGTACCTCAAATTCAAATCATGATTATAAACATCATTATGAATTACTTTATTTTTGTTCCATCAATTAACATGGTGGGAATTATTCGATTACTTTTCTATTGTTAATTATGTCAACACACGATTACATGTTTATTTTTTATTTTTTTAATTCTACGCATTTGTAGGTAATTTGAACTCGAAAAAATATATGTTGTTTTGCATTTTAGAAAATGAAAACTTATTGACTTATAACTTGATATAAATTAAGATCAATTTAGTATAATTATCAGATATTTCTTGTTAATACCATCATTGAACGTGGTTGCTGAGATGCCCAATTAAAGAAGCCAAAAGCAAGGCAACAGGGTTGAGAAGAAAGTGGATGATCCTCATTTTGGAGTACAACAAGGTCATATGGATTAGGAGTTTAATTGTACTATATTATTATTATTATTATTATTATTATTATTATTATTATTATTATTGAATGATAAGGATGGTGATTTGTGTGAATTTGTATACTCCGAATTTTCAAAACTGAACTAATCAATCCATTAGACCCAAATCTCCTTACTAAACTGGTTTGATTTTTGGTTTAATTAGGTGTGGAAATTTTTAATTTTGGTTTGATTATATGGTTTTCAATTTTTTTTTTAGAGATATTGAAACTTTGGTCCGGTCTGGAGATGTCGACATCTTTGAATTATTTTAAACAGTGCTCGCTTCTGTATGTAACAGGGATGACAATACAAACTCGATTCATCGAGATCTGCCTTAACCTAAAATATTTGGGGTTACGCACAGGACAAGTTCAGCATAGGGCTTACTTTTAGTAACCTATGGCGAGGGTCGGGCCAGTGCAATATGAAGAGGCGTGAGGCGGGCCCTGGATTCTTAAGTACCCATCTTAACTCGATTTATTGTTATTTCTATAGGATAATAGAACATTAATCGCCTAAAATGATAAATAGTATGAAGCAAATCATGTGTGATGTACTTAATCTAAAAAGCATTATAATTAATATTCGTAACTTATACACCTACTTCCCAACTGATTTTTTTCGGAGTAACTTTTTATAAGCTCATGTGTTTGAATGTCAAAGAACTAGATCAAGACCAGTTATATATATATATATATTTAAAAACTGAACCATTAGTTGCAAAATAATCTATTTTAAATTATGGCTGCCAATTTTAAATAATCCATTTTTAAAACAAAAATACCCTTGTGACAAAATCCATAAGTTTTAACAAAATTTCTTCCAATGAGATATTACGTAAATGTTCAACTAGAGTTGGTCGAATATCCTGAAATTTATTTCCATTTATTTATTTATATGGATTTGTAGGTTTAATTCGTTAGTTTTAATATTGTATTCTAAAATTTATTTAAATGATTGTCAAAGTACACAATAATTTGCAAGGTATTACGTCAATCCTAAATTTTACTTATATATTTGATGAGTCTAGAGTTTTGTTTCAAACAATTTTCAAATATAATTTGTAATTTTTACGTATATTATAAATCTTATTTAATAGCAATTGTTTTTGGTTGGTATTCTTATAAATATTTTTTTATCTTAAAATTGTAAGTTTGCATTTAAATTTTAGCATATTTGAACAATAATGACCGACTATTCAAAAAATGTTCGCCAATCTTAGTTGAACATTTTAAGGGAGAGTTTTTGTTTGTTTAAAAGAAAATAATTTGGAATTTTGGCTTTAAAAAAAAGTCATTTTGAGTGTTTGTTTAACATGCTATTGGAAGCAATAACTCGCCTTCTTCAAATTGCTTTGACTTTTAAATTTAAACTAATGAGTAAATACTATATTTTTTGCAGACATTCCTACTTCAAATTTATTATAAAAATCACCTTTTTTTTTTTTTTTCTAACATTACCCACTTTTACTTTATAGCACATTATATAGAATTTCTAAAATTAATCACTTTCTAAAATTAAAAGTATCGACAAACACTCTCCTAAAATATTTCAATCGTACTAGTTAAATATTCGTAAAATTTTTATCCGTGCTTAATTAAATAAAATAAATAAATACATTATAAATTTTTGTTCAAATAACAATTTCGTCCCAAAAAAAGAAACTTGGGGAGTATAAAGTATAATTAGGGGCGATAATACCCTTAAGTTGTACCAAATTAATAGAACAAACTTATACATAGGTATGTACATATATATATATATACACACACATACATTTGGGTAGTAAAGAAGCAAATTCTGAAGGTACTCATCATTAAAAAATCCGAGAAAAGGGAATAAAACGAAGGTGTAGAGAGAGAGATTCTGTGAAAAGAAACTTGTAAGAGAAGGTTAGAATATAATCTAATAATAATACTCTTCTTTCTTACTTTTCCAAAGCATTATGAATTATGAATTTGAATTCTTTTATTTCTTTCTTCCCCTCTTTTCTATATGCAATCTTTTTGTCAACAGAATATAATAGACTTTCATCAACCCCATCTCCCTATCACGTGACAATGCAGAGATTGCAACATTAATCTTATACCCTCCCTTTCACAAAAAATAAAAATAAATAAATAAAATAAAATGATAAATGTTTGAAAAGTCACAATATTAGCTGAAGTATGAATATTTTTTAGTTTATGATTGTAAAAGTCATAGTAGAAAATAAATAAATGGGTAAAAGTGACAATTAATAGCTTATAATAAATTGCATTTTGATTTGGTTGATAAAAAAAAAAAAAAAAGTGAGTCTCTTGTGCATCGGATGCATCATGCACTCGATTCATAATATTACTTGTTTAACTAAAAGTATTATTTATTTACTTAAATAAATAATACTATACATTAAATTGTTCGGTGCACCTCATACATATAAGTTTTTACGAAAATGAAAAAATAAATAAGATTTTCTTTTTTATGCTTTTTTAAAATGGAATGACAAGTTTTAAATTTATAGTTTGGCAAAAATTGAAAATTTAATTTCTTTCAATTTAAATGACATCTTGTTCGCCAATATGAAATTTTTTAAAACCATGAATTTGATTGACTCGACATGGAGGTGGTAAAAAGTATCAAAGTAATAACCCTCACATCACTTAAATTACCAAAATTCTAAATTCTCAATTTTCAAGGAATCCTGACTATATTTCAAAAATACTTAATTTTAAAGGGGTCATGACTTGAATTGCTAGAATTCAATTTTCCAATTTGAAATTTAAATCCCAACAAAATTATGATTAAATTTGTGTAACTAATAATAAAAAAAATTATAATTTTAAAAGTATAAGGTATATACTTAATTTCCAAACTGGCTAAAAATTACACCACTAATCTTATAATTTTACCACACGACAATTCATATTACCAAACTCATCTTATAATTTGTACTGATGACAAATTACCTTTTTGACCTTATTAAAGTTATAAAGAAAAACTGATAAAATAAAATATATAAGTAAAAAGTTATAGTTGCGTGCAAAATAATTCACATCAATGTGACGATTATATATGTATACACACACTTGCACACATGCAAAAAATGATTCTCTCTATTTAAAAAACAAAAAATCTTTTTTTTTTTTTTTTTTTTTTAATTCGAAAGACAAAACTATTTAAAATTTATAATGTCCTTGTTATTATAGAGCACTTGCAGTTTTAATTCCTCTTAAATTAAAATTTGTAAATAAATTCTTTACCAATTTTAGGTTTGTGGATTTACTCCAAATATTGAGAGAATTTTGTCAGAATTTCACATGGTTATTCACATAAGTCGTCTTAACATCTCGAGCCAAAATTTGTTTATATAACGTTTAACATGTCTATACATGTGATAACAGAATGCCATATTTGATGTGATATTTTATTTTATATTTTTGTCGGTTGATATTTTATTTTATATTTTTGTCGATTAACATAGTGTATGTTCAGAACCACAAATTTTAAGTATGAAATGAAACTGAACCATCCACATAAGCTGCATGTGTACAATTCTAACAAGATTCGTTTTTGTTTCCTTAAACAAGACTAAATCTGCCAAATTAAAATTGTTAAGAAACTTGATAGGGAATTTTAATTTGAAAGGAACTGAATTGCAACTGCCTGTCATTACAGGATTAGCTTTGCAATTTCAACCAATAGTTATAATCCCACCGACGATAGAATATAAAAATTGCAAAAAAAAATTGAAGAAGAAAATATCAGCAGCTGAGATGCTGTGGTTGCTACTGAGCTCTCTCTCTCGCTCTCGCTCTCGCTCTCGCTCGCTCTCTCTCTCTCTCCCTCTCTCTCCCTCTCTCTCTCTCTCTCTCTCTCTCTCTCTCTCTATATATATATATATATATAATTTTTTTTACCTTTTTCTTTTTTCTTTTGAATATGTGGTGATCAACAAGTATGTCATTTTCATAAATAGCACATTCACCTTATATGATCTCAATAAATAATTGATATACTCAAACTACATATACACAAAAATTTATATGTATTTGGTGCACCATATAATTCAATATAAAATATTAATTATTTATCTAAATATATTATTTGTTTACTGAGTATTACAACTCATTTGTTATTTTGAAAACTGTTAATATTTTTCAAGTATATATACGTAAAAGACTGACTCTTACATATATGTTTGTGCATGTATATATACGTAAAAGAAATTAAATATCAGGTGCACCGTATAACCCAGTCTATATATTATTTAATTAATTAACAAAAGTATTTATTTACTTAAAAATTATTAAAAATAATTTATAATCTTATAAAAGTGATAATACTTTATAAGTAAATAAATAATACTTATATTGGATGCACAATGCATTTAATGTACAAAAGACTAATATATATATAATGGAGATGGATGCTAACAATGCATTTATGATGAATCTCATCGACTAAGTTTTATCACTGTTACGCACCTTTAGAAATATATACGATACAGAGCATCACCTACAATTTTAAATTGTATCACTTTTATATAATAATTTATATAATTGCGTATATCCTATTTAAAAATTTTAACTTCATTATTGTTTAAATTTTCATATTCACAAAAAGATAATGCATCCAATATATCCTTCAAGTGAAAAATTGACTTCTGCTAACCTCAAAATATAATAACAATAGAGGTCATGCCAAAATGGAATATGGACCACGTTAGTACAAACACAAAAAATCAAATTATTATTGGCGTGCCCCATAAATTTAAATCCGCGTGACTCAATTTTAACTTTAAACTGGGAATAGATACACACGTGTGCAAATATTCGTCGCACAATATTATTACTAGAGTTTATAAGGCAACATTGGTAGTGAAATGTTTTGGTCCATTTTAGTACAAATGTTGGACCAATCTATGGTACATTTCATTAAGGTTGACTATGGACCAGTAGTACTCTTTTCTTTTTCTTTTTTATAAAGTTAGAAATAGATACAATTAATTTTATTTTACGCTCTCAAATTAATTTATGTACAGCCACCTCATTTTACTCGTTTAGTAGTTTTTTATAGTTAATTAGTACAGTAAGTTATATGACTATAATACTCTCTCACCATCGAGAGTATGTGGGGTTAACATATATATAATGGACGTATTAACATGTGTTCATGGTGGGTAGGTGATAATTCTCGAAGTATGTGATAGTTAATAAATTTAAAAATTATTTCTTATATCAAGATAATTTTTTAATGAAATGAATAAGTTATTCTTGTATAATAATTGATGATATTATGTAATATACATGTCGTACTATAATTATGGTAAAAATGAGAGATAAGAGGCTATCAACTAGGGAAAAGGGTTATTGGACTTATTTTGATATAAAAGTAAATTTTAATGTTTTCAATTGGATTTAGTCCATAATGATGAGTCAAGTCCAATCCAGCTGAAGTTGGGCTATGCATGCCTTGACGTTGGAACTGTGTCGGCCCATTTAAATCCACAGGCTGAACCTTCGTGGGCCTCTTGTTTATGGGATTGGGCAATTGTTTCGTTTTAAAAAAAAAATTCTAATAAAATCAAAATAATTAAACTTATAATTACCAACAATTGTTTTCTTTCTTTTATTTTTTATTTATTTTTTAATTAAAGAAAGACTAAAATAATAAAATGGAAACCAAACACCAATAAGAAATAGTGATTTAATTTAATATAATATATTAAATTAATTATTTATTAACCATATTTAACCACCATTCTCCCACTTGGACTTTATTCCGATCTGGAAAAAACAACTTCTGTTGTTGCTTTTCTTGTTTGCCCCCCATATATAATACTTCTCCGAGACTTATTTTAAAAATTCTCACACATATTAAAAAATAAATCAAGTATTTATTCTACTTTTATTAATAAAAAGAATATAAATAATTAATGATAAAAAAATATTATTTATTATGCAAATAATTAAAACTACTAAAACATGACTTGTTTTAAATGGAAGGGAACATAATTTTAAGATATTTTAATTTTAACAAGTATAATGTTAGAGAGCTCATTTGTCAAATTGATTGGGGGATTTTGATGTAATTAATATGAAGACACTTCTTTTATTCAATATAATTATATTGATTTAGGCGAATACCAACAAAATTTACAAATGGAGAAATAAAACTTTGTGCTAAAAAACATTTCAGGCCTCTTTTTAGCCAAAAATAAAATATTTTCTAATTATATTTAATAATTTAAAATATAATTTATCTTTTTAATTCTTTTTCATTTTTTCAAATCGTAAATCTCTTTACTCTGATCTCTCTCTTTTCGAGAAAGAAAAAAGGTCGCTCATTTCTTCTCAAGGTAGAAACCAATTCCTAAGCATCAGTAAAAACAAATTACTTGATCGACAACCAACTCTCACTATCCGCTCTCGCGCTCATATTTCTCAAGTTCCTTCCCACACCAAGTAAACAAGCCCTTTTTCAATTTACATAATTGAAGAATAATTTTTTGTGTGTGTAAGTCTACACTATTGAGTTTATTCAACTATTCTCTGAAGTTACGATAATTAATCGTGTAAGTTTTGTAGGAATATTTTCAAATATGCTGGCAAAACAAATTTAAATTTAAGTTGTACAAATTTACAAGACACAAACATACTGTACGATGTGGTAAACATATATATATATATATATGAATTGGGAGGAAGACATCGAAAGTCATGATTTTGTGTACCAACCGACAAAGCAAAGGGAAATTGCACGAAAAGCATATGCCCAAAACTGCAGTAATATTCGCTGCCAAAAGCTGGACATATCTTTAGCACACAGTTCATGCATATCTCTTCATCAAGTATCTACCACAAACTTTTACCAAAGAGATAAAGGTTATTATAATTAAATCATTAAATAAATTCATTCCTCTTCCATGCATTTTACATCTCAATTATTTGTTCACTTCAATCAGTTAATTTTATCATTGGGGCAAAATGCGAAATCCCTCGCCCCCAGGGCCCCCACCCCCCGGTCCGACAGAGATTGGTGGAGGAGTTAAATCATGGTAACTCAGCGGCCCATTAGGTGGGAGGAACAGTATCTGGTGCCCACAAGGAGCTATCCCCCACATTGGAGGGATAAAGCTCCAGTTAATTTTATCCTACCTTCATAAGTTGTTGATCAAGAATTAATATCATATATTGCACATTCAATGTCATGCTTCTACAACCATTAATCATTGATAGTAAAAAAATATGGCATTGTAAAATTAATGACGTATTTTCAATTAGATATACAATGTTGTTATGTGAATGTTATATATCGATTATTGATTGAATACACGTGTTGTTAGACTTTCTAGACATCTAATGAGAAATTATTCATTCAAATAACTCATTCTTACACTACACTTATTGCTACTCATTATTAATGATCGATCGTTAATCTCAATGTATCATCTTATTTAAGCGACTGCGATAGAAAATTTAGCTAGAGGACACCATAATAAGCTTAAACATTTGTTTTATTGATTAGAAACAACTTTATAAATCACATGTTGATGGATCTATCTATATTAATATAACTAGAAAGGGATCTTTAAATAGCAATTTGTTTTATTTTTCAATTTCAAAAAGTAGAAATATTTAAAAAAATGATATATAAACTTTTGATAAGTATATTTTATTATATTTTTTTCAAAAAAATATATTTTATAATTTATTAAAATACAAATAAACTATTCATTTCTATTCAATTTTTGATATATAATATATTAAATTAATTATTTTTATGATATTTAATTTAACACACACCTACCTATATTAAAATGAAATATTAATTTTTTTTATATCTGTGTTCTTTGTGAGTAAATACATAGCTTAATTTAAAGAGAATATACTTTAATGTTTGAACTAAACTGTAGGCCTCCGTAGCACAATCGGTTGTGGGTTGTGTTACAAACAAATGCATAGTAAAAGGTGGTGTTTGTTTTGGGTTGTGATAAGATAGATTGTTATTGACATGTCAAAAATAGGTTTAGTAAAGTTTTGTTTGTATTATTATATTATGAGAGATAAAAATTTGTGAATTTAATAATTGGTGTTGGATTATTATGTATATATATATATACTATATGGATGTCAAAATAAAGATCTTAAGAAGAAAATTAATATAATATAATTTTTATAAAATTAAAATTGAAATAAAAAAGTTACAAGTATTTAAAAATTTTGGGTGAAAAAATATATATTGAATAGTTTTATTGAGAATGATAAAAAAAAAAAAAAAAGAAGAAAAAAGGTGTAAAGTGAGTAGGATTGTGGATGGAACAATCACAAGCTACAACCTCATAAACAAACACAGATTGAATTAAGGCAAAACCCAACCGTGTCCAACTCAGGCCAACCATGGTGTGAACATGGGATTAAGGAGGGCAGACAGTGGTCCATTTTGCTCTGCGACTCATGTCCCAAGATTTTGACTCGGATTCCCATCGATTAAAGTGTGCCTTCACTTAAATAATACCGAAACCAGCAACGCCACGATATTCTAGGCTTCATCATTTCTAATAAATCTCTCACTTTCATTTTAAAGTTGCTTTCTATGTTTTGGACAGTCTACGTGATAACATATTTAAATAAACTTAGAAATTTTAATTATAAAAATTAAAATTGGTAGCAGTAGATTATAAGTTTCTTTGCACTTAAATCGATCAATCGGTTGCCTAACATTTTTTTCTTTTATTTTTTTTACAGTTTTTACTTATATCAGATGTTTAATATTTTTAAAATATTATATCATTATATATAACTAAATTATTTATAAATTTTAAATTAAAAAATTAAAACAATTTTTTTGAAAAAAATTAAATAAATAAAATAAAAAATTTATTTGTATTTAGACCACCTAGGTGCCTGCCTAACCCGACCAATCATCTGCTTGCCTAATCACTCGTATCAGTTAGGCACTGATTAGACGGTAGCTTAGGTCGATTTTCATATTAATGAGAAAGAAATATTATATTTAAATACATAGTAAATAATATATTTGTATTGAGATAATATAAGATATAATTTTTATAAAAATTTAATTAAAAGTATAAATATTAAATCAGTAATTTAGTATTTATTAAACCAATAAAGCTTGAGTGAAACAAGAGAGAATGATATATGATTGATTATCCGAATTCAAATATAGGGCAGTCATAAATCACAGTTATAATATAGTAAGAGTGTTACTTTGGCACAAACCTTTTACAATTTGGTAAACTTTTTTATCACTTCAGAACTTTAAGTTGGAAGTGGTCAAATCAACTTCCATGCTAAGGAAAATAACGTATAAAATATTTGACGTGGCCTAAATTATTGTATTAAAATATTAATGATTCTGGTTCAATATAAAATCTATTAATTTTGCTCAGATTTATATATATATATATATATATATATATATATGTATTTTCATAAATGAGGGTAAATTTGATATTTTTCATATCTTTTTTTAATTAATTTTTCTACACCAATATATAAAATTATAATATGAACTACGTCTGAGTTGAGCGTCAAGCTCCTGCGATGGACCTTTTTTGACGTATTTTTGCAAATATTTCATTAAATTCAAATGAAAGGAAGATGAAGAGAGTTCTTTGGAATGGAGGCAAAAGTAATAAACATTTTACTACAAATACTTTTATTATATTTTATTTTTGGTAATAAGTACTTCATCATAAATAATAAATTCTGGTACTGCTTATTACTTTCTAAATGGAAATTCGATTAAAAATAAGAAAAAAAATTAATAATAATAATAATAATAATAATAATAATAATAATAATAACAACAATAATAAAAAGTGCGGCCGACTTCTCTCTTATCCGTTGCGAAAGGATAAATAAACAAAACCGTGCATGACATAACACGTGCACCAAAATCATTTTGCTTTAGAACATATAAAGTGGTCTTAACCCACCAACACTTCATGACCAAATCTGAACACATTTCATTACACCATTAGAATAAAATAAAATAATTCCACGTCATCTTTCAAAATAAATGATTTTTTTTTTTTTTTGCATTTAACCTCTAAAAACTTCTTCTGAAAAAGAAATTGATTCTTTCAGATATAATTTATCTAAAATTATGCCAAATCGATTGAAAAATATATGTTATAATTGAACGAACTATGCAAATTAGTTCGACTTTCAATTATGAAGATTGGCTAACCATACATTTTAGTCCAGTTCTATTTTCACTGTCTCAATTTGTAACTCTAGTTATTACCAAATTAATATTATCATAAAAACTTCATCGACTCTGTATATATAAAAAACTTGTTTAATTTTACAAGCATATTATAAATTGTATTGAAAAATTACAAATGTAAAAAATATGAAAATACATTTCTTAATTTACCACTATTTTATAGAACACATTTGTTATAATAACGTACGTTGAATTAGACTTTAAAAAAAAAATGCAAAAAGTATTATTTATGTAAATAGTAAAATAATTAGAAGGTGTGAAGGGATAAGTGTCTCTTTCACTTTATCCACCTGATCTCGTCTTGATCCATTTTGTTCTGTTTCATCTTATATTAATGTATTTTCAATATATATATATATTTAACATATAATATATATATGTATAATATATCGATGCATTTTTGTACTTACTATATATAGAGCATAAATAATAATAATATTAATTTTATAAATATTTTAATGACAATATATACTGATAAAACTTAACAATATAAAATAAAATTTTAATTTATATAAATATCTTAAAAGATGAAAATAAATTTATAAATATGCTTCCACTATCATTTATTTTTTTGTTTAGAATTTTAGTTTATGTTAAAGCAGTAAAAATAAAATTATGTGATATTGCAATCATAAGATTATTATAATTTAAGATTTACTACATTTAATAAATATGTATATATTATATTATATTATTTATAGTAAATTAACATATAACTATACACCAATATAATACATATTATTTAGATATATCTATATATATATAAAAAGTACCACCACAAATAGAAAGTATCAAAATTTTCTGCCTAAACTATTTTCTAATTATGGTATCTCTTTTCTATGCAAATATATACCATATTGTGTGTGTGTGTATATATATATATTTATGATATCTAATTTTTCAAAGCAAATTGATATCAATATCTATCATATATATATATATATATATATATTATAATATTTGTTTTTCAATTAAAATCTATATCAATATCTATTTATATATATTTGATTGATAAAATCACGACATTTATTAATTTTCACGTTATTATCTATCAAAATATGTTTATTTGATTATCTTTTTTATTATTTTTTATTTTTAAAAAAAATATCAAAAGCTTATAACTTTTTTTTGTTTTAAATCCAATTTAAAGAAATATATATGTCTATTATGTTTTCACAATCTTTAATTTGACATCCATATTATACATATATATACACATGAATCATATATTAAAATTTAATTATGAAATATAAATATTTTTTATTAAGTTAATTGTGATATACATAAAGAGAAAGAGTGTCTTAAATATAAAAAAAAATTGCAGCCTAAATTACTTTTAATTATGAAATCTTTTTTTATACATATATATATATATCAATATCTATCTATATATGAGATATAATAAAATAATTTGATTGATATCGCAATAAAAATAATTATATATATATATTTTTTTATTATTTTATTATGAGAGTATATCAAAACAAACTTCTAAATATTCTATAAATATAAATTGTTGTTTAATTTAGATCATATAATTCCGTAAATTTTGAGATATAGATAACCAATATATTTATATATATATGTTAGACTGCAATAATTCAGTTTGATTAAAATAAAAAAATTAATATTTACATAATAGAGTAAGATTGATCTGTATAATTTTATTTTCATCTATTCTATATATCTATATATATAATAACAGAAGTACCAACTATTTTTAGTAACTATCTATAATATATTTAGTACTATATGATATCAAATGAGTTTGAAAATTAAGATATTTGAATCTATAATATTATATATATATATATATATAGAGAGAGAGAGAGAGAGAGAGAGATTTTTAAATATAATTATATGATATCAACTAAATTATCAATTATTATCTAATTACAATCTTATACGATTTAATAATAGGAGAACACTAATTGTGTTATATTTAATTACTTAATTATTTATACTAATAGTTGTTATATTTATTTATTGTTTGTTGGCAGATTTTTTGTTAGATATTTTAGAATTGTATGATATCTATAATATATTTGGTACTATATGATATCAAATAAGTTCAAAAATTAAGAGATTTAAATCGATAATATTATTTATAATTTTATTTATATATATATATATATATATAGAGAGAGAGAGAGAGGGAGATTTGTATTTTTATAATTATATGATATCAACTAAATGATCAATTATTATTTAATTACAATCTTATACAATTTAATAATAGGAGAATTATATTTAATTACTTAATTATTTGCACTAATAGTTATTATATTTATTTATTATTTTTAGTAGATTTTTAGTTATATATTTTAGAATTGTATGATATCTATAATATAATTGATGCTATATGATATCAAATAACTTCGAAAATTAAGAGATTTAAATCTATAATATTATTTATAATTTTATTTATATATATGTAGAGAGAGACAGAGGTTTATATATATATATATATATATATAATTATATGATATCAACTAACTTATCAATTATTATACAATTACAATTTATATGATTTAATAATAGAAAACACTAATTGTCTTTGAATTATCAAATTATCTTTTACATAGTTTTCAAAACTGAATTTAAAATAGGCGAAGATTGATATATATTGTACTTATCTTTCCATAATAGTATCTTTAATTATAAATAAAAAATATTTAATTTATTTAACATAAAATTTGTATATATATTTGAATATATTTTGCATCATATTTTAAGGTTTTCATGTAGAAGACGAATAAAATATTATTTTAGAAAATAAAGGAGAAGTGTGTGGTAAATAGGCAAGATGGAAAATTGTTTTCTTTAATATAAAATTGGTGTTTCTGGACAGACCTAATATTTTCTAATATCTTGAAATTTTCATAATAACAGGAGATGATGATTTTGTTTAATATATTTTTTATGGTTTAAACGCTCATAAGAGGTTAACTTAGGATGTGGAATAAGGGCAATCGTTAGTTGATGATCAACTGTTGAGATGTGTTGAATGATTGATAATATTGTATGACTTTGTTCATATACAACTTTAAAATATTATAAATTTTATATGATTTTGCTTATATTGAACTACATATGATTACTTTCTTTCGTCCTAAAATTTCACATTGAAAGAAAACAAAGGGTATCAATTTTTTTTTTTAACATGAGAATTTTTTAAACTTGGGAAAAGTGTAGGTACATTTATTTATTTTATCTATTATATATTTTTTAAAAATATTATTTATTTCTTAAATTTAATAATATTATACTATAATAATATGTATGTGCATCGCACGGAAGAACTTACTAGTTAATATATATAAGACATATTTTGTATTGTAAATTAATATTTCAAAAAAAAATATATATATATATATAATGCACGCATCATATAATTTATTATTTATATAAATATCAACATGACTTAACTAAATATTTTTTTATGAACTATGATAAATACAAATTTATTAATATACATTATATATAATTGCTTTTTATGTAAATATAAATATATTTGTATGTTATATATATTAATACTTAATATATTTTAAAAGAAAATTTAAGAAATTGATATAAATTATATAATATATTATTATAATAGCAACTTTAAATATAAACTAACTATAAATATAATATAAATATAATTATAACATATACTACAGTAAAAACTTATTAATATATATTTATTTTATTGTATGTAACATATATTATCGTATAACAATATTAGTATACCTTATATATTAAAATATTGATATTTTTATAATATATATTTGTTTATACTATAATATATTATTATATAATATGCTAGGTATTATTTTATATATTGATATCATTGTATATATACTATTTATATATAAGATATAATTTATTAAAAGGTAAATTGGTTGAGATAATATATTGATATCCTTCTTATAGTTTCATTTCATTTACTTATAATTAGTTTGAGATAATATTTGTTTTTTGGTAGTAAATGTTGATATGAGTTTCAAATTAAAATGTGTTTTTGTTGAATGAAATGCAGTAATATATTCTTGAAAAACTTTTTATTATAGATACCAAATTATTTTTTTAGTATTTAACTCTTTTTAATGTCTTTTCCTAATATTTATTAAACTAGTATTTCTTCCGTGTATTGCACGGTTTATAATATAATAATGTAATAAGTTATTATAAAATTATTAATGTAATTTTATTAAAAAATATATAATTATATAAAATATATTTTTAATAAAAATATTTAAATAAAATTAACTCACAATATAAAAATATATTAAATATTAAAATATACCACAATTAATGTATGAAAAATATGTTATATTTAAAAATTAATATTTTATTTTTATATATGCAATATGAATATCAAATTGAAGATCACAAAACAATAATTAATTTGATATTTTTTTTTTTATAAAAATCAGAGTTAAGATACAAAAAAGAATTATAAGACTTTACAAATGAAAAATAAAAAACAAAGAAAAAAATTGATTGGATATACTTTTTAGGGCGAAATTTCACTCTACCTACTTAAAATAGGAAAAACTTTTTTATACCCAAAATATAAGAAATAATGTTTTATACCCAAAATACCAATTGCCCTTAATGAAGTGAGATCTACATTCTTGTAAAACCCTTGCACTCATTCCCTTGAAACTGTGGCACTCCCAATCGTGATACTTTGCACTCTTAGTCGCCAAAGCTTCGACTTCTAATCGTGAAACTCTTGCACTTATTCTTGTGAAATCATTGCACTCCCAATCGATGGAGGTAACACATCTTCTTCACCATCCTTGTAGTTTAAACCATCCCACTGCCCATCAAAATGAACAACCATTCTTTTTTTCAAACCATCTGAAAACTTAAGGAATAAAATTAAGTTAAGTAATTAAAAACTTAATCGTCATAAGTTAATCATAAAACTTTATAGTGAAAGTTAATCGTGATTGTTTATAAGGAAAATTAGTCGCGAAACTTAATAGTGAAAATTAATCATCAATCTTTATAATGAAAATTAATCGTGTAACTTGATTGTGAAAATTTATTGTGAAACTTAATCATAAAAGTTACTTGTATAAGTCAATCATGAAAGTTAATGATAAAACTTAAATGTCATAGTGAATTGTAAAACTCATTGTGAGAGATAAGTGTGAAATCTAATTGTAAAAACTAATCGTGAGAGGTAATCGTGAAACTTTTTTGTTTGAGGTGATAGTGAAACCTAACTGTGTAACAAATCGTGAATCCTAATCGTGCAACCTTATCGTGAGAGGTGATCGCATGAAACCTAATCGTGGATTCTAATCATGAAACCCTATTGTAAGAGGTGATCGTGGAATCTAATCGTGAAAGATAATTGTGAAACCTAATCGTGAGAGATAATCGTAAAACCTAATCAGGAGAGGTAATCGTGAAACATAATCATCAAAGGTAATCGGGAAACATATTCGTGAAAGGTATCATGAACCTAATCATAATCAAGAGACCTAATTGTGCAACATAATCGTGAAACATAAGAATGAAAATCCACACCAGACTTTCACACTATTTGTGTAAGCTTCAACACAAAATGTTACCTATCAGAAAATAAAATAAAAGTCTTAAATAAATTATAAAATGTGATTTTACCTTCAGAATAAAAATCTACGGCCGTCTTTTTTATTTTTTATAGAATAAGAACGAAAATTCAGTTCCATAATGAGGAGAAGGACAATTTAAAAAATAAGAACGAAGAAAGAAGGACAATTTTGTCCTTTACCTTTAAAAATAGATAGAAAAAATTATATTATTAAATTTTAATAAAACATAATTTAAGGTGAATACAGTGAGTAATTCCTACTGCTTTCTATATATAAAAAAGTAATTTCAATGAGAAAAAATGGTAGTTTAATAAATTTTTCCAACGAGACCTTAGCTTTAATATAATTATAGACTTTACAAAACCGCAAGAATAATAATAATAATAATAATAATAATAATAATAATAATAATAAATAAAAAGTGAAAAAGATTCTCTACAAACACAGTCCCCTCTATATATACACACCAGGACTCTGCTCTCTCAACTCAAGAGTTACATCAGAAAAATGGCCGCTTCACTGTTTTCATTGTCAATCGTCCTTATCCTGTGCACCCTCGCCAAAGCTACGCCCCCGGGGCTCTTTCTAACAGTTGTCAACAACTGCCCCTTCACCATTTGGCCTGCAATTCAGCCGAACGCCGGCCATCCTGCGCTCGAACGCGGCGGCTTTGCCCTCAACAGCCTCACCCACCGCTCTTTCCCCGCCCCCACCGCCCACTGGTCCGGTCGCATCTGGGCCCGCACCGGCTGCACATACTCCAACGGCCGCTTCTCCTGCGCCACCGGTGACTGCGGCGGGCGTCTCGAGTGCGACGGCCTCGGCGGCGCTCCCCCCGCCACCCTCGCCCAGTTCACCCTCCACCACGGCCACGCCGACTTCTCCTCCTACGGCGTCAGCTTGGTTGACGGCTTCAACATCCCCATGACGGTGACGCCACATGAGGGGAAGGGGCAGTGCCCGGTGGTGGGATGTCGGTCGGATTTGCTGAGAACGTGCCCGCACGAGCTGCAGCTGACAGGACCGCCTCATGGAGCGGTGGTGGGATGCAAGAGTGGGTGCGCCGCCTTTGGTTCGGATGTGCTGTGCTGCCGGGACCATTTTAACAGCCCGCAGACTTGCCGGCCGTCGAAGTACTCGGAGTTCTTCAAGCATGCTTGTCCCGCGACCTTCACCTACGCGCACGATAGCCCATCGCTTATGCATGAGTGCTCTGCGCCGCGTGAGCTCAAAGTCATTTTCTGCCATTAAACGACATTTGTGTCGCTGCAGGAGATCTGAACTGTCTGAGTGATTTGTAGTTTATTGATGTTGTGTGTGGAAAGAAAAGGAAAGTAGATTAGAACCTGTTTGGCAGTTTCTGCTTTTTTTGCTGGTGCGTCTCGTAAATTAATGAAGTTTTTGTTTCACGAATAAATTCCAAAAAATGGTTACCTGGAAAAAGTTTTTTTTTAATTATAACAGAATAAGGAAAAGAAATTCTATATTTTTCTTTGATGTGAAGGGTCATAAAACAGTGTCTTCAGTTCTGCTGAACGTGAGCTGTGTAGACATGAGCACGGTCTCTGTTTTGATTTTGGAATCGGTGGTTTTTAAAATCGTGAAGGACGGAATTGAAATCGAATCACCATTTTGGTTTCGGTTTCAGAACCGGCGGTTCTCGGTTTCGGTTCTTTGTTATTTTTCGGTTTCGATTTTGGTTCGAAACCAGCGGTTCCCAACGGTAATTTCATCTCATCTGTTGAAGATCAACGGCTATCTAATCTCAGTCGTTAATCTCCAAAGGCTATAATTTTCAAATTCAATTTGAAACCGAACCAGAATTGGAACCGACGGTTTCGATTCCGAAAAATTGAGAATCGGAATTGAACTGTTACTTCGATGGTTTCAGTTTCGATTCCAAACCGAAACCAGATCAACGGTTGAATTGAACCATTGATCGACGATTTCGGTTTCAAATCGAAACCGTACTTATGTCTAGAACCGTGTATCATATTATTAATAAATTTTAAAAAATAATATTTAAAATTTAATAATATACTAAGTCAATACTTATTCAAGAACTAAGAATATATAGTTGTGTTGAGATAGCAATGTTGTTGGGATATCGTGGCATATTTAAATAAGAAAGTGCTTTAAGTCCAAAAGAATGCTAAAATCTTAAGATGTTTTTAAACACACCACAAAAATTATTATTCACACCACTTTAATTTTTTAAATAAATTTAAATATAATATAAATGATAAATATACCCTTATATATTTTAAGCAAAATTATAATATTGTTATTATTGTTATTCTTCATTCTTGACTATACTCTATATTCAAATTAATAAAATAAAATAAAAATATTTTATAAGTAATCAATAATAGACCATACAATATAAATTATATAGAAAATATAATTATTATAAGAATTACACAATTAAATACTGTATTTTTCGACGAAAAATACAGTATTTAATTGTGTAATTCTTATAATAATTATATTTTCTATATCATTTGTATTGCAATTTTTCATTATGAATTATTTACAAATATTTCAACTTTTATTTTGATTCGTTTGAATATAAGGTTAATGTGTGAGTGTGTTTGAGCAAAGAATGAATAATATCAATAATAAAAATATTAATATTTATTTTTTTAAAGAAAATTATATAAGGATATATATATCATTTATATTTTATTTTATTTTATTCACTAAATTAAAGTGGTGTGTAAAATAATTTTTGTGGTGTGTTTAGCAACACCCAAATCTTATATTTGTACGGAAGGAAACTAGTATGTTTGGATGTACGATCATAGTATTAGAGTATAATATATTAAATTTTAAAAATATATAAAATTAATATTTTTTAGAAATAATAATTATAATAATTTATATATGTAGCATTATTATAATAATAATATAAATATTATATATAAATATTAATTAATTTTATTTATAAAATATAAATATCAAATTATCAAATAATATTTTTTTGAAATTAAAAAAATTGAATAAAATTTTGTATATCCGTATCATTTTATTATTGATTAACAATATGACAATATTTTTTAAAAATTAATTTTTTTATTTATAAAAATATGAGCATAAAAAATAATAATAACAAATATAAAAAAATAAATTTATTATATTATAAATCATAAAATGCACGAAAAAATGTTCTAGTAATTGAATAATTTGTTGTTGAATAATAAAAACAATACAAATAATACTGAGGATATCAAAATTTAAAAAGTAAAGAAATAATATATTAATATATGTAAGGCAAGGGTGATGGTAGTTGGGAGCCTTTGTCCTTTAGCGGGACTCTGGTCAGTACTACTACCCATGGACTACACACTACTAACCAGGCAGCTACTTGTCCTAACCCCCATCGCTCTTACTAATTTTTAAGGCCCCCTCTCTCTCACACACACACACAGTTGAGGTGATCTACGACAGTAGCATTGAGATGGGTAATATGAATGGCGAAGATGACGATGATCATGATGGGGTGCCTAATACGAGTAATAGATCTCTCAACAAAGGGGCCTGGACCGCCGATGAAGACAGAATACTCTCTCAATACGTCCAGATACACGGCCCCAAGAAGTGGAAATCTGTGGTCATCCAATCAGGTTTTTCTTTTTAACAATTTTCCCGCACACACACAAACATACACAATAGTATTGTAGTATATAGGTACGATGATGTTTTGTCGTTGTAAGAGTATATATATGATGTGATGTAGTTTGATTAAATTATATGTGTGTATATATATTTGTTGCAGGGCTGAAGAGGTGTGGAAAGAGTTGCAGGTTGAGATGGTTGAACTATCTTAGACCTGATATCAAGAGAGGCAACATGTCCGATGCTGAAGATGACTTGATTCTTAGGCTTCATAGGCTCCTTGGAAACAGGTAATTTAAGACCCCCTCTATATACGATCCCGGCTAATTCTATGCTGCCCAATTGGATTCTATCATTTGATCTTCGTCTACATGCCAAGTGTATTGTGAATAATGGTACCCAATTGGATAATATTGTAGCATCGGCCAAACTATATTGTACTCATGTTTATCTACACATATATAGGTGGTCGTTGATCGCAAAAAGGATTCCGGGGCGAACGGATAATGAGATAAAGAATTACTGGAATGCTCATCTGAGGAAGAAAGCCAAGTTGATGGAGAAGCTGCCAGCATTCTCAATAACACGTGATTGGGAGGAGGGAAGTAGAGAAACAGAGACAGTTAGTAGTGGAGATGGGGAGGATGAATTGAGCTGTGAGGGTTCATCCTTTGATTTCTCAACTAAAGGAACACATGGATTGGAGTGGGTCAAATCTTTTCTTGAACTTGAGCAAGATTTGTAGATCATCTTTCCATAGCTGTAAAGAGTATTTGTTAGAGACACATCAATTGATCTAATTCAAGTGCTCCTACAAAAATAATAGTAATAATAATAATAACCATTTTATTAATAATAAATTAATAAGTAATGAGATTTTGTATTTGATACGAGACATCTAAGTCCATCGAGTCACACGTGTCGTCTGCGTGAGAGGCTCTTATTAGCTACTTAATCGAGTTCAACCTTCCTTCAAAATTCGTATTTGGTTGCCAACCAAAATAAAAATGCCGTGGCATTTATCAATAGTTAGATTTAAAAAAAAAAAAAAAAGCTTTGTGCAATTGAGGAACCTTCTCATATACTCTTGCCGAAAAAATGTCTTGCTTAATAAAATATTTTTTATCCTTAATTAATTTTATAAAAATATATTCTCTGTAAATTATAAATTCATATTTTTATAAAAAAAAAAAATTAAACCTACTCAATCAATATAACTTATTGTTATAATAAAAATTTTAATTTCTTAGTTTGATTAATAATATAAGACTTTAATTTTTTAAAACAACTCCTTTATTAAACAAAAAAAAAGTATTAAAGAAGAAATCATAGTTGTCATGTATCCATGAAGAAAAATTCAAATTTAATACATATATTTAGGTTAACAAAATATTTGTGTAGATTAAATAATTGATGATATGAAAAAGACGAAGAGAAACACAATGCAGCTGTATGAAATAAGAGGTAAAATTAATTCATAAATATTAGAGATATCACATAAATACACAGATATAGCTTCTTCAAATCAAAACTAAATTTCATATTATATACCTATTTATCTTAACTTTATGGGGTTTGTACTAGTTCAACAGATAAAGCAGAAGAGTGGAAGCGGGATTTCAGCAGGCAGCAGAAATGCAAATTCATTGATGATGATGAAAACCCTGCATAACATCACATCCAACAGTGTAACAAAAATAGACATTTTTCTATACAATCTTGGCCAATTTGAGTATTCACACTGTTCGTTTCATTTTTCCATAGTTGTCTCCTGTGTGTATAAAACCTTTTTTACAGTGTAAGAGCTTTCTTCAAAAGATAGAATGTGGCAAAGGCAAATACCATCAAAGCTATCCTCTTTGAAGCCAGCATCCTCAGATTCACCCTCAAACCATGTCTCCTCATAAACCACATAACCCAAGAAACTAGAGAACTGAAAACCACTTTCAAAGTCTCCTTCGCTCCATACACACTTCTCGTATCACCTTGAACTTCAAAATACGAGCAACCAGACCCCCCTTGGTTTGGGCCAGCCCGATTCAACCCGAGCTTCTCATTCAGCTGGCCCGATATCTTGACCAGCAACGAAGCTAGCCATGCAATCTCATCATCGGAGGCAGGCCGCTTCATCCAGTCACCCTTGTACTTAACCTCCGACCGTATTTGCTTGCCGAAGCTTCTGGGCTTGAATATTTCATCCCGTGATTGGTGATGTCTTGACTGAGGTGTTTCAGGTGGGGATTTGGTAATAGGGCCGCCAAACAATTGGCTTAATTGGGTTTTGAGAGAGTCCAAAGACTGCAGATTCTGAGTGAGATTGTTTCCAGAGACTGATTGCAGCTCAGACTCAGCACGCAACAGAAAGAGCTGCCAAAAAAGATCGATCCCAAAAAACTTAAATAAACCAATATTGATCCAAATAATTGTAGCTATTATACCACAAAAAAGAAATGCATAAGCTTAAACCTGAAGCAAGTGCTGACCACCATCTTCTCCATCAGCAAAAAGACGTAAATCTTTGTTCCAGTTCTCATGCAAGAAGGATCCATCTGCATCGCTCTCACAAAGGCCATACTCCCAATCCTGAAACGAACAAAAACTAGTCAAAATAAGATATGTAAAAGTAACACAAATAGCAAAAAATATCCAACTCCCGTAATACCTACCATGTATAATCCAGTCGCACAAATATAGTCAGAATTTTTACCAAACTTACTTGTTTAGAAAGAAGTGAAACAGTCTGCAATAATCCCACTAGTAACAATGAACGTTCTATACTATTATTAGTAGGGTGATAGAAGCAAAATTGTCACAAGAGACTAGTATCATGCATGTTAACATGAAAAATAGATGTAGTTATTTGCCATGGAGATAGAAAAGGTAGCAGGTTGGTCTAAAATCTAAAACCCACCACATACCCAGAGTGTTGGAATTAGGACCAATTAGCCCACAATATATGTTATAATTTCACAATTTTCTGATTATGTGTGCTTAATTGCTGATTTACTTCTTCACATCTTCCCTAACAACTCAGAAGCAAAGAAACTTTGACATCAATTAGCAAAATAGATAAATCAAAATCAAATAATGCAATCATAACATAATTGGTTATCTCCTAGTACATACATAATATGTCACACAAAATGAGTGCCAGGTCAGTGAATCCCAAATCACAAGGATGAGTGCTGAAATAATTCAAATATGTTTCTCTGATAGACAAACATCTTCACAATTCCTTGCATAAGTAAAATCTTAACGTAAAATTATCCTTATCATTATTGTTATTATTAAAAAGAAAAATTAGATACAATTACAAGTACAAAAAATTAGTTCCTGGAAGAGAGAGGGAGAGAGTTCAGAAAAGAAAAGGAAGAAAAAAAAAAAACAACAGATAAAAACATAGGAAATACCTGTAACTGTTGGCGTATTGTTGGAACATATCTGTTCAGTGCAGCAAGCACTGATTTAGGTGATTCGGCAGCTTTTAAATGAAAAACAGTGTCAACATTCTTTATGAGATCCATAAGCTCAACAGATGAAGTCAAAATGTTTATTACCTGCAAACATTTGCCATACATGTTAATTTAGGATGATAAATTATTTTGACATAAGCTCATTCACCTTCACTACTGTTATTAATGATATAATGACAAAAGAACACCAATAAAAGTGATAATAGGCTGTAGGCAGCAAAATGAGGCCATCTCAACAATAGTTGCACAACTTGAAACACAATACCAACGATGTATTGATGTAAAACATAACAGGAAAAATTAGACAGATGTCAGTTAATCAGTTTTCCTTATTCGTCTGAGGATAAGATGGAAATGGAATGGTGGCACCATGTAGCCATGCAGTCGAAATTACCTCAGTCCACCCAGTCATTTCAAAATGTGTCTCATTCAGCTAGTTATAGTTAATGCCTGCATCAACATAATTGAACCCATCTAAACTTTCTACAATTTGCTTGTAATCATTCTTCTCCAAAGTGGAAAAGACCCACAAAAAAACTGCAGAGTATGCCCAAAATTAACATAAAACACCATCCAGTCTGACCCAACAAAACCAGCATCACTCAATCTAGATGACTAAATTGTCTGATCTAACAGGGCGTATGAGACATTCAAAGCTTAGTATAGAATTTGTACTCTACAGGCACGATTTGTTGCCTGGGTAGTGGAAACTAAAGGGCACATACGCACACACACACCCATGCACCATGAGAAAAGAGTGCGAAAATTAGTGGACCACAATATTAATTTTTTTACGAAGTATATCCATAATAGGAAATTAGAATTATTTGTTACATTTCCACAAGAACCGGACCATCTAAACTGCCACAGATTTTTTAACAAGGAGAACTACCAAAGTAAATGTTTGTTGCAAATTGTTCTAGCCAAGATGGCTTGCTGTTGCCACTTGCATACAGCAGTAACAAAGAAAATGGAGAACAACGGATACATACAAAAGGCACACCAATTTGAGAAAGCTTATGTGACTAGAGGGAGAATAACAGAGAAAGAAGAGGGAGGCTATGGTAATAGATGGTTGTGTATGATGGAAGATATTGTGGGAACTAACAAAATGCATTATGACCCATACAGAGACTAACTTGGAGGTTATAATCTGGTTTTAGGGTTTTTCGTTTCTACCAATGATTTAATAATCATGATCATGATTTAATAGACTTGATTGATGTGGGGGGGGGGGGGGGGGGTTCACTGATACACGCATAGTAGCATAAGAAGACATGCACCCAACCTCAATTATTACAGGTAAAATTGGCAGATTCATGTGTTCAGATAACATCTGTATGCACTTAAAAATATTCATATCCATGGCCTGTAGAGATTAGTCCTGTGTCCATCCTGATGATAGCTTCAATATAGTCAAGACCAGAAGAAAACCTCAGCATAACCTCACCAATTGATTCCCATGAAAGGAACAGTGTTTAGCAGTACCACATGTCAGATTGCAAACCCCAGTATTTAACTATTTACCCCAGGGAAATATAGTTCCATAGTCCATCCAGAAAGACAAATTTATGAAGTGTTCTGTATAGTCCATAGAGGTTACATATTAAGCCCTCTTAAAAATCGAGGGAGACAAAGACCACAAAGGCACTCTTAAAGCAAGAAAAAGAAAGCCAAGACAACTCCTACAGTCTAGGCCAGAAATTATATCTCAAAGCCAAACACTCTTTAAATGTATCAGACCCAAAAAAAGAGACATACAAGGTATCCCACTGTCTTAAGAGATGGAGAACTAAAAGGAACCAGACATAATAGACATAAGAATACAATAGATTATAACTGAATCAGAAACATATATATATATATATATACACATATATTACCTTCATTTGATCAATGATTACATGCTAGTGTTTTTTTCATTTAAGATGTACAGATAGCACAGAAATAGCACACAAGTTTGGATGAAAATTTACAGCAACAAACCAGCAAATGCAGGGAGAATCAAGCCTAATGCAATGTCAGAATGTAACATACCTTAGAAACCATTTGAACTATAATTTCTGCATCAGTATGGAGAAACTTGTGTGCAAATCCAATAAAATGCATAACCAAGGAGCTGTAGAAAAGGTAGTTGTCCAACACAAATCCCTGCCAAGGTGATCCATATCCAGGAGAAGATGATTCAGTGGCATTGTTTCCTGAACTTCCAGTTGGTAGTCCCAAAGTTCCATTGAGATCAGCAAACTCCTCAAAACTAATTGACCAAGGCTCCATGTAATTGACCCAGACAGAAAATGCTTGTGATGCATTTTTTATGGAAGATTCCACAGGACAGAACAGAAACATTCTCAATATAAATCTGTACAATGGCCTCTGAATCAACAAGTTCCAAGGTCCAATGGAATGTATACTCAGAGCAGCATCTCTCGGCTTTGCAACATCAAATGGACCAGAAACTCTCCACTCAGGACTCCTAACATATTCACTCTGATTTGGCCCATCTATACCTACTAATGAACTCAAATTCAAATACTTGATGAAAACATTTATCACATCACCCAGCCCTGATGTAGGTGGGGTCTCTCCGAGAACAGATTTAAAAGGGAAAGTCATACCAACTGCCTTGCACAGATCCGGAGACAATGGTGAAAAATCATTATCAACCAACCAAAAATGGATCATTGTATTAATCACAAATTCTGCTCGCTCTATTGCAGAACTATCATAACCAGGAGAATAATGAAGTAGGGAACTCCGGTAGGGTTGATGCATATACGAATCTTGGAAAGGCACAAAAGAATGAAGATACACATAGAGTAGCCGCATGTACAAATTACCCTCTGTCTTCTTTTCTGCTTCACGTTTAGTACTTGAAAGCCCAGGGATTGAATAGGACCAGTTTTCCAACGTAAACTTTTTAGTCCTATGAACCTTCACTGTCTCAGAGCCCTCACTATTACCTCTACAAACAGGGTAATAAGCAAACCAAAATAAGTAATATTCAAAAACATTCAATTGAACCTGATAAGGGGAGCCCTTAATTAAATCATCCTTAATCTTGTTCCTAAACAAAGGACACAAATCAGTCAATAATCGACAATCTTGCTCATTTTGAAGCATGTAGCGAACCCACTCTGGTAATCTTTCAGTAGGGAAAACATATTTAACTAGGCCAAGCCGATCAATTCCTGAGATCGAAGACAGCAGCAACCCATTTGGTGACAGAAGGCTAAAAATTCTACCTGCAAAAATTCACAATACAAGCTATGAAGGATATCACATATCTAGATAATGATATAACAAGTAATTAATGTAATAGATAGCATCTACCATAAGGCTAAAATAGGAACAGGCGCAATTCAAAAGCACAGCTCAAATTTAAAAATACTGAAGAAACAAAAACCATTGGCCGAATTCAAACTCATATTGTCTGCTAGGAGTTGGCACCCACAGACCAAACAAAATCCTAGACAGAAGGATATACAGTATATTTATAAGGCTCAGCCTCAGCAGGAAGAAGGCTCAAGCTGAATGAATTTCAAAAGCTACAGCAATTCTACTGACTGATGCGGTCAAAAGAATTAACTACAGGCTGAAATTAAGAAATTGATTCTCAAAGTTCATCAAAACAAGCTTAATTTGGACTTGCTGAAAAAGTTTATGCAATTAAGAAAAAAGAGTTGAGCAAACCTACAAATCCTAAAGGTTCTCAATATCGACCACTTAATAAGAGCCCTACCTACGTTCCTGAATTAGAAATGTCATAAAATTAGTTACCGATAACAATGCAGCTAGTGGATATAGGTAAAACTAAATGAGAACCTAACAAATCGAGGAGAAATAAGAAAATGCAGAAGTTTTCCATCCTTAACTCCTTCACAAACTCATTTAAAACCAATTAATAACTAAATTCAAGCGATATTGCGCAAAAAAAAAAAAATCTACCTGCGAGCTCCGAATCATTTTCCAAAGTAGCAACGCCAATCCATCCATTTGACGGGTGACGCTTCGTAGCTGCAGAAGGAGGCGATGAATCATCGAAGCCGAAGATTCTACATATTAGGGCTGGGAAAGTGATGGAGAAGAACCATCGCTGCTGGTCAGGAGTGTGCTTGCGGAGGTAAGACTCCACGGCCTCGCATGCGGAGGCGATCTGCGCCGGAGAAACCGCCGCCGCGACGGTAGAGGCTAGTTCAGTCGACTTGGCCTGAGTGTCCGTGGCGTATGTGTGAGGAATCATTGTTGTATAGGTAAAGCAGGTCTGTTTGTCTAGTTGGGCGCTGTGTGGGTGAGAAATGGGTAGGGTTTGTCAGAGAGAGAGAGGGGAGAGAGGGGTTTATGGAGATTTTGAATGGGAGAGGAGGCAAATGGCGCGTTTAAAGTAAAGTAGCGTGGAGGAGGGCCTGGAAAGGCGGAGATGACTACGTGGCGGTGCGGGGCGTATTTTGGAGTGATGGTGACATTCGGGCCCCACTACTAGGTGTGGAGTTAGGGAGAGCTGAAATTTAGAAATTCCTATTTATAAATTGTACTAAATACTTAATAAATTCCTATTTCACACGGCGTCTAAAGTCAAAATAGGATCTACAATAATCCTGTTTTTTGTTTGTTATTTTTATGAACTATTTAATCCTCTTTTGACAGTTTTGTTCGGCCTGATTTTCAATTGGGCCAGCTATTGTCACTGCCATTTCTTTTTAAATTATCATATTTTAATTTTGGATAAAAATAATTTTGAACTAAATAGTTATTTTATGTTAAATTTGTTCAAGTTCAAAATTCATGAAACAAAAACTCGATAAAAACTTTTACCTTAACCTTCATTAAATTCTACTTCAAATCACCATAGTTCAGGTAAAAGAGATAATTGATCATTCCAATTTTAGAAGTATAAACAATGTAAGTTTTTTTTGTGTTTTAATCACTCAAATCTTTGTTTACGCATTTTAATGCTTTCCCAACAACAACATTCATAAAAATACAAACAATAGTTCAGGTAAAAGAGATAATCGATCATTCCAATTTTAGAAGTATAAACAATGTAAGTTTTTTTTGTGTTTTAACACTCAAATCTTTATTTACGCATTTTTATACTTTCCCAACAACAACATTCATAAAAATACAAACAAAACAATCGAGTAAGGTTTAAAAACTAAAAGATGAACAAAATTATGTGTGTGTGCAAAATAAAATTCGAAAAAACAATTGATGTTCAAATATTTAAATGTGACATATTCACTAAGTGTTTTGGGAAAGTTTGAACATCATTGTATGTATTCAAATAAGAGTTTTCGAGCAACTAGTTTGATATTTACATTTTAAAGTTTAAATGCTTTCAATATTTTTCATTTACAGTTTCTCAAACATTTTATGCATTATTCAATTTTCAGTTTTTTAACAAGTGATTTATAACATTTTTTTGTTTTTATGAGGAATAAAACACAAAATCAAATGAATGCAATATTTTGAATCTAATAAAATATGAGGTACTTGTGACTATCAAAGATACGTTCACAATACAACATAATAGTTTAAGCCTCGACATTTTTTTGATTAGTTGGGTGCATGAAAGAGCTTTGTCACATTTCTTAAGTCATCAACTTCTATTGCATGACCATTTGGTAGGGATCAAGACGAACGCTATGTGTATCCATATTTGAAGACAAAATTTTTATTTTAATTGTTGTAAAATTCAAAGTTGTAAGTTTTATTCTCAATAGAATATTTGTAAGTTGTGTGAATTAACTCTTTAGTTTGTGTGCAGAAACTATTATATAAATTGCACAAATTATTGGGAAAATAAATTTTGATGACATATGCACTAAGGGTGTTCAAGAACTAGGGCACAAAGGGTGTTCAAGAGCTAGTGTAATGATGTTGCATTATAATATTTAATAGCATATGCAAAGAAAATTTAGATATTTTGTTTTGCTTATATCCAAGTCCATACAACTAACATATAAATGAATAAAGAGAAAGAGAGAGTATAACTACCATTTAATTGTCCACCAAATATAAAATTCAACATTTAATAATCTAAATTTTACATATAAGACTCAATTTCTTCTAAGTTGGTTCGTAGAGGACCAACCCTTTAGGTCTCTTTAAATGCAATTTTTTGTTAAGTATATCATTCAATAACAAATACATGTAAGAAAATTACAGTAATTTTAGTAATCTCTATTATATGCATATATTTTAATGCCAACTGTAAATTATATGCTCTCGGCATATCCAAGCAACTTATTAAGCTCCTCTCTTCGACTATCAGAAACTTGAATTTTAAACTCAACTCAAAATTTAAATTTCTTGTAGGGTAAAGGTGTAGGAATATCTTTCAAGGTGATGGAAAAATTCAGCACATTTTGAAACAATAAAACTTAAAAACAAAATGGTTAGAAACTCAAAAAGGTCGGTGACAAACCTCCTACTCGCTGGATTCTAGCTACTATCTCAAGGAACTATTTGGTGCAAAATAATCCTTGGATGATGGATAAAACATATAAAAAGAAATGTAGCTGAATCATTGTGACCTAAGAATAATGTAGATATAAAATTTGAAACTTCAATATTTTTGAATAGTAAAGAGGAGAAAAATGGGACTTTCAAGTAAAAAAGCGGGATGCGCATATATATTATTATTCATTTGATTTTACTCTATATTTAGCCTTCAACTCATTCCTACTTGTATGTTGCCCCAATTGCACTGAATATCTTTTTGTTGATTAGGAGCACTGTCTATAATTAATCTCACAACAATTATTAGGTAAAACGAACAACAAATATTCAACTAGAGTTGGTGGGGTGCGCCAGGCCCGTGCAGTAGTGCAACGCATGGGCGACGCGCGAAGACCTAGACAGCAAGCTGCCTTGATGAGTCTTCCCCCTCAAAAAATTAATTTAATATCGTGTGGGCCATTGGCCCACATATCAGATATTAAACTGATAAGAACAGATACTACACTTGATCTTAGCCAAAAGGCCGAGAAAGGTATGAGCTTAAAAGGGGCCAGGCCCTCCTTATTTATACAGCATCTCCTCTGCCGAGTTTCTCATCTCCGCCGATGTGGGATGAAGCAAAATGCTGAATATGGGGTAAAATGCAAACTTATCGCCTTGTCTGCTTACTCTCCTTAAATCCCCACGCAACCGGCATTGTTTATACCTTCAACTGGAAACTACCTATAAATCTATATTTATTATTAATTGAGTTACCAAGTGTGCTACTTTATATAAAATTGAAGCTTAAAATTTTTATTGTTCAAAACTAAGAAATATTTAGCCATCTCATGTATATATTTTTCAACTAATATTAAAATTTAAAAGACGTTGATTACACTACATATGAAAATAATTTATTTGAGCATACTACAATTAATAGCCTTAGAACAGTGCCAAATTAAGAAAAATTAAATGCATACTAATATTATTTGTCTTCTGAAATGTTGTGAAATGCCAATAAATTGTGGTAATTTCTTTTAATTAAAAAGATCACATATATCCAATATACATATCATCCATACAGCAATCTGAAAAGTTAAATAATTATAGATTAACAATTAGAATTAGTACATTTATTAAATAAATTACTTCATAATTACAAAATTGAATTATCATTCTATAAAATCGATAAAAAAAAAAAAAAAAAGACTTGGCACTACTCCGTGTACTATCACATACAAATATATATATATATATATATATATATAATTTGTGTGTGAACTTTGCATTTCGGATTTTAAGAAACCAAAATAAAACAAAATAAAAATTAAAAAAAAAAAAAAAAAAAAAAACTACATTGTTTAAGGCGTTTGAACTGAAGTACTTAGACCGGATCTCATTATTGTACTCAAAGCTATATCTATCAAAATCCGTGAATATAAATATAGATATATGAATATCAAAGTCTGAAAATTAGTTTCATTAAACGGTAACAGTGATTAAATTCATAGATAAAGAAAATAGATTTAAGATTTATGTAAATATATATTGATTATTATAAATATTTAAAATATTAAATATTTCAGGAAGATATATTTTTTTATTGGTCCATCAGGTAAGTTAAGAGAACCAATACAAATTAAAATGTGTGCGTTCGCTATATACAATTTATCTTCTCCAATCATATCATGCTATGGAGCTTCTTCTCTGCTATTATACATGGCAATGAACATATTCTCTCAACACCCAATTCTTATGTAGGAAGTAACTATTGTAAGGAAATCCCTCTACTTCAAACAATCAACTAAAAATCTCATCTCACAGAAAGTACCGAAGGATGATCTGCAGCAGATTACGACCAAGGCCCGTTCAGTTGATTTCTGAGACGTGCCTATCCAAGAAAGCCTGAGCCAGATTACTAAAGCCTGTGTTAACTGCACCAGCTGCAGCATATCTTTTGATGGCATCGACTACCTCTGGTTTCAAAATCTCATTCTCGGTAGTTGTATTACAGAGATAGTACAACGATCCAAGAGCATAATTCACCTGCATATTGAAAATTGGGTCTTTTAAGGCTTAGGATGAACATATAGTAAAATACAGGCGGAGAAATAAGGCAATTTCAGTTCAGTTCAGCAAAAAACTTGAATGGAGTCTTTTTGAGAGTTATGATAGTAGAATCACTGTAATGATGATGCAAACAAAGTTTCGTTCTTCTTGCATGATTCTGCATCAGATTAATGATCAAGAATGTCCCAAAGAGACAAAAAAACATTGTACTTGTCAATAAAAGGGTAGTTAAACACCAAAAATTAGAGCAAGTATGCGACCCCCCCCCCCCGGTAAAAAAATAACAAATGCTTCATAGCATATGCCGAAAAAATGAAAGGACTTGAGATACCAGCCATGTAATCATAATTACCGTGTTCCTAACAGGACTTGATAAGCATTGGATCACAAGAGGAATGCCACCACACTGAATGATAACTGCAGCATTTGTTGGATCTGCACATTGATAAAAAATTGAGAAATCTAAACACACACAGTGGAAATAAGAGTGACGCCTTCATATTCTGTTCGACAATGAGGGTGTTTGGCTAAACTTACTTAAAAGATTTAATAAGCTCTTACGTCTTATAAGATGTTTTAGAGCTTTTAAGATGTTGTAACTTGTCTTAAAATAAGTTACTGTGTGGATAAAATAAGATGATGGATATTATAAGACGTTAGCAATGGCAAATGAGTAATTATAATGATAGTTTTTAAAGTAGTTTAGTCAAAATAAGATGGAGTTTCCTCACTTATTAAAAAAAAAAAAAAAAAAAAAACTGATAAGCGCCTAATATGTTAATTGGATAGCATCTAAACACGTACCTGCACAAGCGTTGCAGATTCCTCCAACAGCAAATTCCACGAGCCTCTCATTGGGCTCTGTTATGCAGTCCAGAAACAGTTCCAAAATATTTAGCTGTTGGAAGAACATATGATCATTCACGGCATCCCAAACACAAAGTTTTATTATAATAAACTAAGAATGTATATGAGGAAACCACAAACCTGACGGAAGAAGGAATAATTGTAAGGATCATAGGCAAAGTTCGCCAAATTAGCAACAATTTTCTCTTTTATTTCTGCGATATCATGAAGTTATGATATTTTAATGCCCAAAATGTAGTACCAAAAACAAAACAAAAATGTGTCGCATGTGATGAAGGATAGATATACAACAATTCAAGTCAAGCACCATATGGACAACAAGTTTACGAGATTACTTGGGAGGTTTTCTCTGACAGGAATGCCTTTGAAAGGGGAAAAGCAAATTAAAGAAAACATATGAACTAAAGAAACCAAAAAATCTCTAAAAAGGGCACAAAGAACGTTTTGGTTGTTGATGGACCTAGCATGATCTACACAAGGTGCTTTCATTATCAGTAATAGAAGTATTTCAGAGATGTCATGCATAGGTACTAAGACGTCCTTTGTTTTTTAGATTGATGGCAGTACTAATACTGATATTATGTAAATTGTTATAAGCACACATGTGAGAAAATAATTGCATGATGTGCTGTTGGAATTAACGAGCAGCTTCAACTAGTATTACAGTGAACAGCCTATTGACACCCAACAACAATGATATGATTGCCTACATTTCATGGATACGCTAGATATGTGACGGAAATTGGTAAAGCACCTAAAAGCAGCCTCATTTTTGCCATCATTAAGCTATACATCTCAAAAACCAAGAAAATAAAGTATAAAAATCAAAATAAAGCATCTGCATAACCAAGAATCTATAGATCCACCCTCTAAATCCATGGCTTGTTAAGAGTGAAGAACCTCCTAAACAATCGAGCCCATCTACTTGAGGAGGCCACTAGCGTTCTGCTAATCCCAACAATGTTATGTTAAGTTTTGTGAAACATCAATTGCAATTGAAGTGGTTTAGCTTTGACACGTAAATAATTCTGGTGGGATCGCATCCCATCCAAGAACACAGAGCATTTGCCTTTACCATCAATTGTGGACTATACTTAGGTGTGAAGATTAAAAAATGATTTGATTATTCTTTTTGAAATAAGGAATGCTCTATCCGAATTGTGGAACATCAACTTCAGCTTAAAAACTTTTGACATGCTGAAAGAATGGAAAGGAGAGAATATTAGTTTTCCCTTACTATATATTTGATCTAACAACTGAGCTACCATCTAACAATGTTATATGGGATATAAACAATGAAATTATCTCCACTGAACTGCTAAAGCTAAGTATGCCAACACAGTCTTTCACATGCTGATTCCTAAGTATAAACTGAAGTATGCAACACTTGCCTCAATGGAAAGCCTCAGGTTAAGTTGTCAACCAAGTAGTTAATAATTATGTTCCTGAACCACTAACCCATACCTTCATTGGATGCATTTTGAAATTGAGCAACCAGTTCCTGTGTCACAAAATCAAAAGAAAGTGCTAATTACAATTTTGAAAGGGACAAGCAGACGGCATGCAATGGATACACACAAATATTTATCCCATCAATGAGTAATATTATTATTGCCAACGGGGCAGATGCATCAAACAAAAAAGAAATGAGGGCCAAACAAATCTGTAGATTTTAATTTTTCACTATGCATGGTAATTAAGCAGTAGCACCTGGAGGTATTGCTGTCGCGGACTTCCATATTTCCCAGTGCGCTCATTTTGTCTCTGGTCATTCGTAAACATGTGAACTGTAAGGAGAAAAGTAAGCATTTCCAAACTACTCAGAATGTATGACAAGGTGCATGTTCATGCGCTAGCATGAGCCTAAACAAGAAGTCACCAAAGCGACTACTACACCAGACCAGAAATGCAGAACCCAAAAGTTAGTTTTCCTTTTCTTTTCTCTATTTGCGTGTGTGTGGGGGGGGGAGTCCATGATTGCATTAGGCATCACTCACAACAGGAACAAACGACAGCCAAAAAAATCAGGAGATGTCCCCCCAAATCACCACAGGAAAACAGAATAAGAATAAAGAACGCAGCTTTAAAAATCTACACACACAAATATACACATATATGTATATAGGGAAAAAGTGAAAATTGGCCCTTGAACTAATACTCGAGGTTCAAATTAGACTCTAAACTATTTTTTTGTTCAAATAGGCCCTTGGACTTTTACAGTTGACCAAATAAGCTGCCAAACTTCTAAATGACCCTCTTTAATATCAAAACAAATAAATAAATGTAAAAGTATTTAATAAACCTAAAACTAATACAAATTAGGAATAAATTTAAATAAGCCAGTAAATTAGTAAAATAGAATATAAAACTTATATTCTAATTATAAATTAAAAAGTGGTTGCAACTTGGAGATCTGTTATGTGATTTTATGTATTTTAATTTTAATTTTTTATTCAATACATTATTTAAATAATTTCAGGTTATTTTATATTTTTTTCTATTAAATATTTTTTATATTATTATGTTATTTCTAAATTATTAAATAATTTTAAAATTTATTTTATTAGTTTCCTGATTTATTTAAATACATTTTTTATTTTATTTGTTCACTTCTAGATTTATTAAATATTTTAAAATTTATTTAGTTATTTTACTACATAGGAAGGTCCTATTTGTCTCTTATTAGAAGTTCAGGGACTTATTTGGTCTATTATAAGGGAGTGTTTTTGTTTGCTCAAAACAAAAACCATTTTGGGATTTTGAATTTAAAAAAGTCATTTTGGGTGTTTGTTTCACCTGCTTTTGGCTTAAAAATTTGCTTTAAAGTCGAGATCTGGAAGCAACCCTTCACCTACTTCAAATTGCTATTGACTTTTTAAATTAAATTAATGAGGAAAAACATTTTTTTAGCCAATACTCACTCAAACTTCAAATTTATTATCAAAATCACTTCTCTTTTAAACACTACCCACTTCTGCTTTAAAGCAATTCTCACACAATCTCTAAATCACTTCTTAAAAAAAAATAGAAGCATCTGCAGTCACTCCCTAAAAGCTCAAAGGCCTATTTTGAACAAAAAAATAGTTTAAGATCTCATTTGAGTCCGGGATGTCAGTTCAGGTGGGGCGGGTGGGCTGGTGAGGCACAGACAAAACCATGCCAAGAGACCAAACACCAATAGTTTCAAACTTAGTCGGGCGGTGGCTTCGTGGAAGAGTGGTGACCTGTGATCCGTGTGAATTGTGAATCTTGTCAGAAAGGAGAGCAATAACTGAACTAAGAAAATTAGAGCTGGCACTTCCAGCAGCCAAGCCAGAGCGCATCAATGAATAGGGCCGAGTTGATTATACATTGGACCTGCAAATTCCAAGCCCGGCCCGGCCAAACTGAACATTTATTTTCTTCTTAAATGTATTTTATACACTTCATTTTGCTTCATAACTTCTATTAAGTAATAACAATAATGCTACATGCTTCTGGTTTACGATAGAATACACTATATCATAGATTTTTTATCTTAGGTCTTCTGTAATATTCATCAATAATAATTTATGCCAAAAAAGACTTCTGTAATATCAATCATGTATCCCAGACATATCCTTAAAAGTAACCATGGCCCCTTTTCCACTGCCCTTGGATTTCACGGGCAATAATCATATGCAACCAAGAATTCCAACTGCAAAATTTCTACAGCAGGCTTCCAGAACTGTTGCAGTTCGTCTAAAAAAATGTACGAAGATGAGAAGCTTCATCCAAAAGGGCAACTTCCCTCGAAAGTTATATGATATTATAAAGCATGACGAAATTTCAAACAAGAAGAGACCAAAAAACTCGCAAGTTATTTAAGAAAATATAGAAGAATTTCAAGCAAACTTATTCAAATCGCCACATCATATTGTTTGTTCTTGCATTATATTGGAAAAGTGCAAAAAAAAACTTACTTCGAGCTTTGGGGCTTCTGGCCTGGGCGCTCGGTCTGCTACCGCTGTGATGGTATATGTAAGTCCGAAAGCGGTGGCTGAGAGGCGGACCGGATGCAAACCTTTGAGTCCAGAACGGCGGCGGTAGTGGCGCGGTGGGGTGCGATTGATTTTATGGCATGATACAGGGGTCAATATAAGGGTTTGAAAGGACAAATCTACCCCTGAAACATTTTTATTTTTTTTTCGCGCATGCAATCTAATAAACCCCAACCCAAATCCATTTCTTAATTTGCATTGTCCTAGAATCCCTTTATACCGCCTCCCCGTCTGCATCGCCTCTGCCATCCTTGTTCTTCAGGTAATCTTCTTGTAGTTACTTATTTTGTTTTAAGCCCTCTCTTTTACACGCGAGCGCGCAACCACACGTATATATAATATATAAAAGTGTGGTTTTAGTTTTGGTATTTGCTAATCGATTTGAAGTCTTATTTTAGAGATTTTAAATTTTAGATGAGTTTCTAAAATGAGACATTTTTTGTGAATGGGGGTTGAAATCGGAGATAAGTTAAAGGAATAAGTGATATTAGATATGCAAATAAAGTATTCGATGAAATGCTTGAAAGAGAATTTGTAAACTGAAATTTATCGATAAAATAAGTATCTTTATTGAATGGAACTAGGCTGCCCCTTTACTAATTTGAGCACTTGTGTGCATGTGTAATGGCATTGTTTAGTAAAGTTTACACATACGTATATACTATTTGAATTTTACATTTTTGTTTGAAGTCCAAGTGTAATAATCAAGTAAGGTTATTGGAGAGATTTGATTCATTTGTTCCAAGTATATTCATCTATGAGTATATATAATTTGAATTATTTTTCCTAGAACTGATGATAAGGTGGTTTATGAGTATTTTGTTAACTTATCTAATTCTCATATTGAAGCATATTCTAATTTTTAATGGAAGATTTAGGATCTTGGGCGCATTGATATTAAAACAGCTTACATCCCTCTACTTAATACGGAAATTTATCTCTGAAGGACTTGAGGTAAGTATACTCCACCCCTTGATCTATTACGCATTGAAACTCGCGACTTAGTTCATAGCTTTGTATTTTGTTTGGTGAATAAGTGAATTACATGGTGGAATTTGAATGTTATGGGCATAGTGACTACATTCATTTTATTAGTTTGATATATGCATTGGGTTCACGTTCATGCACCCATAAGAATCTTCTCATTGTATTCTAAAGCATGAATAGACTTTGACTTTTAAAGAATTTGAATTGTAGTTAAGAATGGGCGTTCCACTATGCCATGAAAGGAGTGAGTGGGAAATAGGGTCATCATTTGCTAATTTGCTTACTGAAATTTTGAAATATTTTCATTTTCGCATTTTTAGTTTCTTGCTAATTTTCCTTATCGCTGTTGTGAGCTTGTCACTCTGCTACGGCTTAAATAGATGATTGCACAGTTAATGTCTGTATGGAAAGATTAGTCATTTGTTGAATATTCTTGTTTTGTTTGCAAATGATATTGATTAGCTTGTGATGTAATTTGTTAAGGAAGTGGAAAAAATGTTGGAGCACGAATCCATTTCCAATCCTACTCATAGCAAGACAACTGGTCTTCCTCGTAAGCGGTTCTATCGAGCTCGGGCCCACAGCAATCCCTTGAGTGATTCACATTTCCCAGTTCCAATCTCCCCTAGCCAGTTTGATTATACCGACCATTACCCTCAACTTTTCCAGCCTGATAAATCCAAGAATTTCAAAAAAATTGAGTTTGCAGATATTGGTTGTGGATTTGGTGGGCTTTTAATAAGTCTGTCCACTCTTTTTCCTGATACACTTATGATTGGGATGGAACTGAGGGACAAAGTGACAGAGTACGTGAAGGAAAGAATCCTAGCCTTGCGGGTCTCTAACCCAGGCCAGCACGAGAATGTGTCTGTTGTTCGGACCAATTCCATGAAGTACATTCCCAATTACTTTGAGAAAGGACAGCTCACCAAGATGTTCTTTCTGTTTCCTGATCCTCATTTCAAAGAGAAGAATCATCGGCGCAGGGTGATTAGCCCCCATTTGTTGGATGAGTATGCGTATGTGCTTAAAGTTGGTGGAATTATATACACGATAACGGATGTGGAGGAGCTCGGGGAGTGGATGAAGTCTTGCTTGGATGCTCACCCATTGTTTGAGGCTGTTTCCGAGGATGAGCTTGAAGCTGATCCAGTTGTGAAGCTGTTGAGCACTGCAACTGAGGAAGGGCAGAAAGTTGCAAGGAATGAAGGACAGACGTTTCGAGCTGTTCATAGAAGAATTACCTCATGTCGTCCTCATTGAGGTATAAGTCAACCTATTAGATTGGTTGTACTTTAAGTTTTAGTCATTTAGATAACACAGCTAAAGGCTAGAAATGTTTTGTGCCACATTCTGATGGCGGTAGACTTTCTTGAGTGTCTGGTGAAGATTTGGTATTCGATGTTTGAATTATCTCTTGAGTTATGACATGCGATTGCAATTTTTACTTTTCATTATTACAAATTCATACTTCTTTTTTTCTTTTTCTTTTATTTTCTTTGGTTTAGTGGTGATTTGTTGATTGTGAGAAGCTGAAAAACGAGCGTTGGTTGATAGCTTCTGTAACATTAGATAACAATTTGCTTACAACAAAATTATAAAAGAACAGATAAATATCTACATGTAAAAATAATGTCCAAAAAGGAGAATGCAACTGTTATTAACTTAATTGTGAATGTTGAAAATTTGTTTTATGTAGGTTACTTTTTAAGTGGATAAATGTAATTTTCACAAATCCAACGGGCCTAATCGAGCTCCATTTATTGTAATTCCCACTTACAAGTTTGTGAGGCACTTGTAAGTGTCATCAAGTTGTTGGGAAAGTAGTAAATGGAAAAGTTCTCATATCTACTAAAAACTACAAATATCTTTACTATGTATCAACTTCCCGAGTGCATTGCATAATTTGTCCCGTGTAATTTCTTCTTTACAATATACAAAATATTGCACAACACAAATAATATACAAAAAAATGCACAACACGAAAAATGTATACGTACACACTCGTGTGCACATACGAACCACAAGAAATTATGACGTGTGGGGTATCTGAACCTGATTCAGCCTACTGGACCATATCGAATGCAGAATCATATGAAAAAGATCATATCTAACAGGTTTTGCATTCCACAAAAAATGCTTCTGCAACTTCTTGATGTTAGTTTGCATGACAAGATATCTTCTCAAAGGGATTGCCAAGAGTATCTCCTTAAGCTTAGGAATATCCTTTTCAGCTACAAAGACAGAAAAGGCCTCCCAATTCAGAACATCGTTGAGTGGAGGCACAAAATTATCAGCAATAATTACTGGGACACACTCATAATATATAGCCTCAACGATTCTTGGGCTGTTGACCTCGTAGCCCATTGGACAAATGCAGTATTTGCTCGATTTCATGTGTTGAGGGTAAGACATCAGCCTTGATACTCTGTTGGGTAAAGGCCCATAAATGTGCATGTCCTCATCTTTGTCGCTCCAGTGTTTCAGGAGTATAGGGCGAACCCTACCATGCCTGTTTCCAGCAAAGAAGGCAAGAATCGGGCGCTGTGACACTCTTTTTCCACCAATGTTTCTTTGAGGCCGTCTAGGGTTCTTGATGGTGGTTTCTGGTAGCGATACGTCCTTTTCTGGTTTGAAAACCCCTTCCGATGCATCTGCATTGCACAGGACTTTAATGGTGTTTCTCACAAGCTCCTCATGCTCCTTTAAAATGTAAGGTCCCTGTAAATGGTGAAAGTAGAAGGAGGGTGAGATAAATGAAGCATTAGATTACCAAAAGTTCAGCTCAACTTATAAATTTGGTCCCATATCATCCAATCAATGCTAACAAGTTATTGGCGCTACAATTTGCCTCTTATTCTAAAAGAGTAACTCCCAAATATGTATACCCAGAATTTTGGTGGAAACAATTAACGGTAAACTAGTAAAGCAAAAATTATGATCATATCTTACATGTATAGATATACAAACACAGGTTTTGTTTTCCCTTATTTCTTGTAACTATCGGTGTTGCATTACCAATTATTCTTTCAGGTCGACTTTTTTATGGGACAAGAATAGAATATAATGCAACAGGACTAGCACTTTTAGGCTATGATATCATGTTCCAAGAACTTCCTTTCCATTTCCATCAGAACCTCAGAACCTGCTTCAAGCTTGCTACTAAATTCAGATCCAGCATAGTCCCTAGATTTATCAAGTCAAAGGGAAATCCTAGGTCTTCCAGCGTCTAGAACAGCTCTATTTGCATTATCATGAACAAAGGCCTCAAAGAGGCCAATTAAGAAAAGCTTAAAATCACTTCCAAGAGACTGCATTGAGGAGAATAACATACCACTAACTTATAATCAGAACAAGTCAACATATGATATAGTTAAGGGCATTGAGGCTTGTGGAAAATTTAAGTGCAGATTGATCTTTAAACCCGGAGTTACCTACGTAGATTAGTGAACTGAAATTTTCATTGTTAATAATTTCAGTGAAAAGCAAACAATAGCAGTTCTTATAAATTACCGTACCCAATCGTGGCAAGCAACAAGAAAATGATCTGATCCATGAGTCCGGTTCCAGAATGGATACTTCGCAGAAAGCGTTTTGACGTAGTCTCGCAGAAAGATAGACAATGGCTTCAAATTATGTGAATTTGGAGCATAAAGAGCCATTTGCAACTGGCGTGTACTGTATGGAAGATAGAACAAGTGAGCCTTTTCTGGGTCCCTTGTTACAAATTGCTTGTTTTCTTCCATCAACTTCATAAACCATCCTTCAGATGAGTAAATTCCAAAAAGTTGAGGCAGATGAAAAATAGGCATTTTCCCATCTTTGTATGTGTACACTTTTAGCATCCGCTCCATCCACTCATAACTCCTGTAATTTTAGTTTTATCACAACTAATGGGAAGGGTAAAAAAAGGATCTATCTCAAAGAGTAAAAGAAATGTCTATAAGATTCTAAATCCACTGAGTGCAAATGAATCGGGAAATCAGGCAGAAGAAAGTAAAGAATACAGAATGAATGGCCTTAATCGAGAGTCAGCTCATACGAGGGTTCATAAAATTTAAAGAATGCACGAAAGGGAAAAACAGTCTTCTTCAATGCTGAAATAAATTGACGATCCAAAAGCAAAATCAAATATTATCATGAAAATAAATAAAAATCATATGATGTGAAACAGATGAACAATGGGATTTTCTGGTCTATTTATGGAAATGAACATCTCCTTGACAATTACATACACTAAGCAAAGAAGAAACATAATTTGTTTCCTGAAATCATATTTGCTTAAGACTTGAGTTTATCTTTCACATAGTTCCCAAAATCCCTCTACCGCTTTAATCCTGCCACTTTTTTAGACCTGCCATGCCAAGATTAAAAGTGTGGTGTGCCAAACCTATATATTATGTGATAATGAATGCTACTAGTGTGTAAATAAGGTAGCTTACATAATGTTCTTTGTGGCAATTTCATAATATGTAATCATAATAAGTGGAGTTTGGAAAATTTTAAGATTAAATTGAAAACTCGTCAGTTTTATAGGAGAGTTTCAACATCCTAAAATCTTATTTGGGGGCTTAAAAGTTCCTGTCTTAAAATGTTAACCTCACACTTATAACATCTTTATGCAACTAAAATATTGTATAAGAAATTAAGTAGTTCACAAACTCCGAACCCTCTACTCCCTCTAAGATGGACATTGCCATCCCCATTCCACACTATCTCAGTCATCTTAATATACCATATCTCAAAGATATGCAGCACCATAACAGAGGGCACTATTACCATCATCTCTTTCCTACAAGACAGCCCGTCAAAAAATTGAGGAGACATTTCACAGTCATCTATAGATAGAGGAGGAGCAAAAGAAAGTTTAGGTCAAGGTTATAAAATCATCCACCATACCATATATAATATATCTAATGAACAAGATAGCTGATGGACGTCAGAGTGTTCAAGCAAGAGTTTTCCATAGCTAAATTCACATTATCTTATTAATTTTATCTTCAACAATGCAAATGCTATCCATATCTCTCAGACGGCATGATAAGTGCATTTGACAACAATGTGGTGTGCTGTGCTGCCTGTGCTGCAAGATAAGGTCTAAAACTGAGTCTTAGCTCCCACAGATTCCCATCTCCTCAGAAGTTCTCTTGCATCCAATCCATGTAAAAATCAATTCACACAGATGGTAAGTTTCTAACTAGCCTTGCCATTGACATATTCATAGTTTACTTAAAAACATTTTGACGAAATTTCTCATGATGCATTACCAGCCCCACACAAGAATTTACTAATTTACAGCTTTAGGTAAGCACTTGCATACCCTTTAGCCTGTTTACATCCGCAGCTGATTCCAATGAACTTTTTGTTGGTAACAAAAATTTGTTGGGATGACATAAATGGCATATCACATTCTCCTCGTCTACGAATTCCAGCTATGGCTGAGTGGCATTGTAATGCTATATCAATTTACTGTTGGCCTAACTGATAAAGCAGCATCAAAGTCTGGAATATAGAATAAAGATTTCTTCAAAAAAATATCTGAATCTCATGGTATCTTTCAACTACCAAAAAAATTCCATTAAATAGCACTAGTAGGTTGGCCTTCCTGTATCTAAGGTAAGATTGTATCTAACCACTTTAAGGAACCTCAACTCAGAAAAGAAGCAGATTACTCCCTTGTACTGAATTGAAAACATTCTCATAATAACTTAAAATGTAATTTGGGCAATTTATTAGCTGATAACCATTGTGTCTGCATGAGATTGTAATAAGTATCCCTTTTTCTTTTGAAACTCCACCTCCAAAGTCAGAAAAGAGTATTGTCCACACAGGAAATGTAGAAAAGATGACTTAAATAGGACATCATTACCATGGAGCACAATACAAGATGCAAAGCATTTTGTAATGATCTGTTTACAACACATGCTTGAGATCGTTCTTCTCAAATAAATAAATCCCACTTTTATTTCCATACATGAAAAAATAATGAGATGGAACTTCTTTTTCCTTTATCTTTTTTTTTTTTTTTTTTGTTATTTTTTTAGTCAGCCTTGTTAACCAATTCTGGTAAATAAGACGCACATTGCTTTCATGAGAATGGTCCTCAAGCTGCCATGATATGAGAGAAATCAATAGGCTAAATGCCAACAATCAGGCTCATACTTTCTGTGGCCAAAATGGATCCTCCATCTCTAGCCAAACCCTTTGAACACAACTACATCAATCAAATAGATCAAGAAAGTCATCATCCTCTCCATCCCAAGAAGTGAACTCCTCCAACACAATGTGTGGCATCTGATGAAATAATCTGAGAAGAGCAAATTAGAGAGGTGTGTTCCAACTGCAAGGTCTAAACCAGCTCTTTCAACTGCTCAAGAACTGAGCAGTCTAGGGACTGTGACTTGAAAATGGGGAGGTTGTCTATAGATCAAAAACTATGTGGGACAAAGTAAAACATGAACACTAAAATTCTGCTACTAGATAGTCTACTGATACGTATATCCCGAAGTAATGTATGATTGCATAAATCAAAATAATTTGTATTTAATGGAGAAGACACGTCATTATCAGCCTATCCTCAACTTGAGGCTGTGTATTCAATTTCTAAAGCAATTTCATTCCTTTAAATAAGAATTAATCAAGTTATAGTGCCTAACAAGATGCATATGGTATATGATTCGCCAAGGAAAACAGTACGCTATTCAAGTTCACGAGATGTACCTCTTGAAAGTAGAAATATTGCGGAACAGGGGGGCATACAATTCTGGATCATCACTAGCCAGTGAGGCATTCTGTATATCTCTTTTAACAAATGTAAGTGCTTCATCTGGAGTCAATGATGATAGGTACCTCTATAAATAGTAAGAAAACCTATTCAAATAAGAAATATACATGAAAAGGCCGAAACATGCAAAAAACAATAAACATCAAATTACCTCCACGCGACTGGGGGCACGTTTAATTAAAGGAGGTGAAGTTGGTGGCGGAAGCCTGGCTGAATTTACACTGCTACTTCTCCTTCTCGATCGAGATGCACTCTTTGTCTTATTAGATGTTATCATGGATTTATTTAGTTTGGCAGAAGAATTAAGTGAAACCACAGCTGATGCATCTTGAAAAGATTCAAGCTGCACATTCACCGCCAATGAATGACTCTTACCCAAATGTACAGCAGTATCCAGAGGTTTGTAGGTTGAAAATGCAGGGTGTGGTGGGGATATCCATTCAGTCAGTGGATAAGGAAGTGAAGAAATCTGTATCAAAACACTAACTATGGTAAGAATTGAACAGGCAACAAGCAGCTTTCTCCAGTTTATTCTGAACAGCAGAAAGACTATGCACACCCGTAACAGCCTAATCATATCAATCCAACTAATTAGCGTGCTTGGAGGCCCGGATCCAGACTTAGGAATTTACATTCAATACATGTAAAACTCCTCAACTTCGCTTATATGTTTGATGATGCCATTTCACACCTCTAGCATGTAGTGCCTGCAAGGAGGAAATTCCAGCTTCCATCATCAAATCGATGGCCAAAGTTATTTTTCAGCCGGAAATAAGGCTACAAGTGAAAGCCATATACACCATGCTATTTCAAAAGAGCTCAAGTTTATGTCAATCTCAACTATTTTTGTCTTCCGTCGACTAGAACTTCTCCAGGAGAAAGAGGGAAAAAAAAATCTCTAATAACTGCAGTCCCGGTATGCCATCTTACATTATGGTCACATGCCTAATAAACATTCTATGTAAAATCTCTCAAATGTCTGGAATCCAATAAATACATGCAAAAGTATTTAGTATCTCCTTCACCGGTATCGCTGAACTTAACCGTTGCAGCAGCAAACCATCACTACTCATCGAAACTATTCCATGCCCCCCACCCCCACCTCCACACCCAAACCGGGGGGTAGGAGAAAGCTCATCAAATAAGATCATCAGCCACTGAAATAGGAAAGATAAGGGAGAAAGTTTCTGAGCAAACCCCAACGTAATCTTTCCCTTGAAAGGACATTCAAAACCATAACTTAGGTGAAAAATGGAAATTTAAAAAGGACGGGATAAAATCATGAAGATATGCACAGAAACCGGAAGATAACAACAGTAAAAACAACAAGAGCAATAAACTATAATAACAACAATTCGTGCATCTTAGCTTAAACAAATAAAAAAAATGCAAATGATAATGCAGAAATATGCACTCAACTCAGTCATTAAACAAAAAAGGAATTTCAAGCAAACCATTCCATCTAAATCTCGAACCGAAGCTCAAATTCAACGATAATCCAACCCGAATCTGTATAATTAACCGCCATGGATCATGTAAGTACACAACACATGCAAATTATTCAGCAGAATATGCAAGTACCTCAAATCCGGAGCAGTTGAGACGAAGTCGGAGTGGAAGAAAGGGAAAATTTGAAGGCAAAAAAATCGGGAAAGAGAAGAGAATAATGAAGGCAGGAAGGAAAAAAGAAGGGTGGAGGGAAAATAGCGACACTAGTGACGGACAGATAACGGCTTCCCCATAAATATATTCATTTCCGCCGTTTTCATGATTGGAGGCGGTGAAAGTGATCAGTGGATCTTCATAAGTTTCCATTAATATATTACTCCTTTTTTCCTTGCTAACTTTTTAATTAGGCCGTTTCTAAATACATCATTCAATTTATTTTTTATAAATTATTAATTTTATCGATACAATTAAATATATTATAAATTACATAAATATTTTTAATTAAAAATTAAACCATACAAAATTTTTTATTTTTAATAATAAATAAATATTATATTTAAACTTCACAACAAATTATATACTGTTGTATAAATTAAATTATTAAATTATTAAACCAAATAAATTTTATAATTGTGAATTTATGAACTTTAAAAAGTTGTTCCTGCATCAAATTAATTAAAAATAAAAATATATATTTTTTAATGAAACAACACGTTTTTTTAGAATAAAGGAGTATTATTTATTCATTAAACTCAATTTATCTATATATAAAATTCCCAGAAACAGTACAAGAAATGAAGCCATATGAGTTAAATCCATGTGTCGTTGTTGTTAATTTATGTTCCTATCAACCCTAGAAATTTGTTATTCCATTTCTTCGGGTCCCAACTAACGTGCAATTATTGAAATGATTGTTGCTAACCCTTTTGTCATAGACATAAAAATTAATATTTTTAATATATTATACACGTAATTAGTTAAATAATATTTATATTAGAAATAATTAAACTGCTCAGATACATAAATATATATACAGGTACAAGTCAAATTAGATAGGGTTGCGTCTTACGCTGTCATCACATGATTATGGGTAAAGCTTAATTCTTCCCTGTTTGGTGCATTTTGCAGTGGTCCCTTCAACAGAGTAATAAAGTCTTAGTCTTTTTCTTCGGCCTCTACCAAATGTGAGTGCTAATTATATTTTTGCATTTTGAAAAGAAAAGACCATCATATGATTTTTTTCCTTTTCATTTTTCATCCAAATTTTCATAACTTTATATATATATATATATATATATATATTCTCAACTCTAATATATATATATATATATAAAGATAAGTACCGCCACAAATAGAAAGTATGAAATTTTTCCACCTAAACTACTTTTTAATTATGTTGTCTCTTTTCTATGCAAATATATACAATATCTATTTATCTATATGTAATATACATATATATATTATCATATCTAATTTTTCAATGCAAATCTATATCAATATATATATTATGATATCTACATTTCAATTAAAATTTATATCAATATCTATCTATATATTTGATTGATGAAACTACGAACATTTATTAATTTTCAATTTATTATCTATCAAAATATGTTTATTTAATTATTTTATTTTTATTTTTTACTAAAAATGTCAAAAGCTTACAACTTTTTTTATTTTAACTCTAATTTAAAAAATATATATCTAATTAATTGTGTTTTTACTATCTTTAATTTGACATCCATATTGTACATATATATACACATACATACATACATTAAAATTTAATTATAAAATATTAAATATATTTTCTTAAGTTAATTGTGATATACGTATAGAGAAATAGTGTCTTAAATATTGAAAAAATTATTTTTTTGGTACCTAAATTACTTTTAATTATGATATCTACTTTTTATACATATATATATATTAACATCTATCTATATACGAGATATAATAAAATAATTTGATTGATATTACAATAAAAATAATTATTATTTTTTGTTTGTTTTTATTATTTTATTATGAGAGTATATCAAAACAAACTCCTAAATATTCTGTAAATATAAATTGTATTTTAATTTAGATTATATAATTCCGTAAATTTTGAGATATATATAACCAATATATTTGTATATATAAGTTACAGTGTCTAATTTAAAATAAAAATAATTAATATTTACATAACAGAGTAAGATTAATTTGTATAATATTATTTTCATCTAATCTATATCTATATGTAAAAATAATAACAGAAGTATCAGTTATTTAATAGTCGCTCATTTTCTCGCCCATTTCATTTAATACTAATAATTGTTATATTTATTTATTGTTTTTATGATATCAATAAGTTTGAAAAGTAAGAGATATGAATCTAAAATATTATTTATATAGAGAGAGACCTTTTTTTTTTAATAAATATATGATATCAACTAAATTATCAATTATTATCTAATTACAATCTTACACGATTTAATAATAGAACAGTAATGTGTTATATTTAATTACTTAATTATTTATACTAATAGTTATTATCTTTATTTATTATTTTTTAGCAAATTTTAAGTTAACTATTTTAGAATTGTATGATATCTATAATATATTTGTTACTATATGATATCAAATAAGTTTCACAAATTAAGAGATTTAAATGTATAGTATTACTTATAATTATATATATATAGAGAGAGAGAGAGAGAAAGGTTTTTTTATTATTATAATTATATGATATCAACTAAACTATCAATTATTATCTAATTACAATCTTATACGATTTAATAATAGGAGAATTATATTTAATTACTTAATTATTTGTTCTAATAGTTATATATTTATTAATTATTCTTAGCACATTTTTAGTTAGATATTTTAGAATTGTTGGTATTTATAATATATTTGGTACTATAGGATATCAAATAAGTTCAAAAATTAAGAGAATTGAATCTATGATATTATTTATAATTTTATTTATATATATATAGAGAGAGAGAGGGGTTTTTTTTTTTTAATTATATGATATCAACTAAATTATCAATTATTATATAATTACAATCTTATACAATTTAACAATAGGAGAACACTGATTATGTTATATTTAATTATTTAATTGTTTGAAAACTGCTTTGAATTATCAGATTGTCTTAAACATAATTTTTTATACTAAAATTTAAAATAGGCAAATATGATATCGATTGTAATTAGCTTCCCATTATAATATATTTAATTATAAATAAAATATATTTAAATTATTTAACATAAATTATTATATATATTTGAATATATTTTGCATCATATTTTAAGGTTTTAACGTAGAAGAAGAAGAAGAAAATTTTATTTAAGAAAATAAAGGAGGCGTCATGTGGCAAATTGTTTTCTTTAATATAAAATTGGTGTTTTTGGATAGACATAATATGTTCTAATATTTTGAATTTTTTTAAATAACACCTGATGATAATTTTGTTTCATATATTTTTTATAGTTTGGATGCTCATAAGAGGCTAACTTATGATGTAGAATATGGGCAATGGTTAGTTTATGATCAACCGTTGAGATGTATTGAATGATTGATAATATTGTATGACTTTGCTCATATGCAATTTTAAAATATCATAAATTTTATATGATTTTGCTTATATTAAGATACATATAATTAATGTCTTTCCTCTCAAAATTGCACATTGGAAGAAAATAAAGGGTACTCCCTCCTATCCAAAATAGATGTCATTTTAGAAATTTTCACACATGTTAAGATATAAATTAAGTGCCTATTCTACCCTTAATTAATGGAGAATAAATATTAATGATTGATGATAAAAAATACACATCAGGTGTACACTTACAAGAAAATTTAAGGATAAATTAGAAGAATAACATTAATTCCCACCTTGAAAATTGTAAAACGTCACTTATTGTGCAAAATTAAAACGACATTTATTATGGATAGAAGGAAGCATCATTTTCTTAATATGAGAATTTCTGAAACTTGGGGAAAACATGGGTATATTTATTTTATTTTACGTATTATATAGTTTTAAAAAATATTAATATTATTTAATTTTTGAATTTAATAATATTATACTATAATAATATATATGTGCATCGCACGGGAGAACTTACTAGTCTTTATAAATATATCAATTAATAAAAGATATTCATATTAAGATCTATTTTGTATATATATAAAAAATTAATTTTTTAAATACAAAATATTTTTTGTTTAATTAATTGGGATATGTTTTAAAATTTAAAATATTTCCATATAAAATAAAAAGTGAGATTATTCGATAGAAATATCTTTTTTTTCCTTGAGGGGAGAAGATTATTTGGTTTGCTTTTACTTTTTTTTTTTCTCTTAATAAGTTTTTGAATTGTTTCAATTATTTTATTGTAAAGATAAATTGCTAAAATGACGAAAATTTATTTGGGTTGCATTAATATTCGAATAAAAAAATGATACATTTATAAAAGAAAAATATATATTTATTAATTTAATTAGATTCTAATTGAAAAGTATTATATAATCATAAAAATAAAGCCCGGCTAAATTACTATAATTATTCATTGGTGTAAATAGTTATTAATAACATATGACTTATTAATCAAAATATTATAATTGTAGAAGTTTGAATATATAATATAATAAAACACAGTTTGTTTGTTTGTCAGTCATCGATAAACAATTTGTTGGACTCATAGATAGTGGCTTGGGTAAGGGAACCACAAATGGTTAGCTCTGTCAGTTAACCTTTTAGATGTGATCCAAGCGGGCTTAAGTGCACTTTCTCGGATGAAATGAAAATTAGATTCATTTAATAGGGTTTGGAAAATATTTTAGAAATGAAATTCAATGAACTTATTTGATTTATGAAAATAAAAACAAAACAATTTGATTTATCACCCTACTTTAATAAGCAAGCTAAAATTGATTAAGCACTATCTAATAATACAATTAAGTAACATAATTTTTAAATTAAGTTCATTATTTTTTAATTTTATGTTTGTACTAAAATAAATTAGATTACACAAAAACACAAGAATATGATTCGAACACAACATAACAACACAATTTGTTACCCCTATTCTCAGGGGACTAAATTTGACTATGATCGACCAAATTTGATGCACGAGACTTAGTTAATAGTTGATAAACATAGGTTTTATATGTAGCTTGGAAGTGATTATGCATGATTTTTACATAATTGTGTGTGTTTAAGTGACATATTTGTAATGATTTTGTTATATTTTGTTACATCACGGGTTTGTTGAAGTTTTGACAGAAAATACACGTTTGAGGTCGCACGTACCGTGTTACGAGAAGCACAAACCGTGCACAAACAAAAAAAAACACAACGAACATATTTTGACCATAAAAAAAGTACAAACTGTGCGACCAAACATAATGATCAATTTTTGGGCAAGAATAGCATGGGGCATGCATTGTTATGCACAAACCATGCGTCTATTCACGATATGTGACTATCAGCTCGTTCTGAAAGATATTGTCTGGATATTTGAGCCCTAATCGACCTCTATAAAAAGATGAACGTGGAACAAAGGTAGATCATTATTTTTCAGAGTTATAAACAAATACACAAAGAAGGAAACAAACAATTATGTCATCAAAGATAAAATAAAACAAATAATCATTGGACATAAATCATAGTGTTTAGATTTTCTCTTTTATATTCATGTTTAGCTTTAATTTTCATTTCATTTCATATGGTTTGTGAGTTAATGATGAGTAGTTAATTGATTAGTGATTCTAGAGTATATACGATTATGGAAGCATATGATTATTTATGATATTGTGTATTTCCTTTATTCATTCATGCTGTCTTGGTGTGATTTTATTATGGAATTATGTGGCCAACAATCATATATGTGTAGTTAATTTTTTATCACCCAATAGAGGTTAATTAATTAACGGATATGAATGCATAACATGAACTTGCTAGATCGAGAGATTGGTAAGTATTATAAGGAGAATAAACCACATGAACTATTAAGATTTAGATCGAGAAATAATCATTAAAACATAAAGATCGTAATTAAAATGCAACTTTCATGAAAGATCATGATTTTTTTATGCAATTAACTCTTAAAAATATGTTATGAAATTGACAATTACATAGCATGATGATCATATAATTGATATCATTAGCAATTTTCAGCTACAACGAACTATATGTTGCCATATCAAAGTTAAGAGCATAAACATTTATTATCCAATTAATTTTAAAATGGTATGAGAACAGAGACTTTTGTGTGGCAAGTATATATAAGTTATATAATGATTTTAATAAAAAAAATGAGTAAGTCTTTTGTGTAACACATACCGTACATCTGATTAATAGTATGATTTACTTATTTAAAAAATATTATTAATTTTTAAAAATAATAAATTAATAATAATAATTTTAGATTATGTTATACGGTGTACTTGATTTACAATTTTTTTTATAAATTATTATAATTTTTTAAATAACCACCTGTGTGAGCTGCATTAGCAACTACATAATTTAACATCCAAAAATTGTCAAGCCCACCTGCCAAACGTACCCTCAGAGAATCCTATCTGTTTGAAAAGTCCACCCAGGCCAAGCCACGTTTCTTTGGGAATGTTAACCAATAATATAATGCCACGTCAAGTTTAGCTGACCTGTAGTACTACCGGTCGATGCATATCAGAGCTGCTAACAACGATTTACATCGAATCGACAAAATCGCCCCTTGTTGTATATATTTATTTATTTTTAAAAGGCCGCTTGTCGTATGTTCGAGCCATTCCAAAGCAGTTAAATTAAGCAAGCGATTGAGGGCACTCTTGGTATCCAACTTTTAGTAGGTAGGCAGATTGTAAAATTAAGAACCAAAAACCCTGGGACATAAATATATGGAAGAAACAAATTGATTTAATTTTCATTGATCAGTTGATCGATCTGCAAAGTCTGTGCTCTGATCTCTCGACAATGGCCGCACCGTTCTTTTCAACGCCTTTCCAACCTTTTGTTTATCAGGTAAATTTCCACTTTTCTAATTGTGCAATAAACATTCTGCGAATTTGTGTTATATATGATACATATATCTGTGTGCTTGGTGCGTGTGTGTTTGCAGGAGATGAACTTTTATTTTTCCTTTCCCTTGGGGTTTTATTTTGGTTGTTGTTTGGATTCCCTTACCTCAATCACTTATCGTGATTTCATGTATGTTTCGATTACGATGAGAAATGTATGTAGTAGAAACTGAACGAAAATTTAAACTGACTATTTTAGCTTTAGCCTTGAAAATAATAAATTCTTCTGCAGACGTTTCACTGTAAGTTAGAGTTGCTTTCCTTGTGGCTTGTATATAGTTCTCTTTTTAGCAGGGAGAATGTGATTCTTTAAGTTGCTGAGTGGCATTTTGATAGTTAGCTTATGTAATGAAATACAGAGCTGATGCATGCAGAAAATTGTCCTGGTTTTGAATTTTGGAGGACAATTGGGAGTACACTGCCATCAGCATGTAGCGTATATGAATGTTTTTTTGTATTTTTCATTGTGCAGTTACTCATTTTGCATTGGTTATTTGTTACTTTCGTGATTGAGATGATATGATTTGGCCATGTGAACCTGCATATTATGCGTCTGCGATGTGTGTTTGGATAGATAGATGAGTTTACTTGGCTCAGGATACAAGGATAAGGTCATTCAGACGGCAATGCTTTCTCTGTGTGTGTTTGTGAGTGTGTGTGTGTGTGAGTGTGTGTGTGTGTGTGAGAGAGAGAGAGAGAGAGAGTAAAAAAGAAAAAGGATGGAGGCTGATAAAAGTGTGTTTGGGTATATCTCTCTTCTTCAAATTAGAGACTTATACTGATAAACAAACTTATGGGGATTGGTTGTATTACAGTTCGTAAGTTAAGCATGTTTCTTGTAGAATAACCTTGTTTTGCTATATTACCCTGTCATAACAAGTGTTTTTCATCAGGGCCAAAGAAATATGGCATCTTTCTATTTATTATCTGCTCCACACCTTTATTAGTCCAATTCTGTAAATAACATATAATTATTTGGTGCACACTTTGAGTTCTCTATTATCTCAAAGAAATTGGCCCAAAGACTTCCAAACTGTTTCTTTTTCTTTTTATTTTTGGAAATACCCATGCCAAAAAAAATGTGGAAAGATTAAGAGCATCGCCCATTATGATTATCTAGAAAACTTTGGTTTACAGTGATACATTGTTATTATTAAATGAAAGTGTGTGTTATACACAGATAAAACTGTTGTTCATTTCAATCTTAGTTTTATGAGAAACCATGTTAATTCTTTCTCTTGGTAGCTCAATGCTCATTGTTCATGTTTGTATCGTATTTCAGAGTCCACAAGATGCCATGACACCTTTTCAGATTTTGGGTGGGGAAGCTCAAATAGTTCAGGTGCCTGTCACACACAAAATATTCTTGTTTATTTCTCAGAGAAATTTGGGATATTCAATAAAGTTGACGTTCACTCTGCTGCTTTTCCTCTATAGATAATGTTGAAGCCACAAGAAAAAGTTATTGCAAAGCCTGGTATGCTATTAATTAACTTTCTCTGATATTAGCATTTGTGTAAGTACTTAAGTTGAAAAAAATTGGTTACATGAGATCTATTTACTTTATGTTGTTCCTGAACTAACGAACACTATAACTGATCTAGATTCTAATTCATTGCTTGCCTTTTCTGTGATGATGGTTGGTGCTGCACAAACCTTTGCATTTCTTGAAATTTTGGAGAATATCGCATAAGAGCTAAAACTGATGTTTATAAAGGAATGAATTGTTCAAGATATGGTCTAAAGCTATCATGTTTATTCATTTTCACTTTCTGTAGAGGTCACTAATATAGCACATTTATATATGTTTACTCCCAAATTTAACTTCAGTGGTGTCTGGTTACCATTGTGTTTGGTTGGTAAAGTATATCACTCTGTTCACTAACTGAGATTTTGAACTTGTTGTCTAAAAAAAGTGACGATCAATTGTTAAGTTTTTATTTTGGTGGTACTCATTAATGGTACGAGAATGACAGGTTGGGTTGGGTTTGGGAGAACCAAACTGGAATGGTCCAACTCATGGCCCTCATTGTTTATATCAACATATTCCTGTGGGTACCACTATAGACTACGGTCCAAGATGTGATGAAACTAATTTAATTTTCGTATATCAGCTTATTTTTTCAACATACCTGCACATATGTAATCACTAACTTGTCCTGAAAACTGCACTTCTAACTTAAACTATTAGTTTTGAACCCATTTTTGTTTGAGTTCGGTGAGTTTTGAACCATTTTACATTCATAGTACCAGAGGATGCTGTTTCTGTTAATTCTGTTTTGTCCGATCAGTTAGTTTGATAAGTTTTCGTCATACCCTTTATTGTCAATTACTTTGGAGAGATTAAAATGTTTGCCAGTTAGTGTTATTGTAGTTTTGTCTTAAACACAAATGATTATTTCATCTGAGTGGCATTAGTTTTGTCTTATCCAATTGAACTCATGTTCGTGCAATATTAAAGACTTCTTTTACCGGCCCATTATTTCGTAACGATGTCCGCTTTTCTGCTACTTTATATACAACAGTATCAGTTGGAAAGTAGTTGTGCATGGAATTATTGATATATTATATCCAAGATTAACAAAGATATTATTCAATTTCCTTGTAACTTGACATAGAGATATGTGGTCTTGTTCATCATGATTTGAATCTTTATTGATTTTGATAAAGCTGCTACTTTAGGGAAGGTCATGGCAAATAATTCACAAGGGCAATGTGCACAAAGGAGGATGGTTTCCTTTCTTTCTTGTTTTCCCTGCTCAGTTTTTTCCTATTTATCTTGCACTCTTACATTTCTTTTTTTCCCCACCTAAAATAACACTGATCCCAATTTTATAGAGGTCGAAGGCGTTCTTGTGTCACCTGTGCTTCGCGATGCTAGTTACACCACCATGATGGCCAATGACAGTGTTAGGAGTTTTAGACTAAGTAGGAGATGGAGGAAAGAAGGATCCGCTGTTTCTGAATCCACTTTGTGATCACTCTTTATTTTATTCTATTTTTTGTTGTAAATCGCACTTTAAGCTTCACCTGTTGCTACTTAGCAGCTCAAATCTAGGTATTCTTTGGGTCAAATCTCTAAAGAGTACAATGTCCTTTACACAAAGTGATCTCCATTCTGGATTCTGGGTTTCTTTAATTTGATCGCCAACCAGTACCCTGTTCTAACTCATTTCTTCATCTATGCTGTATGTATTAAATAATCATATATCATGCAAGTTGCACTACAACACTCTTTAAGTTTTTGATAGTTCTTCTCATAATGGGATCTTGCCTAGTAATACAACCAAAGCCTTTCGGTTGTGAGTTTACCAACAAAGATAGGGTGAAGCATTGGAATATTTCTGAAATTTGGTTGTAAAAGTGTCAGCACTTGATTTTATCACTTGGAAATGTAATTTCACCTTCTTTTTTCTTTGCGTTGCATGCATTTATTAGTGATGTATTGCAGGTTCCATGTGCTACATGTCTGGATCTATACAAATGGAAAATGTTTATGTGCCTGAAAATGAAGCAGGCGTATGGCAATGGCTTCTTGGAAAGAGTGTCACTAGCATAGTTCTTCATAATACTGGTTCAACAGATGGGTTTGTGGGAATTGCTGCACCTACTCTTGCTAGAATTCTCCCGGTCTGTTGTTTTCCAGCTGAACTGTTGGTTTGCTAGAGAATTTCATTAATTTTTATTAGGGTTTACCTGATTCTCTATTTACATTTCTGATGCAGATTGATTTAGCACTATTTGGTGGTCAAATGTTGTGCCAGGTATTGAAAATTGTTCAAATTTTACTTGAAATTAGCCTACAATGTCTGCTGCCACTTCTCCTTCCTATTTATGGTTAAGCAACCCTTTCGGACTAGAATATGACTTCGCTGATGTGTATTGTAGCCAGATGCGTTTCTATGCTCAATTAATGATGTCAAAGTAAATAATTCGATTGATCAGAGGGCGCGAAATGTTATTACTAGTGCTGAGGTTAGTTCTGATTTTTAATTTTCTCCATTTATTCTCATTGGACATAATTATCTGACATACATAACTCACAAATTAATCATGCTCCAGGGATTTTTGAGGCAGAAAATATCTGGTCAAGGGCTTGCATTCATAGTTGGTGGTGGTTCTGGTATGTTTTCTGAGTTGCAGATGCCATTATAAGAAATTTTTGGGACTTTTTTGGCCATCCTATACCTGCTTTCCTGCCCCATAGTCATCACTTTCAATCTTCGTCCATATAGCAAGAAGAGAAATTCCATGGTGGTTTGTTTCTATGTGGCCATAATGTGCTTGTTTTTTCCATAGTTCAACTTCCCATGGAATGATTATATGGTTCTGAAGAAACTGTGTGAATAAGCTTCATGGTCACTGTAAAACTTAGCCTATCATATTTCTCTTATTTGAAAACAGACAAGTTCTGATTTCTCTGTTTTGCACCATTAAAACGTTTGCAGTTATACTATCTTTGATAAAGATATGCTTAGGTAATGTATAGTTAGGTCTAACCATCATGTTGCTTTAAAATACGAGTAATTTATGTCAAAAGTCCTTAAAAGTCTGTCCATGTTTCTAAGGCAAGCAAGAGAATCCTTGCTGATCAGAATTTTTAGTCTTTTTAGGCTGCATTTAACCTAATTTTAACATTGTAATTAAGTATTATACATGTGTGCTGTTATATCTGATTTAGGATCATCTGATCAAGGTACTGAAATCCAGAAATTATAACTGCATGGACAATGTGATCATTCTTATGTTTCTGGTCAAGCATGTCTGAATTTGGTGAAATCTATACCAGAATTATTCCAGAGTACTGAAATTTGATTTAAACAGCTTAATAGTTTTAGAGGTCAACTATCAATATAACCAATTCAATCTTAATGTAATGGGGCAAGAGACCACACATTTAGTTTGGATTGCAAACATCATTTTAGTTGATGATACTGTACTAATTGAGTTTTTACTTTCCTCTCTCTGGTGTTTTTTTAGTTGTACAGAAAAATCTTGAAGTGGGTGAAGTTTTAGCAGTTGATGTCTCGAGCATTGTTGCAGTATCAGCATCAGTTAATGTACAAATAAAGTATAATGGTCCCATGAGAAGGGTGGTCTTTGGGGTGAGAATCGTTGTGTCCTTATTCTCAACACATACTTGCTTATGAGTTTATACTTCCAGAAATGCTTAATCTATGTTCCATTATGTGCTTTTCCAATAGTTTTTGTTCAAGTTGATGCACTGTGCACAAGTTTGTGATCAGCTGAAAACTTATTGAATATATTTCACATTTAGGGCTAGTTTGTTGCAGTTTTCAGTGATGTAGTGGAATAACTTTCTGGACTTGCTGATCACAGCTATAAACTTATTGTTTAGTTCGAAGCCGCTCTATAGTATGAGAAATGAAGTTGAAATCTAGATACTATTCAGTAAAGTGTCATCTTAAAGTTCTTATCTTTCTGGTAACATTCCAAAATTCCTTGTTTTCTGTCTATGAACTCAGATATGCTATTAGTATATAAATATATATATATATATATTTATTTAGTTTTTATTTTTTATTTTTTCTTAGTCCGGTGATTTCAGTTCCTATAAATTTATCTTTACTACTTCCATCCTTGCTGTGGTCTTCCATTTTTCCTGTCATTGCAAACTCGCAATACCCTCGTTCCCCCTTAACTACTTCACCAATAACTGTGATTAATACTAGAGTGACTGTGTGCAGTGCATGGTCATACTTTTTGCCATTATCCGCCCTGGTTTCTAGTTCAAATTTTGTATTCCTTTTCCCCAAACCAAATATGAAAGCAGGGCCAGTAGTTCGTCTTTTGAACTTGCAACTATTTGCACTTGTACAGACATACTGTTGGAATGCTGTTGGACATTGCAGTCTGATCAGTATGCTCTGATGTCTAGGCAACATTACTGTCCATCTGATCTAAGGTTGCGTATGGAATGGAGATTTAAGGAAACACTTGAAATATATTGTTTACATGGAATCGAAGGATTTTGTAGAATAGATTTGAAATCCATCACTTTTATTTTGACCAGTTCTTCATTTGGGTGGATCTGAAGTACTCTCTCATTTCAAATCCTTGAATTTTGAATCCCTCAATCTTGATGCAACCTAAGGTTTTTGATTGGACTGAAGGTTTTGAGGATGGATTTGAAATCCATTAGTCAGTATTTGTGTTGATATGAATTTAAAAATCATCACCGTCATATTGAGTGATCTGGGTGGATTCGAAACACACTCTAATTTGGGTACAATTTGAAATCCATTCGTTTTAAATCTGTATCTTAAATGGTGCAATTTTGCTACACTTTCCTTGCAGGGTGACAATCTGGTGACTGCTGTTATGACGGGACCGGGTATTGTCTTCATCCAGAGCATGCCTTTTCATCGTCTTTCTCAGCGAATCGCTAGGTAATTTCTCGTTGCACCATCCGTTGCTGAAATCAGCTTTCACCACGTCTTCTTTTTATTTGATGTGTTTTTTTTTTTTTTTTTTTTGGTATTTCGACAGAGCGGTTACATCTCCAAATATGAGGGACAATCCCAAGTTTTTCTTCCAGATTGCCATCTTTTTCTTTCTAGCCTACGTTGTTGTTGTGTCTTCACTAATCTTGACAGACATATAATTGACCTCGTTCCCCTTTTTTTATTTCTCACATTTGCTTAGTTGATGACGTGGCTTTAAATTATTAGTTTTCGAGATCAATGGAATAGATGAGTAGGGTTGGGATGGAGCTGTTTTGTATCATGGCGGGAATCTGTAAAGAACATTAAACCTTGTAACTTACTATGTTTAGTCTCTGCCTCCTAAAATTCGAAGTCTATATTTATTTAACTTTTTAACATCATAGATAACATTAAAAACTGAGTTTTGACATTGCCAGTCCTATATTATCTTTTGCAGCTTTAGATCTTCTGACTCATTTTTCTTATTTCATCCACTATTTAATTATTCGACGACTCTTTATTATATTCAGCATACACCATTCAACACATTGAGATATGTACGTTGCTTTAATCCAAATAACTATATAATAATATAATACAATTACATTATAGAATTGTATGGAATGATAATCTGGACACAATCTTCGTCAACCATCGTGAATGCAGGAGACACAACATAAATAGAAGATACCGTTGGAGCTGCATGCGACTAGCGCTTTCGTGTATGAGCTTGTTGTCTACGAGCGTATTTTTGTTGCAATACTCGAACTCACCATCGTGAATGCAAGAAAAAAACAACGTAAATAAAAGATACCGTTGGAGCTGCATGTGACTAGGGCTTTCATGTATGATTAATTCTTGCTAAAGGAGCTGAAAAAAGGTTGGCTAATGACTAATCTTAGCCATTTTTTTAGTTCAAAATCATTGGGGAAACCATCATTATAAAATAAAGTTCTCGTATTCTATTAATGTCCCATTACAACATTATTAAACATGCAAAACATTTATCAGAAACATCGTCAATTATTTGTTATTAAAATTAGTTTTTCATCAATTATAACCATTGTTCACCGATACATCATAGCTGAACTTGTAAAATCTAATTTCTTGTATAAAAGTCGCCAATACATATTATAACATTATGCTATTTCAGTTATTCATGCTAATCTCTTAGATTGTTGACTTCATGAGCTTGAGGCACCATTAGGTTAATAGAGACCTGACCCATGTCGGTGATCTCAGCTCGTTTTCCATAATAATGCTATTTTAGATAATCATACTAATAATTTATATAATATTATAATTTATTGTTTAACCTCATTAGTTTTAATATATTAAAACTATTTGTATTTAGTACAAGGATGCTTCAAATTTTAATTCAAAATATTGTATAATTTATTATTTAATAAAGTTATATAAAAATATAATTTACTATAATAAATATTTTAATTTAAATAATATTTATATAAATAATATATTATGATATTTTTATAGTAATAATATAATTTTATTATAAATTATTAGTATATTATATTCAATGCACGAGATATACTTAAATTTAAAAATAGTTTACACCGGACACGTCAATACCATATCTATTTGCAATTTAACCCCCAATCAATTAGCTGCTCACTCATAATTTGCCCGGCAAATATAGTGGGTCGGATGCGGGTCCCACAATTTCATAGGATCCGGACCCTGAGTTAGGGCCTAGTCCATGTTAATATCGGGCCTAAATCTGTAACGACCCAATTTTGCAATAGCACCCGAACAACCCAGAATTTCTATTTAGGATGGGACTAGAATTTCGTCGTTTCGGGCAAACGACAACACACATAAAGCCGTCCTCGTAAACCTCCCCACTCATTCTTTATCGTCTCAGTGTAAGAGATTTGCGATTACCCTCATTCGCGCTCTCGAAACCCTAAAGCTTTTCTTTCTCGTATTTTCGGATTGAATTTCAAAATTTGAAGTTCCTATCAAGGCGCTAATCGATACCTCTCCGATCGTGAACCTGATTTTGTTCGGTCAATTTCCATTAATGGTGGAGAAACAGTTGGTTAGGGAGGGCTTGACGGCCTGCTCTCCTTGTTGATATCCTGTGCTCTTTGCTTCAATTCGGCGATCGATTTAGGCATTTCGTCAGAGTATCCGGTGTGTAAAGCTAGGTTATTCGTGAACGTCGATCGAGGAATTAGCGGCAGAGATTCGCGGTTCGAGGCGGCGGCGGCGGCGGCGGCTTGGCGATTGCGTAAGGCTGCTGGAGGAGAGGGCAATTTTATGCTTTTCACCGATCTAGTGGATCTGTGTAATTTCATGTCTTTTGATCGAGTCTTGGATTGAGATCTCGATAATCAGTTCTCTCCATGGAAGTTTAATGAAGTCCTGCTGAATCTGTGGATGTCTTGGAGAGCCTGAAGAATTAGAAGGCCATCAGTAGTCGGTTTGATTAATATTTCTTGAGATATTGCAGAAAAGCAAAAAAGAAGAAAAAGAAAAAAACTTCACTTTCTGTTGTACTTCTGTTATTGTCTCATTTTGATTTTTTTGAGTTGAATGCCAGGCCTTTCATTTTGTATTACTTGACGGCCTCTATCTCTGTTTGTGGTTGTTTCTCTCTGAAAGAGGGAAGAAGAAAGCTATACAAAAAAAAAAAAAAAATAGCTGATACAAAAAGAAAACATGGCTGTTTACTATAAATTTAAAAGTGCAAAAGATTTTGATTCAGTTGCGATTGACGGCCACTTTATATCCGTGGGGCACTTGAAAGAAAAAATATTTGAATTAAAGCATTTGGGCAGGGGTACTGATTTTGACCTTGTGGTCACCAACGCCCAGACCAATGAAGGTTGGTTTTGATTCTTTGCAAAAGTTTGTTCAAACTGATCATTTTAATAAAATTTGGGTTTAAGGTCTTTTGTTACATATTGTGCCCTGATTTTTACTGTACATAGTGTAGTATGTATGTTGGTAATGCTAGTTGAATAATTGCTGTAGGAGTTTTTATCAATGTTTTCTCTTAGGTGGCAGTGATTGGGTCTTAGTTTGTTGTGAAGCTTTAATTTGATGGCTTTATACAGACTATTCATGTAGTTTTCTTTTCAATGATACAACGAGAATCTGTATATTAGAAATTGTTTATTGTGTGGCTAATAAAGTCAGTCCCTCTGGAAATTGAGTGGGTGGCTCTTTGGTCGGGTTGTAGTTGATCTCAATTGGGTTGGACAGAGAGTAGTAGAATATTTGGTCCTTTTCATTAAATTTAACTGATGCTAAGTGATATTACTACTGTCTTGCTTGTTTGTTTCATATATGTGCTAATGTGTTTCTTTGACATTCTTGGTGGAAACATAAGCAATACTTAAATGGCTACATCTTTAACAATACTCAGATTATTTAGTTAGTTATTGTATGAATTGATATCTAATACCACATTGCATGCACAGAAAGAATTGGGTATATACATATTGTAAATTGTAACTGTATAATAGGTCTCTGGTGGTTGAAATGGTTTTAGATAGTCTTAATAGATTTTACTTTAATGATGTCCACAGAGCAAAATCTGCCTATGGATATTGGGGTACACAGAATTTATAGGCCGACTATACCAAATGTTTGAAGTTTGTAATGGTTGTGTCTAAGTAAGAATTTACAGATTTGTAAGGTTTAATTTGTTTGTTCAGTAAGTCTGGCCGTCTTGAGTTAGGAAGATCAGAGGTGGGATGGGAATAATGATAATATTTTGGATATGGCAAGGGGATGTATTCTGGTGGTGTTAACTATAGTTTTTTTTTTTTTTTTTTTTTTTCATTGAATTTGTATGCAAGTTTTGTGGGGTTTATACGCTTCTCATTGTTTTGTAATTTCAGAGTACCTTGATGAAGGAATGTTAATTCCCAAAAATACTTCAGTTTTAATACGCCGAGTTCCTGGACGTCCTCGCAAGCCCATAGTTACTGCACCTGTTACTGAGCAAGAAGAGTATTGCCTCAATCCTTCTAAACTTTGTTGATTCGGTTCTCTTGCAAAAAGCAAAATTTAGATATTAATTACTTTTGAATGTTGAACGTTGGTCAAATGCATATTAATGTTTCTCAAACTGTAGAGTTGGCTTTAGTTTTGTTGGCACGGTTGTCAAAATCTCACTATTTCTGGTGGTCTGTGGTACCTTTTGACTTTGCTGTGGTACTTAATAGGTTAACCATGCATAGAAGGAAGAACCACCACCATCACACACAAAAAGAAAAATAAACTTACGCTCTTCAGCCTTTGTATATCTTCGTAGTGCTTAGTTGAGTATTTCTATATGTATTGTAGGTCAATTGTTGAGAATATTTCTGATGATGTTCAAGCTGTAAAAGGTAGCTTTGCTGGAGCAGATCAATCTGCCATGAAATATGTAAGCGTTCATTCACTGATCATCTGGAAGTCTTTAAGGCCACTTTTTAAGTAAACTTGAAAGCACATGACTACATTTTCATACCATTTTTAGTGTCCAAGTGTATCAATGCATGATCCTTGGTTCTTGTAGGCTGAAGATTTAGAGTGGGATGAATTTGGAAATGATCTTTATGCAAATCCTGAACCTGTATCGGTTCAATCAAGCATCCCAGTGCAGGATGCTCTCCCTTCGAGCAAAGAGGATGAGGAGAGCAAGATCAAAGCTTTAATCGACACTCCAGCCTTAGATTGGCAGCGGTGAGAAATTTTACTGGCTTTTTATTGACTTCTTGGTAATTGTAATGCTAGATGAATTGTCTTCAACTTATTTGTCTCTGGCTTCCTATTTTAACTTTTTTCTTTCTGCAGTCAACCTTCTGATGGTTTTGGCCCTGGTAGAGGTTTTGGACGGGGCATGGGTGGAAGAATGATGGCTGGACGTGGCTTTGGTGATTCTTTTATCCCTTAACATTCTTTCATCTTGTCTAATGTGCTTAGTCTGTTGTTTAAATTTGGGTCCTGCAACACCATTTTCTCAATATTGCGTGCGTCTAACTACTTCAGGATTTGATTCTATTGATGCTTTTCTGTGTTCCTGTAGTTCTGTTTCTTATGGTTATTTTCAAAACTCGATTGAGCAGGTCGAGGTGGATTTGAGAAGAAAACACCACCACAAGGTTATATATGTCACAGATGCAAGGTGCCTGGTATGTTGTTTTCCTGGAAGTTGGATTTCCTTTATGCATCTATTGGTGTTGTATCGCAAGATTTTTTAAAATTGGTGGACAATTAAGTTAGGAACTCTTTTTTACTTTAGGGCATTTTATTCAGCATTGCCCAACAAATGGCGATCCCACTTTTGACATCAAGAGGGTCAAACCTCCTACCGGAATTCCAAAATCCATGTTGATTGCTACCCCAGATGGCTCTTATGCATTACCAAGTGGAGCTGTTGCAGTTCTGAGGCCAAATGAGTTAGTCTTCTTGACCACTTATATCTTATTTTATATTTCTGCAATGGGCTATATGTTCTTATTATTGTTTCTTATAGGGCTGCCTTTGAAAAAGAGATCGAGGGGATGCCATCCACGCGTTCAGTTGGTGAACTTCCACCAGAATTGCATTGCCCATTGTGTAAGGAAGTCATGAAGGATGCTGTCCTTACAAGCAAGTGCTGTTTTACTAGCTTTTGTGACAAATGTAAGATTGCTTTTTTTAGGTTGATAATTTTTTTTTTCTGTTAAATATTAATAGTGAATGCTAATGGGAGTAAAATGTCGCATGATGCATGGAATTCCTTTAAAATAATTCAAGTTTTCTGATTTTTTTGACTTTCCATCAGGTATACGAGACCACATTATTTCAAAATCAATGTGTGTGTGTGGGGCAAGTGTTCTCGCAGATGATCTTTTACCCAACAAGACATTGCGGGATACTATTAACCGAATTATGGAATCAAATAATAATAGTGCTGAAAATGGTGGGAGTGCATATCAAGCCCAAGGTTTGTGCCTTGTTTTTTCTTTCTCATTTACAACCCCCCCCCCCCCCCCCCCCCCCCCAACAAACAAACCCATCTTCAGGTTTAGATATTGCATGTGCAAGATTCATTTACAATGATTTTCTCTGTAATTTCATTTTGTCTCAGACATGGAGTCTCGCATTCCACAAGCTAAGGTTCCATCCCCCACACAGTCTGCTGCCTCGAAAGGACAACAGGCCCCTGTACCACCACCTCAACAGGATGAAACTCCAAAGATTGTGGATACAGTTTTAGAAAATAAATCTGCTAATGAGCCACTGAAACCAGAAAAAGTGAGAGCCTTTAAAGTGCCAGATGTATCAGAAGCAACTCATGACTCAAAAACTGCTAAGGAAGCAGCATCGCAGGGAAGTGCTCCTTTGGTTGATGAAGAGGTGCAGCAGAAACCAATTTCTGGGGAAGCAGGTAAATGAGATGCACACGGCTCGCTTCATATATTTATTCAGGTCACAACCATAAAGCTAGGGGTTAATTATTCACCAGTTCTCAACTTCCTAGTTATCCTCTTTTCCCCTTAACAATCACTTCCTCTGACATTACATTTTATGAAGTAAATCCTAGGAATATTCTAGTGTCTGATATTGCTTCTATTAAGAATGCCTGATTGTCTTCATCTTTCATGAATAAACATTAACTGAATCCAGCTGTTATCATGTCTTATCCTTCCAAACCCATATTTTAAGCCATGTTCTAATAGGAGCTTCAAGGCAGTGAGATATGATTTGTTTCCAGGAACTGTGATGAGCATGCAGTAATAATAACACTTTGCTTTAGGGTTGAATCCTGATTTGGCGCTTTATTTTTTATTTTTGTTTTCACAGGAAAGAAGAAGAAAAAGAAGAAAATCCGCATGGTTCCTGGTGGTATGCTCTTATTCTCAGTTTGTATAGGTTTTTTTTTTTTTTTTTTTTTTTTTTTCCCCTCAAGTTTTTTTATGTATCTTGATGGTTTTTATGGGAGTTTAGTTATTGGGAAAAGTTGCATTGGCAATCCCTGGATTTTTCGCCTTATTGTTTGATATTTCAAGGGTATTCAATCAAGCTGTAGGAGCTGAACTATGTTTGGCTGCTCTTTGTTGTATGAAGTTCTCTTCTCGGAGCTTCTTGTTCTGGGCTTAACTTGGAAACACCAAGCCTAGCCAAACAAGATAGTTTTGTTTTCTATATTTCTCAATAGTATTAATTCTGTATGAGGCTTTTACACTTTTACGAATAAATTGTGATAAGCTTTAGGATTCAATGAATGAACTGATAAAAAATAATATGGTATTCAATTTAGGGATATTATTTAGTTCATCTTGGATTTCAGATTTACTTTTATTTTAGGACCAGACTGAGGTTTGTATACTTTATTAACCATATGAATATTGTTTGACATTTATGATGCCCTGCAGCTGCAGAGATGCAGTGGAGACCTCCCCAAGACATGGGGCCGGAGAATTATATGATGCCTATGGGCCCTTCTGCTTTTAATCCGTATTGGAATGGCATGCAACCTGGATTTGATGGGTTTATGCCTCCATATGGCGGTCCAATGCCCTACATGGGTAGCTATGGGCTCAATCCTATGGATGTTGCTTTTGGAGGTGTTTTACCACACGATCCGTTTGGAGGACCAGGTTGTATGTTGCCGTATGGTGGCCCTCCTCAGAGGTATGATTTGGTTTGTTTCACATGATCCCCCTTCCTCTTCGACTTGTGCAGTTTGTTCTTCTTATGTTGTATGGTGTATTTCTGATATAGCCAGCTTACAGCCTTGTCTTTGGAGATTATTTCTTGACTATTCTTGAGAGTTTTGACATCTAATCGTTTCATTTCTTTCATGGGCTACAGGGATCTTGCTGAGTTAGCAATGGGATTCAACACTGGGCCACCTGTCATGAGCAGAGAGGAATTTGAAGCTCGTAAAGCTGATTTGAAGAGGAAGCGTGAAATGGAGAGACGCGAGGACAGGTAAGCAGAGACGGAATGCTTTCCCTCCCTCCCTCTCTCTCTCTGCATATTTAGCTATGTTTTGTAATTTGCATCTTTTGTATTTTGTTTTTTTAGCTGTGATTTCTGAGCTTCAATGATTGGTAATGTAGGGAATTCTCTAAAGAACGGGAGTATGGGAGGGAAGGGAGCAGTACAGTGAATGTGTCGTCGAGATCCAAACCTGTATGTATCTTTATTGCCCATCTATTATTGTTATTTTGTATTTATCCCCTCATGCAGGTGGAATTCATGCTCATTCCGAAGAATACTATTCTACTACTAAGACAAGACCTAGCTTTTCAAAGGAGAGATTTTTTCAATATTCTTGTTATCAGTGTCTGCTCTGCTAAACTTGATAGATTTGAGGAGTGTGGAGTTAATTCGTCGCTAATAGCTGCCATTGTGTTTTGTCCCGCAAAAGATGTCCTTAAATCAATCCGGTTTTTTATATTTTTTATATTTTTTTTATTTTTAATATAATAGTTATTATATTAGACTTCTTTCCCCGATAATCTTCCGACCTCGGGCAGCGACTCATATTTTGATGATTTTGCATTGGATTCTAATTGTTGGAAAGCCTGCCCCTAATTCTTGGTTTCGCAGTGGTACTAAACAAAATATTAAATTTCCTTGTAGAATTGTAAGAAATACCAAAATTCAGTTTGTGCCTGCGCCTGGAATTACATCTTAACTAAGTAATTAACTACGTAAAACAATAATGAATGAAAAAAGTGAAGGTGTGCATAGAATCGGTTCAAGCTAAGGTGGTTTAAACAAAATTTGTCCTGAATTAGGACTCAACGTTGTGGCCCAAGATTGCCTCCACGCGGCCCAAGTACAACTTTATTGTGAACATACGGTCTGCAAGATAATATATTAAATGGGCCCGTTACTTTATAACCTTTTATTTTCGAAATTATTTTAGCTGTATGCTCAATTGCGTTTTCTCTGCTTTGGTGCAGAAACCAAGTCTCCCTCCATCCGGCGTCGACCACCACCATCACCACCCGAGTCGCCAGCGATCCGATAGACATTCACCGGAACGCCGCTCCAGAGACCCTGAACTCCCTCGCCCATCATCCAAGAAGAAATCCGACTACGATCAACCTCCCCGCGGCGACGACCACCGACGCGAGTATCACGAAGAAACCCACCGTCACAAGGACCCCCACCACCGTGGCAGCGGCAGCAGTAGCCACAAACGCCGCTCGGATTCCCCACCGGATCCACCGGCGGCGGCATCCTCCGCCACAGATAAGAAGCAAAAGCCAAGTGTCTTCTCCCGCATAAGCTTCCCTGAAAACGATCCGTCAGCACCAAAGAAAAGAAAGCTCTCTTCTTCCTCCGAACCGCCCGCCGCCGGTGCCACAAGTCACCGGGCGGCCGCCGTCTCAAATGGGCACCATGAAGAGCACAAGGCGTCGGGATCGAGGAAAAGTGCTGCTGCCATTGCTGCGGCCTCTGTAGATCAAGATAGCAGCGACGATGAGAGGCATTTCAAGAGGCGGCCATCGAGGTACACGTCATCACCTCCGGCGGAGGTGGAGGAGGAGCACCGCCACTCGAGAGGGTCGAGGGACAGGGAGAGGGACAGGGAGCGGGAAAGGGATCGTGGAGGTTATAGCAAGCATAGATAATGGTGACTGCGTTGAGCCCGCTGCCGGCATAGAAGCAAGAAGGCCGTGATGATTGATTATGCTTTTTGTTTTAGCCTCCGTATGTGATAACATAATTAACGATTTATGTACTTGGTTTTTCACTATTTTACTGAATGAATGAAATGATCATGTTTGATTATACTATATTTCAACAATCTCTCTCTCTCTCTCTCTAACTGTGTGATTTGACATACTGTTTTGCTTTTACATTTTTATCCTCGTACTTTTATGCTAAACGTCTGTAAGTCGCAAAAAGTGGGAAGACTAAATCGGGTTAATTGCACAAATCAAATTGGATGTTCACGTTGATTTTTCTTTAAATTTTTTAAACATATATTTATATGTGTATATAAAGGCTTTGTCTAAATAATCATAAATTTGGGAATCCTATTTTATATTTTTGTATTGTGATAGTCCCATTTTTGTCTAAATAACTCAATTGGTGAAATGATAAGAACACATAATGTTTGAGATCAAATTTATTTATAACAAAATTTGAAATAATTCTGTTGTAAATATTAGTGTACAAACAACAATTCTGGAACCCTAGTTCAATATACTATATTTATAATTTATGATTGGATGTTACTGTATCAAACTCAATTTACAATCTATCTTCTTCATAAAACTTCAATGAGAGCAGTTGGGGGCCGTGGGGCCCAAGGGATAGGGACCCAGGCAAAAAATTAGACAAGGGTTGCAATGGATGAAAAAAAGCTGGTTTTGCAGCCTCTACCCACAAGGGAACTATGCTTAATTGAGCCCAATTAATTGCTAAAACGAGCTTAATAAATAAATATAAATATATATAATAAATTAATTTATTATTAAAATTTAATTACATATTAAAAAATAAATAATTTTATAACTAGTAGTTCCATATTTTACGAGCGGGATGGTGTTACTTTCGTGAAAGTTTTCAAAATCAATTTGAGGTCTCTCAACAAAGTAGTAGTGACTTTTCTGTTTAATATAAATTATAATGAAATTATATATTATAACACGGTTATTAATAATATCGATTTGGTACTAATATCTATATCTATATAAAAACAGGACAGTTTGGCCAAATTACAGGAATGCCATTTTTCCGCCAAAACTGTCCTGCTGAAGAGTAGTGTGGCTTCTACAACAATCTACAACAATTCTTGCTGAAATTAATGATTTTCTTTCTTAATTCTGTAAGGAAAAAAAATATATGATGTCATTACTTGAATTTAAATATTTAAAGAATAAAATGATTAAACAGATTTTCTGAATCTGTCAAATCTAGCAATCTGCTTTCCCATATCATGATGAATCTATTTTGTACTTTTCTTTTTGTTTGCATGTATATGTATTTTTCTTAAAATTTGAAATATCAGTACCCCTCTGAAAACATGATTAGTAGGTATATTAATAATTCTCCAAAGGCCCAAAAAAAAAATAATTTAATAACCTCTTCTATAAAAATAACATTTATAAAATAAACAGCAGAACTATTCAATTCATATCCTTTTAAGAAAAAAATAAAACCAAGAGAGATAGAGAGAGAGAGAGAGAGTGATAAATAAAGTCAACAGCAATTGGAGTTTGAAACCTTCCTTTCTACCTCGGCTACTACTTTAAATTGCATGCTGGAGAATTGCAAATTCAGCACAGATGGGCATTATAAACATGCAAATATATTAAGAATTTCAATATATTCTTAGGAGTACTCCAAGTTCGAAAAAACTTCAATAATAGGACTTCAAAAAATACATTGAATGATATCAGTCTTCCAATAGTTCCTGCAAAAACCATTAAAAAGAAAGAAATAAAAACAGCATTAGTCATTTAAATTAATGGTCAATTTTGCAGATTAAACTCAGTTATTATATCTTATGCAGAAACCCAAAAAACCATCATTATCTAAAAGGAAGTAATATCTTTTGGTTCCTAGAAATTGTTTTCCTGCAGTAAGAACAATCAAAAATAAAGTAATGATCACATAAAATGTAACTTTCTGCAGAAAAAACATTGGTATGTGTGACCTCCGCTACTAAAAAAATTCAAACAAGATTTGGACTGTTCAGATTCAACTATTAAAGAAATGACTTAATAAGTAACAGAAAATCAGTTTTAAAAAAAACAATCTATTTTAATTATTGAATGAAACTTACATCTAAAAAGTTCTTCACAGTTAAAAATTTCCAGCAAAAACAAATATTGTTGCAACCTTACTTAAAAGTCAATTAATAAATATTGTGTAGAATGTAGACGCATTATGTGTTTTTCGATACCATTTCCAGCAGAAACCAACAAAATAATCTTAATCATACCGATTGGGCACATTTTCAGAAAAAGACAGATTATATACATGTTCAAGTTATCAGCATCACAGTTACAAATTTTCATCTCAAACAAATATTGTTGCAACCTTACTTAAGTTCAAGTAATATATATTCTGTAGAAATAAGCAGTATGTGTGTTTCGACACAGTTCCCAGCAGAAACCAACAAAATAACATTAATCATACCCACCAGATCACAATTGCAGAGAAAAACAGATTATGCACACTTTTAAGTTATCAGAAAAAATATATTGCAGAAAGATACCATTTCCAGCAGAAACCAACAAAATAATCTTAATCATACCGATTGGGCACATTTTCAGAAAAAGACAGATTATATACATGTTCAAGTTATCAGCATCACAGTTACAAATTTTCATCTGAAACAAATATTGTTGCAACCTTACTTAAGTTCAAGTAATATATATTCTGTTGAAATAAGCAGTATGTGTGCTTCGACACAGTTCCCAGCAGAAACCAACAAAATAACATTAATCATACCCACCAGATCACAATTGCAGAGAAAAACAGATTATGCACACTTTTAAGTTATCAGAAAAAATATATTGCAGAAAGATTTTCAGTGTGTTCTTCCAAGAACTCAAAATCAGTGATTGGCTCTTTTCAACAGGCAAATATTTTGAAACAAGGATTACTGACTTTACAAATTCCAACATGCTTCTATATATACTAACTTTCAGATTGGGTCACATACCTATTATTCATCTGATTTCTTCCTCATATAATATTGGTGTGTAATGGCTCCATTGTTTTCTCTCCTGAAAGATGTTGGTCCTTCCAGTACGAAGTGGGCTGTGAAGCTTCGACTGATTCGATCCTACCAGCTCCCTGTTTATGGAAATCCTATGAGAATTCAGAGCACCAACTGTATATTTCATGACTATGAGGTACTGAATAGAAGCTGTTCTAGATTCAGTAATTTATTCATCTCTATTATAATTTTGTGTCCACTGATCTAAAATTGTTTTGCATGTAGGGTGAAAGAATCCATGCTACCATTCGAACAGATTTAATGCGGAGATACAATGTTACCCTCACAGAAGGCAGCATTTTTGCAATCAAAAACTTTGTTGTAACAAACAACAAAATGCGTTACAAGACAACTAACCACCGTTACATGCTAATAATGATTCATGATACAAAAATCAGTGAAATTTATGAAGCAGCATTTCCTTTGCAGCTGTTTAATTTCAAACCATTCCCGGAAATTTGCAATGTGGATGAAATGAAAGAAAATGAGATGTTTGGTATTACCACCGCAATCTAACCTTTTTATGTAATATTAATTCTATGCAGTTTCACACTTTGTATTCATTTAACTTATATTTCATTGACAGATGTCATTGGTAGGGTCTGTAATGTTGGTCCCCGTCAGAACCGTGTTCGCAGTGAGCAAGAAACAACAACATGGATGGAAGTAGTTTTGGAGGATCATCAGTTATTATTTCTAATATATTCTTAAATTATATTTATTATTCAGACTTAACTTGAATACTTCTGTACTTTTGATGTAATATGCAGCTGACTAATTAATAATTCTTCTGCAGACAGAACAGATTGTACTGTACACTTTGGGGGGAGTATGTGGATCAGATGATGGAGCGTGTAAGAATTGGTGGTGAGGCTCCAATAATGGTTTTGCAGTTCTGTAGGGGGAAAATTTATAGAGGTAGAGTATTCGTAATAGAAAAATATTCTATTAAATTTTGAAACAGAGTGCTATGACAGCACATCAAACTCAAATTAATTTCTTCCTTATATCTCCTTAACAGATAGAGTATCTATTTCTACTACCTACTATGCAACCAAGTTAATACTGGATGGTGATCAGGCTGAAATTTCCGAATTTAAGTCAAGGTTAAAACTATTATTAATTTTTTTTTTTTTTTTGTATTTAGTATTTAAAGATTTTATCTTAAGTTATAATGAGAAATTTTGTATGCAGGTTTTCAGTGCAAAGTAATGGACAGCCTGCAGTAAACACGTCGTTTCCTACTCTCACTATAGAACATGATGATTTAGTAAATGGAGCAGGTAGTGTACGCACAATTGAACAGATCCGAACCTTAGGAGAGGTATCTGTTGATTCTTTTTAAATCTGAAATGGTATTTTATTTATATGCTGTTGTAAATCGTAAGTAATTATTGTTTTTCTACATTTTTTACTAGGTTGGTAGTTTCTGGGTGTTTGCCCGAATAATGGCAATTGAAACTAATGGACAGTGGTGGTATCTATCCTGCCCCAAGTGCTATCGTAAGATTAGTAAAGCTGAACACAAATTTTATTGTGTGAATTGTGACCTCTTTGATTCAACTGGGATGCCAAGGTTTGATGTAATTCATGAAATTTAACTTTGTTTCTTTTCATAAACCCAAAAATCTTCATCTTTAATATAATTATATATATATATATATTCTTCCAAAGGTATAAAATGCAAGTTCTTATTCAAGATGACACGGACAATGCATCTGTTTTACTATGGGATCAGCACTGCACTGAATTAATTGGGAAGACTGCTTTGGACCTGCTAGAAAATAACTTGGAGGTTCTCAATTTAATTATCAGCATATTAATTTTTCCTATTACAGAAATAAAAATTTGAATTCATCTTATATAAACAATTTGTTGTTTCTGTTTTTTTTAGTTGGGTGACGGTGACTTATATCCGGAGGACATGGACAACCTCCTAGACCAGGAGGTATATTTGAAGATTCAAGTGGCACCTGAGCAGATTAGTAATTTCTATGGAGCTTACAGTGTTAAGAAGATCAGTAAGGAGAATAGTGTTATCTCTAACACGTTTACTAATTTGGCAGGAAGTCAGGTACTTATTATCAATCTCTATATATTTACGTTTTTTGTTTACAAGTTTTACTGACATATTTTCATTACTTTGTGTTATAAAACTAGGGATCCCATGTAGTGGGCAAGAATGAAGGCGATGTACTGGACTGTTGTGAGGTAATTTTGAAATTAACTTTGTTTCAATAATTTATCACTTTCATTTCGCTAATTAGATGATTTTTTTTTCTCCAGGTTGTTGGTTCAGAAGGTGAGGTATCCACACCATTTAAGAGTGTCTCTAAAGTGGATAAAGGAAAAGACAAACTTGAAGAAAAATCTGTGAAGCGTAAGCTGTTTGATGAGTTCTCCACAAATGCAAGTGACAGAAAGAAAGTTTTCATTAAGCAGGAGAAGTGAAGAAACTGTAAGTCAGAAGTGAAACACGACATTTTGAATGAACTTTCAGGTTAACTCCACGTTGTTTTTTATCCTGTAGAAGGTGTTTTGGATTCTAAAATTTAAGTATGTTTATGTTTCTTCAGGACTATAAGTGATTACTGATTATGACTTTTGAATCTGTTTAATATTTTGAAGGTTTCGGTACTCAGTATGTTGTTACAGTAATCATAATTGTAAGTTTTTTAAATTTAATGTGTGTTTTTTTTATTCAGATTTTTATATTAATTTCCCATATTTGGTTCTTACATTCTTTATCAGAATTACACAAAAAACAGATTCATTTATTTATTTGTAGCTTCTGTTTTAACTACTAAAACTCTAACAGAAGTAATAAATTATTTTAGTTATTATGTGCCTCCGAAGTATAGTCATTGTAAATAGAAATCAAAGAAACAATATCCAATACTCCATTAAATCAGTTTCTAACCAATATCTATAATATATCAAAGTATCTGATTAACACGCAAAAAAGAGTCAGCGGACACATACTCATGAAATAACAATCAAACAAATCCACAGTATTCATTATACAAATATTTAAAAGCCTAAATAATTCTATAAATTGAGTATTATAGAAGGTAAAAAATTAATTAAAGGGTATTTTAAAATCACACTAGAGAAAGTGCTACTTATCTTTTGCAGGCTTCTTCACAGCTTCCGTTTGATACATTAAAACTTCCAAATATTCAGTAGTAGAGGAATCTGTATGAAATTAAACCATGACAATGAACTGAACTTTAGTTTCTGGCAAACAAACTGTATCAGAATGGCAAACAAAGTATCTTAATAAGCAGTAATATCTTTAAGTGTAATATTTTTGTATACTTATCATTCCTTTAGTAAAATATTTTGGAAAACTTATCACTCATTTCGTGTATGCAGTAGTTTGACCTTTTTTTTGGGAAAGATGAACAAAGATATTATGGTCAACTAAACAGCATGTCAGAAAACTGACAAAACCAATAAAAGTTAAAATTGAACTGCTTCTTTACTCTTTCTACAAAGCTAATATTATTATATTACTCTATTACTCAATTACTCTATACTGTATTACTGTGTTACTCTATCTTAGGTGATAATTATAAAAAGTCATATTCACACAATTCAAACACTATAAGAAGGGCTTTGTTCTTCTGAATCCATACTTCACACTGTCTAATTTCTTGGCAACACTCCCAAAGAAGGATATCACACTCTACCTACAGTGATGAGAAAGCTAACACGCTCTACGGTCATAAACAACAAACGTAAAATAGATTTAAACGTTGATGAAGGTTAGTGTTCAGATTGCTTAACTTTTGTGAAGAATATACAGATCAGATAGACTTTGTGTTGTGAATTTTTCCATGTCAGAAATTTTAAAGTAGTTGAATATTAAGAGTTTATACATGCACGAAAAGTGAATAGTTATCTCTAATATCTGTACTTCTGAAAACTCTCTTAGCAGATTAATGCTCATCATTTTTGTTCAAATTAAAGTTCTCCAACATTTGCAAGCTTCAGATTAGTATATTAAAACACTTACTTAAGGTTTACAGTAGAGATATATCTGTACATTTGTTCATAAAATCATTTATTATCAAATCTGAAGAGTACTTCAGTTCTGTACCTTCTTAGAAACTTAATTTTAATAATTTAACAACTCTAAACTAAAAACATAAAGTACCTGAATATAATTTTAGCTGCTGCCTTTCAATACTTCAGCTGGTGCCATATACTGTGTCTACTGTAATACTGTTTCAAAAACTGTAGGAAATCAGAAGAGAGTAAATTTATTTCATAACAGCTCCAACACACTAGAAAATACATATGTATTACATAGTTTGTCCAAAAACAATAATCCATCAAACTTTGCAGAAATTCATTCACGCAAAAAATAGCTTTGTATATACTCAGTTATCTGCGAACATCATACTTAAACAAATTTTTCTACATAAATTATATTTCTAATTTTGAACAGAAAAAACAAAAATGCCCTGACCCAAATATTGCTCAATTATGCATACAGTTATTACATTTGCACAAATCCAGCCCAACCATGAGTTCATACAAATATGTTATGGTAAATACACAATAATCATAACAAGTTAAAGAACATACAAAATAGATTTAATTGTGTTCTTACTTTGCCATACCCAGCATTTGAATGCCTAACTTAGAAATTACGTTTTTTTTTTTAAGCAACTGAAACAATCTGAGTGGTTAATAGTCATGAATTTATGGAATTTAGTGATGCTACTTTATCAAAATAAGAGGAAAGCCATTTTCTTCATTTTCTTCTAAAAAATGTCCGACGAAATAATACTCCATCTATTTCTGTTTGCGTAGTTGTAAAACTACGAATTCAACCTTAAGTCTATTTCTCAACACTAAGGTTATGGACCAATCTCGAACCCAACAAAGCAAGCAAGAGTAGGAATCCAGTAATGACAGCAAAAACAATATGTACAATCTTAGAATAGAACACTTAGCTTTTTCAACACCAGGTATTGCATAACACCATTCAATACCCATCATTTGAATACCTAAATTACAAATCCTTCCAAGACCGATGTTCTGCATTATAAACAATATGAATGGTGAGACGTCATGACCAAAAACAAACTACATCACAGTATAACAAAAATTATACCTATGCCAGTTTCTTATTTTTTGTTCAAAAATATGTCCGATGAAAGCATACTTCATCTATTTCTGTTCGCGTATTTAAAAACATACGAAATGAACCTTCAGCGTATTTCTGTACACTTAGGTTAAATACCAATCCCGAACCCAATAGCGCATATCGGAGTAAGGCAGTCATCTACCCAAAACAAATTGAAAACTGAATATCCGTAGAATACAGTACTTATCTTTTTGTAAGGTCGAATACTCGAAACCCGATTCATACAACCATGAAATGACTGCAGATCTTAGAAATCCTCCGATTTTTGAATTCCAATCGGAAGAATCTGAATGTTGAAAAGTCTTTTATAAAAGACTTTGCTCTGAAAAAGAAACCCGATGTTAGAAATTAGGGTTGAAACCCCCAAATTAAAAAAAAAAAAAAAAATTGGGAAAACTTACTGGGTCAAACCTAATGGATCGGTATGAGGGTCCGATTCCGAATGAGAAATATATTGAAGGAAGAAAATTTCATCCGCAGTCTTTTGTTTCGAAACAGAAAGGATCCGAACGGTGACAAGTCTGGCCGCACAGACTTTGTTTCAGAAACTGGAGATGTGCGTGAGAAATTAGGGTTTGAGGGACTGGCTTGCCGTCTTCATTCACCCTTCCTTTTTGTTTTTTTTAAGTAAATAAAATAAAAGAAAAAGGCCTGAAGGCCTCATCTGCAAATGGGCCATTAATTAACATTACAAAAAAATTAAAGAAATGGCCCAAGTAATAGTGCATTGGACATTCTGGTGGGCTACATTTCTGGGCCTAAATTAAATACAATTGTAAATATATTACCTTAAAAAAATTATTTTGTTTCAATTTCACAGCAATTTAATTATTTTCTATATTTCATAAAATATACGCTCTTTATTATAATTTCCAATATTTGATTTGCTGTAGATTGTTAAATATATAAATAATTTAAATTAAATATATTGAAGAGGGTAATTTTGTATTAAAGATTGGCAAATAACTTTTTATTATTTATAAATAGTTATATAGTTATTTATGTAATTAAAAATTAGGTAGTGTTTTATTCCAAAATTATATTCTTTCATGAAAGTCTGGATAAATGAATTAATGTAATATTATTTCCGGCGTAGCTACTATTTTCATATCACTCACATATAAATTAAGTAATGTCATTCTACATTACCTTTTTTTTATTATTATTATTGTTCATATGCTTTGGTTATTTATTTATTGTAGCAGAAAATCGTTCTCCCTGCTCACAAAATTTGGTGCTGAATGGAATTCAAAATACTTTGAGGAATTCATTCGAACAGTCAGTTACCCCTTTGACTGATCTTAGAAATGGTAAATTATTTTACAGTTAATTACTTTACAATTAGATTTACCTGTTTTTATGTTATGTTTTATTTTTAATTTTTATTGACTAAAAGAATTACAAAACTGACGGAGTAGCACCGTCGAGTAGATAGTGTGTTGTACTATTAATTATTTATTTAATTTTAGAAAATTAACTATTAATTATATTATCTCTTTTTATGAATTATTTTGTGTATTTTACTACATAAATTTAACCATACTTCTTTGTTACCTAAATTCTGGTATATGTACATTTAAATATTTAGTTTATATTTTGTAAATGTCATATTTCAAAATATATTTTTCATTTTGTATGTAAATAATTCTTACATGTTGAATATTGTACTCTATGATATTAATAAATTCCGTATTTTTGAATCCTAATAATAATAATTAATTTGAAATACGATATGCATTATCAAAACTAATTATGAAATGAGAAATATTAAACTTTGATAAAATTTATTTTGTAATTTTAAAGCTCTTAAATTTAATTTTTTTAAATTTTATAAAAATAATATTAATTTGGTCTAATTGCACTATACTTCAATCATTGCTAAGAAAAAATAATATATTCGTTTGCATTTGTAAGAACTTTATGTAATGTAAAAAAATAATTTCTTCTTATACTATGTTGGTTATTATTTCACAATTCATTTTTTGAGATTCTAATATAATTTAGTGATTTTTTAATTTTTATTTTTAAACAGAAAATCCTTATCCCAGTTTGAATACTTATACATTTGGAAGAATTCAGGCTACTTCGACGAACACATTCTCACAGCCAGTTACCACTTTAATTGATCTTACAAATGGTACAATATTTTTGTAAAATTGAGGAGACCAAATTAGTTACACTTTGTCAAGTTCAATGTTACTGATGAATTTTTTTTATAAAGTTTCTTCAACCAGCAGGGTTGGGCAGATTATTGCATCAAATTTAAACATAGGCATGAATGGAACTACTGAATCAACTACGATCGATGGTATTAATGATTGTATGTTTGTGAACTTAACTCATGATCATGACTTCTCCAACAATCCTACATCCTCAACATTTCCTCTAACTACGGAGTTCTCAGATCTTCCTCAAGGTCCATCAAATCATTTAACCGATGATGGTATGAAATCCATTTTCTATGGAAATATGAATTTTTTTTAATAATTCTATCTTTACATATGTTTACTCATTAAATATAACTTGAATTTTTCAGTTAATGGCTGTGCAGATAATGAAGATAGTGTTGCAGCCATTGGTACTTACTCATTGCTCTTTCAACTTATAGACATAAAATTACAATTAAATTATTTAGAAATTACTAACGTTCATGTATATTTCAGAATATAGTGATTACGGTGATCCAACGTATAGCTGTCAATATTGTTGTGCGTGTTTTTGGTACGAGGAACGTTTACGGTCATATTTTAAAGCCAGTCAACCAAAGTACTCAGGATGTTGTAGTCAAGGGAAGGTCCAACTACCTCCATTAAAAGAGCCACCGAATCTTTTAAACGATCTTTTTCGTGGATTGACTGATAAGAGCAAACATTTTTTGGATAATATAAGATCATATAATAACATGTTTTCTTTTACCTCAATGGGTGGTAAAATTCTGAAGGATGTACGCCAAAGTTCGCCCAACTATATATCTACGACACTGAAAATGAAATAAGCAACCGAATCCACTGTGTTAGGTAGGTTATTTCTCAATAATTTTAAAAACTTAATATTTTTTTCCATCACATCTATTTTAACGGATATATAAAATTGAAATGTGCAGGAATAATGACACTAGCAATAATCTACACTCAGAAATAGTTTCAGAATTGAAAGAAATGTTGGACGAACATAACGTACTGGTGAAATCTTTTCGAATGGCTAGAGATAACATGTATGCTGGAGATAATTCAAATGTGAGGTTGAGATTAATCGGTAGGAGGGGACAAGATGCAAGGAGGTATAATTTACCTTCGGCATCTGAAGTTGCTGCTCTTTTAGTGGGTGATTTTGATGAGTCGTTGGGCGATAGAGATATAATTGTTGAGACCAAAGCTGGTCAACTGAAGAGGATCAATGAATTGAATGCTGCGTACCTTGCGCTACAGTACCCTTTGTTGTTTCCTTATGGTGAAGACGGTTATAGAGAGGACATACCTTTCTCTGATTGTACAAATAGTAATGGTTTTGGAAGAAAGACAGTCAGCATGAAAGAGTGGTTTTCTTACCGATTGCATGACAGAGTACATGTTCCTCAAATCATCCTTTGTGCAAAACGATTAACCCAACAATTTGTTGTAGATGCATACACCATGGTGGAATCAAGTAGGTTGACTTACATTCGAACACACCAAAAGCAGTTACGTTGTGAAATGTATAAAGGTCTAGCTGAAGCATTGCTCCGTGGTGAGGGTGATCCATGTGCTCTAGGAAGGAGGATTATACTACCCTCAAGTTTTACTGGTGGAGCTAGATATATGATTCAAAATTATCAGGATGCGATGGCAATATGTAGATGGGCTGGGTATCCAGATCTATTTATAACATTCACGTGTAACCCAAGGTGGCCGGAAATAGTTCGTTATTTGGAAAAATTATGTTTGAAGGCTGAAGATCGACCAGATGTGGTGTGTCGTGTTTTCAAAATGAAGTTGGATGGTCTAATCAAGGATTTACGACAAAATAAAATATTTGGTGCAGTTCGTTCACGTACGTAGTTTAATTTAAACTTTCATGAAATAACTTAAGTGATTCTGGCATACATTTGTAGTGTTTATTATCATTATTCAATTATTACAATATTTTGTTTGTCACTTATATATATTTTTTTCAGTGATCTACACAGTTGAATTTCAAAAACGTGGTCTACCGCATGCTCATATATTATTATTTATGGATCAACAAGATAAGTATCCTACACCGAACGACATTGATAGGATAATCTCAGCAGAGATTCCCGATGAAAACAAAGATCCTAATTACTACAATGCAGTTCGTGAGTTCATGATACATGGTCCGTGTGGTGCGGCTAGACCAAAGTCTCCATGCATGTCATCTGATGGGTGTAGTAAACATTTTCCCAAAAAGTTTGTTCATAATACAACTGTTGACGAAGATGGTTATCCAGTTTATTGTCGTAGGGATAATGGTAGGACGGTCGTGAAGAGTGGAGTGGAGCTTGACAATAGATATGTTGTTCCTCACAACAGATATTTATTACTTAAGTATGGTGCACATTTGAATGTTGAATGGTGTAATCAATCTCGATCGATCAAGTATTTATTTAAATATGTGAATAAAGGACACGACCGAGTTACAACTTCTTTCTATAAAAGTGCAGGTGATAAGGAAACATCAGAAAATGTTGATGAGGTTAGCATGTACTATGATTATAGATATGTGTCTCCATGTGAAGCTATGTGGAGGATCCTTGGTTTTGAAATTCAATTTAAGAATCCATCCGTTGAACGTTTGAGTTTTCATTTACCCGATCAACAATCAGTTATTTTTTCAGATGTAGATCCAATAGATAGTGTTATGGAACGTCCGACGGTTAACCAGAGCATGTTTTTGGCGTGGTTTGTGGCCAATAAATTATATGAAGAGGGACGGCAGCTTACTTACGCTGAATACCCACAAAAATTTGTTTGGAAAAGGGACAAGCGAATTTGGACAAAACGGAAACGCGGATTCTCATTAGGTCGAATATTTTATGTGCCTCCTGGTAGCGGAGAAATGTATTATTTAAGATGTCTACTGAATATCATCAAAGGTCCAACATGTTTTGAAGATCTAAGAACAGTAGGAAATGTTACATATAAAACTTTTCGAGAAGCGTGTTATGCCCATGGTTTATTGGACGATGACAAGGAATACATTGATGGCATAGTTGAAGCAAGTGAATGGTCATCTGCGCATTCATTGAGATATTTGTTTGCAACTTTACTGTCATGTAATAATTTAACAAAACCAGAAGATGTTTGGGACATATGTTGGACATATTTGTCAGACGACATACTATACAGACAACGTCGCCTTCTTAATCATCAAGGTACGCTGCGTAGTATTTTCTGCTTGCTCTTTTATTTCCATTGGAGAATTAAGTAATGTATTAAATGAATGTATTTATATACTGTGTTAAATTATATTTGTTTACATTTTATAGAGCTGAATATGGACGACATTGAAATAAAGAATCTTACTCTGGTGGAGATCGAGAAAATAATGCGAGTACTAGGTACGAGTTTGAGAGAATTTGATAAAATGCCGTATCCAGATATGAATAATTTATCAAGTGTGCAAAATAAATTAGTCTATGAAGAGCTACGCTACAATCGTGCTGCTTTAGGTGATGAACACTCCATTATGATATCAAGTCTCACAGATGAGCAACGAAATGTCTATGATACTGTTATGAATGCAGTTGCCTCACACGAGGGTGGTGTTTATTTTGTTTATGGTTATGGTGGTACTGGTAAAACGTATGTCTGGAGAACGTTGTCTGCAGCAATCAGATCAAAGGGAGATATTGTTTTAAACGTGGCTTCCAGTGGCATTGCATCACTTCTGTTGCCAGGTGGTAGAACGGCTCACTCAAGATTTGCCATTCCACTTAATCCGATTGAGAACGGCACATGTTCTATAACTCAAGGAAGCAAATTAGCTGAACTTTTAGTCAGGTCGAAGCTCATAATATGGGATGAGGCTCCTATGATTCATAGGCATTGTTTTGAAGCTGTAAACAACACTTTGAAGGATATCATGCAATTATCCAATCCAAGGAACAAGCATAAACCATTTGGCGGTAAAACGATTGTTTTTGGTGGAGATTTTAGACAAATATTGCCAGTCATACCAAAAGGCACACGTCAGGATATTGTTCATGCAAGCATTAATTCATCCCCTATTTGGCAACAATGTAAGGTGTTGAGATTAACTAAAAATATGAGGCTTCAAAATCCATGTTCTTCTGAGTCGGAATTGATTGAGTTGAAAGATTTCTCTGATTGGATTGCACGAATTGGCGATGGAACGATTGGTATTCATCATGAAGGTTATTCAGAAGTAGAAATTCCTCCAGATATTTTGCTACCATATTCTTCTAATCCAATTCCAAGTATTGTGCAGAGTACTTATGCGTCTTTACCAAATTTCCTTGATGAACCCACCTTCCTAAAAAATCGTGCCATACTAGCACCCACTCTGGATGTTGTTGATTCGGTAAATGAATACATGACATCATTGAATTTAGGTGATGCAAAAACATATTTGAGTTCCGATAGCGCGTGCAAGTCAGATTCGAATGTTGATTTCTTGGCCGATGTACACACAACTGAATTTTTGAATGGTATTAGATGTTCAGGTGTTCCAAATCATGAATTACAATTAAAGGTTGGTACTCCTGTAATGTTACTGCGGAATATTGATCATACTCTTGGTTTATGTAATGGAACTCGGCTGGTTATTACAAAGCTTGAAAATCACGTTCTGGAAGCGCAGATTCTAAGTGGAACTAATGAAGGGCATAAAGTTTTAATCCCAAGATTATCTTTAACACCGTCTGATTCAAGGTTCCCTTTTAAATTTCAAAGAAGACAATTTCCTCTTATTGTGTCATATGCCATGACAATAAATAAGAGTCAGGGTCAATCGCTCTCACATGTTGGACTTTTGTTGAGGAAACCTGTTTTTAGTCATGGACAATTGTATGTGGCTGTTTCAAGAGTAACAAATCGCAAGGGATTGAAGATTTTAATTGATGATAAAGATAATCAGAACGCTACCTCAACAAAAAATATTGTGTATAAGGAAGTTTTCCAAAATTTGTAATTTCAATATTTGTAAAATTTGATGTTTCACTTTTTTGAATTTTGTACATTGTTTTCATGTAATTTTTTGAAATCTTTTTATGCAATAACAATGTGTTACTGTTTATTTTTAAAGTTAATGTAAATATATGTCAAATTTATATTTTCTAACTATAGAATATAAATTTAATAGAAAACGGCTCAAATTATATACTTTAATAGTACATCTTATTTGTTAACTATTTTTTTATTTTCAATTTTTGTGCACCGCACGGGTGAGTTTCTAGTTTGGCTAAATAATTAGACGTTACCACACACAACACTATACCCACCACAACCCAAAACTCTCAATCTCATGAGTTTCTAGTTTGGCTAAATAATTAGACGTTACCACACACAACACTATACCCACCACAACCCAAAACTCTCAATCTCAAGCTCTCTCACTTCTTCAGAAATGGCGGCCGCTGCAGCGTTCTCGACTCTTTCCACTTCCAGTCGTTCCTTGCCAATCCAAAACCCTAGTGTCCCTTCTTTCTCTCCTCTCTCCGCCTCCATCAAACTCGCCTCTTCCCATGCCAATCCCTCATCTGACTCCTTCAAATCCCTCAAACTCGAGCGTACTTCTAGATTTGTAAGCGCCGCCACCTCAGCCGCTGCCTCCTCTACCTCCGGAGCTGCCACCTCATTCCACGGCCTGTGCTACGTCGTCGGGGACAACATCGACACAGACCAAATTATCCCTGCCGAGTACTTAACCCTTGTCCCCTCGAACCCGGATGAGTATGAGAAACTCGGCTCCTATGCCCTCATCGGACTGCCGTCCACATATGAAACCCGATTTATCGAGCCTGGCGCGACCAAAACCAAGTTCTCCATTGTCATTGGCGGTGATAACTTCGGCTGCGGCTCGTCCCGTGAACATGCTCCTGTGGCGTTGGGCGCATCTGGTGTGACGGCGGTGGTGGCGGAGTCGTATGCGCGAATTTTCTTCAGGAATTCGGTGGCCACAGGAGAGGTTTATCCGTTGGAGTCGGAAGGACGATTGTGCGAGGAGTGTAGGACTGGGGATGTTATTACCATTGAGCTAGGGGAGAGTGATAGTAAGCTGATCAATCATACTACAGGGAAAGAGTATAAGTTGAAGTCAATTGGGGATGCTGGCCCCGTCATTGAGGCTGGTGGAATCTTCGCTTATGCAAGAAAGACAGGAATGATCCCTTCTAGGGATGCCTAGATATGCTTGCTCGGTATGTCTCTGCTTCTTTTACCCTGCTATTGTCTCTACCTTTTACCGTGCCTCTTCCATTCAAAATCATCATTGGAGTAAACTAGTGAATCATTTAGTGGTTGAGTTGATGGATTTTGTTCCAAAAAGAAGTTACTTTAATTTGATCAAAGAATGTTTCTTGATCAATTATGTGTGCTGGATTGGTTATTATACATAAAAATGAGGGACAATAGATATCTAAAGGTAAAAGGAAGTAGAAAAAGGCTACCTAAAAGCAACCGTTGCTCTATTGTCAATAAACAATTTGCTGTCTCCATGTAGTGATGTAGAGATACACTCAAATTTACCAGGTATAAGCTTATGGCCATCACACAACACTCAAAATGCTTTTACCAGTTTTTCATGTCTATGATTATATGTGATCGGTTAGAACCCTTTAGTATTTAGTTTATAATGTTTTAATTATCCCATCATAACCCTCATAGACATTAATATATTTGGCAGTATTACTAGGAAACGGCTGCAGATCTTCTGGAGCCATTAATTTATTTGTTTTGTGGTCCGGCACAGAAGTTCGATGTACTGTGTAGTTGTGATATGTGCCAATTGCACCTTCTGCTTTGTTATTGGTTATCTGCTGGTTCAACTCCTCTGTTGTTGACATCGCTTCTCTGCTTTCTCCTGTAAATCTTTCACACACGACACCACATGCTGCACATCTGGTCCAAATGAGTATTCTACGTTGAATAGTCTTCTTTTCCTCGGAGCTTATAGTTTACCAATGATTACTCTAATTTTGGACTGGTAATCATTTAGACTTGTTGATTCATGATTAGGATTTTAGTTTGTAATGTATTTTGATTTTGGGGACAATTCTTCAGAGTTGTGTTGGAAAATGCACAACTTGTTATCTGAGTCGTCTTCAGCAAGAGTGGATAATGATTTGCGGAGCAAAAAAAAAAAAAAAAGAATTTTCATTTTTCTTTTGATTCCTCTTTCACCGTCCCTTTCTTTTCTCTAATTATGTTGATTTCTGTTTTCTCCTTTTATCATATCCTGCCCTGATTACTCCCTTTTGTTACATGTCAGACCTTCAGATTTGCAATTGCCCTTGTATAATGGTTGCTGCTACAATTTAACGTATCAAGTAGGACCAGTGAAATAGTTCTTTGTTTATGTGATCCTTATTGAAAAGAAAGTATAAGGATCCAAGTTTAAAAATAGATTGAAGGAATCAGGTGATTAGAAATTTTTATATGTGCCACTCTCTGCCCTTTCCTCCAGTTGGAAGTAGTTGCATGTTAGGCTGCAAAAATGCTTTATGTGAGATCTTCTGATCACTGTTGTACCCATTGCAGCTAATGGAAGAGAGTTTAGCAGCATAATATTGTTACCAGGGTCTCTCTGATATTTTGGTATTAAATAGGTTAGTGCTTTAATCCAAAAAGAACTAAGGTGTGGTTTGCTTCGCTAAAAGGACATTGTTATTCACAGAATAAATGGCAAGATTTGTTTCTCCTGCTAATTTGGAGCTTAAGTATTTTTTATTTTTTTTAAAGCTGAAGTTTATTAGTGACTAAAAATGCATTTGGGACTAATCAATGTGCCACTGTCTCCTCGTGCAACATATGAAGTGAAACACATTTACACTCTGACTTCTAAGTTCTAACATATCTTAATGGGAAATGGAGGTCTATTGTTCCTCTAGACTTCTATTGATATATTACCCATCCTTCTAGGATTTGAATTCAGTCAAAAGTATATAAATGATGATATGTAGTCTCATGGTAGCATATACTTGCATAATAGAATATGTAGGATTAGATGCAGATATCCATGATTTCAACAAAATGATGCTCGATAAAGCATATTTTACTGCTTCACGTGTAAAGAGGTTCAAGCATAAAGTGCTGCCATAACACAAAGAAACATCCAACGAACCTTTTCAATTTTTAGTTATTAACAGGTCCAGATATGTATGATAAAATGTTGATCAAGCTGATGCAATGCATATGATGCATTATTTATTAGATGGTATGTCCTAATCTATTCGAATTGTTTTCCTGCAGGCCTCTTTTAGTCTCATTCTGGCGTCTTTGCTACCCAGGATGTTCATTAATGTTGAAAAGATTCAAAGCAACATTAAACTTGTTGTGTTCTAAGAGAATAATGTATTTCTAGTGTGATGGATTAGGTTTGTTTCAGGTGGTCTTTTAAATTATATTTCAGTTCGGTGATGTCAGTTCAGAAACTTAGAACTGTGTTGCATCTTACTTGCATTTAAGAAACTATCTTTTTCTATAGAAAGAGGATAAGTCTGAAATTGTTAAGCCTCTCTCCCTCTCCCTCTCCCTCTCCCTCCCTCCCTCCCTCCCCTAAACCCAAGTGCAACAAAAGCAAAAGCAAATCCCTAAAATGCATTTTCTACCCAATGCATAATTTTCACATTTCAGCTCTCAAAATTATGTACCAATTTAAACCCTAGCAAAGGAAGCCCATGTGGTGATCTACTGATTATATTATTTTTATTATTTATTTATTTATCTTCTTCTTAATAGAAGGTACATAATTTTATCTATCAGAACTTATGATAGTTCACCCTGTAAAAGATTAGACGATTATTCAGCTGTTCATTTTTCTGTAACCCTACAGTATTTTTAGTTAATTTGCAAAAATATTTATCTTAATGTTTTTTTGTAGCCCTACAGTATCTGTAGAATAATAATGAACAAATATTTACTGAATATACTTTTAAAAATGGAGGAAGTATTAACTATCTTGAACATCAATGGCAATATTACGTGGAGGGGGCAGATATCACAAATTCCATGTTTCATGCAAACCTAACACTTAAGTTGGAAATAAATTAAAATTCTTATACATTAATAGCTTCCAATAAAAGAATATTCTTAGGAGTGCACACTACTGTTCTCATTCATAAAATATGCAGAAAATTATAAATATATTTTACTGTTGCGGGCTAAATTGAGTTAGTTTGTTGCAAACATAAAAGACAAAATTACTCTTATAAAAAGATTCTATATTTTCTTGATCAGAGGGAATCTTATAATCATCTTCTCTAATTTCAACTTAACAGAGTGAAGGACTCCCGCGCCCCGTGCAACATTGAGAACATTGATCCACCCAGCACAAGGAGCGAACAAGCACCATGACAATGTTACTATATTTTCATTAATTTAAAAAATTTTATGCATTGGATGCGTGCTCTGCCATTTAATCTATAAGGTAATATATAAGAAAGTCGCATTTTGATTAATTTTAACGAAAAAGAAAAAAAGTTCTTGCGCCTGAATCCAAAGTCCCTAAGTTTGGAAGGTATTTTTAGAAAATTGCTATTTCTTCTTCCGAACTTATGTCGACTCGGGAGATTTGTAGTTGTCTCCAGTGAAAGTAGCAGTGAGGTAGGTTAATGAATCTAGCAAACACCTTGCTTCCTGGGTGGTGGGCGTCATTTCCTTCGAGTAATTGACTTATTATGAGGATTCATTGTGAAGCTCTTATTGGCGGTTTTGATCTCTTGTGCAATATAGCCAGTAGAAAGAAGAACGGCCTTCAGAGTGGACATGGATATGGCTTCGTCGGCTTTGGTTTCGGTTCTAAAACCATCGGTTTTTGGAACTGAAAGGGGTGTAATCAAAATCAACCCACATATAGCCGGTTTCGATTCTGGAACCGTTGATTTTATGGTTTCGATTCTAGTTTTCAATTTTTTTTTATACAAATTCACATTTGAAATGGCCGGTTTGAAACCGAAACCTCCGATTTTTAACTAAAATCGATAATTTTGCAATCAGAAAACCAGAACTGAGCCAACTAAATTTCCATTTCGAACTAAAACCAGATCAATCGAACCGTTGACCATCAGTTCGATTCCAAACCATGCCCATGTCTACTTTAGGGCTTCCTCGCCCATTCTATTATGAACTTATATATATAATAATAATAAAAAATTAAAATATTTCTATATTTATTATTTTTTTTGTTCATTTTTTCCCATAAATAAAGATAAATTTTTTTAAAAATATTTTATACAAATATTATAAAAGCGATGGGCCAACAGCTGGTGCCTTACAAATTGAAAATCTAGTATAATTATAGAAGATTTATAATTTTAATTTAATTTTAAATTAAAATTTATAATTAAGTTTCATAATGCTATTAATTTTATAATTTAGTTATAATTTAAATTTTTTTTTATCTAATTTCATTTGTGTGTCTTATGTATTTCGTTTAAATCTTTTTTTGTTTAAACTTATTTAAAGCAGCGTGGAAATTAATAAACAATTTAATAAGTTGTTTGACAATTTCAATAATACATTTGCTAATTTAGCTGGGAAAAGGTTTTAACCTGAAAGAAATTCTAACAAATTAAATTGTCTTCAAATTTAGGACTGAATCAATAAAATAAAATTGTTAGAAAATAAAATTTAAATTTTATTGTGATTGAAATTGAAATTACCCTATATTTGTGGACTAATTTGGCAAATTGGGCTCAATATTTAAGGAGGCGTAGACATAGGTTCAATTCCAAAACCCTGACAAGAGGGGCCATTACCGTCATTCGCTCGCTCGTTCACCTTTCGCAGGTAGTCCTCCCCTCTTCCTCTTCCTCTTCCTCTTCCTCTTCCTCCATTCTTTTCGATTTCTTTGCGTGCCTCGCGCTGTAGTCAGCAACAGTCCTCGATTTTCTCCAAACTTGGCTGACTTCTATATCTTTTTTCGATTATTCACTAAATTATAAAATTATCTGCTTTAAAGAAAGTAAAACTGAGACGAGAGTGTGTACTGAGTTGGATTCTGTAATGAGTTTCGTCGAGAGAGGGCGGAGGGAGAAAGTATGCGTCTCTCTTGGGGTGGGGTGTGTGTGTGTGTGTGTGTGTGAGAGAGAGAGAGAGAGAGAGAGAGAGAGAGAGAGAGAGTCCTTTTCTGGAGCTTTTGTTTCGTGGCTGCGGAACCCTGTAGTTTGCACTCCTAATATATTTGATCGTAGTGTAAGATGGTTCTAGTTGAGTAAAGTAAACATATTTTGATGGTTCAAAGAAAGCCTTTCGATTACTGAAATTTCTCACGATATCCAACATATCTTAGTTATTATTTTATTCTTCTATTAAATTTTTTTGTTTATCCAGAAGATTCAAAGTTTGCTCCCTCAGTATTGCAATATAATCGTAAGAAATGGACATCGACTCAAATGCGCCAGAAAATGCTCCATCAGTGGCTCAAGGGGGCACTGAAGTAAGTACCTCAATTATTTCATTTACATACCTTTGTTTGAATACCATTTTCTGTATCCAATGATATTTCGGTTAATTATTTGTTTGTTTAAAAGTCTGAGAGTAAGGAGGCCGACTCCATATCCGAAACAATGGGGCAACTGAATATTGGAGAATCGTCCTCTAGCTTCAAGAGAAAGCCAGTAATTATAATAGTTGTAGGAATGGCAGGTATTGTTTTGTGCTGGAAGAAACAGTGTAGTTTTGGTGTGTGTGTGTGTGTGTGTGTGTGTTCTACTTCAGCTATTACATTCTGAAAATTCATGATTATTTTTATCCAGGTAGTGGAAAGACAACATTTCTTCACCGGCTAGTTTGCCACACTATGGCATCAAATATTCGGGGTTATGTCATGAATCTTGATCCTGCTGTTAAGACTCTTCCGTATGGTGCAAACATTGACATCAGAGACACTGTCCGGTACAAGGAGGTCATGAAGCAGTTTAATCTTGGACCAAATGGAGGAATTCTGACTTCGCTTAACTTGTTCTCGACAAAGTTTGATGAGGTGGATTCTTTATGGAAGTTTTATTATGCTGCAAATTTCTTACCTTCTTATACAATTATTATAGCACAGGGTTTTTAACCTCTAACTCTTAGGTGACATACTGGGTTTTAAAAAATCATTACAAAAAAGATAAATAGCTTGTTCTGATTTGCAAAATTGCATTGCTCAAATACTATGTACCTCATTGAGGTGTATGGGACCTACATAAGAAGTATTTTCGAGTCTGCAATTTGTCAGTTCGTTGTGGTCTCTTTTTTGTGGACTTGATTTACCAATTATTGTTGTTGCTTTACCTTCTATTTGAGTTGCTAGGTTGTGGATCAGCTTCAACAACTGGCTTTACATATGATACAAAACCTCTGATTTTTAATGTGTTAATTTCATTAATTGTGTGGGCTGATAAGCTTGCCATATATATTTACCTTGTCATTAAGGCATGTACCTTAGAAGCCACTACTTGATGTCCTTTCAGCTGTAGCGCAGCTGACTGTTAATAAATGTTTTTTGGTAATATCTTGTGAAGAAAAAGGAATATTGAATAGGTTTCTCTTTTATGGTAGTGCACAGTGATATAATTGAATTTACTTTTGATCCAATAAAAGAACAAATCTCTCACCTTCGTACTTGGCGTTTTCGGTACTGTCGTGTTGCTATCTTTGTCTCAAATTCTAGTTAATACAAGATTTTAGCTGAAAATCTTGTTTTAGAATCTTGATGTTGCAGTTACGTTTGAAATAAGCTTAGTTGAAGCCATAATGGGCTCATGCACATTAAAGTTTGTCCTTGCTAAATCACCAGCTTGTTAGTTGATGCAAAGAGATTACTGCAATACTTTCCGGCTTTTCCACTTAATTGTTCAAAATATTTTTTGGAAGAGATAGCCAATTTCAGTTAATTATAACCAGATTAAGAATCCTGGAGATCATACATAGCTTGAACCTGTCCATGTGAGACCATGACGAATCCACGCATGATAATTCTTTGCTTAATCATCGACTCCTTATTAATGCTAGCGAATTCATGAAATGCTCTCAGACCTTTGGTTTATTTTTCAATCATCGTTTATATAGTTTCTTATCAATATTGCAGCTGTTCATTTAGTTCTTAGTGTTGCAGTCTACTAGGCATCTATGTAGTTACAATTGACAGATTCTTGAATGGGAAAATGAGAGGTTTTGCATTAATTGTTCTCAAAATTGTAGGTTGTGTCTATGGTAGAGAGACGGGCAGATCAGTTAGACTATGTGCTAGTTGACACTCCTGGCCAAATTGAGATTTTCACTTGGTCTGCATCTGGAGCTATAATTACAGAAGCTTTTGCATCGACATTTCCCACAGTAATAGCATATGTTGTTGATACACCACGCTCAGCAAACCCAGCTACCTTCATGAGCAATATGCTATATGCTTGTAGCATCCTCTACAAGACACGTTTGCCTCTGGTATTGGTTTTCAACAAGACAGATGTGGCACAACATGAGTTTGCATTAGAGGTTCGCTTCAAATTTTATTTTCCTCTTTATTTTCACTCGGAGAAATTTATGTTTTCCTTCCCTGATATTCTGAAATATTTGTTAGTGATGTTATTTAACAGCTTGCTTTTTGGTACTTCTTCTTTTTTGAGTTTTTAAACAGCCTGACTTTATCTGCTGTTAATGCAGTGGATGAAGGATTTTGAGGCATTTCAAGCAGCGCTAGATTCCGATCATTCTTACACATCAACTCTGACCCGTAGTCTCTCACTGGCATTGGATGAATTCTATAATAATCTGAGATCGGTCGGAGTGTCTGCAGTCACTGGTGCAGGAATGGATGCCTTCTTTAACTCTATTGAAGCTAGTGCACAAGATTACATGGAAACTTATAAGTACTTGTTCTGCCTATCAAATTGGTTGCAGATATTTTATTTAGTAATAATTGATAATTCTTTACTCATTTCATCTCTCTCTCTCTCTCTCTCTCTCTCTGCAGGAGTGATCTTGACAAGAGACGAGCGGAGAAGGAACGTTTGGAGGAAGAACGCAGAAAAGAAAACATGGAAAAGCTCAGGAAAGATATGGAGAAGTCCGGAGGGGAGACTGTGGTATTGAGCACAGGTTTGAAGGACAAGAGTGTCGAACTGGACGAAGATGAGGAGGATGAAGAAATAGAAGATGGCTATGAAAGGTTCAGTGAAGATGGTTCTGATGTCATTGATGAGGATGAAGATGAAGAGGTTACCAGTTTTTCATTTTGAGGCTATTTTTAACTGGTGAATCAGATGCAGTGTGCTCTAGACTCAAGTTGATTTTGTGTACATTAAGGCTGACTCAATTATCCCTCTACTATAGTTGAACTCGACTTGGTTATCCCAAAAGTAAAATTAAGGGGTTTTGTCTCTTCGGCTTTAAGTTGGTGAATAGATTACCATGCAAACTGTATGTCTGCTGATAGCTCCTAATGTTATTTAAGAATATATTTTCTAACTGTGAAATTAATGCTTGCGTATTGTCACATAATTTTAACTGAGGAAATAATGAGATATTGTTACATTAGCAAAATTGCCCTTTTCCTTTTGAGCCATAAAATTGCTTTGCATTTAAAGATCAATGACTTTTGTAAGAAAGAGGATTTTTTTTTATTTTTTTTTAATTCCAAGTTGTTTGTAATTACATTTTATTTTGGGGGGACAAATAGAGAAGGACCGACAGTGAAAGTTCTGATGCTAGCGACCATTGGGCCAATAAAAGGGAATGCACGTTCACTTTGCTTTGAAGACATTGCAAAGTAGCATCTCAGTATATGATACGAGGCCCAAGAGAACCTGAGGTCCATTCAAGCCCACTTTGTACCATTATAAAGCATGAAAATCATGAAATTAAAGTATACAATCTATTAATTCTGGTAATTGATGGCCATCTCCTCTTAGAACAGAGGAGACCAAGTGCAATTGCACTTAGCATAAATCAGTTATGATAACATAATAAAAATTATTTATAGCAACTATTAAATAAATAAAAATAAAGTTTATATTAGCAAAAAGATATCTTATAATAACTTCACAACTTTAGAAATAAGTAAAACTCATGTGGTTGAACCCCTTGTAACTTAGATCACTGCTATGAGATCGATTCTTATCGATCCCTCCTCTTTTAAGATTTTTACTAAAAATGAGAAAATATTTCAACCTATAATAATTGGACTTTAGTCTCTCCTGGCTGAATATAACTTCAGCAAATATATCAAAAGTCTCGAAGAACCAAACTGAATTAATTACCATAATGAGGAAATGATATTTTATAGAAAGTACCATAAAGGCTAGTTGCAATGAACTCTGAAAGTCACCTAAAACCTTCCGTCTCTTTCCAATAGAGTAAAGATCTTGTTAAACCCGTCCTAAACATAGTTGCAACTATAGAAAAGATTAAATCATTAGCAGTTAAAAAAGAGCTTCAAAGCCCTCCTTGGATACAACTTTCCTTGAGATTCTGCAGTGCTTGTCGAATAGAATCGTCATCTTGGTTGGAGTATTTCAGGCATATAAGTCGCTGAGCAACACGGTACGCCATTTGAATATCACGATGCTGTTGAAAATTCACATCCATTCTCCTCAATTCCTACACACGTAAATAGCATCTTATTTGAGAGTACATAATGGACATTCTTTAAACCAATAGAAGTTGCCTTGCTTGTGTTTAGATTGAGGAATTTGATTTGATTTGAGGACAATTCTGGGAAAAAAAATGAACCACACATAAAACCGTATGAATTTCAAAATTATCCTAAAATGAACCAATCCAAACAACATCAATAGATTTGATATGACGAAGTTGAAATCTATAGCTCAAACCCATCAATCCAAACACAACCTTAGAAGACTCTAAATGTCATAAAACGTAAATCGTAATAATATTAACAACAATAATAGAAGGCTCCTTGTGACCCAAACGTGATTATTTTTCAGTTTTTGAGACGAAGCCATCATTAAATAGAATAAGGACCAGACACTTCCGTATTACATTGAATCACTTATTCTTTCAAATCCTTAGATGAGTTCAAAATCCCCTGAACTGCTAGGACAGGCTTATGATTCATGAAAGTGAAAGCTGCAGATTCTGAAACAGCAACTTTAACATTTTTCAATAAGCATCGAACAGAATGAGATATGTTGGTTTTGAAAAATACCCTTTGGATAATCATTGATGTGATGCTTTTGGCGGAATCTATCACGGAACTTGGTAATCCAGCTACTCCAGCTAGCATGAGGCCATAGTGTGCTACATGCCTTGGCCCATCTTTCAGTTGGAACTGGTGAAGGCAGTTGACACTATAAGCTCTAGTCAATCTGACAAAACTAATTAATCATCTGATCAAACATCTTACCTTGAAATCCATGCGCTTGTTCTTAATCTCAACATGAAAGTGAACAATTTTAACATTTGGATAAATTGTGGCCAACTCAGATAAGTGCTCCATATGAGTAGCAAATATGGTGTACCTAAATTCGAAAGAATATTAGTTCAGGCAGTACTTTGTTCTGCTTTCCCTTTTTCCTTTCGTTTTGTTTTGTACTTTTAGTTTTAAGGGTGGGGGGCCAGGCCAGGGGGCTGGCGATCCATTCTTATGGATGAGACTTACTAGACAGTTGAAGGAAATCAAGTTATTGACATAAATGTATACCTAATAAATCAAGCACCAAGATTCTAATTTATTTTCTTAAGATCTTAACATAATCCTTCAGTATCGATTGATACAAGCTTAACAATAGAAATATCCTATACGAAATCTTTCTAATCCAAAGCTTTCAAAACTCAATTTTTAAGCAAAAGAAAACATATCTTATAGGATCATTCATATAAACTTATTCATATGTTTCATCAATGAAAACTTAAAACATAACTATTGTCACTAATAAGCTTATGAATATTACCAAATTCTAAATTTTTTCTTGAGATCTTAACTTAACCCTTTCAGTATTAAAGAACTATCCTATAAACAATAGATTTTTTTTTTTTTTTTAATCCAAATATTTTCAAAACTTATTTTTAAAGTAGAAATAACATGCCTTATAGGATCTTTCATATAACCTTGATAAAATGTTTTATCAATGAAAACTTCTGTAATTATCATCACTATTAAGCTTATTGATATTAGTACTGTAACAAAATAAAATTTCGGTCAGTTAACATACCGAAATAATTCACGTCATCATTTAGTCACCAACACAGGCATATCTGAGGAATCATAAAGTCTTCTTAAAAGAGACAGTTCAATCCTAAGTAACTAACACAAATAAAAATATATATTTACAGAAGAGAAGTCAACTATACAATCAGTTCCACTAGAACACCTACAGGAAGTGATACTCTTTTCCTAGACTGTTTTAGAAACAGGCAGCACATTAATAATGAGCTTTTCGGATTGATCTTTCTTACAATAGCATATGGGAAACCGCAACACAACAAAAAGCAGCTCAAAAACTCTATTCGTGTTTTATTCTTGAGCTAGAACTCCTAGACTATGATAGCTTAATGGTCAGATCAATGAAACAAAATCAAATACATGCAATGGCTCAACTATACTAACGAAGTCTCAGATATGAGTAATAATATGCAAAATGGGAAGTCCATTTTAAACAGAAAGTTTCAATTTGATTACTCTTAAAATGGTGATTATCTATAAAAAAATAAACAAAAAAAATTATTAGATAGCTAAAATCCTCCAATTCTGACTTGTCTCAGATTTAGTTTACACAGAATGAATCATCGTTTCTTTTTTAAGCAAATAATTCACCTAGACTAGATTTTCATATCTCACAAACTACAGTTACTTTGTTCATTAACAAGACAGAAAGTGGTGAAAAGAATTACGCTCTTAAAGCCAGTAAGTGTTCGCAGCAGCTCCAAGAAATTGCAAACCCATCACAGGAAGATGTTGCTCTTCCCAATTCATCCACAACAATTAGACTTCTGCATAAAGCATAGAAAGCTATATGACATATAATTTGATAAAACCAGTCCACACATTAAGAATAAGATACCATTTGGTAATATACCTATGCGAAGCATTTTGCAAGATAAAAGCTGTCTCTTTCATCTCCGTCATAAACTGCACTTGAATAACCTTACATTAGAAAGTCCTGTCATCTCATAATATTTAAGCAGAATAATTCCGAACTCAACTGGAGAGATTGCTTTACTTGATAAGATGACATGATTACTATCTTCATTTGGCAATTGAAGGTACATTTAGCTAGTGGTTACTTTCTGTTGCCTTTTAGATATCTTTGAGGTCACTATTCTTAGCATTGTGGCTAGCATGAGTTCCTCATTACTGATATCGATAGCTATATTCAAGAGTCTGACCATCTTTTTCAGAATTTCAGCTCAAAAGAGCATAACTGTGATGTTAGAATGGCTGCTATTGATGAAGTGGTTGAACTTTATGCATAGTCCTTACAAGAAAAATCTCTAGTATAATATCTAAAAGATCTCAGGTATATCATCTGAAACTATCCTGGCAAGTGGACTTTTGCTTCGGTGTCCAGGCTTGACCATATATCCTTCGTGAAACTTGCTACAACTATGTGCCAATCCTGGAAAGGCAGCTTCTGTAATATCTAAGATGAAGAATATTAAACTTTTTTCTACTTTTTAGCTAAGATCTCGAAGTATTTAAAGGGTTCTATAGCACTTCTTTTGTCCCTCTTCTGAGATATTATGAAAAATCATAGACCTTGAATTAAAACTCATTCTTTTGAAAGAGAATCAATCATTGTATCATATACTGTAGGTGAAAAAACTAATTATATCTTTTTATAGAAATTCTTTATCGACAACAAATCCCTTATACATTATAACTGCTTCATCACTCACTCTGCCTTCTTTCCAGTTTCTGGAACCAACTCTCTCTGTTTTTTGTTAGGCTTTCAATTAGAGGAAGAAAAAGGTTTTGAAGGAAAACCAGGATGATAATAATTGGACTCACTCACAAAATGGGGCAGTGTGTAAGGATTTTTTTGGCGGAGAAGATCAATGGTCACAACTCGCAATGTTGTAAAGACCATTCACAATAGATCTCAGGCTTATCTTATTGGATAATAATTTTTTACCCAGGCCAATGTTAAGAGAACTTAAGATCCATGTGTATCAGCAAAAAAGAGGGGAAAAAAGAGCAAAAGAAAAATAAATACAATGATTATGCACAAGTATTGGAGAAATTTTGATAAATCTGAAAACTATAACCAGCCACTGATCAATATCAAATGGTGAAGACAAATTTAAAAGATCAAAGTACAAGATCACGTATTTTACCGTGCTAGAATTCGACTCAACACTGTCCATGGTTCCCATTCTGGTAAATATGCGATCAACCACTCTTAGTGTTGCAAAGCGAGCAGGAACATAACAGCCAATTTGAGCAAGAATTACTACCAGGCACACTTGCTGAAGATAAGTACTCTTTCCACTCCTATAGGTAAAAATCATATGATAACATTATGCAGAAAAATCAAAGATTTAACTTATGCTTAGTTGACTAAAAGTAGTTTGCGGCCTGGGCTTTTGACCAAAAAAATAATTTCTTCATATCATCATAGACCTAAAGTGGATAACTTAATTTAAGAGTGTAACTGCAAGACTCCTAGAATTAGATAGGTCTGAATTTGTGCCTGTATCTGTGAAACAATTCTAAAAATTTGCTATTGCTTCTGTTCCACTACTTGCTATCAGGATGAAGTAAATATAGTCTTTAAAGAGACATCTTGAAAAAAAAACTGGAAGGAACAAAACAAGCGACATGGCAAAAAAAGAAAGATTTCAGGAATAAATTATCTTACATATTTGGGCCCGTGACAATTACCATATTTGATGCTTCAGAAAGAAAGATGTTGTTGGCCTGGAAAAGCAAATTAGAACATCGTCTCAAATAACTACCTAGTAGAATTACTTTTATATTAAGACTTGAATACTTCATAAAGTTTTCAAGCCTGAAAAAAGATGGTGGTTCAGAATTCGAACTCACAATAAATTCATTGTGTACACCTTCAAGGATAGGGTGCCTTCCTGAATCAATTGCCAATGGACCATCATCTAAGAAATGTGTGTATGCAGTCATTATTATCAAAATTTGAGGTAATGAACTACCACCGCCTAAGTAATGATGGTACTTACATGTAAATTGAGGTCTAGTATATTTATCAGCTGTCTTCATGGAAATTGTATGAGCAAATGAATTGACTATCATATCCAGAAGGCATAAGACCTCAGCAAGAAGAGTGAGTACAAAGACATTCTCCCGTATGGCATCCATTAGTGCTGAATGTTAACAAATTGCAGGTGTGAATTCTAATATATATTTCCAACAAAGATTGGACCAAAGTGTAACGACTTAATTATGATTTGATGGTTGAAAAAATAGTTAGGGAGACATGCTGGAAGATGAGAATCATCTAGGGAAACAAATGTGACATGACTGCATGCCCAAACAATAAATTCTGTTAAATCAGTCGAAAAGCAGAAGGCAACAATATTGTTGCAGATATAGATGACCAATCACATTTGATTTGAAGATCCTTTCATATTACAAATGAAAGGTTAAAATACAGATAACAGTGTGATTCTATGATCTGGATAAGACATATTAAATAGTAAAAAAATAAAAAGCAGTAATCCTGCTTAGCTAGATCACATGGGTTACAGAGAAGTGACAAGACTCTAAAAGCTTTTTTGGTCCCATATAAATTGGAGCATGGTCCCTGTCGGTGCATGGATCAGGTTTGCCACTGTCCACATTTCATCCATGTGTTGGAATAGAAAAATAGAACTCTTCCAGTTTTATTTTGGGATAAGATTTTGTCATAAGAATGCAAGTACATTAATAAGTGTGGTAAAAATCAACCAGATTATGTGTCACAGTTATCAAGTTTTTTGAACACAGATTCGGTCCCAACAAATATCTTGGTGATTGTGTTCTTGGAGCATCACCAAACTCCAAGAGTTAAAGGTGTGTAATCCGTGGATACCTTTAATAACCCATATAACTCAGCCAAAACATGTAAATGATCTTTTTTACTTGAGCAAATGCATATAGCTGCAATAATAAGTCAAAGGAAGGTGTTAGGAAAGGGACATTTACTCCTGTCTGCTTATCCTTTGTTTTCAAAGTTGCTGAATCTTTCTAGCTGTGTTGCTTTATTCCGAAAGGTTGAAATAGTTGAGCTATGAATTAAATGATTTCATTTGATGATGACATATGAACACTATGAAAAAAACTTGAGAGCACTATGCTTATGTGAATCTGTGCAATACTGCATAGCAATCTAATCAAATTCCAATCACGAGATTATCTCTTCATTCATGCTTACTTTTTCTTTTCTCCATGCCTGCTTATAATAATTAAGCCAATCGAAAACACAAGCACTCAAAAACTTCAATCATAATGGGGAGAAAACTATCAGAGCACGATTTAGTCATGGTGCACTAAAATAAAATAGAAGTAAATAAAGTCATATACCTAAAACTATGGCAAACTGAAAGTTATTGCACTCAACTGCTTAAGAAAAAATGGCAAAAAACTGTTCCACTTGTCATGTTATCAGGGCAAACTTGTGGACACTAATAGTGACCAAGTCGTTTTTACCATGGTATATGCAAAAACATATGCTGCTAGAGATGCACAACTCAGTCAGTAAAATATAGACAAACCCTCCAGGCAAAATTCTGTCCGAATATAGCACTCTTTAGCTGCAGCCTTGTTCCTTACATTCAACTGCATACAGACAAAAAGAGTAGAGGCAGGTAAACATGGATTTGGATCTAGGGACATAAAGTGGAAAACAAAATTATCGTAGCATTCGAACAGATTTATGCATGTTTTCTATATTACTCTGAATCCTACGTCCAGTATCAGAAAATATAGATTGCAGCTGATATAATAAATTTTTAGATACTCAGTCTCACTGCCATGGGAGATTATCTTTTTTCAAATAATGTATAGCATCATAGAGCACGAGAGAGGCTTGTAAAGCAAATTCTTGTAGTAGTATTTTCACTTTAATGAATTTTGTCAATAAACTTATTCAGGTATATGACACCAGCAAACCATGGATCAGCCACCATTAGGAACGAATTTGGTTCAAAGTAGTCACGAAATAGTCATAGAATAATGTCATGTAGTGCAAATAACAAATCATGTCATTGACATGAACTGCATACAAGTTTCAATAAGGCCTGTAAATGCAAGCATTACCTTAATAAGAGAAAAGGAAACATGTCCCTGCTTAGATTTCAGAATGTTCCAAGTTTTTTGGTGGAATTTAGCAAATGAAACTTAACCCTCCATACCGTTCTTAAGCTCTCAAAAGAGCACACCACAGAAGCATCTCCAACTGCCCTTTTATGACCATAACATTTGAATGTGAAACCTAACTACAAACTCTACATTATTTCACAGAATTTCATTGTTCCTAAGATTGTTCCTTTAGGAAATAATAATAGCCAATGACTTTTTTTTTGCATTACCACGTTGCCCTGTCAATCCATGAAAATATAATAATTTTTTCCCCATTTTACCCATCTTTTTCATAATATTTTTATCTACCATTCAAGGAAATATCTCTCCACACCCATTTTCTGATTCCTTTTTGAGTAGCCAAGCAATTTCCATGTCCCACCAATTACAATCCAGCTTAGTGTACCACAATTTATCACTAGCCTATCAACAAAAAAAAAGAAGTTACTATCTCGCTCAAGCAAAATAAAATGATGGAAAGCACACCAAAAGCACAAGTGGATAAGTCACTACATTACTTTCTTCCACTCAATTCGTAAGGAGATCTGTACTTGGACAACATTTGATTTTCAAATATTAAATAATAGGTGATAATCATGACTTAACATTATGACCAGCAAAGCAATAAAATTACTCACAGAAGACAATTCCAAAGAGGAGCAATGTACGTTGTTTCCATGTTTCATGACCTGATAATAGTCCCAAGAAGGGGAATATCAGGCGAATTGGTCAAAATGAGGTCTTAAAGTAAACAAGTATAGTCTTCTTAACCTGGATAAACTTGCTGGGAAGCCTTCCCTGTACGTCCTTCTGAGGTATGCTAAAGTAAAAACCTTGCCTGCTGTTATAAGGGATTTTCAGATTTGGTAGCTTAAAATCCTCCCTATACTTGCTTGCCAAGTTGTATATTGCTGCGAAAAATGTTGATTAGAATGCTAGAAACAGAATACTTAGTGAAAAAATTCATCTCTTAATCATGCAAAGAAACCTTCACTGGTGTCACAGAAAGATCTCCGTGCAATATCTAGAAGTCCATCTATTCCTGCCTTGACAGCAAAACACTGTTGGGTTCGGGCAACAAAAGGAACACGTGCATGAAGAACATCTTCGTCAATCACCTCTCCAATCCTGAAACATATAGGTAACACCATTAAATTTAAATACCATACATTCACCTGATGATATGGATTGCTGAGTGATGAGGCTATGGCCACTAGATTTAGAGGTCATTTGAAGATCATTGAACAGTCAACTTATTGAATAGGAAAAAAAAATATTGGCTTCATATCAGACCAACAGGATTCCTGGAATTATCATTAGCAATCAATTTTATCAATCTCGTTCCATATAAATTATGGATCAGTTTTATCTGGATGAGCATGAACTGCAAAGTACTTTATAGCCAAAGTTGATATTTGCTTCATGGTAGTCAACAAAATTCATTTCTTGTCAATAAACTACAAACACAAGAAACTAAGTAAACAGTGGAATGACAAAGATAAATAGAAATTGTAAGAAATGCTTCACATTTATTATCAATGTCTCTTTGACAGTTGAATGACGAAAGCAGAAAAAGCTAGAGGACTAGGAAGAAAGAACCATGCACAATCAACTTTTCAGCGCACCTTAAGGAATCTCTAGTGATATAACAAAGATGGACCCTTCTCCAACAAACTGAAAAGCATTTACTTTACCAATTAATTCTTATTCATCTGGTTTCAACAAGCAAAGCCAAAGAGACTTGTGGATTTTTTGGGCATATAAGTTGTGATTTCGGAATCGTAATATATAAGATATTTGCCTTGTCAATGATGGTGGCCTTTAGTTGTATACGTCACATGATCCTCCCCTAGAAGAGGGAGGTTGATTCATGCTGAGCATGAAGATTAGATGAACAGTTACAGCTTAAAAGTAAATGATAACTAGCAAATTTACCTTTTCCTCATGGAAGCAAATTTTTCATTCTCACATATGGACTTGTAGATATTTTTGAGTAGATAACAAGTGGCATCCTTAAGCACCTGAAATAATTGAACTTCAGATAATCATCAATTCAAAATTTAAAGCATACACAGAGGCAGGTTCATGTACCTTGGAAAGTAATGGTAAGGCATCAAGAGCCGTTTTGAGAATAATTATGCTTGATATCAAGATTTGGCTCTTTCTGGAACTATCACCAGCCAAGACTCCATTAGTAACTTTCTTTTGCTTAAAGCAGAAGTGACATAGTACCTTATCTGGACACAGCATGAGATCATCATTATTGTACGAAAGAACTGTCATATCAACAAGAATTACAAAATTAATTTGTTCAATCATCTCTATACAGTACTTACCAGTTTCTTTTGGAAACTTGCGAAGAGCCTGGGACAAGCCAAAGAACAGCTGCTCATTGCTCATCAGCTCGTCCTGAAATCAAGTTCAGCCATTAATTAGTGTGGCCAACCTAGTATACTCGAAGCTACTCATTTGGTTTTTGATTTAATAATATGGAATAACATGCTGAAGACACTGAAAGCAAAGGGGCCTAGTATTAAAGTCTCACCTCACAGACACCAATTTACTTTTTTTTTTTGTGGGGGGGGGGGAGGAGAGTTACAAGTTTTCAAAAATGAATTTGGGCTTTACACGGGGGCTTCAATGTCTTTTCAGTGTAAGAACTTTAGTTATAGAAGTTTGCACTGTATTAATTTGAAATTTGAGGTATTAATGGCACCTAATATTGTTCTCAGTTTACATGAATAAGTACTGAAATAATGGGTAAGAGTTTAGATATGACTTGATGTGGAGAGAATGATTGGAATAAGCCCTGCTCTAGTCAGCTCAAATAAGCTCCTCGCCGGATCCAAGTTATATTAGGGACTCTTCTCAGATCCGCCTACAGCTATGGAATAAAAGTATGCTGGTATTTTACTAATTTTGAAAAACATGGCAATGTAATTGAGGAGCTAATATTTGAGATGTTTGGCAAGAAACAGCATTCCAAAAATCAGAAACAAGCATCACTGGCTTCTTTGACAGATAAATTTTTGGAGAGATGAATAACCATTCTGATAGAACAGCAAATAATAGCAAGAGTGTCAAAGATGAATAGAGTTGCAAACGCCATTACTAAAATTATTCTACAAAATGATTTTCGTCTCAGAGAACTTATATGCTTAATTTAGTAAATCAAGTGATGTATAAGTAGTAATGTTCCAAAGTGAAGTAAATTTGCACTACTGTCAACGCATGCCTTTTGAAACCAGATGCTATATCAAGAAAACATGGAGTACAACAAAGCTACATTGCGAAATCTCGACCCACATCTTTCTTGAAAGTCTTGTTCTAACGTAAGGAACACTCAAATTATATTGCTTGGAAGGAAGAAAAAAAAAAAGGAGTCATGTTATATGTTTCGAAGGTATCATGCTAAAACTTACAAGACAATCAAGTCGGGCATTAATAGTCTCGATGTCTTTAAGAGGCTGCAGAAGATTGGCTCGCAATAGTCTTGTCCTGCAAAGATCTAGATAGATAAGATTCCTGATTATGGAAAACGTGGTGTCATTCTGCAGATCCATCATGCTTTGAAAATTTACATCTCTTACCTAGACTACAAAATTTACTACGCATGAAAAGTTAAGTGAAGGCACAGCTACTACGCATGAAAAGTTATTGTGTAATAGATGGATATCTCTCAACTGAAACAATGACGAAATATACAAGAAGCAAATACGAAAGCTAATATACATACCCTCCCACAGTCCTTGTTGTCTTGAGCAAGTGAAATAGACTTCTCTTCTTGTTGCTAGATCCCCAAAGATTAGAGTGCATTGGCTCAATTATTTCCAGGTTCTGGACACTACTATCAGACTACATTACAACTCTACGGGCAACATGGTGCAATAAAGCAATAATTAATGAGCAATGCCCTCCTAATTCCTTATATCTTCAGCCCTGTGTAGCTAATATTGTCCAATGATAGAAGAAAACGTTAAGGATGAATTAAAGCAGTGTGGTATTCTCCTTTCAAGTAGAAGTATACCTAGTAGAATCTATATTCATGTGGTCAAATGATCCATTAAAGGTAATCTGTAGAGATCAAAGAGGAAATGGTGTGAGATGAGCAGAACTTAGAGTGAGTTGGCAACTCAGTAAATATCGTGAAGTAAATCCAAATATAAGGAAGTTCCATGCTTACAAATACACTACCTCATTTCTATGAAAATGCAGAGAGCAGAAAACTGGATCAAAAATAGTGAAAGTCTCTGTTCTTCTAGACTGGGCCTAAGAGCTAGGCACCCAGTCTGCCACCTAGTGCCTTTTAGAAGATTGGCAAAAGTTCTACAAGAACATGAAAGATGTGTAGGAGCTAACAATGTAGGACTAAACAAACCATAGGTGAACAATTAAATTATTTGTTTTTATTTTGATATATGTGTTGAATTTTAATAAAGAATGGATTGAATTTTTATATGGCTTTGAGCAATATATAAAAATATACATATTTCTTTTAAAGTATATAATTTATTATTTCAAATTTTTTTATGATTTTAAATGTTTATATTGAACTTGAGGAATTTTAGTGGTTGGACAATTTGTGTTGAGTTTTAGATTCTAAAATTCAAATGCCATGCAATTTATTATTTGTTAGATATAACTTTTGACAAAGTGACAATGCAACAAAACATAATAAAAGCATACTTCAAACTGATTTGAGTGAAGCCCTATAATTTCCAACTTTGTATATTGGTTATAGATTGAAATATTACTCGACATTTGATTTTATTAACAACAAAAAAGATAAACATATAAAGAAAAACAAAACACACAAAAAAGTGGCATTTTAATTTATTTATTTATGCATCTCCTTTTTTACTTTTAAATTTTGTCTACTAGAAGATAAAAAAATACACAGGTATTGAAAACTATAAATGTGTGTTCGCCACACACATAATTTATTAGATTTTTAAGTATTTGGTATTTTATTTGCAATTTTGCACCATGATCTTTGCTTTGTTATATAATTATAAGTTTCAATTTTTATTTTTATTTTCATATCATGTTGCTTATATATTTTATAATCCTTTACAACAACAATATAATTTCATTACAGAAATTAATATAATAAAATATATTATATCACGTGCATTGCACGGGCATACATCTAATTTTATAAGAGAGTGTAAGCTAATGTTAGATGATTTTCTCAACTACAAACAGTTACTAACTTCCATACTATCACCTCATCCTACGTGGGCACTAATAGATCACATTGAAAATGTTAAGAATGTAAAAGTTAATAACTTAATTTATATCAACATAAATAAGAATGGAAGACAAAGATCTTACGGATAGTGAGCGGTTAGTGATGATCATCCCTTTCTCTGCTTCTATCCTATGCAAAATGGAGGAGAAAATTTATTTTAAATATGTAGCTATATAGAATTGAGCAGAATGAAAACTTTAGCTGTTCAAGGAACACCTGCCCCACAAAATACGTAGCAGAAATAGTGATCGCAAGAATACTGTTGGGAGCTTATTTAATCATTGCACATTAAAAACCTTCGTTTATTGGACTGTCTTTGTAAGATCTGAAAGTCGGTGAAACATTTTTCATCCAGAATTAAGTGACAAGAACGAAAAAGGCCAGCCAAGGCTGTTTAGAACTAAGGAATGCCCAATGCACCTTAAGCGAAATCTCAGATGGCAAAAATATTTGTGGAGAAAACTCAATAGATAAAAAAGAAGTAACAGTGTCTCATCAACTGGGCTCTAATGTGTTTTGCAAACCAGATCAACTGGAAACGAGGAAAAGGCTTAAGAGGGCAATTCTAGAAGATATAACATGTAAAATAAGCTCTGCAAACCACTAACCACTTAGTCTGCTACAATGTTACCATCTTAATGATCCCATCTTATCTTATACCTTCACAAGAAATATAATAAGATGTGTAACTGGGATATCATGAAAAGTTTAAAATGAAGCATAACTGTCCATTTAGATCAGAGAGATCGGATCCAAATTACATATAGTGTATGCTGCATTCAGAAAAAAAGGCTACTCTATACCTTAGGCGTGATTACTATAATTTTTTGTTTTCAAACTTTTTGTTTTCTAGATCAGGTGAAGAAACACTTTCAAATTCAAAGCAATGTAGAATGAAGAAATACCACTTAATGGTTGCAGCAGCCGCAGCCAAGCAAAGATAATATTGCTTGGAATAAGTATCTAATCCAAGAGCAGATGGTTCAGTAGCTGCCAAGTTTTTCACTAGCACGGCTCCCTTTTAAAAAGAAAGCAACATGTAATGTTATTTTTAATGCAAACACATTATGGAAGGCAATAAATTCATAACTATGTGGCTACCCTGGTGTCATCAAAACAGCCACGAGCCATTATAACCTGAAAATTAAAAACGAAGGGGACTTTACTTTATGAGGCGCTAGATTAACAATGCTCAAACTCACATGCAAAATACCTTTGTGGTTGACGGGCAAAATCTGTCAACCAGCTCAGACACTCCAACCATGCCATCAGGAGCCAGCTTAGTAGATGTGACAATAATTACCATAGGATCGTAAAAGTTCAGTAGCGTCTTTGTGTTTTGGTATGAACTGCTGGTCTCGATATACTGAGAAAGATCAAATGAAGCTGATCTCAAGTCAAATGCTGCCACTCCAACCTGAAAGCTAGAAACTATGATCATCATTAACCAAGCGAAATCCGCGTAACCAATTTTTAACATCATTACAGACATGAATTCATTTTGGCAAATAATAAGTTGATAAATAGCACAAAGGCACTCAAGATCGAATGGTCCTCTTAGAAGAAGTTAAGTATCAATGAAATTCAACTAGAATGTCTTCAATATAACTAGCATATGCCCCTTATATCCAAATTGAAACTATCTTAAAATTCATAGCCAAACATTAACAACGAAATGGAAACTTCCAAATGTAAGGACAAGTAATAGATTGTGTATCCACTCCAGAGTTATCAGTTTTAACTATCAGCAAATTGAAATTGTCTTACTTAAGGTTATATCCTATGCTTTGTATCCGTGTAAATGTTCTTATGAATTTTTGTTTGTCACTTCTGTGTATAGTGCAATTTTTGTGGAATATACACAAAATACGAGTGGAATATAGAAGCAAAAATAAACTGTCTCAAATTACCAACAATCACATTCATGCAACTATACAGTAACACATGTACTTAATAAGATCAATTCTATGCAACTACATGGTAATGTATAAGCATTTGCATGAGAATTAAATGCTTGCCCCAACCAATTTCCATTGAATCTCTTAATTCAGAGGGAAATTTAAGCTTCTCCATATACCCGCACATGAGTAAATTCTTGTCCGCTAACACATACAGTGCATATTTAACAGTCATCGCCAAAAAAAAAAAACCACACACAAACACTTAAATTAACACCTGCATTAAATGAAATGAATTTTAACAATTGTACAATAACCATGGCGACACGATTGTAAGCTCAAGCAAGCTCGTTTAGATCGATGCATGCACTCACAAAAGCACAGATAGGCAGCCAACCAAGTGCAACTTCACATAGAAATGTTAGATTACATAAAATCAATTCTCTACGCAAGTACAGTGCAATAAGAGATACAAGCTTCAGAATGAGAAGCTCATTCAAAACATTTGAAATACATTTCTGCAACGGTAGTAAGATCGATGATATTGCGCGTGCAACTTCACAAGTTCTTCTACAACTATAATCGATATGCATCCACAGCCATACGTGCTAGTATGCGTGTATATACGAATATATTTAGTGAGAGAAAGGGGGAAAGCATACCTCTTTTGCTCGGTTCTCGATAAGGCCGACTATGAAGCTGGATTTCTCTCCTGCATCGTCTTCCATCGTTGGAATTCCCAATATGGAGAGGAGCAAAGCCAATACTGAAAGGCCACTCTAATTTTGATCATGTATAGCGTGCGACGCCACCGTATTTATACTTCTAATAATACTACCGTTTTATGACCAAGCTTTATAATATTCCCAAACTTTGTGTGTACGTAATCTCTGAAATTGATAGCCGTTATCAAAATATCAATAAATTATAGGCAAAGCGATTAAAAAAAAAAATTATTATTGGTAAGTATACGGTACGAATTAAATATAAATAAGAAAATATCAATTTTACAACTTAATTTGTTACTTGGATGGGGTTTAGTAATAATAATAATAATTAACACATCATCGAATTTATTCTTCACAGTGCTTTAATTTTATAACAAATTTAAACATGATATAAATAAGTTATATCTTTATTTTATTTTTAAAAAATCTAACATTGAAAATAAATATTAAACTTACCACATATAAGCATATATAGAATACACAGTAAATAGCTCAAAAATATTTTACAAAAATTCTAATTTTTGCAATGAGAAAAATGAGGAAATGCGATGTTGTCTTCCCTAAAGCATTCAGTTCAAATAGGCCGAACATAAAGAAAAATGTTAGGCAAACATAAGGACATTTTGAACAACATCGACTAAAAAAGACTGAACATGTTGTAATATGACCGATAAATATTAATCCAATATGTTGCAAGATTTGTTTTCCTTTCGACCATCCCTTCGATTGGAACCGGGGGTTTGGGAGATGAGGTGTGGGATGTGGGATGTGGGGGTGGGTTTAGGGTTTTTTTTTTTTTCTTTTTTTTGAAGGGATGATAGATAATTTGTATTGTGTATTTAATTAATTAATTTTTTTAATATGTTTTATAACAAAAGTAGTATGAGAAATAAATATTGTGATATGTTTAGCATCACTCTAATATCAACAACAATAATAATAAATACACCATTTTTATTTCAAAGTATTTTCCACAAATCATAACCAAATTAAATACTTACAAAACTTCTACGGTACCTTTCAAAAATATATTAATTCTTAAATAATCACACAAGCTATTTCTCGGTTTTTATTTTTATTTTTTTAAATCTAACTAGCGAAAGGCACCCTCCAAAGTAATCTCCCTATAATGACTTGAACTCTTAATATGTTCTCAAATATTTTGACAAAATAATTTACTAAAAGATGTTAAAATAACTCACTTTAAAACAATACATTTCCTTTCCAAATTTTATTCGAAATAATAGAAACATAGAAGTTTCTAATATAAAAATATAATATTTAAAACAGAGATTTTCAGATATTCAACCTATTTTAGGGTACAATTTAACTTTGTACCATCCCATAGACTGAGGAAGTGAATTACTCAATTTTTTTTATTGTGATGTCTTTAGCATCACTCTAATATCAACAACAATAATAATAAATACACAAAGTATTTTCCACAAAACTTCTACGTACCTTTCAAAAATATATTAATTCTTAAATAATCACAAAAATATATTAATTCTTAAATAATCACACAAGCTATTTCTCTCCCTGTAATGACTGGACTCTTAATAATATGTTCTCAAATATTTTGACAAAATAATTTACTAAAAGATGTTAAAATAACTCACTTTAAAACAATACATTTCTTTCCCAAATTTATTCAAAATATTAGAGTTTCTAATATTAAAATATACGAACAAAAACAAAATTTCCCAGATATTCATCATATTATTTTAGGATACAATTTTACTTTGTACCTTTCCACAGAGAAGTCAATTATTCAAATCTCCCACTAAATTTGGTGGGGCGCCCATTGGCGACGCCCCTAAGGCCCAGACAGCAAGCTGCCTATCGGGTATGAGAAACACCTGTGCTAAGCCCTCCTATTTTATATTTCATCTCCTCTGCCAAGTTTCTCATATCAGCCGATGTGGGACAAAATAAATATGCTGAATATGGGCTAAAATACAAATTTACCCTCATGTTTCTCGAAGATGTTGATTATACCCAGCTGGTCATTATTTATCAAGCTCATCCTGAAATCAAGTTCAGCCAACCTCTAAGCTACTCTTTTTTTCTACTTATTAAAATAATATGGAATAACATGCTAAAGACTCTGAAAATTGTTTCTTTCTTCTTTTTTTTTTTTTTTCTATTGGGCATAATCTTCTGGAGGTAATTAAATAAATATGTGGCATAAGTAAATTTAAGGGGCCTAATATTAAGTCTCACCTCATAGCCACCAATTTATTGAGAGAGAGAGAGAACCAGACTTAATGTATCTTCTGTGTATGAACTTAATATATTTAAAATTTGAGGTATTAATGACACTGAATTGTTTTTTAGCAGTTTAATCTTATATCATGACATGTGCCATTTGATTTCTCAATAACAAAGCTCTGTGAATGAACTTTCTATGTAGGGCTAGATATTTGTGCGGTAGCAAACTAACAATATACTATAACTTTATTCTTTCATATGAATCAAGTTCTCACAACAAAATTTAGTGAAATAAATGAATATTTGAGGAAATATAAATTATGAATTATGTCCGTTTATATAATAACAAAGAGGAAAAAAAAAAGTGTCCATTTAAGTTGAACTAATAAATTAGGTCTCTCTCACCCACCTAACACCTAACATCTTTTAAAATATTGTCAAAAGTTCTATTAAGAACTACAAGAATATGAAAGAGTGATTGGAGCTAACATTTGACTAAGCAAACCATGTGTGCAATGAAATACTTCACTATCTTTTTTGGGCCATCTAGAAATATATCACTTCCTAAAATTGTTGTTACTTTTCGAAATTCCACTGCCTCCCCTGAAAGGATTGAATTGTTGCTATCAAGTAATATGATTGTTCCTAAAACATAGGATTGGATTGATATATATATATATATATATATATATATATATATATATAATTATGTTTCATTTTCAGTTTTAAACTCAGTAAAATATTCAAGTATTTTATTTTTAAAAGTAAAAAGCTAATGTGTGTGTGTGTTAATGGTTATTAGTATCGAAATTACATTCACAAAAAATAATTAGGCATATTAACGTTTAAAAAAAACGACAAACATTTATTCTGATAAAATGGCCAAAAAATATTCTCACCCGTATCATTTGATTAGAAATTATGGGGAGGCAAACTAAATTAGTTGCTTACTTGGCATTACCTCTAGAACATATATTACTTCATATTTTCTAGAAAATATATTACTTTATATTTTCTACAAAATTATACTCTCTATTTATCAAGATTGTTTCCAATGTTACTACCCAAATGCACTCTCCAATTTAATCTCCCCAGGTGAACTGAAATAAACCCACATGCTGCATATTTTTTTAATTAATATATTTAATTCAATATAAAGCATAATTAGGTAATTGTGAATAAAAATACATCAAGGTTACGTTTTGTTTTAATGAGACAAAAAAATTATTAAGAAAAATTCATCAATGTCAACTCAGGTTATTTGTTAAGTAAGGGGGGTCGTAATTATTTGTTTTTATTTAATTTATTTTTTTAAATGCGTGTAGTACATAAAATAATAAGGAAAAATCAAACACATGCATCAAAATCGCTTTTGGGAGATTTTTTTTCTTTTCATTAAAACATAATTATTGAGAGCTATACTACATGAATATTTTCTCTTCATAAATATATATAATTATTTCTCTACATAGATACAATTATTTAGTGCTACACTAAATTTTGTCATACACAAAACTTTTTTCTACAACCAACGGTCAAGTACCATATATGTAGTCAACAAATTCAACTGAGCTGGTGGGGTGCGCCAGGCCCGTGCAGTAGTGCAACGCATGGGCGACGCGCGAAGGCCCTGACAGCAAGCTGCCTTGATGGGCTTTCCCCCTGAAAAAATTAATTTAATATCGTGTGAGCCATTGGCCCACATATCAGATATTAAACTGATAAGAACAGATACTACACTTGATCTTAGCCAAAAGGCCGAGAAAGGTATGAAATTTTTAAAAGATAGGCCCTCCTATTTTATCCAGCATTTCCTATGCGAAGTTTCTCATCTCAGCCGATGTGGGACAGTAGCAATATGCGAAGCATGGATCAAAAAAGGCAAATTTACCCCATGTTTCGCGGAAATGCCAAAATACCCCCCTCTTTTAAGAATATAGCTTAAAACGTCCCTTCAGTTCGTGAACTTAATAAAGTATGTAAATTACATCCCCAATGCCCTTTCGGCTCGGATTGTACTCTTAATTATTTTTATGTTTAATTTACAGGTAGGGGATCCCACCTTTATGGGTGTCGGTTTCTTAATCAAGAAAAATAACAACCCTTACAAATCACACATGTTGAATGCTTATTCCATGACCTCCTCCATAGTTACAAATCGACCCTTCTCAATCGACAGTTGAGCTGCAACACCTATGGCTACAGAAACCAATCCATCTTGCAAACCTACAGCAGGAGCTTGTGTACCCTTTGCTCTTAGTGCTGACAAAAATTGGAGATGTTCCAGGTAGCTAGAACCATGGTGTAGCCCATCGTATCTGGTAGGTAGTTAATGGGAAGAGTTGCATAATTCTAAAGTCCAGATTGTGCAATCTAACTATGTATTATAATGTTAGATGAGTGGGAAAAAAGTGACTTACTTTATACGATCATCCTCGGCTTTAAATGTCCTGACGCCATCTCTTCCTTCTACTCGAAGGCCCCAACGAACAATGCTCTCCGGGACGAATGCTTCACCCTGTTAGAGAGAGAAAGGCTTCAACCTGTTAGGGACAAGGAAAAAAGATGCCACAGAGAGAGCTTTGTAGCTGTATTCTGAGTTATGATTTGTATCACAAGCTTAAAAAAGATATTTTTTGTGGATGGAGAAGAATTGAAGGATTAACCTTTCCAATGTCACCAACAACAGATATCTCTTGTTCATTTTTACTGCCTTCGGCAAACATACAGAGATCAAGCATGCCCCGTGAACCATTTTCGAATTCAACAATCACATATGCATTATCAATTATATCAGGCACCTGCAAAAAATGAGAAAGCAACCATGCAACACAAGAATAAGGAAATAATTTGCATTTACCCATTAAGAAAACGTAAGAAGCCAATGTTAAGATTATTTATGGTTCCTGCCAAGTAGCCTCTTATGGAAAAATGATCCATTCAAGATATTTGAATTCATTAAGACAGCTTTATGACACGGGTGATGTCATAAGCAAACCTTAAATAAGAGCTTCTTCAGCGAATTTTAAAAGCTTCTTCTATGCTGTACATAAGTTAATTCAGTAAAAAAGCAACAGTAATGAGAGACACTTATGGCAATGTCTAACAGAAATGAATAACCTATTAAACGTAAGAATTGGGTGAAGGCTATTGTATAAGGACTACTAAATTGAGATGCCGAAATAAGGACACTTTTGCACAAGCCTGTACAACAGTTTCCCATATCAACATGCATATCGAATTACAGTATTTAACTGTTTTAGCTTCTCATTTGTTTCCATATATCCAGCATATAATGGAGTGGCAAATATACCGGAAGCAGGATTCATCATCTCCTTTTTTTTCTGATCAGTCACTCAACAGGTCAATTATCACTAATATCTGTCTGCACAGTGAAAAAGTTACTTTCAATGCTTAATTTCGATTTTAATTTTCTTTTGGCTAAGGAGACCAGAAATATCAAAAAAATAATCATCACATTCTAATTTGCAGGGTCTTTTTGATCAAGCATGGAATAGAAGTCTAGAAATTAGTAAGCAACCGTGTGCCTGATCCTAGCAAAATGAGATGGCAATATATCTCTCATACGGAACAATTTGAGCCTTCATGCTCCAGTATTGCAAAAAATACATACAACAAAGTCAGACAAGAGCGTAACATAGTTCAATCAAGTATATAAAACTTCACATGCCAGAAATGTGAGTGTCTGATTTTTAAAGATTTCAAGGAAGATGATTACCTTCCCATCATAAGTTTCATCTTTGTGATTAACATCAATGGCTCCAGAAGCCATGACACGGACAGGATCAGCTCCCGCAAATATCCTCATGAGATCAAAGAAGTGGCAGCATTTCTCCACCAGGGTACCCCCAGTGTTACAGTTAAATCTGTTCCAATCATTAACCTACAATAATGATCGGTCAAGAATCTTGCTCGTGAAAATGAGACATGTATGGTGGCCCAAAGTACCTTGACTAGAAATGGAAATCGATGTTCGCGGATAGCCACCATCTTGACTTGTCCCAAGTTTCCACCCTTGACCACATCAATCAGTTTAGCAACAGGTGGCATGTATCTATATTCTAGTCCAACTTGTACTAGCACATCTGGTCTACCTTTAGCAGCATCTACAACCTAAAAAAAGATTCTGAAATGTCGATAATTGATTACATTATGGGAAACTTTTGCATCCAAATATAGCACAAATAGGACTATCATGCTACAAGGGTGTAGTACAAAGTAAGAGATGATAAGTGTAACACTTCAATTTGCGCCCTCTTTACTCAAATTTAAACTACAGAGGAACCAGTGACCAAAACATTCTGGTGCGACTCTAACCTTTTTGCAGTCGGAAACAGTTGTGCAGAGAGGCTTCTCCACCAACACATGATGAGGTTTGGGATGTCTGATAATATCCATCAAGATTTCACAGTGAGTCATATTCGGAGAGGATACAACCAATACGTCGCATAGCCCACTATCCAACAGCTCTTTGTGACCCAAAAAAACCTTCAAATTCACATTCCAAATATTGATTTGATCACTCAATCAAAACAATTAATGACTCAATCGATCAATCCATTAATAAAAATTTCTACTGCCCCCTTTGCAATAATGAATTAGAAACCGAACTTTACAACATCCAAATACATAAAACAAACATGACACCACTCCAATGAAACCAGGCAAGAAATTGAGAATTCACGGACCCCAAATACATAAATAACTAAGCACCATTCAACCAACACCTGCAATCCCCTTTACTAGAATATTACAGGTTTTGTTTATGAAGCTACTACAGTAGGCACATCTTGCACCATTAATTTACACACAATCACACACACCCCCTCATGTATATGTGCAAATTTACAGGTTTTAATACTCGTTTGGAGGCCAATTCGGTACCTGAAGAGGCCAGTTGAAAGAGAGTGCAAGATTCAACGCTGCTTGTTGGGAAGGCAAGTGGGGATCAGCTATGGCGACCACAGCAACACCTTCGTTCTTGAGGTGGTAGAGATTGATGAGATGCTCTCTTCCCATCATTCCAACTCCGATTATTCCGTATTTTACTACTGTATGAGACATTTAATTGTTGTTATTTGCAATTTCTCAGTGCAAGTGTGTGGAATCCAAGTGGTGAAGTTTGAAGAGATGAGTTGAGAAAAAGGGTGGTTGGAATTTTGTCATCAAATTTAAATTGGGATTTTATTTTATTTATTTTGAGAGAAAATGTAATGGTACTTGTAGGACCATTTTGGTTGTGGATGGGACTATATTTAAAATGCTCCGCTCCGGTGCATCATGCACCAGATATTGGCGGCCTTTAACCCATTTTTTAGGTGTGTGTGCGATTCAATTAATCGATCAAATTAAAATAAAATTGAACCGTGAATTTTAGTTTGGTTTTCAGTTTGAATATTTTTAATATTTCAGGTTTGATTTGATTTTAGACGCCGATTAACCATATTAAATTGAAAACTGATTTTATATGGTTTTAACTCTAAATTGTATCCAAATAATTTATGGTTATATTTTATAGGGTGTTTCTAATGACATCACAAAAATTAGTTTTCACACCATATTGATATTTTGGACAAATAATATAATGTAAATAGCATATATACCTTTTATTTTAAATTAAAAATACAAAAAAATCAATATATAATATAAAATCATTCAAAAAATCTCACCATACTTTTTTAAAGAAACAAAAATATCCTCTTCGAATCCTCCTTTGAATAATACAAAAACTATAATTTGAAGCATTGATATAGACGAACGCGTAGAAGAACATTGGCCAGAGCACGCCGAACACATAGAAGGGTGTTCGGCGCTGGTTCGCAGGGCGCTAAACTTATATTTTCGTTGTTTTTTAACATGAAAGCTAAATAGAATGAAAATATTACCTGGAGGACTTGAAATATTATCACCTTCTGCATCTATTATTCGTTGATGACAAGAAGAGGAGGAGAAGGAGGTGTATGCACAGCCGTTGGTAAAGTTAGGGTTATGGGATTGAATGTTTTGTTTTGTTTTTCTTAAATTGATAGAATAGGTATTTTGGGGTGAATTTAGTAAAATTAAGTTTTTAAATATATTTTATACGGTGTATAGTAAAAGTGGTGTGCAAATTAATTTTTTGTTGTGGTATTATAAACACCATATTCTCTATTCATATTATAATTTCTAAGAAGAGCTTGAATATTTGTACTAAGAATTTTTAATCCATACAATTATATTTTTAGATTCCAACAAATCAGAAATATCAATTAAATTTTAAATTTGATTTTCTGAAAACTAATCCAAAATTAAACGAAATAATTTGATAAAAATTGAGCCTATCCAAACAAATTCGATTTTTTTTTTGTTTGAACTTTTGAATAACCAAAAATTTTTATTAACCAAAATATCGATTCGATTCTATTTGATTAATCGAAGTGAACACTCCCAACTCATTCTACCTATTCGTATATATTAACATAGGTGTATATAAATTTTGATGTATTGTAACCTTTAATATATTGTGGATAAATTACTCATATGCCTACAAGATATTTTTAAATATTTATAGTTGAATAAATCAAATTAATAAATAAAAGAATATAAGTGCAAGTTCAGAATTTTAAGAAGTTATGTCTTCATCAAATTAAACAAAAATAAAAAAATTAACTTTTGTAAAATAAATTATTTTCTTAAGAACGATTCTTGGTAAAAGATTATATATCCATACATCATGATAATTTCTACTCTAAAAGTTTTAAACTTCTTGAAAAACTACAAGTGCATCAGGAATATATAATGTTTTCAAAATTGATGATAATGATTATAAAAATAAATTAGTACCTTTTTTTTATATACTTTGAATTGTTCAGTCCAATTACTATATATAATATTAATAATAATAATAATAATAATAATTATTATTATTATTATTATTATTAATTATTATTATTATTATTGTTGTTATTATTATTATTATTATTCACACACATACAGCAGAATTACAAAGTAAAGCCGTCATAATGAACAGAAATTCTTCATCAACGGAGCGGATGTAGAGCAAAAATCTGTCGTGCAAATCAAGCATTAAGCTCACAATATTAACAGAGGGTCAGTGAGCTCCTCCACGATCATACGACTAAGTCGGCCAGATCATCAATAGCATCCCATCCCTCCAAATCGAGGTTGTTGTCATCTTTGTCAAACGGCGGGCCAGGAAGCTGTTCTTCCTGGGTACCCTTTCCAGCATCATAGTTCAAACAACGAAGAACACCAAGTCGTACATTATCCATGAATTCCTTGGACTTGAGAAACTGGGCCTTCTGTTCTTTCCAGAATTGGCGGAGGTACGCCTGCCCATGCTCGGTGGAGAGGTATCTCTCCAAGCTTTCATCAAACCCCTCTACGCCAACAAACCTGAGCTGTTCCTCAACATTGTAATTGTTTATCTCCAGTGCTCTTACTCTCTTCTCCAGAGACTTGTACTCCGCCCTTGCCAATTGTATCTCTTCTGTTAATTTGTTGTTAGAGACACGAAGTAGCTTTTCGCGAATTTGGGTGGCAAGAAGTTCGCTCCTCAATGTCTCTACTTCTCCCTGGGGAGGGCATACCCTTGCATTGCGTGGAATTACAGTTGCCTGCATCAAAGAGAACGACGTATAGATATATATATATATATAGAGAGAGAGAGTTTGTTGTGAATAAATGGAATCATACCGGTTGGTCATCTATCATGCTCTTGTTGCCAGGCACGACTCCATCAGTATTCACTCGGCACAGAGAGGCTACAGCTTCACTATAGTCATCGGAAGAAGTATTTAAAGATTTTATTGCTCGTAATAAATAAGGTCTAAGCTTGACTGCCGAATTTTGAATAACTCGCTCTGCCAGTTTCTTCTCAATCGGCTCAGCCGCCTGTCAGTGTATTTTTGTCAGCAGCACGTAAAACATGAGGGGGTCGGGGGGAGTTGGTAAAGAACGAAAAGGAATTAGACCTCATTGCTCTTTTTCAAGGTAGCCAAGATTGGAGTGAGCAGCTCCGGGGAGATATCATCACTTTCTTCTAAAACAAGAGTCATAATTGTCTCCATGGATGCAAAGATAATTTCAGCATGATAAGGTCTGAAAGTAACAAAATAGCAGGACATTAGCCGGCACAGATCGTGTGGAACGAAAAGTCCCAAAATCCCTAACTTTTATGCACTACTTGTTGATTAATTTTACATTATTAAATCTCATAGGCACTTGAATCAGTTGACAGCTATTCCCGTGCATCTTAAAGCAGAAAACAATTTGTGTACAACCCATATTAGATTGCATACAACTTTCATCTTTTGAAGCAAACTCTGCTATAAGTTCTCAGGATTCAGATGTTACCAAAAAAGGTCATTGTACCCAATCTCTCACACTTGCTATCTTTATAATGCCATTTTGCCCAACTTCAGGCTCAATATAGCTAAAAATCTTATCAAGTTTTCCAAGATATACTACCCAAAAGCCAGACAGAATTACAAAATATCAGCCTGCTCTTTCTTGAAAAAGTATTACATAGAAATCACGTAGGAGCTTAAATATAAGATTGAATGAAAAGTATACGTGCATAGCAACAACATATATACTCAAGTCATGGCGTTCCCTCCACAGGGGGAAAAAGAGCCAGAGAGAAATGGACAAATGAATCAAGTAGATTAAAAGACACTAATATCAAAAGACAAGGTTTGATCAGCAAGTAACACATAACTTACCTAATAGCTTTGAGAAAGTGTTCAAACATCTCAATAATCATCTCATTGCATTCTAGGTCTAACATGATGATACAGGACCTTACTTTGGCCATAGATTCTAGCATGGTTGCCCTCTTTCCACAGGATCTGCTGACTATATCTGACAAGTTCTTGAAGGATGATACAATCAATTGAAAGACATCCTGAAACCATATGAAATGTCATGAACATTACCGGGAGGGAGGCAGGGAGAGAGAGAGAGAGAGAGAGATTGCATGTATCACCTTCATCTTGTCGTCATTATATGGAGCATCTGGAGCAGTAATTCTAAGTATCTCACTGATGCAAGAAGCTACGCCTACTTTTACGTGTCCATCAGAATGCTTCAAGAGCTCTACCAAGATCAGTGCCTTCATTAGTGGAGAAAGAGCAGTTTGGATAGATTTGGGAGGTGATTGCCCCACTTCTGATAGAAGTTCTTCAATTCGCTTAAATCAGATTTAAAAAAGGAACAGAGATTATTGGAAACCAAGAACCAATAAAAGCACAAACTTACCACTCTATGAATATATAAATAGTGCGAATAAAATAACCACTCATAAATATGCTCATGCGCATGAATGATAGAGAATGGAAGCTTGCCGCCAATAAAAGTTGGGGCGAAAGTATTTCCAGCCAAATTGCATAAATGGGAATGTTTGTTAGCCACCTTATAAGAATAGATGTTTTTAGCTGCTTTTGAGAGTAAAATACCTATATATCCTTAATGAATGTGAATAGAGGAAATGCAACAAATATATCTCGATTTTATTAACCATCAATATATCTCGATGTTATTTATTTATTATATGACCAAGAATTGCATCCAGATTCGCGTGCCTTGCGAGGCCTGAATGAAGTTGTCAGCTAAGGGCTTCATTAAGGGCGTTACAATCATTTTAGGTCAAAGTGACTAAAATACATCTATTACTAGAAAGACCCATTTGAGATAAAAGTTTATACAAATCAAGATGACCAAGGATTTTGAAATCATTTAAAAAGTACATGCTAATTTCCAAACAGGCACAACATAGCAAATGAAAGCAACAACTACGACGTCGACTATATAGTAACTGTACGATAAAAATGAGACAAGCACTGTATAGTTGAAGATATTTGCTTTTAATCTTTTTTTTGGGGGGGGGGGGGGGGTGGGTGGGTTAAGGGATTACATCAAGAAGCCGGAGGAGTTCATTGGGCGAAGGTGCCTGAAGAAGTCTTTCCCCGGCTGCGCAAAGTATTTCTCCCAGTTCTTTTTGAGAAAATGGAGTCATTGTTTTGTTGGATCGCTCTTCTATCAGATCTTTCTGCACACGAGAAAAAAAGAACAGAAACTCAATTCAACAGCATGACGCCCCAGGCACACAAAATAAACGAGTTCAAGAATTTCTCAATTGAGGAGTCCTCAAAGATTGCGTACAATGGCATTGACACGATTCATTGAGAGCAACTGAATGTTATTGCTTAAATTTTCCATTCATATATTTAACGAAAGAAAAGCACATCCTACATGAATGTTCTACCTCGTCTAGATATGCGTTATGACTAATATTTCACGGAGAATTTAAGTCAATGCACCTTTTTCTAACACGATATTGCGGGGGAAACGTGGGAGTCTTCACTGTGACTTCAGTTGAATCAAAGACCATGACAAAAAAGACAAAACTCTGAACGGATTAATAAATATACCAACATGATCAAGAAAGATTCCACACAACAGGCGTGGAGTTTTATTGAAAAAATTATATTAATCTCTTCAAAAAAAACAATGACACCATAACCATAACTCTATCGACGACACTCCCACAATAGTTTTTTATTCTTCATTAGATTTTTACTATTCAATACTTTCGTGATTAGACGCCTCATCAATGAAATTTCCTTCTAACAACATCAGGAGAAACAATAACATTAGCAGTGTGAAATTAACGGAATTAAAAAAAAAAAAAAAAAAACCAACAAATCTCGTAAACATCAAAGCTTTAGGGTAGTACGAGGCTAGGGTATTGTAAATTATGCATATTATTTAAGGGAGGGAAGAAAGAGTTAAAGAAACTCACAACAGAATCTGCGAAGTTTATAGGGAGACAAATGAGCAGAAACTAGTTAAATAGTGCCGAACAGAGAAGAACGAGGTCGGTCGGCTCGGGTTTGGTTGTGGGCCGGGGATGGGTTTTGTAGAAATAATAATATCTATAATATATATTATCTTTTTATTCTTTTTTTAATAAAAACACACCTCATGATTCCCTTAAGAAGAAAAATAAATAAATAACTAAAATAAAATAATTCATGTAATTCAGTGGAAAAAATCTCGAGAACATACATGTTTGGCTAAGCTTATGAAAAAACATTCAATTTAACAACAAAGTGTAAGAAAAAAAATACAACATATATAAATTGTGAAAATTTAGTAATGTAAAATATGTATATAGTGGGGTATGCAAGCTTACTTGGTGGACTTGTATACTTGATGCATGATGGCATCAATAATACTTTTTTTGAATAAATTAGTATTATTAAGTTAAAAAATAGTATTATTAAAAAATTAAAAATAATATTATTTAATAACAAATAATACACTTTGTAAATAAATAATATCTTTTAGGCTCTGTTTAAGTTAAAATTGAATTGAATGGATTAGATAACTCTTATACTAAGGGCTTGTTTGTTTGGCATGATAAGAGTATGATAAATAAATTATTGCATGATGAGATGTTCATTCAATATAATGGTAGGTCATATAAGACCAATCTCTTTAATATATAATAGTTGATCCCATTTATAGGGTGAGATGTATTATTCTATCTTCTTTTTTAATTGATTAGGATTACAATTAAAATTACCACTATACATTTCTTCCACTTAAGAACTTGAACCATGTCAATCCACATTCTTTTTAATGTTGCATTATTAATTAACATATTTTATGATATAACAAATTTTTATTTATATGTCTTTTTTCACCTGAATTTCTTTAATTAGAATAAATTTGCTTTTGAATTATTTATTAATATGTATTTTGGGATTGTACTAAAAAGTTATATAAGAATTAATGGATTAACAATTTTTTAGAAATATTTTAATATTATATTTAATTTTATTATACTTAATAAATATGAACTTAAATTTGTTAATACATATTCACTGTCTTAATTTACCATTATAATATTCAATTATACATTTTGACACAAGAATTACCAATAGACAATTGTTCAACTAAAATTATATGTAATTTTTATACTAAGAAGATAAGTTTGTATGAAATCTTAAAATATATTGTAATTGGATCAATATGTAAAAATTATAGAATCTGAAAAAAATATATATACATATATATATGAGCAAAATAATTCATAAATATTTTATAATTGGATCAATATGAAAAAATTTATATAATCTAAAAAATATATATCAGCAAAATAATGGAATAAAAAAACTGGAAAATGTATGTTATTTAAAAAAAATTAAGATAAAATTGTAAATAACTTAAAATTGTTGAGGATATAAAATATATTATACATATTATCCCAATTATAATATGTTGTAGAAAACATTATTTTAATACTGGATTACATATCCAGTATTATTTATCATATGTTATTCTATCAAATAAACAAAACAAGCCCTAAGGGTGAGGCGGAAAGGATAGGCCCGCTTATAAAATGTTATTTTTTTCTACTTTCACTATTTATTATCTCAATAGATATGATATTTAACCATTGTATTGTACGTTTCTCAATAATACAACAATAACTAATAACTTTTTTTTACCTTTTTTTTTTCAACTTTAAGGAGTAAATAAAATATTATTATAAGAAATAAAATTGAATATACATATGTTAGGGGCTAATGCATATCTTTAAGCAACCAAACACTTGCGATATTTATTTTATTTAATACATATAATTAATTTAGTATTTTAACTTGAACATATCATTTTATATCTTATTAATTACTCTATTGTTTTCAGAAGCAATAATTTGATAAAAAAAAAAAGTATAAATTATAAGAACCATTTCATAAAAATCATTTAAAGTGTGATAAGACACAAAGTAACTAAACATGACCGTTATGTAATAAAATAAAAATTTTAAACAATTAAATACTACATAATTCATCATTTTTAAAAATAAATAATATTTTGGTTAGTAAAAAATAACTTTAAAAAAAAGAAAAAATGGGTGGTTTCTTTACTTTTATTATTTTTCATCTTTGAAATTAATTATTTTTTCTGCTGAATATAGAAATATATATACACACACCCACACCTATTGCGAATTGTAAAAGTAATTTGTTATTATTGATAAGGTAATTATTGTCAATATTATTCGAAAATTCTAATTGATTTATTATTGATTGCAGATTTAAAAGATATTGTGGAGATATTCTTGGAAGAAAGTCAAAGTTGAATGAGAAGAGAAAAGGAAGGAAAGCCATGGCTAATAATAAGGAGAATCAAGAGTAAATCTGGGAACAAATCTTACAAAGATATGATGAAGATATGAGATATGCATATCCAGGCCATATATACAAAGATATGCATATCAACACCAAGATATGAGAAGATACCGGCAGATCTCGTTGAGAACATGAGAGACTATAAATACAACCTCAAGCTGTAGAGACTGTAGCTCTCCAATACATTCAATTACCATTCATATGGGCAGAGAGACATAGAGAGGCTGATGAGTGTGCTGTTATATTCGTAAGAATACAACAGACTGGGAAGAACTCAAGGGCGAACTAAAGGCGAACCTCGCAGAGTCTGGATTACTTTGGAACTTCACCGCACGTTGATTTCGGGAGATCTCAACTCAATACAGACGGGAGTTTGTATTCAAATCCATCTAGGGGACTAGATGGTCAAGTAAGTGTTTTAGAAGAATTAGTTACACGGGTAGACAAGTATTTAGGGGGAGCCAAATACGTGTAAGTTCTACTGTAACATTTGTGGGAACAAATATGTCTTCTAATAAAATTACTTGAGAGGAAGAAGGGATTTCTTCCTCGCTTAAAATCAAATCTTATTTTAAGCTTCCGCATGTTCATTTACAGTTCGAACTACTGTTGAACACATACACACGCGCACATATTCTGATCTATCAATTGGCACCAGAGCAGGTTCCAGTTTTTTTCTTAAACAGGTAGATCCAGGGACAGACACATGGGTACAGAGGGGACCACGCTACGCCCACCTTCGCTTGATGGACAAAACTATCCGTTCTGGAAATCAGTGATGTTTATCTATCTAAGATCCAAACGATGTGGAGAAGCAATCCAAACAAAGTGGACGTGGCCTAAGATGCAGGATGGAACGGATATAACGAAGGTCGTAGATAAACCAAGAACACTATGGACGGAGGATGAAAAGTGTGCCGAAGAAGCAAACTACATAGCACTGTATGCTATTCTCGCTTCGGTTGATGTCATGAGACACAAGTTGATTATACACTGCCAAACCGCCAAAGATGCTTGGGATGCCCTACAAAAACAATTTGAAGGAAATGAGTCCGTAAGGAAGTCAAAGTTGCAAAGATTGGCCACATTATTTGATGGAATACAAATGAATGAAGATGAAAACATTGAGATGTACTACGCTAGGTTCAGTGACATTGTAAATTAATGTTACACCCTCGGTGATGCTATCAAGGAAGATGTCCAAATCATGAAAATCATGAGAACTTTAGCTCCTAGATTCAGAGAAAAAATCACAGTTCTAGAATCATTCATGAGAATCACACCGATGACATTGGATGACTTGATGGGAGAGTTAAGGACGTTTGAGTTGAACAATAACATGGACACACCAAAAAGCAAAGGGATAGCCCTAAAGACGGAGACAACAACTGAACAAATCGAGGATGATATGACATCAGTTGCTGACAAAATGGCACTTCTCACGAAAAATTATAGCAAGCTTGTGAAAAAGTACAATCAGGGGCAGCAGTTCAACAAAGGTCCGAACACTGAAGAGAACATCAGAAAAGGTGGAAACAAATTTTTAAACACTAGGCAGGTAAATCGAAAGGACTCTAAATGCAGAGAGTGTAGTGGATACGGACACTATCAGGCAGAATGTCCAAATTTTCTAAGAAAGAAGAAAGCACTAAAAGCCACCAGGAGTGAATCTGAATCTGAAGGAGAAGAAGAAGCTGACGAACAAGAGACAGAATACCCCAATGACCTGGGATGTCTTACATCTGATGTTCGAACTAAGGAAGAACTAGAGTACACTGAGGACCCCGATCTTGACGATCCAACTCTGGAAGATCTAGAGAAATTGTTTCTAGACATATCTGCCAGATGTACCAGATTGGAGAATCAAGCAAGGGAATACAAAAATAAAGACGCACTAAGCATGGAAAATCAGGAACTCAGTCAAGTTAAACATGAACTGCACATCACTAGGGAAATCAATGACAGACTGAGAGATGATTTGATTATGTCCCAAAAGAATGTGAGGAATCTCGAACATCAGGTTCAGCTTTACGAGACGGAAATTGACACTTAAAGCCAACTCTGAAACAGCCCGGACAACTACAACAAGCAATCACCAGGTAAATTCTTCCCTTACAAATGAACTAACAGATTACTCCTCAAAATTGCAGGATAAGGATCGTGAGTTAGCAGAGTCACGAGCCGAGCTGGACAAAGCAGTGCGAACCATACAAGGATTGAACAAAGGAAAAGCTAAAATTGATGAAATCCTGGCATATGGGAGACCACAAAATAATAAAATAGGAATAGGATATATTGAAGAAAGAACATCTGGATCAACAGTCTTTGTACCAGCTACAGTTCCTACGTTCGAACATGAAGGACAGAACACTACAAGACAACCTGAGAAACAAAACACAAAAGGTATGAGAAAATTTATTCCTATCTGCCATTACTGTGATGCACCTGGACACATCCGACCAAGATGCTACAGAATGAAATGTGACCTACAATCAGGTAATATTTCAACTTGGAATTTTTATGGTGTTCCTGTAAAAAATCATAGGTCTCTAGACTCTTCGAAAATAAGAAATTTCAAAAACAGTAAAACAAATGTGAAAAAGGTTTGGGTTGTCAAGAAAAACATGTGCCTTACTTCATCAGTAGTCTCACTCGGGGCGAACAACACTGGAACATGGTACTTTGACAGTGGATGCTCACGACATATGACAGGTAATGCAACATACTTATCTGATATCACCCCAATAAAAGGACAGTCAGTAACTTTTGGAGATGGTAAGAGTGAGAGAGTCATTGGGAAAGGGACTCTCAATATAAGTGGCATGCCTAAATTGTCTAATGTTTATCTTGTTGAAAATCTTAAGGCAAATATGTTGAGCATTAGCCAAATTTGTGACCAAGGACTTGAAGTAAACTTCACTCATGACAAATTCTTGGTGTTAAATAAGAATAATGAATGCATGCTTACCGGAACTCGGTCCATTAACAACTGTTATCTTCTTAACAGGAGTCATGGATGCTACAATGCTAGCTCGGGAGCAACAGAAATATGGCATCAAAAGTTGGGACACATAGGATACAAACATCTCATTGCCCTGTCTAAATCAAAATGTGTACGAGGACTGCCTAAGCTCCCAAGCAAAGATCAAGGTATATGTGGACCATGCCAACTCGGTAAACAGGTAAAAAGCTCACACAAGGTAACACAAGACGTTTGCACTAAACAAATCATGTCCTTGCTACATATGGACTTGATGGGTCCGGTTCAAACTGAAAGTGCGGGAGGTAAGAGATATATTTTTGTGTGTGTTGATGATTTCTCTAGATATACATGGGTAAGATTTCTTCGTGATAAATCAGACACCTTTGATGAATTTGAAAAATTAATACGTCTGATAGAAAATGAAAAACATGGTTCTGTTGTTCGAATACGAAGTGACCATGGTTGAGAATTTGAAAATACTTCATTCACTGAATTTTGTGCCTCTCGAGGTATTGCTCATGAATTCTCTGCACCAAAAACACCTCAACAAAATGGAGTAGTAGAAAGGAAAAATCGCACATTGCAAGAAATGGCTAGAGCTATGATGATAGGCAAGGAAGTAGCCCAAAAATGGTGGGCTGAAGCCATAAACACAGCATGCTATGTTACAAATAGGGTATATCTTAGGAAAGGATTAGAAATGACATCTTATCAAATCTGGAAAGGAAAAACTCCTAATTTAAGTCACTTCCATGTGTTTGGTTGTAAATGTTATGTATACAATGATAGACAACAGTTAGGTAAATTTGATGCTAAAAGTGATGTTGGTATGTTCCTAGGATATTCGACCAATAGTAGAGCCTATCGTGTCTATAATCTGAGAACTCAAACACTCGTTGAAAGCACTAACATTGTTTTTGATGATTCGGTGATAAGACAGGAAGTTTACTTGGAAGAAGCAGGTTCATCAGCAGGTCGACCAATGGGAAACCAGAATAGTGAGAACATCACAGAAACTGACCAAGAACCAACGAATGAAAACAGTGATAAAGGTGAACCCTCAACAAAGATTCAGAAAGAACATCCTAAGGAACTTATCATTGGAGAACTCAATGAAGGGATAAGGACACGATGCAAACCAAAACTGGACTATCGGAAAATGGAAGGACTGGTTCACCACGCTTGCTACACCTCTGTGGTTGAACCCAAAAATGTCAAAGAAGCGCTCAAGGATGATAACTGGATACTGGCAATGCAAGAGGAATTGGAACAGTTTGCCAGAAATGATGTCTGGACACTTGTACCAAGACCTGATAGTGCGAACATCATCGGAACAAAATGGATCTTCAAGAACAAAACTGATGAACAAGGTAACATCACTCGAAACAAAGCAAGACTCGTGGCCCAAGGATACACACAAGTAGAAGGAATTGACTTTGAGGAAACATTCGCTCCAGTTGCACGAATGGAGTCAGTAAGAATCCTTCTCTCATTTGCATGTCTTAAGAAATTTACTCTTTATCAAATGGATGTAAAAAGTGCATTCTTGAATGGTTTCTTGAAAGATGAAGCATATGTTGAACAACCAAAGGGGTTTGAAGATCCACACTTTCCGAACCATGTCTACAAACTGAAGAAGGCTCTTTATGGGTTGAAGCAAGCTCCAAGAGCATGGTATGAAAGACTGACAAAGTTCCTGATCGGTCAAGGTTACAAACGAGGAGGAGTCGATCAGACTCTGTTCATTCAGTGGTCGAACACGGACATCACTATTGTACAAATCTATGTAGATGACATTGTGTTTGGATCCACATCCAAACAAAAAGTGAATGACTTCGTCCAAGTAATGTCTCGTGAATTTGAAATGAGCATGGTTGGTGAACTTTCCTACTTTCTTGGTCTACAGGTCAAACAATGCAATAGTGGAATCACGATACATCAAGAAAAATATGCCAAGAACCTGGTAAAGAAATTTGGACTTGAAGGGTGCAAAGTAGCTCACACACCCATGGGGACAAATACCAAATTATCCAAGGACGAAAGTGGAACATGTGTTGATCCAACACTCTACAGAAGCATGATAGGAAGTCTCCTGTACCTCACTGCTAGTCGACCTGACATAAACTTTAGTGTTGGACTATGCGCTAGATACCAATCAAATGCTAAGGAGTCTCACCTCAAGGCCGTAAAAAGAATCATATGATATGTGGCAGGTACCACTAACTATGGCTTGAAATATTCCTTTGAGACTAAACCTTTCATTGCAGGATACTGTGACGCCGATTGGGCCGGCGACGTGGATGATAGAAAGAGTACTTTAGGAGGATGCTTCTTTATTGGTAACAATCTTGTATCCTGGCTAAGCAAAAAACAAAACAACATTTCACTATCAACTGCAGAAGCTGAATACATAGCTGCAGGGAGCTCATGCTCTCAACTGGTATGGATGATGCACATGTTGTGCGACTATGGTATGAACTTGACTTCCATGACTCTATTTTGTGACAATCTGAGTGCCATTAATATGTCTAAAAACCCTGTGCAACACTCTAGAACTAAATATATAGACATTAGGCACCATTACATCCGAGAGTTAGTTGAAGATGGAGTCATTACCTTTGAACATGTTCCTACCATAAGTCAACTGGCTGATATTTTCACAAAGGCCCTAGATGCGCAAATATTCATATCCCTGAGAAAATCTCTAGGGATTTGCTGTGCTATGTAAATGCTGTATCACAAAAAAAAAAATAAAAAAAAATAAAGGGGAGGTGGAAGTCTCGGATTGCCTAGGATAACTATAAGTCTCGCACAGGTTCAAAATTTTGTTTGTCTTGAACTTTGAATCCATTATTTCTTCTCCCAGTATAAGGAAAAGAGCTACGACCTTGAAATGATGTTGTGGATTGCTGTCACCAATGTGATAGAGCACCAAGCACAGAAAATGACAGGTCTGTGAAAGCTTCCTTAATAATGTTCACCTCTAAGTTGCACCAAATATAGGGGTTACAAGGTTCTGAGCTCGTCACACAGGGTTTTCCCAGTGTGGTACTTTATTGTGTGGTTTGCGAGCTACTACACAAGAATTCGGCATAAGGAGCAATAAGGAAAAATCATACAACTCATTTAACAATCAAAATGGGGTGAACATATACTGGAAGAGAAGACTTGCGGATTTTTCTTAGTGCATTTTCAAACATTGTTGCCTGACTGAGACTTGTGTTTAATATGGTGGTCTATGATTTCATTCCTCCAATATAAAAAAAAAAAAAAAAAAAAAATCAGCCTCTCTTATTTTTTCTCCTGGGATTATATGGCTTATTTTGTGCAAAATGGGACCGGATGATTATTTAGTCGTGACTTATTTTCGGAACACGTGTCAAAATGGGGACGTGGTCTTCCTTGTTTCAACCGTCTTGACGTGTGATCGTGTTCCTTAATGCCTATATAACTGCAATGAGTGGGCGCCGAAAAAGGGTTTGAATAGCCCACATAAAATCTTATGAAATTGACAAAAATCGAGGCATTAGCCGCCCTCACTTCACGTCATTGTCTGCCTATAGTTGACGGTGTTCACTCTCTTCACAGTTCACTTTCACGCTTGTGCTCTTGTGTTCTTGTGTTCTTTCCTAAATTTCTTTACAGACTTTTCATGGCGGATCAAGGAAACTCACCCAGTGGGAGACGACCAAGCTGGATTCTAGTTCCATTCTTGGACCCAGAACCTTTAGAGACGATTCCCCCTCATTTGGGGCCTCTTATCGCATCAGGGCATCCAGGCTCAGTCCACTGATGTTCTTCAGAAAGCCGCCCCTCCGCTGAACATGGCTTCCAGAGAGGCCAATGTTGCCTATAGGCCACGCACCATTGCACCCACACTTCCTCCCTCGGAAGTAGCGACCAATCTTCCGCTCTTTCTACATCAGCAACTAGAGATTCTTGATACTCTAGCTGCTGAGGTAGCTGCCCAGAAGCTTTATTTAACTAATGTCTTGAAATCTCTGGATGTTCCCTCTCAGGGCGCACCACACAGAGATTCTACTCCTTTGGCAGGCTGCTCGAAAAAGGGGGAGAAGAGATTATCTGTCGCGGATAAGGGGAAGAGGAAGGTGTCAGGCAAAGCAACAAAAAGAAAAAGGGTGGCCGAGGAAACTGAAGTGGATGATACTGAGGAAGAAGAAGAATGGGAATCTGGGAATGATTCTGTTTGAATTAGGGGATGTTTTTATTGAACAATCTGAAAAATTTCTAAGAGTCTGTAATATTGATACTACAATCTCCAGTAGCTAGTATCCTAACAACAATATCCGTAGTTTAGTTGTTTTTATTGGCAATCTGAACATGATGAATGATGCTTCTGCTATATGTGAACATCTTTCTTTTCTGCATACAACCTGCTTGTTTCTTTTTGCAGGTAGCAGATGGTCTTGGAATTTTCGAACAACATGCCAAAGGGGGAGATTGATAAGGTAATTATTGTCAATATTATTCGAAAATTCTAATTGATTTATTATTGATTGCAGATTTAAAAGATATTGTGGAGATATTCTTGGAAGAAAGTCAAAGTTGAATGAGAAGAGAAAAGGAAGGAAAGCCATGGCTAATAATAAGGAGAATCAAGAGTAAATCTGGGAAGTTGGATTCATGGGTGTTGGATTCATGGGTGTTGGATTCTGGCGCTTCGTTTCATTCATGTAGCAGTTCTGAGATGATGGAGAGCTATAGTTCTGGAGATTTTGGAGAGGTGTATCTAGCAGATGACGAGCCTCTCAAAATTGTAGGAAAGGGAAACGTGAGAATTGCTGCTCCGAATGGTTCTACTCTGAGACTGCACAGTGTTAGGCATATTCCTGGATTGAAGAGAAATCTTCTTTCAATTGGTCAGTTGGATGATGAAGGCTACGTGACGACATTTGGAGACAGTAGCTGGAAGATCACAAAGGGAGCTATGGTAATAGCTCGAGGCAGAAAAGATGGAACTCTATACATGACTACGAATTCTAAGAATTGTGTCGCTGCCATAGAAGAGAAGAATGACGCAAAGTTATGGCATTGTCGGTTAGGCCACATGAGTGAGAAGGGGATGCGAGAGTTATGCACCAAAGGAAGACTGCCCGGACTCAAATCAGTTGAGATCGGTCTTTGTGAAGATTGTATATTCGGGAAACAGAAAAGAGTAAGCTTCTCGAAAGGTGGCAGATCATTGAAGAAGGAGAAGTTGGAGCTAGTACACAGCGACTTATGGGGTCCAGCACCCGTGACTTCTCTTGGTGGAGCATCCTACTATATGACCTTCATTGACGATTCCACAAGAAAGGTATGGGTTTATTTTCTCAAAAATAAATCTGATGCGTTTGCTGCATTTCGACAGTGGAAAGCGTTGGTTGAGAATGAGACAGGTTTGAGGGTCAAGAGCCTACGATCCGACAACGGTGGTGAGTACGATCACCACGAGTTCAAGAAGTTTTGTAAAGACAATGGAATTCGCATGGAGAGGACGGTGAGAGGAACACCACAGCAAAATGGAGTTGCTGAGCGAATGAACAGAACATTGAACGAGCGTGCGAGATGCATGAGACTCAAGTGCGGGTTACCAAAGATGCACTGGGCTGATGCAGTCAACACTGCTGCATTCCTGATTAACAGAGGTCCATCAACGCCCTTGGAGAACGGCATACCGGAGGAGGCTTGGAGTGAAAAAAAGGTAAACTTATCATTCCTTCGTATCTTTGGTTGTATTGCTTACGTTTTAGTTGACTCTGCTGCTAGAAGTAAGCTTGATGCAAAGTCTGTCAAATGCACGTTCATCGGCTATGGAGGTGATGAGTTTGGGTATAGATTCTGGGATGAGCAGAATCGGAAGATCATCCGAAGTCAAGATGTAGTGTTCAATGAACAAGTGTTATACAAGGATAGACAGACAGTTGATTCACCAAATTGTAGCAGTAAGATTGTGGAGTTGGATATTACGAACTCGGGTGGGAGTAGGGGAGCTCAAGTCGAGGAGATGATTGATGTTGAGCCAAGTACTCCACAACGGATTCCGCTGCAAAGATCAATTAGAGAACGAAGGGCACCAGATAGGTATTCGCCCTCTAATTATTATCTTTTACTGACTAACAATGGAGAACCGAAATCTTATGCAGAGGCTAAGAATGTTCCAGATGTGAACAAATGGATACTTGCTGAGAATGACGAGTTGAGCTCGTGTTTGGCTAATGAAACATGGGAAGATGTCAAACTCCCTAAGGGCAAGAGAGCTCTTGACAGCAAATGGGTGTACCGAATTAAGACCGAGGCCGATGGAAGTAAGCGGTATAAGGCACGGTTGGTAGTAAAGGGTTTTCAACAAAAATATGAAAATTTGCTTTTGGAGCAAATGGATGTGAAGACAACATTCCTTCATGGGGACTTGAAGGATGAGATCTACATGAAGCAACTAGAAGGATACGTGTCAAAAGGAGGCTCCGGACTTGTGTGTAAATTGAAGAAGAGCTTATATGGGTTGAAGCAAGCTCCAAAACAATGGTACAAGAAGTTCGACGGTTTTATGCTTGAGATCGAATTCATCAGATGCAATGCCGATCACTGTTGCTACTTCAAGAGATTTGAGAGTAGTTATATCATTTTGTTGCTTTATGTTGATGATATGTTGATTGCAGGCTCCAGTGCTAGAGAAATAAGCAAGTTGAAGAAGCAATTATCCGAACGGTTTGCAATGAAAGATCTTGGTGAAGCAAAACAGATCTTGGGGATGCAAATCAGAAGAGATAGAGCTGCTAGAAAAGTCTATCTGTCCCAAGCACAATACATCGAGAAGGTGCTCGAGAGATTTAGCATGCAAGATGCTAAGCCGGTGAGTGTTCCGTTGGGCAGCCAATTCAAGTTGTCTAAGAAGGAATGTCCGAGCACTAAAGAGGAGCGTGCTGAGATGCAGAAAATACCGTATGCTTCGGCTGTTGGAAGTATTATGTATGCAATGGTGTGTACGAGACCAGACATTGCACATGCGGTGGGAGTTGTGAGCAGATTCATGAGCAACCCCGGTAAACAACATTGGGAAGCAGTGAAGTGGATTCTGAGATATCTACGAGGTACGACTGACATGACACTGTGTTTTGGTGGGAGTGATCTTATTCTAAAAGGATATGTCGATGCTGACTTGGCATCAAATGATTTTGATGGAAGAAGGAGTACTACGGGATATGTGAATACATTTGGTGGTACGGCGATTTCTTGGGCATCGAAACTGCAGAAGGTAGTAGCATTATCTACTGCGGAGGCTAAGTATGTGGCAATTACTGAAGCAAGCAAAGAGATGGTGTGGCTTCAGAATTTCTTGTGTGAACTCGGGATGGAGAAGAGTACGAGTACTCTCCATAGTGACAGCCAGAGTGCAATATTCTTGGCAAAGAATCCGGCGTTTCACTCCAAAACAAAACATAATCAGTTGAAGTATCATTACATTCGTCACTTGTTGGAGACGATGGTGTTGCAGTTGGAGAAAATTGAAGGAAGTAAGAATCCCGCTGATATGTTGACAAAGGTTGTTACCTTTGATAAGTTGAAGTTGTGCATGACTTCAACTTGCCTCGAAGCTTGAAGACGAGGACGTGGCACTACCATGAGTTGAGATGACTGAAGAAAACAAGTCACACTTTGGGAACAATTTCCAGGTGGGAGATTGTTAAGTGTGTAAATTGTTTAATGTCCCACATTGGTTGTGGATGAGAAAATCTTGTAATCTAAGCCTTATATAAAGGGCTTATGTTTAATGTCCCACATTGGTTGTGGATGAAAAAATCTTGTAATCTAAGCCTTATATAAAGGGCTTATGTTTTGTTGTTTTAGATAAGGATGATCACAACTACTTAGTAAAATCTCCTGGCTTGGTAGTGCCCCCAGACGTAGCCATTATTGGTGAACTGGGTAACCAAATATTGTGTTATTTGGTATTGCTATTGTTTTGGTTTTTTTATTTCCTAACAGTTACACGGGTAGATAAGTATTTAGGGGGAGCCAAATACGTGTAAGTTCTACTGTAACATTTGTTGTCTTTGATAGGTTGTCAATCCACCAAATATAATTAACCTACTTCCAAAATACGAGTATAGTGGTGAGCAGGGTCGAATCCACAGGGAACGGGAATTAAATTCTTTTGAATAAAAAAATGGGGGGTTTTGAAGATTTTTACCTAATCTACTAAATACTAAATTAATCAATCTAGCAACTACGAGCTTACAAGTTATTAATGCACACAAAACAATTTGGCAAGACAAACTATTAGGATAGAGATAATACTAAGAAGAGAGAAATTTGATTTAAGGGTTCGATATTCAATTATACTATTGATCATAGACTTAACAAATAAATTCTTGCAAATTCAAGCAATTAACCTTGGATTTATTAGGATAGCCTTCTAAATCCTTTGTTTTCCTAATTAATTAACCAAACCTAGCATCCGGTCAATTCTTATTACTAATCAACTGGGCACGATAGCGTTCCATGTTAATTAATAATAGCATTAATCTTAGTGAAAACAGGTTAATACTAATATCAATAATTAGGATAGCCATAAATATCAATATTAGTCCTATAGGTTCAATTAGGATAGACAATTTATGATAGCATAATTTACCTATTCTAATACTACAATTCTTCACCCATTTACACTACTAGGAGTATAAACTCATGAATAGCTTTAGGAAAATAAATATTCATTTGATTTGTCAATTCAAATTAATACAAACCTCCATTAATAATCATTTAAACCTATTAGTACTTGAATATAAATCAAGATAATCAATACATATCCAAAAGCCTCACAATAATATAACCGAAATACGAAACCCTTAAATCAAACCGTAAAATTAGCCACTCATATTATAAGAAATCTTAAACATAACCAATATCATTAATACAAGAAATAAAATAAAAGAGAAGAAATAAGATGTGAAAACTTACAACAAAAATGAAGAAGAAAATGGTCTCTTCTCCCTAAAAAATATCTCTCTACAAACTTTAGCTCAAAAGAAGAATAGAAGGTGGAAAATGTATTCTCTCTCTCACTCTCTCTCAAAATGTCTCACAACTAATGGTATTTATAAGAATTAAAGGAAAGCAAAAAGAATTTCTCTCATTTCCTCCCACATGGTTGAATAGCTCAAAAGAAGGAAAATAAATCAAAAGAATTTCTCTCTTTTCCTCCCACATGGTTGAATAGCTCAAAAGAAGGAAAATAAATCAAAAGAATTTCTCTCTTTTCCTCACACATGGTTGAATGACTCAAAAGAAGGAAAAGAAAGTAAAAATGTTTCTTTTTTTTCCTCCTCCCACATGATCTTTCCAAAGGTTGTAATGACTCAAAAGAAAGAAAAGAAAGAAAAAATGTTTCTTTCTCCTCCTCCCACATGGTCTTTAATTGGAGTGAAGAATTTAGGTGAAGGAATTTATATTCCCTAAGGTGAAGGAATTTATATTCCCTACTTTGCTTGTTGGACCATTTTCACATTGCTCGTTTCTTTCACGAATTGCCCTTTTTTTCTCGATTTTTCTCCAACTGCAATTAATTATCTTCCTGAAATAAAGAATGATTAATTAGATCAATTAATTGCAATTTTGGAGATAAAAATACGGAGGATATGAACACAAAATATGAAATATTATAATCATATCAAATCCCCCACACCTAAATCATGCTAGTCCTCAAGCATGCATAAGAAATTAGCACAAGGTGATAACCAAGAAAAAACATTTTCCTACAATGTTCTCAAATTGTTATGTAATGACGAAATTAAGATGATAATTCTACAAGAGTGATTGATCATAATTCATTTAAATTCAAGAAAAATTCATGTCTCATCAATTCTTAGCAATTTCAATAAGCTCCAATGTGACTAATTCAACACCTCGCTAATGGGTTCACTCAATTCGCTCTTTTGTGTATGAATGGACATTTTTATATTATTACACTCAATTTCAAATCATAACACATCATTGCCATAAGCTTGCTCATCAATCAAATCTCCACCACCTTATCATATATTCATGCAAAAAATCAAAGGGTCTTTCCAAAGGTTGTAATGAGGCCATGGGTAAAGGTGGGATAAAAAATGAAGGGAATATAAGCTAAACAAGTCAAGAAGATATATGAATTTATACACCAAGTCCAAGATGACAAAATAATCCACCTCCATTTGCACTATTCAACATGAAAACTCTTTATCCCATTCTCACTTGATATTCTCCCCATCAAGCTCAAACATATAAAAACAACCAAGTAGTAATATGTATATTACTCTCTTTACAACTCCCAATCACCAAAATAATATTGCACTATGCACTATTAGGGAGTATGACGAAAAACAAAAAATGTTTTTTTTTTTTTCGAATTTTTTTTTTTCCGATTTTTTTTTTTTTTTTTTGTTGCTCAACCTCTTTTCAACCTCCAACTCTTTAAACACTATTGCATTTCATTCACATATTTCTTGACAAGAAGGATTCGATCAAGGTGGATAAAATGAACAAAAAATGGTTAAAGAGGTTCATCATGTATTTGTTAGAACAAAAAATTGGCTAAAGGCACAAATGAGCAAACTAGGGGGAATTGCATAGGTATGGATTCAAAGAAAAAGTCTTCAAGTGGTTAAGCCTAAATGCCCTTATCATTTTTAGTGCATGAACACATTATGTGGTCTTAAAATGCATATTAAAGCAAGTTCTAGAATGAATATGATATGTTTGAATCACACACAAAACAAAAGATAAGGCTCGAAAGCTCACAAAAAGAGGTGATTATGTGTTGAACTATGCACATTTTCGTTCTATCCATTGAAAACCATTAATGAGACATATCATTTGAGCATAGACAAAAACTAATCAATCTCATGCATGTCTTGTAGATATTATCACTCTCATTCCAACAAAGCACAACAATTTAACAACCAGAAGTAGCATTTATACACAAATCCCCCCACACCTAAACTCTACATTGCCCTCAATGTATACCACCAAAGCTCGTCAATCAGAAAACAAAATAAATAAGAAGATAACAAAAATAAAAATAAAGATAAAAGAAAAAAGACAAAGAAAGAACTTCCCTGAAAGACGGCCGACTATGGAGAAGACTCGAAGGTAGGCTTGTAGTGAGAACTTCCCTGAAAGACGGCAAGGCTCGACTGGCGCTGGTGGAAGGTGAGAGAAAGAGAAGGTAGAAATGAGAGAGAAGACGGTAGGAGGAGAAAGGAGAGAGAAAACCCTACCCTACTTTCTCTCTCTTTTTTTTTTATTATTTTTTTTTTAAAAAAAAAATTGAATATTTTGGCCGAATTTTTGGTGAAAAAAAAAAAACAGAAGACTAGGTCTTGTTAGGCGTGATCACGCCTAACACTCCACTTTCTATTGAGCGTGATCACGCTCAATTCAACCTTGTCCACAAAATATTCCAGAAAAACCAATCTAATTTAAGCGTGATCACATCCAAATAAAAATAAAATAAATAAAATTTGGGTTGCCTCCCAATAGCGCAATTTTTTAACGTCGTTATGCTCGACGGTCTTCCTTTCTCAATTTGTCAAATACCGAGGGCTTTCTAACTCCACATCCACTAAGTAAGATATGTCTTCATTCTCATGGAATACCTTCAACCTATGTCCATTTACCTTGAAATCCTTCCCGGTTTCTAAACTTTTGATTTCCACTGTACCGTAAGGAAAAACATTAGTAATAACAAATGGACCGAGCCATTGAGAACGAAGTTTACCTGGCATGAGCTTAAGACGAGAATTGAACAATAACACCTTTTGTCCAACCGTAAATTGTTTTCGGATAATTGAATTATCATGGAACAACTTGGTTTTCTCCTTGTAAATCCTAGAATTCTCGTAAGCTTCTAATCGAAGTTCTTCTAGCTCTTGTAATTGCAACTTCCTCGACAAACCAGCTTCCTCTAAATTCATGTTGCAACGTTTTACAGCCCAATATGCTTTATGCTCAATTTCAACCGGCAAATGGCAAGACTTTCCAAAAACCAACCTAAAGGGGGACATTCCTATAGGGGTTTTATGTGCCGTTCGATATGCCCAAAGAGCATCGTCTAGACGAAGACTCCAATCTTTCCTTCCAGGATTGACCGTTTTTGCTAAGATAGATTTTATCTCTCGATTAGAGACTTCTGCTTGGCCATTGGATTGTGGATGGTAAGCTGTGGCCACTCGATGATGCACTCCATATTTCTTCAACAATGCTCCAACAGTTCTATTGCAAAAATGGGTGCCTTGATCACTAATTATTGCTCTTGGAATTCCAAACCTGCTGAAAATATTAGATTTTATAAAACCTACAACCACAGCAGAATCGTCAGTCCTAGTGGGTTTTGCTTCCACCCACTTCGAAACATAGTCAACCGCCAGAAGTATATACAAGTTGTTACAGGATGACGGAAACGGTCCCATAAAATCTATACCCCAAACATCAAAGATTTCACATATAAGAATAGGAGTTTGTGGCATTTCGTTCCTTTGAGATAATGAACCCGTTCTTTGACACTTTTCACAACTTTTACAGAATTCATATGCATCTTTGAATAAGGTTTCCCAATATAAACCACTATCCAAGACCTTTCTAGCCGTTCTTTTCGGACCAAAGTGACCACCACAAGCATAATTATGGCAAAAACTCAAAATTGATCTATGCTCATTTTCAGGTATACACCTCCTAACTATTTGATCAGAACAAAATTTCCACAAATGAGGTTCGTCCCAAACATAGTATTTTGACTCATATTTTATCTTTTGCTTGCGTGATTTACTAAGATCATTAGGTAAAATTCCCGTAACCAAATAATTAACAATATCTGCATACCATGGAATAATACCTTTCACCAGAAACAAATGTTCGTCCGGGAAGAACTCAGAAATTGGTAAAGATTCTTCATCTTGTACTATCCTACTCAAATGGTCGGCTACAGGATTTTCGACTCCCTTTCGATCCTTGATCTCAATGTCAAACTCTTGAAGCAAGAGAATCCAACGTATCAGTCTAGGCTTTGACTCCTTTTTGGCTAAAAGATACTTCAATGCTGCATGATCAGAGTAAACATAGACCTTAGAACCAAGCAAATAAGATCGAAATTTATCTAGAGCAAAAACAATTGCAAGAAGTTCTTTTTCAGTGGTTGTGTAGTTGCGTTGAGCCGAATCCAAGGTTCTTGAAGCATAATAAATGACATGGCTCTTCTTATCAATCCGTTGGCCTAAGACAGCTCCCACGGCATAGTTGCTCGCATCACACATAATCTCGAAGGGCAATTTCCAATCGGGTGATTGGATAATTGGAGCAATGGTCAACATACACTTGAGCTTGTTAAACGCCGACTTGCAATCATCACCAAACTCGAATGGTACCTCCTTTTGGAGTAAATTGGACATTGGCAAAGCAATCTTCGAAAAATCCTTGATAAACCTGCGATAAAATCCTGCATGCCCAAGAAAAGCTCGAACCTCTCTAACATTAGTAGGATAGGGTAAACTTTTGATCAAATCAACCTTTGCTTTGTCGACTTCAATTCCTCTAGGAGAAATTACATGACCTAATACAATGCCCTCAGTCACCATAAAATGACATTTTTCATAATTCAGCACCAAGTTAGTTTCAACACATCTTTTCAAAATTTTTGACAAATGCCCTAAACAACCATCAAATGAATCACCATAAACGGTAAAATCATCCATAAATACTTCAATGCATTTCTCAATAAATTCCGAAAAAATACTTAACATACATCTCTGAAATGTACCTGGAGCATTGCAAAGTCCAAATGGCATCCTTCTACAAGCAAATGTTCCAAAAGGGCATGTAAAGGTTGTCTTGTGTTGATCTTCTTCAGCGATCACAATCTGATAATAGCCTGAATACCCATCAAGAAAACAAAAGTAAGCTTTACCAGCCAATCTTTCTAACATTTGATCAATAAAAGGTAGAGGAAAATGGTCCTTTCTAGTAGCTAGATTGAGCTTTCTAAAATCAATAACCATTCGCCATCCATTTTGCACCCTCATAGGCACCAATTCATCATTTTTATTTCTTACCACTGTGATGCCCGTTTTCTTGGGTACAACATGGATCGGACTCACCCACTTACTCTCCGGAATAGGATATATGATGTTAGCTTCATAAAGTTTCAAAATCTCTTTCATCACGACCTCTTTCATCACCGGATTTAGCCGTCTTTGGGCTTGTCTTACTGGTTTCACATCAGTCTCCAAGAGAATTCTATGCATGCAAATTGCCGGACTTATGCCCTTGATATCTGCCATGGTCCACCCGAGTGCAGTCTTATATTCCTTTAAAACTTGGATCAACTGTTTTTCTTGATCATCAGTTAACCGGCTCGAGATGATCACCGGTAAAGTTTCCTTATCTCCCAAATAGATGTACTTCAAGTGTTTTGGTAAAACTTTCAACTCCAACTTAGGGGCCTGCACAACAGAAGGTAGCAATTTTTCGTTTGAAACATTAAATTCATCAATTAAATTTGTTACCCCCATGTGAGTTTCCATCAAAGATTGAGATATTTCGCAGGCTTCGGCTATTTCTTCCTCCACATCCCACTGTGTTTGTATATTGAATCTTTCACCCTCGTAGTCTTCTTCAAACACATCCTGCACAATGGAATCAATTATATCAATAGAGCACACAGAATGATTTTCTGAAGGATATTTCATAGCATCAAAAATATTGAATTTAACAATCTCTCCGTCAAACTCGACGGAGAGTGTTCCTTTATCCACATCGATCTTTGTTCTTGCAGTCTTCATAAATGGTCTTCCCAACAAAATAGGGGCAGAGCTAGTTATGGTGTCTTCCTCCATTTTTAAGATGTAAAAATCTGCTGGAAAAATCAACTCGTTAACCTGCACCAAAACATCTTCAACGACCCCTTCAGGATAAGCATTAGAACGGTCTGCTAGCTGGATGACAACTCGAGTATCTTTCAAGGGACCCAAATTCAAAGCACAATAGATTGAGTATGGCATGACATTAATAGATGCACCTAAGTCTAGCATAGCACGCTCAATCTTCATATTTCCAATAACACAAGGCATAGTAAACATACCGGGATCCTTGCATTTATTTGGAAATGACTTTTTTATCACAGCAGATACATTTTCCCCCACACTAACCTTCTCATCATTTCTCAATCTCCTTTTGTTAGTGCACAACTCCTTTAGAAATTTAGCATACTTCGGGATTTGTTTTATGGCATCCAACAAAGGAATATTTATCTCCACTTTTCGAAAGGTTTCCAATACTTCTCTCTCATGATCATCCTTCTTGGATTTTGCTAACCTGCTAGGAAATGGAGGAACAACCACATTAGAAGTACTAGGTGAAGAGTGTGGGAAATTTACCTTTTTGTAGTCCTTTGGTTTTTCCTTGATGATTTCTTCCGCTTCTTTCTCTTTTTCTCCTTCATTTGTACTTTCAAGCGAAGATGGTCCCGATTGTATTTCCTTTCCATTTCTCAATGTCATTGCACTTGCATTTTCTCTTGGATGTACCTCCGGTTGAGATGGAAGTCTTCCCGAATTTTGAGCTTCCAATTTACCAACAGATGTTGCCAATTGGCTAAGTTGGTTTCCAAGACTTTGAATGCTAGCTCTTGTCTCTTGTTGAAATTTTTGAGTGTTTACTGCTAGAGCTTTCACGATATCTTCCAAGGACATTCCAGATTCTGAAGGTTGAGCCTGTGGTGGTGGTGGTGGTCTTGTATAGCCTTGGTGAGGAAAATTTTGTTGGCCTCCTTGATTCTTGTAGCTAAAGTTCGGATGGTCTCTCCACCCCGGATTGTAGCTATTTGAATAAGGATCATATTTTCTTTGAGGTTGTCCCGGAAATCCTCCCATGGCATTGGCTTGTTGAACATCTTCCGGCAATGAAGGACATCTATCCGAACCATGTCCCCCTACAAACTTTTCCATCAAAGATGTTAATGCTTCCAACTTTTGATCGAAGGAGCTCGTGTTCACTTCATTAGCTTGGTGTGGAATACTATCTTGTCGAGTTCCAAACTGTTGTGCATTGGCAGCCATGCTCGAGATGAGACTTCTAGCAGCTTCTGGTGTCAAGCTAACCAATGCTCCTCCACTTGCAGCATCAATCATGTTTCTATCAAAGGTCAAGAGCCCTTCATAGAAGTATTGGACGAGTAATTGCTCCGGAATTTGATGTTGAGGGCAACTAGCACATAATTGCTTGAATCTCTCCCAATACTCATATAAAGTTTCACCACGTTGTTGTCGAATTCCACATATATCTTTTCTAATATTTGCTGCACGTGAAGCTGGAAAGAATTTTTCAAGGAATTGCTTCTTCATCTCATTCCAAGTGGTAATAGATCCGGAAGGTAGATAATAGAGCCAATCCTTAGCTTTGTCAGCTAGAGAGAATGGAAAGGCCCGTAGAGAAATTTGGTCTTCCGTCACATTTTGAGGCTTCATTGCGGTGCACACAACATAAAACTCCTTCAAATGCTTGTGAGGATCTTCACCTGCAAGTCCACGAAAGGTAGGTAATAAGTGAATAAGACCGGATTTCAACTCAAAAGTAGTATCTGTAGGAATTTGAATGCATAATGGTTGTTGATTAACATCAGGGTTAGCCAACTCCCTTAAAGTCCGTTGAGCTGGAGCTTCCATGTCTTCTTCCTTTATCTTACTTTCTTCAGATTCAGTATCTACTTCAGATTCAGACTCGATCCAATCTAAAGCCAAATTCAAACTAGGGGATGAAGAAGATGATTGTTGAGCTCGTAGTCTAGCTTCCTTCCTTAAGGCTTTTGCAGTTTTCTCGACTTCTTGATCAAATATCAATTCACCTGTACGAGAAGAACGAGGCATAAACCAGAAACAAGGAAAAACCTAACTCAAAAGAAATTAATTAAACACCGTCCCCGGCAACGGCGCCAAATTTTGATAGGTTGTCAATCCACCAAATATAATTAACCTACTTCCAAAATACGAGTATAGTGGTGAGCAGGGTCGAATCCACAGGGAACGGGAATTAAATTCTTTTGAATAAAATAAAATAAAAATGGGGGGTTTTGAAGATTTTTACCTAATCTACTAAATACTAAATTAATCAATCTAGCAACTACGAGCTTACAAGATATTAATGCACACAAAACAATTTGGCAAGACAAACTATTAGGATAGAGATAATACTAAGAAGAGAGAAATTTGATTTAAGGGTTCGATATTCAATTATACTATTGATCATAGACTTAACAAATAAATTCTTGCAAATTCAAGCAATTAACCTTGGATTTATTAGGATAGCCTTCTAAATCCTTTGTTTTCCTAATTAATTAACCAAACCTAGCATCCGGTCAATTCTTATTACTAATCAACTGGGCACGATAGCGTTCCATGTTAATTAATAATAGCATTAATCTTAGTGAAAACAGGTTAATACTAATATCAATAATTAGGATAGCCATAAATATCAATATTAGTCCTATAGGTTCAATTAGGATAGACAATTTATGATAGCATAATTTACCTATTCTAATACTACAATTCTTCACCCATTTACACTACTAGGAGTATAAACTCATGAATAGCTTTAGGAAAATAAATATTCATTTGATTTGTCAATTCAAATTAATACAAACCTCCATTAATAATCATTTAAACCTATTAGTACTTGAATATAAATCAAGATAATCAATACATATCCAAAAGCCTCACAATAATATAACCGAAATACGAAACCCTTAAATCAAACCGTAAAATTAGCCACTCATATTATAAGAAATCTTAAACATAACCAATATCATTAATACAAGAAATAAAATAAAAGAGAAGAAATAAGATGTGAAAACTTACAACAAAAATGAAGAAGAAAATGGTCTCTTCTCCCTAAAAAATATCTCTCTACAAACTTTAGCTCAAAAGAAGAATAGAAGGTGGAAAATGTATTCTCTCTCTCACTCTCTCTCAAAATGTCTCACAACTAATGGTATTTATAAGAATTAAAGGAAAGCAAAAAGAATTTCTCTCATTTCCTCCCACATGGTTGAATAGCTCAAAAGAAGGAAAATAAATCAAAAGAATTTCTCTCTTTTCCTCCCACATGGTTGAATAGCTCAAAAGAAGGAAAATAAATCAAAAGAATTTCTCTCTTTTCCTCACACATGGTTGAATGACTCAAAAGAAGGAAAAGAAAGTAAAAATGTTTCTTTTTTTTCCTCCTCCCACATGATCTTTCCAAATGTTGTAATGACTCAAAAGAAAGAAAAGAAAGAAAAAATGTTTCTTTCTCCTCCTCCCACATGGTCTTTAATTGGAGTGAAGAATTTAGGTGAAGGAATTTATATTCCCTACTTTGCTTGTTGGATCATTTTCACATTGCTCGTTTCTTTCACGAATTGCCCTTTTTCTCGATTTTTCTCCAACTGCAATTAATTATCTTCCTGAAATAAAGAATGATTAATTAGATCAATTAATTGCAATTTTGGAGATAAAAATACGGAGAATGATTAATTAGATCAATTAATTGCAATTTTGGAGATAAAAATACGGAGGATATGAACACAAAATATGAAATATTATAATCATATCAGTCTTCTAATAAAATTACTTGAGAGGAAGAAGGGATTTCTTCCTCGCTTAAAATCAAATCTTATTTTAAGCTTCCGCATGTTCATTTACAGTTCGAACTACTGTTGAACACATACACACGCGCACATATTCTGATCTATCAATTATATTTTTCAAAAATATATGATAATTAGTGGGTCTCTTTATTCTAGAAAAATAAAACAACAATAAAAGGGAAAACCTACATGGCTATAATAGGCTTTATGAGCCGGAAAAAAAAAATGGTGGGGGGGGGGGTGGGAAATATGCCTCCAGTATCACACACAGTCTTTTAAACAAACTAAAAAGTGCAAACAAATTTAGAGTTCCCTCTCTGGCGGCGCCGGGAAGAGGAAGAGAAGAAAGATGAAGTGGAGACCTATTCGAACTGTCCCACTTCTTAACTACAACAGACTTTATCACCAACGGCGTATCCATTTCACCACATTCCTCCGCAAGGTACAACCTGCTCAAGCACGGGCTTCCATCGGTAGCAATGGCAGCAACTCACAGGGTACTGTACAACTCTCTCTCTCTCTCTCTCTTCTTTTCTTTTGGTACACATACGAGACTTAAGTACCAGAAAATAAATGAAACAAAGCTTGGAGCATGTTGCAAACTACATAATTTTAATAGTTGTTACAATTTGTGCGAAGTATTTGCAAACGTCATTTAGCATGGATAGTAATCTTCTGTTATTTGAATTACCGCTTTTCAATTTCGGTGAATTCAAGTTGGTAATGGTATTGAATTTGTGAAACCGGGGCGGGGGGCGGGGGTGAAGTATTATACAAATTGGAAATTGAAAATTTTGTGTTGTAGGGTTGTTTTTAGCGCGTCCAGGAGTTAAGTTACTGGACATGAAGAATTGTTTTAACTTTTGTGCAGGAAATTCTTTCTTGGTTCCTGGTGCAACTGCGGCAACCATACTTATGCTTGGAGCTCTTCATGTCCGCCGTCTATATGAAGATAAGAAGGTGGTTCTATTGCACATATTGATATCATGGGATGTCAAAGGAATAGTAGCTAATTGTAATTATAGCTTTACATAAACATTGCATAAAATTATTTTTTTCTAATTCATTATTTCTTTTCTAAAAAAATCATATGCATGACATAAATTTATTATGCTCCTACACCCTATTGGACTGCATGGAATTGATTTCCTCAGTTGTTCTGTTTGCATGTGTATGTGAAACTTGTTATCTTCTCTAATGTATCAGATGTAGAGTTCATGACATAAGGCTTGAGGGGTGCGGTTGGGAGGAGCGGTTCTTATGAAATGTTGAAACATGATAATAAGAAAATAATTTAACTCGTGTATAAATGAGATTGTGGAAGAGAGGATGAGGAAGGAGAGGGAATGGCCATCTTACATTGTAAAGTATAGCTCATGGATTTTTCCTGACACTCTCTCTTTTACTTTCAATGATGGAAACTACCTTGTGGAAAGTCATGTATATACATTGTTAATTATAATTCCTGTAACTTCACTATGTTTTTCTCTGAGCACTATGCTTACTGTTTGTGCTCTCATAGTGCAATACCTGTGGAAAGTTAGTGATGGTGTTGTTGGTTGTTGGTTCGGTATTGGTAGTTTTTTTTTTGGAAAATTCTTCAGTATAAGTACATTTGCTTTAAAGTTCTTCTTTGGGTTCCAGATTAGATCATGTCATATTCAGTTCAACAATTTACATATCAAGCTTGTGCCTTCTCATACTCATATCACTTACTCTAGTCTAGAAATGTACCTTACCAACACATTCTTGTTGTTCATGTATCTTTTCAAATGTTTGAGGAATAGATTGAAGAGGCCAGATCAAAAGGTGTTGAATTAGAGTTTCATCCAGATGTCAAGGTAAAACCTTTTCACCTGCTTTTAGGTATGTTCTCTCATTTGCCTTATTTTTATTGTCAAACTTTTCACTGCTGATAGGCTCAGTTCTTGAGATTGCTACCATTGCGCTCCATCTCAAGGTTTTGGGGTTCCTTGACTGGTATGGTGAGTTTATGTATGCATTGATGAACTATTATGTGATGATTGAAGTGTCAGTTAACTTATTGTGTTAAATAACCTTAAACAGGAACTTCCCATTTTTTTGCGACCATATGTATACAAAGCATGGGCTCGAGCATTCCACTCAAGTATGTTTGGATGATGTGCTTTTAACTTTCCCTTCCGAAGTCCTTTAATTGTAATAAATGATATTTTGCGAAAATATGCCATGCAGAAACGTTTATTGTCTGAACCTTTTTTCCTTCATATGTAATTCAGACTTAGAAGAGGCTCAACTCCCTTTGGAGGAATATGCATCTCTGAAAGATTTTTTTGTTCGCAAATTGAAAGAAGGATCCAGGCCTGTTGATTCTGGTCCTTATTGTCTGGTAACTGGTAACAAATTTTCTAGTATCTCTTTCTTTCCATTACTCCTGATTGCAATTTCGAAACTGCTCTATCACATTATGGGTACAGGTTAGTCCTGTAGATGGTACAATTCTGAGATTTGGAGAGTTAAGAGGACCAGGGGCCATGATTGAGCAAGTAAAAGGATTTTCTTATTCTGCTTCTTCCCTTCTTGGTGCAAACTCTCATCTTCCTATGATTGCTGCTGGAGATGCTAATGAAGAAAGTGGTCCAGAAGAGAACACCCTAAGAGATGCGACCCCAAAGTCATGGTGGAGAATTTCCTTGGCTTCTCCCAAAGTTAGAGACTCTAGATCATCCCGGTAAAGATTAGAATAGTTTGAAGAAACAATTAATATCATATCAACTGATAGTATACCATTAAACTTTTACTACTTTTGGGTTTTCTTGAGTTGAAGAAGTAAATTTCCAACCATGAAATTATTGATTGAGTTCACAAACAAGTATCTTCTATGTAATTGCCACAAGAAATTTTGAGTTATTCTATTTGCAACACTCGACACCATTATAACAAAGTAGGTATTGATTATTGGATTTAACTGCTAGTATGATTGTTGAGTGATCTAGTCGATATGAAAATGCATCGTTATATTTTCTCCTCAGAGCATTGACTATTTGCGTTGCTACATTCTTCTCCACCACTACAGATTTTCAGAAAGGATGCAATTGAGGAATATTAAATTTAGTGAATTACTTAAAAACAATGAGAAAGAAAGTCTGGAACTATAGAATACAGCAATTGGACTTATGGTGTGATTTTTAATTCGTGCAGCCCGCAGAAAGGCCTTTTTTATTGCGTAATTTACTTGAAGCCTGGAGACTACCATCGGATACACTCTCCAGTTGATTGGAATATTCTCGTTCGTCGGCATTTTACAGGCAAGATATAATTTTTTACTCATATTTTACTGCTCACCACTGCCTATTCTTCTCAGTACTTGAAAGTATAGGCATGACATCCTTGACCTCTTTATCTTATCCACCAGCTATCTTCATTCCTGCTTCTTAACTGAATATAATTGTACTGCTTGCAAAAATGTTGGTATTGTTACTACTCTCTTTGCAATTTATGAAAATATGAATGCATAAGTCAGGTGCTGATAGTGCACGTCTGCAGATAGAGATCATAATTTGTCTTCATTGCTCATGAAAAACATAATAAAATAGCTGCAATTAGTTGGAAATAGTTGCTGTATCACAGTCCTTGAATTTGTGCATATATTTTTTCTTATAGTTAAATTTTTCACTTGCTCGAATTTATCATGTATAAAACCTACCATATTATTTCTTGATATGTATAAATTTATCCTTTGTTCCTTGTAGGCCATCTTTTCCCAATGAATGAGCGTGCAACAAGAACTTTCAGAAATTTGTATACTGAAAACGAAAGGGTAACCTTGACCCAATGAATTATCTCCATGCATGCTTATTTCATAACTTGTTTGTTGATGAGAGCACTGAGACTTATGAAAACAATCTCACTCTTGTGTGTTGTTTCTGTTCTGTTTGTTTTTGCTCTATTGATCCAGAATCTAATATATGAAAGATGATATTCTTTTGAAAACATTTTATAACATAGGTCTGCAACTCTGCATGGATCATTTGTTGGATCCACTTGAAAGTCAGTTGAAAGTATCCATTTGATGTTCCTCCTAATTATGTGACAATTTTACTTGGTTAGTAGAAAATCGGAAATGCCTACAACATAATGGCATAATTGTCAAGAGTCATTAATTACCAAGTTTTGACTTCTGAACATATTTTGTCCAACTAGATATCATGGTTCTTTGAAGTCATCCAAGAAAAGTGTCTAAACATCTAATGGAGCATATGTGACCATTATAATGAAGTATGAAGGATTTCTTCGATCATTGTGTGATGAAGATATTCTGTCCTTCTAGATATCTTAGTTCTTTGAAGTCATCCGAGCAAAGTGTCTAAACATCTACTTGGGCTTATGTGACTGTTATAATGAAGTATGAAGGATTTCTTTGACCATTGTGTGATGAAGAGTAAATTGCTAGAAAAATCATCAAGATAGCCTGGAACATGAGACAAAAGTTTTAAGTACATACTGACCTATGTTTTCACTGTGCCTTCTGGTTTTTACTGAGATGGCTAATTGAGATTACAGAAATTCTGAATTCTGTTTTGAACGTGGATTCTCCCTCCAAGCATTGTCAGAGACTCAGATGTAGAATTGCAGTTGTAAACTAAGGCCAGAAAACTTCCAGTAAGCCAAACCCTCCCCAGTCACCACTTCCACCAAAAAAGAGAAAAAAATTGATTGTACTGGTTTCTGGATTCACTTCATTCATACTTTCTCGCCTATACAATTTAAGTGGTCAAACACCTGACTTCTATAATTATAATATAACAATTGTTGGTATCTATCTCTATTTCAAACACCCAACAGTCCTATTTCAAAGCAAAATAATCAATAAGTTTCACTTATCTAACTTTAAGAAGGTAATAACAACAATTTAAGCACTGATATATTTGAATACGCTTTGTCGTTATTTATTTCATTATTTTTCTAAATATAACAGCCGATAATAGTGTTGGGATGCTTATGTTGGTCTTTTGCTTATACTGTTCAACCAAAAGTTTTCCTGACAAGTAATCATGGTAAGCAGGTGGTTCTTGAAGGCCAATGGCAAGAAGGCTATATGGCTATGGCTGCAATTGGTGCAACTAATATTGGCTCCATTGAGGTACGCTACCTTCTATGGTCTTATCATGTATAACTTTGTGGGCAGAAAGAGGCTTGATGAATAGACTGTATATAATAGAATAAAAAATCTGGATCAGTAAGTTGTCGTTTCTTGTTTCTTCTTTAGTTAAAGAAGTTATTACAACCTTCTCAGCAAAAATGTTGTGCAAATCCTTTTTATTTATTATATTATGTATACCTTAAGATAAAAGGAAAAGCTTTTCTTGAAAAATTATATTGCTGATGATGCTCAAGTTTCTCTATGTGAAAAATCTGGCGTGAGCATTTTTCTTTTTGCTGCTTGATAGTTGTTCACTTCTTGTAGCGGGACGAATTACAGAATAAGATTGATACAGTGGTCTGGCCTCCCACTGTTATGCAGGGTTGTGTCCAAGAAATTAATGCTGGACTTTTTATGGAAAACTACAAATATAGTTGCTGAATTGGTTTATAAAGACATATAGATGTCCGTAAGATTAACAAATATATACTAAAAAAGAAAATACAGACACTCTCAATGTAGAGGTTTTTCAATAAAGATTCGTTTGTCCCTCAGGAGCTTTAAACACTTGTATGCGCATGCACACTCAGCACACATAAACTGATAAAAGCATGCAAAACAATATTATTTATCATGCTTTAAGTATGAGTTTATACACTCGGAAAGGGCAAAGAGAGTCTTGGGCATGACCATACAACATGATATAACTGGTGGAAATTTTCAGAATTCTTAAACTGCATAGCTATTACTTAAAATGCTTGTATAAATCATTCGAGAAATCGCCCATTGCTTGACAAACAGCAAAAATGAAGGAATATGTTTCTCAAAATCCAGTCAGCAGTTAGGGTTGGTTGCCAACTTCTTTCGAGGATTTGACATAATTTATCCAACTCCTTACAATGATGACTCAGTATATAATATTAGTTGGAATGGAGAAATTTCTGGTTATTATTGGAAGGATTTGCACAAGTCATTAGATGAAATATCATGACAAACAGCAAGGGCATAACAAACTTTGATCTGGAATTATCTGATTGAAGTCACCATTATTATCTACTTGTTTTAGCTGCCAATGCATTTTTTCTTGGATTTAACCAAATATACCTTTGCATTTACAAAGTGTTGCATTTGCATGATGACAGCTTTTCATCGAACCAACTCTAAAGACAAATATTCCCCAAAAGAAGCTGCTACATTCAGCACCCCCAGACGAACGATTATATGAACCCCAAGGGACAGGAGTGAGGCTTAAGAGAGGAGATGAGGTATGGAAACGAGTCAGTCCATTTCCTTGAACTATAAAATATTCTCTCCCTTTTCTTCATAGAACATTTGGAATGTTCTAATTTCTTTTAATTATTTCTTTATTCGCATTTTGGGTTGGAAATTGGTGGTTTGGTGCTAGAAAAAAGTTCCTCTTCTACTGTTTTCATCATTCTACCAAAAGTTATGCAAGTAGCGATATGACAGTTGGGGCAACACATTCTATGCTACCCCTTCCAATTGTACCTGAAGCCACAGGACGTGTGGCGTGGCACATACGGAAAGCAACATGATGTATGATTTGGCACATCTGAAGCAAGCCAATGGTCTTTTTTTTTTTTTTTTTTTTTTTTTTTGTTTCTCCAGATGTGTTGCATGTCACATCTTGTAAGCTTGAGGCATAATAAGAGGGGGTAGCATAGAATTTCCCTGATAGGGGGAGAGTGATAATCATATTGTTATGACGTGGGGAGGACTAATACAGATTTTAGTCTTAGCTTGGTGCTTAGATGATTATTGACCCTCACTTTTGCCCTTTTATCCATGCAGGTAGCTACTTTCAACATGGGATCAACGGTGGTGCTAGTCTTCCAAGCTCCTGTTTCCCTGTCTACGGACAAAGATAGCTCATCTGAGTTTGGATTTTGTATCAAGAAGGGCGATAGAATTCGTATGGGAGAAGCACTAGGAAGGTGGAATGACTCATAGAGACCAGTCCTTTCGGGCCCTTCTTTCACGGATGATATATTTGCATACTTAAACCGATTTTCTCAACTGTTAGCTGATGACTCGTGCATATGCAAATGCTTGAACATGCCATTTCTTGGAGCGAGTAATGGGTAGTTTGTTTGAACGAACAGGCTTGCAAATTGCTAGTAAATCTGGCTATCAGGCTCAGCTTTGAGCTTGCAGTACTCAAACCTGGATTTGAGAATCCAACCATACTAGTACTGTTTTTTAGGGGTTATTTTCTTAACCCTAACCTGAAAATGTGCAATGAAAATCATTTGATGACCAACTAAAATTCTTTCGTTAACGCGACAACCAGATTTGAAATTGTTTTAAAAAGAATTTGGAAAAATATACGACATAAACTAGTTTTTCATGCAGTGCATGATTTGTAATTTATTAAAAAAAATATTTTTTAATAATATAATTTTAAATGAAGATATTAAAATTGATTCCTGCTCCAAAGCATCAAAATTCCAGATTAAAAGACTGCTTTCTCCACAAAGAGCATCCAATAATAAACAGATTCATATTGTATAGAATTGTATAATGACAAATCAATGGCAGAATTAGATGAAAGCACCTCAAGTTCAAAAACAAGTAGCGCAAAGAAGCTATACTCAAGATAAGGTTTTAAACTGAAACTAAAGGTTCTATATACAGCCCCCCTAATTCATTGGGGTGCATTCGTAATACCCAAGACTGCAGATTGAGGGATTTAAAATCGATCCCTCAAAACTTGGTTCAAGATGAATGTAATGGACTTCAAGTCCACACTAATCCAAACAACTTTAAGGAAGCTAAGAGGATTTTAATCCTATCCTCAAATCCTTTAATCCAAGATTCCAAACACAACCTAAAATATCTTCAGGTATTCATTCAATTGAGCAAACACTATTGCTGCAACATATAGAAGCAAACAAGCACTTCAGCGGGAAATCCAAAATAAGAAAGAAATATCCATGCATTCATTTAGAAGCCTGAAATATTCAAATACCATGCAGAAAGTTATATGGTCTAGATAGAGAAAGGATATTAAGAAAATGGGACATAATGAGTAGAAATGGGCTTCATACATGAACACTCCAAATAACTCAAGTTCATGAACAAAACAAATTCAAGCAGGCAGATATTAGGAAAGAAGACAGTTGAGCTTGACATGCAGTTTTATAAAGAACCGGAGCCAATCCAACATAAAATATTGACCTAGTGCTGGCTTCCAAACAAGTAGATTCCAAATATTGAATGGCCATGCAACAGATTTATTATACATTTAAATTGCACTGCAGACCTTCTCAAATTGACAGATAATGCCCTTTCCAATTTATTCCAAGTAGATGTAGCATAAAACCTTTCCGCGATATCTAAAGAAATGCATCTAACCATGAAGAATGATAATGTCGCTATCCTTTATGGATCATTGAATTGAATTGGTGCAGAAAATGTAAAGAGGAAGGGCTTTTGCACCCAAACATTGATAAATGAGCTCAAAGTTTTAGGACAATTTTAAATGATTTAAGCTATAATAATTAAGATATAATAACCATTCTGCATAGACTTATGTATGATAGAAACTCAATCTCTGCAAAATTACCTAATAGATAAGTCATGCAACAAAAATATGCAAATAAAGTACTTCGCTGCACCAGCCACTCAAATTATCAATATTCTTATAAATGAGAAGTGATTCTCAGAGCAATACAAAGTAAGATAACAGATCATCATGCCACATACAGCTGTCACTTTGAAGAAAAGGATTTCCATGTAATGAGCAAACTGAACACAAAGTAAAATGTGAAGGAATAACTTGCATAACATAAACATAGCAAAATATATCCAAAACAGAACACAAAGTCACCAAGACATGGCAAAATATGTCTAAAACAGAACATAAAATCACTAAGAAATATGACAAGTATATAATTTTTTAGAAATGGTATTAACCGAACAATTCCATATGGTGAAGTGAGAAGGATTTCTTTACATGTACAAGCAATTTGCAGATATATCAGTCGTTTTTCTCCACTTTTCCTTCAAATCACACCACCTGGCCCATGAATCAGTATCCAGTCTTGGGCCTCCGGAACAACTCTATATCAAAACCTTGTTCCTGTAAAAGACATATCAATTGGCGTCACTATATACTAAATCCTAACACAACCAGCGATCCACAGATTCAGACAGACACATCCACACACACTCAAAAATCCTCACACTAGTAGAAAAAATCCACCTTAGCTTGACTACACTTGAATAACTAATCCCAATAAAGATCAAATTCCACAATTGGTAACACAAATGCCCCCATATGAAGATAATAAATACAAACCTCTAGAGAACAAATATCATTGATAAAACAACAAGAAGAAAAGAACAAGAGTTGGAGCATTTCCCGTCATATTAAGGTAAGAAATAAACAACTATACAGTGCAGATATCATAAAACATCAACACGAACAAGAAGAAAAGCACAAGAGGTGAAGCATTTCCTATAAGCTTGATTCCACTTGAAGAACTAATCCCATCATACATACAAAATCCACTACCCAGAAACAGATGCAGTAGAAATCATGCAACCCTTCTTTCCACTAAAATTCTCCGGGGAAAAAAAAGGAAGAAGAATCGAATATCAATAATTCGCAATAATCTGAGAAAGGCACACCTACGTCTGTTTGGAGTAAGTAGAAGAAGAAGGAGCTCTCTTATTGCGAAACATCATGTAGCCCACCGGCAACACCACTCCCAACATCATTATCGCCGCTCCAATCAAATACCTCATTACACTCGGAGGTTCAACCTCCAACACCACAGCTCTTCTTAACTGCATCAACAGAATAATGGAATCAACCGATCACTTAAACAGACCTCAAAGTGCAAGCAGAATTGAGCTTGATGGAATCTATATTAGCGAATAATAATAATAATTTTATTAAACCAAGAACGGTGAATCTTGGATCTGGTAAAATGCGCATCAAATAATACATACGAGTTAAAAGGAAAAACAGGGGAGTACTGAGGGCTTACGGGCATGTTACTTTGACTTATTTAGGGGTGAATTGCTTGAGTAAGTGTTGAGGATGCGAAGGAATGACGGTGGATTCCGATTGCGGCTGCCGGAGGAGGAGGCGACGCTGCAAAAAATAGCCTTCTTGACTTTCTCTCTCAGGTATCACCAACTGAAATGACAGGGAAAAAAGTTGAGAATAAAAGCTGTAATAAAGGAAATTAGAAAAACAAAATTAGAGAAGAGGAAAGCCAATTACAAGGTCTCTTGCTTCACATTTTAAGCCGTGATTTCATAACCCAACTGCTGGTTAATTATATTGGTTTTGTTACTTATTTTTTAATTAGATTTGTAAATGAATTGAATTATAAAATAAAAAATTGATTTTTTTCTTATTTATTATTAGATCGAGTTAATGATAAAAAAAATAAAAAAAAATACAAAACCTTATATACATGGATGCACCATGTAATATGTTGTAATTCTATTGTAGAGTATTATTTATTTAATTAAAATGCACAAAAAAATTACTCTTAAAAAAATTAACAAGCATACAAAGTCGAATACGATTCTAGACTCTAAATTTATTAAATTTAAATAAAATCTATATCCTTACTCAAAAAATGAGTTTAATTATGTATTCTACAACTTTATTTTATAATATTAATTTTTGTTATTTTATTTTATTAATACGTATAAAGATAGTTTAAATTTTCAAACTGAGAGGATTGAGAAATTATTCATCAATACTCGTAATCCAATATTTTGGGGTGATAAATAATCTTGGTGGGCTCACACTTGATAATTTGGATATTTCATTGCAATGTATAAGTTATGTTAGAAATTTAGTTCAATAATTGTTAAGTGACAAAATATTTAACTATAGTTTAAAAGATGATTAGTACTTTATGTTTTAAATAGATCTACATAATATATTTAACGTCGTCAAATTAATGTGAATGAAAATTCGACACATAAAGTTAATTGATTGAAAATAAATTAATTACAGAAATATAAAGATGAAAATCGTCTATTTATTTGTGGACTTCAAATTTCAAGTTTAGGTATTAGGTGATTATTTTGTTTATTATAATATAAATTCTAAATAAATACTTGGTAAATTCCATCGATTCTATAATTGTAAAATATTAACTTTAGAGGATTTTTTATTTATCATTTAAATTTGATGTCCACTAACCAATTTTGTATGAATCTATATATATATATATATATATATATAAGAAAAATACCAACAAAAATAGTAAATATCAAATTTTCTTGTCTTAACTACTTTTAAATTATATTATTTATTTTATTATGCAAATTTATATTAATATCTATTTATATGTATTTGATTAATAAAATTACGATTTTCGAAGTTAAAATCACACTTGCCAGCACTTATGATGACCCCTTCAACTCTCATTTTCTGTCCTAATTGCTCTTTAGCTCTTTCTTTACATTTTAGGAGGGAGATTTCAATCGTATATTTATACTACCTTATAAGTTCAATCTTATAAATTTACAAAAGGTGAGTGAGGAGAGATAGAGAAAAAAATGACAAGAGAGATAAGTTTTTTCACTTTAAAATATTACTGGACCTGATGTTTTAAAATTTTTACAATGAAAAGAGAGAGAGAGTAGGAAAGGGGTTCGTCAAGGAGATGGTAAGGGGGTATTTTCGGGAAAAGGGTAGAGGATAGAGGGATTTACAACGGGGGAAGGGAAGAGGAGAGAGCGAAATGAGACTTAACCATAAGGGAGTGATAGAGATTGATGTGTGTAAATTTGTGCATAAACCATGTAAACAAAAAAGTATACTTTTAAAAAATTTGGTAAAAACAAAATTCACTATTTTTTTCTTTTGTTAGAGTGATTAGTGGAGTATTTTCACAAATATTATATTTATACTAATATAATATAAAAATTATCAATAAATAGTAAAATTTAGTGAAAATGAGTTTCTAATTTTAGATTTATTTTCTTATAATAGTTTATAGTTATTGGATATTTTTATCAAAATTTCCTACAATATATGAAAGTAATAGCCTTCTCAATATTTAAATTAACAACATATTACATATTTTAAATTAAAATGTTAAGCTTAAAAAATACAATAATTTTCTGGTTAATTATTTAGCTTAAATTGTATATTATTGTAGGTTGAATTAATTATATTGAATTGGGGGCACATATAAAAATAAATTATGCTTTTAATAATTTATAATGTTATATTATTTGAAAAATATATTTAATTTACTTTTTATAATATAATATTATTTTTTATATAAATAAATCTATATATAAATATATATAATAATAGAAGTACCAGTTATTTTTAATAATTCATTGATTTTTCTGTCCATTTTCTTTCTAATAGCTATTATATTTATTTATTATTTTAGCATTTTTATTTGAACTTTTACAGTTATATGATATCTATAATATATTTAGAATTGTATGATATCAAATAAGTTCAAAAATTTAGAAGTTTGATATTGAATATATAACATTATTTATAATTATATATATATATATAGAGAGAGAGAGAGAGAGTTTATAGGTAAAATGGTTAGTTGATGATATTGGTATATTTTTTTATTTTCTTAACATGATAATCTATGTAACTTGAGGAAAAACAGGCAAATTTATTTCATTTCTCATTATATATATATATATATATAAATATATAATATTTATATCATTATCATAATATTTTTAATATACAAATTATTGAATATAATTATATATTATTTCAAAAAATATTAATATTATATAATTTTTAAATTTAATAATATTATAATATAATAATATATCCGTACGTTACACGTATATTATAAATTGTACATCACACATTAAAAGTTTAACCACTCGACATATGCACATCTTTAAAAAAATTTAATGATCATACAAATGGGCTTTTTATATCTTAGTGGATAGTATATAATACCGACTTTCCCAATATAACAGTGGCAACGATTAACGAATGACCCTTCTCAATAAAAAAAAAAAAAAAAAAAAAAAAACCATTTTCTATTTTTTTAAAGACCAAAAAAAAGAAAAAAAAAAAAAAGAAAGAAAGAGGGAAGATTAACCAATGACCCTCCAACGAATTCTCGGAGCCAAAGGCTCATCCTGATTTGCACCCGCACTGAGCGTGGAAGTGTGTTTCCGGACATGAGTCTCCTCCGAAGAGCCTGCGCAAGATACTCTCCACAAGTTCATGTATCTGCAAAAAGGTCATTCAAATCCGTCAAGTTGCCTGGCGAAAGGCTCAATGGCGTGGCAGCATCTGCTCTCATCCATGGCATTCATGTTTTCCACTGCCCAGTAAGCCCACCAACACATTTTCCTATCGAATAATGGTTTAGCTATATGTTAGTACTAATGTAAGAATACGTGGAGTGATTTTGTATGGATATTGTTGTTTAATTAGTATGGGGAAATGGAAATTTTGATCCTTTACTTTGTACAGATATTGTTATTTAACAAGAACGGGGAGATGGAAATCTTGATTTGTTTATAATCAGGAATAAATGGGAAGTGAAAGAAGAGATTTTATGAGGATATTGCTATTCAGCATGGACAGGGAGATGCGGGTTTTAATAATTGAATATGCATATAAACAGGATCAAGCAGGGTGTAAAAGAAGACAATATGTGTGGATATGTTAATTAAATGAATGGGGAGATAAGGATTTTGATTTTTCAACTTTGCATATGATAAGGTTGAAATAGGGATTGTGGATGAATGATCATCCCTATAAGTGCTGTACAAATGTAAATGTGTTGAAAAAGTTGTGACCATGTGTCATATATGTAGACTCAACTAATGTAAAATACGATTTTCTTTTTATTGGATATCGAAGAAATGCAATAAGGAGATCAAACTTTTAACTTTCTGGAATTTCTACCATCAGGATGAAGTGGGAATTGTGGCCAAATTATCTGAATGCATAGCTTCACGGGGAGGCAACATTCTTAGTGCTGACGTTTTTGTGCCTGAAAAAGAGAATGTCTTTTACTCCAGAAGGTCCGTTCCCCTTTTCACTTGCTTTTATATTCTGCACTTTTTAAATGTTGCATATTTTATTTGACACATTCTGGTATCTTTCTTTTCTGATGTTCTATGCTGGGTTATTACATTGAGTTTGTCGACTTTTGTTTGGTTTATGGCTTTGGACCTTTAAGTTTCATATTTATTCTTGCTCTTTAGTTGCTTGTAAAGTTATGTTAACTTGTATTATAGCATATGTTAAATTTATCATAAAGAGCCAACATCGAGCTTCATGAGAGTAAAATCATAAGTGTTGGCTATTTATGGTTTAGACATGAATATCAAATTTCAAGGTTCAAATAGTTCATTGTATTTGATTGGATGTTTCATGTGCTGTAACATTCATATGAATATGAGTGTGAAACAAAAGTTAATTCATATCCTTTAAAGACAAGGGTTGATTCATTTTGGTAATGTAGATAGGACTTCAAGCTTTTCTTAGCATTGGATCTTTTCATTTTGGCGCATAATTCATATTGTCTGTTGTATAAATTTTCAATGTTTCACCTACAAGAAATAGCAGAATAATGTCATGTCAGGGAATTTTTTAAAGCTGTTTACTTGATTCACTGGACTTTGCTTAAGCGCATTTCGTGGTTTCAGTGAGTTTGTCTTTGACCCCACCAAATGGCCTCGTGAGCAAATGGATGAGGATTTCTTGAAGCTTGGAAAGACGTTCAATGCAATGAGATCTGTTGTTCGGGTGCCTAACCTAGATCCAAAATATAACATTGCACTACTTGCTTCTAAGCAGGTATCCCAGCCTAACAAATATGTGATACCTGGCATAAGTGATGCAATGATGAAACGTTCTTTTTACTACAAACTGAGTCTCTCTCTCTCATATCAGGACCATTGCCTTGTTGATATGCTGCATGGATGGCAGGACAATAGACTTCCTCTTAATATTAGAGCTGTAATAAGGTAAAGATTGGAGGTTTTTGAGTATCTTTGATTTGATCTAGCATTCGAGCAAGTTATGTACAGTTCTCAAAAGTGCATGTTTAACAGCAATCATGATAGAGCTCCAAACACCCATGTGATGCGATTTCTTGAAAGGCATGGAATTCCTTACCATTATTTGGGCACAACTAATGGAGACAAAAAAGAAGGAGATATGTTGAATCTGGTTAAGGATACAGACTTTCTAGTACTTGCTAGATACATGCAGGTAAGTGGAGGTTGAAGTAATTTGCTGTACACTATTTACTCATTTGTAAGATAGGAATGTAGGAGCTCAACATTTGTGCTCTCATTAAGGCTGAAAATAAATCAAACTACTTAATATTTTGACTCATAGCTAAAAGCTCGTCTAAAAGTCAATTGATAGACATATCGAACAAGTATGAGCACATTTTGTCATTTTATAAGATGTAAAGCTTAGGTTAGCACAATTTTGAAGCTAGATAAAAAAATTCAAAATAATACTTGCCCTTTGTTCACCTCAACTCTCATACATATGGATACTGCCATATTGTCAAATTTCGTATTATATGCTGTTGTATGATTGTGTCCTAAGTCATTGAATGTGTTTCTACAGTACCTAATAGAAGTGCCCTTTTCAATACATGAGGTGCTTGACAAGGGCATCTTTGTGCATTTAGTAAAAGCTAATCTAACATGAATTATGCTGAATTTTTTTCTCTAACAGCTTCATCTCCAAGATAAACAGTCAGACAGATTTTTGTTTGTTGATGCTTGTTCCTCTTCAAATTTTACCCAAAGAACTTCCCTCATCACACCAAATTACAATTGCATCACTTCAAAATGTCAGTTCACTGCTGCAGATACTCTCGGGAAATTTCTTAAGAAGCTATGCAAGGGATGTTATTAATATTCATCATGGCCTGTTGCCATCTTTCAAGGGTGGGAATCCATCTAAGCAGGTTAATATTTTCCATATTTTCTTCATCGATGCTTCTAATTTTATGTTTCCTGTCTGATGACCTGTATGTTGAACTAATTTCACAGGCCTTTGACGCTGGGGTTAAATTGATTGGTGCGACAACCCATTTTGTTACGGAAGAGCTTGATGAAGGCCCCATTATTGAGCAAATGGTAATCACACTCTTCCTTAATGTCTTTCAGCTCTAGATACCAGAATCTTTGTAAATTATCACTTCTTAAAGTCATTAAGCTGATTTTAATTACTCCATCAGCCAAAGCTTTTCAAATTGTTTAACAGTTAGTTGACATTGCTATGAAGTTTGTTTTATATTATTAGATTGCATATATATTTGAGCTAAATATTACTGCAGGAGGAAGCAGTTAAGCTGGTCGAGTTAAAGTGAAACTTCCCATCTTTTGCTTCACAATCATATTCTCATTTTGCTTTGCTATATGTTATATTCTTATGACTGTCGCTAAAATATCACACAAATATTAAGGCTAAAGCTGTTGCTTCTACAATTTCCCTATCTTTTGAAGATTTCTGTGATTTCTTGATGTGAGTGATCTCTAATGGCTTAAATTTGCTCTTTGTCTTGGTGGCTCTGTTGCCTCGGTTTGATCTTCAATTGGAATATTTATAAGTGCAACTGTAATTTATGAATATAATGATAAATATCTTTTCTGTGAAAGAGAATATAACTATAATATGGCCTTCCTTTTCTTTTTCCTTTATTCTTTCTTTTCTGTATTCTTTTTGTGAATTATGTGGAAACTCTGCTGCATACTGCAGATAAGAATTTGTACTTTGTATAAGTCTAACATGTCATACAAGTACTAAAAATTAACAGAGACTGGTCTAAGCAAATGTGAAGGCTGCTTCCATAGTCTCCTTTTTCTCGTCCTCTCATCTATCCTGAAGTGAAGATGCACATTTTGTGTGGAATTTTTATTTAAAGTTGAATATAACTTTTTAATGGAACTCATGCCTGTCTGTTCCTTAAAACATACTTGAGGGACCATGAATCTTGGTTTACTGATTAGTCATTACTAGTGTTATTAAAAGTCGTCTTATCACATCATATAGGTGCAAATTGGTCGTATATGATCTTTATTAGTCTGTCTGAAAATATGCTAATGTCAGCTAGTACCCCCAATTCATGCTGCCCCATTGTGGTGTATATGTATATGGTTTTTTTATCAGTTATGTTTAATGGGCTGCTGAAAAAGCACTTTCAACAAGCACAAACTATTGTATACATAACGTGAAATTGTTTGATGTTACAAATATGAATAAGATTGAAAAAAACAGCTAAATTGTGATGGGTCATGTGATGTTGCCTTGATTGTTTCAGGTGGAGAGAGTTTCTCACAGGGATAATCTCCGAAGTTTTGTACAAAAATCTGAGAACTTGGAGAAGCAATGTCTTGCAAAAGCGATTAAATCATATTGTGAACTGCGAGTGTTGCCTTACGAGAAAAACAAGACTGTTGTATTTTGAGGCTTGTAACACGTGGTGGATGTACAAAACCTGTACGTAAGCCCAATTCTTTTTACACAACTTAAATACTTTAATTTGGCCGATTTACCCAATTTTAATGCCATATTGGCTTCAAAAGTTGCTCCATTTTCAGTGCTCGTCTGTCTGATTCCTTTTATGAATGAGCTAGTTGGCAATGTCACAGACACACTCACACTCACACTCACAAACATATTTATCTAGGAAGATTTGCTTGAAAATAACTCATGTGACTCATTATTAAAAGCTGCACATTCAGTAATAGTAAACAGTTTCTGAAAGCCATCCAGCATTTTTCTGCTCTTGTTTTCTAGTACAGTCTTTGTACTCTTTCCTTTTTTCATTGTAGAGAAATTCATAACGGTTTTGAAGCAAACCACAACCCATACAATAATCGGAAATAGAAAGGAAATTGTCTACCAGTGCCGTCGGAACTTGTGAAAGGCGACACTCTTGTCTTCTAGACATTCTAATGTTCTATAATGATATACATTTGTTACAAAGGAGGAATTCTTTAGAAAACTAACTCATCACTCCCACTCGGAGGAAGATTAGTAATGTATTCAATCAGTGTTGGAAAAACAACTCCCAATTCTGGCAAGTAACTTGAACAAAATTTGTCTTCCTATAAGTGGTTAAATGCTCTTATTGATATTCAACATTCTCAGGGAGTTCTCAGCCTCCTCAAACCGTCTTCTTCGCTGAATAAGTTTTTGAATCCCGTGCACCCATTTCTGCTTATGAACTTTGTTCTTGCACTTGAACTCCAACAGGCCCTGAGCAGTTTTTACCCCAAAGTACAATTCCATGTTTTCCCTTTCTTTTCTGAATGGCCATTCACCACTCTCCTCAATGACTTCATAGAGAATACCTGCAAATTTAGGAAATTATGTTGATAAGGAATTCTGTAAAGCTGTGAGATTGATGTGGAATTTACTCTTTCTCCATGTGCATCAATAAACCTTTTAATGAAATGTTAAGAACTTACATTTACTATTTTTGGAAAAGGCACCGCCCACATGTTTACTCTTCACCTTTATGATAACCTGCAAAACATTCATTTCAGTAAACTTTGCAATAATATGTTGATAAGCACTAATAAAGCCGTTGCTTTGGACAAATGCATTTTTGTCTTTTACGTCCTGCACTTTGATTTCTACTTTTTGCTTCATTTTTTGTGTGCGGGGTGCTAAAAAGTAGAAATCAAAGTACACAAGGAAAAAAATATAGCAGTGGCCAAAAGAAGAGTGTTGTGTGGGGGGGGGGGTGTAAAAATGTGCTTTCTTTAGACTTTTTATGTACGCTTGTAATGTAGAGAAAATCAGTCTGTGTATTTATCGATTTCTAGTTATAGGTTGTTTATATACCTGGCATTCCTTGTTGATGTCGACAGAGATATGTTTCCACCGAAGCACACCTAAGAATTCAAATAATCAGTATAAGTGAAAACATGAATTCCGAAAATGTACGTGTAGAAGATCCATGGTTAAGATTGTTCTGATATGTGCAGTAGGAGTTAGGACTTAGAATACTGCTACTGGCGTAATATAATCAGAGACTGGATAGTTACAATGTTATGTTTTGGTCCAACTTCCAACATCACACCTTCTTAGATGATGTTCAAACTTAGGCAAACATGTGTTTGTGTGTGTGTGAGAGAAAGAGAGAGAGTACCTTTTTGAGTGAGTTGTAGTAAGTCACCTACACAAGGAAGGTCCTCTTCCTCGACCTCGCTATGAAAAGCAGCCGGAGAATGACAATCTGCTATGGCCTTTTCATACGGACTTATAGCTGCACTCCTCTTCGCTTCCTTAGGTAATCTTGTTTTCAAAGCTGCTTCTCCTCTCAAAGCTATTAAACACATAGGAATCGCATCACAATATTCTAGAAACATAATCTATAACATGATTACATAAATGAAATTTCATGTGTGCGTACCAGTTGCAGCTGCAGCTGTCAAAGTCAATAAATCACTTGCAGTGCGTATGCCTACAGCAGATCGCACAGCAGAGGCTACAGATTCCTTATCAGCCCCGGCTGACTCTGCCAACTCAATGCAGTATGAGGCCAAGAGTTCGGTTGCTGATGTCATCGCCATGCTCATTTTCGAGTTCATGCTTTTAGATTTATCTGTTGAGACAGCTGCAGCCAAGGCTGCGGCTAGTCCAGCAACAGAGAGAACGGCATGTGTGTGTGCATTTTCCATGCGTGCCTTATCCTTCTTTTTCACGGTGTTACTATCAACACTACACTCCTTGTGGTGAAACAACCTTCCGATTGCTCCCCCACCTCTTGTTCGCCCGTTTCCTGGTTTCATGGCCATGCGCGACTGCATATGATTTGCAAGCTGTTAGGGAAGGAGTATGCGCTGATGATTGTGAAGTTTTGATTTCTAACATTAGTTTATAAGTAGAGTAACTATGTGTTTGTGCGTGAAGATGAAGCAAAAGTGATGGGAGTCAGACCGACTTACAAGATTCTGTGACGCAACTGTTTCATGAATCGAGCTAAGGCTGTTGTCGAATGCGGGTGGCGTCTGCTTCCGAGCAAGCGCCTTCGATATTTCATTTGCAGAGAGACTCCAAGACCTGGACAAGAACTCCATTGGCTCGTTTGGTGTTTCCGGCTGTGGTATTGCAGGTAATGCTGCTCGCCCTTTCACCTCATTTTCTTCTTCTTCGATATGCTTAAGCCAGTACGAGACGCTGCCCTTCCACCCTGGAACTTTGCTGCTTTCCATTTGATCACTCTGTGAAATAACTGAGCACAGAAAATCACCTCTGTTTAGAGAGAGAGAGAGAGAAGTAGTTAACATAATTGAGACATGTGACTGATATTTATAGATAGAGGAGAGACATGATACTTAAAAGAACACATGAATGGTGTCTCGTGCTTCTACCTTCCCATGAAATCAGGTGTTTATTCCTTGGAATAAACATATTATATCCATCTCCAACGTTTGTTACAAGACACCTATGCTTTGGACAACATACCCTATTATATTTTTATATGAACAAACTGTATCTAATATTGTCAAATGGTCAGAGTAGAGCGTCGAATTATTATTATTATTATTATTATTATTATTAAATGCATTTTCCAAGAATTAGGTTTCAAGATTCCTAAAAGCGAACATCACAAGTTATGTTACATGTGAGAACATTTGTTCCTGATAAAAGGGAAATGGTTTCTTCATGTCCGTGCATCTTTTCTTGGTCAATTCCTTCAACAATACTATACAATTGCGCTCTGTTTGGTTCTCTTTTTTAGGAATTTTTTTTCTCCTCTCACAAATATTTTCCTTTCTATAGTGAGACCGTCGCTGGTCCATAGACATGACATAATCATAAACCCTGCCTAGATTATCTATCCAAATAGGAAGGCGAAAAATTCATATAATAACGTCTCGATTCTAATGCACTCTGATTATTTTCATTTATGTGCTATAAATTTGATCATATATATATATATATATATATATATATATATTATGACAAGAGAATCATAACAAAAATAGTAAGATAGAATTTTTTGTTAAAATTATTTTTTATTTATATAATAAAAGAAATATAGCAAATATTATTATTTTTTCCACCCCAATCAGCCCACAAGAGAAATATTAGAATTTTATATCTAGTGAATTATTGTAGGAGGATATTCTTTCATGGCCATTACTACACTATATTACACATAGATAGATGAATTTGGATCGATGTTTAATTGTTAATTTGTAACAACATTGTTTGCGAATTTTTTTTCTTACATAGAGTATTGGTGATTTTTTTTGTCATAAAATCCAACAAAGTTGCTGATGTGAATATCAGATTTTTAGTTTGATTCCAATCCTACGTAACATGCCATCGTGGAAATATTTAATTTTTTTGTGTATTTTAATAATAGTAGTTTATTTCTCTTTCCTCGAAAATGAATTCAATATATATCTAACATATTTGATCTTATATCTGGTCATTTCAAGAATTTTACCTGAATAAATATGTATGGTTCAATGTTTGTGACCGGTAACTTTCGGTGGTCGGTAAAAATGGCCTTTTTTTTTAATTCTTATTATTATCATCTTTTTGGGGAAAAGGATTAGAAGATAAGCCATCCACTTCCTCCCTCGAAACCTGGGCAAGCCTTTGCCGGGAAACTTTAAGGTATAATTTAATTAATCTATTCTTGATGAATTGAATCAGATTTATGTGTATATATTAGGCTATGATCTACTGAATCAAATATTACGGTGATATCAGAGCCATATTCCAAATTTAATGGAGTATTTAAATGTTTTTTCTTAAATAAAAAATTCAGACAAAATAAATTTAATCAGTATAAAAATATTGATTCTTAAAATCCCACATCGATTAAACACCAAAATGGTACATTAGAATGAGAAAGCATTGAAATGTAAGTACTTCCCCACTTACAAGTTTTTTTTTTCTTTTTATTATTTGTAAAAGAAAAGGAGAAAAAAGATTTTTAAAAAATGTTTTTTCTTCTTCAAATGTTTATAAGATTTAATTTTAGGGAGTGAGCAGGATTCTTTTTTTTTTTTTTTTTTTTTTTTTTTTTGGGAATTAAATAGGGCAAGTGTTTGAATGAGGTGGGACATGAGGAGTCTTGAGATATTGCAAATTCCATTTCCGAATAAGGATCATTTTCACATTTCTTTTTAAAGAATTTGCGGTGAACTTTGATGAGAAAACGATACATTATTATAAAAAATGTGTACGTTTATTTTTTCTATATTAATTATATTATATATTTTTTATATATTTCTCTGTCGAAAATTCACAACAGAAAAATATAGATCCAATTCCTTTTAAGTATCTCCAACTTAGCAATGGTGAGCTTAGAATTAAAACAAATGGGAAAAAGAAAAGGAAATATAAAGTTACAATTTGCAAATTTATATACATTTTTATTTAAATTGTGATGGAACACTGCAGAACTCAAAATACAGAAGCCACTTGAAATTTTGTAACATACAACACAACATTAAAAAAAAAACCCCACATTAGAGAAAATTTAAAAAAGTAACCCCAGAAATACAATTACTGCTTCAGGCATAGTCCTCAGAAGCTGGGAGTGGGGCATGGGTTCCAATAAAAACATCACCGTACACGAGGCCCGCTAGCCCACCACCAACAAGTGGGCCGACCCAGTAGATCCAGATCTGTGAGAAGTCTCCGCTTGCAACTGCTGGGCCGAACGATCGGGCTGGGTTCATGGACCCACCGCTAAATGGGCCGGCTGCTAGGATGTTGGCCCCAACGATGAACCCAATAGCAATGGGCGCAATTACTCCGAGTGAGCCCTTTTTGGGGTCTGCCGCTGTGGCGTACACGGTGTACACTAATGCGAAGGTAATGACAATTTCCATTACTACCCCTTGGATTGCACTTTGTCCAGCCGCAACTCCATGAGTGGGAACAGACTGCATCACCACAATTTTTTATTTTAATAAGTCCGCTGATTATGTTAATATTTAATTTTATGGATTTTTAGAAATTTCGTTGAGACTTACTTGTAACTTGAGTTGACTTTTATTTGAGGGGTCTAGCTTGATTATTTTAATTTTAATAAACATTTAATTATTTTTTTCACTTATGAAGTTTGAGTTTGACAATAGACTTTATATAAAAATTAATAATTTATTAATCGTGATGTATCACCAAATAAAATTAAATAGTCTATCCATAACTTAAAATAAAATAAAATAAAGGTGATGGTCTGTCTTGTCATGGTATGCTAATGGATATGATTCCTTTTATGCCAATGCTTTCAATTATTGGGTATATAATTAATGGAACTAATTAATATTCCCTTAATGCGTGAGCACAGTTATGATTAAATAATATATTACCTAACAACTACTCAATTATCCTTTCAATAAAACAACTACTCTTTTTTATTCGGGAATCTCTATCATTTAGAGATTTATTATATATTTTGTTGTATTTTAATCTTGTGTATAAATATATATATATATATATGTTTTTGTCGTATTTTAATCTTGTGTACATTTTCAGTGATTATGTTAAATTAATATTCTTGAAAAAAAAAGATATATAATAGATAATTTAAACTCTTTTTCAGTTTTTCAAGTTTTTCTAAATCAGAAAATGTTGTAAAATATATTGTATTATTAAAATAAAAAGAAGCATTTGACTAAATAAAATTTCATGAAAATTTACTATTGAGGTTGTGAGAAAGAAATGGGCGTACCAAGCCACCAGTGACGAAGCTAAGGAGGAAACAAGCAACGATGGAACCAAGACATTGTGCAATCCAATAGAAGAGGCCAGTGAGGACGGTAATGTTCCCTCCGATTGCCAAACCGAGTGTGACGGCCGGGTTCAAGTGGCCGCCCGAGATGTTGGCAGCCATCGCCACACCCACAAAAAGTGCAAATGCATGAGCCACAGCCACGGCGACCAAACCCGCCGGGTCAAGAGCCGCATCCGATGTCAACTTATCTACATGAAGTAAAATACTACATAATTAAAACAGATGTAGAACTACTATTCTCTTTTGTTGCTAACAACGACAAAAAAAAATTAAAAAATTTTGAAGGACGACTTACTGTAAGCTATAGCAGAGCCAACGCCGGCGAAAACAAAGAGAAGAGTCGCGATAAATTCAGCTACATAACTCTTGATCGACGTGGCACTAAAAGAGTCGCCAATGCTACCAAATGCAATTTTCACCATTTTAATATTTGTAAATTTCTAAAGCCAAAAACTTTACGGTAAAAAAGAAAATTAGAGAGAGGATTTAGCTAAAGAAACTTGGAACTAATCGTTTTCCTTTTTGGGTGTTTGGCTTCAAAAGAGTCGTGGGTTTATATAGTGCAACATTGAAGTGCAATTAGCAATAGGTATTACCGACTTTGGCCCTACTAAGAATGGGATAAAGCCACTCATTGGCGCCGACCAACCGCCCCTAATGCATAATATAATCATGATTAATAAATTTTATAGACATCGACCAGCTCCGCTCATGACTATAATTTTTTTGTGTTTAAATGAATGGGGAAAAAATTAAACTGTAAAAATTATAAGAATTTATAAAACGTGTTAGGTTTTTAGAATGATAAGATGGTTACGATAGATGATAATTTAGAATTATGGTTAATTTATAAAGAAAAAAAATACAAAGATCATCCTAAAAATACAAGAATCTAATGTATACATTATTGATTGTTTGTAAATTAGCAAGTGGGTAATTTTAAATTTTGATATTAACAGTTTTTTTATATTAACTGTGAATACATAGATATGATATCTTACCCCGTCAAGTTAATTACATAAGAAAATAATGTATGGCACCTTAAGTATGATAACGTTAATTTTGTGAAAGGATTTGTTTAGAAAAATCATCTCACGGCTTAGAAAAGTTTAAAATGAGCCATATAATATTTTTTTGAAAAAAATAAAATACAAATACAAAAAAATGTATTTTTACTGTAACAGATTTTACTGACTAATGAAAGTATGTTTCACTTAATTTCCTTTACTATATAAACTAATTAATCGTGCAAATAATATATATATATATATATATATTTGGTGGCGATGTAATAGACCATCACCTCAATCATCATTAACTAATTATTAAGTAAAATAATTCAACTTAGGCATATGATTTGGACAGTCGTCACATACCAAATAGAATAATATGGTCGGCTCATAAAGTTGTTAAAAAGAACCGTCTGTAGTATAATACATATATATATATATGTATATATAAATATATATGACTGTTTCTACTGTGTCTCATTTGTATTACTATGTAAAAGAATATGTATAATGAATCATTTAATTTGAATTCGCTTCGGTGAATTTTACGCTGCACATGTTATGCACCTAAAATTGAATTATTATTTTATAAAAAGTAATATTTTTAAGTAGAATGTAGTACTTTTTATTCTACATTTTTTTTTAAATTGCTGCAGTGTTTAATAAAAAGAAATAGTGAATATGAAATTCTCTAATTTTTTAGTTGAATCTGAATTTAACCAATTAAAATCTGTATGATTTGATCACTTCTTATGTTGAATTATGCTCGTTGCTTATATTTTGCCCGTGCACATATACAAGTTGTATGACAAATAAATACCTATTTTAAAGACACAAATAATACTTCTTCGTAACTGAATTTATTGGGTTGTTAAGCTGTAAAAATTTCAACCACTTCAAAGTCATGAAGTTACTCTAACAATTGTAAAACTTCTTAATAATTATTGTCTTCTAAGTCGATCTCAACATTTGTTTATATATGTGTATATATATATATATTTTTTAGTTTTTTTTGCTCTCGACAATTTTTTTATTTTTTTTATTTACAATCATAATTTTGAGTAGAATTGTGATTTAAATAAGAATATCTCAAAATTATATAATATTAAAATATTTTAAATATCAAAACATACAACAATTAATTTAGGAAAAAAATTATATTAAAATATTAAGATTTTATTTGTATAAATACAATATGGATATCAAATTGAAGAAAATGAAAAATAGAATAATTTGGATATAACTTTCATAGAACATAGAGTTGAGACAAAAAAAAGTTAAAATTTTTTTGAAAATTGGGTGAATAAATAGGAAAAATGGAAAACATTTGGTTTGCTCCAAACTTTTTAAACAGATCAAATAATTTTGACTATAAAATCCTAACTTATTATTTTTATTATGATTCTATTATTTTTTTTATTTAAACAAAAATTTTATAATTTTTGTCTCCTTACAGGTACCCAGAGTTGTAAGCAAATTAACTAGTTTATTCATTTAATTAAATGAACATACTTTGATCGGATTTTTTAGGTTATTTAATAAACGAACCAAACATTAACATTGGATAACTTGTTTATTAATAGATCGTGAACATGATGGTTCAAACTTGTTTGGGAACAATCTTATTTAATTAGTTATTTATTAAAAATAATATTCATAATAGTAAATATAAATAATAAGATAAAATATATTTAATTATAATTACTTATTGTTATTACTAATATTGCTCCTGTGTGATGGACAATTTGTGCTATAGTTAAAAATAAAATAAATATATTTATAACATAAATTTTAATTACTTATATTTTTAAAATATCTGAAATATATTATTTTACTTATAAAGACATGTTTAAAATATAGTTTTATATAAAATATATATTTTCTCTACTCAAAGTAAGAGTAGTATTTATATAATAAATTTATTAATTATATATAATTGAATTATTTAACAAATTTTATATACAAAATTATTAGTGCCTATTTATTTGCAGTCAAATCAATAAAAGTAATCAAATCCACAACAAATATTAAAATCTAACCAATTAACAAAAAATAATTATATTTTTTGCATCTAATATTTATTTTAATATACGTGACATGGATGTAAAATAAAAGATTATTAAAAGAAAATTAATTTAATATATTATAGGTAAAAAAACAAAGTGGAAACAAAAGAGTATTTTTATTTAACTAATTGAAAAAAAATCAATAAAGAAGAAAAATAAAATAATTAGTATTATGTCTAAACTATATATTGATGTTGTTAATCATGCCAATATCTCTATGTTAAATGAATAATTAACTCTTAATAGAACCAATAATTCTTCATGAATATTGTAAGCAAACAATCATATAAATATTGATGTCATATATATGAGATATATACATTGAATCTCATCTTCGAATGAATCTCATTTTTCGAATTTTGGTTCAATCTATACCATATATGTTTAATTACCAATTTTATAATTAAACAAGAAACATAAAACAATATATATGAATAAAAATTTTGAAAAAAAAAACTTGAATATAAACTATTTTAATGCAATATAATCGTTAAATCATATCAACACGCCCTAAGACTAAAAATTAAGCTGAACATAGAAAAATTAACCATAAGAAAAAATATAATTCTAAGTATTTCTTGCATATTACAAAAAAAAGAAAAAAAAAGTGAAGAGGAAGTAGAAACACAATCTTCATAAGAATGGTTCCTTAAAACACGTGGAGTAGATCGTGGATTCTCTCTTATTAGCTATTTGTGAGGATTCTCTCTTATTACCTATTGGTGACACACAGAGATTTTATGTGAGACTAATTAATAGTAATGAAGTAAAAATGGTATGATCTAAATAACAAGATTAGAATTGAATTTGAGATTAATTAAGAAATAAATAAGTTAAAATTTGAATGTGATTTAAATAAAGAGACTAGTGTTATTATTGACTAATGTTTTTCTGAAATTTATTTATTAGTATATGGTATTAATAGAAATCTGAAAATGAACATTTCACCTATCAATTTCAGATATATTAAAAAAATATATTAAATAAATATTTGTATATATTATTGATCTTTTAAAAAATTTAAATATACATTAACAAATATTAATTTCTATGCAAAATTAGTTAATGAAAGGATAATTACTAATTACCGTACAATATATTTGTGTGTGAATATTAATAAATATTATATATATATATATATCAATAAATAATAACTTCTATACAAAATTACTCAATGCATTCTCGGTTATGGATTTCATATACACTGAAAATTAAAAATATTATATGAATATTAGTAAATATTATGAATATTTTAGAAAAGTTTGCTATATAAATTGAAAAATATTAATTTTCATAAATAGTTACTTAATATAACAATATACACTAATATCGATATAAAATTAAAATTTTCGTTTATCAATTTCAAATACAATTAATAATAAAGATTTTACATGAATGTAAGAAAATATTATACATTTGTTAGGAAAGTTTGATATATATTAAAAAATATTAATTTTCATACATGTTACTCAATACAAGAAAAATTATAATATAAAAATTAACCATAAGAAAAAATATAATTCTAAGTATTTCTTGCATATTACAAAAAAAAAAAAAGAAAAAAAAAAGCGAAGAGGAAGTAGAAACACAATCTTCGTCAGAATCGTTCCTTAAAACACGTAGAGTGGATGGTGGATTCTCTCTTATTAGCTATTTGTGAGGATTATCTCTTATTACCTATTTGTGACACACAGAGATTTGATATGACTCTAATTAATAGTAATGAAGTAAAAATGGTATGATCTAAATAACAAGATTATAATTGAATTTGAGATTAATTAAGAAATAAATAAGTTAAAATTTGAATGTGATCTAAATAAGGAGACTAGTGTTATTATTGACTAATGTTTTTCTGAAATTTATTTATTAGTATATGGTATTGATTGAAATCTGAAAATGAACATTTCACCTATCAATTTTAGATATATTAAAAAAATATATTAGATAAATATTTGTAAATATCATTGATCTTTTAAAAAATTTAAATATACATTAACAAATATTAATTTCTATACAAAATTAGTTAATGAAAGGATAATTACTAATTACCGTACAATATATTTGTGTATGAACATTAATAAATATTATATATATATATCAATAAATAATAACTTCTATACAAAATTACTCAATGCATTCTCGATTATGGATTTCACATACACTGAAAATTAAAAATATGATATGAATATTAGTAAATATTATGAATATTTTAGAAAATTTGCTATATAAATTGAAAAATATTAATTTTCATAAATAGTTACTTAGTACAAGAATATACACTAATATCGATATAAAATTGAAAGTTTGATATATATTAAAAATATTAATTTTCATACATGGTACTCAATACAAGAATGAATATTAATTTCCATACGAAGTTTTTATTTATTGATTTCAAAGACATTGGAAAAAATATTAGATGAAATATTAGTATATATTGTGTATAATTCACAAATTTTAATAATTATAAAAGAATATGAAATGGAAGTAACATTTTTCTTAGTTGCCAAATTTCACAATCTTAATGTATTTAACTTTTGTAATCAATAATTTTAAAATACAATATTTTTTTATTTTTAATTCAGTTTTAACTCACAGAATAAAAAACTTTAGATATATTTCAAAACTTACATATATTTATCATTGTTCTTAGGTATTTTATTAAATAAACTATATATCCTTTTCATCTTTTATTATATATAGATTTTCATTTTTATTGTATTTCCAATTGTATAAATAATATATTAATTCTTATTAAATATATGCACAATATTTGTGAGATGTAAACGATAACGTTAGTAATATTATTGGTGTTGATACTATAGCCATATATTTCACTTTAAACAATAATATAGAAAAATAAAGTTTTTAAGAAATATTTAAATGCAGCAAGCTACGAGTCTATAAAAACAAGTTCAATTAATTCAAAAAAATCAAGAAATGACAATGTATGTTAATTTTAATAATAATTATTATTTTATTCTCAACAAAACAACACCATTCACAATTTTCATTTGTTTAATCTTTTCAGTTACCAATAAATATTTTTGGAGAAAATAATTATACTATAAATAAAATTAGAAAATATAAAAATTATATATATTTGTTTCTATCAGAGGTTCAGGTAAGGCTAAAACTCAAGTTTTATTGTAATTTTGAATCCACATTATTGTGAAATTTAATTATGTCAAATCATTAATTATTTTGGAATATATTCAAAGTTTTAAATAATTTATCTTAATAGAATTCAGATTATTAATCATAAATTTACAATTGATTTATAATATTTTGTTGTGGTTTTATTGTAATTCTAGAAACTCACTAACTATGAAATTTAATTATTTAAACAAAACAAAAAATTGAATTAATATTTAAAGTAATAATAATCCATCTTAATAGAATAAAAAATAAATTCATTATAAATTTTTAATTGATTTACATTTTTTGTTATGCTTATTTAAATAATTTTTAAATTTTATTCATAATTTTAATGTTTATTCAAATATTTTTTACATTTTTATTATCTATCTTTAAGATTATAAATATGATTTTATTATTTTAGTTTGTATTTTAGAAAAAAGTTTAAAAATTATTGTTATCCATTAAGCATAATTTGGAGTGTAAGCAACAATGATATTAGAAAATAAAAAATATGAGAATCATAAAAAGGTAGGAATCTCACATGAGCACAATATATGAAATAAAAATTGAAAATTAACATTTCACCAAAAATTACTTTAAGGTTATTTTTGCACATTTTTCCAATTTTTAATAAAGAAGTAAAAAAGATATAACAAATTGCAAAATGGTTAAAACTGTAGTTATGTAAATATTTGTTTATGTTTGATAAAGTCTAAATCTAAGGATTCTAACATGACAATTAATCCAGAAATCAATAACAGAAGAAATGAAAAATTTGTGAAAAATATACTTTATACATGCATTTTTTGTTGATTTGAGATAACATATTATGTACCAAAATAAATATATTTAATTCATTTTAACTTAATTTTATTATGTTGAGTGAATATTATGTGTTCTTTTGCTTTATCATTCAAAATTTTTGACCCATTTAAATCAAAAGATATACATGGTGATGGTTTGAACTTTGAGCTAAAGACTTGTTCCAAAAAAAAATTTGAAACTCAAGATCCAGTCACATTTTGTATTGCAAGCTGAACGAAATAATTTTCTTCTTCATATTTTCTTTTATTTGTTTTTGGATTACTTATCCTGATAAATTTTTTATTCAAAAAAAAAATCAATATTTATTGTTATAGTAATTGAAAAGTTTATGATAGGAATTGGTTGGTAATGCTAGTCAGCCGTGGATATTGTCCCTCGCGGCTGTTTGCTCCTTTGTAAAAAAATTTGACTCGTGAAAGTTTGAAAAAATTATTGAAATATAGTAATTACTCACCATATATGAACATGAAGCTAATTAAGAAAAAATAAGTTAAAACGTTAAAATACTCTAAATTAGAAGATAAGATGTGATTTAAGTTAAGACATAGTGTTCATAATAACTAGTGTTTGTCTAAAATTTTAGTTATTAGAATATGGTATTGATAGAGAAGTGAGCATCTAACACTTTCACATATAAATTTGAGACACCTTGTAAAATGTACAAAATAAATATTAGTAAATATCATTGATATTTAAAAAATATTAGATATACATTTTTAAATATTAAATTCCATACAAAATTAATTAATGAAAGGATGAATATTAATTAGGATATGATGTTTTTATATTTTAGATAAACATACTAAAAATTAAAATATTAGATAAATATTAGTAAATATAATATATATTTAATTATATATATATATATCAATAAATACTAACTACATACAAAATTATTCTTTCTTCCATACAAAATTACTTTTGCAAGGATGGATATTTATTTTCGCTTATGGATTTCACATTAATTGAAAAATAAAAATACTATATGAATATTAGTAATATTATGGATATTTTAGAAAAGTTTGGTGTGTGTGTTTATATTTACTAAAAATAATAATTTTCATAGATATTTACTCAAATTTAAGAATGAATATTAATTTCCATACGAAAATTAAAGTTTCATATATCGATTTCAAACACACTGAATATTAGTAAATATTATGGGTATTTTAGAAAATTTTGATATATATTAAAATTTTATTAATTTTCATACATAATTACTCAATACAATAATAAATAGTTATTTTCATACAAGAATTTTAAGTTTTCATCTATTAATTTCAAATACATTGGAATTGAATTTTTTTATATATATAAAATATATAATTATTCATTTAAAGTTGAATATTGTTTTATACAAATTTGATTTATTTAAGGGTTTCGACAAAATTATGGGAAATATTTTTTATAATTTTAAGTAAATATTAGTTTAGCAACCATATTGGTTACAATTTTGTAAAATAATTATATATATTATTAATAAATAACGATACCAAAAATGATATTTTATTCAGAAATATGCTACTATACCCATTAAAAATAGTCAATTCATTTTTGTGATGAAAAAAATAAAAAATATGTTTTATACCGACATTTATGGGTTATAGAGGACTTTTTTTCTTCCCCTTTTCCTTTATTTTTGTGAAACCTACCAGTTTATTTTTCTCTCCCCTCTTTGTTATCTTTCTCGGGAAAACTTATCATTTCTCTTTACGCTCTTGTCTCAACCCAAAAATGAAAGGTTCTCCTTCTTTTCTCTCTCCTCTTTCCTCTCTTGTGAAATAACTTTCACGATTGACCTTGAAAGCTTATTAAGGATATTTTTAAAATTGTTGGTAAAAAAATCATTTTTATATTTTGGGCACACAAGAGTTTTGACTATAATAAATGGGTATAGTAAAATTTGACCCATAATTTATATTATCAAATCTAACACTATCTTATAATAATTAATTTTTTTCTGAAATCTTATTATATTAAAAACTAATTATTTTTTCATAAAATTTCATAATATTGTTTCTATAACAAATATTTGTATTAGTCATATATTCAAAATTTCATAAAATTGTTTTTGAACATGTAAAATATACTTTTAGCTTGATATTAGAAAATGTTAAACCTAAAAAAGAAATTTTTGAGAAATTCAAATCATATTCTTTTCTAAAACATATTATATTTTTAATTACATATAAATATGTAACAACAAGAAGAACCAACAACTATAATGATAAAAACATAAACATTAATAAAATTGTTCTGAAAAATAATTGTAAAATTATACTATACATTTATGTTGATAAATGTGGCACCCTAATTTAGAAAAAAAAAAAAAAGTTAGCTAGAGAATAAAATAGGAATTTGAATTGTATAATTTATTTTTTAAATTGTGGAATAATTTTGATAATTTTAGATTGGGTTCAATTTTTAAAATAGATGAATTTAAAACATTAGAATTTAGTAATACCGGGTTTTTTTTCAAAATAATGCAAAAAAAAAAAAAAATTTACGAAATAGGCATGTTTTGGAACAGTTTTTAAAAATAGGTAAAACGTCACCGCCGGTGACGTTATTTCGAAAAAACGTCACCGAAGGTGACGATTTTAAATTTTAAATAAAGAACGTCACCTTAGGTGACGTTCTTTTTGTTATATGTTATATATATATATACAATATATATAATACATACATACATCCATACATGCATATATATATATATATTATATATATACACACACACACACTGTCACTGACACACTTATATATATATATAATCTGTAAAAATATAATATATTTTAAATATATATTCTTATTAACATATATATGTACATATTTATAAAATATATATTTATATATTAAAATAAATATTAAAATATAATTAATAAAATTAAAATATTATAATTTTAATTAAGAAAATAAAAAATATTTAAATTCATTTTTATAATATATATTATATATATATGAATTAATAAATAATAATATATATTTTGAATATTTACATATATATTTTTTTATTTATTAAGTAAATATATAAAAATATATATTAAATTATAATTTTAAAAAGTAAAATATTATAATTTTATTTAAGATAATAAAATTTATTAAATTAAATAAAAAAATTTAATTATCAATTCATATTTTGAAAATAAATAATATATATATATAATAATTTATAAATATATATATATATATATATTTTCAGATATTATATATATTATTATTTAAAAATATATATTTTATATATATATATCTATATATAATATATATATTATATATAAATGTAAAAACGTCACCTTAGGTGACGTTTTATAAAAATGTCACCTTAGGTGACGTTTATTTTAATTTTTTTTTATTTCATATATATATATATTTATATATTATTATTATATACATATATATTATTTATTTAGAATATGTGTGTATATATATATATATTTTTATTTATTAAGTAATTATTAAAAAATATAAATTAAATTATAATTTAAAAAACTAAAATGTTATAATTTTATTTAAGATAATAAAAAAAATTATTTAAATTAAAGAATAAATATTAATTATTAATTAATATTCTAAAAATAAAGTAAATATATATATATTAATAAGTATAATTTAATATATATTTTTATATATTTACTTAATAAATAAAAATATAAATATACATATTTAAAATATATATTATTATTTATATATATAATATATATTATAAAAATTAATCTAAAAACGTCACCTTAGGTGACGTTTTTTAAAAACGTCACCTAAGGTGACGTTTATTCTAAATTATATATATTATGAGTCATATATATATATAGTATATACACTACATGCATACATCATGCATGCATGAATATATATATTTTATTATTTATTTATTATGTATTACACATATATATACACACTCACACACACATATATATATATATTAAAACATGTATGATATATATATATATATATATATTTTAAATATATATTAACCTAAATATATACTTTCAATATGTATATATATTTTATTTATTAATTAAATACTTAAAAATATATATTAAATTGTAATTTTAAAATATGTAAAATATTATAATTTTATTTAAGGTAAAAAAATTATTTAAATTAAAAAATAATTTGTAATTATTAATTTATATTCTAAAAATAAAATAATATATATATTAATAATATATAAATATGTATATATATATATATAAAATATATATATCTATATTCTAAATATATATTTTGAATATGTATATATATATATATTTTATTTATTAAGTAAATATATAAAAATATATATTAAATTATATTGTTTTATAAATATATTTGTTATAAATTATATTCCTAAATTATATTTGTTATAAATTATATTTCTAAATTATATTTGTTATAAATATATTTGTTATAAATTATATTTCTAAATTATATTTCTAAATTATATTTGTTATAAATATATTTGTTCTAAATTATATTTCTAAATTATATTTTTTATTTTGTTTTCTTTTATATAATATATATAATATATATATATATTTATAAAATATATATATATATGTATATATTTTTTTAATATGTATATATATTTTTATTTATTAAGTAAGTATATAAAAATATATATTAAATTATAATTTTAAAAAGTAAAATATTATAATTTTATTTAAGATAATAAAAAATTTTAAATTAAAGAATAATTTTAAATTATTATTATGTGTAATTTTATTTTCTAAAAATATATATATATTTTAATAATATATAAATATATATATACAAATAATAAAAATTAAAAATAAAATAAAATAATTTTCTTTTAATTACAGAAATATTTGGATTATATATATAATATATATATAATATATAATATATATATATATAATATTATATATAATATATATACATACATACATACCATGCATGCCAGAAACGTCAGTGCCACTGACGTTTCATTGAAAACGTCAGTGCCACTGACGTTTTTTCAATTTTTTTTTTTAATTTTAATTTTGGCCCAAAATCATTGAGGTTGCGAGGTCGAAACCTCGCAACCTCTTGGTCAACCGTCCAGCCTTTAACCACCAAGACACATTCACTGTTTGGAAATTTATCATATAATTTTATATATAATATAAATTTAAAATACAAAACAATATATTTAAAATACAAAACAATATATTTAAAATACAAAACAATATATTTAAAATACAAAACAATATATTTATAATAAAAATAATATATAATATATATATATTATATAAATGAAAATAAAATAAAAAAATGTAAATTAATAATTAAAAATTATTATTTAATTTAATTAATTTTTTATTATCTTAAATAAAATTATAACATTTTACTTTTTAAAATTATTATAATATCTATTATATAAATAATATCTATTATATATAGATATATAGATATATATATATTTATAAAATATATATTTTCAAAATATGAATTAATAATTAAATTTTTTTATTTAATTTAATAAATTTTATTATCTTAAATAAAATTATAATATTTTACTTTTTAAAATTATAATTTAATATATATTTTTATATATTTACTTATTATAAATAAAAATATATATACATATTCAAAAAATATATACATATATATATATATATTTTATAAATATATATATATATTATATATATTATATAAAAGAAAACAAAATAAAAAATATAATTTAGAAATATAATTTAGAACAAATATATTTATAACAAATATAATTTAGAAATATAATTTAGAAATATAATTTATAACAAATATATTTATAACAAATATAATTTAGAAATATAATTTATAACAAATATAATTTAGGAATATAATTTATAACAAATATATTTATAAAACAATATAATTTAATATATATTTTTATATATTTACTTAATAAATAAAATATATATATATATATACATATTCAAAATATATATTTAGAATATAGATATATATATTTTTTATATATATATATACATATTTATATATTATTAATATATATATTATTTTATTTTTAGAATATAAATTAATAATTACAAATTATTTTTTAATTTAAATAAATTTTTTTACCTTAAATAAAATTATAATATTTTACATATTTTAAAATTACAATTTAATATATATTTTTAAGTATTTAATTAATAAATAAAATATATATACATATTGAAAGTATATATTTAGGTTAATATATATTTAAAATATATATATATATATCATACATGTTTTAATATATATATATATATGTGTGTGTGAGTGTGTATATATATGTGTAATACATAATAAATAAATAATAAAATATATATATTCATGCATGCATGATGTATGCATGTAGTGTATATACTATATATATATATATATATGACTCATAATATATATAATTTAGAATAAACGTCACCTTAGGTGACGTTTTTAAAAAACGTCACCTAAGGTGACGTTTTTAGATTAATTTTTATAATATATATTATATATATAAATAATAATATATATTTTAAATATGTATATTTATATTTTTATTTATTAAGTAAATATATAAAAATATATATTAAATTATACTTATTAATATATATATATTTACTTTATTTTTAGAATATTAATTAATAATTAATATTTATTCTTTAATTTAAATAATTTTTTTTATTATCTTAAATAAAATTATAACATTTTAGTTTTTTAAATTATAATTTAATTTATATTTTTTAATAATTACTTAATAAATAAAAATATATATATATATACACACATATTCTAAATAAATAATATATATGTATATAATAATAATATATAAATATATATATATATGAAATAAAAAAAAATTAAAATAAACGTCACCTAAGGTGACATTTTTATAAAACGTCACCTAAGGTGACGTTTTTACATTTATATATAATATATATATTATATATAGATATATATATATATATAAAATATATATTTTTAAATAATAATATATATAATATCTGAAAAAAAAATATATATATATATATATATATTTATAAATTATTATATATATATATTATTTATTTTCAAAATATGAATTGATAATTAAATTTTTTTATTTAATTTAATAAATTTTATTATCTTAAATAAAATTATAATATTTTACTTTTTAAAATTATAATTTAATATATATTTTTATATATTTACTTAATAAATAAAAAAATATATATGTAAATATTCAAAATATATATTATTATTTATTAATTCATATATATATAATATATATTATAAAAATGAATTTAAATATTTTTTATTTTCTTAATTAAAATTATAATATTTTAATTTTATTAATTATATTTTAATATATAAATATATATTTTATAAATATGTACATATATATGTTAATAAGAATATATATTTAAAATATATTATATTTTTACAGATTATATATATATATAAGTGTGTCAGTGTGTGTGTGTGTATATATATAATATATATATATGCATGTATGGATGTATGTATGTATTATATATATTGTATATATATATATATAACATATAACATAAAGAACGTCACCTAAGGTGACGTCCTTTATTTAAAATTTAAAATCGTCACCTCCGGTGATGTTTTTTCGAAATAACGTCACCGGCGGTGACGTTTTACCTATTTTTAAAAACTGTTCCAAAACATGCCTATTTCGTAAATTTTTTTTTTTTTTTTTGCATTATTTTGAAAAAAAACCCTAGTAATACCAATGTTTATCCAAAAGTATGAAAAATCTGGGTTTTTTTTTCAAAATAATGCGAAAAAAAGAAAAAATTTACGAAATAGGCATGTTTTGGAACAGTTTTTAAAAATAGGTAAAACGTCACCGCCGGTGACGTTAATTCGAAAAAACGTCACCGGAGGTGACGATTTTAAATTTAAATGAAAGAACGTCACCTTAGGTGACGTTCTTTATTTATATGTTATATATATATACACACACAATATATATAAAACATACATACATCCATACATGCATATATATATATATATTATATATATACACACACACACTGACACACACACACACACATATATATATAACCTGTCAATATATATATATATATTTTTTCTTTTTTTAAATATATATTCTCATTACTATATATATGTATATATTTATAAAATATATATTTATATATCAAAATAAATATTAAAATATAATTAATAAAATTAAAATATTATAATTTTATTTAAGATAAAAAAATATTTAAATTTATTTTTATAATATATTTTATATATATATGTATTTATAAAATATATAATATATTATATATATATATATATGTATTTATAAAATATATATTTATAAATAATAATATATATTTTGAATATGAATATATATATTTTTTATTTATTAAGTAAATATATAAAAATATATATTACTTTCAACAAATTAAATTACAAATTAAATTATAAAATATATATTTATATTATAAATCTATATTTTGTATATATATATATTTTATTTATTAAGTAAATATATCAAAATATATATTCAATTATAATTTTAAAAAGTAAAATATTATAATTTTATTTAAGATAATAGAAAGAATTATTTAAATTAAAGAATAAATTTTAATTATTAATTCATATTCTAAAAATAAAATTATATATATTAATATATAAATTTTATAAACATTATTTAAAATAAAGATTAATATTTAATTATTATTATTTGTAATTTAATTTGTTGAAAGAAATATATATTATTATTATTATTTGTAATTTAATTTTCTTCAAGAAATATTAATTTATAGATACTTTTTGTAATAATAATACATGAATATATATATATATATATATTTAAATATATTACCTTTTCAATATATATATATATATATATATAGGAATATATGTATATATATTATATAAAAATATATATTAAATTATAAATTTAAAAAATGTTATTTAAAAAAATAAATAATAAATAAAATAATTTTATATTAATTACAGAAATATTTGAAATATATATATATATAATATATATATATATATATAACATACATACATACATACATAGTACATAGATGGGTCAGAAAACGTCAGTGCCACTGACGTTTTCAATGAAACGTCAGTGCCACTGACGTTATTTCATTTTTTTTTTTTTTGCCCAAAAAAATATTGAAAACGTCAGTGCCACTGACGTTATTTCATTTTTTTTTTTTTTTGCCCAAAAAAATTATGAGGTTGCCAGGAATCGAACTCGCGACCTCTTGAACTATCCGCCAGCTTTTAACCACCAAGGCACATTCAATCTTTGAAAATTTATGATATAATTTTTTATTTAATATAAATATACAATATATTTATAATATTTAATATTTTTAATTATAATATATATATTATATAAAATAAAATTAAATAAAAATAAAAATTAATAATTAAAAATTATTATTTATTTAATTATTATTTTATTATCTTAAATAAAATTATATTATCTTATATATATAATATCTATTATATATATATATATTTATAAAATATATATTTATAAATAATAATATATATAATATCCAAAATTATATATATTTATATAATATTATTATATATATATATATATTATTTATTTTCAAAATATGAATTAATAATTAATTTTTTTATTTAATTTAATAATTTTTATTATCTTCAATAAAATTATAATATTTTACTTTTTAAAATTATAATTTAATATATATTTTTATATATTTACTTAATAAATAAATAAATAAAAATATATATATATATACATATTCAAAATAAATAAATAAATATATATAATAATATATAAATATATATATGAAATTAGAAAAATACAATAAACGCAACCTAAGGTGACGTTTTTACATTTATATATATAATATATATTATATATAGATATTTATATATAAATATATATATATATATATATATATTTATAAAATATATATTTATAAATAATGATAAATATAATATCCGAAAAAAAATATATATTTATATATTATTATTATATATATATTATTTATTTTCTAAATATGAATTAATAATTAAAAATTATTATTTAATTTAATATTTTTTTATTATCTTAAATAAAATTATAATATTTTACTTTTTAAAATTATAATTTAATATATATTTTTATATATTTACTTAATAAATAAAAAAATATATATATACATATTCAAAATATATATTATTATTTATAAATATATATTTTATAAATACATATATATATATAATATATATTATAAAAATAAATTTAAATATTTTTTTATCTTAAATAAAATTATAATATTTTAATTTTATTAATTATATTTTAATATTTATTTTGATATATAAATATATATTTTATAAATATATACATATATATATAGTAATGAGAATATATATTTAAAATATATATATATATATATATTTACAGGTTATATATATATGTGTGTGTGTGTGTCAGTGTGTGTGTATATATATATAATATATATATATATATGCATGTATGGATGTATGTATGTATTATATATATTGTGTGGGTGTATATATATAACATATAAATAAAGAACGTCACCTAAGGTGACGTTCTTTCATTTAAATTTAAAATCGTCACCTCCGGTGATGTTTTTTCGAAATAACGTCACCGGCGGTGACGTTTCACCTATTTTTAAAAACTGTTCCAAAACATGCCTATTTCGTAAATTTTTTCTTTTTTTCGCATTATTTTGAAAAAAAACCCTGAAAAATCTCTTCGAATTGATATTTAAAAAAAAAATTCTCATATATTGAATAAAAAACTTTTCATAACTTACTTATATTTATAACTTTTTTTTTGGTATTTTAGTTTTTAAGGAAAATGATACAAAAAGGGCCCTCAAATTAGTATTGAGGTAAATATTTTCTGGTGCCAAAAAACACATGGATGAAGTTATATTGTAATTTTAGGTCCTCATTAATTATGTCAAATTGTTTTTTATTTGATAATTCTATGTTTTTTTAATGATCATGATTCTACAAATTTTAATGTACTATTTTCGTTGTTTACACTCCAAATTATAGTTAATGGATAATAATAAAGTTTTCATTTTTTCTAAAACACAAACTAAAATAATAATATTATTTATAATCTTAAACACAATAATAAAATTTTAAAAAATATTTAAATAAACATAAATATTATGAAATAAAATTGAAAAATTATTTAAATAAGCATAACAAATAAATATAAATCAATTATAAATTTATAACTAATTTAGTTTTAATTCTATTAAGATAGATTAATTATCACTTTAAATATTAATTTATAATTTATTCTTAAAGTTTTAGATTTCATAGCTAGTGATTCTTCAAAATTAGCATAAAACTTGATCCTTATATTTTCTGCACCAAAAATTACTTTAAAATCATTTTTACACATTTTCTCAAATTTTAATAAAGATGGAAAAAAAAAGGATAAAAGAGATTGCACAATAGTTGAAACTTTAGTTATGTAAATATTTTGTTATCTTTGATAAAGTCCTTGAGCTTGCAAAGAAGATGGATCTTGACCGGCATTCTTTATTTGTGTAACAAGTCTTTAGCTAAAAGTTCAAACCATCCCAATATTTAAGGATATTTTTTCTAATTTTAAATAAATTGAATGTGAAATTGTATAGGGTACAATTGTCACTATAAATGTTAAATTAATATTAAAAAATTAGTATGCATATATTTATTATATTATGATAATTGATGTATAATAGTTAGTTTTATAAAAAGAAAATAACACTATAATATTATTGAAATTATAATATGAAGACAAAAAATCATAAAAAAATATATCTAAAATCCAAATTCTATCAAATTAAACTCAAAACAAATAAACCTAAAAAATTCAGAATAATATGCTCACTTATCATTTGACCAAAACAAACTATTAATAATAAATCTACCATTCTACATTATGTCACAATTTTTATATCAATTGCACCAATAAAAAATATGTATCAATTATATTGGTAATACAACTGTAAATACATAATCTATATAGATATAATTGAAATAGAAATAATATGATTCTTTAAAATAGGATAAATCCAATATAAATAACTGTACTTTTGCAAGAAAGATAAAACCTAAAAAATAACTAGTATTTATTATTCGTTTCCTAACATACTTACTCATTTATTTTTATTAAATGGAGATAGATATTACATATACAGCTAACAAAAGTCAATTAAAGAGCTACAAAGCATTTAAGAAATACCTACAAATGAAAAAGAAGTGGGCCAGGCCTAGAGGAATTTGGAAAAAGAAATGGGCCAGTAGCCCAACAATCTCCGCCCAAAACCTAAAGTCTTAATAAATGCCAAAATTTATATCTCGTTCCGTCCCCATCCATAAAACAATAAATAAGAAACCCTCGAATCTCGAGCCCTCCTAAATTTGAATTCTGAGGAAACCCTACCAGCATCAGCACCCATCTCTTTCATCCCTCTCTCTCTCTTTGCCGTTACCTGTTTTATCTCCTTCGAATTTTGAGATTCTACATTCCACATATATCAGATCAAAACAAATACGAACCCCAGAAAAACCCTCAACCCATCATCTTACGTCCTTTTGTTTTCCACCACCAAAAACAACAAATAGTGTTGTATAAAAAGGGAAATAAGAAAAGGACCGATGGCGAAGAAGAAGGTTTCTCATGCCCACCAAGAAAAACCGTCCCACAAACAGGAGGAATCGGTTAAAGTTGATCGGGAAATAACGCCTTCCATGGACTCTGAGGCTGCAGAGAAGCTTGAGAGCCTAAAAACCCTCAATCAAATGCTGCTTAAGGAGGCGGTTGAGCGCCGCCAGCAGGTGGATTCGCTGTTTCAGTCCAAAGGGGATTTGGAATCGGAGTTGAGTCGGTCGAACTCGGAGAGGGAAACATTGATGTCCGAGGTGGCTCTGCTGCGTGAGAGGGCTGCGAGGCTGGAACTTGAGAGGAGCGTGGTGTCTGTCTTTGTTGCTGTACAGGTGAGTTTGAAAGGGGAGGAGTACGTGCGGAAAATGAAGGGTTTAGAGACGCAAACGATTGAGTTTAGGAGAGAGATTAACGAAAAGGAGAGTGAGATTTCGGGTTTGAATTTTAAGCTGAGGGAGAATGAAGATGCGTTGGGGATTGAGAGAGAAAACTCAAAGAGGGTTTGCTTAGAGAGGAATGATTTTGAGAAGAAACTCAATCTTCAAATTGATGAGTGTAAGGTGTTAACTGAGAAATTGGTTGAATTTGAGGAGAAAAAAAGGGTGATTGAACAAGAGATTGGTGAATTACGCATTGCGTACGATGCTGTGGTAGGTGAAAAAGAAGGTATGGAGATGAGGATTAAATCACTAACTGGGGAGAAAGATTCGGTGAAGAAGTGTTTAATAGAGTCGAATAAGTTGATAGAGCAGATGAAGGAAGAACTTCGTGGAATTGTTAGAGAAAAGGAAGTGATTGAAGAGGAGAAGAATGTTGAGATGATTAAGAGACAAGAATTGGAGAATGATGTGAGTGCACTCAATGAGTTTGTTGCCAAATTGCAAGAGGAGGAGGCAAAACTGCGTACGATTGTGGGTGTGTTGGAGAAGAAGTGTGTTGAAGTTGAGGAGAAGCAAAAAGAGATGGAGTGGGAGAATGGTGAATTGTTGGAAGGAAAGAAGTTGAGTGAGAAGAGAAATCTGGGTTTGGTTGAAGAGATAACTGCAATTAAAAACGATCTAAATGAGTCATTAAAGAAGCTAGCTGAGCAGAAGCAGAAGATAGAAGAATTGGATAATGAGAAGATTGTCATGCTGGAGGCTAAAGGAAGATTGGATAGTGAAGTTGGAGAGTTGCAGAACCAAGTAGATGAACTCAAGGCTGATATTTTGAAATCGGACGAAACTAAACGGGTTTATGTTGAAAGGATTAAGTCTTTGGAATCTGCAGTTGAGGAATATATCTCGAAGCTTGATAAAATCACTGAACAATTTGATGTTGAAAGTAAAGCAATGAAGTATTGTCTTGAAGAACAGAAGCATAATTCTTTAAAATTGAAGGAAAAGATCGGAGAGTTGGAGAATGAAATAGGGGAAAACCAGAAGAATTCTGGGGAGGTTAAGGCAGAGAAAGATGCAATATTTGCTGAAAAGAAAGAGTTAGAAGGCTGTTGTGAAGCGCTAAAGAATGAAATTGCTTCTTTGCAAAACACGATCATTGAGGGACAGAAGGAATTGAGTTCGATGAAGGGGAAAGTTGATTTAGCAGATGCCAACTCTGAGACTGTGCTGAAAATGTTGAAGGGCACAGCGGTCTTTTGCTCTAAGGATGAGAGTGATGGCGAAGCTGGGGATTTTCTTGGTGATGGTGAAGAAGTGAAAGACCATGTGAAGGAATTGGAAATGATCAAGAATGCTTTCAAGGGCAAAGTTGGGAAAGTGGAGGAGATGAAGAGGGAATTGGAGTTCCTCAAGAATTCAGTAGAAGATGCACAGAAGAAGAAGAGCTTTTGGACGATGCTGTCCTCTGCAACGACTCTTCTGGCTGCAGTTTCTCTTGCGTATGTTGCACGTGCGCATTGATGGACTTCGTTTTGCAGACTTGGATTCACGTCCTTGACAAGTTTTGGGTTCTAACTTGAGGCGAAAAGGATGGTTAGTCTAGCTTGCCATACTTCCCTTTATGCAAATAAACTAAGTCTTGATGCTGATGCCAAATCTTTGATTGGTAGCAAGTAGATGAGTAACTACTCTTTGCTTTCATCACATTGTATTATGAAGTTTTCTGTCATAATACTGCCTCTGTTCAATTTCGTTTTTATGTTCTTGTTTGAATGATCCGTAGTACTTGGCTAAGAAACATACTACTTCATGTCTTTATTGGAGTATTGTTCTCTGTTAATCTTGATTTTACTCTCCTTATGAAGTACTCGAATTGAATTTTTATTTTATAATCTTTAAAAGATTAATTTCATGCAAAGTGAGCACAGATTTTGCAGTCACAATTTAGAGGCTACTTCCTTTGTAACAAATCTGGTGTTGTCTTATGCTGCACCAGGCGAATTATGGTATTTGTGTGTAAAATTTGGGGTGAAAAATGACACACCTGTGTAGAATAGTCAAACCAGACATTTGAGTGATTAATGATTGTTCTCTTCTTTTGTAATGAGAATATTTTCTTGGAATTTTTCGATGGACAAGCTATGATCAAGGTAAAATTAATTGCTTGGGCAATCAATATGTACTTATTACGTGAATGACACAAATTAATGCTCTTCTAAAAAATAATAATTAGAATCTCATTAAGGGTATGATTGTTTCAGGATAGCTCATTCTGATGGAAGATGGGTCAATCCTATATATGTGTTTGTTTAGGGATGTGGATTGGTGAACGAAGATCCTCCCTCATCTAAACTCTATTGATATGTTCATTTAGGGATGTGGATGGGGTATCGGACGTCTTCTCCCATCCAAACCCTACTAATTGTGATTGAAGTGACATTCCATCATTTTATATTTTTTTCACTATATTGATGTGACGTCTACAATTTTCATTCCATTCTATTTAATTTTATAGAATGAAAACTGTAGACGTCACATCAATAAATATAATTTTTTATTATTTATTTTTATATAATTTTTTCGGATATATCCACGAAATGTGTTATGAACGAATCTCATAACAAACATCTCCTAATATATTTGTATAAATAGACTACTATAAAACTTATTTAAGCTTTGTCACTAATGCGATACTATATCGACCTGCAAGTAATCTCACTAAGGCTTTCAATTGGATTATAAGTTTGAAACTATAGTTTAATTCAGATCTTATCCAAGTTTTAATAGGGCTTAACTATTGTCGATCCATATTTTCTTTAATGCTTCTCACTATTAAATACACTTCATAAATCTAATGTTTTAGGTCCAATTTCAAACCGATACTTCTACATATAAAATATGAACAAATAAATAAAATTTGAAAACTGGCTCATTTGAATCCAGCTCATTGTATTGCAAACTGGTGGTTCCGGAATGAAATCATGCTAAGTTTTGAATTATAATAAATTTAAGCACAATATAAGCATTACTTCAGTTTATTTTGAGCCAAGTAATAAATTCAAGAGATTTATGTCATAGATCTGTTCTAATGTAAGCTCAATTAGCGTTATCTTATTTTTTTCCCACTCAAAGACTCATTTTAATTTTATAATCTTATTACATATATCATGACATAATTTTTGCGTTTTTATATGATCCAATTTATTTTTAGGCCCAGTTATTACAATTATTAAATTATTCAATTGTCTATTATTCTAGTCCATGTGCTGTAATCATGCATTTATTTTAAGTTTGAGCTCAACTCAATTTATTAAATTTAATATCTTATTTTAATTTTATAAGTCCAATGCATACATCATGATATAAGTTGTACATTTTTATATGATCCACGTTTTAAGACTTATAACTTTTTCATGGTCTATTATTAGGATAATGGTCATAAATGAAAATATAATTGCATATTATCATTTTACTTTCAAATTTTCATCCGTTGGAGGCTTTTGTTTACCACCACATTATCGAAATCGTTTACTCCAAATTCAGAATTATTATAATTCAAACTTTGAATCCACATTTAGACACCTTCAATATTATTAATTTTTAATATTATGTTATATATTGTTTTATAATGACTTTATTAAATTTTCAACTTAATCAAACTTTTATATTTTAATTTATATAAATTTTCTATTACTTATTGCATATTCTAAAATATAATTTATTTCTTAATATAAATATGTAGTTATAGATCTTCAACTTCACTAATATTTGGACATGTTATTCATCATTAAGTCATTTCGCTTCTTTACAATTTTAAAGCAATTTATTTTGTATATCTCAAGTTACAATTTTTTACAACTGTGACGCATAATTTTACGTTTCAACGATTTTGGTTTTGAAGTTATTGAATGTATGTGTACACTTCTTTGCATTTTATAAATTTTATCATGATACTCTTATAGGGTCGAGTGTTTACAATTAAATTTTCATATTTTTATTCGTTATATTTCATGAATAAATATGTAGAAGAATTTTCTATATTCTTTCAAATTAATCTCAAACTTTCAAACATATTTGCTAGACTTTCAAAATTTCATGTTTAGCAACCCTACAATTTGTATTTCCAAAATTCATAATATTGAAGGCGAATATCCATTAATTTTATATTTGTGTAAAAAGAAAAACAAGACACACAAATATTAAGAATAGTAGAAAACATGCATGTGCATGTCACATCTACAATTTTTATATTAGTTTTACTATTTGTCATTATTAATTGTACATGTTTGATTTAGACATGTGTATTTTAACTCTTATTTTATAAGTGCAACTTGTATGTTGTAATTCAACATATATTATTAAAAAATTAAAAATATCAAATAAAAATATTATCATGCATAATTATTTACTTAATTATGTAAGTGAAAATTACAAGTTAAAATAGTAAATTAAAGACATGTAATAAGACAAGTGATTTGATAGAGGAATTATGAAAAGCAATATTTGATGTGACAACAAAATATTATATTTTGGATAGAAAATTGTAGTTTGGATTTCATAGTGCAAATGATGCAACATTCATAGTGCAAATTGAAGTTATGTGAGTTTCGATAAATTGTTACTGTCAATTTCATTAGCCAATTCTAATGTATCACCTCAACCACTCAGACTAATTATTATTCCTCAAAAAGAAACTACCAAAGACTTACTATTTCTTTCTTCCTTTTTTTATTTTTTATTTTTTTATTACATATAAAATATTTTAATTTTATAATATTTTAGGGGTCAAGACATTAAAAAATACTTTATGTTCTCCCATTATTCTAGAATACAAAATTATGAATGAGTCAACTTCTTCTAATACCACATCTAACCTATATTTTTCGATTGCGTGTCACTACCTGCATTGTTATTATGGAACAAGATCGTGTTACATGTAAGAACAGTATGTTGTTATTCACACCAATGACTAACCCCATGATCTTATCCTTTGATCAATCAAATTTTTTTTTCCGAATGACTGGTGTAATTATATGTTTATTTCCTCGGATTGATCATGGAGTGGAGGAAGATCAGATGACATGTAAGTGTTTATTTCTTATGTAATTGGTAGGGGTGTTGTAGTTCAATTTGTATTAAATATTTTTAACAAATAATAAACTCAAATTTTAAATACTCTAATTTAGATCCAAATAAATTAATATTAAAAATATCAAACGTAAAGTTATTTGAATTCAATTAATTTTGTTGATTCAATGAATAAAAAAAACAAAGAAGTCGTAGAAATTCAAGAAAATTAACTTTGAGTCATACTATTAATATCTACGTGCTCACTATTATGAAAAATAATGATATATCTCTAATTAAACTAGTTGAATCAAGATAACAACATAAAACATCCAAAACTTTATAATGTAATTAAAGATTATTGATTTGATTTAATTTTAATGAATTTTATTTATTTTTTTAATTCAGAACTAACTGAAAATTTGATTTATAAAATATTTTAAACCATAACATTCATAAAACGATTTTAGAGCAATTTCACAATACAAAGAAATTATGATTTTACACATTTACCCCATTTCCCACACTCAGCGTCTATATCTTAAGACGGTCATTTACACTATGTGACGGGCCGTAACTCAGAATCACGATTTTGCTTAAATTTTTCAAACAAAGAGCGGAAAAGCATTGGCTCCCTTTCTCTTCCAACCAATAAAATTCGGCCACGTCAATATATTCCCTGGCCCTACGCGTCAGCGTTTCATTCTCAAATTCCCAAATATACCCCTAACCCCGCTACGCCCCGCCTTGTTTTGTTCACTCTGGCAAAAAGCAAAATTTACCAGTTTTTCCTCGCCTAACATCTGAAATAAACACACAGTTCACACACTACTTTCTCTTTCTATCTTTGCACACACTCACACTCCCCCCTTTATCGGTGCATTTGTACGTACATGTACCTCTGAATCACTGCTTGGTGATTGTGTGAAATTCGAATAGTTGGATAGCGGTTTTTGGGAGGCTAAGGGTTTTTGCTCTGGAGATTTGGAGTGTTTGGGGCTAGGGTTATGAAGAAAAGTGTTGCCTCTCGGTTGGGTTTCAGTTGAGGGGAATCAACGGTGAGGATTTCGTCTCCGGATGGAGGGAGGTAGCGTCTCTACACTTACTTCTTCTGGTACTCTTCATTTCCTTTTTTTTTATTTTATTTTTAAATATAAGATTTTCGGGCCCCCTGTTTTATCGTTTTAGTTTTGAGAAATTAGAGGTACAGTTAGAGTTCTAATTTTGGGGCTTTCTGTTTGTTAGTCTTGTGGTGCTTGAGAATAGAGGGTCATGCGTGAAGTTATGCTGGGGGCTTTTTCAAATTTGTTATCTAGTTATGGGATTAACTTCACTCTTTAGGGGTTGGGTAAAGGGTGAACTAATTCTGTGGAAAGCATACGGAAGTTTCTAAATTTTCATCTAGTTTACGTGCAGTTTTAGGGTTTTTCAAATTTCTTCTGTTTTGGAGCTATTAACCTGGAATCATTAGGTTAGAGTTTTATTACGGTTTCCTTTGGAGTCATTTTATACCCACAGTAACTGTATTGTGATGTTGCAAAATGTATGATGTCCTCTGTCATCTGTTTTGTCTTAATTAAAGTTTGAGAGCATCTTAGTAGTAACTTTTTTATATAGACGCATTATCAACCTGGCCACATCTGACCAGGATTTTGTCGATTCTATATTCTTGCTTGAGTTGTTCATCTCTAGACTTTGCTTCTTGTGATTCCGGTTGGGGAACATGTTATCTCTTATAATTTTTCCTGTCCGGGAATCAGCTTTTCTCCCACCAATTGTTCTTAGTTTAAATGCATTTCAGTGCTCTGATGAACTCTATTATCTATTAGAAGTGCATCACCAATGTAGAAGGAAAATTTCTTGTCTATGTTCTTTGCACTATAAGCTTAGTGGATGGATATTCTTTATGTATCCAAAATATTTAGTCATGGAAAATTGTAATTTGATTTTGTTCCAATATTCACTTTGTCATCTTATATGGCTGGATTCAGAGGATTGAGTAAAAAGATGTAAAATTCTCGTAGCTGTGTTTAGATTGAAGGATTCAAAGCTCAAGGATTTGAAGCCAATGGATTTTAAAACCACTCAAATCAGAGTGCATTTCTCATCCACCTAAATCCCCCAAAAATTAGTTCAAAATGAGAGCGATGGATTTGGGATCCATATCAGGTCAAGTAACTACTAATGGATTTGCTACTGGGGATTTCAAATCCATCCCCGAACCCTTCAATCCAAACACTACCTTAAAGAAATTGAGTATTAGTTTTAGTGGTAATATCTCCTGCTCTGGATAAAATATTAGTTTAGGATATTGGTGAGTAAGGAATGAACTTTAGGAACTTGATGCCTTGAAGGAGACACTAATACTGTCACATAGGGCTTCCAGTGAGAATGATTTTAGCTTCCTTTCAGTGGCTGTTGGGTACAAATTTGACTACTATTTTGTTCACTTGTGTGTCAGTTTGTTGCTTCCTCTTGTTGAGCTTGGTTGTCGAGTTCATGTGACCTGAGTGTATATTTCTTTAATATCAGTTTCTCGTTCCTGCTGGACTCCTTTTTCCTTTTAGGGTTACACCGATGGACTATAATGACAATGACTATGAAGGCCAGAATCTTCACTTAACTGGTGAAGAGAGCTCTAAGATTTCTGTTTTGCGACCATTTGCTCTTCCTAAGTTTGATTTTGATGACAGTCTCCATGCACATTTGAGATTTGACAGTTTAGTTGAGAACGAAGTTTTTCTTGGTATCCCAAGTCAGGAAGATAATCATTGGATTGAGGATTTTTCTAGGGGAGGTAATGGAATAGAGTTCAGCTCCAGTGCAACAGAATCTTGTGCTCTGCCAAGGCATATCAATGTTTGGTCTGAGGCAACATCATCTGAATCTGTTGAGATGTTATTGAAGGCAGTCGGACAGGAAGAAATGGTTCCAGGTGAAAACGTTATTGAGGAATCAAATCCAGGTGATCAGCTGGGCAGCTCAACTAGACAAATGGATGGCAACTTGAGGGAGGATTGTAAGATTGATGATGTTGACAATCCTTCAATACCACCAGGTGGAGATGGGGGTAATTTTTCCAGGTTAAATCAAAGTCCAGGAGCTGAAGCTGTTCAGACTGAACCTAGTTTACAGGTTAAGGAGACAGCCTTTTATGGAGCAGGTGTTGTTAATGAAGATAGCAGTTTAACTGTGACCACTGGAAATTTGAATATCAGAATGACTGAAGCCAATGATAGTCAAGGGGAAACTTGTGTTTCGGTGGGTGAATCTCTATCCAACGCAATGCAAGGAAACTTACCTGTTCTTGGAAAGGAAATTGATAACACTGAGAGGGCTTCTGAGAGTATTGGTGTTAGTACTAGGGAGTCTGTTGACCTGGATAAAACTAGTGATATCAATTCTGTAAGTTCAAGTGGTACAGAAAAAGGTACTTCTGATCCAGTTGTGGAGCAAGAGGAAGTATGTAATGAAAATGATTTGAGATCGAGGGGAATTGTGGTTGAACCTGATAACATAGAGACACATTGTTCTCATGAAATTCCTTCTGGGCTGCAATCCCCAAAAGAAGAGCATGAAGTCAAAACTTGCGTTATGAATTTTGGAGAAGCATCCAGTATGCCTGAGATGGGAGAATCTATATCCACAGGTGACAGGTGTGATAAGGTTGTATTTGCTCTTGAACCTGCAGATTGCAGTCAAGATAATACTGTTTCAGGCACAGAGACTAAGCATCTGTCTGAAGGTCATAGAATATTACATGAGACGTCAGCTGTTGCCCTTCAAGGAGAAGAGACTCAGGTTTTCGGAATCGCAGGTAGGGATGTTGTCACTCCTGAACCCTATGGCAATCATGAACCGAAGCTGGCTTGTGTTGCCCAATCACCAGACCAGCACAAAAGCCTTCTTGGAAATGATGATCTCTCTCCTAAAAGTAAGAGCTCTCTTGAGGTGCCATCTGCTGTATCTGAGTCCTCTATGTCACCTGAGGTACTATGTAATCCTTCTGAGAAGACTGATGACCACAATGTTAATCATGCAGCAGATGTTCCTGGTGACTCAACAGGTTGCTCAGTTTCTGATGAATTTTCTGGTGAGAAATCATTTACTGATGAAATGAAAGACGCCAAAGGTACTGCTGCAACACAGAAAGACAAATTAGAGGATGAGGGTCATGCTAACCCTCCCTTAGTAGCTGCCAGCATACAAACTTGTACAGAAGATATTGTCTCTATGCAGATGGATGATCCTGAAAGTAATCTGGATAATTTATCCTGTCAGAAAGGGGGTGAAATGTTACCTCTTGATTCAAGTAAGATGGTATGTGATGACATCAACAACAAAGTTGGATCCACTGTTCCTGCTGAGGGAGTTACAGTTGAGAATACTACTGGATTACAACCTGACAGTTCCATTGGATGTTATCCAGGTATTTTATACCTAGTGCTTTATTATCTTTCTTATCACTCTCTCTCTTTTAATATTGGCAGGATATGATATAATCTCTTGTCATTTAATCCAAAATACTCTCTTAATTCACACTCTCTGAAACTGCTTTTCAGTATTGAATACTGATGTTGAAGATGCAAAGGGGGCAGGATCAGCTGCATCATTTGTTGAAGGGGATGAATTAGTTCATTCTCATGAGCATTACCAACCTTCGCGTGATTCAGGGCACAGGGATCAAATTAAAGAAACTGAATTTGAAGCCCCTAATCAATCGAGCCCTTCAGTTCCAGTTGAGCCATTCAAGTCAAATGTGCTTGCCACTGCTACTGAAAGTGAGAAGGGTACAATGCTTGGTTCTGTAGCAGGAGAAACTGAATCTAAAGCCCCTAACCAACCAAGCCCTTCAATTCCCAAGGAGCTATGTAAGTCAAGTGAGCTTGCCCCTGCTGTTGAAACTGAGAAGGGTACAATGTGTGATTCTGCACTAGGAAAAACTGAATCTGAAGCCCCTAAGCAACCAATCCCTTCAGTTCCAAAGGAGCCATTCAAGTTAAGTGAACTTGCCCCTGCTATTGAAACTGAAAAGGGTACAATGCCGAGTTCTGCAGCAGGAGAAATAGAGACAAGCCATCAATCTGTTTCATTGTTGGAGAGTTCCAGTGTTGACATGTCTAATGAAGCCTCTAAGAAGTTGACTGAAAAGATGGAAAGTTCTGCCAATGCGTCAACAGCACAGGAAGATGGTGTTGAAGCTGCAAATGTTCAGAAGACAATGGAAGCAGAAACAGAAAAAAACTGTGGAACAGGTTCTTCTGCATTATCAGGTGAATTACCTATATTCTGAAATCATATTGCTCTAATGGAAGTAAACCTACATTCATTTGTGTAGGACCTAGACCCCCTTGTTGGTTTGTCATAACCTGTCACAGTTTGAAAGCTGCGACCTCTTTGAGGACATTTTCCAATTATCTTTCATGCTGTCGTGGAAAAAGGCTCACTTCTTTATACAGCGTTTTCCATATGCTTATTCATGGAAGTTGTAAACATGTAGATGCGTGTAGGATGGTACTTCTTTGGGATTAACAATGGTGTTGAGATCATTAAAATTGTTACTTGGGGGGGGGGTTCTGTTCTAGTTATGACTTTCTACATAATTTATCCACTCTTTGTTGATGTACATAAAATGTTTTATTTATGTAAACTCTAGAGCATTTTATTAGGAAATATGTTTAAGGTTCTCTATTCTTCATATAAATAGATTTATTCAGACTTTTTCGCATAACTTGATTGGACAATCAGATTGCCCTCAGCTTAACTTACTTGTTGATGATGGAGCTAGAGTCAGAGTTTGCATTTGGGATCTCTTTTCAAGTTTGGGGATGCTTGGTTGGATGGTTTTCAGTAAATTTGCTTCCCAACATTTGGGTATGAACGAAACCTCTCTAAAATGGGGGAAATCAAAGTTATTATATGCATTTTCCCAATGCCATGATACCCATTCCATTGTTGTTCCTCTTAATTTACCAAGCACAATCTTCACAATAACAAAATTACAAAGAATTGCATTATAGGTACACATTATATGACAAAAAGCTATGTTTTGACTAATAAGATAAAAAACATGAAACTAATTAATAAAATAAAAACGAATGTGCAGTTTTGATTTTGTGAACAAAATCAAAATATTCCAGTTCATAAAACCCAAGAATATGAGATTCCCGCTCCCAATGATTCAAGAGAATAGAGTCCTCACCATGACAGATGATTGTGGGTGGAGAGTTTGAAAGTGATGTATTAGAAAAATGTGCTGTAATAGTAAGAGAATACATTGAAAATGTGAATGTGTATGGTTCTGTTTTGGGAGGCAATTTTTTGTTAGAGAATAACGCTCAGAAAAGAAAAACCAGCATACCAAAGTTTTTATTTTTCTCTTCAATTTCTCGACATACAAGCTTTTATCTACAGGTACAGTTATTCCTCAAAAAAAAACAAAGGTTCTATTTCAATTCTCTTTTGGGGTGGCAGGAGGTAATATGCTTGGACATTGGTATCAAGATAAAATTTTGTAGGTATATATTGAGCTGTTTTAATTGTAGTATGATTATTATGACATAATAGCAACAATATCATATGACGATTGATAAAAGCTCAAAGCTTAGCAGCTTGCTCTGGCCATTTTTGTTATGTTTGTTTGCTGACGATTGACGCTTCATGGCACCAAATCTTTCTTGGTTGACATGTTACTGGAGTATTACTTACTCAATATAATCATTTTATGCCATACCTAGAAAATAACATATTTTTATGTTGTAAGTAAACATTGCTGAAGTATTGGAGGGGACGGGATAAAATTGCAGATGCATGATTATTGACTCAAACTTCTATAATTGAATTTCCTGCTGCTTCATTGTTGATCAATGTGATGAATTTGGGTACCCTTACTTGGCCCTTATTTTCTGAGTGATATGGGTGTGCACAGTGTCAAAGGCTTTCACATCAATGCAACTGAATTTTTCTTGTGCTTTTGTTGGCGATGGTCCATGGAATGCTTCATTGTGAATTTTTATTGATCTTATGAAGTAAGAATGCCTGTAGCGATGCTGATTGCAATAGTTAAAATGTAGTAATACTTAATTAAGCTTTTGAATGCAAGTTAACATTGTCATTTGGGGAGCCTAGATCATGTTAAGAGTGTAAAGCTCTGGAGATTTTGCCTGCTTCAGCTTTTTTGCCTCAAAAATGGTAGAAGTACCCTGAAAGGATAACACCATGCATTTGGCCGTGGTTTTTTTTCTAGCAAACTAGTATTTTTATTTCAAAGTAAATTGTGTCTTTATTTATGACTCCAACTTGAGGGTTATTATTTCTTTTTTTCTAGATAGATTGTGTTATTCTTCAAAAAACAATTTTTATGCAACCATGAGCTTTTTTAGGATTTAGTATTTCAGTAGTCCACCATTTGCATGCTGAATTTTTCCGTAGTTCTAATGAATAACTAAGAAAGTTGTGCTATTGCATAATTGCAGTTACCAGCTGTACTGTAAAAATTGATAAATCTGATGTGGAACCCGTCCCTGGTGCTACTTGTACTGACATTTCACAAAGTCAAGCAAACAATCAGTCACCTCTTAAGAATAACAATGTTGAAAATGTTAGCGAAGGACTGGCAACATCTGGAATTTCAGGAATAAATGACCCACCCAAAGAAGAGGGGACATTTACTTTTGATATCAGGCATTTGGGAGTTCAGTCTTCAGAAGATTCTGGCAAGGATTTGCGATCATTTCCAAGACTTCAAGCTTGTAAACTGTCTTTGGTACTCTTTCTATCTGTGGCCATGCCCTAGTTATTATCTTTTAGTTGTCCTTTACTTTCTCTCATTTTGCATATTTAAAGTAATTCTCAACCTTCTTGGCATGGATTTTTGCTGAAGACTGGGGAAGGTTCCCCTTCAGTAGCTGGTAGCAGCCAGATGGAGCAGACAGTAGTAAAAGAAACTCCTCATGTTGGTTCATCAAACCCTGGTGTATGTCCTCCATCTGGAGGACATGGAGGCCCCTCTGAACGTAAGTCAAGACGTGGTGGCGGCAGTAAGTCTGGAAAGGGAAGTTTGAAAAAGGGAAATCTGGTTAAAGAAACATCTCCTTTGAAGCAGAATGAGAAGGGGGACAAATCATCTCCGCTTTTGAGTCCACCAGGGACTGGTCAGCTTATGACATTTGAAAGCAGTGTGAAGCCAAAGGGGGCTGTTTCTGTCCCTACATCCAGTTTGCCTGATCTTAACACTTCTGCTCCGTCATCTGTTTTTTTTCAGCAGCCTTTCACAGATTTACAACAAGTGCAACTGCGAGCACAGATCTTTGTTTATGGATCTCTTATGTGAGTTTGGTTTTTTCTTCTCAATGTTTTGTTTGCACTGCAGTATAAAACTGAAAATTATAGTTAGTCTAGTAAACAGAAGTATGAGTCTCTGAGGAAAGAAACTTTCTTCTATGATGCTATTTATCTGTTGCTTTTTCTGCTCATGTTTGAAGTTAATAGTTTTGAGTTTCTATTGTATTTTTATTTTTAGTTATTTTTAAATTTTTTATACCTCTTCTTTTTCTGCAGACTATTGTATTTTTATTTTTAGTTTTATTTTTAAATTTTTTATCCCTCTTCTTTTTCTGCAGACAAGGAGCAGCACCTGATGAGGCTTGTATGGTTTCAGCATTTGGTATGTCTGGTTAGTTAACTTTTATGTCATATATGTTTTTTTTGTTTCTCGGTAGTGGGTGGCTTAATATAAATATGTTGTTGCTGGGCAAGTGAAAATTTTGATATTTGTCCTTGAAAAAAGATGGAGGCAGGAGTATTTGGGAGCGGTCTTGGCGTGCTTGTGTTGATAAACTCCATGGTCAAAAATCGCAGGGAAATAATACAGGAACACCTATTCCCTCACGTTCAGGTATCTTATCCTGCTTTCTGGTATTTGCCGTTGCAATTTACCTTGACTTATCATGGATTATTGTTGAAAGGTGCAGGTGCTAAAGCTCCAGATCAAACTAACAGACAAGATTTTCCCCAAAGTGATGTTCTTTCATCATCGGTTGGTCGGGCAAGTAACAAGGCCATTCCTTCTCCTGTTGTTAATCCTTTGATCCCTCTCTCGTCGCCTTTGTGGAGTATATCTACCCCATCTGGCGAGGCACTGCCTCCGAGTAGCATGGGCAGAGGTGCTGTTATTGATTATCAGTCTGTTTCTCCCTTGAATCCTTATTCGACTCCACCTATGCGGAATTACATGGCTCATACCACCTGGCCATCACAGGCTTCCCCTGCTCCATTCCCAGTACCCTGGCTTTCGTCTTCACAAAGTTCTCCCTTTGAAATCAGTACTAATTATCCTGCATTTCCAATTACAGAACCGATCAAAACAACTGTAGTTAAAGAATCATCATTGCCTATTACCTCTAGCACAAAACATGTACCTCCAATTCTGTCAACTCATACTGGTCCAACTACTATGTTACCTGGGGCTTCTCCACTTGAACTGAAAAGGGGTAAAACGTCAACTGGACAGACTGGTGATACAAAAACTAGAAAGAGGAAGAAGTCTTCTGGGCCTGAGGATGTCGGGCAGATTTCTGTGACTGGTTCTCTGTTCGAAACTGTTTCTGCTCATGCAGTAGCTAATCAGTTGTCTAATAAGACTCCTGCTGTTGAAGATCGTAGTCAAATCTCTCTGACTGCTCAGAATCAGGTTGGCTCAATGTCTACACCTGCTGTTGGTAATTATTATCCTACATCTGTTGCTGTTGCATCCATTCTGCCAAAAGGCAGCACCAGCCAGGCTTTGTCTATGGTGTTGCCATCAGTTTCCGGTGGTCATCTCAATAAAGGTGATTTAAGTATGGATAAGAGTGCTCTCAAATTTGAGGGCTTTACCAAAGTTGAGGAGGCCAAGTTACAAGCAGAGGAGGCTGCTGCCCATGCTGCTGCTGCCATCAATCAGTGTGAAGGTGTGTGGAGCCAGTTGAATCAGAAAAAAGCTTCTGGCATGACGTCAGATGCTGAGTCTAAATTGGCGTCTGCAGCTGTGGCTATAGCAGCTGCTGCTTCTGTTGCAAAGGCAGCAGCTGCAGCTGCTAAGATTGCATCCAATGCTGCAGTGGAAGCAAAACAAATGGCCGATGAAGCAGTGACTGTGTCTGGAACCTTGAATGCCACTGCGTATGATTCGAACTTGGTTTTTAGTTCAATGAATTTGGCTAATCCGTCACCTTCCTCCGTTGTGAAGGGTGGGGATCGAAGTAATGCTTCTGGTTTAGCGATATCTGCTGCTAGAGAGGCTGCTAGGAAAAGAATTGAGGCTGCATCAGCTGCAACAAGGCATGCAGAAAATCTTGATGCCATTGTAAAGGCGGCTGAATTGGCTGCAGAAGCAGTTGCACATGCTGGAAAAGTTGTTGCTATGGGCGATCCTCTCTCTTTGAGTGCTCTAGCAGAAGCAGGGCCGTATAATTATTGGAAAGTTCAGCAGGTGGCCAGCCTCCCTGGTTCAAAATCAAATGACATGAATAAGAACAAATCTGTCGGTGACAATGCTGGAGAGCTGCCTATTATTTCTAACCAATTTGAGGGACCTGACAAGGATACCCGTGTCACAGGTCATGTCATGTCTTCCATTCAAAGAGAGTTATCCAGAAACGTGGATGATCATGTCACATTGGAAGAGAATCTTATATCATGTCACAAAAAATTATCTGACCCAGATATTGAATCAAGATCAAACTTGTCTCCGACGGGCATTGAAGAGGGTTCTCTTGTTGAGGTTTCTGATCTTGATTTTCTTGATTTATCTTATCCTTCCTTTTATTTCCTATCCTATCTATGGTCTTGTTGTGAAACGGTCATTTTGCTGCATCCTTTATGTCAAAACACTAAATACTATGGTATTTCTTTTATTTTCATTGTGAAGAAATATTAACTGTTAGACAATGCAGGTCCTTAAAGATCATGGTGATTTAAAGAAGGTCTGGGTAACAGCCAGTGCAGCGAGTGTGAAGGATGGTGAAGTCCTTCTTTGCTATGCAGGACCACAATCTGAAGGTCAGTTGCAGATGTTTGTATTTGCAATAGGGTAGTCTTTTGAAACATTAAATCATTCGTGGCAGAATCATTCAATGTTGTCATTAACTGCGGCAATTCTTGAGACGACACTAGTACAATTTTTTGAAATAAATTACATGATAAAACAGATCACGACAACATGTCGACAATGTTAGCAACACCAAAATACATTGCAATTCATTTAAAATTATACTTTTTTTATGTTTATAAGAAAATGGATAGCACAAACACGATAGCATGGCACGAGGACAACACAAATACACAAATTGCTTCATACAGTTTCTTATGACTTTGGTTCTTTTTATTGACCTTGTTTTGATTCTCACAATGGGAAGTAATGCAAGTATAGGTGATGAGAAAAATTGAAAAGGGAAAAGAAGACCCACGTGTACCACTTTCACATTGAGAAAGCTGCATCATATCATTTCTTCATTACTGCTAGTAATTTCATCTTTCTTTTCAAAGTGACTTTAGTACAGGTTGCTTTTGGTATGATGAGGGTATTTATACAAAGATAATTTGAATTAAAGTACCAGAAATAATGTTTTGTTTGCATGTTCTTTATTTAGTTGGCAATTTTGTGGTTCCTCTGTTTAGGATCTAAGAACGTAAGTGAGTGGATATCACTAGAAACCAAAGATGGTGACAGGCCAAAAGTACGTGTTCCCCACCCTATGACCACTTTGCATTTCCATGGAACAAGGAAGAGACGTCGAGCTGCTGTCAAGGATTACTCTTGGTCAGTTGGAGACAGAGTTGATGCATGGCTGCACGACTGGTATGCGTAACTTGTTAAATATCTGACTGTTTGATTTGGTGGTTATTAGTTATCCCATACATTTGTTAATTTCTACAATTAGCCATTGATGTGTAGCTTCGTTCATCTTTCTGTTGAGTTCCCTACTGAGGTTTATGTTACTTGGTACTCTTCTTCCCAAAAGAAAAGTCCTGTTTCTATAACCAAAAATATTTATACAAACAGGACTCTATTTTGGGACAGAGGGAGTATTTTATTGTGGTACTTCTCATTCCTCTTCCCTGTGTGCTATCCACTTGATTTTAGAGATGATTGGCGAGTCAGATCTAGTTAACTGATTTGCAGCATTGCTCCTTGTCTTAGAAACTTGGTTTTCCCTGAAACTGAAATACTATCCTCCATTTTGTTGGAAATTATATCTTGCTGGAACATAACAATATGATTTGTTGTTGAGGCAATTCGATTATAACAGCTTACTGATTTTGCAAGCATCCTTCTATTTTTATTCCAAATTTATGGGTTTGAGCTCCACTCATTTTTCATATCTTGTCTGCATGTTGCTTCAGCTGGTGTGAAGGCACTGTTGCAGAAAATGATAAAAAAGACACAACTACATTAAATGTTCATTTTCCAGGTATTTCCGGTTACAGATGCAAATAATTCTCTGTGCTCTATTCTTTGAGGTAACTTTTTTAAAATAATTATGCATAATGCCTTTTATGCTGTCTGCAGCTCAAGGTGCGACATTACCGATCAAAGTGTGGAATTTACGACCATCTCTTGTTTGGAGTGATGGCCAATGGATTGAATGGTCCAGACCAAGGCAGGATGGCACTTCACAGGTGTTGTAGTTTACTAGTGCATGTAATTTACAATTCCTGTATCTGCTCCTATCCACCAACTCAATTTTGTCTCCTATACAGGGAGAGACGCCAGTTATGAAGCGGCCAAAGTTGGGAAGTACCATTGTTGAGACGAAAGGGAAAGCTCAGATGGCTAAAACCATTGAGTTTGCGGAAACAGAGAGAAACGAGGAACCAAGATTGCCTCTGTCCACTAAAGAAAAAGTTTTTAATATTGGTAGTACAAGGGAGGAGAATAAACCGAACATGGTCAGGAGGTCTGGTGTAGAGAAAGAAGGATCTAGAGTTGTATTTGGTGTCCCTAAACCTGGGAAGAAGAGAAAATTCATGGAAGTAAGCAAGCATTATGTTTCTGATCGGACCGCCAAGGCTAATGTACCTAATGATTCAATGAAACCGTCTAAGCTTTTGATGCCTCAAGGATCAGGGTCTCGGGGATTCAGTAATAATCCCAAACTTGATTTCAAGGAGAAGCAAGTAGCAGATTTGAAACCAAGGGCTCTCAAGGCTGGGAAACCACCTAGCATCCCTAGTAGAACTTTATCACGAAAAGATGAGTCAACCTCTTCACGACGTGATGCTGCTGTATCAGAACATTCGGCCAAGGGCTCTGTGAGCAATGATGATAATGAATCATCTGAGCAAAATCTTGCGGATGTGGAAGTGGCCTCTTCAAGCACCATGGTATTTTCTTCTCGAGCACTTCCCAGAGATAACCGCAAGAAAGCGGTGAGGAGTACTAAATCTGAGCGGCTCAACCAAGGGAAACTTGCACCTGCTGGGGTGAGATCTGCAAGAGATGGAGCAGCTGAAAAATCAATTTCTGAAGTTGCTGAACCCCGTAGATCTAATCGCCGAATTCAACCAACCTCAAGGGTAACATTTCATCTTTTACTTATTTTTATCTGTTTATTGAACTGTGTTTATTTCATGTATATACTTTACATTTATATGCCATGTCTTGCTAAATAAAATCACTGATGAAAACTCATGTAAATGATCAGGAACTTGGTTTTAATATTGGAAACAAGAGTTAAAAAGAAATGCTGCTAAAATTTGTTATCTGCAAAGCAATACATAAGCCTGATGTATTTGTTGGCCTGGAAATATACTATGTTTACCTAAAGTACACGATCATTTGCAAGTTGGGATTTTATCAATGGGCTTAATTTAGTAGTTACTCTTAACTGTGTTGATCTGTTTCGCAATTCCAATACCAAAGATGAATTGCAAGAGTTACAACGATCCTTATTTGATTTGGGGTGTTAACGTTCATTTTTCATAACGACTCCAGCTTATGTAATCTTCTAATATTTCACCAATCTTGTTTATATAGCTATTGGAAGGGCTGCAAAGTTCACTGATCATCTCAAAGATCCCATCATCCTCAAATGACAAAGGCCACAGGAGTGTCAACAAGGGCGCAGCCAGAGGTAATATCAAAGGCCTAGCCCTTACATTTTACAACTATTATAGCGAACATAATCTTGTACTTTAATCTCTAGTTGAGGATGTTCAAACTGATTTCTTTTTTTCTTGATAGGGAATAACAACCGTGGTTGAGAGGGAAAGTGTCGAGATGGCTCCTCCTGGCTGCTAAATGATCAAGTTGCCTCCTGTAGTTAGTGTCTGTAGATTTATTTGTCATAAATAATTGAGATTGCAAAAGCTGACTGCGCTATGTTGCAGGATGTAAAAGTTAGGGTGTAGATGTCAATATTGGCTTAGTTGGCATACAGGAATAGATGCTCCTCAACTATCGGTCCGCCTGAATAGACTGTATATGGAGCGTTTGTGTTAGTTTGCGTAGACATAGCAGGGAAGTCTCAAGATAAATTATCTTGCATGTCTGTGATTATGTGGTTTCTTTGGACTTATCCGCTTAAATTCCCCCCGTTTTTTTTGGTCCTGCCAGAGAAACCAATGAAACTAGTCGTCTGTTTAGAGATTGCACTTTGCAACTATTTATTTTTCTGTGCAGATGATCAGTTCATAATTTGGCAGAATGTTCAGAAATCACTTGATTCTTTGACGTCAAATGAATTCAAACACGACGTGATCTATCCAAACACCTGCTCCTCTATAAATGGATATCCTTAAAAATCATTAAGGTACTGGACTGCCATTGACATCGAGTACTCTTTTAAAAAACAATCTAAACAATTATTCTTTCGACACTGTAAGCGACCTTAAAATTTCATTTATATTAGCGAACGTTTATTATTTTTGAGGCCCCGTTTTTCTTTTATTACGAGGATACCTGCCGTTTTATAAGTAGGCTTCAGATTCTGCATTAATGTTGAATGACGGCAGGAATGATTGCATCTCATTGTTATGAGATTAACTAGTTTCAATGTAAAATAATTTTCTGGCTAATTTTCAGGAGAGAATACTAAAAGATTAATTTATTTTATAAAATAAATAAATAAATTCTAGAAATTAATATATATATATATATATATGTGTATGTGAGAGAGAGAGAGTTATTATTATTTTTGAATTACAAATATATTCTGAAAATAAAATTAAATTCTCCAAAATTGTGAATAATTTCTGAAAATAACAAGTAAAGTACAAAAAAATATAATAAAAGTTAATAAAATTACACATAGAGGCTATATATATATTTTTTTCAGTGGACTTAATTTTTAGTAATTTGTGCATTTTTTATTTTCATTTATTTTTTTGAAATATATTTTGTGTTTAAATTTTTTAACTTTGTAATTTCTGTTATATATATATATATATATTCTACTTTGCATTTTTTCTAATTTATATTTTTTTTTCTAGGAATTTGATTCTCTTCGTAACTCTAGAATATCATCTAAATGTTTAAAACTAATTATTTTCCATATTCAGTTTTTAAATTATGTATTTTAATATTTTTGTAATTAGTTGTAATTTTTTAATTTAATTTTTTATTGCATAAAAGATTATTTATAATTTAAAAATAATTGTAAAAATAAAAATAAAAATTGTACAACTAATGCAAAGGCAACAGGGAAAAAACAGCAAAATCTAAACTATGTTTGCCAAGGGGGCATTTGATATATTCTGCAAGCCAGGGCCTTCTTTTGATTTTATAAGGCATATATCCTTCCATGCAACCAAAATTGGATTTGTGAACAGGCGGGAAGTATGAGGAAGAAATGAATCAATTCTATTTCTTTCTAGGGTTAATATTAAAGTTATTAACATCTGTATTCTTTCCCATCAATATAGAAAAAGGATAAATACAAAAGGCAAGAGAGGATCACTCTGTCACGGTCCTTTTTTGCGTAGAAAAACCATAAAGATAACCATTAATAGACGAAAAATAGGAGGGGTTCACGACACATCCACAATCAAAGCCAGAAGGTTCTCAAAGACTCTTTTGTTGCAACCAATATTTGTGACTTTGACTCTGCAAAAGAATACTGCAGCAGGCAAATGGTGTGGGGAATGAAATGTTTTTTGGAACTCATGTAATAACATTGTGTTTAACCTGTTTCAAAAGGATCCCACGGCAAAGAATTCCAAAAGGGCAGCTTCGAAATCAAAATTCAGAATGCTTCATTAAATAAGTGAGATGATAATCCAGGCGTTTTATGGTCCCTAATTTTGCTGTGCGTACAAAATAACATCTTCACCTTGTAATCTTTTAGATAGTATTATTACCTTCTGTTAGGCAATTAACGTGTGTGAAAGCATTACAGGAGATCCTATCAACAAGAATGTTATATTGTTCTTACACTTCTATGAACAATACAATAATGAAAAATTAAATTTTCATGTCAACAAAGAAGGTGCGGAACTTGCAGAGGACACAAGATTCAACTTGTAAAAAAACAGATATCTATATTATATATATGTGTATATATATATATATGAACAATTAATTGAAAGGTGACATGCTACAGGTGCGCGCTATACATGAATCTTCACCCGGCGTCTACAGTTTCGTACAGAGTGCAGCATGCAGAACGTTTATGCCTCATCGCATAACAAACCAGCAGTAACCTAGTTGGGGCGCAAAAAATGTCCATGATTGGCAACAGAAATGTTCTTATTTCTGCTGCTTTGCATTTCCCGTCTAGACAAACTTTGTATGTTGCCAACATATTCATCCCTCGAATCCTCAGCAGAAACATTGAGAAACCTATGCAAGTCTTTGTCTAGTGCCAAGTATCTGGATGGTTTCTGGCAGATGCATGCAGATGGAAATTCATGAAACTCGCCTCTTCCAGGCCTCATCTCTTCAGGCTCTCCCATGAATCCCCTTTGATATGATTTCACCTTTCTAGAAAACGTAGCCCAGTCCATTTTGTCTCGTGCTGCAAATAAAGCACTTAGCCTTTTGGCATTCGGCCTGATTGTTCGCTTGTGGCCCATGTACCTCCTTCAACAACAAAAATAAGACAAATAATAGAGCCATGTCAATGGTGAACTACTGTACATAATTGGAACGCAGAGACCGAAAAGAGAACAGGTTGTACTAAGAACAAAAAGACCAAGCCTTTTTTACCCCACTGAGGGATCAGTTGTAAGGAGCTATGTTGTCATCATGTTCAGTCCAGATACATGTTCACAATTTATATTCAAGTACAAGATGTCATTTTGATTAAGCTTCTTTCAGATCTTTACGTTTTCTATTTCCCTTTTGTTAAAGTTTATGATTCTCTACTTTCTATATGCCGTACCAGAGCATCTAGTACTTTCTATATCTCAAGGGCATTTTTTCTTATCTTATTGATTGGGGTTACCCTGCACACTTTCTAATGCACACATTACTCATTACATGAAAAGCTTTAAGAGAACTGTGGAAAATTAAGAATGTAAGGATAATTTTCCATCCACGTAAGACTAGAAAACTAAGATAGCTTCAGCTGCTGGTAATTCAGGGTTATTTTATGGTAGATGTAAGATGTGTAGAATTTTATAGAATGTGCAACATGGTATTATACAGATTTCAGCATTGAGAGCATCAGTAATGCTTATTCTCATACATAGAACTATCGTAAATGTAAAACCAAAAAAGTTTAAGAACTATAAGATATATAAAACTTAAACTACAATAAAACTGTCTATATATGCCAATATTATTAGGATTACATAATAGTTATAAATGCAACGTTAAAAGTAAATGATATATATCTATAGTATAGACAAAGATACACATAAAAAGTGTAAATTACATAGACATAAGTATTTAAATTTAATTTCATAATACATTTTGTGCATCATACTACGCAAATAATGCAAAACTACAGGAAATAATAATTTCTGAAGTCATTAATCAGATAACATTTAATTATCCATTTAACAATACCATGAAAAAGTAAGGAACCAAACAGCAAGTGAGATTCAAAAGTTGAAGGCGAATATTGTCATTTCCAAAAATCTAAAACATGATTTCCCCAGATGAATATTTTAACTTCAGCACCTTCCAAACACCGAGCATGTTTTATTAATCCTATATATGCTTTATTAGAGGGTGCAACAATTCATGTTCCCATGCTTCATTATGAATTCACGACATGTGAAAAAGTTCTAAAATCTTAGATGCATACTGTTTAATAGTTTAACCTGCTCATTCTTGAACCAAGGCATTAATTTGCTTCCATTTTTTTTTTATTGATACCTTAGTCAATCTATTTGCTTAATTATTTTTTTCAATTTGGCTCACTTGCAGTTGTGCCTATAACACTGTATATCAAAACTCTATTAGTTAACCAGAAGTAGCATCATTGGAAGTGCCAAATCAAAAGCAGCTTGTTTTTCTCAATACTAACCTTCGACCGGCAAGGATTTTTGCCATATTCCCGTTGTTATTGGTGACAAAGACATCACTTTCATCACAGACAATGTAGTCAATGGCAGCCAAACGAGAAGAAAAGGGAAGAAGAGCTTTCAACTCTTCGCTGGCCAGCATCTCTTTCGTATAAAAGTTTGGAAACAGCTCTTTAAGGGGCCTCAGAGTATCCTCTCCACCATAAATTTCTCCAGATGCAACATAAAGATATGTGTTATTATCAAAGTCAAGGGCCCGCAGCAACAAGCCCACTTCATGAGGGGTCAAAGGGCACTTCCCTCGTGTTCGTTCTTCATCTGGGCTTAATTCCTGAAGCAAAAAATCATAATTGATGTTTCAAATGACAGCTCACTGACAATGAATATTGTATGAGTACTTTAGCTTCAGAGTCCACTTTAGCTTCAGAGTCCAATTATCTACATAAAAACTCAGGGGTCACACTGCAAAGTAAGACAAGAATTTTCTTCACGAATCAGAATCTTACAGGTAATGTCTCCCATCGCTTTCTTATCTCACCCAGCTCGTATCTTTCTTTATCACCCCCACCAAAGTAACACCCAGAAAATGCGAGCATATCAGGTTCAAACCTACAATTTACGTGTCACAATGTGAAGCAGTGATAAGAAGCATATTCTAGATTATATATTTCAATATCGCAACACTCATCATGAACATACAATAAAAGAAGAAAACAGTGGGTACAGATGATAAGCAAAAATAGAGCATATGCTACAATGCATTTCCAGTATGTGCGAACATGCAAGAGGAATTCTGAATTTCTGAATTCTGCAAGCCATATTGCGGTGTAACAAGCATGCCATTACATTGAAGCAATTTATCTTCTTCTGTAGAACCATTTAAAACACAGAATCAGGTAAGGATCTCCAAGGTAATTTTTTTTTTTTTTTAAATCAACACGTGACCTTGGAAACAGAGACTTTATTGTGAAGATACTTCTCCATACTGATTTTGCGCAACATCGAGACTCAATTAAATAAGGGTGTTCAAGGGTTGAGGGACAAGGGTGCATTAAAGGCATAGGATCAGGAGAAGTGTCAAAACCTAGATCTAACTTCAACTGGATTTTATATCATGTAGAGAGGATTGCTTTGCCATATTTTCTCCTCCAGCATCGTTCAACCTGACCTAACTGGATGATGTCAGCATAATAGGACATATACATCTTCAATTGGTAGAAGGAACAAACAATTAAAATAAATCTCAACATATCATACAAACATTCGACGCACAACATAAACTTAGTCCAAACTCATAGTTGACCTTTCCCCTACACTGGGCAGATCTTTTGGAATATGTAAACATAAGCTCACAGCAAATTGAAAGAGATACTACTTTGAATAAACAGACTAGTATAGTAATGTGGTCACGAGTCAAGTGTGAAGTTCCTCTACCATGTTTTCATACATTTTTTCTGAATTTTCTGCTACAAATGTCGTGATACTGGTGGGTCAGTCAGAGACACGTCTTCTGAAGATAAGAAGTTCAAATGCTCTTGAACACATATAGACATCAAATTTTACACCTTTAGCTTTCAGACAACCATTATTAGGAAGGAGTAGACTATATGGTCAAGAACAAGGTGAAGCTGTTTGATAATTTTTCAAAAGAGCTTGCGTCATTAATCCATAAACCATTATTCGGGGCAAGAAGCATCATTGAAGCCCGTACTTTAACTCAAGCCAAAATAAATTCTACCAAATTCCACCCAGCTTGGAGATTATCGGTTAAGAAAAAAATCACTCTGCATAAGCTTCAAAAAGTGACTGGGGAATAAGAAACAAAAAGTTGTTTATTGCTGATAATCACTATTACAAAGACAACACTAAGATGAAAATGGATTAAAGACTAGGCCCATGTTTTGTCTCATATCCCAGCCCTATTCTCATTCTCGATTCATTCTCTCAAAACCAAATCAAACTTCAATTTGACAGAGGTCTGATGGCTTAAGAGGCATAAAAGATAGCAGCCTGGGTTGTTCAATGCCACTATTTATTTCCACTTTTTGGATTAATATGAAATATACCAATAATTTCTAGACACAGGCGATGGTAAACACAATTCACGGTGTCAAGAGTTCATAGCATACTTGCAGATACCTAACACAAAAATGCAATCAAATTCAAAATATGTCATGATTAGAATTCAAAATTGAGAACCAACAATACATAAAAGTAAACTAAATAGGGGATGTTGGAGCTATTTATGGCTGAGCACAGGGCATCCAAATTGCAGGGGATGAAGAAACGAACAAGAACTAGAGAAGAGCTTATAGTCTTGCTCCTTAATTTCACAACCCATCTAAGTTTCAACTCTATACATAATGAAAAACCATGTTGAATTCTGTCAAACTATCTATTCCTCACTAACTCAGAGGCAAGAAGCAGATATCTATACAGCTGAATATATTTTTCAGTAAGAAACGCTTCTTATGCACCATTATTGTGTAGAATAAAGTTTGAATGACTACTTATCTACGAGCTTAAGCCGGTGGAGGAGTATCAGTGAATTTTTTTCTTCAACACCCCCCCCCCACACACATGCAGGTAGGCTACCTTTAATAAAGCCTTACATGTGGAAAATTTTATTAATGGGTGGCAGTGAGATTTGAACACATGAGCTTCCATTCGAACTGGCTATGAAACCATGTTTCGCTTCACAATACTTTTTCTACATAACTCCATTTCAGATAGCAAATATCTATTAACATCAACACCACTGAAAGTGCCTTTTATGCAATACAAGATATCGTTATTCAGGTGTCCATAACATGCAACAGCACACCAACCCGTTCTTACCTTCTTGGTGTGCATATGACAGCCATACCATTTGCTTGAATAAAAGGAAACATTTTTTGGATATATAACAATATAAATATATTTCCAGTCAATCTATAGTGTGATCTGAGTCTAGAGATGGGAGATGAAAATAATTAAACACAATCAAACCATTTCTCAAAAAATATTGGTCGCCTTTTTGAAGCTTAGCTAAGCTTGTATTTAAGAAGAATCCAAATTGAGTAACTTGGAAATGCTGACAGAGGGCAACCTCCAAGCAAAGTTATATAAAGCAAATTAATTGATAGAAAATCATATTTCCCAACATATTAACAATGCATATGATATGAATTTCAGCACGCATGCTCTCGGGATTTGGGTTCTGTTTAAACATAAGTTAGATAAGTTTCACAAACATGACCAATATTCTAGGAGAAATGGTTTGACTGCATTTGATTATCTTTCCCATCTCTATGCTCACATGACAATATATTGACTGATTACAAATGCATTTATTATGTTCTATGTTCTATACCCAAAAATGTGTTCACTGATGTATATATGAATTGTTGTTCAAGCAGAGGTTATGATCATCCTAAACACAAATAATGAATTCGGTGTACAACTGCATGTTAGAGTATTATTTAGTATATGCACCTCACAACGGGTTCCATTGCTGCATAAGGCACATCGGCTGGTGTTGATGGTAATACATAATTTGCTTACAGAGATGGACAACCTGTTAATTGCTGAAGGAATTATAAACAACGCCTTGGATACATACCACCACACTGGGCCAGGAAAGGTCCTATGATCAAACCTCACCACCATCTATGTATCAAAATATCCTCGTGAAAGCTACATTGTTCTTACCTCTAGGTAGATCAATAATTTCCCAGGTGCTTGCCGCTGTTTCCCAAAGCTCCCATCTCATAATACGTCGTTATTTATTTATTTATTTATTTCTGTTTCTCCTGATTTAGATTAAGATTGACAGATGGGTTTTGGAATTTGCACTTCAATTATCTTCATGGAAAATGCTCTACATGAGGGAGACAACTCCTTATAGGACACAATCTCAATGTGGTTCAAAGCAGGTCCTGACTCTTTTCCTAAAGCAGCAGACAAATATAGGATATCAGAAAATTCAATCAAAAGAGATTTTTGTAATGGGGCCAGAAGGTGTGATTTTATAATCTTCCAAATTTGTATCCGATTCATGGTTTTGCATCAGATCCACTAAGTTTTCCCCTTCCCCTTTAGACTTTCTCCTCATAATAAGAGTTGTTTCTAGGAGAAGTATGAAGCTGAATATAAAGCCTCTTAGTCAATGGACTTTGCGAGGGCGTGTGGATTAAGAGTAGCTCAAGTTTCATATGAGCAATTTAAAAAAAATTCTGACAATCAAACTTCAACAAGAATTGCTACAAATCATCTTCATCACAATAGGACCTAGCATGTGGAGATTGGCCATTGCTTCACTAGGGACAAGAATGATGAGGGGGGTAATCACTTTCAGGTGCATGCCGCTGCTCTTCAGGCAGCCGACATGCACCAAAACTCTTCCTAGAATTAACTTTGAAAAAAATGAAGTCCAAGCTGGGAATGCTCTGATACAATGTTGAATGACCGTCTTCATCTAGCTCAAGATGATAGAGAACAGTATCAAACCATGTTCACATTTAATCTAATATCTTCAACAAGAAATGAAAATTATTGAATATTTCATATGCAACCATGCTCCCAGTAAACAACAATAAAGTTTGATGGAAGGCAATGGGATCACCTTCTGAAGACTATATAGAAGCATTAGCATTTCGTTAAAGGACTAGCACAAATAACAGTCTCTTGATCATCAATCTTAACAACTTAACAAGTTATATAAGAAAAAAAATATTGATTACAAAGTTTACGTTTTGCTTACAATGTTTGTAGCTTAAAACTTCATGGAAACTAATAATATTCATGGCATAGCAAGGATGTCAAACCTCAAGTGAACAGCAATAAAACGTTTTGCCATTTTCCTCATGCGTGTGACAAGCTTCTGGCCAAGATTCCTTAAAGGTTTAGTGAATCTTAATGCATGATAATTGACTCGGCAGCGTAATTTTTGTAGGTCTTCATCAAGGTCATTAGCAAGCCTATAATCAAACTTCGTCAGCTGAACAACCTGCATACAATTTCAGTAGGTTATTGGTAATCCAAAGCTGCTTTCAAATAGATTGCAGTATGCTCACAATAGAAATTATTAAGAGGGTGTGCAAAGCAAAAGGAGGTCACTTAAGCCAAATTCTTTAGAAATTTTCAATACAGGGCTGCTTGCAAATATACTTTAAGGGACTAATACCAGGGCTCCTAGACTGCCCACCAAGAAAGTTAAAACCGCCCAGTTATGACTCAGGGCTCCTAGACCCCCTATTAGCCTTAGTTGCTCCGCTGGATAATTCCATCTTTTGATTAGCAAATGCAGATGCAAGCGCATGGGGCATTGATATCAAACTCATGATACAACAACATGCATGAACATCCATATCCAAATGATAGCCCATTAAATTTAGATGTTTGAACGTTGAAGTCATTAACATCATTTGACCAAGCTTGCCTATGCAATCTTGTAAAATTCTTGGTGTTTGCAGTTTAAAATTAGTTGAGCTAAGCTTGGAGTATCAAAATCTATATATGCATGATATTTCAAATTAAAGTTGTTGGTTGGACCATAATACTTCATGATTCTACCTGGACTAGGGTAAATACAGTAATGTTAACGAGAAAACATCCCAAGAGCATAAATGCGGCATCTAAGGTAGTTACAACTGTGAAACTTGTTACTTTTTTATGGCTTTCATGGATGGACCAGCTTTACTCCATTGATGGTGAGGATATATGAGATTAAGCTTAAGATAAAACAGATAACTAAGAAAAGGAGGAAGGAAAGATAAAGGTGTAATACTAAGGTGATGGCCAGGCTGCAAAAAAATAGAGAACTCTTCTTGGCTCAATTATTCAACACCTACACGTATAGAAGCTTTTATTTGACCAAAGATCCAACAGGCTTTCTTCATGTCATGCACATAACAATAAGATATACAGGGTTTAGATTACAGCAAATCAGAAGCAAATATTGCATGTCTTCCAAGATTAGGTTACAGATTAAAACATAAGTTGGTTATCTTACCCGTCTCCTCAATAAAATAGGCAATACTTGCTCCAGATAGTAGTCAGGTTCTGATTTTCGTGGCACACGCATGGTATATGGAGGTTTATCCATTGACCTCATCACCTTTTCAGGCACTCTTTTAACAATTGGAACATCCTTTGCAAGGTAAGAGATGAACCAATCAACATCAAAAACGTTGACAAAATCACTGCATGACAAAAGTAATATCTGGATGAGAAAAGGATCATAAAGTTAAGTCCAAGTGTCAAACAGTTAACCAACTCTTAATATAAGAGTTGGCACAAGTCTTTCAGCTTTAAGCGAGATCATGGGTTGCATCTTTCATCTTGCACCTCCCCTTCCTTGTTACAAGATTTGATTAACTTTATTTAGGAAGGGGTTGTAAAATAAAATATTATTGAAACATTATTTATAACTGACAACATAAAATCAATACTTATATATATATATATATTTATATTGACCTTCCTACATAATAGAGTTTATAGCCATCATGATAGATCATTGAAACAACAAAAGCCATTGGTACAAGAACTATCGATAGTGCCATTATCTCAAGCATGTAGGTAACATATTAAAAGACTCGGTAATTGAAGTTTATTTAACTACTTTAATAAAACGGTTGCCATCTAAACTAACCTTTCATCCTTCCAGTATGACTGATGATCCAACTCTGGCACAACCAAAGTAGCATTTAGGATCCTCGCAACAACTACAGCATCAGTTATCTGAAGCTCACAAATGAATTAATAAATTTGGGCTTCGAATCATACAACTAAAACCAAGACAAATATGATAGGAAAAAACCTATGCTAAATGAATGATGTATAAAGAAAAGGACCATAAACAAGTACATGCTGCTAAATCTGATGCATACAAAATAAACTCTGAGAAGAGGCATGGAAAAGACTTACTCCTGTTCTTTGTTGGTTAAGGCCACCGCTAGTTGCAATAAGCAAGTAGCCATTTGAAAATCGTTCGCGTACAGCAGCTATAGATCAATAATTAGTAGTGTTACATCATGGATTTTCATTTCTTAAAGAACAAGAGATGTAAACTAGCAAGTTGAACTCAACAAAGATAAGTAAATTAAGTTTGTTATATCTGTGGTTGTTCCATGGGATCATATCTTAACAGCTTAACCCAGCTTAAATCAATTTAAACATCCTTGACTTTTTCATATGGAACAGAAATTGCTTAACAGGATAATATATTTACACAATATTTCTATATACTACTACCAGGCGCTACATTATTATCTGAGGAAGTTCTTACAACCAAGTCCAATGCATCTCAATGTTTGTTCATGATCCCATGACAGACACAAATGCAACAAAATCAAATATAAGCATTACCACTCCATACAAGCTATTACAGCATCATTTTAATCAACATCTTTGTGTTCAAACAAGGAAACAATTCGATACTAAAATGTAAGATTATTGTTTTACGAAATTGAGGGAACTCTGAGGAACTTACGTGCAAAATGAGGGCCTCTATCACTGCAACCATAATAAAAGTTTGAAAACTTTGATTTCCATATATCAATTGGAGCCCGGTTACCACTACCCTGCATTGTATCAGCATCATGAAATTTGAGAGTTACACCAAAATTGTTATATACTCAAACAACGGTAAAAGTAAACCTCATTAAGGGAACTACTACAAGATACACAAACATACAACATTCATCTTTTCCATAGCCTCAAGAATTTCATTTAAGACTCAGTCTTATCCAGAACAGAGATGAAGCGATTAACAGTTAATGCAGACTTAGAGACATGAGCATAGATAGAAACAATGATGCCTGCTAGATACAAACCAGCTGTGCCCTCTCTTTGATGTGTTAAATATTACAAGAGAGAGAGAGAGAGAGTAGGCCAGTAGTACAAGTGGTACCAACCAACAAATCAAATTCAAGGGGCCTTAAAACATTCAAGGAAATCAGCCACCAGAAAAACAAAGCAATTTCAATAAATCTCTCTCTAACTACCATGAATCATGCAAAACCTTGTTGTTAACATCTTGCAATTATTTCTGGACCTAATTAGAAAACTATGTCATAACCTTGAAGTAAAGTATAACTAAAAAATCCAGTATTGCACACTAGATTTTCTGAAACAGAAAGACAGAAATTATTCTGAAAATCCATTTCCTGCAATGCATGACTGAAGTATAAGTGTCGTAAACAAACATATATGGGACCAAACCTAAGCCTTTTGGATGTTTTAGCTGATTTTAAGTAACAATAGTGCGCTGGGTGTAAGATTAACAATTGGGTTGCATGATTTACAATTGTCTTGCTCTTTTCTATTATTTTCTCCAATGAGTTTGGTTTCATATTGTACCTCTAAACAACATGGAAAACATCTAGGAAGATAAGTGGTATTCTGAATTACTTCCTTAGGATAAGAAGTATAGATCAGAGCATGAGGATCATATAAAGAGCAATCACCAAGATGCAGAAGGGCAGCAGTGTCAGAACCGTTTCTGTAACAAAATTGACCAACTAAAAGAGCTATAAGAATATCATTGGATATATGAAAAGAAAGAGTAGTATCAAATCCTTTCAGTGTAGCAGCACAGAAGCTGATCCCCAGCTAAAGAGCTTGTGTAGAAGTAAATGAAAACAATACCCTCAACAAGCTCTACTAGGATGACTAATACCCATATGCAAGAATAGACATTTATTAAGGAAACCTTGAGGAGGATCAAACAATGATGTGGCAAAGAACTGTTGAAGCATCATGGTTATCTTCCAAACCAGAACGGTTTGGTTTTAAAAAGATGCTTATCTAATATGAACTGGTCCTTACATCATGGCATGCATATTTCTACTTCATGGAAGTGGGGGGGAAGAAAAGGCAGGAGAAACAGTGACTAGATCTACCATCAACAACAAAGAAACATGACCATGCTAGATCATTAAGAACATGAAATTATGTTGCTGCAAATATAAACCTCAGCAATAACTTAAGCAGGTGAGAGGAGAAAAACTGAAATGGCAGGGAAGAAACAACAAAGATAAAACTAATTTATGGTAACATCATCGTTTCCTAGAATTAACAGATCTTTTACGCAAGACATTTAATCCAATACTAATAATATCACTACCATTTTCATCATACTATGATACTGTCTTTACTAGATCCTTCCTTTTTTTTCCTTCAATTCAGAATCTCAGAGGTGTTTTTCCATCTCTGTAGACCCTAATCTCTCACATTACACATTCAAGGACACAAATGGCAGGCATTTTATATACCATACGAATGTGCCAATGGAATGCATCATATCTAATTTCATGCCTATTAATAACAAAACAAAATCACAGAAATATGTGTACCTGACCTCAAACGATCAATCCTAGATAGAAACTATTTTCCAAAAGTAAAGAAAGCCAAAAAAAAAAAAACAGTTGGCCGTCGACGAATGAAAATGACCAGATAAAGATGCAAAGTACCAAAGCAATCATGGAGAAGAGGCACTTAAAAATGGAAAACGACCGGTTCTATTAAGAAGAAAAAGATAATCCAGCTATAAAGACAGGAGTATTCTAAAAGGGTAAGTCGCCTAATCAAAGAATTTTAGAGTTTTTATGACTAAAGCTAAGTAAAAACAGAAAACAAGAGTTTGCAGTCCACATTTTCCATATCATAGTACTGCGAACAGGAGAAGAAAGGAACTGCATTGCGCATGGTTTTCTACATTTCAATTAAATCTGAAAAATAAGGGAAAAAAGCAATTAATTCACACACAGTCAGCATCAAAGCTTCATCACTCATACCGTCTTATAATACCAAGTCCGCTTGACGAGTCGTTGTGAGTACCACTCAAGATCAGACGCCACGTGTCCCGTGAAAAGAGAAATAAGCCCAACAGCGAACAGCAACAGCCCACAAACAACCGTCCACGGCACCGCCGGCCGCCGCCTCGAACTCCAACAATGATGCTGTTGCTGCTGCTGCTGCTGCCTCGGCGACAGCTGCTGCTTTTGCTTCTGCTGTTGCAAAATTTCAGCTGCCAGATTATTCACCAGCACCCCGCCATTACACCTCCAGGCCTTGTTAGCCACGCCCATTTTGCTCCCCCCTTTTTCATAGTATTACACACATCAAAATATTCACCTTCAAAACACGCACTGGAGGTGGGTGGATCGCGCAATGGAGTGTTTCTGGAAAACCCTACTCCTGTTACAGTGTGGAAGAGAGCGATTAAGCGGTGAGTGTGAGTGTGGGTGTGGTGTGAAAGGGAAAGTGGGGAACTCAACAAATGAAAAAGGTCAGATTTATTACTTGAATTATAATATCTCTCTCATCATTATATAATGCTCAATCTATTATGAATTTTGATTTTCAGATTACTATTGGAATTAGGTTTTTTCCATTTAGAGAAAATGCTGTGCCCCTAATGCTGATTTCTATAAATATAAGCAACTGCATATTTTCAATTTATAAATATACAATAAATGTTGTCAATAAAAAGTCAATTCTGCCCCCTTAATACTTACTTTAAAGTACAAATAAATTTACTTTACAATAAACATGGGGTGTGTATTTATTTACACAACATTTAACATTATACTTGAAACACTTTACAGCTTATGTGCACTTTAGAGGAATTAATAGAATATTGACTATCTTGTTCATATCGCACGATCAGTAATATTTTTTAAATAAATTAATAAATATATTATAAATAAATAATAAATAAAATAATATATTTTAATAGTAATACTTTTTTAATAAATAAATAATTTTGATTAATTTAATTGTACAATGTACATGCAGCAGCTATCTTGATAGAAATATTTTTTTCCATCTATTTAAATTTATTATACATTCTTAAAATTGATTGTTTTTCACATCACATCACAAAAAGAATTGGTGTTATAAGTAAAATTGATTAGTTGGTGGTATAAAATTTAATACTCATCGCTTTCAATTAAGCATGTCCCATATAAGTAAATTATGATAATGATGTGACATTGCTAACTATTAAGTACCCATTACTATATATAAAAACAAAATCATCATTAAGACATTTTAATGTTTTCTCTATTAATATATAAATATATACATATATATATATATTTTATAATGACACATTATTTGTGATCATGATTAATGAAACAAATAAACAATTGACTTGAAATTCTTGACTCAGCCCATTATTGAACATCAAGGCCTAACTCAACACTTAAAACCCAGGTTATAAGTGAGATGATTGCCCTCTGATACCATATTGAACATCAAGAAGGTCTAACTCAATACTTAAAACCCAGGTTATAAGTGAGAGGATTGTCCATGCTTATAAGCCTACCCAAGACACTTACCTTAACTGATGTCGGATACTTAACACCCATAAATTATTATTTTTTATTTGCATAGGTCCTTGAAATTTTTAAATATAATATAAGAAAAATAAGATTCTAACGAGCCTTTTGATTAGCCGCATTTATGAGAGAGTAAGGGGGCGGTACGGAAGTTGTTTCTGTCAATTAATTATTAGTTGTGCCACAACTCAATACGTGTTTGTATAAGAGTTTATTTTATACCTCTTTTTCTTCATTCATCTTTCATCATTTCTCAAGAGTACAACTTTTAATTATTGTCAATTTAATTAATTATAAAAATTATAAATTCACACTTGTTCTTGATAACTTATTGTTTGTAAATTTTTAAATTTTGTCCTTTAACTAATAATATGAGATTTTAAATTTAAAACATGACAATTTTTTTGGAAAAAAATAAATGTTAAACATATTTTTTGGGGGGAGGGGGGAGTAATTTATTAATCAATTTAATTTTTTCATACAATTGATCAATTTATTATAAAAATGACTCTTATTTTATGAATAAGAAATATATTTTTTTAATACAAAACTATATTGTTTTTCAAAGAAATCAACTAAACATGAAGTAGGCCATGTGTACCAATGAAAACCCGGCTTTCCTCTTGAGCTTTATATACCATTTAATGAATTTATTTGAGAAATATTACTTCCAATACAATTGGGTAACTGAATAAATCGTATTTTCACATCATTTAAGTCGAAATTGCTCATTTCATGTATATAGACCTTAAATAATAGTTGAACTATATTTTTCATTTACAATTTATCAATTATATGAATAAATGAAGATTAACATAATCTCATTTTTCATTAATTTAAAAAAAAATGATTTGTCAAAAAAATTACTCATTAAAATTTGATTATTATAACATAAAAAATTAATTTTACTATATTTTATTAATATTCCATAAAATTAAAATAATCATATTTTGATATAAAGTGGAAAATTCGATATACAAGTTTTTTGGTAGGTGGATTGGTCCGCATAACATGCATTTGTCCAGATATTTTGAGTCTATTTTTTATATTAATTTGAGAAAAAAAGAAAAGAAAATCAAATTAATTAATTGCACCAACCAATCACAATCCAGCGAAGAGAAAACAAATGGAAAAGAGAGAAAAAGAAAGGGTAGGGAAATGGGAGAAAAAGATTACATGATGTATGAAGAAGTAGAGAGAGAGGGAGAGAATCAAACCCTTTTTTCCCACATCTGAAGGAACAGAAAACAAATGTCAAAGAAAAGTGAACAAAGGGAGAATAAAATAAAGTGAAAAGGGAGAGGAAAGGGATAAAAGATTATTTTACAAACTAAGCGATTCTTTTATGCATCAAGTGTATCGTCTACTTGATTTATAATATTATTTATTTAATTAAAAAATATTATTTATATACTTAAAATTATTACTATTTTTTAAAAAATAACAAATACTTTTAAGTAAATAAATAATATTTTTTTATCAAATAAATAATACTGTAAATTAAGTTACACAGTATACCCAATGCACAAATTTTTTTACCAAAAGAGTACCTAGTTTGAAGGATTGCCTCAAATTTGAAGAGGTTCTCCAATTTTTGTATCTTAGCCACCACAAAAAAAAAAAAAAAAAGTTAAAAAAAAGCTAAAAAATTATTAAAAAATAAAAAATATTATTTAGATACGTTTTTAGTAAACAAAATATCTGCAACAGGACACTTGTGAAGCCAAAATTCGCTACTTGTCTACAACTCAGAGACGATCAGCTGTATCATGGTCGATGTGAGCCATCAGCTGATTTCTCCATCATGTCTCTTAATAATGTTTTTGGAACATGTTTTGACTACATTATTAGAAGTCCTGTCCTGTTCAAACAGAATAGACCTTTCTTACCCCAAAAGTAGCAATAAGTGGGGTTTGATTTATTTTAAGTGTGAAAAGTGGACCCACAACAGTGATCTTATTACTTCTAATGCTTCCACGGATGTAATGAATCCATCCATTATGTGATTGATTCTTTTTTTGACCAAGAAGCTGCTCTAAACTCAAGCTTAAATAGTGAAATTTAAAATAACTACTATTTCTATCGTGTGTTAATATAATAATATAATAAAAAATAATAATATAAAATTTAAAATAAAATAATAATTATATAAATTATATTTTTAATAAAAAATATTTAAAATAAAAATATCTCACAATATAAAAATATAATAAATACTTAAATATACCATAATCAATCTATGAAAATAATTATATTTAAAATAACAATCTTGTAAATATTTTCAATTATCGTGCTATTATATAAATATAAATTATATAAAACAAAAGTAATATTGAATTTTGTTATTATTTAAAAAAAGCAATTGACTTTTATTATACAGAATAAGGGTTGTCCATCTGCTCATAGGCACATTAGTTATTGATCCGTATTTTAGCATATCAATAACAATTACAATTAATATATGCCTACAACGAATGTGTGATCACTTTCTAACTCATATTTTTCATTTTTTCAAATTTTGAAAATTAGCGTGTCTTTTTGTTTGACACGTCGGCACATTTAAACGAAAAACAAACATGAAAAATATAGTTAATATTGTTTTAATAGATTGATAATTAGCGGACAGTTATCGGAACATCAAGCTACATAGTTAAACTAGTTAAACATTAAGATTTATTTGTATATTTTCTCATTTACATTTATTTTTATATTAAAAATAACATATTTACATTACATGTTACTAATGAAATAAAAATATATTTTATTCCATACATTTCTATGGACCGAGTAGTTAATGAATTGAGCTAAGAGCCCAATGCGAAGCAGAGTCACCAAGATATAAATTTATTAAATTGCATATTAATAGCTGCTGATGGGCTAGGCCCACTTACAAAGACATAAAAAGCCCATGAGTCAATTTGTTTTTTTCCCCCCTAAAACCATAAAGGTAAATACCACGTCTTTTTAATAGAAGGTGGTACATACATGGTTTATCATTCAATATATTAATATATATATATATATATATATATATATTTTATTCAATACCATAAAGATACAATTTTTTATAGGGTTGATTATGTTTTTCAATTTATAATATTACGTTTTTATTATTTTGGTACCTAATTCTTTTTTCACTTTGCAACCCTTATTATACGATTTTTGCACTTTGCAATTTTTTGGCCAAATTACAAAATTTTAGTGATATTTCAATATTTTCTAAATAAAAAATAATTTAAATTATTATAATTATTTTAAAAATAAAAATATATTTAAAAATATGAAATTTATAACCTGAACATAATTTTTAAAAATTCAAAAAATAATGGAAAATCTAAAATGAATTGAAAATCATAAATGATACTTATAAATGATTTTTTTTTCAAATTCATAAAAATTAAATAATATCTTTTTTTTTAATCTGATTTTTTAAAACTCTAAGAATTATTTGAAAAATCATAGAATTATTTTTAAAAATTCAGAAATTTTAAAACATCCAGTAAAATATATTTAAAAACCATAGATATATTAGTAAAAAATTGATATTATTTTTAAAATTCATAAATTATTAGTAAAATATAAAAATGATTATATAATTTGAAAAATTATTTTATAAAATCATTAAATGAATGCGCCGAACGCGAGAACCAAGAACACCCCTTAAATTATTTTAGAAAAGCTCAAAATTTGTTTTATTTTTTAAATTAGTTAAAAATTATTAAAATGATATAATATGTTAGATTAAAAAAAAAAACTCTAGTATTTTTCAAATAATATTCAGAGTTTTAAGAAATCAGATTTTGAAATCTATTTTTATAATTTTTTTAATATTTAAGATCTTATAAATAATTTTAGTTTCTCGGTATCATTTTAAGATTTTCAATGGATTTTTAAATGACTTTTAGGCTATTTATAATAATTTTCATGTTTTAAAAGTATATTTCCAAAACTATCCCTGATTATTTTCAGAGTAATAGATATCTTTACTTTATCTCCATCCTCATTGCAACTGAACAACAATACTTGAAACTTGAAAGTGAATAAAATTAATTGCAAACATCCACAGAAGAAGTATTCTATCAACTTACCATGTATTACCAGTAGTTAAGAGGACAAGACAACGATGCATTTTTCTGTTCACACATTACTCCCTTCTTCCAAAAATATAATCATTTTAGTTACAGAAATATGACTATTTTTTAGGACGAAAAGCATCTGAAATAATGTTGGCTACATAGCTAAAATGTTGGCAGCAGAAATTTGAAAATTACCTGTTAGACTTGGCTGTGAGTTTATAGCAGTTTTCAAGTACCTTCTGCACGCTCCCACACTTTACCCCTTTTTATTATATTAGGATTGAGACCCTTCACTTAGGGGTGACTGAATTCGCTTTCGAGCTAACTGTAGCGGATGAAATGGCAGCAGAGTCGTGAACTATGGTAACAGCTGGCGTTTTCATGATAGCAAGGTGCTCCCCTTTATTTGAATACCCGCCCATGGCTTAGCCCCTATTTCGCATTACATGAAAGGCGAGAAAAACCATAGAGTCGAGAGAAACAAGAAAAAGCTACTTAGCCCTCTTTTCTTTCTCTGTTTCTGATACGCCTTTCTTTTTCTTTATGGATCAAATAGCTCCTTTTTCATGGCAGGCAATAGGCCGGTTTTGAGCATGAATTCTGGGTGAACCTATGCTTAAGATTTGAAAATCGTAGAGAGTGCACTTTAGCTTCTGCCATTCTTGTTGGAACAGGGCTCCGAGCCTTTCAAACTAGTACTTTTTGCAATCGACTCTATAGCTTCTTCAATAAACGCTGGTTTTTTAATCAAGCTTCTTGGTGATCCCTGATTGACCACCCAACTAGGCCAATCTGTGGAGCCTTCAAGAAGAAGAGAGAGGCCTTAGTTTAATAGTGGGATCCGATCTTTGATCGAAGGAAGAGGTATATGCCAGAATGGTGCTTCAGTGTGGATCTAAGAGAATTGATGCAATATGCAGTTAACAAAGCACGCCATATGACGCCCATCAGGGGCGAAAGGCATTGATGAAATTTCAGGGGTCGGCCGCATTCAGACATCCTGATTGTCCATAAAGATCTACCATTCAGGCATAGTGCTTCAGTGTGGATCTAAGAGAATATTCCTTCATTCTATGGAATAGAGACTTGCCCTCTTCAACCAATCCAGCATTAGCACAACCTGCGAGAACTGTAAGAAACGATGAGGCCATTCGGTCTCACACCATGTTCTTGCAGTTGCTGGAAAAACTCAGTTGCAGAATTCCCATGTCCATCCATCCCATAACAGTAAATCATCACATTCCAAGATATGCACATCCTTATCATTTATTGAGTCAAAGATTTCTTTCCCCATATCAATTTGCCCGCATTTTGCATACATAATGAACAAAGCTGTAGCAATCGAAACCATGGAATGCCTTCACTTCATAGATTCTCACGATTTTACAAAAGAAGAAATCAAAACCTTATTACCATCCCCATCTGGATATATTCAAGCAGCTTGCATCCACAAAAATATTCTAAAGCCTTCATAAATGCTCCCCAACCTCGAATAAGTTCCAATGCTCGATTTCCATGATAATAGATCCTTATTCACAACTTCATGAAATGATCCTAAAGACTTCCCCACTTTGAATACATTGATAAAATGGCAGCTTGAGCAATATTTGAGGATACAATTCCACATTTAAACGCCAGGGCATGCAAATACCTACCTTACAAGTTTGGAACCTCCCTTCCAATGTCCGAAAATTCAGCCTCTCACTATTGCTGCCAATCCTATGCATCTCACAAAGACACTGCAGACCTTTGTCACTCACCATTCTGCGCATATCCTATCACAAGTGCGGACGACACAACCACATCTTTCACAGCAATTTCATCAAACACAAGAGAAGTATACTCCACAGCACCACATTTCGAGTACATGCAACGAAACCCCCAACAGCAGAATTTCCATAGAAAAGATCTACTTTCGAGACAAGTTTCCTTTTTTTTTTTTTTTTTTTTTTTTTGTGGAGATGGTGTGGCAATTTTCACTGTCCCATCAGATAAGTTTGGCGCAAAAAAAGTTTAGACGATGCACATGAGACGCGTAGAGTGAAATTCGAACAAATTTTACAAGTTTCCTCCAAATTAGAACTTAATATCGATTTGAGTGGGACTAAAGTTTGTAATTTTAATTTTATAATTTTCCCATAGTCATATACACAGAGTCAGTGCTAAAGTTCATCATTCATTCCTTCATATAGTTCAAAGCTGGTTGAACTGGTGCTTTGATGGCGCGCAAAACCGTCCAGCGCCGCGCCGGGCGCTGCCTCCAATATAAAAAAACGCTGCTGCCGCCGCAAAATTGCGGCAGCGACGTTGATCACACGCGCTAATTAAGGATGGCCTTTTCAATAAGTGGGAGTATTGCCTTAAATTCCAATCATTAATTGCTGGGATCCTTCTAATTTTAGGACTTTCTATTTCAGAGAAACGGAGATTTTAAAATTTTAATTCTTGAATTCATTCTGACAAATCTCAGAAGAAACATGGCCGATGGCCATTCATATCTTGTTTTGATCCTTCTATAGCAAAATAAAAATTCTTTATCTTAGAATTCAACATACACGATCTAATAACATAAAATATAAATTAATCCTAGCAATTAATTACAATTTACTGCCTCAAAGTTCTAATAACTCAATTAATTATTAATATCATTAATAATTTGAATTTTTTTTTTTTGGTAACTTGGCAAGTGAAAATATCTCTTATAAATATGTAGCTGATTGTTTCTGCTAAACCATATTAATTACCAAACAAAATAAATTAATAATATAAATTAATTGATCAGACTAGTTCCCCACATCAAAAGAAATAGGAGTTTGACCAAGAATGTAAAAGAATGTCCTTTACTTTCGTGTCTAAATTTCTTCACAGTTTCTATATCCTACAGAAGAAAAATCTTTAAATTGAAATTCTAAATTACGTGTGAAACCCCCCCCCCCCCACCCCCCACCTCCCATACACCACACCCTACCCCACCCACACTAAGGGTAAAAAATGAGAAAGAAAAATTATCATCCTATAGAAAAGAAGCACGCCACGGCGACCATGGCAGCACTCCACTTCATCAGTCCTTTTCTTCTTTCCGAATCCATCCCGCGACCCGACGACAAATCGGATTCTAACCGCGAGTTGTATTTGTAATTCGGGTTTGACCCGTACAAAGCCTGGATCCCCGTGATGTCATCCATTCGAAGCTCCAATTTCTTAGTCCTCGGACTCAAACTCGGGTACATGATCGCCTCCTTCACCGATGTGTGCGCCAGCCCCAGTATGTGCCCTATCTCATGCGTCGCCACCGATTCCAAATCCACTGCCGCCTTCGACTTCTCCGCCGTGAAGTCCACCGCCCATCTCTCCGCCGCGTCCAGGTGCAGCCGCCCGTTCTCCGGCGAGAAAGCGTGGGCCAGCACCCCCAACACGCCGTCGAACGCCTCCCCGTCGCCGTGGTCGCCTCTGTACCACCCGATCTTTATGTCCGCCACCGAGTAATCCTCCGCCTCCGTGAAGTTCACCGGGATCACTGCCGACCACCGCGTGAACGCCCGCGCGAAAGCCGCCTTCAATTCCGGCAGGCTGACGTAGCCGATCGTGTTCGTCGGCGAGAAGGCGTAGGTCAGCATCATCGGACGAGAGCGGGTCCACCTCGGTTCCCCGTAAAAGAACGCAAAGCGGCGAGTCGTCTTCACAAGGTGGTCGCCGTGGCCGGCGGTGACGTCGCCTACCCCACACCTCGGCGTGGCGATGACCCTCATCGTATCGTAGTCCAGCTTCCCCGTCGCCAACAGGCCCAGGTTCTTCTGGTAAGAAAGCAGAGCCTTCTCAAATTCGTCATCGAAAAGATCGTTGAAGCTGATATTTTCCGGCGGGACGGGGAGGTATCCGAAGCGGCGGAAGTAGCTCTTAAGGTCGGCCATGCCATCGACGCGGCTGCCCTTCTCGGCGTCGAGGAAGCGCATGAGGGTGTGCCACGTGTTGTTGGGGAGAAAATCGGCCACTGAATCGTTTGCAGGATCAGTGGCGGGAAAGAGCGGGAGGGAAATAAGAAAGAAATAGAAAAAGAAGAGAGAGAAGGGACGATGAGTGTAACTGAAAAACCGAAACATGGTACGGTAGTTGGTCTTTTGTCTTGGGATTCGGGAACTCTTCGGACGATGCCTGAAAAGCTTTATTAGGAGTTTTAACAATAATTTACAGTTATGGTTAAGATTTTTATGTAAGAATAGAACAAATTTTCATTCCTTTGTATGTATCTATTTATATAAAATTAAGAAATTAGTAGTTGGACTTAGTTCACCTAGCTAAGATCGATGAACAAGAAATTTATAATATTATAAAAGTTAGGAAGATTCTTCTTTTATGTGCGACGCCATTTTCATTTGAGATTCGGAGTGAGACAGAGGCTTTGGATTGACCGTTATGGATATTGAAGTTTAAAGTAAATCTTATTTTTAATGTTAAATCTCCTTTTTTTTTTTTTTTTTTTTTTTTTTAATGATCCAAATTCCAACTAATCCCAACAAAAAACTACCATATATATGTAAGCCAAATCTTTGTAGATATATAGATTTAGATAAGACGAAAACTTATTTATATTTATATTTTCTTTAGAGTTCCTAGATCAGATTTGTTGAATATTTAGGGCATAGATCATACCAAATATATAGCAAAGGAAATAATTAGAATTATTTCTACAATGTATGCCTATATTTGCACAACCTCATATATATAATGAGAAAAAAATTAACAATTATATCATACGATTCACGTTCTTAGCAGGAATCCTTGGAAGGATCGGATCGCACGTTTGAATAAAAACGTTCGTGACATCCTCTCCAAGTTTTTCACGTCCAACTTTGATGTGAAGATACACGGTGTAGCTTAATTCTTGTATACATGTATAGAACGAGATGTATAATCTAAAAGTAAAATATAATTGAGATCTCAACAAATGAAAAGAGAGAGAAGAGTGCAAGAACACAAAAGCAGAATGGCCATGCTTTTGTAATTAGCATCTCCTTGTGTTTTTTAATTCTCTCTTTGGCGATCAATTTATATTGATCCCCTAATCTCTCCTTATGTATTTAGGAGTTCTACTCATTGTGGACTCTTTGTACACTTAAGAGTCCTGATCTTTATGTGTTGGGTTTATCTATAAGATTAGACCTTAAGTTATCTTCTTGCGCTTAACTAAGCACAAAAGACTACTCTTCAATAAATTTATTTAATTCTAACATTATTTGTATAATTAATTATTTCCCAACAAATAAAATTTGCCTAATAATTAATTTTCTCCATGATTAATTAATTACTTAAGATTAAATAATTAATTTGTCCAACAAATAATATTTAGCCCACTAAATAATTTTTCATGATTAATTAATTATTTATCTCCATTCCAACGCACAAGACTCTAGTTACGTGTCTGATCCTTAGATTTATCACTTCACCTAATCCAAAAGCAAACAATCGAATTGCAAAACTAGTTAATCCAATTAATTAATCATCTTTGATATCCTAATTCTTAGATACTTAAGATATCCTTTCGTTCATATCCATCAAATACTATTAGAAGGACTTATACGTAAAAAATGAATTCAACGTGTGAATCTTTCATCCATAGTTATTGTGCAGATACAGTTCCTTCGTCGGTTCTTCGATTAATGTCAAGGGTTTGGTCATTTCTTACGAACTCACAAGTTATATTAATAACTATAATGATCCTCACATACTCTGACGATCTGTTGGCCCATAACGAAATCCCATCTCTTATGTTCTGGTGGAGTACCTTGCGCAATGTCTTCATTGAATACAACAATTGCAGAAAATATAGAGAAACAATCTCAACAAATTACTCTGTAGCCAGTGAATTTTGTCTTTGCTAATACACTTATTCTAAACATACTTCTACCATAACTACCAAGCCCCCGTTTGGCCTCTAAAGAGAGGTTTAAGGAACTCGTTAAATATACGGTTTCCCTCATGCATGACCACATGCATGCCAGTCTAAGGACTAATTAAAATAGCTATAGAAATCAAAACCTTGATTTTTTCGTTGCCCTACGGCTACCAAATTGTTCAAGTTGCAATATGGGATCGGTTCAATTTGATCGTTTGGGACGAACATCACATCCACTAGCCTACATGTTGTCTCAACACCAATATCTATAAAATGAGATATCAACTCCCTGAGTGACGCACCGCTCAATGTAAGCCTATCTGAATCCTACGATATCCCATCTCGTGGATTTTGTGATTTGAAACATTTAGGATCTCAACCACGGAGACTTAATCCATAACCACTAACCCATGCGTGAGGTCTCCTAGTTACCAAGACTATGAGATTTCAATATAATATAAAATGTAAACACAAATAAATATTATAAAGAATAAATGTCTTAAATTTTTATTTATATTCATAAAATCGGAATATATCTTTTTAGTCAGCCTAACAGTTGGCTGCTGAGGCATATATTCCTACAGGGTTGTCTAGTCCGACCCGAGTCAATGGGAAAATGATCAAAGTTAGACTCGGCCGGCTTGCACCAAGATGCAATCGGACCACTAATTATTAATCGTAGTCTAACTCAACTTAACCCAACACCACTAATCGCTTTTTGAGTTTCACATCTACAGCCCCACATATCTAAAATATCGAATTGAACCAACTTTGCTAGCTCTATTATTCTTCTTTACCCCGCCTTAATTTTCCTGTAAGTAAATTTATATGTGATTGCGTTTATTCGCATTATCATTCTCCTAAATTAATTGTGTATATAAATTATAACATGATTTCCAATTAATAACTTTAAGGGTTTTTTTTTCTTTAAATAAAATTTATCATTGTGGCATGGAAGGTTTATAATATAATTATTGAAACAATAATTAATTCATTACATTATACATAGAAAAATAGATTAAGAATGAATAACATTATCTACACCGAACTAGGCTGGTGGCGTGGGACATCTATAATATTGCACATTTAAATTATGTGACAAAAATCTGAATTTTTGTGGTTGGTGAACCAATATGACGTAAGTGTGTATGATGTTGTGAGAGTTTGATTGACTGAATTTGATGAGAGGCGTGTAGGAAAGAGCTTATAGTTTAGGTCTAACAAGAAAACATTTTATACTTAGTTTTTATTTTATTGACACCACGTTTTGTACTTATTAATAACTACTTTAAACTTAATACTTAGGCTTTTGAAATCTAGTTAATTAGTTGGGGATGGTTTTTTGTTTGTTGACCAAATTGTAGTAATATAATTTCATGGGCCATCGTCACAATTTATCATTAATTTCCTTACACTTTCCCAAAATTGACTCTAAACAGTCGTTGGTTACATTAAATAGTGTGTACACACACAAACACACACTTCACAATAATTTTGCAAAGTAATTTAAATATTTGAGTTGTTAAAATAAACATTAATTTTACAAATCTGATACGTTGATCAAGAAACGTTAATTAATTTCAATACTTGATTTATTTAATCACAAATTATATTGCATTACTTGCTAAAAATGATATCAATATGTTATCCATAAGCAATGATAATTAATTAATTTATTTATTTTAACTAAATATATATATATACACACAGTTTAAATTAGTAAACTTTTGTAATTTACAGTGTAGAATTTAAAATTTTCTCTATAAATGCAATATAAATGAGTCCCCGGATCATTCAACACGTTGAATCACGGTCCTTTTCTTGACTTTTTATGTACTTCTTTGTTCATAAGAAAGGCACAAGGAAAAATCCAAACCTAGTCACAATTGAAGTCCTATTTTGATGGAGAAATATCATCATATGTGTTCTATGTCTTTTTTCTCACCCAAATTCCGTATTGATTTCTATGATAAGTTATCGAGAAAACAGAAAATATAAATAGTTTGAGTTACATTAAATAGTGTGTACACACACAAACACACACTTCACAATAATTTTGCAAAGTAATTTAAATATTTGAGTTGTTAAAATAAACATTAATTTTACAAATCTGATACGTTGATCAAGAAACGTTAATTAATTTCAATACTTGATTTTTTTAATCACAAATTATATTGCATTACTTGCTAAAAATGATATCAATATGTTATCCAGAAGCAATGATAATTAATTAATTTATTTATTTTAACTAAATATATATATATACACACAGTTTAAATTAGTAAACTTTTGTAATTTACAGTGTAGAATTTAAAATTTTCTCTATAAATACAATATAAATAAATCATCGGATCATTCAACACGTTGAATCACGGCCCTTTTCTTGACTTCTTATGTACTCCTTTGTTCATAAGAAAGTCACAAGGAAAAATCCAAACCTAGTCACAATTGAAGTCCTATTTTGATGGAGAATTATCATCATATGTGTTCTATGTCTTTTTTCTCACCCAAATTCCGTAATGATTTCTATGGTAAGTTATCGAGAAAACAGAAAATATAAATAGTTTGAGTTATCTTAATTAAATGAGGAATTATTTTTTATATAAAATAACTTATATTCCTTATCTTGTTATGTTGGATGGGATCCGAACCAATCGAAGATCTGTGACCTGATTCCATGATCCGGCTTCAGTCCAATAATCTAACAAAGATGCTACTGGAAAACCAAAAAGAAAAAAAAAATCTCTATAAAAATATTGAAACAAAAAGGGTGCATTTTATGGGCCTGTCGACATAGGCAGATAAGTTAGTAGTATATTCTACAAGTTGATGATGGTAACAGAGAGTGACATTACAGGCACAAAACTTCTTCTCTTTCGCTTTCATTCTTAAGGCAAGACTTTAAATTATACAGTAATGATGTGAGCATCCCACTATACATGATCATCCATTTATTTACACATGCTATTTTCAACCCTAATTAAGCTTTATTTCCAAATTACCCAAAATATAATACTTTTATTTTTTATTTTTTATAAATTTTAAAATTTATGATATATAAACATATAACCCAAGATTGAAAAGGCAATACAAATATTTTATAATTTTTGATATTTTTCAATCAAAATAATATTGGAGGAGACCCTACTCCACTTTCTTTAGCACAACACTTTCCAATCACTAATTACCAATAAGGGTTCTTGGAAGTCTTATTTATCCACTCAAGAGTAAATTGCTGCCCTGTAATATATTCAAATTAATTAATCATAAATCTTTAGAATCATTTTACCACCCACAACCAATTTCTAGAAACTATATTATTTAATTTTGTTAATTGGGATTAGGTATATGACTTCTTAGAACTCCTTTCACATGTTTTTTTTTTTAAACTAAAAAATTAAGTTGTAACTCATTGATGAAAAAAGTAAATAATTTACCCTCGAACATACAAAAATATTCACCACCAATTGAGGGTCGGTCCTAGTAATTTATTGGTTTGAGTCGAACTTTTAAAATAAGCTCTCAATATTTTTAATTATTTTTAATATAGTTAAAATATTGAACGGGTACAAAATAATTTAAACTGAAGGCCCTCAAAATTTTATTTTATTTGCTTATGAAGAAAATAAAATATGAAAATAAAAATAAGAATATTGAACAACTAAAACTTTAGTTATACAAAAAGAAAAAAAGAAAAAAAAAAGGATTTGATAAAATTTAGAGAACAGATATTAAATATGGTAAAGGTTGAATACTGCTAAATTCACTATTAACATTTGACAACAAAAAACACACAAAAATTAATATATACTTATGTGTACATAATAGAAAAACTTTTGGGCTCATAAAATTTGTGATTTTTTGGGTTCGAGTCGACCGACTCATTCGCCTAACAATAAGTATGACCGTGACCAATGTCAATTTATTGTTCAAGATGAATTTAGAATTTTACTACATGTGGACAAGAAGTTGTTCATTATAATATAACTCCTATCATGCACCAATGTCAATTCATCATTCAAGACAAATTTAAAATTTTACTACAAGTGAACAAAAAGTTATTCAATATAATATAAAGTTAGATGAGCCGCATTTTACGAGTAGGGTAGAACATATGATGAATTGAAGTAAAAATATAGAATATTATTCCATGCAAAAAATAATTTGTTAAAAATCCAATAGGGCGACCCCAAAACTTCTATCAGTACCATCATTGGGCACTTATATTTATTTTAGAAAAAAATATGTAAACTTATAAAAAATTGCTGACATAACAATTAAACTACTTACCTAGCAAGTAAAATTTTAAGTGTCGGTCATTATGTTTTTGATGAATTTTTTAAATTATAAAAAATTTAATATAAATTGAACAAAATAAAAATTGAAGGTTATTATTAAAATTCATAAAATTAGATATTATATATTAAATATAATAAAAATTAATGGACATATCATGAAAATTTCTATTTAATTTAAACCGGTTACTTTGACCGTCAAAATATTTGTATTAATGTAGCTTTGTTTCCCAAAATATTTCTTTATCCACCAGTGAATAAACTAATATTTTAAAAAATTATTTATTGAACAGAATCGACACATCACCTATTCCTCTTGTAAATATAAAAAATATATAAAAACAGAAAATACACGTCAGCTGTTACGTGGCCATGTATGTCAAAGTATATTATTGTTAATCAAAGGAAGCAATACTACGGGGTCAATGAAAAGGACTTACAAATGGATGAGATTTCTGGATTCCAATAACAGGTCTTTTCTGATACTCTCACAATTGTTTGTTGTGAGAGTTATTTCTTTTTAAATAAAAAACAATAAAGAAAAAAAATAAAGCTAGAAATCATACAAATTGAAATTTTAGAAACCTGAAATTGGATGGAATTGATTTGGATAATGTTATTTTAATAAATTACTTTTTTTAATTGAAAAAATCACCATTACTAATCCTTTATTTGAATATTTGCATTTGAAATAAGTAGCTTGAATTGTTGGATTTCTTAGTCTTATTCAAACAAGACAAAATAACTTATTCAATTCAATTATAACTGGATAAGATTGCATTGAATTTTGAGGTTAAATTGAATTACATTGTACCATAAGTTTTAACATTGAACTTATAATTGGATTGAATTTGTTACGTTTAAAAATGTTGAATTAGTTCGGATAACACTCTTAGGCTAAGTTATAGGAAAGATTTCAAATTTATTAAAAAATTAACCAAAAACCTAAAAGGAATTTAGAATCCAAAAATCAATTCATCTTCCGAATTCATAGTTAAATTCTTTTATTCAAATACACCAAAAAAATCCTTAAAATTTCTTGAAAGAAAAACCCAGGAAAAAGAAGAAAAAAAAAGAACATAAATTTGAATATTTTTTTAAAGGAAGAATTATGCTTCATCCTACAAAATTATGAGACGATCTTATATAATTTTTTACGATTTAAAAAATAAAATAATAAATTATATATATGGTATATTTATAGATACATATATTATTATAGCAGACAACTATCGGCAATAGAAATAATCCTATCAGAAACTTGTAGAATTATAGGCATATATGCGTATAATTCTACACCCTCTCGTCAAGTTGGACATGGGGAAAACTGAGTCATGTTCAACTTGGAAAGCAAGAACCATAATCTGGTAGAGCCAAAAAGCTTAGTGAAAAGATCGATCTCCAAATGCTTGGTAGGCTAATGGAAAACGGTGTTGGCGACAATGTGCATTGCAGCTTGATTATCGCACATAAGCCAAATTGGTTTAGGAATTGAGACACAAAAATCAGTTAGAGAAAGGAGATCCACTCAAGTTCACTAACAGTTGCGCTTAATGCTCTTCTAAAAAATTAAGGATTGTCCCAAGAACACTCCATAGCCAGTAACTGATTTTCTTGTGTCTTTACATGATGCCCAATCAGCATCACTGTAGGCTAGAAGAGTAAACTCATTGGAGCTAGGATAGAAGATTTCCAAGAAAGATGTGTGCTTAAGGTACCGCATGATATGCACAGTTGCATCCCAATGAGCTGAGTGCGGCTTAGTCACAAATTGGCTAAGCTGCTGGACAGAGTAAGTGATGTCTGGTCATGTAAAATTTAGGTATAACAGTCTCCCTATTAATCATCGATATCTATCAGGATCAATCAAGAGAGTGCCTTCTTGAAGATGCAAGCCAAGAGGAAGTGGAGTATCTGCTGGTTTACAATTCAATATTTCTGTATCAGTAAGTAGATCAAGAATATATTTTCTCTGGCAAAGAAAAGTCCCATCAGAACCACGAGCTATTTCCATACCCAAGAAATACTTGGCAAAGCTAAGTCTTTGATTGTGAAGGTCTTGTTTAGAAAATCCTTGAGTTCAAAAATAATCTCAGAATCAGAGTCCATCATGAGTAGATCATCAACATAAACCAAGAGTGTTGTGAATGAATCATATTTTTTTAAATGAAGAGGCAATGATCATGAGCAGACTGAGAAAAACCAAACGCGTGCAGCTTACTGCTGAACTCCAAATTCTATTCTCTGGAGGCTTGATTTAGGCCATAAAGACTCCTCTTTAGCTTGCAAACTTACCCTGGTAGATGCTGAAAATACCCTTGAGGAGGATACATATACACTTCATCATGTAGGTGGTCATGCAAGAAGACATTGTTAATATCCATTTGATGAATTTGTCATTCTTTCATTGTAGCTATAGCAATAAAAAGTCTCACTGTGACTATCTTGGCAACCGGCGAGAAACTGTCTTGATAATCCAAGCCATACTCCTGATTGAATCCTTTAGCAACCAACCTCGTTTTTAATTTGTCTACACTGCCATCTGGGTTAAGTTTTGTTATATAAACCCATTTGCTCCCAATGGCCTTCTTGCCCGAAGGCAGCTCCACTAATTCCCAAGTTTCATTTTTTTTAAGAGCCTCCAACTCCTTAATCATAGCTTGTACCCATTCTGGTCTTTGACTAGCTTCTGCATAAGTGCTAGGTTCTTTGATTGTAGAAACATGGTTAAAGTAACCCACATATGCATCATCATAAGTCACATTGGAACGAGAGAGAATGGACGGAGCAAAAAGAGAGGAAGTTGGTGGGTTAGTATGTGTATCAGCATGATAAACTACATAATCCTTGAGCCAAGTAGGTTGAGTTCTATGTCGGTGACCCCTGCTTAGTGGTGAGGTAGGAGTAGAAGAAGGGTATGAATTTGGTGGTAATGTATTTGATGAGTGAGAAGGTAAAAAATCTAGAGTTGTACAAGGAGATGTGTCTTCAATATCAGTAATATGAGCAAGTAGAGGAGTATCATTCTTGAAATCAGCTAAAGTATGGTATGGAAAATTGGTCTCAAAGAACTTCACATCCCTAGACACAATGAAGGTTTTAGAGTCTAGATCAAAGAGATGATAACCCTTTTTACCGGACACATATCCAAGGAAGACACATTTGTGCGATCTAGACTGAAACTTGAATTTCCTAGGTGATGAGTTTGCTGCATAAGCCAAACACCCAAAAGGTTTCAACTTTGCATGCTCTGGTTTTCTGTTGTATAGAATCTCAAAAGGAGTTTGCCACTTTAGAATTGAACTAGGAATTCGATTGATGATGTGTGCTGCAATAAGCACTGAATATGGCCAGAAAGATATAGACAACTGGGAATGGAAAAGTAGGGCTCTGATACCATGTAGAAATTCATAAAAGTCTAATTTTTGTATCAATATAAAATGGAGTGAATACAATTGCTATTTATAAAGCTTACTAGAACATACTATGTAACCATCTAACTAACATAACCATCGTATAACTAACCGTCTAACTAACGTAACCATCATATAACTAACCGTCTAACAGCAAAAGAAATGTTAAAGCTCATGTAACTACCAATTAGTTACATGATGGTTACGTTAATTAGACGGTTAGTTATACGATGGTTATGTTAGTTAGATGGTTACATAGTATGTTCTAGTAAGCTCTATAAATAACAATTGTATTCACTCCATTTTATATTGATACAAAAATTAGACTTCTATGAATTTCTACAAAACTTGTAATTCAATCTCATGAAAGAGCAAGCAATTCCTAACTTGAAGGCTAAAGCTCGTTGGTCATGACCCCAATTATTTATTTTTAATCTTTTTTTTAATGTTTGTTTTTTGTTTATTTTGTTTTTCCTCCTAACAATCCAAACCAAGTCTGGTTGGTGTCACGGACTTATTATATTCACTCAAAGTTACTTGATGGAACTTGATTGATTACAAATTAAATAAGAATCACTAATTATACTACTCCACCTTCTTAATGGAGGGTGATGATCTCCTCATCTAGTGGTAGCTATATTTATCTTTTAGAATTTTCTACAACCTACTATACAAATGAAAGAATATATACACTCCTTCTAGAATACTTTATACTATTCTAAATAATTTTATTTATAAAAGAACCCAAAAGCGCGGGCTAAGGACTTGAACTTATAAATTAAATTTTATATGTGTAGTCTCAAATTGATCCCAAAAGTCCAATTGTAACATTGGACTAGGGTAGGCATATTTTATTAAAAAAAGAAAGATAAAAGAGTATATTTAGGGAAATTTTTATCTAATAGAGTCTAACATATGCTCTAAAAACATAATAATATTGAAATAATTACAAATTAAATTAATATTTATTAACAAAATATATGAGCAGGTCTCTTGAACAGTTCCACAAATATCAATTATATCATGCGTCAGTCCAAGGCACTGTTTTTTGGAAGGAAAAACAAACTAAACCTTAAAACTTAAAAAAAAAAAACCCAAAATACCCTATAAATAATTGAAAACCTTAGGAGACTTTAAAAATGTAAGAAATCCCTATGAAAAAAAAAATTAAAATATTTTTAAAAAAAATCATATTTCATTTCACAATTTTTTTTTTTACAAGTTCGTGTCAAAATAAATAAAGTTGGTCGCAAGCCCAATAAACTTTAAAAATGGAAAAAAAAAAGAAAAAAAGAAAAAAAGGGACTAAGACCTGCCTGGAACTCTGTTTAAAATCTGAAAGTTTCTTAGGCTGACCCATTACCATTTCTAAATTGTACAACTGAGGGAAAGATTATTGACTGGAATGAACAGCCACCACTTTTATATTATAAATATGCAAACATATATGTGTAGGTGCAGGTATAATTAAATTTATAATATTATTTATAAAATTAAAATATATTGTTTTTTAATTAAAAAATATTATTACTGATTTGTTAACTTAAAAAAATAGTAGCATATTCAAAGTAAATAAATAATATTTTTTAATTAAATAAGTAATATTGTAGATCATGTGCACAATACATCCAATGCATAAGAAACACACACTCATATAAATATTTTTTTTGTTAGTTAACTAAAATAATTATTGAATTAAATTTATTTTTTACAAAAAAACTAATAAAACATATTAAGTAATACTGGACATTAAAAATAAAAGTCCAATTGTATATTTATTGAATAATTAGATTTATCAATAATTAGAGTTGATCAATACAATAATTATTGTTAACCGAATAACTTCATAATTGTGTATTGATCATTAGTTTATAGACATTTCAGATTATTAAGCAATTACACTACAACAATAAATAATATTATATTCTTATTTAATACATATGGCGCAAATTATGCATGTGGTAAAAAATTAATACACTCTTAAATTGTTTGAAATTTAATATTTCAACACATCTCAAACAATCAAATATTGCAACTAATATTTTATTTGTGAGTATAGTTTAAAAAGATTTTTTGTGGACGAAAAATGTAATATTTCAACACATCTCAAACGATCAAATATTGCAACTAATATTTTATTTGTGAGTGTAATTTAAAAAGATTATTTGAGCAAAAAAAATTAAATAAAACTTTATGTCACAATTTATATGTTATAAAGTGATAAAATTTGAAAATTATTTGACCTAATTTCAACTACCCCAAACCAAAGTGTAGGGTAGCTTGGAAAGTTCTTATAAGTGTGCTACGAAACGACGTTTAAAATGTTGGAAAGTTCTTATAAGTGTGCTACGAAACGGCGTTTAAAATGTTGGAAAGTTCAAACCTAATTTAATATGTAAAGATTGCGATGGATAATATATGGCTGAATTTATTAGTTTTCTAATCCAGTTTACACAATATGATGGAAAACAGAAATATATAAACAAAATCATTAATTAAAATATATTTTAAATATTAACTTGTTAACATACAAAATATTATTTTTTGATCTGTCCAGTAATTAGCTCTTTTGAATTCTTTTTGTTTTTGTTTGTAACAGCTGGTGTAGTGATTTACTAAATGCAGTTGACGATTCCACCTTTGTCAAACCACGTGTTAATGATGTCAAAATTTTAATGAATACGAGTTTTTTTTAAAAATATTTATTAAATTTAACTGAAAATCATGCAAAATTATAATAATATAACAAAAAATTTATTAAATAATACAAATTTTTTATAAATCTTCACGGTGTTTTATTAATATCAAGAGATTTTGAATTTACCACGAGCTTATATAAAAATAAAATTTTAAATTTATCACATGCTTTTTCTGCCTCAATATTTTACCGAGTTTGAAATATATGTTTTAGATTTAATTATTTATAATGCTACAATTGTAATATTTCATGAACTATTTCTTATAAAAAATAAAGTATATATTATTTAAAGTTTATATATATATATATATATATATATAGATATTAGATTATTTAGCTTACTTTATCAATAATTTTATCATAATATATTGGACTATTTATTGGTGGGCTGAAATTTTTATTTATTTTAATATTAATTTTGAATGGTATAATATTAATTTTGTTTTTATTTGAACTATTGTAGAATTTTACAAACCACGAAGAACTTAGTTTTTTGTTGGATTCTTGGTGTTTTTGTTTGCAATTATGATTTTTTAGACAATTTGTTAGTTTTAATTTCAAAATTTCATGTCTCAAATATGTTTGATCTACACATAGCTAAAGTATAAATATACTTAAAAATACGTGAAATGTAATTGAAAATTTGTCAAGATAACTAAAGTGAGAGAAATGGTATTTATGTTTTCATCTACGATCTTCAAAATTTATTTGAATCTTGTATTTGTTGAGTATATAAAAATAATTTTACGAAATATATATCTGTAAAAAATAATCTATATATAAAAGTAATATAAAAAACTTGCTTATATATATATATATATTCCGATTTGAAAGTAACAAAATATTTTTAATCGAGTATGTTTAATAATGATTATAAATTGACGAAATTTGTGGTCCGTAATTGTTTTAGGTATTTTTAATATATATATATATATATCATAAACCGACTATTTTTATATTTGTTATTATAATTTTTTTCGCCGATTTTTCTTTCCACAAATGGAAAGACAATTTTTTAGAAAATGTTGTTATTATAGCTAACCAATAAGTATTTCATTTAATTTTTTATATTTTATTTGTTAATATTGGTAATGTTATTAATTTTATCAAAACTAATAAAAAAATTCATATATCTTCGTAATTACTTGATTTTAACAAATTAATTATTAATTTGTGGCAAATTCAATGCCATATAATAATAATAAATGTTCACATTGATATCCCAATTTTTATTCAATTTTCTTGATTTAAAAAAAACTATATATTTGACAATTATTGTATTTTATAAATAAAGTTAATTAATATTCACATATAATTTTATATATAATATATATCCTGATTAAATCATTGTGTATTTATAAATTATTAAATATAATTATATATATTTTAAAAATAATAATTATATATATTTTCAAAATTTAATAATATTATATTTGGTCTATATTAAACGAGAACAATCTACATATCAAACAATTACATTAATACGCGCCATGAATCCATTGTATTTTAAATAAGCGGGTTATGATTTTTCTTTTCTTTAAAATAACGATAACATTCACGTAATAAAAAAAAAGAAATAAAGAAAAAGAAAAAAAGAAACGATGTACGTAATATCCATGAGTTAAGGGGTCATATAAAGTAAAATCATATTTCGGTGAGGACCCTGTACTAATTTACCCTAAACCCTATACCCTAATATCTTGAAGCCGATCCAACCCTGCATATCTTCTCTGTTATCATCTGCTTGCTACAATGGCGTCCAGATGTTGCCGAATTTTCCAGAGATCTTCCGTTTCTACACTCAAATCCGCCTTTTCAAAACCAGCTTCTTCTTCTCTCAACAGATCGGCCACGACTCCGCTTACCAGATCTTCCATTCCTTCAAATTCAGTTTCCGCTCCAGTTCGTCGTTTCTCTCTCTCTAGGTATGCTTAATTGATCAAATTATTGATCCATTTGTTTTAATTTTAGTATTCGATGATATGGAACTGAAAACGGGGTGTTAGGTCACCGGTGGAGTTGGGAGGCGTGGGCTCGATGCTGCCGCTGCACAGCGCCGTGTCTAAGGCAAGGATGACCTCGTGCCTGAGCTCATCGTCCAGGAGTTGTCGAGCTCTTTCTCAGGGTACTCTCTGCTGCACTTCTCCAGATCTCTAGTATGTTTTTGTTTTTCCTGTCTTTTTTTCTTTTCCATTTATAATATTTAGTGAGATTGTTGGCTGTTCATGCTGTTTCGTTATGTCTGGCTGTAATATGATTTGGTTGGGTGTTTAATTATTGCTATCCGTTACTGATTGAGATTGTGGTAAACTCTAATGGAGAAGATTGTTTAGATTTTAATTTTGGGAAGTAACATTCAAGTAACTAACAGTTGGCGGAGGTAATACTGATAAGAAAAACTTATTATCTCAGTTTCAGATGTTTTTATGCCTTCTGCATTACAGTCTTTTATGTGGATAGTTTGTTCTGTTCATTAGAAAGACCTACAGTGGTATTAGAGTTTTTCTTAAATTTATGTTCCCTTTTTCTCAATCTGTTTCAGTAGTACCTTCACTTCACATAATGCTTTATAGGCCATTCTTACATCTCTAGCTCACATTGACACGGACTTGTTATGTGTGAATGTTCCAATATACGTATGTATAAAGAAAAGTGATTCTTCATAATGTGTACTTCTATTGTATGATGCATGTGGGCCAGAGAATATTGCAATGAACTTGAGTTTGTATGGATGCTTGCTTACAATACACATAAGAATGTGCCTTCATAATCATAGATACGCTTTTTTTTTTTTCTTATATATCTGATTCATGGAAGGTGTAGACTAGCTATGGGAGTTTGCTGATAGCACTTTTTTGTTCCCATGAGGTGTTTTAATAGTACCTCACCATACATTGCTTCATTCAAATTTGCTTAATGGAACATGTCAGGAATGACCATGAAACATAATTTTACCATTATACCTGGTGTTTCCAGTCTTAACATTTCAAAAAATTGCTTTAAATTTTAATGAAGCGCTAAATTTAAGTAGTTTTAGTATCTCAAACTCATTAGCAAACTCCTCCATTTCCCCAACTGAGTCTTGAATTGAAGTAAGATGCTAGTCAATTCCTGGAAAAGGACCTTCAATTTGAGCTGTGTTATATGTTCATTGCCTCGTCTTTTCAACAACCTCCCTAGTGAATGATTGGGCCATTTGATTGTGGGTAGAACATAATGAAAAGCTATCTAACTGGAATATTTGGTTCCTGCAGGCACATGAGTTTCCAAATGCTTGAAAGAAATACAAGAAATTTACAAGGTCTTCCATTATGATTCAGTGCATTGCACTCATGTATGAATACTTGGACAATGTTTTAAGAAAACTAGTTTATTTCGATTGAAGTGAAGGATGATAAATTTATAGGCCTGAATGACTTAGAATTCCTGCATTGAATTATTTTTTGAAAAGAATAACAAGTTTTATTTTTCTGTCACTGTTCTGGGTTTGTAATTTGGTTTTGCTGAACTCTGAGTTGATTAATCTCTTTGCTGTATGTATAATCGAGAACCACTAAATGTTTAATTAAGGAAATATTTACTTCCATATCTGATAGTTGTAGTTGGAGAATGCTAAATTCTTTTTTCTCTGGAGGCATATTTATTCATCTAAGCTCATGTTTGAATGTCATTATTCAATCTTTCTGATGCCTGAGCAATGTGATTGAGATATTTATAGAGTGATTTCAATTCTACGCTTCAAGCATTTGTTTTTTGGTGCCCACTTAGTTGCAATTGAAGAGTGCTTTTAGCTTGAGGTTCTTGTGATGGAGAATAATCCATAGTACAGCTTATTTGATAAGAAATCCTTCAGAAAAGGTTCTGAATTTTCAGTTAAAGAGATGATCCTAAAGCAGCGCACCCAACCTCTAGTCCTTGGATTCATTCTAATTGTCAAAAAATTGCTAGCTATTTCGAAATAAAATTAGGGAAAAAGGTTTTTGAGTCGTGGTGCTAATTTTCCGAGCTCTTAATTACTTTCCCTTTTTGATTGTGATTTGGGTTAACAAACATGGTGACATTAGTTCTCCTTTTCTCCAGATGAAACTGATGGGACGTGATTTTTTTTGCCGAGAGGTGTGGCTTAGTCATCTGCTCTAGAGTCGGTTTGGAAGATACTTTCGATCCCCATAATTCATGTCTTGATAATCAACTATTTTGGAAATTGGAATTCCAACAAATGTAATTATCTGACTAGAAACAATGCTTGTATTTGGAAAAATGTGGATGATATTCTTGTTATTTCTTCTAGGGGTCATCCTTGTTTTGGACAGTTTTCTGATACCGGTTTTCTTGGTTGTTTGTTGTCTTAGAGCTTGGTCTGTCGGTGCCGAGGTGACTTTGTTGTTAGCGGAGTTGCAGAGTTATTCTCTTGTTTATGGAACAAAAGGCAGGCGAGATATCTGTAGATTCCAGCACTTGCTTTCAATTGGAGTTACTAAAGCAACGAAATCTGATTCCCATTTGTTTTAAGAACACAGTAATTTTGTTCACTTTATGAGGCCTCTTTCGGAATAACTGGCTCGTCTTTGTTCAGTGAATTTTTGAACCTTCCTGCCGGGCTGTTTTTTGACATTTATATGGCTTGAGGCGAACTGTACTAACATAACTGGAACAGAACATACCAAGAGAATCTCGACCCACATGGGTAGGATAGAATTTTCCTCTTGTAGTAAGATATCTTTTCGAACAGGATAAAATTGATACTTGACCTGCAGAAGGGCAGAGCCTATTTTTGCTTTATTTAATGACGTAATACTTTCACTTTTTATTTAATTGAACTGGGTTTTAAATAGGTCGTGTCATAAATAATTAAAAGTTAAATACAATATTATTAATATTTAAATTATACAACTCAATTTTTAAAAATGAAACAATACTGGCACGTGTTTTTAGTTGTTGCGTTCCTTCATGTTTATGTTGATTGATTAACGCAATCACTAATGTTTGAATTCTGGGTGCCTTCATGTTGATGTTAAAAAAATTTACAAGGCAAAAGGAGGGAGGGAGAGATTTTGAGTCATTTTTCGAGATATTTGTGATTGGTACATTTTGGAGAGTTGTATAAGAAAGTGTCCAAACAAGAATGAAAAAATATATCTGGTTTACTTTTACAATATACATTTTCTTTTTCACTAAGAGTATCATATTGTCTAAAGATTTATTATTTGATCATTGGGTTGGATCATTATGAATATTAAGGGTATAAATGAGTTAAGTCGAGTTGAAGTTACCATTGTTAAAATTGTTTAAAATGTTACCAAGCTTTTATTATTGTATTTGAGTTTGTTTGATTATTAATTATTTGAATTTGAATGAGTTTTAATCGAGTTGAACACAAGTTGAGCTAAAGTAGTTTTATATTTTACATTTATTTTAACAAATTTAGTTAATGAGCTCGAGCCTGAGTCAAACTTTAGTTTTTATCAAACATAAAAGTGTATTTAAACTTGTTCGATATCATTATCAAACAGAGTTCAATAAGCTTTTAACGGTAGTCTTGAATCAGTTATCAAATAATTTAATTTGATGTTTAGCCCTAATGATATGTGTGTGAATTTATATTAGTTGAACACATATGCATCTAGGCATTCCAATGATAGGGTATTTTTGGAAGTATAAAATCCCCCAAAAAATTAGTCAGCCGAGATAATTGCAAGCATTGCTCTATTCTTTCTCCGAAAATTCCTACGACTGCTTTTATTATATTTCAAAATAAAATGACCAATTCCAATATAGATATGACTTATAAGAAAATGAATTAGATGGTTGTGGGAGAATCCAAAGACCAGACAAGAATTTTAAGCCATGCTTTCAATCCTTTAAAGAGTGGTCTCAAGTCTCAACCATCCATTTTTGTCGGAAAACTTTTCATTGTTTCTCAAATTCATCAACATTCATAACCCATGCAAGAAACCCAAAAAAATAAAAAAAAGGATAAGAAAATAAAAAAATAAAAAGAAGGAAACCTTCAAGAATTGATCCCAGATATACGCTATCATATCATAATCCCAGAAAAAAAAAGACACCGTTCTTCTTATTAAAATGATCATGATATTTCTTGAAAATCAAAATTCTTGATCAATGGAAGAACACCCCTTTTTTCCAATGAGATATGGCTCTTTCCTCAAGAAAATTGAGGAGCTGCTGCATTTTGTGATATTATTGATTGACTAGAAGATTGGATAATCAAACAGGAGGGTGAAATCTAAGGAGCCTGCCGCTGCCACCGCCTCCTCCACCACCACCGGGTTTCCATCGCCTCCACCGTTGTCTACACCACCGTGGCCGCCCATTAATAAATTGGAAAAAAAGTAAAAGAGGACGTGTGCATGTATGCAGAGACCAGCAAATATAAAGGGTGAGAGAGGGATCTTTAATGTTTCAAAAATCTCTCCATCAGGAAGAGAGACAGAGAAAATGATAGGATGGCATTCCAGTAAGAGGGAATGGATTGAAGAAGTTGGTGTGATTGTGGGATTGGTTGCCGTCCAGTTTTTATACGCAGGAAATTCAGTCTTGCTCAGTTATCTCCTGAAATTGGGAATCCAGCCTTCTGCTCTCATCATCTTCTCCACTTTTGCAACTTTTATTGTGCTGTGTCCTCTTGCTATCCTCTTCGAAAGGCAAAGTCCGAAATTTCTTTTATTTGGTTTCTGTTATGTACGTACGAATAATTGAAAAGTACGAGTCAAATTCAATTCTTTTGTTTCCCGTTGATGAATAGTGCATTGTACTCATGTTGCAGGAGACAATGGCCTGCAAGAATCACCTTCAAGCTTTTTCTTCAGCTGCTTTTGCTTTCTTTTGGAGGGTAAACAGTAATTCTCTCTCTAGTTTCTTTTCTATTTATTACTTGGTCTATTTTATTTTAAATATTGTATCTTGACCTTATAATAATTGATCTCATCAAAGTGATAATTGAGCTGGAATATTTATGATTGTTGCAGGGTGACAGTGTTTCAGTCTTTGTTCATGAAGGGAGTTAACCTCACTTCCCCAGCATTGGCAACAGCAATGCCAAATCTTGCCCCAGGCCTTATCTTTTTCATTGCCTGTGCCTTTAGGTACATTTTCCTTCTAAATCACTTCCTCTTTTCTTAAAAACAAGTCATGTTTATCAAAACTACACCTTTTTAATTTTTGGTAAGTCAGACGACAAACAACTTCTTAAAAACTATAAATTCGTACTTATACAAATTGAGTTCGATTTTTGAAATACGACACTTTTTTTCATGGGACGGAGAGTAATTGAGTATGATGATAATAAGATGGTATATATTTTTGTACAATTAAAAACGACATATATCCATTTGGCTACAGATTTTGTTGATTAGAAGTATGATTACAATGCAGATTAGAGAAATTACAGTTAGGTTGCATGTACAGCAGAGCAAAGATTGCAGGGACATTACTGTGTGTTTTTGGTGCTGTTATAATGAGCCTAATGCAAAGCGCCTCCAAACACCCTACTGCGAAGGAGGCTGGAATCTCAATTCCTTCCCCCAATCCCGACAACGACTTCGACAAACAGACCATTGTTGGTTGCATGTATCTCATTGCTGCAGTTTTTGTTATGTCTAGCCAAGTTGTTTTACAGGTGAATAACAGATGAGAGGAGCCCTCTCTCTCTCTCTCTCTCTCTCTCTCTCTCTCTCTCTGAACAGATAATTTTATCCATTTTTCAGGCTATAACTCTGCGCGATTTCTCTGCGTCGATGTCCTTGTGTGCAATAACGTCGTTACTAGGCTCCGTGATCACTGCAGCAGTCGAAATGGTTGAAGATAAAGACTGGGGCTACCCTGGATGGCCTGCCTTGAGCATTCACGAAGTGGTTGCCTTCTCCATAGTGGTTAAGTTCATTTCATTTCATCTATCTGTGTGGCCTAGTCATTGCATGTTTTGGGAGTACGTTATTTAGTAACCTCTCGAACTCATGAATATCTCGTAGTTTGACATCACATCTCAAAGCTTATGGCCTAATCATTGCATGTTTTAGGAGCCCATATTTTAATCACTTCTTAAAGCTCACAAAAATCTCGAATCTTTGAGGTACGTAAAACTTAAAAGTCAAAAGGCCAACAATGGCTGGAACTTCAAAATATGATGAAGAGTTACAAACACATTTTGAAGCTCATGAGTTTCAAGATATGTCACCATCTTTGAAAAGTGTCTAAAAACATGCGTTATGTTGAAGTGTCTGAAAAACATTTTAAGAAGCATTTGACTAAAAATATGCAATAACATGTTTTGGGAAGAAAGAGAAGGAGATTTATTTTGTAACATGTTGATGGAAACAGGCAGGTGGTATGAGTGGAATGTGTGTGAGTTTCAATGCATGGGCGATGAAGAAAAAAGGACCAGTTGTGGTGTCCATTTTCAACCCCCTTGGAACTGTCATTTCTGCTGCCTTCTCTGTCTTCTTAGGGGAATCCATTGCCATAGGAAGGTAAGTTCGATTCCTGTGTTAGAGAAGAGATTGTAAATGAAGACATAATAATGAGAGTATTGCTACTTGCAGTGTTGCAGGTATGTGCTTGATGTTCACTGGTCTCTATTTGGTGCTTTGGGCTAAAAGAAAAGAAGGTACTGAAAGTGCTTCTGATGATGATGACAACGAGGACGACAACGATAACGATGAGACCTCTCAGTTCGATATTGAGAAGCCTCTTTTATCTTGATCTACTCAAGTAGGAACATGTGAAGAAATAGAAATTGTACATATGATTGTTGTAAGAAGTGGGGATTCATGTTTCTGCTTGTTTGCTGCTGAAATGTATGTATTTGTTTAAGAATGTGAGAGAGAAAAGGTTATACATGATTCCATGGTTGGACTCTTCCTCATTAATCCAGAAGCTGTTGCTTAGATATTACATGTTTGTTCAAACTCTTGTGCTCGCAAATCTACTTGTGTAGCTTAGTATTATGTTACAAATACGGGTTTCTTGGACTATTTTTCTCATATGATAGATTCATACCTAGTTAAGTTTTATTTTCAAGTCTAAATACTTAGTCTATACTTTTACCTTTTAAATTTAAAATTTTCTAAGTACTACATGATGAAGCAGGTGTATTTTATGTAAATATCTTTATAGATAATTTTAAATATATAATCTCAACATAGGATCAAGTAGATCCCACTGTCTTTTACGGATGTGAAGTAACAAGTTTCATAGATAAGTTTCAATGAATAAAGCTTTCCTCCAATTTCTTTTATTCTTAGCTTTCTAGGCAATACTTTTAACACACACTTCATGTTCGAGCGAGACGAACTAAACTCCTACATGAGGCATAACAAAGCTTGGGTTGCTTGATTCCTTGCTAAGGGAACAAATCCGTGATAATTAGCTTGCTATATACCATCTATGTGCGAGCTGGACGGCTGGACCTATGCTTTCTTTGAAAAAAATTGAATGTGGCCAAACCCACTATTGAGACAAGGTGGAGCGAGATTGACCCACTTGGTAATCCAATTGAAGCATACTACAAAGTTAATTCTGCTTGGCATGTTTGACGACTCTACATCTCCTTTAGACCATAAATTAACTATCCAACATTAGGTGTAGAATGCATGTTTAAATTGTATGTGTTTGCATACGCACATCTATAAAAATGAGTGTAAAATTAAAGATAGATTTCATACTTGATGCAATCAAGGAACAAGATAGTAAAAGTAGTATTTTATTAAATTTATGAAACAAAGGGAGTTAAATCATTTAATTTTTCTTGATAAACATAGGATTTACGTGCAATTCGAGATTATTATGTATAGTTTTTTAGGTAATTGTATGTACTTAACTGACGAATTCATCTTGATTTTCTTATATTTTGTTATGTCACATGTTTGTTGAAGTTTTGACAAAAAAACAGCTTCTAAATTTGGTGTGATTCGGGTATATCTTTTCAATCCAATAAGAGATATAGAGGCTATCAAAACCTTAGTAATTATCTATAAAAGGATGACCGACATCAGATTATAGAGAGGATACAATACAATATACAACAAATTTTAGGGTTAGAAACATGGATATAAAGGAGGATCAACCAACCAAGTATCAAAGAGAGAAAGAGAGAGAAAACGAAGATCGTTTGGGCTTCAATAATCTTCTTTTCTTTTATTCTTTTTATGTCAGCAATAATTATAAATATGTTTCTCATGAATTATGTATTGAATATATGTGGCTCAACATCTAGTGATTCTATTATGGATTCATATGTTTTTCTTTAATGATTTTATTTCCCTTCCTATTTTGAATGTCGTATGAAATAATGTGGAGACTAATTACATATGTGTAGTTAATCCATTACTGCCCGAGAGGGAGTAATTGGTTAACGGATTAGGAATGCATAACATAACACTTGCTAGATCAGGAGATTGGTAAATATTATGATGAGAATAGATCTTAGGCACGTTTGGGTCTAAGATAATATCTTGAGAATGATCAGTGTTATATAATCTATAGTTAGATCTAACTTGGAAGATAGACTATAAATATATTAGTGATTCTCCTACAAATATGAGAATTAAATATTGTTTGACTCATATAAACCATGTGAGTGCATGTCCCTGAAATATATACAATCTCTGAATATCTTTAGTTGTTTGAATCTGATTTCATATTCATTTCTACTTCTTTTGTTTTATCAAATCAATTCCAAATTGGTTCTTTAGATAAAGGATAGTATCATAAACGAATACTTAGTTGAATTTACTATATACAGTCCGTGTGGATACGTCACCTGTTCTCACTATATTTTACTATAATTTATCTCGTGCACTTGCGAGTCGTTTTTTAAGTGAAATAAAATAGCGAACAAGTTTATGGCGCCGTTGCTGGGGACTGGCGTAATTTACTACTGATATTCGTTTTAGATATTAGACTTTAATTTAAAGTTTATATTATAGTTTATTATATAGTTTTTATTTCTTTATTTGACTCGTGTCATGTCTGCAGGTAGTTTATGAACACTCGATCCAAAGGTGCAAGACATTTGATACCAATTGATCTAGAGTTTGAAGCAACTGCCCGACACAGAAGCACTTCAAGAACACAAGTAAACATGATAGATTAAATAGAAGCAATGCGTAGAGAGATTGAGGAGTTGCGGGTATTGATGAGACAACAACAACAACAACCTCTAGCCCCACCAATTCGAGAGTCCTTAGAACCTCTAATTACTACAAATTATGGAGGAGGACGACTGCAAACTATCGGTGCAAATAATTTTGAGCTTAAACCTGCCTTAATATCTATGGTACAACATAATCATTTGGTGGTAGTGCACTTGAAGATCCCAACGCACATCTGACACAATTTTCGGAGATTAGTGACACCATCAAGATGAACGGCGTGGGAACTGATGTGATAAGGCTTCGATTGTTCTCATTCTCTTTGAGGGATAAAGCAAAGCAGTGTTACCATTCACTGGATGAGGAATCAGTTCGAACATGGTCAGGTTTATGCAAGAAACTCCTCAACAAATATTATCCACCTGCGATGACATTGAGATTAAAGAATGAGATCACTGCGTCTAGGGAATTCAATCAAGAGCTTTTATATGAAGCATGAGAGCAGTACAGAGATATCTTAAGAAAGTACCCCCGACATGGTTTTGCAACCGATCAGCAGGTATGTCATTTCTATAATGGTTTATTAGAGCTAACTCGAAATCAAAATGATGCAGCCATAGGAGGAACTCTATTATCATTAACTGTTGATAAGGTTGTAGACTTGTTAGAAAAAAAACAGCTTCAAACAGTGCACAATGCCCATGGCAAAGGAATTCAGTAAGAAAGGTAGCTGAAATTTCTAACATGATGGATGGAATGACAGAATTGTCTGCACAAATGGCGACCATGGCCCAAGCCATCAAATTGTTGACGAAGAATGTCATGTCTGAAAATACTCAAGAACAAACAATTGTAGCCCAAGACGCACTAGAGAATGTGAATTATATGCAAGGATGAGGCTACAATGACAATTAGTAGACAAAATCAAATTGGACAAAGAGATAGACTCAATTATTCTAATCCAAACAATTTTTGGCAGCTACCACCCGGTTTCTCTATTACGAACGGAGTTATAAATGATGGAAAGAAATCGGATTTGGAGAACATAGTTGCACCCTTTATGCAGACAACAAAGTAAATGATGGATACGCAGACAACAAATGTTAACAATTTAGCCATCACAGTGAACAAATTCACGACCAAATTTGGAGCTCAAATAAAATCTTTGGAGATGAAAGTTGGTCAAATGGCTAAAATACTGGGAATCATACAACATAAGAGACAATTTCCAAGTACCACTAAAATCAACCCAAAGGAGCAATGTCATGCCGTAAATGTGAAGGACGAGCTGCCTAACAAAGAAGAAAAGAAAAGTGAGTGGATCGAGGGGAAGAAGTAAAGAAAGTCAAATATGTGCTACCCCCGCATACGTTCCACCATTGGCATTTCTACAAAGGCTAAGGAAGCAAAGAAAGGAGACACAATTTACTAATTCCTTAGAAAATTTTAAGAAATTACCAATTAATATTTCCTTTGCAGAAGCTATTGAACATGTGCCTAATTATGCTGATTTTTTGAAGGAAATTCTGGTAAAGCAAAGGAGAATTGAAGACCATGAGACGGTCAATCTAACAGAGGAGTGTAGTTCAAATTTCCAGAGGAAGCTTCCACAAAAGTTGAAGGATCCGAGAAACTATACAATACCATGTGAAATTGGCAACACTCACTTCAATAAAGTGTTGTGTGATTTGGGGGCAAGCATAAATTTAATACCGTAATCCATTTTCAAGAAGTTGGGCTTAGGAACGGTGAAATCATCATCCATTATATTATAACTTGCTGATAGGTCTATTAAGAACCCAAAAGAAATTATAGAAAATGTGCTCGTGAAAGTAGATAAGTTCATATTTCCTGTGGACTTTGTTGTATTGGATATGGAAGAAGACCACGAGACGCCATTGATTTTGGGTAGACCATTCTTAGCCACCGTAGGAGCCCTCATTAACATGAGAAAAGGAAATTTGACTCTAAGAGTAAATAATAAAAAAATATTATATTCCTTGTATGATGCAAAGAAGTTTCAAGGGGATATTGAAGATTACAAGGCTGCGAATATAATCCAAAACACCATCGATCAAAAGAAGTCCAAAAGTTTGCTGGTAGAGTCTCTTAAATCTTTCATAAGCCACATTATCATTCATTGCAAGTCTATTAATTTTGATAATGTGAATTTAATTGACAATTTTAAAATTATGCAGAATTCTATAGAATCAAAGACGGAGGCATCTCGTAAGGAAAGCATCAAAGCGGAACTAAAGTGGGATCACCTTGGTGCAGTTTAGAAGTTGATCATGCCAATGAGGCTGAAACTGAAGGATGGCACCCTCGTGCAAAGGAGAAGGCATGAAAGAGTCTCCTTGGGCATGCTGAGCTTCATAAGAATTTCATGGCTAATTTTTTTAGAATTACACAACTTATGTGTCCATTATTTAGAAATGAAGCCCCTTTCAATATTAATGAGTTGTGTTTGTAGAAATTGAGGAACGAGTTCATCCATATGAACTCAACTATCGAGATAATTGATGTCAACATAGCAATCACGCTGAACACGATGGAACATTGGGGGTTTCAACTCCCACCGGACCCACCTTCTAAATAATACAATGGAGGTTAGTGATTCATGGCTTTTCTGTCTATCTTTTCGAACTTATTCTTCCTAAAGAATAAGATGGACGTCGTACCATGAATCCCTGTTCTTACTTGGAATTTTTAGTGCATGTTTTCTTTCTAAATTAGTAGTGTAAAATATATAATATAAAGCCTAAATAATGATTCGTTTCTCTATTTTATGATAATTGTGGTATTGACTGATGCTAATGATGATAATCATGATTATTGATGAATTGAGCATATTGTATAAAAATGATATTTGTACATGCAATGAAAGACTTGAATATCTTGAATCGTGATTACCATGTGAGATTTTGAGCATATTGATTCTTTCTAGTGTGTTTAGTTGGATAAATGTTAGAATGTCTAGAACTTGCCTATGATTTGCTCAAGTTTAACAGAATAATGTGGATTTTGGAAGTGATTTTAGGCCATCTTTGGTAGCCCTGTTATCCTTTCAATTTTGACCATTTATACAAAATTATCCTAGTAAGCCCCTTTGAGCCTTGAGTCGTTCTTTGATAGCCAAGTTACTCTTTTAGTACATGAAAGTAATATAAATAGAGTTCACTTGTCGAATAGAAAATAAAGTTGCATGTTAGAAGGCATTGGTAAATGTGGAGGAATGCATTAAAAGATTGTGAAAAATGGTTATGAATTGGGCGACGAGTCACTTCCTTAGAAAAAAAAAAGAATTGGGAGATGAGTTACTTTCTCAAAAAAAATAAAATTCAAGCAACAAAAGTTGTTGAAAATCGGAAGTGACTCTCCATAGCTAATAAAAGCATTGAATAAATTTCAGAGTTGATTGAATATTGAAAAAAAGTTGATGAATGAGGAATAAAGCTAGACAAGAATCTAGTTATGTTCGTTGGCCATGAGTTGAATATGAAAGGTTGTAAAGACCAACAAATTCGAACAGTCCACTGTTGATTATGTCACTTAGCCATACATTCCTTACCTTGACCAAAAGCCCACATTACAACTAAATTTAAAGTCCTTTCTGATCTTTAATCCACTTATTGCATATAAAGGCGAGATGAAATCATGGGCGAGCATATGGTTAATTCTACATTTATTATAACTTTGAGTGTCGTTTATATTTTCCTATACACTTGAGTGTGAAAGATACACAAACCTGATGAGGATCAATGATTCAAGATATTAAATAAGTATTAGTTGCATGGCATGAAGTTGTTTATTTGCAATATGGTTATTTTTTATATAATCATAATGACTTTTGTGTTTGAAGCATCCTGTACTGTCAAAACACCTCTTTTATTCTGAAATGAAGACTCGCTATCATTGTTCAAGGACGAACAATAGGTTAAGTTTGGGGGTTGATAAACATAGGATTTACGTGCAATTCAGGGTTATTATGTATAGTTTTTTAGGCAATTGTATGTATTTAACTGATGAGTTCATCATGATTTTGTTATATTTTATTACATCACGTGTTTGTTGAAGTTTTGATAGAAAAACAAATAACTAAGGATGTATAGACCATTTCTCAAGTCACATGGACCGTGCTTATCCTCGTGATATGATCTTAACTGTCGCGATTTGGTGTGATTCGAGCATATCTTCTTGATTTGGTGTGATTTGGGCATATCTTCTAGATTTGGTGTGATTCGAGCATATGTTCCCAATCCAATCAGAAAAATGGAGGCTATCAAAACCCTAGTAATTGTATATAAAAAGATGAGCTAAATCGGATTATAGAGGTTAGAAACAAGGATACAAAGGAAGATCAACTAAGCAAATATCATAGAGAGAGAGAGAGAGAGAGAAAACGAAGATCGTTTGGGCTTCAATAGTTTTCTTTTCTTTTGTTATTTTTATATTAGCAATAATTATAAATATGTTTTCCATGGATTATATATTGAATATGCGTGGCTAAACATCTAGTGATTCTAGGGAGTGCATGATTATGGATTCATATGTTTTTCTTTAATGATATTATTTTTCTTCCTATATTTGTTTATACTTCCTTGATTTGAATGTCGTATGAAATTATGTGGAACTAATTGCATATATGTAGTTAATCTTACTGTCCGGGAGGGAGTAATTATTTAACAGATTAGGAATGCATAACATAACACTTATTAGATCGGGAGATTGGTAAGTATTATAATGAGAATATATCATAGGCACGTTTGGGAGTTAGAAAATATCTTGAGAATGATCAGTGTTATCTAATCTACATTTAGATCTAACTTGGAAGAGATGATCTAGATATATTAGTGATTCTCCTACAAATATGATAATTAAATATGGTTTGATATATTAAAAGAACTCATATGAACCATATGAATACATGTCCCTGAAATTCATACAATCTCTGAATATCTTTAGTTGTTTGAATCTGATTTGATATTCATTTCTACTTCTTTTATTTTATTTTGTTTTATCAAACTAATTCAAAATTGATTCTTTAGATAAAGGATAATATCATAAATGAATACTTAGTTGAATTTACTATATACAGTCTCTGTGAATATGAAACATGTTCTCACCATATTTTATTATAATTTACCTCGTGCACTTGCATGTCGTTTTTTTAAGTGAAATAAAATAACGAACATTTCTATCGAAAAATAAAAAAAAGAAATTGGAACTTTAATATTGAGAGGTGGACATAATAGATTAATCTCAAATACAAGATTGGAGCAGTTTTATAACCTTAATTTTAAATCAAAATTTGTAAGTTTTAGATAAATAATGAAGTTATATATGTACATTAATTAAAAACTATTCTAAGTGCTCTAAGTTTTAAGTTCTTAATTTAGTGCACCACTAAATTTAAATAAGTTCTAAATTTAGCGAACATGTGTTTGACATTTATATTTTACATAGAGCTTTGATCGCATAATTTTTAAGTTAAATAAAGTATGTGTCTTGACTCATTCACATGCCTACCAACACTTTATGTAACAAAATAACTAACAAAATTTATTCTAAAGGCTATTTTATAAAATTTATCTCTTTATGGACTGAAATTGTAATATTAAAAAGTACCAACTACATAATGGTTCACACAAAATTGTATCATCCTACAACAAAATATATAAATAAATATGGGTGATATAAAAATTCTAATTTTTCCGATGATGCGGTTATCGCATCTTCGAATTCTCTAAATACATTCTAATTTTTTTTGAATAAAATTAGATATTATTAAAATAACTGAAATACCCTTACATCCAATTTGCCCAAATTTCATTCGAAACATGCAGTCGAACAAGTGAAATAGCATTCGACAAATGTTGTCAAACACTGTTTCAGTTGTTTAGTAAAATATCCCAAACGAACCTTCCAAAATACTCATCCTTGTTCAACAAATAAATTTTGAACACGAACAAATGTATTTGATAAATCAGACTCAAATACATACGAGCAGACATGTGACGAGTTCAAAACAAAACATCAAAAAATGAATAAAATACAAATGTTCTAAACAAAATGTTTCTGCAACCTTGTTCAACAAATAAATTTTGAACACGAACAAAATGACTCGAACACATTCGAGCAGACATGCGACGAGTTTAAAACAAAACATCAAAAAATGAATAAAATATATATGTTCTAAACAAAATGTTTCTGCAATGTATATTTTCATTTAAAATATTTATAAAACACACTAAATTCAAAAATTCAAGAACCCTAGAAAATTGATTTACAAAATTTATTATGTTCTTCTTCTCTTCCTTTTTTTTTTAATTAAAAAGATATAATCATAATAAATAAAATATTTATTTAAAAAATAAAATTAACTTTTTAAAAAATATATTTAAAAATTTGGGGTTCAAATACCGTCACCCTTTCTCCAATTAAATCCACCTTGTATGATATCCGTACGCACCACCGTACCAATTAAATCCACCTTGTACGATATCCGTACGCACCACCGTACCATTAAGTAAAAAAACGACTATGGTAAAGTCTTTTTACATGTTACGTTGACAGTTGTTAGTAGAAATAGAATTATATCTACTACACAAGCTCCTCCTACTTTTATGTTACTTTCTGTTTGTTACTAACCTACAACCGGTAACTCGCAGAAACTCTCTCTCTACCACTCAACCTTTCTCTCTCTTTAACTCAGTCAGCTAAAAAATAGGGCTTCCCCATCTTCCCATTTCTGACCCAGCATCCAAAAAATTATTATAAAATTCTATCAATACTCCACGTGCACAAATAACATTGTAATAAGTTACAATTAACGAATGTTTAGGGAGTTGAAATAAGAAAGGCAGGGTCATTTGGATCAAAGAAGAAGCCCAAGGGCCCGCATCTGACTTACTCCAACTTGCTATATATAACCCACTGACCCCACTGCTCTTTCATCCCGACCAAAAACTCAAAGTCTTTCACTCGTACCTGCACTTTGTATATAGATATACGTTCGTGTTAATTTACTGAAAAACACACACATGAGGGTACAAAGTATGGGGAATGATGATCAAGAAAGCTCCCATGTTTCTGTAAGGCAGTACAGCAAGATAAGTAATAAGGGTGTGTACAAAAATTGTGATCGGAGCAAAGCCGAGGGCAACAAGCATTCGTATTTTCTTCGTGCGAAAACGCCCCGTTTCGTGGGGTTTCATGGAAGCCCCTACGAAGATGGAGAGTTGAAGAAGCCATCCATGTCGCCACCTTTCTGCAGACCATTTTCATCTTCTTCGTCTCGTGGATCCAAATTCGAGCATTGTGATGAAGATCAGAATATGAATCCAAGTGAGGAAGAAGATCTAGCGAATTGCCTGGTCATGTTGTCTAACAAATCTTGTGATGAAAGCAAGGGCAGGGATGTAAATTTGGAGAAGGGCATGTTCCAATGCAAAGCTTGCAAGAAAGTGTTCAATTCCCACCAGGCATTAGGCGGGCATAGAGCGAGTCACAAGAAAGTTAAAGGCTGTTTTGCATCAAAGCTTGATGGCCTCAATGATGATGACGAAGATGAAGGCTCCATCCAGGAGGATCAGGAGGCGCCGCCGCTGCAGGAATCCGATGCAGTACGGCCAGCCACCGCCAGGAAACGGGCCAAGATGCACGAATGTTCGGTTTGCCGGCGGGTTTTTTCGTCGGGGCAGGCCTTGGGCGGGCACAAGAGGTGCCATTGGCTAACAACTTCATCAGACAATGCATTCATCCCTAATTTTCAAGATTTCAAGTATGATCATCGAAGCCAGCAGCTTTGCAACAAGAAGCCCGTGTTCACAAAGGCTTGTCATGATCGTGATGGTGATCATAATCGTCATGATCACGGTCATGATCCTCAGCTCGACCTTAATCTGAACCTGCCTCCTGCACCACGATACGATCATCTTCGTAATGATCTCGTGGCATCGACTAGATTGTGCATGCAAGAATGGGCGAATCAGAATCAGCATAAAGAGGAGAAAAGTGGGGAAGAGGGATATGGGATGAAGCTGAGACAGCTAAGTGATTTAAGAGATTTGAGCTTAGATGGAGGGTGGCTGCAGATGGGAATTGCTTCAACAACTGAAATGAGGTGATGCATGGGATTAAAGCTCGATCAAATATAATTATTTTTGTAGTTGCTAAAAATTTGTAGTTATATATATATATATACACACACGCACAATACATAATTACTCATACACATAGATATATATATATATATCACTGTCAAAATTATATATATATATATATATATTTTTTTAATTTTTCATATGTTTTACTTATATATATATACAATCTTATATATTAAGAAAGAATAAAACAACAAAATATACATTTTGTTTTGCTTATGTTGTTGTTCGACTTTAGTCTTTCGTCCATTCTCCACTTATCCTTCTATTCTTAGTTCTTTTATGGGGGGAAATTCTATTGTACCCCTTCATCATAAGACAAACTCATTTTGTGTCAAAAATTATAAAAAATATTTTTTTACCCACAACTTTGAAATAAATTTATTGAGCTTATACGACCATATAAGTTTAAATTGTATAAGTTTATACGATGGTATAAGGTTATATGATGAATTGTATAAGTTTTTACTATTCGTGTAAGCTTGCCCGAGAAGAGTGGCTTGAAAGAACGAAACAAGAGGGGAGGAACTTTCACGAACAGTGAAAACAGGGAAGAGGGGCTTTCACGAGGGAAGAAGGGGGACTTACATGAAGGGGAAGGGGGAAGAGGCTGGAGGGAAGAGAGAGGAAGGGGAAAAGGCTGAGGGCAACGGGGAGAGGAGGGAGGGGAGGGGGGAGAGAGAAGCGAGGGTTTAGGAGAGGAGAGAGAGAGAGAGAAGGGGATTATACGACTGAGAGGAGAGAGGAGAGAGAAGGAACTTGCTCAATTACAAAGAGAGAGAGGAGAGGGAATGGCCTTATACGATTAGGAAGAGAGAGGTAGGGAGAGAGAAGAGAGGGTTTGGGAGAGGAGAGAGGGGAGGTGAGAGAGAGAGAGAGAGAGAGAGAGAGAGAAGGGGCTTATACGATTGAGAGGAGAGAGGAGAGGATATGGCCTTATACGATTAGGAAGAGAGAGGTAGGCGGAGGGGGGAGAGAGAAGAGAGGGTTTGGGAGAGGGGAGGGGGAGAGAGAGAGAGAAGGGGCTTATACGATTGAGAGGAGTGAGGAGAGAGGAGAGAGGAGGAACTTGCACAATTAGAAAGAGAGAGAGGAGAGTTATACGATTAGGAAGAGAGAGGTAGGTAACGTAGAGGGGAGAGAGAGGAAGGGAGGAAATGGGCTTATACGATTGGGAAGAGGGAGGTAGGAGAGGGGTTGAGATTTCAAAAGGAGGGGAGAGAGAGGAAGGGAGGAAATGGGCTTATACGATTGGAAAGAGGGAGGCAGGAGAGGGGTTGAGATTTCAAAAGGAGGGGAGAGAGAAAGGAAATAGGGTTAAATTTAAAAGTGGGTAGAAAAATATTTTTTATATTTTTTATCACAATTTTTTTTTACTATTTTTCTATTCTCTATTTTATCTAAATTTATATACTTCTTTTAGGAAAAACACGAATGTTTCTCCTTAAAATTTATTTCTAATATTTTAATTTTTAATATTTTTAATTTTTAATTTTTTAATTTTTTAATTTTTTATATTTTGTAAATTATATTTTATGATTTACACTTTTGTCCTTGCACCTTCATTTGTCTGGTCATTTGGCCCTTGTACTTGAAATAATTATATATTTTCTAGTAAACTAATAATTACATAGTTGGATGCTCTTTGACTCATTTTATCCCTCCACCTCTCTCATTTTATAATGTCAACTTTACTTTACAGTTAATTCTATGCAATTGCACTCATATTAATATTACTCAATTTGGCTAATCTTAATTATAATCACTCTTGATTATTGAAATGATGCATAGAAATCAAGCATAGTGTTACCTCATACTCAATTAATTCCAACCTAGATATAATTACTAAAAACGAAACCAAAAAAAAAATATTAAAATTATTTTTGGTCTCATTAGATTAGGATCAATTTAATTTGCCCTCACCTATTTTTGTTTTAGTCCCAAGTTTTTCATTCACATTTTTTATCTCAAATTTTTATTTTAGTATCAACAACTAACGCTTAACTTACTGACATACTCAGGTTGTTCGTTAACTCTTTACCTAAGTCATTTAATATATATTTAGTCACCCGTTAGTTAAATATTTTCGTTTATCTAAAATGACTAAACATCCACATTATTTGTTGAGACCCATGAGGATGCTTAGATAATTTAGGATGGTTTTGTTTTAAAATATTTAATATCTAATATATATTAATTAGTGATGTCATTCTATACACATGTTGTAAGGTAATTATTTTAGAATAGAAGATAAAACATCGAATAAAATAGAAAATTTCATTCTGATTAAATTACATTTTATTAGGACAGATTAGGGTAAAGAAACACTTGATTTATGGATGAAAATCCCATTCTTAGTCACTTATATAAGACTTATAGAATTTCATATTTAGTCATGATTAAGTTTTCTTCTTCTTCTTCTTCTTAAGAATTATGTCCTTCTGGATTTGGGCTAACGTGAAATGTTTTATTTGAATGGTACAAACTACTGCAGATAGAAAATTCTTGTTATATGTGTACGAAATAATAGTGTTATGATCCAGGTTTTGGTATGACTGTTGTAGTTCGAACAACTATATTTCGTTGCTACAAAATAATAGTGAAAGCTTTAAAGGAGCAATTATATATACTTGTGCGATGTGTAATGGGCCCGGCCCAAATATTTGTATTTTAATTTAATGATGTATTTTGAGTTATGGGCCTGAAACTGTTAGGTAAACTTGGGTTAAATATAAGCCCAATCATCTAGAGGCCTATGAAACCCAAATGTATGTCTATGAATATCCATAAGTTGAGGAATGAGGATCTATGGTATCGTGGAAAAGGTGTACAAAACTTTGTTTTAAATTCTTTAGGAATAGCACGTGCTATATTATGGGTGATCATTTAAATTAAAGATGAAAAGACACGTGACACGTATAGTTGGCGGTGAAAAATTCCATTCCTAGTTGTCATGAGTTAAATTATTGTTTTCTTACAATATTTAATTAACAATTAAGCTATGATATATTTGATGGTAAGGAAATTCAATAACGGAGCATAACTAGTGTGGCAATATTATTAAAAATTAATATTTAATTGGTTAAACATATAATTCAATTTATTTAGCTCAAAGCCAACTACTATAAGTGAAAACTATGTGGTATGTGATAGGGTGGTATAATCTTAATTTTTTATTATAAAAGCTTGGATAGGTAGTCCAAACTAAAAAAATGAAAATATAAAAAAAAATATAGAATTTTTTTTATTATAAGTACACGCATATGTTTTAGCACAGTTGCTAGGAGGAGAGGGACGGGTGGAAGTCGATCTTAAGCTGCTAGTATGGATTGACGAACAATTAATTCTCTGTAATTACAATTATAATATGATATTTAAATGATACTCATCAAATGCATTATTGTTTCTTTCAGGGCATTAATTTATAAAATTGTTGTATTGTAGGTAATCATGATGGAGCCACTAAGTTTCGAAGATCCTCTATGTATGGGGTTGGACATGGTGATCAAGTGGCTACCGGGCAGTTAGTTCTCCTTATATCATTAATTTTGTCGAGCACAATTTTTTAAACTATTTTCTTTAATTAGAAATAAATAAACTAAACTCTTGCTCTAAAAAAATTTCATATGGATTTTATTTTATAAGCATATTGTGTTTGTTTAAAAACATTGATTTAAAAATCATAGGTGGATGTCGATTCCTAGGCGCTAGGTGATACTTAGTCGATCCGATTATATAGAAAAATGGTATTGTTAGGTGTTTTCTATGTATAGGTGGGATAATCGAGTCATTAGTCGAGCTAAGCGGACGATTAATCGAGTTAGACAGGGCTAAAGTTGCCAAATGGGTTGGGCCGAATTGGCCCAACCCAGGACCGTTGAACCAACTCGTTAAGTGGGCCAAATTGGCACAGGTCCGTCTTAGGAGTGGGTTGGGCTTTTGAAAGAATATATGAACTCAACTCGATCCATGAACTATATGTAGTGGGTTGTTCCTGAGCTGGGCTCGGAGTTAGAGGCAGACACGGTTCCGATTTGGAACAGGAACCGCCGGTCAACGGTTCGGTTCAACCATTGACCCGGTTCCGGTTCCAAACCAAAACCAAAATTGTCTGACTCATGGTTCGGTTCCGGTTCCCTGCTTGTCGGTTCCAGGAACCACTGGTTTCAAATAGGCGGTTCCGAAACCGTGAGAACCGGCGGTTCTAACCGCCTTTTTAAAAATTCTAGTCGTTGAAGATCAACGACTGAGATTTTGTAACCGTTAAGGAACCGCCGGTTCAAATTGGAACCGAAAACGGCGGTTCCAACGGATCTTTTGCTTTTTTTTTTGAAGTTGTTAATTAAAAAGAAAAAGGAACCGGGGAACCAGAACCGAAATCGGACAATCGCCGGTTCCGAAATCAAAACCGAATCGTCATATATGGCGGTTCGATTTCGGTTCTCTCCTCCACGGTTTCAAGAACCACCGATTTCGGAACCGACGAACCGTGCCCATGTCTACTCGGAGTAGACGGGCTGTACTTATGGACTTGGCTTGCGGGCTGATTCATGGGTTGTGTGTCAGTCTCAAGCTAGGTTCGGACTTAACATTATTATTTTAATAGGTTAAGTTTTAAGAATATGACATAATAAATTTTAGTTTAGTACCATACTAAAACTTCATAAATTCACTGTAACCTATTAAAATATCATAAATTCATAAATAAAATTTTAGAAACTCAACCATTGATACATAAAATTATAGATAAAAACAATGGTGTTAAATGGTTTTATGGCCTAGACATGGGCACAGTTCTGGTTCCAAATCAGAATCGGAACCTAGCCGGTTCGCTTCCCGGTCCAAAATACCTGATTCCTGGAACCGGCGGTTTAAAGTTTGAATTTGTCAAAAAAAAGAACCGAAAACTGACACCAGAACCAAAATTCACTATATGTCGGCTTGGTTTCGGTTCCACCCCTCTTGGTTCCAGAAATCGGAGGTTCCAAAATCGAAACCGCGGAACCTTGCCCATGTCTATTATGTCCATACTGGATATTTATAATTTTTAATACATTAATATATGTATATATATATATATGTGTGTGTGTCTATAATATATATATATATATAAGATGGGCCTAGGCTAGGTCAGTCACGGGCCTGAACTTTTAGTGGGCTTGGGCCTTTGGCAGGGCTGGGCTGGGTTGAATTTTTTTTCAAGTCTACAATGATCATTTAGCCCATATAATTCGGACCACTAACCCCGCCACTATTCACGAGATGGTCCTAGGCTGACCCATAACGAGTTGGTCCCGAGTTGGGCTGGGTCGATTCGGCCCATTTGACAACTCTAGGCGAAGCGGCCCAAACACATATATTTTTTATAATTTTTATTTTTCTAAAAAAATTATCTTATTTTTTTTAGTTTAAACTTCTAGAAAATTTAATGTTAAACTTATTTAGTAATGGTACAATATTATAAGGAAAAAATACAAAAAAAATAAAATTAAAACATCACCTAGTTGGCCTATATTACGTATATATTATGATATCTATTTTTCTATGTAAATATATATTAATATCTATCTACATATATTTGATTAATAAAGTTAGGACACTTATTCATTTTCAAGTTATTATCTATCAAATATGTTAATTTTATTATTTTTATTTTCATATATATTGCACACATATATACACTAAATTTAATCATTAAATATAAAATATTTTTTCTTATATTAATTGTGATATATATATAAAGAGAAGCATCGTCTTAAATAAAAAAAAAATCAATTTTTTTTCTTAAATTACTTATAATTCCACAAATTTTGGGACATATATATAACCAATATATCTAATAAGTTAGATTACACTAAATCGATTTGATATAAAAATAAAAATAATTAATATCTATACATATACATATATATATATATATATTAAAATAAAATGACTTTTTTCAATTTCATTTTCACGCCTAAATTTTATTACTTATTTAGAATAATTATATTATTATTAAATTAAAATTAGACATTTTTATTCTAGAAATTTTGATTCGATTTCAAAATCTAAATTATTCCACAAATTTAGGTGTTTTAAAATTAGATGATATCAAGATGAATATACTATAATATTTAATACATGATTCAAAATTTATATATTTTATCGAATATTAATCAAATCACTTAATTATAAAATTAAAAAAATATATGAAATCTAACAAATATATGGCTCAATTTTCTCGATTCATTTTATAAAAAAAATCTATATATATATATATATATAAGTAAAATTACTTTTTTTAATTTTGTTTTTCGGCCTAAATTTCAGCCATATAAATGTAAAATTATATATATTTATGCAACTCTTTTAAGATACATTATTACAATTTAATTGAAGAGATTAATATCAACAATCTTCTAAATTTGCTTAGTTTCTGTTGTTCAACATAAATAAATTCGAATTTTAAAGAATTTTTGTTAACTCATAATATATTAAAAATAAGAAATAAATTTGTTAGAAATATAAAATCATTGTAGTTTAATTATATTATGGAAAATTATTAACAATTTTTCTATAATTAACTATCAATTATTTAAAATCACCCAATCGCGTGAATAAAATTTGATTTTGTCAAATATGAAATTAAATTTTCAACAATCTTACCATAATTCAAAATTATTTCTCATTTTTGTCTCTCTCTTTTTTTTATATATTTTATCAAGATTATTACTATATATTTTAGGGTCTCTCTTTTTTTTCTCCCTCCTCTTGAAGTTTTCTGTTTTGAGAAAATAAATGGTAAGACATGTACGATAATATGTATCATATTTCAATTGTCAGAAAAGCCTACACTCTTCAAAATATTATTTTTAAGTTTATTTATTTTAAAAAAAATTATTCACCTGTGCTTTCAATTTATCATAAACATATTTAATTTTCTTAACTATTTTTCTTTCTTATTTTTAAACAAAAAGTTCGTCCATTTCTTTCATGTTTCGTTTGATTATTTTTGTGATTTTCTATTGAGATCTGCTAATTATTTCGACGTATAAACACCGTGCGATTTTTCGTTAGCTTTCAAAGTATTTGTTTCTATCAAATTTCAAATTTTTGTAATATTATTACATTTAATTAGCAATTTGCAAAATATTTTTGTCCTTAATTTAACTATGTAATTGGAAAATTTTACGAGATCTGTACAAATCTTTATTTTCTTTAATCTGCTGATATGACTATTTTTTTAATTTTATTTGATTCAACCTACTATAAATCATGGATATCATGCTTATCAATTTATGAATGAGACTAATTCTAATTGAAGAAAAGACGAAATATAAAATTACAACAAATTTCTACTAATTATACAAAAAAATAATCACAGAATTACAAATATACACCTTCTATAATATACTATATAACTTGAATATATGATTATATTACAAAATATATAAAAAAAATATTTTGTGTATCGCACAGGTCTCAACTAGACACTGGCACGGTTCAGCGGTTCCGATTTCGGTTCCGGAACCGCTGGTTTTCGGAACCGGGGAGGGTGGAACCGAAACCGAACCGCCATATACACGGTTCCGGTTCCCGGTTCCGCCGGTTCTGTTTTTTTTTTAAAGATTTGTTGGGAACCGCCGGTTCCCGGTTCCGGTTCGGAACCATCGATTCCCAACGGCCACATGATCTGGGCCGTTGATCTATATTTTTTAAAGCTCAGAACTGGGAACTGGGAACCGGGAACCAGGAACCAGGAACCGGAACTGGGAACCGGAGGGAAACCGGAACCGCCGGTTCCGATTCCGATTCCAAAAAAAGGAGAACCGAAATCGAACCGTATGTAATACGGTTTCGGTTCCAAACCGGAACCGGAACCGGACTGTTGACCGCCGGTTCCGGTTCCAAACCGGAACCGTGCCCGCGTCTATCTCACACTAGTGTATATATATATATAAAGAGAAGTACCACTATAAATAGTAAGCACAATTTTTTCCAGCCTAAACATTATTGCTAATATTAGTAAATTTGATAATTACTAATTTTCATATTTTAATTTAAGATTAGATTGAATTTGATATTTCAAATCAATATGATATGAGAATAATTAAGCCAAAATTTTCTCAATCTGTTATTTTATAATCAAAATTGTCAATATATTATTTTGATTGTCTTATCCAATAATGACAATCGAATTTTTTATTTTTATTTATTTTGTTTAATAATAATATTATAATATTGGTTGCATTTTGATACTATTTGAATATTGAATTTTTCTTTTTATTACATAGCAAATCTTTTGTTACTAAACTTTTAAATACAAAATCTACGTCATCTATGTAATTTATCAATTGTTCATAAGATATGCCTATAATTAAGGATACTTTTATTAAATGGTTAATTTCTATCACCATTAGAGTAAAAATAATAATTATGATTGAATTATCTCTTTCGAATATAAGTGCATCATTTAACAAATAATCTATATTCTATATATATATATATATATATATTTATATATATAATAGTAAACTAACTATTTCTCTATTTGTTATTATAATTTGTTCCGTTTATTTTTCTTTCCACAAATGAAAATGCGTATGTTTAGGAAATGTTGTTATATTGCTAACTAATAAGCATTCATTTTAATATATTTATATTTCCAAGAAAATTTGTTATATTTGATTTAGTAATATTACAAGATTTGGAGGGTTGATTTTAACTTATCAATTCCCTAATCAGATCAGATATGTAACATATCTTTTTTTTTTTTTCACAAATTAAAAGATTGATTTTTAGGAAATGTTGTTATGTTCCTAACCAATAAGTATTCATTGTAATATATATCTATATATATATATATAATATATTATATTTACAGGATTTTCAGAAAATTTTGTTATATTTGATTTAGTAATATTACAAGATTAGTAACGTTGATTTTAATTTATCAATTCTCACAATAGTCTATTCATATATGTTACGTACATATCTTATGTCTAAATAATCTACATGATAGAATACCAATATGTACCGATCTGTTGAACTGATTTCTAAATTTTTGAGCAAAGAATGCCAATATGTACCGATCTATTGAACTAATTCTTAGATTTTTCAGCAATATCTAACTATCTATTTGAATTGAATTTTTATTATAAATATTGTTCATTTTGTGTCGTCTACATTATGCACTCTCACTATTTATATTCTTTTTTTATCTTGCTTTATTGATCTGTAATGTCGATTATTTTCAACTTTGTGAAAGATGTTCATTAGAAAAGAAGGGATTGGACTATTAGACTTCATCTGGTTCGCGCTTACGATGTAACTACATTTGCGAACAAAAATCAGATCTTCAATTTTGAGTGTGGTTTTTAGGATGAACATGCATTGTCAAAAAATAAATTTCATAATAAACATGATAAAATGAGTAGTATGAAATATAGATTAATTAACATATTTAATTTCATTATTTTTGCAAGGTGATACTATTCGTGGTCAAGCTAGAAATTCACACATCAATAATTTTACAAAACTATTATGTAAGGGAAACTATATATTGTCTATGATATCATGGTGTCAACTAACGAATTTAAATTCAAAACAGCAAGCTATATATATACGTTCAATTTTTATAGCAAAACAATGATTCACTAGTTTAGGGACTCATTGTTTCCTATCAACAGATTCAACTTCATTCGATTGGATATCTGGTGTAGAGAAGAAAGATGAAATCATTATGTTTGGTACTCTATTTTTTATTTATTATAGTTTTAATTATTTATAATTTTTCTATGTACTATTATAATCAGATATACTAATTTTTTGTATTGATTTATAAGATGTGATTGGTCGAGTTTATGGGATGCAGCTACCTAGATCCATGCCGATAAAGGATGACTCGAAGAGGCTGATGGAGATAACTCTTGAAGATTATATAATATAATATAATATTTTAAAATTTTCAACTTAAATTTAAATATAAGATACAAAATTATTGTTTATATTGGTATATTTCTATTGTGTTGAAGGAATAATAAAGTGACATTGATCTTATGGGATGAGTTTATTGAGAAAATGATATATTAGTATATAATACTATATAATAATAATCTATATTTGTTATTTTCTTTCCGCAAATGGAAAGAAGGATTTTTAGGAAATATATAGTATTTTATTTTGAAATCAAGAAAATTGAATAAAATCTGATATATCAATGTGAACATTTTTTATTATTATATATTGTATTGAATCTGTCACAAATTCATAATTGATTTGTTAAAATCAAGTAATTATGAAGAAATATGATTTTTTTATTAGTTTTGGTAAAATTAGTAACATTACCAATATTAACAAATAAAAATATAAAAATTAAAATGAATTATTGGTTAGAAATATAACAACATTTTTTAAAAATTCTTATTTCCATTTGTGGAAACAAAAATGAGTAGAAAAAATAATAATAACAAATATAAATACAATCAGTTTACTATTATGTATATAGATAGCCGTACATGTCCAATGAAAATAAAAATCCAGTGATTCTCCATTTTAATTTCCCAGTCAACACTCTTTAATCAAATTCTTCAATTAATTAAATACACTTTCTACCAATTTTCCTTTTACGTTTTTTTATTATAGTATATACCTAATAATATATAAATATTTTTCAAATGTTAATGTATTAAAAATTATATAATGATTTATTATCATATGTGTATGCACAAATAAAATATCAATATTTTAATATATATTATATATTAATATAGTTAGACGTATATATACATATATTATAAATTAATATAAACATATATATTAACAAATTTATATTCCTAATATGTATTATAAATGTATATGTATGTTTATTAAATTTGTTCTTACAATATATTATGTATTATTATATTAATAAAAATATAGATATATGCAATATACAATTTTATATTTATAAAAAATTATATTTTAATACTCATAATATAATATAAATAACTAATTACCATAATATTATTATAAATAATATATTAAATGATATTTACAATATTTAAATATATATTGTGCAATATATTATGTATTTTATATATATATACAAATATAAGATAGATATACCGTATATAATCTGTCTAATATATTAATATACTTATATTTATATAAAATATATTATACATTATACATAATTTATAATGAATTTTTATTTGTAATATATTATAATATAATTGATTTATTTATGTACATATTATAATATATATATATATATTTCATTTATTTGTTACATAGAAATCTGTAATATTTTCTCATATATTTATTTGTATATATAGATATATTACATACAATACATGTTTTTCTTATATAATAATAATTGATATATATTATATTATTAACCAGGATAAATAAAAACTTTAATTAATTTTCATTAACAAAGTTGAACTAAATCAATCACCAACAATTCAACAATAATTTCCATTATAATTTACTTCTAAATTCTTTTTATTGTCATTCTCGTTAAAATAGAAAAAAATATTCCACGGTCTCTTAATAAATTAACACTTTGTAGAGTATAGGGGTGGCAATTTCTCCGTTGGGAACCAAATATTTTGGAGAGGGGAATCCTCGAATAATTTAAGGATGGGATTGGGGTGGAGATTCCCCGAAAGCAAATTAGCAGGGATGGGCGGGGACGGTATTTATGCCCCCGACCAGTCCCCGTCCCCGTTTAGTTAAATCGGGGATTCTCTGTATCCATCTCCGTTCTCCGTTAGTTTTTTTATTAAATATAATATAATATATATATATATATGTTAATCAATTAGTTGTGTTTGATTTTATTTTACTTCAATTTTTATTTTGACTCTATTTAATTGATTTTTCAATATTTTATTTTTTTAATGTTGCCTAAAAAAATTATAAAAATTTAGTGTTTATTTAAGTATAAATGAATTGGGACCCTGAATTCACGTGGTGAGTCCGTTTTTCGAGTGGAAAATTCCCATTCCCGTACCAAATTCTAAAAGCAGGGATAATAACGAATATGGTAGTTAAAATAGCATTTTAATATGAAAATATTAATTTCGATATCATCTTCGAAGCCAACCATTGCTATTCCTAGTAGAGTATGTATTGTTGCATTGTAGTCTTTTAATTGAGTTGGATTATATAAGACTGTCTTCAATTTTTATAAAAGCTTTGAACCACAACTTCTACAAAGTAACATATTAAGAGAAATGTGGATGATCATTTTAGTTTCTATCTATTTATTACTTTAACTTGTAGATTTTGGCCAAGACCCATTCATCCAACCATTTTAACTTTGTAGTGTACAATGAAAACAAACAACTTATTAAAAATACTTATACTTATATGAGATAGAGATTGTGAACCCACAAGCTCTACCAACCACCGAACCAAGAGAGACGTGGCTAACCATTTAAGGCCCTCAACTACTTATTAGGTTATTTAACTTGTAGAATTGACCAAATTCAATTGGTTCTGAAAACAAACGACCTATTATATATTTTCTAATCACATGAAAAAAAGGATTTGAACCCACAGCATCTACAAACCACCGAACTAAGAGAGATCAAGCTAAACATTTAGGCCACTCAAATACTTATTAGCCCCTTTAACTTAATTAGCCAAATTCAATTGATTCTATAAGCAAATTAAAAAAGTTTATAATGGTATGCACCCACAACCTTTACCAACTAACAGATTAAGAGAGATGTAACTGACCATTTAAACCACTTAACTACTCGTTACACTATTCTACTTGTAGAATCGAACCAAACTCAATTGAATTCAAGGCTCATTCATCCCAGTCATTTTAATTAGCAACAAGCAAACAACTTACTAAGAAGATTTCAACCCACGAAGAAAAGAGGTTCAGAACTTATACTTTCCACCAGCAAAATTTAGAGACATATCATGCTACAGTGTTTTACAAATACATAGACGTAATTATATATATACATACAAAAATAGAGGGCCCTGTCCGGTAGAAGGTCCGATACAGCGGCACCGCCTTGACCGCTCCAAGACCTGTTCTAGTGTACAATATTTATTGCCAATACACTTCCAAAAAAAATGTGTTCTAGAGTGTTTTTTTTTTAATAATGTTTTTCCCCCTTATGCCAACTTGATTTCATATGAGAGTGATATCTCTTCTGATGACGAGATTGTGTTCAATTAGAGGCAAACTATATGAACACTAAGGATAACACGTGAGCCGTCAAAAAGCACGTGCATTCCGGACATATATGATAAGAAAAACTAATGAAATAAAAGAACGAATTACGACATTACTAAATATATGATTAAATATTTTATTTCCATATTACTTTTGCCTAGAATTTACTTTTCTGGGATTTTATCAGTCTTTCCTTAATAAAGCTAGTGTAGGGTTTTTTTTTTTTTTTTTTGGTTGTACCATAAATGAATTACAAAACTTTGAATTACCATTACTTTTTCCAATATATATAAATATATATATATATATATGTATATTGGCTAGACTTTCAATATTAATAAAGTAAGATACAACACCTCCTTCACTTTGAATACATACTAGCGCAAAATCCGTGAAATTCATGAATTGTATAATTGTAAATAATAAATTTTGTTAATTATACATAATATTATACAATTTATAAAAATATAGTAAATTTTAAATATTTTAAGAATTACAGTACATTAGAGGCTAAATTAAATTACATTCTATAACAAAAGACTTTTTATTTAAAAAATAATTGCTTTAATTAAAATAAAAGTTAATTCGTGAAACCTATTATATTAATTGTATAAGAATTAATCATAATACCTTATGTGATTTTCAAATTATAATAGTCATATTTTAAATATTCTAATAAATTCTAATAATGAAAGTCAAACCTTCCTATAATAACATAATGAAAATCTCACCTAGTAATCAGTGTTAATTGGCAACTCTTGTGATTTATAATAAATGCCAACCAAATTAAAGGAATATATTTTAATTAAAATAAAATTGTCACTATTACTATAAATGAACTAATATCTTTTATATAAAATACTTAATTAATTAATGTATACATATATATTGAAATTAACTTATTGGGCAATTAAAATTGAAGAACTTTAATTTTGTGTCATTTTACATTGTCTTCTCTATTAGTAATATAGATAAATTTTATGAATTAATTGGTTATTAATATTTTTATTTATTTTTCTAGTTGGTGGATTAGTTAATATTTTCGTTGCTGAATATTAATTTGTTTTCCCATTAACCGGCGGATTATTTTCTCGGATCAATTTTAATTGTTTGTAAAAAGAAAACAATTATCTTTATCTATATATATATATATGTGTGTGTGTGTGTGTGTGTGTTATAATAATTAAACAGTCTAACTATAGTATTTTTATTTTTAATTTCTAAAAAGATATTTTTTTGAAAATAATTTGTTAGCTTTTGATTAGTTGAATTATATATTGTTTTCTTTGAGATATTTTTTTATTCAAATTGTTAAAACAAAAATAACTTTTTTTATTATTATTCTCTACTTTTACATATAATTTATTAAATTAATACTCTTTTCACCATCTTTAATTTTACACTTATATTGATAAATAAAATGAGATATTAGATGCAACAAATATAATTGTTGATTAATTTGGGTTAAATTTTAATATTTATTATGTATTGAATTTCAATTGTGAATAAATATTACCTAATATTTTCTTATAAAAATATTAAATTTTTTATTTTTTATACAACTAATCAACTTATTACAAAATCAAGAATTTTATTTTGGAATTGATGAAATATATATTTTTACATTAATTATATTTTGTTCCATGTCTTTATTAGCAAATAATAAAATATTTTAAAATATTTATTATTAAATATTGAATAATCAAATTTTATTATAAATATATTTTATTTTATTTTTTAAATATACTATAAATCGTACATCGCATATTAGTCCGTATCCAAGTTTTTCCGTCCATTTCATATGTCTTAGTTCGGATAATATCATATTTAATTTAAAAATAAATTATGTTTACCATTATTGGAGAATTAAAAGGAAAGTATCCAGCCATATTGAAGAAATTAATGGAAACCCATCCGTAATGATATTGAGAAGATTTGAAATAATTTGAAAATATTATATATATATTATGTATGTATCGATTACATTACTGAGACAGTATAAATTAAATTTCATTCAGTAAAATTGACATTGTTTAAAAACCTTTATTAAATATAAATAAACTAAAAACCACATATTGATTTTCAAATATATGGTTTTTTATTTTAAATCACAAAAATATAATCCAATTTAAATAAGGCTTCAGATTTTAGATATTTATGTCGCAAGAAAAGTTGATTGATATCGGCAAACGTGGAGATTAATCATCTTTGAACAAAAAAACTACAAAATAATAATAATAATAATAATAATAATAATAATAATAATAATTTCCAAAGACTAAAATAATTGATAGAAAATTACCAAAATTTAAATAAATGGACTATTTGAACGAATAAATGAAGAAAAAATATGTCGAAATTTGTGAAAATTATTAAATTAACTATAAATTGGTAATTGCTAATTTGTAGTAATGGAATCTTCTAGAATTGGGAAGTAGAGCATTTTTTCGTCCATTTCCACTTGCGATCATAATCAATCAATTTAGCTGAAGTTTAGGAATATTTAATTTTGAAAATTATTTATTTAAATTGAGAAAAGAGGGGCTAACATTTGAAGTCTTCAACTGCATAAATCATGTTAATAATAGAGCGGAGACATTATAGATCAAAGTTCATTTCTAAAATAAATGAATATCTACCTGCATTTTTTTAATTTTGTTAGTAGTTTGATTAATTTTTTGTTATAGTATTAAAATTAAAAACTATTTTTATTTTAATTACAAAAAGTCGAATGTTTCGTAAATTTTATGGGTTCTGCACCAGTGAACATAAGTAAAGTGAGCTATATTCCATCAATGATTATGATTTAGTGTTTTTTAAAATATTTTTTTATACTTTGGACAAAAATAAATATTTATTACAATAATACAAGTAAATATATTTATACACTAAAAAGATGAATAAATATATTTCATAAATTATACATATTTTGTTATAGTTTTTAGTTTTTTACTTTTATATTAAATATATATATATATAGTTTCTACCTTTATTATGTAGTGATTTCATATTTTATTATGCTTTTTGCCATCTAAATAGTTTGCAATTTGTTTATGCACATTAAGGAAGTCAAGGTCCAAATCTTCTCTCAATCCTATTTTATATTCGCAAAAGAGTTTTGAACATATAAAAAATTAAATTTATAAAATAAAAACAAAATCGTTTAGATGAATGGGGTGCTTGGTTGGTATATTAAAAGTCAGACGAATGAAATAAATCATTATCATTAATTATATTTGGTATCAGTTAACGTGTCCACTATTAAAATGATAAATTATCATAATTTTATTAACTATTACTTTTACTAATAGATTTTTTAATAAAAAAATTTATTATCTGCTCGACGGCTCATATTATTATGACGATCGAAAAAAGTCGTATTACCCTAATCTATTTGAAAATAATTGAAAGGCAATAAGATTGGCAGTATAAAAGAAAGAAATAGCAGGTGACCCTAGTGATAGACACAATCCCCTCAGAATAAATATTATAGTTTTTGTCAATTTAATGAATTTAAAATCTAAGTTTGTAATCTTGTTTTTAATATAATATTACAAAAATAGATATATGCAATTCTGGTTTCACATTGTTTTGTACTGCCGCAAAAACACATGTTTGGGTGGCGAGTGCCTTTCGCTGGAGGAATTCTTCTCACCTACATCTCCTAGTCTCTGCACCTATATAGCCCCCTCTTGTACAACAATAGATAGAGAGAGAGAAAGAAAAGATTTTAGTGAGAGAAAGGGAACATGGGCATCCCATTTCTGCATATACATACAAAAAGTGTGTGTGTATAGACCGAACGAAGAAAGGGAAAAGAGAAAAAACCTTGGATCTTTGATTTCATTTTGCCCGCTGAGTGGTGGGCATGGAGTGTAAGCTCTGCTCCAAGAGATTCTCTAATGGGAAAGCCTTGGGTGGTCACATGAGGTCCCATTTCGCCACCCTGCCCCTCCCGCCCAAGACACCCCAAAGACAAGATCTCAGTGAGCCGCCCACCGAGTCTACCTCCTCGATCGTTTCCTGCGATGAGAGAGAAAGCAGCGGCGAGAGATCTTCTCTTCTTTCTGGTTCGTACGGCTTGAGAGAGAAGCCGAAGAAGAGCTTCAGGAGGGCGGATCCCGACTTCTCTGATGCGGTTGTGGATCGGGAGAGCGAGTCCGGGTCAACCCGGGTGAGATGCAAGCGGGCAAGGGGGGTGGGTGCTAGGGAAGACGATGAGGTGGCGAAGAGAGGGTTTTCGCAGAAGTCCATTTCAGAAGTGCCGTTGATGTCTGGGTTGCGAATGGAAGAGGAAGATGTGGCGTTGTGCTTGATTATGCTTTCGAAGGATGTGTGGAGAAGTTCCGATGAGTTGACTCAGTTGAGAACGAGTCAAACGGTTACAAAAGTTTACAAATGTGAGAAATGTGACAGGCTCTTCAAGTCGTCTCAGGGGCTGGGAAGCCATCGGTCCAATCATCATCAGAAGAAAAACAAGAATTGTTGTGAAAACGAGTTTAGAAAACCAGAAATCAGTGAGCAAGTAGCTCACGAGTGCGTAATTTGTGGCAGAATCTTCAAGTCTGCTCAAGCTCTTGGGGGCCACAAAAGATCGCATTTGTTGGCAGCGAGATTTGGTACCAGTTCTGTCGAAGATCATGAGGCAATAGATCTTAATCTGCCCGCAGATATCGAAGTCGAAGATGAAAAGTTTGATACTTCTTCATCTTGCTGAATTCTATATTTGAGGTTGCAATCTTTTTAATTTTCAGACTTATCGTATGCTCCTTTGATTTGTTTTGGTGAAAGAACTGGGATTTACAGAAAAATATCAAAGTCTCATTTATTAGTTATTAAAGCCATTTAGCATCATTCTCTGCTTGTTCCTGCATTCGTAGTTGGCATCTTCCTTTTTAGGTTGGAGGTTACTGTTCAGAATATGAAGAGAGCAAAGCTATCCATGGAGTTTAGATTTAGAAGCCTGGACTTATTTGCATGTGACTCCAAAACTGCAAATTCTCTCCTTCTCTTTCTGCACATGAAAGAGAAAGAGAGAGTCGTCTGTGTGTGTGTTACATGCATATGAAGATGAATGGCTTGAGGCACAAGGATGTTGAGTTTTCCCAGTGGTGTAAGCACTGTTTTGTTCCTGTTTCCAGCTGTTTAACTGTTTTTTTGTTTCTGATCTGTCTTCTGCTTTCTAATCCTTCATGTTCAGTCTGCAAATAAAAAAGGACCATCTTTTAAAATTACAGTGAATTGGTTTCTCTCTCATCATTCTCTTGTGCCATTGTCTGCTGCTTTGAGGCATGCACAACACTTCTTTATCATATACACACACTGTACTATTATAATCTTCAGTTACTAAGTACGTTCTTTTTTCTTTTTTTAATTATTACTTATATATTGTTTATTTTCTTTTTTTAATCTGTCCATTAGATGTTAGCTTACCCAATATGAGTAATAAATTTTAAAGTTAATCACCAAATGAGCTATCGATTAAAATCTTTTAATAAAAAAAAGATACAGTCGGGATCATCTATTTTATTTTATTTTTAATTTTATATTTCAATTTTATCGGTATAAGTTCTGTGTTTATTGACACTGTTAGTTTATATCATTGCATAAAATATAAAATGAAATACTAACGCTCATATTTAATATATTAATAAATAAATTGTGATATGGGCCCTTAAAGCAGCAGCCATAAAATTTGTCTTGTTTGAACAAATCCTTTACGGTGCCAAGAATAGTGGGCAGTGACCCCTGGGTACAATGAATAAACTACAATATGTGATTGTTTTGTCTTGTTCAATTTTTGATCCAATGATAATCATCTAAGTTTTGGGTTTCGGAAATTTTAAAAAACTTATTTAAATTTTCTTAAGTTTTATTTGACTTTTACAAATTCATTATGTTGACTTTTCCTTATGTTATGCAATATTTACGGTTTTTAAGACAAGAATAATATATGAAGATAAGAACCGTTTATGAGTCAAGATAATATGTGCAGATTTTAGATAGAAGAATTAATTTTTCTCGTAAAATTTTAAAATATTAATTGGTGGAAATTACGATTTGTATGTGAGTATTATTGTTGTATGTATAGAAATGAATATACCTATATTTATAGGTCAATATTACTGTTGTATGTATGGTAAATATGTCAAACATTTATTAAGATTTAGTCAAAATATTAAATAAATTGTGAGACTTTTTGAAAAACTATAGTGAAACCCTTTTAACCAACTGGGTAACCCGGTCAACGACTAAAAATTGTTACAAGACCTGCTATAATACAGCAAGCAAAATTGAATTGAATTGCACAATACTTCAATTTGAGTGAAGGTACATGGAAAGAAGAGCATATACTTTGTGTGAGTATCTCTTCTTCATCTTGCCATTATATATATATATATATAGAGAGAGAGAGAGAGAGAGAGAAAGAGAGAGAGAGAGAGAGAGAGAGAGAGAGAGAGAGAGAGAGTACTTGGTAGCATGTAAAGTAAGTCTTTGTTTATTTGGTGATTGTTTAGCCATCATTGGAATATTATTGAGCATAATCATATATTTTCATGTTGGTCCCTCAACTATATGCTTAGTGTCAACTTGACCCTCTCTAACTATCAAAATGGCCACTTTACTCCTTTCTTTAATATATTTTATAAAGATAGTCAATGTTTATACTATACTTAATTTACAATGTCATGTAAAAACTGTTGGAAGAAGAAAGAAAAAATAGGAAATCTAAATATAGGCCTTGGGCCTTGTCGATAGATGACTTATAATTTCTTGAAAATCAATTGGGCCTTAAAGAAATTAAAAGGCTTTATTTTCATTTTTTTTTTCTCTTTTATGCCAAAAGAATATGAGTTTATGTTTGTTATCTCTCTCTCTCTCTATATATATATATACATACATATATATAATCATTTAAACAATTATTATATCAACTAAAATATTTAGAATAAATTCCACCACTATCATCTTTTTTACTACTTCATCCGAATAAAAATAGAATCATGCTTAATAAGAGTATAATTTTTTATTTTATATCAATTTGATAAAATCAGAATCTCCTAAAAATTATAAATTTGCATTTATATAATATTCTTGTTTGTTAATTTAACTTATTCAATTATATATAACTTGCATGTGAAAATAAAATTATTTTTTTTAGTTTAACTAACAAACAAGATATTGAATTTTGAAATAAATAATTTTTTATTGAGAAATTCATTTAACATAATTCTATTTTTTTTTTTGGGAGGAAGGGAATAGTATAATAAGAGAACCATTTATTTTTAGTTAACTTCGCTAAACTCATTTTCCAAATTCAGAATTATTTATTGTGATATTCTATTAACAAAAAAACTCATGAGCACGTGGGAATATATCCTAGCAACTTTTCCACAGTTATTGGGTATACTTGGCTCCTGTTGGTTGGTCTACCCATTTTTTTTTCTTAATCCTATTTTTTTTTTAAATACAAATATTTTTTTTGTTTCTAATCCATTTTTATGTAATATATATAAATTAATTATTTTTTAAAATTTTAATTTAATATCCATATCATAAATACTAAAAGTAAATATTATATTAAAAAATTCAATTATTTGTTAGTTTATTATTTAAGTTACAATTGAGTATTTATTATGGGTTGTACTATTTGTATTTGGTTTGAGCTGAAAATTAAAGTTAGTTAAATAATTTTCTTATAAAAATTATTAAATAAATAATTTTTTAATCTATTTTTTTTAATCTTAATATTATTTTATAAATAAATCTAAATCTATACCAATCTGTTAATATATAAGAATAGACAAGTGAAAAAAAATTAGAAAGAGACGTATATTTTCTGCCCAAAAATAATTAATAAAATTGGCGATCTAAAACAATTATTAATAAGTGTATACTTTAGTCATAATTATAATTTTCTAAAAATCAAATTAGGGTCGGTAATTATGTTTTAAATGTTCCTACACAAAGTTAAGGTCTATCAATTAAATGTTAATTAAATATTTCAGAAATGATCTCATTAGCAATAATTATTATATTGGTTGATTCTAAACCTTAATCAATTCATAAGAATACAGCATTGTACTTTTAAAATTTTAATATCCAATGATATTTTCATATGTTTTTAAAAATTAAAGTTTTTGTAAAGATTGAATTTAAATTAATATTAATAATATTTTACTAATAATTATATATTTTATCATTTTCATCGAACAAAGTAATGAAAAGATATCTAATTATACCAATATATCATAGACATTTCTTACATACATAGCCAAATATATGAATTTAATTATTGAGAAAAGAAATATTTAGCCTTTTTTGGTGCAGAGAACTTATAGTTCTAGGGAAAACTTCATATTCAACGGTCAAGATGCATTACGTGGAGTAGTTTTTCCATCCTTGATATCATCAGAGTGATAGTACAATGATATATTTGATTCTTTAATATTTTTTTATTCAAATATTTTAAATGTGTGTTTGATATATAAAAAATTTATTAATTTTAAAATAAGATTCATATCCTTTTTACATGCTCTTACCTATAAAATAATAAATAATTTTGGATATTTTTAATATTAATTTACTTAAAATTATAGAAAATTATAAATTATGCACTGTACAAGGACGATATTTGTTCATATTATAATATAATATAAAAAAATTCAATTGTCATCATTTAATGTGCTCTAACTTATATATTATTTTAATAATAAAATATCATATTTAACCACAATATTCATAACGTGGATCCTTAATATTATTTCATTAATATGATATAATAAATGTCAAGAAATGGAACCCACTAATTACAATTTTTTATCATACAATAAATATCTATTATATATGAGAAACTTTGGTACATAATTTAAATTTCACCATAAATAATTATCTCACCTATTACCCCACACATAGAGACACTTGTGTGTAATTGTGAATCGCACATTGTTAAGGTAAACATATGAAAAATGTCAAACAATGTCACAACAATCATGTTATATAAGAGTACAACCAGTAAAGAAACTTGATTCAATAGAAGAGAACAATTAAAACTAAGAAAAAAAATTGGAAACAGAGCTTTTTACAACAGAGCAAGAATAACGATGAACTTGAATTGTAACTAGTGTTTATTGAAGCACAATAATCAACAACAAAAAAGTGAATCAGAAGAAAAATAAATTGATACACATATCGGCAATAATGAATAATAATTACTAATGCCAACATTTTGTTACAGTTGAACAATTATGAACTCTAACTAGAAGCTTGTTGAAACATCAATAAGGCCAACATATTGTTGCAGCTGAACAACCATGAACTCCAACTAGAAGTTTGTTGAAACATCACTAATGCCAACATATTGTTGCAGCTGAACAATATGAACTCTAACTAGAAACTTGTTGAAACATCACTAATGCCAACATATTGTTGCAACTGATAACCATGAACTCCAACTAGAAGCTTGTTGAAATATTATGTAAAAAATACATATAGAATTATAAATGACTTGTTGAGACATAATGCAAACCAAATACAAGAACAAATACAATTGAGGAGAGTACTTTCTCCACAAGACAAATACATGGCACGCACAATCCTAATTGTTTGTGGCATGATTTTCACAAAATACCATGATTGAACATCTTAAAGGTAGTAGCACTCAAAACCTTTGACTCACGAGATGGATGTGAAGAATTGGGCATGTTTCCACAAGGGCAAACATGTGGACATATGCATAAAATATGATCTTCATATTGTGGAAATTATAAGTTTCATTTAAAGTTGTTCAATTTTCTGCCTTATTTTTATAATCCTCCTTCGATTATGGTTCATTCTGAAATAGATATTGCATATTTAGAACTAATGAACAAAATGTAGAACTTGTATTTGTCATCAGAAAATACTTTTGAGAGCTTTGACAGAGTATTGAGATAGTTCAAGAAATAAATCTTGGCAAAGAATTGAAGATCCGAGATTGAGACTGAAATGTGATATCCATCATTTCCCTAAAATTTCCTTCTGCTTTAATGATTGTAGGGATGGATTTAATTTGTGCGTTTGTTTATATTATAAACATGTATAGTTAAATCTCCTTTGAGACCCATAGAACATAAATGTTATTATAGTTGATGTATATTTATCTTTTAATACAAGTTCTCACTTTTATTTATCTTATTCATATTTTCTTGTTTTTATTTCTTGTTTAATCACGAATGTATATAATTTTGCATAATTGATTAATTGAATTGAGATTCAATTGTAGAGCTAAAAAATGCACGACAAGATTAATTGCTAGATCGACAGATAGACAACGAACATGATGTGAATCTAATATTTGGATCTTATGGAGTTAATTATTGATATCAGGTAAATATATGATAATCAAGAATTGAATACTCTAGTGTTCAGACTCTCTTAACTCTATGTTTTAACATTATACGCTCAAATATATAATTTGAAAAATATAAAATTTTATGACGATTTTCAATATCTTCTAAATCAAATAAGAAGATCGAGTTCTACTCTAATAAAGAATGCATTCGACTCTTCTTCTGCAAATAGCCCAAAATATTTAGATAATTGAAAAATAAAATCAAACATAGTATCATATAAAATTTTGTTAGTCTAGAAACTAATTAAAAATATGTTCAATTAAATTACAAATAATAGAATTAGTAAAATAGGATAAACTATTTTGAACATATATAAATTTCTTACAGATGCAAGAGAGAAATTAGAAGTTATGGGCTGTATTTATTGGCAAAAAATTAACAAAAAGAAAAAATAAAATTGCAAAATTTAATACCATTGACAAAATGACATCAAGTGGGGTCCAATAAATAATGAAATGCCAACTCTTAATTTATTATTAGCTTCACTGTTACTGTTTTAGATCTATATTGCTGCTGGCATTTGGCCTCTTAATAATAAATAATTCCATACATTTGTATTTTAGGTTAATTTTCTTATTAGTTATTCTACATTTTTGGCCCATAACAAATATGTTGCATGTACAAGAACTGACGTGGAATTAAATTATTCCATAATCAGATCAATGCAAGTTTTATTTTGATTTAATATTAAAATATTAATATTATTATCATTTTATTATTTAATGCTTCAACTCAACCCTCACTCTTTTCATTAACAAGTAATAAATTATTTACATAAGTTGTTAGTTGAATAATAAAACGAGATCTCATTTTCTTGTATTTTAAAAACGTAGCTTAAGTTGTTAGTTAAATAATATAACGAGATTTTATTTTTTTGTATTTTTGAAATATAGCTTCTTTTTTAGACGGTGAAAATAATAATTATACATAACATATGTCGCAATTAAATTAAATGTACGGTGTAATTATCCTATATATATCATTTGACATCTTATTTAATTCAATTCAATTTAATTTAACCTTATTTCTAATTTATTAAAGATACAAAGGTTTTGTTTTTAAATTTTTAGCATAATTTAGACAGTGGAAAATATATAGAGACATATATATATTTATTGGGGTAAGAGAAAAAGGTTTTCGTTGGGTTGTTGAGACCTGTGGAGCGAAATCGAGGCTTTGTCTTCTCTTCTGAGTTTACAGACACACTCCTCTTTTCTCTCTCCATATATATATGTTCAGATATATGTATGTATACCGATTCATTCAAATTCCCAAATTTCCTTTTTGATCTGTAAGTTGTAGATTTTCTGAATACTTATTGTATTTTTTTTAGGTACTGTGCGATGAATTAAGATTCCGAAATTGCAGAATTTTCGAGGTGTTTTCGTTCCTTTCGTGTTTCACAATTTGCTCAAGTTGTAAAACCCTGGATCTTGCTCGATTTGAATTGGTTAAGACTTTTTCTGTTGGATTGGGCGGGTTTGTTTTTTTTTTTTTTCGGATCTGACTCTTCTTAGTTTGAATCAATTAGGGTTCTGAATTTCACGACCTTGAATTTTTTGGGGTGAGTTTTGTGGAATTTTAGGTTAGGGTTTGAGTGAATGGCTTCAAATCCTCCATTTCCGGTGGAGGATAATACAGATGAGGATTTTTTTGATAAGTTAGTGAATGATGATGACGATGTTGACTTTAAAGTCACCTCGTCATCGGCATCTGGAGGCCATCCCATGTTGACGGACGGGAATGAATCTGATGAGGTTAAGGCCTTTGCCAATTTGAGTATCAATGAGCTTGAAGATAATGGCGGGGTTAATCTTGACAATATTGCTCGAGTTGAAGATTTAAAATCGAAAGTGGAGACAGTTGAAAATATCAATGAAGTGGGAACTGGGGATGAGAATGGAAATCCATTAATGCCAGCCAATTCATCTGAGGTTGATGATTTGGTACAAGACTTGGGAGATGAGAATGCGGGCGCTGAAGTGCCGTACGATGCTGACAGCGGTAAGAGCACAAGTGCGGATTTCTCTAATGCAACGGTGGTGAATAAGAGTGGTGATGGATCAGGGGCTCCTGGAGTTAAGGAAGTGGATTGGAGTGCATTTCATGCAGATCTAACTCAAAATGATGGTAATGGCTTTGGATCATATTCAGACTTTTTTGGCGAATTTGGAGGGGACAATGCAGGCGATGCATTTAGCAATGTGGTGCAGAATGGTCCAGAGGTAGTTACTGAGAATGATTTACATGGATCCACTCATGTGGACGGAACAAACAGTTATGGGAAGGATAATGAGGGATATAATGATGGTATTGCTGCAGATCAGGGTTCAAATTTGCAGGACTTGAGTAGCACTCAGTATTGGGAGAATCAATATCCGGGTTGGAAGTATGATCCTAGTACTGGACAGTGGTATCAGATTGATGGTTACGATGCTGGTGCTAGTGTGCAAGCAAATGCTGAATCTATTGTATCTTCTAATTGGGGAGTGGTTGACGGGCAGTCTGATGTCTCTTACATGCAGCAGACCTCCCAATCTGTTGCTGGGGCTGTAGCTGAGCCAGGTGTAACAGAGCGTGTTACTAATTGGAATCAAGCCTCTCAGGCAAGTGACTCTACAGAAACAACTAATTGGAATCAGGTTTCACAAGTGATTGATCATAGCAATGAGGCTGCGTCAGACTGGAATCAGGCTTCTCATGATAATAATGGTTACCCAGCTCATATGGTATTTGATCCTCAGTACCCTGACTGGTATTATGATACTATCGCCCAGGAATGGCGCACCTTGGAATCATATGCTCAGTCTACTGTTCAAGGTCAGGACCAGACAAATCAAGGTCAGTATTCATCCGCCGATACATTTTCTCAGAACACCGATGTGAAGGCTGACGGTATGCACGGTCAAGTTAATAGTTACGTTTCTCAAGGCATTAGTAGCCAAGGCCTAGACCAGAACTGGATGGGATCAGTCAGCAGCTACAATCAACAGCATTCAAGAGCATGGTTACCTGAAGCTGTTTCCAGTAGTGAAGCTACTTCACTGTACACTGGAAACCAAGTAATGGAAAATAACTATGGGCAGAGTGTTTCTGTAGGTCAGCAACAAAGGCAGAGTGTTTCTGTAGGCCTGCAACAAAGGCAGAGTGTTTCTGTAGGTCCGCAACAAAGTAATGTTCATTATGGGGTAAAAGGTTCATATTATGAGAATCTAAGTCAAAATCAGAATGAGTTTTCCATGCAACCTCAGTTTGCTGTTGGTGGGAATTTCGGTCAACAATTTAATGATCCCAAAATCAATCAAAACGACCAAAAGTATTTCTCAAATGACTACTACAGCAGTCAAAACTCAATCAACTTTCCGCAGCAACAGATTCAAAATGCTCAAATCCCATACACTCCGGCTTCTGGAAGGTCGTCTGCTGGTCGTCCTGCTCATGCTTTGGTTACATTTGGCTTTGGTGGAAAGCTTATTGTGATGAAACATAATTCTACTGAAAATTTGAACTTTGGAAGTCAGGTCTGTATCTGAGCCCACCTTCTTAGTTTTTATTATCAACTTAACTTGTGTTATACACTTAAAAAGATTTTATTTTTCATGAAGAATTCTGCTGGAGGCTCAATATCAGTTCTAAACTTATCAGAAGTCGCGAATGGCACTATTGATACTTCAAACCATGGAATGGGTGAGAGCAATTATTTCCAGGCTCTCTGTCGACAATCTGTTCCAGGTCCTCTTACTGGTGGAAGTGTTGCCAGTAAGGAGTTGAACAGGTGGATTGAGGAAAGAATGGCAAATCTTGAGTCTGCCAATATGGACTACAAAAAAGCTGAAGTTTTGAGGTTGCTCTTCTCGCTGCTTAAAATAGCCTGTCAGTATTATGGAAAACTTCGATCTCCTTATGGTAAAGATGCTGCAATGAAGGTACACCAATCTCGCCCCTTTCAAATTATGTGGAACAATCTTGCTCCTTTCATGTTTCATTTAAAAATCCTGCTTCAGAAATGAGTGACTGCTGCTTATCATATGTTATTCTTCACTGCTTGGTTGTATGTTATATCACTTATATGATATACTGTTTACGTTTTTTTCCTTACTCCTCATTTGGTGATTCTACTTATCTTTCTACTTTTGACATATTCTCTTCGAAGTACAGTTTTGAGCTGATTCACTGTCAAAATCACTAAGCACTCTAGTATATATCTTGACTGTCCAACTATTTCCCTTTGCTTTGAGCATCTGCTATGATTTTGGACTGTGGCACTATTTCCACATCTGGCTAATGACCAAACTTGTACATCATAATTAATTTGGGATGCAGGTTAAGCTTGAAAATATTAACATATTTTACTTATAGTTGTGCCTTGAGTCTGTAGAAGTACATGGCTATCAAAACAAGTCTCCTTATTATCTTGATCATTTAGATATCATACTTTTCATTCATACTTCGCCCTGGAGATTAGTTGCTTATTCAATTGCATATGTGTAATTAATGAGTTTGGCTCTCTCTGTGTTCATTGTTTGTTATTCCAACAGGAAAGTGATGCTCCAGAATCAGCAGTTGCCAAACTGTTTGCATCTGTTAAAAGAAATGGTATGCAGTTTAGTCAATATGGTGATGTTACCCAATGCTTGCAGCAACTGCCATCTGAAGGACAATTGAGGGTATTCACTGGTTTACCTTGCAAATTTATTCAACTTATTTATCAATGTATCCATTGATTAAATATATTTCATGTTTTAGGTTGCTGCTGCTGAGGTTCAAAGTCTTTTGGTTTCTGGAAGAAAGAAAGAGGCTTTACAATGTGCACAGGAGGGTCAGTTGTGGGGTCCTGCCCTTGTCCTTGCTGCACAGCTCGGTGATCAAGTTAGTCTCTATATCTGCCCTACCTATTTCTGTTTATTGAAACTCAAAACTCCCTTGTTATATTTGCGTATCTTTGTTTTAACATTTTTTTTTATAAAATTAATCCACTGCAGTTCTATGTTGAAACTGTCAAGCAAATGGCACTTCGCCAGTTGGTAGCTGGATCACCTCTGCGAACATTATGCCTGCTGATTGCTGGTCAACCAGCTGATGTGTTTTCAGCTGATACCGCAGCTATTAATAACATGGCTGGTACTGTAAATGTGTCTCAACAAGCCGCGCAGGTATGAAGTGGATGCTTATCCTGATAAGTGTCTGCTATTAAACTTGTTGTGAGTAAGCAGTTGCTCCCTATGATACTTATTTCTGAAGTTTGATGAAAGTATGGTGTTATACATCACTAGAAGATTTAGTTAAAGATCTTTTTATATCCCTTTATCTATCATTCTTTTTATCTAGTGAGATTTTTTTATTCACAATGTAATTTATATTGCAAATTCCCAGTTTGGGGCCAATGGCATGCTGGATGACTGGGAAGAGAATTTGGCGGTAATAACTGCAAACAGAACAAAGGATGATGAACTTGTACTTATCCATCTTGGAGATTGTTTGTGGAAGGAAAGAAGTGATGTATGCTCTAGTTTATTTTTCTTAGAAGTACTCCTTTTCATACTTTTGAAAGTTCCTTGAATCCTTAGTATCAAGTTGTTTAATTGCTGATAATATGCTCAGATAATTGCTGCTCACATATGCTATTTGGTTGCGGAGGCTAGCTTCGAGCCATATTCAGACAGTGCAAGACTATGTCTTGTTGGTGCGGATCACTGGAAATTCCCACGGACTTATGCAAGTCCAGAAGCAATTCAGGTTTGGCATGAGTTATCATCCACTGCATAGAGCAATCTTTCCTTCTAGGGTTTGAGAACACCTGAACTACTACATAGTGACTAGGGTATGGGATTTTGGTCCCCATTGCAGGAAATTGGAGGGGAAATAGAAGCACTAGAATTTTACAAAAGCATGAAATATCAGAACTTGAAATGTTTTGTACTCTCATCCATTCTGTATTCAACATCCGTGCATACATTGTTGAGTGCTTCAAGAGTGACCACTCTCACTACAATTTTCATAATTCTAGAGTTTGTGCCTTATCGTGGGTGAATTTAATTTGTAGCATGGTACTTGGTATTCACTTAGTATTAATGAAATTTTAATAATACTATCTGTTTTGAGTCATTTGCATCCATTGACTGTGGTTAAGCTCATTCTCCTTGGTTGCTGCTGGCTACAGTTTCACTTTCTACATTGAGGGGCATAATAGTGAAAGCCTTGTCATTGTTTGTTTCTATTAAGTACTCTGATATGAGCCCAAAGTGCATTTTTGACCATTGCATATTTCAACAGAGGACGGAGATATATGAGTATTCAAAAACGCTTGGAAACTCTCAGTTTGTCTTACTTCCGTTTCAACCGTATAAATATGTATATGCGCACATGTTAGCCGAAGTTGGGAGGATACCCGAGGCATTAAAGTACTTATCTTCTACCCGAATTTCCCCTCATTGAATTGTTGGGTTTATATATATATATATATATATATATATATATGTTCCTTTCAAAAAAAAAAAAAAACTTAATTGTTGAATTGTGCAATGTAGATATTGTCAAGCAGTGTTAAAATCTCTTAAAACTGGCCGAACTCTTGAGTCAGAGACTCTGAGGAACTTAGTTTCATCTCTCGAGGAGAGAATTAAAGCTCATCAACAGGTTACTATTTGTCATCTCACTTTCTCTGATTGTTCATGATTTCCTCAAAACTGAAAATTCTTGTAATCCAGGGAGGATTCTCTGCAAACTTAGCTCCCAAGGAATTTATTGGTAAATTACTCAACCTTTTTGATAGTACTGCACATCGTGTTGTTGGGGGCCTGCCACCACCTATACCAACAGCAGGTGGTACTGGTCATGGTCATGATTCTCATTACCAAACCACTGGACCTAGAGTATCAGCTAGTCAATCAACAATGGCTATGTCTTCGTTAGTTCCTTCTCAATCCATGGAGCCTATAAATGAGTGGGCAGCTGATAACAGAAAGTCTATGCATACAAGAAGTGTTTCAGAACCTGACTTCGGAAGGAGTCCAATGCAGGTTTGGTTCGAGCTATGTGCTTCCTTTTTTCCCCAAGAAAGAAAACTTGTTCATATTTGTTGGTTGATCTTTTGTGCTAAAAACGTGATGTTCTTTCAATACATGTATAGGGTCAGGCTGATTCCTCAAAAGAAGCAAGTTCCACTGGTGTGCAAGACAAAGCATCAGCAGCAGGTGGTACATCTCGCTTTGGTCGTTTTGGTTTTGGATCTCAGTTGTTGCAGAAGACTGTTGGTTTAGTTCTCAGACCTCGTCAAGGCCGTCAGGTAATTGTGATTAGTTCCCTTTTTGACACGAATGTACTTAAATGACGCTGACATTTATTTGAATTAAAAGCTTATATGCTTGGATACTCCTGTTTGCTCTGTTTTTAGGCAAAATTGGGTGAGACAAATAAGTTCTATTATGATGAAAAACTCAAGAGATGGGTGGAGGAAGGTGCTCAACCTCCACAAGAAGAAGCAGCGCTTCCACCACCACCACCAACTGCAGTTTTTCAGAATGGAACACCAGATTACAACTTAAAAAGTGCATTGCTTAGTGAAGCTTCTCATAACAATGGAAGTCCTGAATTTAAAAGTCCAAGTACTCTGGATAATAATTCAGGAATGCCACCACTTCCTCCAACAACCAATCAGTACTCAGCACGTGGAAGGATGGGTGTCCGATCAAGGTATATTCTTTAAATGGTTAATAATCCTGACTTAACTAGATCATTTTTTTTACTGAAATAAGCCTGGATCCTTTGGATTCTTGCTGCATTAGATAGCTTCAAACTAGCTTTAGTTCATTGAGTTCTGTTTTGATGAGCAGGTATGTGGACACTTTCAACAAAGGTGGTGGGAACGCACCAAATGCTTTCCAGTCTCCTACTGTTCCTTCTGTTAAACCAGCAGGCAGCCCCAACCCCAAGTTCTTTGTGCCAACACCAGTACCTAATGTTGAGCAGCCAGTTGAGACTCCCATAGACAATGAGAAAAATACTACAACTACTTACGATTATTCTTCCACCCCCCTAAATGATCCATCATTCCAGTCCCCTGCTGATCCTTCATCTTCCATGGCCATGCAAAGATTTGCAAGCATGAACAACATATCTAACAAGGGGATGAGTGATGTTGGTTCCTTTTCTGTGAATTCAAGGCGCACTGCTTCATGGAGTGGAAGCTTAAATGATTCCATCAGCCCTTCTCCACATAGGACAGAGTTAAAACCTCTTGGAGAGGTTTTGGGTATGCACCCCTCACAGTTCATGCCAAGTGAACCTTCCTCGGTGGGTTCGTCAGCGAATCGTGGCAGTTTTGGAGATGATCTACACGAAGTGGAACTCTGATAGCCTTGGGATGTACATAGGAAATTTTGCCATACAGCCACAATTCCTGCTTGATTCCCATAAATCGTCTGCAGTGAGTGAGGGAGATGCAGATTTTTACTTTTTTAACTTTTTTTTTTGGCCCCTGATTTTTCTCCCCTTATATGCTTCTTCTTTCTTACAGCATGTATTTTAAATGTTAGTTTGTTACTTAGTATACTTACTTTATAGAGGTTTTGCTCATCTTGCAAAATGAACGGTATTCTGGTTGCTGGAAAAGTTAATAGCGCAAATTGTACAGTTCATTTGTTATTTATTGAGCTCAGAATCGGTATGTTATGGAAATAATTCTGAGAAGTTATAATGGATAAATAAGATAACATTTTCCTTTATTTGCCCAGGTTCTGCATTGAAATGAGTGTATGCAATCAGATGGATGATCATAGGACTTGTCGCCAATTGTTGCAGTGAAGGATAGTCATATTCATTCTTTTTTATCTGAGAAAAAACTAGTTTATTTTACAGGTGATGAAGAGCCATTTAATTTATTTGAGGCATTGAATGCATGTTTGAAGCAAAAATATAGCCAGATTTTGTTGTTACGATGCTTGATTTACCATACATAGGTTCTATTGCAGATTTGCATTAAATACGTGAATGTGGGTGCATATCGTGTCTAAATAATCCGTGTGTGCATGCATGTGTATGGTAGACAACGTGTAATAGGATTCATCAGGCGTAGCATGCATGGTGTAATTCCCAAGCATCAACAGGTGTGATACTTGAGGTTTGATTATGGGATTCATCCATCGATCAAGTTCAATTTGCGTCAATTATGAACGGGGAAAGTTTTCCTGGGATCCTGCAGCACCAGAACATACTGAATTTATAACCTATGATTTTTGGTCCTAATCCTCTAAATTTGAAATATCTAGGAGGTCCAAACATGCATATAATCAAGACCCTTCTAGCATTTTCTTCCTTGAAGAAGTCGGGAAATCAAAATTCAGCTGAGCCAGGTGCTCGAGGGAAAGGAATTGCGTCTCTTATATTATCAATCCCGGTTGCAAACTGTACAAGCCTTTCAAAGCCTAATCCAAATCCAGCATGGGGAACTGCAAGAAAATAAAGGAATCAAAAGTTGCAATCCGATTTCCCAACCTAGAGAGAGAGAGAGAGAGAGTAACCACTGAAACTGCAGTAAGATTGAAGTATTAAGCCTCACCTGAACCATATCGCCTGAGGTCAAGGTACCACCAATAGCTCTCCTTGTTGAGTTTCAACTCATCCAACCGTTGTTCCAAATATTCAAGCCGCTCTTCTCTTTGGCTTCCACCAATAAGTTCACCAACCTGACCAATACAACCTTTGAGAATTTAAAAACAAAAACAAAAGGGAAAATAATACCAATGAATATAGAGAAATCGTGTTTTAGGTTCGTGGGTAGGGCTAAGACACAGGTGTTTCACATTTGCAACGAACCCAAACATGATCCGTTTAATTATTCAGGGCAGTAGTGTCCTAACACAACTGATTTATAACACATTTAACCCAAAATTACATGAAAATACCTATATTATTTGATAACTCAAAATACCTAATTAAAACAACACGGGTATGCCTATTTGACACCATGCCGAAATACCCAAAAAAGAGAAATGAGGGAGTGATATGACTTGTTTGTGTTTTTAATTCACAATAATAACCTCAAGTAACATTCAGAATTACTAATGGATTAAGCAGGTAGGCCTGCAGGTTGCTCCAAACTGACCTATTAATCTTGCGTATTTTCTTGTCCGACCAGATGCCAAACCAGAAAATAGGGTGTTACATATGCACTAGCTAATCATGTGTTCAGTTTATGTCATATCACAAAATGCTATACAAGTGTCCAAGACTCTTGAAAGAAAGATGGCGTACCCGAGGAACCAACATATCCATGGCTGCAACAGTCTTTCCATCATCATTTTGGCGCATGTAAAATGCCTTGATTTCCTGGGAGTTAAGGAAACAAATATTCAATTCTCAGTCATTCAACATCAATTGCAAATGCAACTCATGAATACTGCATTCCTGCCTTTGGATAATCTCTTATAATTACAGGGCACCCACTGAACGCCTCTTCAGTGATATACCGTTCGTGCTCGCTTTGTAGATCACACCCCCATGTTACCTATAGCAAAGTACGAACAAGTCAGTAACTGAATTAGGCTTAGTACTTCATATCAGGGATTTTACCATATAGACACATTAATAGCAATTCAGTGAACTATTTTACTAACAAAATTGTAATCCTAGTGTGACAAATAGGAAACTGGAAATTAACTGAGTTTGGCCTAAATCTCAATCAAGTATAAGATCAAGAAAAGAATCAATCCTTTTATCAGATGGACCCTGCCGATATATCAGATTAAATATTATTATATCATTTCCCTTTTTTATTACTATCTCAAAAGTTTCCAAGTGGAAACAAAGAAGAGCATACAAAAAACTGGGACAATATCTGAATTATCAAAACTATGTACAGCCAAAACAATATTCAGAAGGTATTTCAAAACAGACATACCGGAAATTCAAACTTCTTCTTTGCTTTCAGGAGAAGTTCAACAGCATCAGTGTATGTCAACTGCACACAGTTTTTCTCGACTACATCCTGGAAATTATATATTCAAAGAAGAAGCCAAGATTCAGCTATATGCACAAGCATGTGCGATGCAACAATGAGACTATGTCCCTGTGACATAATAAGGTCCTTTTGGGGAGGGGGAAAAAGGGGCCCCGGAAAGATTTTTGTATGATTGGATAAGAGATTGACGCATAACTAAGCTAGAAATCTTACACTTAGACGGTTGATAATTCCTTTCTCAATCCAAGTATTGAAGAAATCCATATCTTCCTCACAGTTCTCAAGAATGTATTGTACCTTACAAGCAAAATTGGAAATCAAGTAACTGTTAGAAACACACAACATCCTAACTAAACATATTAATAGCACACAAATGGACCATAGGTTTGCAAGGTAACATACTACATACTGGAGATAAGCAGTTGCACAAGCCATGTCATCTTCTAAATCAGCAAACGCAAGTTCTGGTTCTATCATCTTGGGGAAAGAAACATAGAAGTTAAGATATTTGCCATAATTCATATGCATCACGAAGCACTTTCAAGATGGAAATTGGAAAGAAAAGAAGAGTACATATGTCACGAAGATAGTAAAACAAATACAAGTCAGTATCTAAAGTATACCCAAAATTCAGCTAGGTGCCGAGACGTGTGGGAGTTTTCTGCTCTAAAAGTAGGACCAAAAGTATATACCTGGTGGAGAGCAAGTATAGTCAGACTATGAATGCTTAGGTAGCTAATTGTAACAGTTCCAGGAATACTTAAAATGTTAGCGGATATGCTAGAAAATGGGCGGACACATTTAATTGAAAAGTACAAGAACAATACATCAGAAAGCGCAGTGGCGTATGTTTCAGCATTCAGCTGCCCAGACACTGTCAGAAAAGCTGGTTTCCCAAAAAAGTCCTGCCAGAGCAACAAATAAATAAAAATTAGGTTGGAACACAATTTTTATTATGGAGCCAGGAAAAGAAAACTACCGTCTTCAGTTGCAGCAAGATAATAGGCAAGATTCAGAAAAAAATTGTCTAATGTCTAGTAATGTATCCATTGCATTGAAGATTGTTGAAAATTCTTGATTTCATTGCTTTAAAAGTAATCCTCTAATGCATGACATCTACTACAAAGGTCAAGAAAAGGAATATATAGCTTATAACAGAGCTATCTCTGTTCACTTGAAGAATTAGAGAAAGATAACAAGGAAAATAGATTAGCAGAGCCAACAAAAAAAAGCAAATACCAAGTGAACAAGGCAGTTTTATGTGTTGACTAACATATCAACATTCTATACACACACACACACACACACCCACACACCCACACCCACAGAGACACACACTCACATACACACATATATATATATATATATATATATATCCCCAAGAAGTATAAAACAGAAGGAGCAGACATGGCACTCAGCTGCTTCACATATTACACAATATAATGTGCTGCAGGTGGCTATAAGTAATGGCCATAGCAGTTTCCTATATCTTTTCCATTTCCTCCATTTCTATGGGTTCTTTATCTTCCCATAAGATCAAAATTTTATTTAATATTTGAATTTTGAGTGGAGAGTGCGGGTAGGGGTGTATGCTTTTAGGTTTGGTTAGTTTATGCAGGTTAAGACTCATTATATCAAATCAAAATCTTGCAATCAAGTTGTTATTTATTTTATTTTATTTAGTTTAGTTCAGTTTTTTTTTTTTTTTTTTTGGTGGGGGTGGGGGGAGAGATTTTCTAATTTATGTATTTTGCAGCTATATATACCCACGCGAATATAAGTTTGCATAAACAACTTAAGGTGAATAGCTCTCATTGGCCCTTGCATCCTTCTGCTGGTCCAGTTTTGCCAAGGGGTACCTCCAGATACAAACACCCTTTGCAGCCAGACCAATATCAGAACCCCAAGCACTCAATTGCCCATAAAATTCCATTAACTTCCATCCAAGTGTAGCGAATAACAATTATTAAACTATTCCAATTTTACTTGTATTTCTCATTGCACCCATTATAGCTTTGAATTATTCAGTAAATTCATTGGTATACGAAACAATTGAGACCAGCGCTTTCTCAACCCACATAACAGTAGTAGTTTGAAGCACATACTAAATAATACAGCAAATTTAGAATAATTGTACTTATTCAGAAGTAGCACTCCTAGAACAGAGCCTGGAATAATACAGTAGTTGGTTAAGACAAAAGGAAAAGTAAAGAGTGACAAAAGAATTACCTGGGACCAATCAATTAAACCATCCTTCGTTGTGGGGATGGCATTCACTGGAGAATCTGTTGTTTCAATGGAGTTTGGAACCTGTTCTAGAACAAGTGTAATTAGTGGACCAGCACACATATGGAACATATTCATAATTCCACTCTATAAAAAAATTATATGTCAGTAGAAGCAGTTGTGCTTAAATTAGCAGAACAAAATGCAATGCTGTATTTAGTCTTCATTAAAATAGATTAAGAAATTGAGTAAAACAGCTGTAACAGGATTTGTGATTGTTTGCAGGGGAATATTGGTCATTTTGTTTTTACTTTATCTACCTCACTAAACTGTACATGGTTAGAGATATTGTCACATTCCCACAGGCATGTTATGCAAAATTATGTTTTGGAGATGGTCGAGCTAGTGCTGTGGGAAAAGGGGAATTGTAAGATTAGTTCATATGCATAGGGCATAATATTGTGTTGAAATACATTCAGTTGGCCAAACGAAAAAAAAAAGGTAAGTGAACAGTTAAAAATTATAAAAAATGTGCAGGGATGCAATGTAGCCATCATGCAGATTTCAGCAAATAGTCAGAAAGATGGAAATGGGTGAATATTGAACAGTCATTAAGTCCCATCTCCATGTAAACGTGATCGAACGTTGAATTGAGAGGTGAAATCATATTTTGGACACCAAATAACTCATTATACAATACCAAAGTAATCAGGAAAGGAAGTACCATATAATTCAAATTATACAGCAGCACAAGATGTGTAGAGATAAGCATCAAATGTGAAACTTGGCCAAGCATTTTCCCAGAAAAGTTGTCCATTCAAGAAAAAGCATACCAATGTTGTAACACAAAATTGTTCACCAGCTCCTTCACAATCTGAAGCAGTTATGATTGGGCTTGAAAGCCAAACAAAGCCATTTTCTTGGAAAAATTTATGTGTTGCATAGGCCAAAGCATTCCGCACCCTTGAAACCTAAGCGACACATGGATATAAGTATGTGTCTGTATTCAACCAAATGATATAGCTACAAGCAGATTAAGAGTCCAGAAAAGCACTTTAAGATACTATTAGTGTAAGCCGTGAGATAAATAAGTACATAACAGAGGCAAGAAGAAATAATACATTTTCAGAATGATGAAATACAATTGTCCACTTAATGTAGTTAAAAACAACTGCGCCAAAATGAAAATTCATTGACAGCAGAAACTGTAATTTTAGCTATGGATCTCTGAAGAAAAGGAAAAGGGCACAAACAGCCTAGCATGGAAATACTTCAGGGGGATGTACGGTTGTTTCTGAAGTTGTGAGAGCCGAAGTTTTAAATCTAGTATAAGGAGAAGGTAGACATAATGATATCTGGGTTGCAAACTTTTTTCCAGCCTAACAAGCAGATATCTGTTGTTCAATGTTTTTTGAAAAACCTCCTTTGTGGAGCAACAGTTGACCATTTCTCTGTTCTATGATATCTGCCTCTCACCATAAGGATTTCTCCTTTGTCTGTGATGAGGTCCTTGGTAATATCAAGTTGGCTCTAGAATTCAGTGGAGAATGTCTCTGTTGTGGTCCTATTCTGTGTGCAATTGAGGAACCAGTTAGTGACATCCTCTACTATTTCCAGATTTCCAGATGACTGTCTAGTCAAAACACCATTATTCACAGACCTCTGGCAAAAGTAAAGGACCATATATGGGGTGGGTTCAATTACCCCAACGAAATTGATGCTCTGGTGGCCATGCATAAAAAAAGTGAGTGTGTGTGTGTGTGTGTGGGGGGGGGGGGGGGATAAGAATGGAGAACAAATACATTGTTCCCAATCTTCAATAGGGGCATCTGTTCCCTTTATAAAAGGAGGTGTGTCCTACCGCCCCAAAAGTATTTGTCCGTGGACGAAGATGAGCTTTAGTTCTTAGGAACTCTCTGCTGACCCTTTTCTTCTGGATTGGGAAAGATGGATCACTTGTACCAACCTACAAGAAAGTTAATTTGAAAAAAATTAAAAAAATATTATGTAAATTACTGTTACTAAGAGAACATAACATTAGCAGACAACAGTAGAGGAAGACACATAATTTTGTTCAACCAGGTAGGATTGCACAAGAGATCCTCTATTCCAAATAATGTTTCATCTCCCAATCCTGCATTACAGCCCACACCACTGTAATAAATGATATCATCAATATGCACATGGCACATAGTGGAAATGTTCAATAGGAGATGTCACACAATTTGCAATAGAGAAATATTATTTGTCAGTTTTTTTCTACTTGTGTTATGCACTTGGTTCAGCATGTCATGGAAGATTTTACATTATTGGTTAGGTCGTCTTGAATTTAAACTACTTCTCCAAATAAAATTAAGAATCAAGGCATATTTTACACAGAAAATTTTTGCACTTTATTTATGTATGTATTCATTTCATGCTCGTTTTCAAATAATTTGCAGCAGTCAATTCCTCTGTAGCAGTTATATAGCATTTCATGCTGAGTCACAGCTTTTCACCAATTGGTTGAACTGATTTAAACCGTAATGAAGAAGACTTAGCATGTCTAGAGGATACTAAAGAAGAAGGTGTACAATCTTTGAATTTGTGATCACAGAATATTGAAATTGCCTTATTAATGCGCCCCTTGCTGCCCCATCTATGCTTTTCCCCAAGAGGTCTGGATGCTTTCATGAAGTAAGAGTTGACAGCACTTAATGTTTAGTGAGTCAGAATTAGCTAAGACCCAAAGGCGGAATCCACAGCCATATGCAACATAATATCTCAGGCTCAGAACTCCTAAATCAAATCCCATAATATAGGTTCAAGCCAAAAAAACTTAAGTAATTTGCCATATCCTGTAATATCACAAAGCAGAAATAGTAAGTTTTAAATGCATTAGATTAGCTATATGCATCTTCTTTGGATGTTCAAAGCCACAAGAAACATTAAGTACAGTATTATCATGAAGAGATTTCTTGTGAAGAATAACTATCCTCTCCACACCATTATTAAAAAAAAAAAATAAAAAAAAAATGAGGCCACAGTACTATCAATTCAGCTAAATCAAGAACTAAAGTGTTGAGATTAAGAAAATTATTGCAAGAAAAGTTTAATACCAAGGGGAGTCTTTACCGTTACAAGTTTGTCAACTTTCAATTCTACTTTTTGCTTTGACCCTTGACTGGCTACTATAATACCTTGTATCCACACTGAAGCACCAGTTGAAATTACTCCATCCTCTACCTATTAAGAGGCATTGACAAAAAATTATCACATGAGCTAACCCACTCCACATTACTTTCCGACTGGGAAGGATAACAAATTACTAGTCAAAAACAGAGTAAAGCAAACCAGGCTAGACAATGATGATAATAGATGCCAAATACAGAAGCTATACAGCGTTCATAGGAATAAACCGCCAAAATTTGCAGGCAAAGTTATTTGTAGATTGTAGCAAGTGAAAATGTGTATAACGACAAGTCAGTCACCTCTGAAAGGTCATTGTTTCAATAGCGAGAGGAAAATAGTGTTTAGTGGTGGAGTTGACACCACAAGGAAGAAAGACTTCCACTGATGCACACATTTTTTTCATATGTTTTTTAATGGTGAATATTGAATCCAACTATAAATTAAATCTGTAGCACATGATACTGGTCCTGCCAGGGCACCACATGAGCCAGATTACATATTGAAAGGCCTTCAAGTCTGAATGACCAACTCATCTAAAAACTTAAACTTCTAAAGAGGAGTATCATTATAACATTTAATTTAATGGTTCAACAGGCTTCTCACATGCATGCAGGTTAGATTGTATTAACGCCTTGCATGTAGAAATTTCTGTTAATTAGGCAGTGGTGAGATTCGAATACAAGACCTCTTTATTTTGGCATAACTCTTAAATGACCATCTTATCAAAAACTTAAGCTTCTAGAGAGGAGTATACTTTTGACATTTAATTTAATATCTTCAGTATTCTAAGATTTAAGACACAAAATGCTGCCTCTTTACCAAGCAGTATGTTGCAATCTTAAATGTGCTTTGGTTACTTAGTTATTTTGGGTATTAGGAAGTACATCTTGTCTATTGTATCAAGATATAGGCACCCACACTACCGCCCTCCAGAGTATGGCTGACGTTCATCCTACATAATATCGTTAAAATAGAGAGGAGTACTGTAATAATGCCCACATGCTACCTCTTTTATGCACTAAGTATTAACTTTTAAGACAAGTCTCTAACTTATGAAACTTCCTAACGACATACAGGGGGAATTTCAGGAAATTTGAAATAAGTCCGATTGCTCCATAGCTTCCATAACTAATCTCTGAAATTTTCAACAGACTATTGAAACTATCCCCACTGAGAACATAACACTGGGTTTTTGAGTACTGTCCAAGTGGTTAATTGATCTTGTCCCCACACATTTAGCAGTGGTAATAAAAAAAATTCACTCAAACAGGTCCACGAAATTGCGGGTGTCACTATTGGGTGCCTGGAAATGATTAAAAAAAAACAAATCACATGCTGTTACTCTTGGGAGGCGATCATGTAGCAGGAACTGAGAACTTAGCAGAAACAGTATCAGACTTAATTTGTACACCTTCGAAAATCAATATATTTTCAATGACGAAAGCAGATAGGAAGGTTGCATCAAAATGCAAAAAATCAAAGAATGTCAATACATTTCCGAGAAGGATGAATAAACTTGCAGATACGTATGATAGTACCTGATCATAACCTTCGGCATCAGAACTCATTACACATTGCATATTTGAAAGGCAAGAACCATCATTGACCTATTCACCACGCGATAATAATCCGCTCTCACCAATTAGAAAGCTTAAAAAAGGTCCCATCTTTGAGAATGGGAAAAAAGAAACTACAAACCAGAAACTAATACGGAGTCATACTTCAATAAATGTAACACTGCTCTGAACTCTGAGTGTTCTAACCCATCCCCTAACCACAAGAGTCTCCCCCAATCGATTCAACCCATCATCAGTCCCGCCTTTAATGTCCGCAATCTTGAGTTTCTTGCGAAACTCGCGGATTTTCGCGCCTTTTTCCAACTCAATTGGCTCGGGCTTAGTAGCCTCGCCGGAGGAGACGGCGGCAGGTACAACGGAGCAGAAGCTGCGTTGGTGGCGGGAGACGGCGGCAGAGGAGAAGAGAATGAATGGAGCGGTCGAGTGATTCAAGCTGGGATTCTTGAAGAGAGATAGGAGAGGGGCAGAGGCGGAAAAAGGTTTGAGGAGGCGGAGAGTGGTGGCAGCAGCCGCCATTATGTGTTTTCACCGTGTTGTGTGTGTGCGTATGAAGTTGAGCTAAGGTTGGGATATAACTGATAAAACTCGGCCACTCTCGCACTCGCGTTTCCAATCAAATTCAAAAAATTTATATCACAAATACACACAATATTAATAAATTTTAATAATATTAAATTACCAAAGTTCTGTTGGAAAGTATGAATAATAAAATTGGAATTTTTTTATTAAAATAAAAATTGGAAGTTTTTTATTAAAATAAAATTTAATTAAATTTATATCAGTTTGTAAATAAATTATGTTGGGATTAGTTTTATAATTTTATTTAAATATATATCTGTTTTTTGAGAAAAAAAAACTTTAATTTGAAGCAAGCATCTAATTTGTAATTTCATAAATGATAATTAACAATCAGATGACCAATATGTAACTCAATAATTATAATTATTCAGCTATGGTGTATTATATATTAATATAAAGCAAGTGACAAAATCGTAGGATTTATAATAGGAAACAACTGGTCATCTTACATAGAATAAATTTATTAAATTGGCAATACTACATATAATAACCTTAGTTTTAATAAATTTTAAAATACAATTTTTTGTTTGTTTTATATATGTATTAGATATTATAAATTTATGTCATATATTACAATTGTATAATAATTATCAGATTCTCATTTAAACAAAATTTAACTCGAATTTTGCATTATATTAAATAAAGTTTTAATATTAATTAAATATCAATACAAAAAATTATATCATAAACGTTACAACATCAATATTAATATTTATTGTATATCATGTAATATAATTTATTTTGAGTGTAAATAGTAAATTATGAATATCTGAATTCCACAATAGTTTTATCATTTTTCACAATTCACTAAAATATTTACCTTATAAAATAATGTGTACAACCCGTAAATTTTAGAAATTTTGCACTAATACATATTAAATTTGAGTCCAATCAATAATAAAATGTGAAAAATATTATAAGAAAAATTAATTCCAATTTATTATTTATATATTGGATTTGATTTGTAATTTAGATAGCTAAAATATAGGTATTGTAGTTTATATTTTTTTGGTCTCCAAATGTTATCGAGTTTTTTTTTTTTTTTTTTTTTTTTTTTTTTTTTTTGTCTTAAGCAAAAAAACAATTTGCATTACTGAAAGCAAGTAGAAGAATTATTGAGAAGGCCTTCCATAAAATCTGAAGACTCGACACAATCTGAAGGCTCGACACAATAATGGAAAAGACCGCACATCCCTAACTAAACCATGTATAACAACATATGCACTACGATAAATCAAAACAACAGAATAAGAAAAGACATAATAATAAAATCTCTTTTACAACCACTTATTATATTGTCAAACTCAAAAATATCCCTCATTGTTTTGCAACACTTAAGATGAGATCTTAAAAATATGAACTTAATTGTGGATAAATTTTGAAAAGAAAATCAAATCAAATCACATTTATGATTAAAAGCATGATTTACATCAAATTAAGAACAATTAATAAGATTAAAGGTGTTCTTCATAGAAGTCTACAAAAGAACGTTCGAGTTAGGTGACCTTAACCCATAGCTACCAACCTCTACAATATAAATATCCGACTCGGATGGAGCACTCCAATGGAACTTAACACTATGGTTGTGTTTGAATTGAAAGATTAGATGACGGATTTCAAATCCACAACAAAAACATTTGTCGTTATTTTGATTCATTTGTGAAACTTTGAATCCTTCAATCCAAATGCATAGGATATGTAGCAAAAGAAACAACAAAACAAGATGTATAAATAAAGCCCAATCGTTCATTTGCTATGTGGACAACAACTTAAAAAATGGGGTCGAAAAGATTCTAACATCAATGAGATGTTGTAAAACCAAAATTCATCAATCCAAATACCAAAAAAGCCAAAATTCTGCAGTAACATACGCCATAAACAGTAGATCTTTGTATTACAACGCAGTCCTACGAAGTCTGGAAGCAACAGATAGAAGTCTCACCATAGCAAAAATAATGCCCGCCTTCTAGAAACACATTAACATGATATCGGAACATGTTAACACGATAAGCATGCATACTTACCTAAAGAGAGTGCTCCCAGTGAAATACTTGTTGCCAACCAACAATTACAGCCTGAAAATTTTTAAGTGGTAATTCAGCTTATGATTAGAGTTGAAGCAAAAGATATATACAGACCATATTTACAAAATCTGCATTTGCTGCCAGAACAAATTGGACCCCGATTTTATTCACATAAACCCCTAGCTGCAAATATCCTGCAAGCTACAGGAATCTAATGTTTACTTTGGAATCTATCCTAATTCATATCTAAAAGCAATAGGATTCTCAAGATATACACCGACCCAAATCTCACCTAAATTTGTTACATACTCACATAAGGGAGGTGTTAAAGGTAGGCTACTCACCGAATTCCATTTCCACCAGCCATTTTAGTATCGATTATAGGGTTTCCCAAAGTCATCACGCCTGTGACGCTGGTAATCACTGTAAGTGTCATGGGCCCTAGAAGAAGGGTAATTGTCCATGGCATTTGAATACCTGCCCCTAGAGTGTACACTGGGCCCAGAATGATAAGGATTGCCAGAAGGATTGTCAAATTCTGGATAATTTGGTTGTTTGTAATCACTGAACCCAGATGCTGAAATGCGCTGGCGTGCTTGTTGCCTCCGTTGGGCCTCATATTGAAGAAACTCTTCCCACATATTTGCATGTGTACCCTTCAGCATGGTCACCTTTTTCATGAAACTCTCCCTTATTTCTCTAACAGCCTAAATTGAAAAGAAACCCAACATAGATTAGTCAGTTTCTTGGCTTGCTTGAAAAGTGGCCCAGCCCAAAACAGAATAACGCAGAAAGCAGGACTACATTCATAAGCTGAAGTTTATGGGCAGGGAAAAATTGGAACTTTTTTTGTCAAAAATAATAGAAGCATAACAAACCTCACGATGCTTGCAGTTCTCCTCATCTTCTTCTTTGTCTCGAATTCTAGCAAATTCCATTGCCTCCCTTTTGTATTGAAACTCCAACTCCTCCAATGTCTGAGGAATGGAAGCATAATCAAAGTTACTGCTAGGCTGCACATTAGATGCACCTCTGTCCGAATTCCATCCATCGGTCCTGATGCCACCTCTATACTGAGTATGGCCTTCATATGAATTATAGGAGTTGCCCGTGTAAGAATGATGTGCTGGAGACTTGGAACGGCTTGATCGACCTCTACCTCCATCACTACCATAAGCTTCACCAAAGGAAGATTTTGTTAAGCACTTCCGTTCAAGATCTCTAACAATTGTTGCAGCTTTATCATGACAAACTATCTTAAAATCCTCTTAGTCAATCCATCTGAGGCAAACGAGACTTGAGATGCTTTCAATTAAAAAATTCATTTGGGGAGACCATCCCTTTCAATTCAGAACCACCACGAAACTAATATCAGAATCGAACATAACGCTTGAGCCTAAGAACTTACCTCTTGCTGCAAAAAAGATGATGAGAAACAAACAGCATTACTGAAAGATATAGACCAGCCAAAGGAAATACAAAGCCATGAAGCTTAAGAGGAGCCAAAAAGCATGTATTAAAATATTAATGCTATAAGCCATTGGTATGCCCAATGTTCCACCTACCACGGGGAGAACCACTTGACAATTTTTGAAGATCTTCACGGACACGGTCTTCTACAAGTTTGTCTTGTCTGCCATACCTATGTGGGACATGCGAAGCATTATGAGGGCTGGGATTGGACCTTTGGGAACCTGATCGTCCCAATCGAGAGGTAACTGGACTTCTACGTTCAAATGACCTGGACTGGGAAATTGGGGAAGTCGAAGGCCCTTTGTGCTCAGCCTCTTCTGGAAACTTACGAACACCCTTGCTTTCACCCTCTTCCTTAGTCTTGTGAACAGCATCAATACCTTTTCTCAATATCAGCCTATCCTTACCACTGACAATTATGAACTTTTCCTCAATATTGATTTTACAGCCAATATCTTTCTCAATTTTGTTCACCACCTCTTCTGAAAATAAAGCTTTCACATGAGGATCTCTTGCAGGCACCCTCTCAAAGAAATCTTGTGACTTGCGATTAGCTCCAAGAGTTGATGGGCAGCCCTAAAGGTACTATATATGAGAAACCAGCAAATAAAAAAAGTTTACATGCAAAGCACTGAATAACAATTCACACGACAAGGGAACCAGCTTTAGAGTGTACAGGATAAATAAAAGATATATAAGCAATGATATCATGTCAAATTTGTTGGTACCTAAAAAGTGTTTCAGACCGACAATATAATTATGCATAGCCATTATTTTATTCAGGTTGAAGACCATGTCAAATTAGGATGAAATAATGCAGAACCTGAAACCACAACTTGGACTTGACACAATTGAATAAAGCGTGGCAATAGATAACCCAATACCTTTAGCATTAATGCATTCTTTTTTTCTTTTATAGACCATGATGTTGCAGCAAATTTTCACAGCAAGCCTTCAATGCTTGAATTGAGAAAGTGAAAGGCAAAGCAATTGAAGCAACATAACTATTCTTAGTACATAAAGAAATCGTTCCCTTGACAGAAAATTCTGAAGATTTAAATAACAAATGTATAAACATCCAAGCAATCAAGACATTTAGAAGAAGAGCAAAAAACAACAGCAATCAACTACGATCTCTATAAAAGTACCTGTGTGAAGTGACCCGATTCACCACATATTTTACAGATCAATTCTTCTTCTTTCCTTTTTTTCCAGTTCCTCTCTGTAGCTTTAGATTTAGCTTCCCAAACCTTAGCTTCTCGGCTAGTAAAATCTGTTGGAACAGCATTAGGGTCACGGCTTTCCTCTTCTTCATCAGAACCTGGATGTGATCTTTTGCTCGTTGATTTTTCTTGTTCATTCGGAGCCTTGGATCCCATAGGGCCAGTATATGCCTTGTAGAGCTCACTAAAATCATCATCCACATCCAAGTCTTCTCTAGTTTCCATCTCAGAAAATAGAACAATCTACTGGCGTCTGCTTTGATGAACTGATGGGTGAACAAAAAAGAAGAGAGAGAAGAAAATAAGGCTGGGGCTCACAAATACGAAACCATCACATTAGTGTCTTCTTGTAAGAAGATGTTCTTTTAGTACGATTGCATCACAGATGTTTTTCAAGAAACAGTGATACAGATATACCTGACTTAATCATTTTAGACTGACAACAATTAAATGCAAAGGCTGAAACATAGGAAGCAATTCATGTTAACATTAGAATTACAAAACTTATCTCAAGACAGTAATAAGACGCATCAATAGTATAGCATTCGGACCTCAGTATCTGTGCAACATCAATATGTATTGCAGCACACCATTCCTAAATCCAATACCTGCCCAACCTATGGTCCACAACAAGCCACACTTCGCATCATATGATTAATTCAACGTGAAACTCAACCATGAAACAAAAGAAAATTGAATGATACCAAGTTTCTTGAAAGATTATATGTAGAAAATTGCATATGTGGGAATAATATTAAGTGTAGAAAGATCAACTAGGGTTGATGAACGCGTATATTTGGACTGAAGTGCCAAACTTTTACACTAACATTTATGCTTGAACCTTAGGCTTTCGGATAGGTACCCCTACATAAAAAAATTGCAGAAAAACGCTGAAGCAAAGCTCTCCACCATCTCCAAATTCAAGACGCCCCAAATTGCCTCGTCCGAAATAATTAGGAACGACAGATGCATTGGTAAAAATAAATAAATAAGTAGATACAAACAATAAGAATATGAGATATTGATGCTACCTGGAGATAGGGAAAGACAGAGAAAGAAAGCGGCGAGCTAGAGAGACTGAGTGAGAAAGGATGACAAACAGCTAGGGCTCGTTTGCTCCTTCTGGTTTTTTTTTCCTATTTTATTTTCCCTCTTTCTGTTTCAATTTTTTTTTCCTATTTTATTTTCCCTCTTTTTGTTTCAATTTTCCTTTTATTTTTCTGCTCTTCAACTTATCCCTGCCAAAAAAAATAGTGGTAACAATAGGAAATTTGTACACAATCCGTTTTATGTTGTACTGAATATTTTTTAAATTTATTAAAATAAAAATAAATTACATTTTTCATTTTTACTCCATTTTTTATTTATAATTATTAAAAAATTATTTTATACCCATATAATATATATTATAATAATATATTAGACGCAAAAAAATATAATTATTTTTTGTTAATTACTTAATATTAAATTTTAATAGTTATTGTGAATTGAAATATTTATATTAGATTTCAACTACAAATAACTATTAATAAAAAAAATTAAAATATATTCAATAATTTACTACTTATACAATTAATTAATTTAGTTTAGAAATAAGACTTTAATTTTGGGATGAAGACAATTTTTTATATAAAATTATATATTTTTTACATGTTTTAATATTAGGATAATAAAAGATATTTAATATTTTTTAATATTAATCAACTTAAAATAATATTATAAATGTATTTTATGTTATAAATATATAGTACTAACTATAATAACAAATTGAAATTTGGACAAGATCCGATTTATATTAGTACTAAATTAGGCGTAACCAACCCCTCCAGGCTCCAACCCCTCTAGGCCCCCTCAATCATTGATTTTAAAAATTTTAATAATAGTTTTATTAATTAATCAATTATTAAATTATTATAAAAAAATATTTTTCATAATGTTAATACAAATTCATCCACTAAAATATATATAAAATATGCAATACATATTATTTTACTATGATTCAATACAAACACTATTTAAAACTATTTATTTAATTAAAAATAACTAAATTGTAAATATCCATTTGTTCTATAGAGACTTCCAATTCGATCCAAAACAATTTATGCTGTTTGGTAGAGTAAATTTGGATAAAGGCATGTAATTGGATCCAATTAAAAATTTATTTGGCTGGACTAGGAAAGGATCAAAATAATAATTTTAAAATATGAGTTAAATTGGTTCCATCTCATAATACTTTTAAGATATCATTTAAATATTTAATTAATCATAATCTTAATTTAAATTTTAAAAATCAATTAAAAATGTTTAGAATATATAAATATAATTTCAATTTTATAAATTAGGTATTTAATTTTTTAAGTAGTAATTAAGCTTTATTTCATGAAGGATTAATGTGAATAACATAATGTTGCAGACATTGGCCCTAGACAAGTAACAAGAAAGAGGCCTAAAAAAGTTAATAAATTGGCTAAAAAAAAGGCTATTTAATGAGAAATTAAATAATACATTTAGATTGTAATTACTGCCAGTAGTGGTTTTAGGATTTTTTTTTTCAAGTTTTATAAGCTCATTTTTATGATATTTCTAAAATATCTTATAGTTTTGTATAAAAACATATATTCTCACCATTTAAAAATAAAGGTCTTGTTTTTATAATAGATTGATTAGTAAAATTTAAATTATTTGATATTTTTTTTAAAATATTAGTTAATGTTTATTTATAGTTCAAATAATACAATATATAATAAATATTAAATTCTAGTTCAAATAATCAATAAAATAATTATATATTTTTATCTAATATCTCATTTTAATATATGCAATATGGGTGTACAATGAAATATCGTAAAAAAAAAAGAATTAAATCAAATACAAAAAGCAAAGTAAAAATGAAATTTTATTTGTATTTTAACAAATTGAAAAACAATATTCCTAAAAAAGAAAAAATAATAAAATTCAACTATCAAATGGTAACACATCATTGTTTAAAATATTTTTCTTAAGAAATTGAAAGGGACAAGGTACAAATTAACCCCTAAATTAGTACATCAGGTTCAAATTGGACCCTAAATTATTTTTTAGTACAAATAGAACCTTTAAATTTTAAAATAAGTCAAATAAATTACTGAACTTTTAAAATAGGTCAAATAAGCCTCTGAAATTTTAAATATAAAACAAATAAAGCCATCCTAAATATTTAACTAACTAATTTTTTTTAAAAAATATTAAATAAATCCAAAATTCAACAAATTAAATCATAAATATACTTAAATAAATCAATAAATTAATAAAGTAAAATTTATCAATAATTTAAATATAAAAAAGGGTTTGATGATATGACGATTTATTATGTTTTTTAGATATTCTATTTTTTATTATATTTAAATCATTATAGGTCTTTTGATGTTTTTATGTATTAAATAACCTAAATTTTATGATTTTATTTTAATAATTTTTTTAATTTTTCTAAATATTTTCTAATTTATTAACTATTTTTTAGATCTATTTTTGTTATTTTAATTTAAAATATTTTTCTTATGAAATTGAAAAGGACAAGATACAAATTAACCCCTAAATTAGTACATGATGTTTAAATTGGACCATAAATTATTTTTTTAGTACAAATAGAATCTTTAAATTTTAAAATAAGTAAAATAAATCCCTGAAATTTTAAAATAGATCAAATAAGCCCCTGAAATTTTAAATATAAAACAAATAAAGCCATCCTAAATATTAAACTAACTAATTTTTTTAAAAATATTAAATAAATCCAAAATTCAACAAATTAAATCATAATTATACTTAAATAAATCAATAAATTAATAAAGTAAAATTTATCAATAATTTAAATATAAAAAAGGGTTTGATGATATGACGATTTATTATGTTTTTTAGATATTCTATTTTTTATTATATTTAAATCATTATAGGTCTTTTGATGTTTTTTATGTATTAAATAACCTAAATTTTATCATTTTATTTTAAAATATTTATTTTAATAAATTTTTTAATTTTTCTAAATATTTTCTGATTTATTAACTATTTTTTAGATTTATTTTGTTATTTTAATTTATTGAAATGACCTATTTATTTGATATTAAGAAGCTTAGGGGCTTATTTGATCTATTTTAAAAATTAAAAATTCTATATGTTCCAAAAAAAAATTAGGGTCCAATTTGTACCTGAATTACTAGTTCAGGATAAATTTGCACCTTTTCCCATATTGAAAACTACTTGAGAATGATAATCTCATACTAAATACGATAGTGCAATACAAAATAAAACGATAGATACCATTTAGTAAATATAATACTATTAATAATATTATAATATTATATTACTATAAATATTAAAAATATTACAAAATTATGTATTACACAATATAAATATTAGTTAGAAAAAAATAGAAATCGACTAATGTGATAGTAAGATTCAAATTTGAGGACTGGCTTTGAAACTTGGAATTGAAGCAGTTAATATTAAATAAAACAATATATTAGGGGCTATTAGGAATTTAAAAAAAAAATACTAAAAAAGAAGGACTTTGGTTTAACTGGAGGAAAATTCATGACTTTGTATTCAAGAAGTTGTAATTGAAAATTATCAAATAATAAGAAAAATAAAGTGGATATTATGCTATCCAATTACTTGTTGCATGCTACTACTATTTTATCGATGCGTGCACTATTTGATATTAGGAATAATATAAGTAATAATTTAATTATTACTATTATTAATAATAGTAATAATAAATAAGATAATTTTTGTAATTTAAAAATTATGTTATCAAGTTGTATTTTTTAATCATGTTTATTGTGTAATTTTATTTTTTTGTCAAAATGTAAATTGTATCGTACTTGTTTTCACACTATTACATAGTATCAGAGATTGTCACCCCTACAACATATCTAACAAGTAAATAATTTTATAAAATTAGTAATATAAGAAGTTTTCAAAGAAATTATGTAAATTTGTGCATCATAGTTTTTTTTTTTTTTTTCCTTACAGAAAGATTTTAAATAATAAAAATATAAATAGATCCACAAATTTCATATAGGCCAAACATACAAATTAAAAGTAAATGATCAATAATATATATATTGTCAACCTACGTACATTTAATATATAACAAATCCAAGATCCAAGAATACTCTAAGACAAACAATATTCAATATCCAAGAGCGTGTATTTAATTAATCACAGATATGATTCCTAACAAGGAGGCAGATCAGGTGGAGGAGCCTCTATGGACTGCAGCTCTCCAGGTCCGTTTTCAACTAAGAAAGCCATGGCCAATCCCCAAGTTAAATGGGAGTCTATGTGACAGTGCATCAACCAAACTCCTGCAATGAAACCAGCAAGATATAAGAGAGAGAGAGAGAGAGAGAGAGAGAGAGAGAGAGAGAGAGAGAAGGAAGTTCTAATGATGCTGCAAATTACCTGGATTATCTGCAACAAATCGAATAACCGACCAGCCACCAACAGGCACGTTAATGGTGTTCCTAACCGGAGGATCAACAAGGTTGAATCTTGCAGTATCAGTGGTCGGATTGAAGTTGCCAAATCCTTGGCCCACAACATAGAAATGGTAGCCATGAAGATGAATGGGATGATCCTCTGTAGTAACAATGGCGGTGTCCTGCAGCACGAGTTGTACCCTCGACCCGAACTTCAGAGGGTACAACTTAGTCCCAAAACGGGGCTGCCACAGTCCACGGCTCACGTTGCCTGTGTAATCAAACGTGACCGGAGGGACCGGTGGGAAGTCTGTGGTGTACACACCCTGTATGTTTTGGTAGTAAGCTTGCAATAATGAGGTCCTTCTTGGAAGAACAAAGGATATGTTGTTCATGCTAGCCGCGAACCGCGTGTTGTTCGGGCCCTGGCATCTCGGCCCGGGCGTGCAGTTCACGAGGCCTAATCCAACAGTGAAGAATAAATTCTCATCAATGTTGTTAGGAACTCTTGCATTTTCCGAAGGGATGCTTCTTAACTGGCTTGTGAATGCAGTAACGGTGTTGGTATCGTTGAATCTTGGAAGTGCAGGCAACAATGGTTTCAAAGGCTTTCCATTTTTGGAAGGGCAAGGAACAGAATCATATTCCAAGATTGCAGTGGCGGTTGTGTTGTCAAACGCGGCGTTCTGCGCAGTAGCGTATGCACGTGTCGCCATGTAATAACGGCCGACGGGTTGGTTGGCAGTAAGAAGAACATTGGTTGTCTGTCCAGGACCAACCATGATGACTCTGGTGCTAAAGGGCTTGTTATAAACTGCGTCATTTCCGACTACAGTTAGCATGTGATTGGCAACGGTGAAGAAGAGTTCTTGATTGAGTGCAGCATTGATGATCCTCAATAACACAGTCTCCCCAGGTTTCACATAAAATTTTGTTGTATCTGATTCAACGAAAGAAGTTTTTTGATCAATCTGATTAAAGATCTAACTATAACTCAAGATTTTATATATGCATGTGTGTGGTGTGTGTGTGTTAGCTAACCTTTGCTTGAGCATCTGTAGAGGTCTCCTGGCTGGCCATTGATAGTGTAAGCATCAGAGACATTCGGAGCAGCACCCGTAAAAATAGCCTGTCGTAAGACACTGATGATGTCTCTATCCCACCATTCTCCTGTTGAAAAAAGTTCATCAGTGTTGTAATAACTGATAAAGATCGTCCGCAGAATAATTTGTGCCAGTTTTTCTTACCAAGAAGTATAGGAAACTCTTTGTTGGGCTTAGGGAAGGGATATGGAACACCAATTTTCGGGTAAATTATGAGTGCTCCGTACACTGTAGCTCTAAGCCATCTGCTATGAGCATGCCACCACAGAGTTCCATCCTGATTCTCAATGGTGAATCTGTATGTGTAGCTTGCCCCGGGCTGGATCGGGCACTGCGTCACATATTCAGGCCCATCTGCCCACGGCGTTCTCATCTGACGAATGCCATGCCTAAGAAACAAAAAAAAGATAGGTTAGAATCAGATCTCTAAGTGTTCCTTATAAGTACATACATCAGATAATTTTGAATATCCAAAAAATTGCCTGAAAAATCATGACTAAATTGACGATTTTAAGAGTTAGCAAAAATTCGTAAAGTCTTAGATTTTTTAAGTACTAGGTCTAAAATGATAATGATGTGCACTGATGCAACAAGAATTACCAGTGGATAGTAACGTTGTAACGAGCACTGTTAATGACTTTGATGACGAGAGTGTCGCCATCTCTGACGGCCAAAGTCGGGCCAGGAAACTGACCGTTAACTGTGAGTATGTTGTGAGTTTTGCACAGCCTCTTCACTGGTGTGGCCTGGACCTGAAAATGCATAAAAATATTTAATAAAAAAGATTAATCATCAGTCCAAATGAATTGATCATAAGAACTATGAAATGAGGACATTATGGAAATGTACATTGAATTGATGGTAATGAGTTTCTGCATTTGCTAGTGTGAGAGAGAGAATGGTTGCAAGAAAAATGGCAATGGAGCATAGTTGCATGGTGGTAATTAGATTGAATGAAGACATCTGATGAGAGGGAGAGGGACAGAGAGAGAGAGAGAGTTTGCTTGTTTTGTTGGGTGAGACCAAGTGTGGACGAACCCTTGTCTTTTATACTGCAAATGAGAGTCGTGAAAAATAGTTTGGTCAACAATGGCACCAAAACTAGTCCAACACAGTGAGGATTTGGTGTAACCACTGGTTATATGAAGTACAGGTTTTTTTTTTTTTTTTTTTTGGAGTGGATGTAAAGGGAGGAATGTAACTATATAGTTACATAATCTCTCCAAAAATTTCTAATTTTATATGGATATAATTTGAAAGTAAAAAACTACCATATCCACTTACAAAAAAATTATGTTTCATAAATGTAGAATTTTTTCCTTTTTTTAACAATTTGATGAAATTACAACTAAAAATTCTTGTACGATTTTTTTATTCGTTGGTTAGACTTATTCAATTATATAAAACTTATTTATGAAATTTTAAGAAATCAAAATTTTACTTCAATTAATACTACGAGACTTTAACGTCCAAAACAAGACTCTTTTATTTTTGATAAAAAATATTTTTGAAACAAAAACATTGTATTAGACGGAAAAAGTATTTGATGACTTTTTTTTTCAAGCCAAACTTTAAAAGAGATGTCGATACACACATATCCCAAAATAAATCCTTTATTTTCAAAACATTCTATCTTTTTTTAAACACAAATCATCGGTGGGTTTAAAGTGGTGGACTTCGATCCCAAACAATATATATACAAACTCAACTAACTATGCTTCACTCAATCGATTGTAACTTTTGGAAACTAATGCATCATACTTTCTTCAAAACAAATTTCAAAATAAAATTCTCCCAGAATCTTCTTCCCAAAACCATCCAAATATTTCCCAATTCTTTTTTTTTTAATATAAATAATATTGTTAGTAATAGATAATTCTAAAAGATTCGATTAAGAAACGCTGTAGCTCTGAATTGACAAAAGAGTTAGTCCATCTTCCAAACAACTACACTGTTCCTTCAACTAATAACAACTAATGTATTTAAAACCCTAAATCAAGTACAAAAGGGGTTATCTGTATTAGGTTGTTGCATGTTAGTGATCTATTATTAGTAATATTGGCTCTACTAACTTTTTATAATATAATTTTGAGTAAATTATTTTGTATGAATATATATTCAAATTTTTTATTATTGTTTTATTCGTAAAAATATAATTTTGTAAAAAAATAATCCTAATCATCCAAAAATAAGTTTAATATACATAAAATATATTAATTATATTAAAATTTAAATTATTTAATAAGTTTTGTTCTCATATTATTCTTTAATATTCATTTACAGTCGTACAAATAATATAATAAACAATAAATATTTAAAAATTTAGCCAAAGAATCAATAAAAATGTATTTTGCAAAGCTAATATCTACACTTTAATAGGTGATATACGTGTAAAATTAAAAATTATAAAATATGATTAATTTGATTTATACGTCAAAACAAAATAGAAACGAATTATTTGTATTGTAATAAATTGGAGAAAAATTAAATTCATCTAATAAAAAATTTACACGCCATTTTCCAAAAATATATTCACTTTTGGAAACTGAAAATGGACCCAAATTTTCTAATTTTTAGACTACTGTGCTATTATATTACTACTGATCGATTAATTATATTAAAATTAAATTATTTAATTTTTTTTAAAAACAAAAAATTAGTAAAACAATATTTGCAGTCAAAATTCTATATATTAATTCAATACCCATTATATTCCAATACAACACAGAGAACCGACCAAAAAATAATTTATTTTTTAATTTAATATTTTATTTTAATATATACATCATAAGTATAAAAAGATGATTAATTTAATAAAAAATTAAAAACAAAAAATTTATTTGTAACAAATTAAAAATATATTTGTGAAAATATAAAAATAAATATCAATTCATCAAAAAATTCCACTTTCAAAACTGAAAAGTTGGCTAAAAATTACTATTTGTAGACCACTCTATTATTATATTTGTATAGATACTGTATAAAACCAATTAATTTACTATAAAATTTAAATTTGTTTATATTATCATATTATGTAACACAAAATTAGAAAATAGGAACTTTCAGTTTATCATTTAGAATATTTAATTATTTTATTTTATTTAAAAATAAATAATAATTACATATTTTATTAATTATAATAGCAATTAAGCTTTATTTTCTAAGGGGATAGTATAGAGTGTGATAATTAATTTAAATATATGTGTATATATATAATGTTTTTATTGTAAAATTATATATATACGTTGTTTTTATTTTTATATATCTAGGTGGCTAAGTGAAAATTCAATTTGAGTTTGGATGGTAAAATGGTAAAAAACTAGGGTTGATGATTAATCACATACAAAGTGGTGGCTTAGCAAGTTAATAAATTAAAATTTAGTTCCGGCTTTTATAGAAATTTGTTATTTAAAAATATAAGTACTAGTTTAAGGATATTCTATATTTATATAAAATATATATTGTAGTTTTTTATTTAAAATTTTGCAAACTAATTCAGATATTTCTATTTTTTAGGCAATTCATTAAATTGAATTTTTATAATTTTAGATTTTTTTTTTCTCAAGTTAAAAAATCTCAGTATTAATCTAGAGTCGGAGAAGACAATCCTTGAAGATGAGAAAGTTTCTTGACATAATTCAAAGTCTTTGACGCAATTAATTCTCAATGTTTATATTTATAAAATTATTTAAATGTAAGATATGAATATACTCATATTGATGGGGTTGCTAAATATAATTTTGGACCTGTTGATTTGGACGATTTCATTCGAAATTCAAAATTTAAATATGTGTTTGGTTTTATAAATATATTGATGTGTCGAATAATATATTTATTGAATTGACATATATAATTAAGGGCATGTTATATTGTGGTAGAATTGGGATATGTTAATATCTGAATTGAGATATATACTATTTCGATCATTTGAATGTCGGAACAAAAATTTGTAGGATATTTGAGATATCAACATTAACTTGCTCAATTTTTACCTAATAAGAAGACCATCAAATTGAAGTTTTCGATGTTATTTTGGAAGGAAATAAAGTTGTTGATTTTTTGGTAAATAAGACAATTAATTTATAAAATAGTTTAATATTTTCTAATGTACAAAAATATAATATACTGTTAGATTTTGATCATTGGCGTATCCCAATTTCAAAATTTTAAAATGATTATTTTTACATTTTGTATATATAATTAAACTGCTAAAATATATATTGCATTACTTTTTTTAGCCCTTGGAGGCAACAATATTATTTGATGCAAATGTTATTTGGTGGACACACATATGGTAATATGTGAATAATAATAATAATAATAATAGTAATCTATATATATAAGTAAATTGACTTTTTTATTTTTATTTTTCCGTTTAAATGTGGTTTCCTAATAAAAAATAATTTATTATCTATTATTTAGGATATGTTTGTGTGCAAATTACTATTTTTGATAAATCTTAATTAATAAAATATTTGATTTGATTCATCCTTCTATTAATTATGGATTTCATGTTTATCAATATTTTCATTGTTATCAGTTAAAATATATTGAAAAATAGGTCATTTCCTACCTAGTTCTTTTACGTACAATCATTTGATTCTTGAATAATAGGTATATTTTCATTTATCAATTTTATTTGATATTATGTAAATTATTTTTTTTTCTTTTTATCCAACAACATTATAATTGAATTTTAAAATATTTTTTGTAAACCCAATATTATTGTTGAACTTATATATTTGAATGATTTTGTTCACTATATATATATAACTTAAATATATATTTATATTATAAAATATAATATAAAAAATATATTTTATGCTTTGCACTAATCTGACGCTAGTAGTAGTAGTAATAATAGTAGTAGTAGTAATAATAATAATAATAATAATAATAATAATAATAATAATAATTATTATTATTATTATTATTATTATTATTATTATATTATAAAATATAATATAAAAAATATCTTTTATGCTTTGCACTAATCTGACTCTAATAATAATAATAATAATAATAATAATAATAATAATAATAATAGAGTCTATCATTAGGGAGAGTTGGTAAATAATTGAGATAATTGATAGGTGAAGAGAAAAGTTGTGCATAATGAAGTGTCGAAGTTAATTCAATAATAGTGAAATCTAATGTTTAGGGTTTCATGTTATTTAGGAATAATTTATTTAAATTTTGTAATTTTTGCATTGATAATTAATTTGGTAAATATCTGCACTCAATATTAAATTAGTATAATAAAATATATTATAGTGATCCAAAATATTTACTGTCTATGTTTACATTAGACCGGGCTGAAAGCCTTCATGATATATCTATGTTTACCGTCTAGTTTTGTATAATTGAATGAATGGTAAAAAATATTGTTTGTATTGAATTGTAGTATGGTACGTCGAGTGTTGTATACATCACATTCAAAAGTTTTAATGAGTAAATTCATATTATTGTATTATATAAAGAAGTGTATGTAATGATTGATTAATGATTAGTTTTACGTATATATATGAAATTAATTTATTTTTAATATTCAAAATTTTTAAAGTCGGATTTTTTTTATAAAATTTGGTTATTATTTAAATTTTTAGTTTTACGTAAAAACAAACTTATTTTTTTATTACTTTATTGTTTCTATTGGATGAATAATATATTTTGAATTATTTACAAATTATTTTTTTATTAAATTAATTTAAATCCTTTTATTGTTAACTATATAAAATAAAATTTTCAATATCTAATGATTAAATTATTGTTGGGAATTTTCTCGTACAAATACATTTTTTGAATTTTATGAAGATAAAATATTAAAAAATAATATAATCTTGTACTTATACAAAAAAATTATATTCATTAATTTCACTTATTCATTCATATATAAATAAACATAAAAATCTTAGTTTAATAATAAAATAAAATATTAATTTAAAAATATAATTTTTTTTTTAAATACTCTTAAAATTTATATTTTAGAACAAGGAGTAATAACTTAAAAAACAAATGGCCCAAATGTAATTAGGAGAAGTTAGGGTGTGCAGAATGAAATTGAAGGAAGCGCAGTAATATTAATTTATGACAGCAGCGCAGGCTACGCCAGCCGTACTTCTTCTTCGTCGGTTAATCCGCTGATAATAAGTCTGCAGAAGGGACATATAGGTAACCGAAGAGGGACGAAAGGGGGGAAAGAAAAAAAAGAAAAAAAGGAAAAAAACCCCTTTCCTTAAACTTGAACTGACAGCTAGATATTTTCTCTCAGATATATACTCTGTATTTGCTAAAATATATGCAAACCAATATAGGGGCGATACACCAGTAATTGTTGAAGAAGAAGTTCAAGGCAGCAGAATCAAGACTTTGGTGAGAGAATTTTCATGGCTGACCACTCCGACGAATTGGACCAACTCCTTGATAGTAAGAGAGAACCCTTTATCGTTTCCTTTTGCTTTCTTCTTGTTTTCCTTAAATGTTTATTAATTTGAATGAATATGTACACGGGCAGAACTCTAGCGACGTGGATTTTGTAATGTTTTCTGAAATAATTTTCAGGCGCTTTGGATGATTTTCAAAACCTTAATTTCACCTCTTCTGCTCAAAGGTGTGTTTTCCTTCTCCAATATATGTATTTATCATGATTTTGTCGTGGTGAGGTAGTGAAATATATATGAATTTGGGTTTTTGGATTAAGGGTTTGTCGTTGTCTTTTTTAAATTTTGTTTCTGAAACTTTCCTCTTAATGTAGTCAGTCTTATGATGATATTTTCTTTGTGGGGGTTACAGAGGTGGGGATAACAATGGTGATAATCCTGGAGAGAAGCAAGAGCACTCTGCATTGACAGGTGGGAGTGTTCAAGGGTTGGGAATGGGGTTGCCTGATTTGAAGATTAAGAAAAAGGGTAAACAAAAGTTACAACCGCCAAAGCAAGAATCTCATGTTACTGAGGCGCTTGATAAGCTGAGAGAGCAAACTAGGGAGGCTGTTAAAGGGTTGGAATCAGTGTCTGGGCCTAGACCACCAATGGCTGGAGATGGTATTGGTGGAGATGCAATGATGGACGAGTGGGTCAAGCAGTTTGAAGAGCTTGCCGGTTCACAGGTATTTGTGATTCTATAAAATTTTCTGTAATATATGGTTTTTTAGTTCTTTTTCCTATTCATGATTGCATTGAGTTGCAAATTTTCATTATGTTCGAATGCTATTTCTGTGTTGAGTTTGGGTGTTGATGGTTTCTTGAGGAAATGAGATTGGTTAGTTCTTTTCTCTTGAAGTGCGTTTTGTTGAAATTAGATCATTTTGATTATTCAAATCACAGTATATGGAAGTATTAGTTCTTATTAGATTCTACCTGTTCATTTTTCACACAGTTGAAGGCGAGAAAATCTCATCTAGTTGTATGATAGGAGTGAGAAATTTCATCTAGTTTAACACCTCCTGCAAGTTAAATTCTTTAACTAAAGAATGATGCAGGTTTGCATATACTTGTGTAACTCTTGCCAAATGTTCTTTTTTTTTTTTTTTTTTTTTGTGGCATATAACATCAAGGATTGAGGGTCTTGGTAGGGCAGAAACATGTTGGTAACTTGGGATATGCAGGTTTGCATATACTTGTGCAACTCTTGCCTTTTTTTTTTTTGTGGCATATAACATCAAGGATTGAGGGTCTTGGTTGGGCAGAAACATGTTGGTAACTTGGGATATGCTACAAGGAGCAGTGGTTTAACCATCTCCCATTCGGATTGGTACATACCAGTGTAATCTTGTTTGGTGATATTCACTTGTGAGGCTTGGCTGGTGAAGTTGGTTAATGATGGGGTCACAGTTATTAGAGGCACACCTCTCATAGGTTTATAGGTTCTGCACCTATACATAGAAGAGGCGGGCACAGTTATATAGGTGCGCGCCTTAGTGCGCCTGTTGCTCCTCAAGCACGCCTTTCGTCTCCAGTCTTTACCTCAGTTATTAAACACATTTTTAATGTTTTTTAAAGGTAAAATAATGGTATGGATGCATTTCTGGGCAACAAATGGCAGGCACAATCAATACTTGCCCAAAAATCAAGATTTAATTTCCTACAATTAAGCTTCAAGAATCAAGCTGCAAGCTTGACTGCACCTACCAAAGATTGACATTTGAGGGCAGTTTTCCTTAATCCTTGCTTTTCTAGATCTAGATTTCCATATTTTGTTTTCCTTGTAATCTCTACGCAAGCAAGCCTTGGATAATGAGGAAAGCAAGCAGGAATTATCTTGTTCTAGGAGATTCGGTCTCTCTTTTTTAGCTATCATGGTTTAATGCTTACTATAACCTAAAATGAAAGGTTTCTCTTTTTTTTTTTAACTGTTTTTTTTTGGGGGGGGGGGAGGAGGTTTTTTGTCCTGTGTTCAAGAGGCGCGCGCCTCGGGCACTAAAGCAGATTGTACGCCTCACGCCTTAAATAAGTATACATGGGATAGATACTAAGGGTTAGTAGGTCTATCACTTTGTCTGACTTGGGTTTATCATACCGTGAATATTTACTAGTCTAATTCTATGACGAGAATAGCGGTTACCTGGTGAGAATGCTCTTTGTTGTTTAGGTCAGCAGCATGGACTTGAGCAAAGATGTTTAGCTGTACTTACCGAACACTTATCTGTGGCATTGATATATGTCTCTAAGTCATTTTTATGACTTCAATCAATTGGGTAAGGCTGGTCTTGTAGGCTATTTATACTTTGTGAGAAAATACACTTTTATTGAGGATCTTATGATGTTCCTAATCCCATCAGGCATAAGTTGGCAATTACTTGTATAGACACTTAGGCTTTCTTTTTGGCAGCACGGGCTTGAACTTGTTTAGTTAATGAATTAGGCTTCAGCTCGAATACAGAGTATAGTGGCTGGCCTTGCCTTCCCACCACTCAGATAGGTGGACATTATAATTCGGTGTCTAAGATTACAAATGTAGGGTGAGTTTATAAAAGTGTCACTGAAGCAGGGAATGGATCCAGCTAAATGCAACTCACATCAGTTGACAGTCCCTCGGGTAGAATCTAGAGTGGTGTCCCATAGGCCGCTTCTTCGAATGCCAAACCTTCCATTTATGCCGATTGTCAGAAACTATTTATGATATCTTAGTTTGTAATTCTACATAAATTGTATATACCCACAGCTAGTTTTATATTTATAACGGATAATTATAGTCATACACCTGAGGTTATAGTCTTATCACCAAAAAATCCAGCTCTCTGCAAACTATACTAATACTACCCTCGAATTTTTTTCCCCAAGGAAAAACACATTATTGTAATACTTCATAGGATTATTTTTAATATCAAATTTACAATTTTTTTGGGGTGTTTGGGGGGGGGGGGGGGGGGGGACGGTTGGTCTACTGCAAGGAAGTTTTATTGTAATCTGTGCATTTTATAATATGTAAGGATTTTCATGGGCAATTTGAAGGTCACATGCAGTGCAAAACAATGAATAGGATTTGAGAGAGAAGATCAAAACCTAAATAGCGTGCACGATATGATTAAAAGCAGGGCGATGAAGTCTTATTTTGGAGCATAAGCATATGGTGCACAAGCTCTTGTTTGCTCCTGAACTTATTTTGCTCTTGAACATTCACTATTTCTCTTTACTTTTGATTCTTGTTCATTATTGCATCGTTATGGCTTAGACCTTTTCCTTCTTTCCTGTTCGAGCACAGCATACTACATAAGGGTCTTTTCTTCATCTCTGTCCCCCCCCCCCCTCTCTATCTTGTCCTTTTGGCTTGCTCACTTTTCTTTTCTTTTTTTTCTTTCTTTTTTTGTGGTTTGGGGTGGGGTTGCGTGTTAGTAGTGCTGTGTTATCACATTTCTTTCTCTTTTATCACTGCATCAATATGTGGTGACTCCCATGATTTTTGGGCTCTTGCAGGATATGGAGTCAATAGTAGAAACCATGATGCAACAGCTCTTGTCCAAAGAAATCCTTTACGAACCCATGAAAGAAATTGGCGAACGCTACCCAACTTGGTTGGAAGACAATAAAGCCAAACTAACTGATGAAGAATATGCACGTTACTCTCACCAGTATCATCTCATAAAAGAATTAAACCAAGTGTATGAAGCCGAGCCTAATAACTTCAACAAGATTGTCGAGCTAATGCAGAAAATGCAAGAGTGTGGCCAACCACCAAATGATATCGTGCAAGAGCTTGCCCCCGACTTTGATCTATCAAATCTTGGACAATTGTAAGTACTCTCCCTGTCTCACATTTTTTCTCCAAATTATTGTGCATGATGTCTGTTTTTACTGCACACGTCTCCTAATCTATGAGTTTTTCTTTCTTGATGCTGCAGATCTCCGGAGATGTTGGAGTCTCAACAGAATTGTCGTATTATGTGAGAGAAGATGCGTGTATTTTCATTATGGATCCCGCTCTTATCTATTTCATTATGATGAAGTAGATGCTTTACATGTTGAGCTTATGCTTTCACTCCAGATCTCTTTTACTTTGAATTCGGCTTTGTTGAACATCTTCATCCTCTTATTGTCCAAATGTTTTTTTAACCAGATTGTAGTCATATTTTGCTATTCCCTATTTATTTTGTACATTCTGTTGCTAATTAATGCGTGACAGCAAAAAATAAAGTTTGACGGACTGAAAAATAAGATTATGCAGTCTATATATGAAGTTGACAATATTAATTATGTGATTAATTTGTTCAAATTTAAATGAATTTATTAGAAGAATTGCAGAACGTATAAGATACTTATTAGAAGAAAAAGAAACACAACTTTTTAATTCAATAAATAAATGAATGAACGAACTGTTTGAAGAATACAAATGTGTGCTATCTATATGCCAAAAAAATAAAATAATAAATAAATGAATTTTGAGTTTGAGTTAAAAATTAAAATAATTAAGCATCTTCAGGGGAAATCCAATGTCTTCCATTGACAAAACTCTTGGCAAGAAATGGATGGGCCAAATCGTAGTCCAGTTCTCGGGCCCAAGATACTCCACGGACTGCTGCTGCTCCTGGCCCATAACACTTGTACACTCCAAAAAACACAGTCCTGCAAATTTAATTATGATTATAATTATCTTAGTAATTACGATAATACGGGACAAAACTTGAAAAGTACAGCAATCCTTACTTGTTCTTGTTGCTGACGTGGTCCCAATCATCCCACCCTCCATGGGCAACGACGTCGTCGAAATAGGTATAGGAGAAGACAATCCTAGAGTATTGGCCCATTGCCCGGCCCACATAAAGTGGGCCAGACCCAGTGACCCTGCAGTTCAAAAATGCAAATCCAGTCTTCTCATCTGGCAAGTTTCTATCTTGGGCCGCTATCGACCCAAATCTTGTTGCTATTGAGTGGAGCTCACAGTCCTGATCCAAATAACATATAAATAAAATAAATAACATAAAATGAACAATCTAGTTAATTCATTCTACTTTTTTTTTTTTGGTAGTTTCTTTGCAAGTTAAAAAATTATGAATAAAGCTATTAGGTAAACCATTTTATAATACAAGATTGTAAAATATAGTTAGAACTTAAGATCTGAAATGAAGTGCAGTATAATAGATTTCACTTATGAGACAATCTGATTACGATTAATCCATACTGAACTAACAATAAAAAGAGATGAAACTCAAAATGAGTAAAACAAAAAAACAATTGCACGCTTTTGCCTCTTTTTGCAATTTTTTTTTTAAAATTACAGTTTAATGCATGATCTTCGAATTTTTTAATTCCAAGTCTATGCACGACAGCGCAAGGTGACTTTTCGATGCAATATTGATGAGATAATTTTCGGAGATAGACTCCCACCGCCACGTTGGATGCTTTACCAATTAAAAGATTTTGAATTTATTTAAAAATTTAATAATTTATCACATACTAGATTTGAGTTTTGCTTTCTCCTAATCAAGTAACGTGAATCTATTGAGACAGTAGGTAAGATTGCAATTAAAAAAGTTCATACAGCAACTTACAATACTTAAAAATAAATATTTAAATTGCAAAAGGTGAAGCCTTAATAAAACGATAACAGCTCCAGAGTCTAAAGCTAGAAAATGGCCCCTATAGTAATAGTACAAAATAAATAAAGAATTGTTGAATTTAAAATTAATACATCCATAATTAAGATGATAATTATGGCAACAATTAGTAATATAGTAATTAGCAGTATGTGTGTGGGGGCTGCATGGGAAATCTAATTTTCTATAGATAGGAAGGCAGGCAGGCAGGCATGCACCTTTTAATAAATCAAGAAAAAAGCAAAACCCCTTTTGAATTTTATCTTAAAGATTCCAGTGACAAAAAGAGAGCAGACAATAAGGACAAACACAAACAGCTTTTCTCCATCAACACCCAATTGAAAACCCTATTTTTCCTCACCTAATTTTCTTGAAAATTAGATTATTGTTTTGGATATTTACTTCATGCATCCAGCGTTTTTAACCATAAATTTATACGTACATGAATATATATATGTGAATGAATAGTTAAAAATGTTCGTTGTTTGGTAAGTCGGATGTAGCATCAACTTGATTTGTTTTGGTTGATTCATGTAATTTATATGAAGTTTGTGAAAAAATTAGTGAATAATAATAGTAATGCAAGTCTTACTTTGTACATGGACCTGCCATTGCCAAAAATGAAGTCAATAGAGCCCTCAATGTAACACTCCTTAAAGTAATGGCGGCCGGCGTCGTCGCAAAGTGTGTCCTGTGCGCCGTAGAATCCACAGCCGGAGAAGAAGGCCTTGTCGCCGGATATTCTGAACGCCACCGCCTGCCAACCCTGCATCCCTGGCATCGGCGCCGGTGCGGTGTTCTACAACAACCAATATGCATTAATTTGTGTCAAAACTTAAATGGAGAGTTAATTCTGCAGTTTACTGCAGAATATTAGGGTTTTAGGGATTGACTGCTAGTGTTGGACTTTTTAAAAGGAAAAATAGGATTATTACAGGAATATATATATATATATATATTTATTTATTTTCTTATATTTTACGAAAATGCTTTTCCAAGCAGTGTTTAGTTATTAAACTACTGTTAAACATTCTGATATTTGCCAAATTATTGAAGTGGGATGATGTCAAAATAATCACGATAGAGACTTGTCAAAACGGTCACAGACACACCTCCAGGACCATACTGGACCAGTTTCTCTCAATAATAATAATAATAATAACAATAATAATAATAATAACAACAATAACAAAAACAATGATGTGTATGTAAATGCAAAAGTGAGAATATATTTAGCTACCAGATAAAAACATATATTCTTTAGTTACTTTTCAAATCTCATAAATATTGCGAAGCTCAATAAACATTTCTTGAAACTCATGACATTCGAAAATTGTGCTTGAAGTTCATCCAATATCTCTTGAAATTCAAGAGTTTCAACATATTAATTAAACGATTCAAGATATGCAACATACATTACAAAATTCATGAGTTTCGAGATATGTCAGCAGTTTCAAGAAATAGTTAAAAATATTTATAAATTATGAAATTTGACTAAAAATCAAACATCGAACATTTCCATTAGTTTGCTCATCTTCTTAAGTACTATCATGTTCTTGTAAATACATATGTATATAACATGATATGAAATAAATAAAATTTATTAAAAAATGGTAAATTCATGAAAAGTATTATAAAAAAAAAGAAATATATTTTATGCTAATCCATGTAAAAAATGTATGTATATGTATACCTTGAAGCTGATATTTCTAGCAGTGAAATAAGGTGCAAAGACAGAGACAGAAGCAGTATGATAAGTACGAAGCTGTTGGCCGTCGGGACCCTTGTCGCATGCCCTATCATGCCACTCTATCACCGTCGTCTCTCTCCCCGCTCCTTGGAACGTTATGTACGGTTTTGTCGCCGGAACCACCACTTTTTCTCTGCACAGCCGCCGACGAACACCACATTAGCCAACATTGTGTTTTCATGCATTAATATGACGTCATGGATTATTGAAATTCAATGTTATACAGTTGAGTCTACCTAGGGAGTTGGTCGGGTAACTACAAGAAGCCTTTTTGGAATGTCCATATCATTTGCATGTCACATTTATAGTTCATGGGTCCATCTGAGTTTTGTATTTTTCTTATTGTATTTCATCTCGTTTTTTATTTCAAAAATTAGAGTTAAAATATATGACAAATCATGGAGTGGGATTATTCTAGAAGGAAGAACATAATGTATGAACTATATACGTTAGTATTTATATATAGCTGTTGTACGAGCCCACAATGTGTTCCTTATAAATCTAATTTGATGATGGGGCAAATAAAACGAACTTTTCATTTCAAAACTTAATCTTTTTCTGTTGGTTGTATTAGCCGACTGGGATGAGTTTACAGCTGATGTACACACACTCATATATATATGGGTGTGTATATACGAGCAACCCGATGCACTAAAGACTCGTAATTACAAAAGGGCCATATTTTGGTGTCCAAGAAATATCACTCTTTCTCTATCCCTCTCTCCTACATGCATTTATTTCCCATGGCTTTTAATTAAGACCAGCACAATCTTAGCTGCTGGAATATTGAAAAGAATGAGATCAGAATAAAGAATGATGAGTGATTTACATGTAATAACCAGCACTGATCAGAATGAGGACATTCTTTCTGTTATTGGGCGGGACAGAGTCGACGGCGGCTTGGACCGACCGGAAGTCCGCGAGGCCGTGAACATCGACGGTGATAACGCGGTGGCCGGAGGGACCCACCCATTTGTGGTGCCTGGAATTCAATGCTGATGCATTAAATCTCGTGCCCCTTGAAACTCCTGCATGTAAAGAGAAGATGAAAGTTATAATATAAACAAAATTACAGAAGTGGGAAATATAGAGAGAGACAGCCATTTTTTTATAATCTTCAAAAACGGCATAAAATATTTTGCATAGAAGAGAATGTTATGACAGAGATTTTGAAGAAGAGTGAGAATTAATATTCTTGGGAGAGAGAAATGGAGATGTGTTTAGAGAATCTGAGTGATGTCTGTAGAGTAGAATACTTTGTGGTTAGTTTCTCTCTCTGCGTGTGTGTATATATATATATATGTATGTATGTATCCATATAGGCATGGTGATGTGGGCAGGATGTGATCTTCGCAACGGTCATATTCCTTTGTAGACAACCTAATGTAAGAATGATATAATGTATAAAAACAGCCTTAGGAGGCGATTAAAAGTCAAGCAAATTTATTCCCTTTTGTTTGTTTGTTCTTGTTTTTATGTTTTGGTTTGAGTTACAAGCAAACCGACTCCATACATCATGCTCACTATTCTGCACAAATTAGTTTTACACTAAATAATGTTATGCAGTATACAAAAATATTTAATTAAATTTTATTGTGATTTTAAGGAAAATAAATTTACGATATCGTTCTCGTTGTTACTGTTGTTATAATTTTTTCTCTTAAATTGAAAGATATATTTATTATGGTACAAAATATACTTTTAAATATCAACGTAACGGATGATGGTAAAAGATAAAAGATGATAATATTTTTCAATACTTTAAAAATAGAAGCAATATTTTTCAAAAATACTAACTATTACTTTTGATCTTCAAAGTATTATATTTTACTCTATAAAAACAAGTCATTACATGTGATTAAACAAGTTATTTTACAAAAGCTCTATGTGAATGAAAAATTGCCTTAATAAAGTGCAAATTTTTTAATTTAGTGAGATAATGGGTGCATATGATGTTGATTTTTTCCCAAATCGAAGGCGGGATGGAGTCGGGAGTGGTATTTCCCGCTCCATTTAACAAAATACATATGAAACTATATATTATAAAATTATGAATTTAGTTTTGTGTATGAATTTAATATTTGTGAATGTTCTTTAATTTTGAAATATGTTAAATTATTAGTGGTAATGACTTCTCATTAATATTTTGATTATCAAAATCAATTTGTACCCTATTCTTTGTATCTCATATACATCCTAGTAGAGATGTTTATAAAGTGCTTACTTCTGATAATAGAATTTCAATCCTTTATCATATGAAAAAAGAAAAAGAGAAATGTAGCAGCACTACCACAAAAAGGTTTCTATGGGGAGGGCAGGTCATTTGTCGATTGTGTGATGGTGGCCAAAATGCTACTTTAGGGTTCCCTGGGATTCCACAATTCTTTTTTCTTTCCCCATTAAATGACTACAAATATTGGAAGCAAAAACCTTTTTAATTTGATTTAAATATTATATTGAAATGTGATATTAAATTTCAAAAATAAAGTAATTTTATTTTTCAAGTATTCAATTTTTTTATAAATTCTTTTAAGTGAGTAGGTGATTGTTTTATTTTTTCATTTGGGGTTGGTGCTTACTGCCCTCCCATGAATGTTGTTTGGTTGATCAATAAGGATTTGTATTTTGATCCATACTTCAGACTTCAATTGAAGACTTGTCATGCCACTAAGATTCTTACCAAATTCACACCCAACGAATAATGTGTATAAGGTTCATGTACGTATTAACTACGACATGCTTAAGAGCTCCCGACAAAAAAATGCACTTAACTCGAGCCCAAGATAAAAAAAAAAAACAAAGATTTCAAGAGTCTGTTGAACCAAGAATCTAATATGGCTCATAACAAGAAGCCTCATTAGATAAATCTCACACAATTTTTAGTTGTGTAAAAGTATGGGCTCCGTACTTTTTACTTTTTTCTCAACTTATACTCCCCCTATTTACAATAAATAATATTTTTGTAGTTTTAATTATTTACACAATAAATAACATTTTACAATTTTTAAGGTAAAAATTAATGTTATTTTTAAAATTATATTTAATTTTTTTATAAATATACATATTATATATTTTTATCACTAATTATTAATATTTCTTTTTTATTAATTAAAAGTAAAATATATTTTTATTTATATTTTAACATATGTTAGAATTTTTAAAACACCCTTTCTTTTAAATAGGAGGTAGAGTTTATTATTATTTTTAATTATGAGTTACAAGTATGTTGACAGTTTCCATTCGATCCAGCAAATATGAGGCCCACTATATGATGAGGTTAGATGGGCCCCATATTAAAAATGTCTCCGTTTCTGAACGTTGTAATGAAAAGAAACAATTGCGTACTTGTGCTGCCAGAGACAAAAATATTTGTTCTTTTCTCTTTTGACAAACATGTCATTACCGGAGTAGGAAGAGAGTCAAGAGACCACTACCATTGGAAGGGTTATATGGGAAATTCAACTGTAGCCTGCATATATATATATATATATTATATAAGTGGTTAGTGGTGAAGAGAAGAAAAATATATAGTCAGAAATCACGAGGCTATGTCTGGACAATGGGCCCCAATAATGCGGTGTCGTGGTCAGAATTTTCCGTTGGTGATGGACTTATGCTTACTCTATGTTTTTGACTTCCCTTTCCAACAATAAATAAATATATACATTTCTAATTAATTCAACCTACATAAATAAAAACAATACCAATTTACATATTAATCCTTTGGTCCAATATATATTATTCATTGTTTCACAAATGAGGTTAAATTTTGATATTTCTTTCTATTTTTTTGTTATGTCGGCGTTTTCAAGAAAAGAGCTGGTTAAAGTAGAGACGGAACTAATGAACATTTTGATAGATCAGTTTTAAATTAAAGATTACTTTTGATTCCACCTAACTATGATCAACGACATGAAAATCCATCGTACAGTGATTCTACTTTCTCCCTTTGGTCTTACCTAATTCTCTCAGAGAATGTATCCATAAAGTTGTTCCTTAAAGTCAAACTGTTTTTGGTAATAACTGTTTCATTGAATTTGATCAAATATCCTGATCATGAATGACCAGACACGATCAAAAACGACCGAATTGGCTAAAAATTGAATTTTCAACGAACTTGGTTATCATAATAGAAGGCCCATTTAAAGTTTAAAGGGCCTCATTGGTGGTTGGTAATTTTTATCCGAATGAGAGGCCCGGTGAGTTGAACATGCAGAAGCTTCTATGTAAGGGCAAAAGAACAAATGTAATTTCTTAGTTTAATAAAAATATAAATTTAAAATAAATAACTTGTAATTAGTGGTGGACTATTAGCAAGAAATCAATATTTTCCAATTACAAGAACTTCCTTCTTGTCTAAAGAATGAAGAGAGAGAAAGAAGAAAAGCAGTTTCCCCAATGAAGGAATCTCCCTATGTGATGCTGTGTGTAAACTCTACACATATGGTTCAGGAAGCAAAACAAGGCTGAACGAACATTATCTGATTCTCCTCCCATATCAAGCAACAAATGCTATTTGCACCCCACAATAAATCAAGATTTCCACTGATCTGTCAGTACAACTTGCTGAATCCTGCTGGTGAAGCACTCTCCGCTAGTCTAGGCAGGAAAGCTTCCCTCTCGAGCGAAATGTGAAGAGACGACACGATCTTAACAAATGACACCCACAAAAGAGGCGAGATGCAGAATGCATAGCCAAAGACTGAAAGGGCCCTCATTACGCCGTCTGAGTACCAAGGGTAAGCCATTACCATAAGTGTGCCCAAGATTCCTAACCATGGCATCAGAACAGGCAGCATTGGTAGTAGGAACGCGTTTACTGCTATGCACGAAAGAGAAAAGGCTCCAAGCAAATAGAGACCCCAGCCAATAATTGGATGGATGGTGTGGGGTATGAGGAAGAAAGGGATTACATATGCAGCAAGAATGGACCATATAGCGATCATTTTGAATCCTGTTTGTATCAAGAAGACACTCTTTTCTTCCCTACGATAGCATAACTTGGATAAATTGGGACGTGCCAAACGTGCGACAGCTATTATTCCCAGGTAGAATATGGCTTGCATAAATGCAATTGGCATTTCTGCACTGTACCTGTGGTTTAACCAATTTGTTAGGCCGTTATAGTGTATAATGTCAAAGAATGTTAAAGAAAATGCACCATTTCGACAGCAATCTTGATTGGGTTGAAGAAATCTTACCCTAGAGTTTGAAGGCGTTGTTTATGCCAATCGATGCCCAAAGGGAGAACGGGCCATGACCACCAATACCAAGGTTTTAACCATGAAGCTCCAGGGAAAGTGATGACGCTGTTGGGCCCACAAGGTACACTCCATCGGAGCCTGAGGTCTAAAGCCAATACAGATAGGGATTGTCAAGATACCTTAAAATTTGATCAAATATCACGTAAGAAAGACAAGACTATTTTTGAAATGCTTACAATAGTAAGAAGCATCCATTTGATAGCCCAGAGGAAGTCTATAAAATCCATCAAGCTTTGTCCCATTTGAAGGAGGATGGAACTGTGGGGAATCAAGTAAATCGGGGAAATAGCTTCCGAGAAATCCTTGGTCAGCGCCATCGCGATTACTCCTTCCTCTCTCCAATTCATTCATCATGTCATTGAACACCTCCATCGATGGCTGCAAATCCATATATTTTGAAAGTTGTTATTTTTTCTATTATTAATTTTTTTAAAAATGAAATCCTATCATTTCATATGAATAATAAAATGAAAGTAAATCTTGTACCTGCAACACAAAAAGACCGGTGTGGAAGATGCAGGGATTGATGAAGACTGCACAAAACTGGCCACACTGGAATAGTTCGTCGGTTTTCTGGAGGAAGAGGTTATCGGCATCAAGCATGACCACTCGCTCGTAGTTCACAAGCTTCCAAGCATAAAGTTTGTTGAGTGTTAGCTTAAATCTCCATCGAGAATCATCAGTGTACGGATTTTTAATGTTTTCCACTCTCACCACCTTCGCCCCATCTTCTTGTTCTCTGGACAACAAAGAATCAAAAAAACATGAATTCATTTTCTAATATTAACCATCAAGAGGTTGCATATGCTTAGATTTTCATCAAATAAAACGCACTTCCTTATACAAAATCTTCCGTTTCAACACTAAGTTATTCAGTTAGGATCAAAACTAAGAAATACTGAAGCAAAACTTTATTGCAAGTTATCCTCTTTCATCTTTTAGGTCTGCATTTTATGGCATGAATTATAGTTTCTCTGTCCTGTTCTGCATGTGATTGATGTTTCGAGAACTACCGAAAAGGACTCTATGATTAGCTAATAACCCTTCAGAGAAATGATCAACTATATAACAAGATCAAGAACAAATAAACAAAGAAATGATTAAACAAATTTGATCTCATCCAAGTAGCTTTATTATACCAGAAACAGATTCCCTTGTTTGTGGTCAATGAAGTGCAAATGGCTGGCGGATAATTTAAAATAGTTAAGTACTTCACAAACATCCAATATTAATGACATCAACTCCATTCCACAAGAGAGAGAGAGAGAGAGAGAGAGAGAGAGCTTAGATCACTCAACTAATCAGTGGCAATATATTATAGAAAGTGTATTTTAACCTTAAGCAGAATACAGATTAGTACTATACACTGGTTTTTTAGCATATATTTTGCAGACCATACTGTTAACAAGCATATATATATATATACATATATATATATATTCAATCACCAGAAATTCATGTTCTTTGTTTCTTATATACTCTGTAATCAAATCAAACGAATTCAAGCATGAACAAGGATCGGGCTTTTTCCTTGGAAGAGCATATTTCCTAATTGGTAGATTCTTCGTTACAGAAAATTATTTAGAATATTTCCTCCATCCCAAAAGAAAAGAAGGTTGCAGATTGGTGGAGATGATAATGTGTACAGGGTGGCACATGCAATGTATATGCATACAACCTTAACATAATAATTTAAGAGAACTATTTTGTTTTTTCAATTTCTTACTTAATTCTCCCTTCATTATGAACAACATATATGGATAATTTTATAGATATTAAGTAGTGTGAGTGACAGGACCAAGATTCCACTTTAAATAAGATGGGACTTTTTAATACTTTTTGACTGACAACATTGGTGGGTTGTGGAGCTTCCAAGAACCATCTTGAACCAAATTTTTTAATAAATTGAAGGCCGTGGATCCAACTCCTCCACCACTCTCTACAATTATATACACACACACACACACACACACTATCTCTATGTGGTGTAATTATGTTCGATTTTCTTACAGTATTTGCGGGAAAAAAAATTACGTGAATAAATTAAGTAATACTTGATAGAAATAATAAGAAGTGGTGACAAAAGATGGCCGGTGGACAGCAGAAACAGACGGACCAATAGAAATATGCCAAGTGTGTCATTATTCGATACGTCCACTTGTGAAATTTGACTCCAGTATTTTTTTTCCTGTATTGGAATAAGCCAAAAACTGGATGTTGCCGCGTCAAATTTCCAGTGTATTTTTTCATTTTCTCCTCTAATTATAAATATATTGAAGATAATAAATAAATAAATACAAATAATGTAGATACATGGATTTTACTAACCAACTACATTGTATATTCCTCTTCAGCTTATCCACTCAATCCAAGATTTAATTAATATTATACATATATACGAACACAAACATTTATTATAACAAAAAAATTTAACTGCTGCACAAATAATCGTAAATATATAAATATAAATAGTGGCGATTTTTGTCCATGAAGACCAAAAATTACATGTGATATGATTCTTGCTAGAATGGTACATCAATCTTAGTCCCTAAGGTTGTTCGTCCAATTTGACTTCTGAGTTCTTTTTTTTTCCTGAAAATTTTGTCTAAACTGGTTGACTAAATCCCATGTGCAATCAATATTTATTATAATCCCTAGTGACATAATATTTTTAATAATATTACTAATTCAGATTCATGATATCAGCACTTATTTGAAACAGGGAATATAGAATTATCATGATAATTTTTGTAGAAACAGTTAAATTTAACAAATAAATAAAAGAAAAAAAAAACAAAAACAGGAAGGGCATAAATGACAACTCAGAAAGAGGAAGAGGAAGAGGAAGAGGAAGAGGAAGAGGAAGAGGGGTGTGTTCTTACAGAGCTTGTACCCAATGGATGGGTACATCCATGGAAGCAATGACGACGAGATCAGCATCGACCTTAAGGTTTCCGAGGGATCTGAGCATGACACGTGTGGCTACGTAGAACTCGTAGTCCCTTGGAGTCCCCATGTACATCATGGTAGCGTAGGCGTTTCTGTGCACCGCCCCTTCTACATAGACTAACCCAGCAATACTCAGAACAACCCACCATATCAGTCCTGCGAAACTCAGAACCCTTTCCCTCATTTTTTTCTTTTTATTTTTTGCTTCTCCTTTTCAGCCCACCTCAATATTAAGGAAATAAATCCTCTGCTTTTACTCTGTATTTCCTTTTACGATATGAATAAATGGAAACAAATCCTATTAGGAAACCCCGATTGCTCTCTCTCTCTCTCTCTCTCTCTCTCTCCACAAGAAAGAAAAGAAATACTTCGACAGAGCGCCAAGAAATGACCCTTTACAAATGTTGTGTGTTTGTGAGTGAAAAGAGAACGAAAACCGAAGTTATAAAATGTGAGAAATTGTATGTATAACGCGTTAGAGCAGAGGAGGGGGGTGGGGTGGGGGGTGGATGATTTGAATTTGTAGCAGAAAGTAAGGGGTAGGGAGGCACTTTAACGAGGCGGGTGATGGGGGAGGTCGATGTCGATGTGGATGTATTAAAATGACTCTTCACCCCCTCACTGGTTCTTGAATATTTTAATCTCAATTAGTTTCTGCTTTGATTCACGCAAACTTTTAATTAAATAGAAATTAAAAAAAAAAAAAGGGAAATAGAACTCATATATTTTATTATTGAATTTTTAAGAAATAGTAGTCATATTACATCATTGTTGTATTATTAAAAAATTATGTTGAAGAAATATATATTTAAATAATAACAAAAGTAAGCCACAGAAATATCAGATGAAAGAGGACCAAACAGACCCAGTCATTTGGATCCTTTTACAATTGCATTAGTAGATATTTTTCTCAAGTAGGCCCCAAAATACAAGTATTTAAATCAAGAAATAATAAAATTTACCAAAAGATTAAAAAAAAAAAAAGGAAGAATAATAAATTGAAAAATAATAATAATAATAAGCCCTTTGTACCATTATTCAAAATAAAAATTACGGGAATAGATAGAACGAGTCTGGTATCAAAGTTATAACAAAAGTTAAATATATAAATATTTAATTACATTATTAAAATTATGAAAACCTCAACTTATTATAAAATAACATCTTAATAGATGTGTCCAACATCACAATCATAGGTCTGCTTGCCACCTCTATGTATCCACATTTTTAAAGAATATTTATTTTAAATAAATCATTTGAAGCAAATGTAATTCGCTTATATTTTTTTAATATAAAATAGAGTTGGGCTCTTCAATTAAGACACGTCCATTGTGTGTCGTTCTAACGTTTAATTCAAAATATAGCTTATTTACATTCTTCATAAGATACTCTGTGTTTAATATAAGTAAAAGTGAAGCTTATTTTATAAAAAAAAAAAAAAAAAGACTAGTAAGTGTACGGACATAAGTATAAATATATAGTTACGTTCAATAATTGTAAATATTGTATTATTATGATAAGCATATAAATATATATATATATAATTAATAAAATAGAATAAATTTATCTCAATTTTCTTTAAATTTGAGAAATTCTCATATTAAGAAAATAAGAAAATAATATTTTTTTATTTTCTTTCAATTTGTAGTTTCAGAACAAAATAAAATAATTATATATATAATTCAACTAAATGTAATAGGTTAATACTTGGATAAAAATAAAGTTTTGAATATAAACAAAATTATATAAAACTTATCATATTTTAAAGTTGTATATTAGTAAAGTCGTACAATATTTTAAGAGTATATCATCAATTAACAATTTTTTCTATCAAATCCCTCTTTATATTTATATATATATATATAATTATAAATAATATTATAGATTCAATATTGATCAAATTTCTAAATTTTTGAACTTATTTAATATTATATAATTCTAAATATATTATAGATATTATCTAACTAAAAATTTACAAAAATAATGTATAAATATAATAGGTATAAGTAGAAAGAAAACAAGCAAAAACTAAATATTACAATGCTTGTGCTATCTATATCTATATATATATATATTAATATAAAATGACTATAATTCCTATAGTACTTTCTAAAAATGTAATTGTATTTATACAGTAAGTAATTAAGTATAATTTTTTAAATTAATTTTGAGAATTAAAAATAGCTGAAGAGGCCTATAAATGTTGATCACTTAATTTTATCTAATAAAATTAAAATTTGTTTAATTTTAATCAATAAAATTGAAATTTGAATAAGATTTGGCATCACGTTATTTTTTAAATAATTCCATTTTGTTTTTCCAATCTTCAAATTGCATAGATATTGAAACATAAAGTATCACTCTTTGTTCTTCACGAATTAACTTCTCTCTCTCCTTAATCTTATTTGTTAGTTTCTGCACTGAACCACCACCACATGCCGCCCTCACTCTCCAACGCGACGTTTGTTGTACCGCTCACTTACAACAAATTCTACAAGATATCATATAACTTCAGGATATCAATATTTTCATTGTTATTAGTTATAAATAAATTGAAAATAGGTCATTTCCTACCTAATTATTTCACGTATAATCCTTTGATTCTTGAATAGTAGGTATATTTTCATCTGTCTATTCATTAGATATTATGTAATTATATTTTTTTCTTTTTATACATCAACATTTATATTGGATTATTTAAAATACTTTTTGTAAATTTAATATTATTTGTTGAATTTATATACTTGAATAATTTCATTCACTATATATATATATATATATATGATATTCATTTTGTAATGTGAATATATACTTGAGTTATATATATTTATTTATATTATAAAAGAAAAAGTACTCCCATTTTAAAAAATGAAATATACTCGCAGTTTTTCATATCCAAAATTTACTCAATTTATGTTTTAAATTGGATGTGTACACTTAATATAATCAAGAGAAAAAAACAAAGTTTTCCATTGTTTTTTAATTACTTAATCGGTTTATTTAATTTACATTTTAATTGTAATCCGCTTAATTTATTCGATAAAAAAATATGAATTAATCGTTTACAGATTAAACCAGGCATTAAATAATTTTCTATAATTGCTATTATTTTTTAAAGTATTAAATAAAAACTTGTGCATCGACGGCCTTATCTAATCTAGTACTTCAAACAAGAAAGAAAGAGCCAATTGCATTGATATGACCTCAAATTTTATTGCTGAAATTAGCATAATACATAGTAACTAGTTGTCATCGACAACACACATCACTAGTAAGATATAAAGTCTAAAAATACCTATGACTTTTCTATACAATTTTTTTATTAGAAAAATGGTAATATAGTGATAGGATGCCAAGTGCCGACCGACCGAGTATTCAACAAAGCCGTCCCGCCACGGACATGTGGGTTGTCCGTAACATCCTAAAACTATGCTCAACTATACAACAACCTTCTTTGGACTATTTGCTCACAGATTACTTTTCCGATCCAGACTTGAATTCTCTATTTTTTTCGTATTTTATTTTGCATTTCAATATTTTTAATATACATCATGTGTTAAGTAATTATTTTATTATACACACATAACGTATGGTGTATTTCAGAATAAAATAGAAGATTCAAATCTGTTAAACCTCAATTGAACCGATAATGTATATCTATATATACACTTATAGACTCATCTTACAACTAAACTTCAGTCCACCTCTGATTAGACGAAATGTATTTTACTATTATTTCCATTCATTCAAATAATTGAAATATAACGTTTACACACTATCTGTGAGAAAGTTATGTTCGTGGTTAAATTTCACCAAACAAAAAATAGAATATATAATTTAAATAACTATCTTCTTTGATAATTGATCTGAAATAGGGCAAATTGAGAAAAAGAAAAAAAATCAAAATTTGTCAAATTTTACTAAAATATCAGTAAATTTAATTACTTTCGGTATGCCAATTTGGTATTCAATTTTATTTTATTTCAGTATAATGATAATTTTGTACGAATTGATATTTATTGATACGGTACCATATAAATAATGTGCTACATATCAATTTTTTGATATATTAGTATTTTTGTACAGTATTAATATGTATGTTTTATTAGGGATGTTAAAAGGATCATGGCTCGACGGGCCGGCCCGTTTAGCCCAAAAAATTATAGGGTTAGGGTTTGGGTTTTATTAACCCGTTTAAAATCAGTCCGTTTAGCTCGAGTCCGATTAGCCCGAAGCCCTATAGGACTAGCCCGCTTAGGGTTAGGGCTAACCCAATAGCCCGAACTTTTCTTATTATTTGTCTATTTCTTAATATCGAATTAATAATATACACCATTTTGAATTATTTTTCATATACTATATTTGATTTTAGTAGAAGATATTAAAATTTATATTTAATTACTAGAAGATTTTAAATACAGTTATTTAAATTTAGAAATTAAATGTAACATGATTTCAAATTTTATGACAGTGAATGCTCTTAAAGCTAGAATTGAGAGCATGAAATATTGTATATGACTTAAATGTTTTAATCTTTAAATTTTGTATAGTGATATAAAGGTTCTAAAATATATAATCTTTTAATATTATCTAAAATTGTATTTTAAAGAGAACATAATATGCATTTAATTAAAATTTTAAATTTAAATATATAATTTGATTATTTCGACTCATAGCCCGATAGTGGCCCAATTAGCCCGAAAACCGGTAGGGTTAGGGTTAGGGTTAGGTTCACCATAATCAAGTCCGTTTAAATTAACCCGATTAACCCAAAACCCGTTAGAACTAGCCCTAAAATCGATAGGGCTAACCCATTTAACATCTTTATGTTTTATACATCAAATTTTTTATAAAATATATAAAATATTATAAAATTTTTAATATATCGTACCAGACTCGAGAAAACTATGGATTAAAAACAAATTTGTGTGGTTGGAACGTTGGTTGAGACATGATTGGTCTTTGGAAATCTATATAATCGAAACCATATTTTGTGGAGTAAAATTCAACAAGTGCATTAATTATTCATTATTGAAGTCAAAAGGTTTCTTACATGACAAAATCTTCAATAGTTTTTAGCAACTTGAAATGTAAGTTTCTGGGCCAGTTGCCGCTTGCCCTACAACTCCCATCTTTACACTATTTTTTTTTTCTTAATAAAATAAATAATGACACATCAATAATGAATACAAAATTAAAAAAACATGATTAAACATTTAGGAAAAACATAAATGTAAAATTTGGAATATTCCATTTTGCTTCAACGGATCTACAGCCATTTCCTTAGAGCAATAAATTTGTATTTTATTATAATTTTACATAAAAAGATTAAATTTGTTAATCAAGCAGTAATTTTCAAAGTTAATTGTGATTATACCAAATTAAATATTTGGTCAAAAATATATGAGTGATAATTTTTTTTATAAATAAAAAAATGATCATCATCAAATTTTTATCAAATTATCAATTTAACAATAACTGCACCCAACTTTCCAAACCATGGCTTAATTAATAATTCTAAGTTTTTTTTTTTTTTTTTAAGTTCAAATTTTAAGGGGCCACAAATCAGTCAATGACCTAAATTAAAAAGTCTCAGTTTTGAATTAATGGACGAATACTAAGTTATATAGTTCCCGCTCAACTACCCACCATAAATATATGTTAATATGTCCACGACTGATATATCAAGATTTTATAAAAATGAGTCATTTCTTTTATTTAAAATGGTGATATTAACACTTCAAGAATAAACACATTAACATGTGCCAAAGGTGGGTCGATGAGCGTCCGACACTTGATCAATTCTTATAAAAATGTGTAAACACACGTTAATGTGTGAAGTTCTTATAAAAAATTATTATTTTACTTTTATAAAATAAACAAATACGATCACGACACATCAATAATAAATACAAAAATAAAAATTCACACTAAATAGATGAATATTTGGGACTAACATACCTATGACACAAATTGACTAATCACATAAGGGGCAGCTTAATTTGTTGACCCCGTTAGCAGTGGTAGTCCAAGCGCGTGCAACCATGTGGGGAGGACCGGTGGTGTGCTGCCTACAACTACAGCCCACTTTGGCCCTTTCTTTTGGATAAAGCCAGAGCCAATTGTATCTAATATTTAATTCTGGTCAATATATTCTCTCAAAAAAAGAAAATAATAATAATAATAATAATAATATAATAATAATAATAATAATAATAATAATAATAATAATAATAATAATAATAATAATAATAATAATAAAAGGTCAATATAACTTATATAAGTCGAAGAAGTGTCGAACGTTGAACAAGTCTCTTAACAAAGAGTAAAGGTGCAAACATTACTGTAGGCAGCAAGTTCTTAATTAGATGCCTTGCTTCTACTCGCTTACCAACTACTAATTCAAATTTACATTTTTCCAGTGATATTAGTATATTATATCTTATATTTAATAATAAATTTGTATGTTATCTATATAAATAACATCAATATATATTAAAAATAATAAAACATAAAATAGAATATTACATAAAGAATATGAATTGAACCGCCCACATAATTTCTAAACCACTCATCTGCACTACATATTTATTGAAAATTTATTTTTCAATAAATATGGTTTGCTGTATTATCAAAATTGTTTCTTATATATATATATAGGTTCCAATCAATTAGGCCAAAACATATTGGTTCAGATTAACAATGACATACGATCTATTTAATAAACCAAATAAAAATAAAATTGGTTCCAAATAACACTAAACAAAGTCATACTTTATAGGAGGTCATTTTTTATTTTTTACTATTTATCGGAGGTTCAATCTCATAAAAATTATGAATTTATATTTATACTATTTATTTTATTCGTTGATTTAACTTATTCAATTTTATATAATTTTTTGTAAAATAAATTTTATACTTTTAACTTCAATTAATAAAATAAGATGTAAATTTTGAAAGAAAGACTTTTTTTTTTTTTTGGATAAAAAATATTTTAAAATAAGATTTTTTTTTCTTTAATGGGAAAAAGTATACTCTCAAATATTGGGATAGATAATATTGCAACCACATGCCCATAATTACAACTTGTTCGTACATATAATACCTGCAATTTCTAGTTTTTTTTTTTTTTAAATAAAATTACTCTTGAAATTATTTTACAAACATAACGTTATTTAATTAAAAATATTAATTGAAGATCCATAGAATCTAGTGCATTAAGGTTTTCAGTTGAATAGGATCTAACGAACTGCTCAAAGACATTCAAATGAGTTATGAATGTCCCTTGACTGCTTCGTCAAATTACATGATTTTCAACTATGCATATTTGACCTAATTCTATCGTGACTCAACTTAGAGAGATATTGAGAGGATGAAGGACCAAAATAGGACTTGGTCAAGCACGTGAAGTGGTCACCGAGATATGACGCATGAAAATACTTCAAATAAATAAATAATATAGTAAATTAGATGTACAGTGCACTTGATATAAAAATAAAAAATTCAAATTAAAAATAAAACTAGTTATATACAACACATAAAATTAGCGGACGGGTTGTGCACTCTGAGAGGCTCAAATTGGTATACAAAATTATAGAAACTATTCTAACTTGGTAAACTTCTTATCCTTCATGAAATAAATATTATAATTTTTTTAGCAAATCCCAAATTAAAAAAAAAAAAAATGTAAGTAAGTTAATGTGACACACCCTTGTTTCATATGCGATCAGACACATTAAGATATTCCCGTATTTGCCAAGATCACTTGCAGCATAAGGCTAGAACACAATACGGATCCAGCATGATACATCACTTGCAGCCAACAAAACTTCAACATCTCATCAAAGAATTCTCTTCTTTCTCCATCAAAACAAGGATACATTCATTTCTTCAGTACAACTTGTTCCCTGAGGGCGAAGCACTCTCCGCCAGTCTAGGCAAGAAAGCTTCCCTCTCGAGCGAAACGTGAAGTGACGACATGATCTTAACAAACGAAACCCACAGAAAAGGCGAGAAGCAAAATGCGTAGGCGAAGACTGAAAGGGCCCTCATAACACCGTCTGAATACCAAGGGTAAGCCATTACAAGAAGCGTGCCCAGGATCCCGAACCATGGCATTGAAACAGGCAGCATCGGTAGCAGAAATGCATTCACTGCTATGCACAAAAGTGAAAAGGCTCCGAGCAGATACAGACCCCAGCCTATGATTGGATGAATGGTGTGGGGAATGAGGAAGAAAGGGACTACATAGGCAGCAAGAATGGACCATATAGCGATCATTTTGAATCCTGTTTGTATGAGGAAGACGCTCTTTTCTTCCCTACGATAGCATAACTTGGATAAACTAGGACGTGCCAAACGAGCCACAGCCATTATTCCCAGGTAGAACAAAGCTTGGATCATTACAATTGGCATTTCAGCACCATACCTGTGATCAAACCAATTGGTTAGATCATTATACTGTAAGAATGTGCAAAGAAAGTTGGCTAAAACCAAAGAAGCCTTACCCTAGAGTTTGAAGACGTTGTTTATGCCAATCAATGCCCAAAGGGAGGACGGGCCATGACCACCAATACCAAGGTTTTAAACATGGAGCTCCAGGGAAAGTGATGACGCTGTTGGGCCCACATGGTACGCTCCATCGTAACCTGAGGTCTAAAGAATAAAGATGACGTGTTATTAAGACAGCTTAATGAAAATTTCATGAAGATCAATTATGAAAAGATGGCTAGCTTGAGTTTTTATATGCTTACAGTAGTAAGAAGCATCCATTTGATAGCCTAGGGGAAGTCTATAGAATCCATCAAGCTTTGTGCCGTTTGAAGGAGGATGGAACTGTGGGGAATCAAGTAAATCGGGGAAATAGCCTCCGATAAATCCTTGGTCAGCCCCATCAGGATTGCTTCTTCCTACCTCCAATTCATGCATCATATCATTGAACACCTCCAAGGAAGGCTGCAAATCCATACATTTAGAAGTTGTGATTAGATTGAAAAAGATATATTTAGACAGAAGGGGGGGGGGGGGGTAATTCTTGTACCTGCAATACAAAAAGACCAGTATGAAAGATGCAGGGGTTGATGAAGACTGCACAAAACTGGCCGCACTGGAAGAGTTCGTCGGTTTTCTGGAGGAAGAGGTTATCGGCATCAAGCATGACAACTCGATCATAGCTCACAAGCTTCCATGCATAAAGCTTGTTAAGTGTCAGTTTAAACCTCCAATCAAAATTGTTTTGGCTTCTGTATGGATTCTGAATGTTTTCCACTCTCACGACCTTCGCCCCGTCTTCCTCTTCTCTGGACAAGAAAGCAGCAAACACATAATTAGTTTCCAATGGCTGATAATTTTTACAAGCTTACCCACCATGCGTTTGTAATTTAGTTGGGATAAAAATTGGGGTAAATATAAAAACAGAACTTTGCTGTAAGTTCATCCTTCCATTTCTTAAGGCATACATGTTTTGGCATTTGCACTAAATCAATGTTTCTAAGACTATCAAAAGATACCACAATTATGTAATAAATAATAATCCTTCAATTAAATATAATAATATATCATTATTAGTATTAAAAAAACTCCTTGTGTGGTCAGTGAGGTAGAAATGGCCGGCGGACAAGTGAAAAATACACAAACATCCAATTCTTATGACATCGACTCCAGGTCTTTGGTAAATCCAACAAACAAGCTAGCTTACATCACTTAACGAATCAAATGGCAACATATTATACGAAATTAAAACCAAATGTTCATATGATTCCTTCTTTGGGACAGAGGAAGTATTGGACATATACATCAGATCATTTTGTTGAACAAAGCAATATTTCAAGGTTGAGAGAGAATATATCTTCAAGAGTGAGTCTCTTACTACCTGTTAACTAAAAAGTAGTACTACTTTTTCCAAGGTAACAAATCAATAGTAATTTTCTTCAACTAATTACAAATAATACTTTTTAGTTAAATTAATAATACTCTATATCAGGTTGCACGGTGCACCCGATGCATATAAGTTTTTGTGATCTTCGATGTTACGTAATACCAAACACAATACTGGAAGCTCAAAGTAAGAAAACAGACAAAAAAAAGGGTGGGGGTGGGCAAATCTTGAAGAAAGAAAACAAGAAAGAAACACATATTATGCTTTTTTCTTAATCAAGATAGGAATATGCCCAGATTGGAACGGCATATTTTCCCAACTTGTGGATTACTTTTTTAAAGAAAAATATTAGATAAGCTTAGATATTAGTTAATTATGTGACATGCAATGCACACTTCTTCATTATCTACAAAACAAAGATGATTAATTAGGTTCTTAAATGAAATGATAAGTGGTCTTAAGATATATTCTGAGTGTGACATGACCATGATAGCACTTTTAATGGAACAAGACTCAGCACCTATTATTCAGTTTTTGACTAATACAAGAAGATTGTTGGCATGGAGAGTTTCCCAGAACTGTCCTGACCAAATAAAATAATAATATAAATAACAAATAATTATTATTATTAAAAGAATAAAAACATCACCATGTGGAATTTATCGCAGATGACCCGTTAGGATACAAACCCATTTAATATTTTCTGCATAAATATGTAGGAAATTTTAATTGATTTTTGGGAGTAATTCAAAAAATGGCCGGTTGACAGTACAAAAAGACAGACCAATAGGAATATGCAAACAATGACAACTGGGAAAACGGTCCTACTATTCTGAGTCCACTTATGTAATTTGACCTAATCCAATCTCCATTATATTTTTTTCTTTTTTTATTTTAATATTTAAAATGAAAAAAAATACAACTAATGAAAAAAAATTAAAATATCATCAAATTACGTATAAATATTATGTATGTTGATGGACCGATTTTTATTTTTATTTTTACTTTATGGTTGGGCAAAATTAGACCTATAATAGAATGTAATTTCCAAAAATGACCCAACAATAGCATTGGAATGGTCTAAGCTGTTTGAAATTTTGTCATCTAAATTAGTTGACTAAACCTCATATGCACCCATAATTATAATAATATATAAGAAGATATTTTTATAAATATCGCCTTTTATATTTAAAAAGAGAATAAAAAATTATTCACCAAATTTCCAAAAATGCAAAATATCATTATTATATTGCCCAAAAATGAATATGTGTAAAAAGAATTAAATTTAAGGATTATCTTATATTGCCAAGGGCAAAAAAGAGAAAAGAGGAATATGTGCTTACAGAGCTTGTACCCAGCGGAGGGGTACATCCATGGAAGCAATGACGACGAGATCAGCGTCGACCTTAAGGTTTCCGAGGGCTCTGAGCATGACACGTGTCGCTACGTAGAACTCGTAGTCCCTTGGAGTCCCCATATACATCATGGTAGCATACGCGTTTCTGTGCACCGCCCCTTCTCCACACACCAACCCCACACTCAGAACCAAACACATTAGTCCTAGGAAACTCAGAAGCTCTCTCCCCATCCTCTCTCTCTCTCTACACAGAAAAGAAATCCTCTGTTTTTCTTTTATTTCCTTTTTTTCATATGAAAAAATGGAAACAAATCTTTCAAGAAAACCCCATTTACTCTCTCTCTCTCTCTCTCTGCAGAAAAAGGAAAAGGTAACACCTTGAGAGAATGAAGAAATGAACCTTTACAAATGTTGTGTTTGGGCGAGTTTCTGCGTGAAAAGAAACACAAAGCACTCAGTTATATATATGAAAAATCGTATGCATAAGAGGTGGGGTGGGGTTGGGTGGTGGGGTGATTTCAATTTGCAGCAGAAAGGGAGGGGAAGGAGGCACTTAAGAAATTTGGGGAGGGAGGCGTATATAAAGATGACTCATCAGTCTTTACCCCCCGCGCCGGTCTATTTCTCGAATTTTTCAATCTCAATTATTTTCTGCTTCGATTCACTCAATATTCACAGAAAATAAAAAATAAAATAAAATAGAATTTAAATATTTATGTTTTAATTTATCGGATTCTTTAATAGGGGAAATTAGAAGGTAAGCATATTTTTGAGAATCTGTCAAGAATTAGATATTTAAATAATTTAAGAAAGCAGGGAGAATAAATGTAAACCAGATTAATTATATTATAAAGGAATGTTTACATTTAATTTGATCTTATTTGGGTACGGCTGCGCTGGACCAGGCCCCAGGGGTTGTGGAAATCCATTATAAACGTTGACCAAACACACACAGTTAATAAACCCAAAAAATATAATATATTTATATATATATATATATATTAATAACTAAACAGACAGGCAAGTTAAATATTCAGACCCTTTTCTCCTATGGGCCTGCAAATTGGAGTATTATATAAATTACCATCAAAGAAATTTGCAAAGAATAATAATTCATTTCTGTTCCACCCCTAATTGCATCTTCTTCTTCTTCTTCATTATTGGATTTTTTTGGATGAGTTCATCATTTATATTTGCTATCAATTTTTATTATTTTTATTACTACTTTAGTTAATCGAGATTTAAAATTACAATTATAATCTTTTATGCTTTTAAAATACGATGATAATGATGACATATTGTGATTGATTTATGATAGTCTCATCGCGATATGTTCAATATTAATAGTAAAACTTAAATGATATTGTAATTAAACATTTATAAAAAAATATTGATAAATTTAAAATATATATTACAATTGAAAATTAAGCTGTATGATACTTTTTTTTTTTTATTTAACTCACACCCCACATATATATATATATATATATAATTTTATTAAAGTAGAGTAAAGTTGGGGGACAATGAGGAAGTGATGCCGGAAGCCGAGACATTTTCAACTCAATCTGCCAAAACACATGCATAGATATGTGCGTTGGTTCACACTTCAACTTTGTTTGTCTCAGACTACACAATAAATTTTATCCCATTGTTTCTGTTCTTTTATTTGTGAGGAATATTGAGTTCGATTGTATTGTTTTGTTTTGTAGGTAGATTTTAATTTCCATTTTGATTACGGTTAATATTCAAATAAAATAAACTATAGCCAATTTTTAAATGTCATATAAATTTAAAATTTGTTAGTTCTTTGTGATGAATTATGAAAAAAAATTAATTTTGGCACCTGATTGCAATGTTATTGTTGTCATAAAATTTTAACGTCGGCAAGATCATCCAAAATCCATCATCTATTTACATTCCACTATAATCACCGATGTGAATCAAAAAAGAAAAGTGAGACAACCGTAACTTCAATGATCGATTAATAATAGAAATGGATGGAAAAATAGATTGTGGATAGATGGCGGCTTTATTAAGGTACGTCTAGTATTCTTGGTGGCAACGTAATTAGACGTCAATAATATTATTTATATTATAATTAATAAAATTCATAGATGGTGACAAACATAAATACATAACGAAGTTGTTGTTGTAAATAAAAATTGACACACGTCATTTTTTTTATGTATTTAGAACTTTTACATAGTGTGATATACAATTTATAATATAATTATTTTTTTAAAAATTACATAATTAAATAAATTAAATTAACTTATACTATTTAAAAAAAATTGAGACACTATGAACTTCCTCTATTTAACTAATTATTATATATTTCCTCCTATTTAAAATAAGTGATGTTTAGTGGTTTTAATTTTTTACACAATAAGTTACGTTTTACATCTTTCAATGTAAGGTTATTGTTATTTTTCTGATTTATCCTTCTTCTTTTTTGTAAATGTACATAAAATATGTTTTTTTACCACTAATTATTAGTGGTTCTTCTCCATTATAAAGGGTAAAATATGTACTTAATTTATTTTTTAATATGTGTGAGAATTTTTAAAATAATACTTATTTTGAATAAAAATAAGTATTATATTATATAATGGATATATATATATATATATATGTTTGTGTTTATATTTATATACATAGCTATATATATTCTGAAAAAAATGTTGTCAGACACTTATAAAAGATGTATTGGGAAGAGAGTTGAGAAAATAAACAAAAAAGAGATTAAAAAAATAATAATATGATATTATATTAAATATTTTAGAATGAAATGTATTAAAAGTATACTTTACTTTATTTATATATTTTTTTATATTTAATATCTCATCTATATTTTATTGCAACATTAAATTGTGAAAAGATAATTAATATTATATATTTATACAAGAAGATGGAGTAGAAATAAAAATATTATTTATATTTTAATAAATTGAAAAAAATCACAATAAATCAATTAATAAAAGTTAATATATTATTTTCAAAATATTTTATTTTAGAAATTAAAAATAAGCAAAAAATTATATTTAGACTATTCATTATTATGTTAGTATGTATCAAATAAATCCCTTTTAGATATGACAACAAATTTTTTAATTATTTTTTTGCTATAAACCGAAAAATAATGGGTGGTTTGTATCTGTAAGTCTAAGAGCCGTAAACCTACAAAAAAGGCATAAAAGGACAATTGCTATGACTAAAAAACAAAGAGGGTGCGAACCAAGAAAGGTAGGACCCACAACACAACATGACATTGTTTGCATAATTTAGACACGCATTTGTTGTGCGTGAAATCCTAAAACTATAGTTATAGATTTAATATTATTTTGTTTTATTTTTTTTGTGGGGTAGTTAAGAATTCAAACCTACTACATTTGTTTTTATTTTTTAGTAAATAATGCTAAAACTATTTTCAATTCATGTCTTCATATGTGACTCATCAATACTAATGCTATTACTAAGTAAGATTAAGAAAAAAAGTTTAAATTTAATCGGGTCAATCAGCGTTTGACTCTTGGAACCTTTCTTCTAAACTCATACAGTGATGACACTTAAATGTGTTTTGATTTTGAAATTATAGTTTTTAAAATAGTAAGTGTGGAATTAAAATTGAACTGGAATATATTTGGTTGCAGTTTTAAAATCGAACTGGCATATAACTGATTACGAATTTCTTTTTCATAATTTTTTTTTTCAAATTTTACACTTGAAATTATCAGTTTGGAATCGAATTTGTGATTCTTAACTAGAATTAGAATTGAAACCAGTTGTTTTATAATCAAATATCCCAAAATCAAAATCAAATTGACTAAGTTCTGTATTAATTTTAATTTCAAATGAGAACTCAATAGATTATTAAATTGGTTAATCCACCAATTTTCCATGGGCATGTCTTATCCAAATTCATGTCAACATAGTTAACGAGTGACTCACATTCTAAACGCATAATATACGCTAGAATATATATATATATATATATATATATTAAAGCTTGTTTGATTAATAAAAGAATAAAGACAATAGAGAAATGAGTATTTATCAGATCTAATGTCCCACATCAACCAAGTGGAAGCATGTCCATTTGTTATCCTCAAAACAAGCTTCAATTTGCGTGTCAGACTCCTTCTATCTTCTCTTTCCCAAAATTATAATGATTTTCCTTTTATTAAAAACCATTTCTCTCTAGTCCCAATACTTTTGTACATTTTGTAATATTTATAATAACATAACAATAATAGTAATTGCTACTTAATCTAAAACGTGTGCAATAATGTCATATTATTAAATCATGTTTATTGTATTATTTTATCCTATATTAAAACACTAATTATGTCATAATTGTGTCATGTTTTCGTATCATGTTGTATGTCGTATGAAGAGTTGTCAATCTTAAGAAGAAAATAATATTTAAGAAATAATAATAGATAATTTTTAAAGTAAAATGTCTAAATATATACTATATATTCTTTTTAACAGAAAATGTTTAAACAACAAAAATGAAAACCAGATGCTGTCTCATCAAGTGTTCACAACTTGCCACGTCAACTTCAGAACTGAGAGCAATCAATTTAGTTAGTGGAAAATTTTATCTTTTATTCCTTCTATTTTTCCTCGTGATTTTTTTTGTAAATAATATTTTCTATACTTTTTATATATTTTTAAGCACCTTTATACTTTACCAGTTTTCCAATATTTTTTTATTATTTTATTTTTATTTAAAAGATTTGTAAGTGGCTATTTAGATGGATGGTGGCTATACATATATATATATATATATATAGATAATATTAATTTTCTGAACCATCAAGTAGAGGCTAAACTTACTAAATTGGCTCAATTTTCGAATTATAAGAAAGAAAAATTAAAATAGGAGGGTAGGGGCTAAACTTCTGATTTTCTATGAAGGATTTTGAAACAAATACTCCTACTGATATATATATGGTTGAATTTCACCTAATAAATTATGAGATTATAATTTTGGAAATCCTCTTCCCACATAAATGGCTCCATATATATACATTTAACGTGGCAGGATAATATGAGTGATTCTATGTTATAGTATGAAATATTAATTTTATTAAATTTATGTTATATATCATATAATTAAAAATTATAAAAATAATTATTAATATTATGATGTACATCTAATGTATTACAACATTATTCATGCGAGTAACATAGAAGTTTTGGAAAATACTATGTGATTCTGGAAAATGATAAAAATTAAGTTGCTTGAAACAATGACACGTCACCACATTGATCTTGCAACGATCTCATAATTGGGAATTTTTGGACAGAAATGATATTGCCCTTTTTATTAATTATTGTACTTTTGTAGGTACTTCAAATCTAAGATTCTGGGTCGGTTGGCCCAATGATCGGCATCTTTACACAAGAGTAGTATTTGTTCGATGAGTTGTGTAATAATTATGTTAATAAAATATTATTATAAAAATAGTTATATAATTTTTTAATAATATTTTTTATTTTTAAAATATTTGATTATTATATTTTATACATAAAAAATTTAAATATCAACGATAATTAATTTAAAAAATATATTTTTAATTATGTAATATGGATATCGAATAAAAGAATGTGAAAAATTATTAATTGATAAATTTTTTTTAATACAGAGTTAAGACAAAAAAAAATTGTGTTTTCTAAATTAAAAAAAATTAAATTTGATTAACAAAAAAAAATTGGTAAAATAATTTCAACGGAAATATCTTTAACTTATTATTTTTTATATGATTATCTTATTATATTGTTGTGATTGTATTAATAGTTAATACAATTATATATAAGTAACAGGTCACTCCAATTAATTCATAGTCATAAGATTAGATAATGATGGTATGATAACAAAACAATTTATAAATAATAATATCCAACCAAATTAAATTTTTATAAAGTGTAATTTTTTCCTTAAAAAAAAAAAAAAAAAAAAGACATGTACAATAATGAGCATGTAAATTTAGTGTGTGCCTTACACGCGCGCACGGGGCCAAATTTGCATGCGCACGATTAAACTTGGTAGCTTTTGATTGGTCTTTTTTTCTTTTTTATTTCAAATGTTTAGCATATAAATATTTTTTTGGTTCTAATAGTTTTGAGTATTTGGATCGTGGTATAATTAAGTTTTGGGCTGTGCATAAAAATTATTATATTTTACAAAAAAAATTATTATAAAATTTAAAATTTGTAATTTCAATTTATTTCATTATATTTTTTTATTTTAATTGAAGTTTTTTTTTAAATAGCATTTTTTATGAAACGTCGACTTAGGACAGATTCATTCGCTCAATATAATATTGACTTGTGATAGACTTCTTCAACGAAAGAAGTCTTACAGATTCAAGGCATATTCTACTAATATAGATATAATTAATAATTAATATTATAATTATTTGAAATAGGGATAAATGTTAAGTATTTCACAGTATAAATTTAATGATTTTAGTAGAAACTTCATGATAGTAATAAAAAAATGATAGAACTCTCACAGTATATTTCATGGAAATCAGAAAAATATATTGAACAGATATATTATATTACCATATAAAAGTTAATCAATTGATTATATGTTTTAAGATATCCTTAATATGTTGTCCATTAATAAATTCATAATAACTATGGAATTGTCAACATGTATAAAATTAAAATTTTCACATTTCCATCTTGTATTACAGAAATTCAATAATTACAATTTAGAATCTGAATATAATAATTATAGTTATGTTTATTTATTTTGCAAGATATATCCTTACAAATTAAATGGTCAAACGAAATTAATGTATTGTCTCTAGATTATAATTAATTGTCTTGTAAAAGATTCATTGCAAAAACTCCTATGAAACGGCTGCACGTGTGATACGATTTAAGGTATTACCTGTTTAATTATAAAGTATTATTATTTTTTAAGTGTATTACTGCTGATTAGTTAACTTAAAAAATATTGATACTTTATAGTTAAACAAGTAATACTTCATAGTTACATAGTAATACCTTAAATTGTGTTACACGTGTAACCGCTTCACAGAAGATTTACTCAAGATTCATATTGTATTAATCTAACAATTATAGATAATATATTTAATCAATGCTTCCTCTTATTCAAAATTCTGAATACATAATATGTCCTTCATTAATGAGAAATATACATTAATGACTAGTGGAAAAGTTAAAACTTTTAAAACATCACCCATTTTAAATAGGCGGAGTAGCTTGTTTACATAAAAAAATTCATAACATTTTGGTCGATTATCAATTCAACATGACATCTCAGACATAATAAAAAAATGCATCACCTTTATAATTTTTGGACTCCAATTGGCGACACGGAGCCCAATTTTTTTATTTTGGATGCACCTATTATTCATGTGGCATAAATTGATTTTTTCAATTACATAAAAAAATAACAATAATTGGTCAATTATCATGTGCAATATGTTTTTTTAAATGTTAAATACACACATCATAGTTTTATTAATATATGCAAGTGTGTCGATTTTAAGTTACAATTGGTGATGTGGAGCCCAACATTCATATTTCGACCCGCATTACTGTACATGTTCAATAAATTTGTATTTTTACTTTTATTTTCAAAACTTGAACCGATAAAAAACACTTATTTTTCTAATAAAAAATAAGAAGAACTTTATCTTTAATTCACGACACAAGTAACCACCATCATCAACCTCCGTCGCATGTTTTATTATTTATAAATGTTGATAACTTGTATTTGAAAAACTCTTAATTTCATATTATTTTAAATATTTTATAGTAATTTAAATTTTAATATAGTATAATATATCTTAAGGAATTCTACGATTATAAAAAATCATAAAAGTAACTCCACGCGCCCGACCAGTAATTAAGTAAGCCCAATATGTTGCAGAATCCTTAATCCGTTCGGCTTTAAAAACATTTGCTAAAATGAAATAGAATAAAATATATAAAACTAAGAAAAAATAGTTATTTTTCATTCAATTTTGTTCTATTTAATATATAATTTTTAATTTTATAATATTTTTATAATAACTTCTAGTGGTCAATTTTGTTCAATATATATTTAATTTACTAAATTTTAAAAACTTCACCAAAAAATAATAACACGACATTCTTAATTTTATTTGTGTTATAAACAATTCAACCGCACATCCATAATTTTTAATAAATTTGAAAAAAATTAATAATATTAAATATAAATGAAATGAAAATTTAAATATTATTATTAAAAAATTCATAAATTATATACCGCCAAAATTAAAAGATATAAAATTTAAAAATTCCCATAAATAAACTAAATAGGTATAGTAGAGGTCGGAACTTGGGCTGGGCTTCACACGGAAAAGGAATTTATTTATATAAATAAAAGTAGACGCAATCATGACTTGGCAATGTTGCTTATCGGGGCTGCCTACGACCAGCAGTAGTGCAACCCTGGTCCAACTTGACGTGACTAATTATATATTACCCCACTCCTTCTAAAATAAATCTTACCAAATAAAAAAAAAAAAAGTTTAAAGCAAATGTCATTTAGAAATTATAATCATAACTATTCTTAATCTTTCAAGAATTATATTTAAAATGAACATTTGAAATGGAAACAAAATGTTAAGAAAGGAGAAATTATACAATTTCATACTAAATATAGACAATAATCAAACTTAAATAAAAATATTTAAACCATTTTAAATGATGCAATAATATTAGCAAAAATAAAAAATGTATTTATTTTGAAATAAAAAATATGGTACTTTCATTTAGTGAGAAGGGTCGGTCAAAGATTTATGACCTTCGTTGAAGGTTGGCCCAAGTAGGGTTGGTGTTGAGCCCCCTTTCTTTACCCCCACTTTTCTGTTATTTATTTATTATTATAATATTATTATTACTATATATATTTTTTGTTTTTTTGTAAAGCTAGAGACTAGAGATATCAATTCAAGTCAATATAAAGTCGAAGTGTGAAGTTTGACTTTTTTTTTTTTTTTTTGACATAGAAGTTGGATAAGTTTCTTAAGGACAGAGAAGGAAATAGTTTTATAGTTTATATATATTAATTTAGGGTAAATTACATTAGACTTTCATTGTATTTTAAAGTTATGCATGAAATTTCTTTGTATTTTTTTAGTTGTATTAAATTCTCTCGTATTTTATTAAAGCATACATACGCTTCCTTTATTAAATTGTTAATGAAATTAATTATTTTCATTTGAATTTCAATTATGTTCTTAATTTTTTTTTTGAAAATTCTTTAACATTTCATCAGCCAAACGAAGAAAGTGAAATAAAATAAGTGCAAAAAATTCATATCTCATTCTTGAACATTAAATTAGTTGATAAAAAAACACCAAGAACTCAAGTATCAAGATTTGCTTGTTTGAAGTAACCTCCACAGATCACATTCTTTAGTTATTTTCATATTCTTTCACTTTTCGAACACAAACAGCAAAAACACATTGTTCACAACATAAAAGAACATTAGAAAAGAAGTAGCATTCATCGTTCATTCTTTTCTTTTTTTTAGATTTCTTGCATTCAAGAAAACTGAAATAATGATAACAAGAAGACGTGATAAATCAATTCTCGTTCTTAATTATCAACAATACAAAAGATTTCTAAAAACAACCAAATCTAAAAGTTTGAGACAAAGAGAAGCATATCAGAAAAATCTAGAACTGAATACCTATGCATGCCTAGTTGAACAAGCTCGTTAATGGCGGTCAGTCCCTCTCGATCTTGCTTCTTCGCTAGAAGCTTAGCCTTCTTCACCACATAGATCCCCCAACCGGACTTGACATCCGGCGAATATTATGTCGGGACCCCACCATCACCTCTTCTTCCGATCTCATTAACCAGGCGTCGGTTCCTTCACCACAACTAGAAATCACTGGGAAATGTGTGCCTTGATTGGAAGACCAACATAAGAGGCATTTGTTGCGTCTTTACAATAAGGACATCCCCACGGAAGCACTAAGATGATAAGAATCCCAGCATTGTGTTTAGACCGATGCATGATGTCGAGATCGAGGTGAATGAAATCTGCCTCTTCCTCATAGTGTGTAAATCAATGGTGTGGAGGCGGCGACTCATGAGACGAGGATGAGGGCAATGCAGAGGTTCTTGAAGGATCCTTGATCACTAGATTGAGGGTATCTTGGTTATTTAATACAAACTTATAATTGACAATAATAACTACAATAATTCTCATGTTGATTTCTTGACCCATAATTAGATCACATATTTTATGTTCTGATCAATTGTCTTGCACATAAAAAAACAATCTTAACAGATTACCTTATGTTCCAACAAATTATGTCTTGTCAATACACTGATTTTAAACATAGTTCGATCGTAACTAACAAACCCTCATCTAGCCTCTTATGAGAGGTTTAAAGGATCTGTCAAATATAGGACTTCCATCATGCAGGATCACATGCATGCGTACAATATAAAGACTAATTAAATAACATATAGATTTGAAGCTCAAATTTTCGTTGCCACTACGACTACAAAATGGTTCAAATTTTGACGCAAGATCAATTCAATAATCGTTTTTTGACGAAGATCACATCCGCCAGTCTACATAGCGTTTCAGCACCGATATCAGTGCAAGTCTATCTGAATCATACGATATGCCTTCTCGTAAATTTTATAACTTTGAACATTTATGAGCTCAACCACTAAGATTTATTCCATGACCACAACCCATGCGCAATCAAGTCTTCTAGCTGCCGAGATCATGAGATTTCAATATCATGTAAAATATAAATACAAATAAATCAATTAAGAATAAATATCTAAAACTTTTATTTATATTCATGAATAATATATTTTAAATATGTCTTTTAAGCGAGCCTAATAGTTGACTTATAGAATACATATTCCTACACCATCGATACATGTGTTTTTTATAAAAATTGTAGGTCATGATCTTATCTTTCTAACATGATAATAACAATATATTTGAGTACATAAATTGAAAAGTTATACTAATTATGTTATAATTACGTATTAAGGTTTCATGACAATCTGTATAGATTTATTTTTAGCTTCAATTTCACAAAAATCACTTTAAGATAAGTAAATATGTAACCTTCATTCAATATAATAAAACTAAACTAAATAAAACAATTATATATATTTTTTTACACATAAAAAATAAATTTCAATTGAACCCAAAAATATATTTATAAATCTGGTTTATCAAATGTCCAGCTTAACCGTACAATATAATAAATAAAATACAACGTCCGATAAAGCTCAACTATCAATCAAGTCCATCATCTAAAATAGACCAACCTAGCCAGGCGCCAGCCCAGTTTTCAAGCCGAGAGCGGTCATCTTGTGGGACCCCACGTACCATATCTACCTAGCAATTTTTATTTTATTTATTTTTTATTGAAAGAAAAAGTCGAAGTGGACGAGGTGTATTATAAAATTATATATAAATAAATGCTTATTATTCTGCACATTAATAGTAAACATTTATGTCATAATTAATTTTTTTTATAATTATTATCATTAAATAACCATAAAATGTTCATTTCAGATGTTTATATTATTATTTATATATAATATTATATTGCATTTCATATAGTTCATAATTAAAAAAATTCTCTTTTAAAGGATAAAAGTATCACATTAGCCAAAGAAAATGACGCATTTAACCCACTTTAGAATATTTGTAATTTTTTATAATAAAATTAAATTTTCATTTTGTCTGCCCTTATTTCATGTAAATTACACCCAATATCTAACTATAAAAAAGCAAAAAAACAAAAAAAAACAAGAAATCTACTTTATTCAAAATATTAAAATTAAATTAACAATACTAAAATATAATTGAGAACTCGAAAATAATATTAAATGTTAAATTTATTGTGAAATTATAATTTATTTATTATCTATAATTATATAAAAGTAGGAAATTTTGAAAAATTTATAGAAATGTCATTGCCAAAATCACCTTCTTATTTTTTAAAAATGTGATATCCAATTAGATTTAAAAAAAATTTCATCTCAATTTCATTTTTACGAAAAATATCAAATTAATAATATACTATTTGATATCCATATTACATATATAAAAATAATATATTAATTTTTAAAGATTTATTGTGATATATTTTATATTATATATATATTTATATTATGGGATACTTTTATTATAAATAATTTTTGTTAAAAAATATAGTTTTTATAATTATATATTTATTTTAAAATTTTAATCAATGACTCTCCCGCCATTAATTGAACTCGACTACATATTAGTAAACAAAACATTTATCTCTCTTCACATAATTCAATTTTTTTTTACATTGCTTATTTTTTTTATTCAAATATTAATTATTTGACTTTCACAATTAAAAAATGTTTCCTGATTGATTGTGCTAGTGTTGTTCCATTTTATGAATTAACGATTTTTGTGTACCTTTATTTTGATAAAATATAAAATATTGAAATCGGAATACTACCTTGCAATAATATTGTGTTCATAAATATAATATTTGATTTTAAAAAAAAAGATTAAATTTTGTTTTTTTAAATATTGATAAACATTTTATTTTTTATATCTAAAACTTGCAATCCAAATTTTCTAAACACAACTTAATTTTTTAATAAAAGTAAATACTAAACGATTAAAATACCATTATATTCAATTTATTCAATATGATTGTCTAATTTTTTACGGTTCGTCCGAAACATTCAGTCGAATAAGTGAAGCAGCATTTGACAAATATTTTTGAACACTATTTAATAGTTTGAAAAGATGTTTCGAACAAGTCTTAGGTCAATATGCTCGTCTTTTTCTACAAATAAGTTTCGAGCACGAACAAAAATATTTGATAGATTAGATTCGAGCAGACATGCAATGGGTTGAAAACAAAATATCGAAAAAATAAATAAACTATGAATATTGTAAACAAAGTTTTTTCTTAATTTTGTGTTTTTTCTAAATGAATATATAAAAATACGAGTTAAAAAAAGTATAATTGTTATAAATAAAATATTTAATAATAAAAAATAAAATATATTTTTAAATAAGATGTGTTTAAAAATTTAAAATATTGAATTTACCATCTACGGCGCCCAACTGAAATGCTTCCTGTTACCCAGATGAGCAGCACGGCGCTGTTGAGTATCCCACATCGGTTGAGGAGTGAGTCTTGGGTAACCTTATAAGCATGGACAACCCTCCCACTTATAACCTGGGTTTTAAGTGTGGAGTTAGGTCCTTGCTCAATATGGTATCAGAGCCAGGTTCCGGAAATTGAGAATATGGTACCATGACAGAATATGTACAGCACATAATTGAGAATTGAGAGAAGATTGGAAAAATCACCGTCAGAACTGGTGAGGGTATATTCACATATTTATACACGTATGTGTAGTTACAACAATATCCTATAATTAAGGAAATGATATGGTCAAGGTGTATCTAAAATACAGGATAGACACAAATCAAATCAAATCAATACTTACAACTAATTCAAATCAATTGGTATTATCTCTATTACCCCCGTCAAGCGTTGCGTGGGGTGAAGACACACGCAAAGCTTGGACCGTAGAAACTCAAAGGCCGGACGAGGAAGACTCTTCGTGAAAATATCCGCAAGCTGAAGATGAGAGGGAACGAACTCAGTGGAAATGCGCCCAGATGAGACCAATTCACGAACAAAGTGATAATCCAAATCAATGTGTTTAGCTCGCTTGTGTGCAACAGGATTATGACTCAAGAAAATGGCACTCTTGTTATCACACAACAGAACTGGCCGAGTAGGAGGAAGAGCCCGCAATTCCCGAAGAAGATTAATAATCGAAACAAGTTCAGCAGCTGCATTGGCCAGGGCCCGATACTCAGACTCACAGCTGGAACGAGCAACAGTTGGTTGTTTCTTTGCACTCCAAGAAACAAGATTACCCCCAAGAAATATAGAGTACCCATAAGTTGAGTGACGGGACTCAACACAACGAGCCCAATCCGCATCAGAGTATCCCAAGATGGAAGAGTCAGGACGCTTAGTGAATGAGAGACCAAAATGGAGAGTACCCTTCACATAGCGAAGGATACGCTTAACAGCCAAAAAATGATCTTCAGTAGGCGACTGAAGAAACTGACTAACAGAGCTGACATCATAGGATAAATCTGGTCTAGTGATGGTCAAGTACTGCAAAGCACCAACCAGAGATCTGTATAATGTGGGGTCCTTGAAAGCAGGACCTGTACTAACAAGAGATTCACCTGTCGCCAATGGGGTGGAAACAGGTTTCGCCTCAACCAAGTCTGCACGCTCAAGAATATCAAGTGCATACTTGGCCTGACCAACAAACAACCCAGTATCGGTGTGAGAGACCTCAAGACCAAGAAAATAGCTCAAGGAGCCCAGATCCTTGATGGCAAACTCATCTCCAGTATCAGCTATGAACTGGCGAAGGGCAGCAAGATCATTGCCTGTGACAATAATATCGTCAACATACAAGAGAAGATATATAATGGTCTTACCCTGATGCAGATGAAATAGAGACGAATCAGAACGACTCTGTGAAAAACCTAGACTGAAGAGAAACGAGCTGAAACGCTGGTACCAGGCAAGGGGAGCCTGGCGAAGACCATAAAGTGCCTTCTTCAGTCGACAGACATGATCAGGGTACCGAGGATCAACAAAGCCAGGGGGCTGGGCCATGAAGACAGGCTTGTGAAGAACCCCATTCAGGAAGGCATTCTTAACATCAAGCTGGTGAAGAGGCCAACCACGCTGAACAGATAAGGCCAGAACAACCCTAACTGTGGCCGCCTTCACAACAGGGCTGAATGTATGATGGAAATCCAAACCAAGAACTTGAGTAAAACCCTGAGCCACTAAACGAGCTTTGTGACGTTCGATTGACCCATCTGCAAGAAACTTTGTACGAAAGACCCACTTGGAGCCAACAATATTAGTGCCAGAAGGCCGAGGCACTAAATCCCAAGTCGAGTTTGAGCGAAGAGCATCAATCTCTTCTTGCATGGCAGCAAGCCACTGAGGAAGCTTAACAGCAGACTTGAAGCCACGGGGCTCAGAGGTGACAACAAGAGCTGAGAGAAGGGCAGAAGATGCTAAATCAACCGGATAGCGCGGCTTGAAAATACCAGCACGAGCTCGAGTGATCATATAATGAGTGGGCTGAGGAGCCTGGGGTGGTTCTGGAGCTGGAGGCTCAATGTCCTGGGGTGGTTCTGGAGCTGGAGGCTCAATGTCGGGAAAAGGAAGCACGACAGGATCAATAGTAGGCAGCTCCAAAGGAGGTTCATCGAGAACCAAGGACGGTGAACGAGCATCGTTATCAACCAAAAAACGATGTGGAGAACGAACAGGAGCCGAGACAGGAGCCAGAGAAGAGTCAGATGAGATATCAAAAAACGTCAAGATATCTAGATCAGTGACTTTCGTAACAGACGGTACCCGTGAGAAAGGAAAGTGGAGCTCATCAAACTGAGCATGGCGAGTGATAAAAACTCGAGAAGAGTCTGGATCAAAACAACGATAACCCTTCTGCGTGCTGCTATAACCCAGAAAGATGCAAGGCCGACTGCGAGGTTCCAATTTATTAGCTGCATAGTCACGAAGATACGGATAGACACGGCAACCAAAGGGCTTAAAAGTATCATAACTAGGCGGATAACCAAATAACACCTGAAAGGGAGAAATGTTATCAAGTATCATAGAGGGTAGCCTATTAATGACATAAACGGCAGTGGCAAAAGCATCAAACCAAAGGGAAGCTGGCGCCTGAGCATGAAATAACATAGATAAACCAGATTCAGAGATATGACGATGTTTACGTTCGGCCCTGCCATTTTGCTGTGGTGTATAAGCACAAGAAATCCGATGATGTATACCATGCAGATACATAAAATCACGAACCCTTCCATTTATAAACTCAGTACCCCCATCAGACTGAAATGTTTTAATAGTTCGAGAAAATTGATTGCAGACGAAAGCATGAAACCGAACAAACACATTATAAAACTCGGACTTAGCACGCAAAGGATATATCCACGAAAATCGAGAAAAATCATCCACAAAAGCCACATAATATTTAAACCCATCAGAAGTGGAAACGGGTGCGGGACCCCACAAATCACAATGAATTAAGTCAAGAACAGCAGTAGCACGTTTGTCATTCAATGAAAATGGTAAACGCTTGCTCTTGGCCAACTGGTAAGAAGAGCAGAGGCTCGGGTTTGGTAAAACTGAAGTAACAGATAAACAACCCTGCTTATTTAGCAATGAAATAACAGAAGATGGAACATGCCCCAAGCGTAAATGCCACAAATTAAAGCTTGCTTTCAACCTCTTGACCCGAATAGCTGCAACCAAAGCTGGAATACCCCGATCAAGTAAATAAAGTCCCTGATTACACCTTCCCTGAGCCAGGATTTTTTTTGTGAGCCGGTTCTGAATGGCGAAGAACTTATCAGAAAAAATAACATCCACAGGATAATCCGCAGTTAATTTACTTATAGACAGAAGGTTCTTTGTGATATGAGGGACGACAAGTACATCTAACAATTTAACATCCTCAGAAATTTTAGTATTGCCAATATGCGAGATATTTAAAACATTGTCATTACCAACTATAACAGAACCGTTACCAGAATAGGACTCATGAGTGTCAAGAGCTGAAAGTTGGTTCGTCATATGAGCCGAGGCGCCCGAATCAAGATACCAATCAGGAGTTTGATTCGAGACATTACAAGTGGACGTGAACGCCTGAGCAGGGTGGGCAGCTGACATATTTGGCATCTAGGCGTACGACGAAACCCACCTCCACCAGAATTGTCACGACGACCAGAATTAAATGAAGCACTTGAACCTGAACCATTATTACCATAATTAAAATTACCTCCTGAGCGAGAAGAGTGCTGCTGCTGAGAGGTGCGAGACGATGGTCGAGGCGACGGCTTAGGGGCAGCCGTCTGAAAATTCTGGCGAACGGCGGAGAAGGCAGGAGAGGGAGACGAACCCTCCATGGATTTAAGCATCATATCAAATTGTACAGCCTGGTGGAGGAGATCACGGAGAGGCGGAACTGGAGAGATAGCCATCCTAGTGTCGGCAAAACCTGCAAATTGAACCCCTAACCCGAGGAAGAACTAGTGTCGTTTATCGTCGGCGTCAATGGGACGGCCGATGGCCTGCAGCTGATCACAGAGATGTTTAAACTTCTTGCCATAGTCTTCAACGGACAGATCTCCTCGGCGAAGTGATAACAACTCCTCCCGGAGTTGATGAGAACGGGACGCAGAGGCATAGACACTCTCAAGCGCCTCCCACGCTTGATTGGCGGATGTGCAATCGATGACCTCCGAGGCCGCGTCGGCAGAGAGAGAGGTATATATGACACTGAGAAGGCGTTTATCCTTCAGACGCCACGTCGTGTAAGCCGGGTTTGCAGTGGCAGCGCCGCTCTCCAGCGTGATCGTAGAAGACAGCGCTGGAGTCGTACCGTCGAGATGGCCCAAAATATCAAAACACTCAGCCATGTGTATTGTTTGGCGGCGCCACATCAAATATGTGGAGGCTTCAAGTTTAATTTGCATCATATTTATCATTGTGGTAACAGGGAGAGGATCATTAGCAGAGTTCGACATGATGATGACGAAACTGAGATTTGGCGATGGCGGATACCGACCAATATCACCGAAACAAGAGAAGAGGAGAGCCGGATGGAAACACCGACGAGGTAGAGAAGGAGGACGGCGGAAGAATTTAGGGTTCTCTCTCCCCTTCTCTCTCTACACACGGCGGTTCCGAAAAACGATACAGATCTTTATATGTACGTACAAATTACAATTAGAAACCTGTTTGACTCCTTTGTTGGGAATTGTCAATGAATCCTTCCTCTCCTCCTCCATTCTTTGCAGAATTTTGAAGCGTGCGAATTAAAGGAGGGGAATGGAAGAACCGGGGCAGCTAAAAAGGGCTTTGATTGATGCGTCCGCTGGTGCGATTTCTGGTGCTGTTTCAAGAACTGTCACTTCGCCGCTTGATGTGATCAAAATCAGATTTCAGGTTCAACTCGAACCCACTACGCAATGGGCTTTGCTTAGGAGAACGGCGTACAGTCCTTCAAAATATACTGGTATGTTGCAAGCAACCAAGGACATATTTAGGGAGGAAGGCTTACCGGGGTTTTGGAGGGGTAATGTCCCAGCCTTGCTTATGGTTATGCCATACACAGCAATACAATTTACAGTTTTGCACAAACTGAAGACAATAGCTTCTGGCTCATCAAAGTCAGAGGACCATATCAATCTAAGCTCGTATCTTTCTTATGTTAGCGGGGCAGTAGCTGGATGTGCTGCCACTGTTGGATCATATCCATTTGATCTTCTAAGAACCATTTTAGCTTCACAGGGAGAGCCAAAGGTTTATCCTACCATGAGGTCTGCATTCACTGACATAGTTGAAACCCGAGGCTTTCGAGGACTCTATGCTGGATTGACGCCGACACTGATAGAGATTGTTCCCTACGCTGGATTGCAGTTTGGAACTTATGATACATTCAAACGATGGACAATGGCTTGGAATCGGAACAGATCTCCTTATGCTACCCAATCCGACGATGCTCTTTCAAGCTTCCAGCTCTTCCTGTGTGGATTGGCTGCTGGAACGTGTGCTAAAGTTGTATGCCACCCATTGGATGTGGTGAAGAAAAGGTTTCAGGTGGAAGGATGTTATGCACCTTTGCTCAAGATCCAGCTGGGAGAAGCACTTTGTACATCAAGTGGTTATTTTGTAGCCGTTAGAGTCAGTGAATACGGATGGAACACGTGGCGGGGGACCGGGAGCTGGAAGGCGCATTCCACTTATCCAATTAATAGAGTCGCACTTCGGATATTACGTTTTCTCCACCCAGGGCACTGTTCATTCACCACCTTCCTTCTCTCTCTTTTTGCAGTGTATAAATAGGGGGTCTTAGCTCAATTCATGCATGCGGTTAGAGTCCATCATTTTAGTCGAGTCTTGTGAGTTTTAGGATCGATCTCGGAATCTCCTTCTTCCCCTGAGAATCCCAGTCGATTGTTATGAACCTTTTCTATCATTGTAACGTTGCAGTTTTGATTCAATAAAATCTCATTTCAATTGTGTTGCTATTGTTGAATTGTGCAATTTGGTTTAGATACCTATCAATTGGTATCAGAGCCATCGATCCTCGGCGGCTTGAGATCCATTGTTGGAGTTGTAGCTATGGCGGAGGGAACACGATCGGCGGACATGAGGAAGGAACTCGATGTAGTGAAAGAAGGGATGAATGAGATGAGAACCATGATGGCCCTGATGATGGAGAAAATGCAGACAATGAATGCCGATGGTGGTAGAAACTCACAGATCGGAGAAGGAAGCCACAGTGATGCCCGAAGAGAATTGCTCCCAGGTAATGAATATGTTATTCCCACTAAGTTCTCTAAAATTGAGTTTCCTAAATTCGATGGGTCCGATTTGAGGGGTTGGGTATACCGTTGTGAGCAGTTTTTTGAGATAGATGAAACTCCTTTGAACTCTAAAGTTAAAATAGCAGCCGTTCACTTAGAGGGTAAGGCTCTCCAATGGCACCAAATGTTCATCAAGTCTAGGATTACAAGGGAGCTACCAGATTGGGAGAGCTATGTCAGAGCTCTTAATGATCGGTTTGGTACTTTGATGTTTGAAGACCCGATGGCTGAGTTGGTGAATTTGAAACAGGAAGGGACTGTACTGGATTATCTGGACAGGTTTGATGAGCTGGTCAATTGTTTGGAGCTACCTGAGAATTATGCTATCAGTTGTTTTTTTGGGGGATTGAAGCCTGAAATAGCTGTTCATGTACGCATGTTCAAACCCAAGACACTCCAAGATGCTATATGTTTAGCTAAGTTGCAGGAGCAAGTTCTGCACATAGGTGGTAAGAGGTTTCCAGTGTCCACTTCCGTTGTTCCTACCAATAGAATTTCCTTCCCTACACAGAGGAATTCTTATGGTAATCAGAAACCATATGATAACACTGCAGCTCCTTCTATGAGTGTTAACAATAGGGGAATTATCAACAATGCTAGACCTGCTACCAATTTGTCTGGAAGGGGATCCACAAATTCCTTGATTCCCTCTAGACGAGTGTCTACACAGGAGATGGATGAGAGAAGGGCCAAGGGGCAGTGTTTTTGGTGTGATGAGAAGTATACTAGGGACCACCAGTGTGCTAAGAGGAAGCAGATATATATAATGGAGGTGTTGGAGGAAGAGGAAGGCAAGAATGAGGAGACTACTGATTCACCACACGAGGTTACTGAGATCGGGGAGGAGTGGGAGTTTGAGGAGCCACAATCACACATTTCTGTGAGTGCAATGACTGGGGTACCAAATTTCAAGACTATGAGAATCACTGGATCAGCTAAGGGAAAGGCCATTAACATTCTTATTGATTGTGGAAGTACACATAACTTTGTGGATGAAGGAATAGCTAAATACCTTGGTTGTCGTTTGGAAGGAACTGAGCCATTTCCAATGGCTATTGCAGATGGGCACAAGGTTATCAGTAAATTCATATGCAAGGATTTCTGTTGGAGGATGCAAGGGGTCCAGTTCTCCACTGATGTGATGTTATTACCTCTTGGAGGCTGTGACATGGTGCTTGGTATTCAATGGTTGGTAACCCTTGGAGATATCAAATGGAATTTCAGTGAACTTAAGATGGTTTTCTCTATAGCAGGAAAAAGTGTGGTATTAAGGGGTAAGCAACCTAATGGCATCAAGTTAGTATCCAATAAGAAGATCAACAAGATCTTAGCCAAATCAGCTCAAATATCCACCAGCTATGTTGGCATTTTTCAAGATAAAGACCCTCCAGTAGGTGACACTCAGGCTGATTCTTTTGTGGGCAGTTTGTGTAATCTGGAAGGGGCTGTTGACAACGGGTTAGAGGGGCTACTGGACGAGTATGGTGAATTATTTTAGGAACCTACTACCCTACCTCCCAGAAGAAGCTACGACCATAAAATACCTTTGAAGGAAGGAATTGAAGCAGTGAATATTAGACCTTATAGATACCCCACTCTTCAGAAGAATGAGATTGAGAGGTTAGTCAAAGAGATGTTGGATTCTGGAGTGATTAGGGAAAGTAATAGCCCCTACTCTTCTCCAGTGGTTATGGTTAAGAAGAAGGACGGAAGTTGGAGGATGTGCATAGACTATAGAGAGTTGAACAAACATACCATCAAAGACAAGTTTCCCATTCCTGTTATTGAAGAACTTCTAGATGAACTGTATGGAGCTAAGGTGTTTTCTAAATTGGATCTGAGATCTGGTTACCACCAGATTAGGATGTATGAAGATGACATTGATAAAACGGCTTTTAGAACTCACCATGGACATTTCGAATTCATGGTAATGCCCTTCGGACTTACTAATGCTCCGTCTACATTCCAAGGGTTGATGAACAAGGTTTTCCAACCTTTCTTAAGGAGGTTCATTTTGGTATTCTTTGATGACATTTTGGTGTACAGTCGAGACATGGATTCTCATAGACAACACCTGTTTCAAACCTTTGAAACACTAAGGCAGAATCAATTATATGTGAAGAAGAGTAAGTGTGTCTTTGGCAGCAATTCAGTGGACTATCTTGGGCATATTATTACTGGTGATGGGGTTAGCACTGATCCTAGCAAGATTGAAGCAGTTAAGAAGTGGCCACTTCCACAGAATATCAAAGAATTGAGGGGCTTCCTTGGCTTAACAGGGTACTATAGGAGATTTGTAAGGGGTTATGGCAAGTTGGCTTATCCTCTAACTCAGCTGCTCAGGAAAGATAAGTTCCAGTGGAATGAGGATGCTACTTTGGCTTTTGAAGCTCTCAAGGAAGCTATGACAAATACACCAGTCCTAGCCTTACCAGATTTCACTCAAGAATTTGTCGTAGAAACTGATGCATGTGGAAAAGGTTTGGGGGCTGTTCTTATGCAGAAGGGAAGGCCTATAGCATACATGAGCAAGTCCATATCCACTCTACAGGAAGGGATGTCAGTCTATGAGAAGGAGTTGTTAGCTTTGGTTACTGCTATTCAGAAGTGGAGGCCTTACCTAATTGGCCAACATTTCATTATCAAGACTGATCACCAAAGTCTCAAGTATCTTCTGGAACAAAGGATTTCTACTCCCTCACAACAAAAATGGTTAGTTAAACTCATGGGATATGACTACTCAGTGGAATACAAGAAGGGGAAGGAGAACGTAGTAGCAGATGGCTTGTCTAGAAGGAACTCTCATCTTGACCCTACAACAGCTGCTATTAATGTCATTACAGGACCTCACAGTACCCTACTCTCAGATATTCAAGGATTTTATGAGCAGGATCCTAAACTAAAGAAGATCATCACAGGCTTGCAACAGAACAGTGGTAAGTTTGCAAAGTATGAATGGCAACATGGTATTTTAACTAGGAAGAGGAAGTGAGTGGTTGCAGCTAATGACAATCTTAAGCAGAAGATCTTATCACACTTCCACACCTCCTCTGAGGGAGGGCATTCTGGAATAAGAAACACCTTGCATAGATTGAAGCAAAACATGTTTTGGAAGGGTATGAAAAATGATGTTTACAAGTTTATCCAAGAATGTGACATTTGTCAAATGAATAAAGGTGAGAATGTTGCTACTCCTGGATTACTACAGCCTTTACCAGTGCCAGATAGGGTGTGGGAAGAGATCTCCATGGACTTCATTGTTGGGTTGCCAAAGTCAGATGGAAAGGAAGCAATATTTGTGGTGGTCGATAGGTTGAGCAAAATGGCTCACTTCTCAGCCCTTACTCATCCTTATACTGCTAGTGCCGTGGCTCAGAACTTCATGGCTAACGTCTATAAATTGCATGGGATGCCTAAGGTGATTGTAAGTGATAGGGACACTATATTTATGAGTTCATTCTGGAAGGAATTTTTCAAGTTACAACAGGTGCAGCTTCATTACTCTACTGCCTATCATCCACAGACGGATGGACAAAGTGAAGTGGTGAATAGATGCCTAGAATGCTATTTGAGGTGCATGACAGGGGAGAGACCAAAGGAATGGGTGCAGTGGCTACCTCTAGCAGAATGGTGGTACAACACCACTTACCACTTTTCTCTCAAACTTACACCATATGAAGTAGTCTATGGACAACCACCTCCTGCACACACATCTTACACACCTTTTGACTCTAATTTGGATCTGGTGGATCGTAGTCTACAGCATAGAGAGTCTACTATAAGGTTGATCAAACACCATCTCATGCAAGCACAAAACAGAATGAAACAGCAAGCAGATAAACACAGATCAGAAAGGAATCTTTCAGTGGGGGAATGGGTGTTTGTCAAGCTTCAACCATATAAACAAGTTTCAGCAAGATCACAACAACATCACAAACTTTCACCTAAGTACTTTGGGCCGTTTCAGATTATCAACAAAATTGGTGCAGTGGCCTATACATTACAGCTTCCGGAGACTTCTAAGATTCATCCTACTTTTCACATTTCTCAACTAAAGCGCAAGAACGGGACTATAATCGCACAAAAACACTTACCCGATATTAACACTACACACGGGCACTTGATTCTTGAACCTCTTAATATTCTTGATCGCAGGATCGTCAAGCGTGGACATCGAGCTGTGGCCCAAGTACTTGTTCAGTGGCTCAACGCCGCGCCGGAGGATAGCTCGTGGGAGGACTATGATACTCTGAAGCAGCAATTTCCAACCTTTGATCCTTGAGGACAAGGATGTTCTTGAGAGGGAGGTATTGTTATGCACCTTTGCTCAAGATCCAGCTGGGAGAAGCACTTTGTACATCAAGTGGTTATTTTGTAGCCGTTAGAGTCAGTGAATACGGATGGAACACGTGGCGGGGGACCGGGAGCTGGAAGGCGCATTCCACTTATCCAATTAATAGAGTCGCACTTCGGATATTACGTTTTCTCCACCCAGGGCACTGTTCATTCACCACCTTCCTTCTCTCTCTTTTTGCAGCGTATAAATAGGGGGTCTTAGCTCAATTCATGCATGCGGTTAGAGTCCATCGTTTTAGTCGAGTCTTGTGAGTTTTAGGATCGATCTCGGAATCTCCTTCTTCCCCTGAGAATCCCAGTCGATTGTTATGAACCTTTCCTATCATTGTAACGTTGTAGTTTTGATTCAATAAAATCTCATTTCAATTGTGTTGCTATTGTTGAATTGTGCAATTTGGTTTAGATACCTATCAAAGGATTGCAACGAGATCCAAGATATGGAGCCCGAGTGGAGCACGCAGCTTACAAAAATATGTCCGACGCCCTTCACCAAATTATGCGTGCAGAAGGTTGGGCCGGGCTGTATAAGGGCATTGTCCCATCAGTTGTAAAAGCCGCACCTGCTGGTGCTGTAACATTTGTTGCTTACGAATTCACATCGGACTGGTTGGAATCCCTTTTGACTTGATTTCTCCCAATTATTTTTTAGAAGAGAAAAAAAAGAAAAAAACTGGGATCTATTTCTTTAGGTCTTCATTCTTTTTGCATCATAGCAATTTAACTCTAGATTGTTCCTTGGCATTGTTTTTACAGAAAAATAATAATGAGTGAGGGAGGATGTTCCCGAGCCAACACTGTCACGCTCAAGCCATCACGCACGAGTAAGACGTGAGCCCTCGCAGTGAGGGAGGATGTTGAGTATCCCATATCGGTTGAGGAGTGAGTCTTGGGTAACCTTATAAGCATGGGTAACCCTTCCACTTATAACCTGGGTTTTAAGTGTGGAGTTAGGTCCTTGCTCAATAGGCGCTCGACTTCGTACCTCAACCACCTGAAGACGAAGGGAATATTCACGATTTTTGGTGTTCTTCCCAAATCACTCTCACAAAACACAGAACATTCATACTTGTTTGTAAAATCTCATCTATGATAACAAGTTGATATTGTTTAGCACAATGGACATTAACGAAGAGACTGAAGCCGATATATTGAAAGATATAGAAAGTTTGGTGATAAATATCCGCGGAAGCAAGGTACCCGGAGAGGAAGGGGCGAATCCGGCTATTTCTATAACTGAAAGAGTGGTGAACTTCTTGAAGAGGATTCGGTCGCAGAAGGATTATGATCAAAGTAAGAACCAATGTAGTGATGATGATTGCATGGGAAATGGGGAAACAGAGGGAAAGAGGAAAACCTTGCGCAAAAGGGTTAGAGTAAAGGTAGATAATGAAGTAGGCTTTGAGGAAGGACTGGTGGAGAGGGAAGTGAATGTAGAGATGGAAGATAGTGGGGCTAATGTTAGAGGGGGAGAGAACTTAAAAGGTCTGGTGGTAGAAAACAGCAGGCCTGTATTAGCATTTGAGGGTAAATATAGTTCAGGGCATGAATCGAAAGGAAAGGATGTACAGATGGGAGGTAATGGTGGCAATGTTAGAGAGAGAGAGACCTTAATAGACTCGGTGGAAGAAAATAGTGCGCCTGTCTTTGCAGTTGAGGGTAAAGAGAGTTCAGGGAATGAATTGAAAAACTTTGGTGTTTCTTCTTCTGATGAGAGAGAAAATTCAGAGCCTAGACAGAAGAAAAGGCAGGAAGAACGAGGTATTGTTAATGAAAAAGAGGGTAATAATTCGGAGAAGGACAAGAACAAGGGAGGTGAGCTAGAGAGTGAAGAAAGGGGAGCATCGAGGAATAGAAATTGCAGTAGAAAGGCTATGAAGAAGATTAAGAAACCAGGTATAGAGACGGAGAGGACAGAAGATGAGGGGAAGGGTTTATCACGCAATGGGAAGAGGAGGAACCGGAAAAAGAACATTGTTGAAGCAAAAACTGCACGACAGAAGGATGAAAAGACTAATCCAAGAAAATCCATTTGGGAGAGTGATGGAGAGGGGCTAAGGGTGAATGGAAAGCCACGGTATCCATCAAGAGGAAATACGATATCATACAAAATAAAGCCTAGTGGTGGAAGAGTGAATGAGAATGTAAGCGCAATTTGCAACTCATTACTGACTTGTTTTTAATTGTTATTAGGGTGTGTACAGCTATTAGATCGCACTCAATGTATGTGAATTTTGTGATAATGTTTACAGGGATTTCTCAAATCGAATATGTGTCACCAGTGTCAGAGAAATGATAGAGGGCCGGTTGTCCGGTGCACTAAATGTAAGACAAGGCGGTATTGTCGCACCTGTATGGTTACATGGTACGCTAGTCTAACATGAGCATATATTTGGTTCTTACAGAAACTCTTTCAATTTCAAATGTTATAATTTGCTTATTGTTTGTTGTGGTTACTGATTTTATATTACTCAAAATGTAACTGCTGCACTTTATTTAGCAACTTTCTTTTAGACTTTAAGTTGAAAGTAGTTCTTTTTCATTTCTTTTTGTTTAATGCTTATTGGTTAGCTGCACCAATATCAAACTGAAAAAAACACTCTTTCCTTGCGTCTTATTTGGCTTGTGTCTAATGTTAGGTACCCTAAGATGTCGGAAGAAGCTTTTGCGGAGGCTTGTCCTGTCTGTCTGCTGAACTGTAATTGTAAAGCATGCTTACGCATGGAAATTCCGTCCAAAGTTTGTTTCTCTATTTACTGTGTGCTTTGGCTGTGTCAATATGTTATAATTTTTTTCTTATGCATGAACTGCACTGTATGCTTGTAGGCTAGTAAGGCGCAGATTATGAAGAAGTCAGAAGTCAACATTAGTGAAGATCGAAAGAATGAGTACTCTAAATACATAATAAAAGTTCTTCTGCCATTTCTTGAGCAGATTAACAATGAACAAGTGATGGAGAAGGAACTGGAGGCTAAGGTTCAAGGTTTTACTTTGATCCCTTTTCTTTTGCGGACATGTTTCAGAAATGCTCAAAGTTTATGTGGAATAGTAACATCTTTCCTGTAGTATCTTGGATGCTTGTGTTGTTTGTATATATACTCTATAATCTGTGTGTCTCTTTGAAGGACTTGTGAGCTTTGTAATAGGTGAAAATAAAAAAATTCAGTACTCTAAATAGATTATAAAAACAGTCCTTCCATTGCTTGAATAGATTAACGAAGAACAAGTGATGGAGAGGGAACTTGAGACTAAGATTCAAGGTTTTCTTTTTCATCATTATTTCATTTCCAGACATATTTTAGAAATGCTCAAAGTTTAAGCACAATAATAAGTTCCTTTTCCTGAAGTATCTTGAATGCTTCTGATGCATGACTGGTGAGTATTCGTCAATTTTTTGGATATGGGATGCTGGAATTTGATATTGATACATGTATAGGATGGAAACATTTATTTGTATGTTCAGAGTGATATACCCATTAGTTTTAAGTATATGTTTTGAATGTCTCATTGGGCTTTGGCAGGAGTACCAGTTTCAGACATTGAACTTGAGAAAGCAGATTGTAACACGGACGAGCGTATTTATTGGTAGGTCACTAGGTTTTGAGGAGAATTTGCATTAATGGTATAATTTCCTATGATTTGAAATGAAATTAATTGTCCATGACGATGCAGTGATAACTGTCGGACTTCTGTTGCTGATTACTTTAGAAGCTGTCCTCGATGTTCCTATGACCTCTGTCTTTGTTGTTGTCGACAACTTAGAGACGGTCAACTTAAGGGAGGTGAAAAGGGAATGCCTTCCAGATATGTTGATTATGGGTTTGATTATCTGCATGGTGGTAAAAGGAAGAAAGATGCAGTACTTGTCAGTCATCAGACTTCAACAATTAAGGAAAACTCAGAGGATACTGTGTCTTGTTCATCTAAATGGAAAGCAAAGGACAATGGTGCAATTCCATGTCCATCAAGAGATAAGGGAGGTTGTGGTAAAGCAGTTTTGAAGTTGAAGTGCTTGTTACCAAATGAACATGTCTCAAAATTGCTTGTGGAGGCAAAAGAAATCTTCAACAGACATGAACTTGACTGCATGCCTGAATGTTTTGAGAAAAGCTGTTCCTGTTCCTTGGGTTATGATGATAGAACGAGTCGAAAGTCACAAAAAACAGCCTCCAGAGAAGATTCTGATGACAACTTTTTATACTGTCCACCAGCTGTAGGCATTGAATGTGGGGATCTGAATCATTTTCAATGGCATTGGTCGAAGGGCCAGCCAGTAATAGTTACTAATGTGCTTGATACTACTCTTGGATTGAGTTGGGAACCTATGGTTATGTGGCGTGCTGTACGGCAGATAAAACACCTTGAACATGATCAACTTCTTGATGTGACTGCAATAAATTGCCTGGACTTTTGTGAGGTCTGTTTTTTCCCCTTACGAAATCATGTGTCTGGTGTCTCAATTATCAAACTGGTGCTTTGTTTTGGTATGTAAACTGTTAGGTTGACTATAGCACGCCTTCTTAATCAATTTTGGCCTATTTGTTACAAAATTTTTGTTTGGTTTTTGTCGGATTTCAACTTTTATGTGTTGTTATTTACCTAATAAATCCTCTATCTGATTGATGTGGATTGATATTCATTCACCATAATTACTATTCTGAATGATTTTTTTTTAATGCTATATTTATGTCTCAACTTATATGATCATGCAATTTAATGGTTTTATGCCAACACAGAAAATTTAGTTGTTTTGTGATGCTATATTGATATCTGATCATGCAAGATATCTTGTTCATTCTTTTTGGTGACGTACAGATTAACTTACGTGCCCACCAATTCTTTAAAGGATATTCTGAGTGTCCACTTGACAATCAAGGGTGGCCTCAAATACTGAAATTGGAAGACTGGCCCCCATCCACTTTATTTGAGAAGCAATTGCCTCGCCATGACGCTGAGTTTATTGGTTGCTTACCCTTTAAAGAGTACACACATCCCCGCAGTGGATACTTGAATCTTGCTGTCAAGCTTCCAGAGAGGTCTTTGAAACCTGATATGGGGCCAAAAACCTATATAGCTTATGGATTTAATGAAGAGTTAGGGCGTGGAGATTCTGTAACAATGCTTCACTGTGATATGTCTGATGCGGTATATGCTCTGGTTTAAGTTTTATTAACTTGCATCTGGATTTCAGACAGATTTTAGGTTTTTTAGTTAAACCTCTATTTTGTATACCCAATACATGATATCTTGACAAGGCTGATAAGAAAATAACTCAAGTACTTCATCTTTGGTTTGTTAGCTAAAATTTGTTTTGTACGTTTCTTTCTATATGATTAGTGTGAAAGACATAATAAATAGGTGTAATGTCATCTGTTATTGGAGGTTCCAATAATATGCAAGATGATATACTTGGATTATGTGCTTGCTCAAAATAATCTAAGTTAGTATCTTAGAAGTGCATTTTCATTTGTCATATTATGTTCTTGATATTGAGAGTGGAATTTGACACTTGATATCATATTGTACTAAATTCTTGTCCGCACCTGTGCTTATTCTAGTTCCATGCTGTTAGGTATATGTCTTGACACATGTGCAAGCTGTTAGCCTTTGGCCTGATACAATTGAAATTCAAAAGTTGAAAGTGAAGCATGCTGCTCAAGATCGAATGGAGGTTTCTGTTGTTCGGGGGGAGAAAGAAGTGAAAGTCTCGAGAACTGTCGAAATTGGCGCAAGAGATGATATAAAGACAAACACTAATGTTGAGAATGGATTCAAGGAAACTGTTAGGAAAGAGAAATCTGCAGAGAGAAAGTTGCCAACATTAGATCCACGTTTTGAGAGAGAGGATGCTGGTTTCAATATATCAAGCAGGAGTTGTGATGATGCCGAGAGTGGAGCTCTTTGGGACATCTTTAGACAACAAGATGTTCCTAAATTGGAGATGTATCTCAAAGAGCACTATAAGGAGTTCAGGCATGTGCATTGCAATCTGCTCACGCAGGTAATTTAAATACCCAATTGCAGCTTTTCTTGTGATAATTTAAGGCAATGGAAAGAATCATATATTTGTGACCACGCTGATTAATTCTGTTTGATCAACTTTCCTAGAAAGTTCGATAGTTCTGATCATATAGGAAACGGTATTATTACATGCAGCAACTTCTGTTAAAGTTTGAAAAAGTGAAAGTCAAGTTTATAATGGTGCCAAAAAAATCAGTGAACAATGCGGTAGATTATTTCATGATGTGTTCCTTTCCCCCCAAGTTCCTGAAAATAATGATTGTGACACCTTATTGTATTTGAGACGAATATTTATGTTGTAATTAGATGTTGCTGCTTGTGTGGGATTCTTAATTTCTTTGGATGAATCAAGCTAATTAAAAACCATTTCTTGCGAACTCCCTCTTCTTTAAATTTGTTTGGCAAATTGTTGCTCGTCTCGGAGCATATAGAATCATATGATATGAAATGAAATTCTCATGAATTCACTTGATTCTACAAGGCCAAGCAATTGAATGTATACCTTGTGGCAAGTGCTACCTCTGCCAATTTTCATAGACATTATGATGGTGGCTCATCTTTAACAGTTTAACCCTGATTCCTCGTTAGTTCACGGGAAAGCAAAGAGTTTCTGCCAGTAATATTTGTTAATTAAACTCTGCTACCATAGCAGTTTGGGTGTTGTAAGCTTGTACTAACTCATACTTTAATTATCCCTTACTTTCAGGTCATTCATCCAATTCATGACCAAACTGTTTACTTGACTTCAGGGCACAAAATAAGACTTAAGGAGGAATATGGTTTGTTTTTTCTTTTTTTTCTTTCTCCTCACTATATCTTTTCCAGGAAGGGTTCCCTTATTACGTTTTTATTTATTTATTTATTTCCTATGTTTTCAATAGGAATTGAGCCGTGGACATTTGTACAGAGATTAGGAGATGCAGTCCTAATACCTGCAGGCTGCCCTTATCAAGTTCGAAACTTAAAGGTATAGTAGACTTTAGTACATCCTTTCCTCTTTCATTGCAGTTTGTTATGGTTGTCAAGAAGCCAAGAATGTCATGTGCCTTAAGATGATGCTTGTAGGTTACAGAGAATGACCTGTTGAAATGTAAGCTGTTTTCTCACTGGTGACAGATTTGTGCAAACTTCAAACTACAACCAAAACATTTTCGCTCAACCAGTTTTTAAGTATAATTTTGCAAGTAGAGTCAGGGAAGTAAGGAAACTTCAGAAAAGCTACTTTTCTTTCTTCGTTTTCTGGTTCTCATCTTATTGTTAATGCAGTTTTTTCTTGGTTGAGCTGTTTATTGGAGACTGGCCATATAGTATAAACAGGATGATTCTTTAGTTGCTCCTTTTAATCTTATAACAACATGATGCTTCTGTGATGTATCATAGAAAATGAAGCCCGTTAACAGGATGCTTCTCAATATATCTTGAAAACTGCATACTAGTTTAGAAATTGTCTTCAAAAAGTCTGTGCAAGAACAGAATTTCCTATAATGAATTCCCTCATTCTTTATCTGGTGCAGTCATGCATCAAAGTTGCACTTGAATTTGTATCTCCCGAACATGTCCATTCGTGCCTCCAACTGACCGAAGAATTTCGCTTGCTGCCCCTCAATCACTGTGCCAAGGAAGACAAGCTAGAGGTTTTTATTCTTCCTCTCTACTCCGTAGATTTGAATTGTCATCTGGCGACTTGTGAAACTACTTCTATTTTGTCAGGTGAAGAAGATGATAATTCATGCAATGAGGGAAGCTGTAAAAGATGTCAAGAGACTGTCAACACAGATTTGAAGCTTATAGTACTCCCCCCCAAAAAAAGTCTTGTTTCTATTAAAAAAAATGAAACGGAGAGAGTATATCTTTTGATGATTGTCTTTTAATCAGTTATCACTAAAAGAACGATCTTTCAAGTTGGAGCTTGTGTATTATTTTGCGACTAATTTTAGTATAGTTGATTATAGTTAAATATCGAAACACTGTATGTTTAATATCCTACTTAGCCTCTTGAGGACCCATCTTTGGAATATACATCGCTAAGTTTTACCATCCATCAGCAATTTTGTTGCTGATGGACTTCCATTTTTTTTTTTTTGGTAATCTGATGATCTATATGCATTATGGAGAAGTAATTGTAAAAATGTGAAAGATTGAGATTAGAAAATAAGGTCTAAAAGGCTGGAATGATAGTGGGCAAGTTCGTGTGGAATTTTGTCTAGCCTCGTTAGATATTTTGTGATAGATGTTTATGTATATATTTGGATTTAATTGATATGAATTTTCTTTTTTTATCTACAAGCACAAATGATGTGAATATTACACGTTTTCTTTATTTTGTGTAGAGGTTACGCATTTGCTCATTGTGCAAGTAAAATATGGTATTTAAACGAAATGGGAATAAAGACATTCAAAATTGGAGATCGTAAGAGTGCAGAAAATCTTGCATATTGAGTAAACAAGGAGGTGCAATGTGAAATATAAGCATAACAAAAGTATTAACATATAGCATGCTTGTATTTGAATATGAGACGGGTGTAAGGGTCGGTACGACTACGCCTGAGAGAAAATAGGTTGGCACGGTCATGTGAGTGCTACGGTTTTTGGAATTTTGTTTCCTATTTCGATTATAATTCCAACAATACACAAGATTTTTTTAGGTTTTTATATACTTTTCAAGATATTCATCTTGAAGAATAAGATCAAGCAAAAAAAAAAAGAAGAAGACATTCAACCCAAACTTGAATAGATTTGAAAGACAAATGGAAAGGTCATGTGAGTGCTACGGATTTTTGGAATTTTATTTCCTATTTCGATTATAATTCCAGCAATACACAAGACTTTTTTAGGTCTTTATATACTTTTCAAGACATTCATGTTGAAGAATAAGATCAAGCAAGAAAAAAGAAGAAGACATACAACCCAAACTTGAATAGATTTGAAGGATAGATAGAAAGATCATCCAACGAATTTCCAAGTTTTTCTCATCTTTTTCCTTTTTTTTTTTTTTTTTAATTTGCTTTCTAGACTCTAGATATTATTATGAACAACTTGTGTGTGAAATCTGTTTTGATTATGTCTACCTAATTCGTTTATGATTTAAGAATGTGTAGTAGATTATTAAGATATTATGTTGGTTTTGAATATAAGTTATCTTTTGATTTTCTATTTATGTGTATTTGATTTAATTGTATCATTTTATTATGTGGTTAATACTTGAGTATGTTTAATATACTAAATTAAAATTGTAATATGAAAATTGGTATTGAATTTTCTTTATGCATGACATAACTAATTGCATAACTGAGGATTTTACGATGTTTTATGATAATTATTCAATATAGATGATATTTTGGACTAATTGTTGTTGTTGAATAGACATATTAGCATAAACATTTTATCTACCGATAATGTACTTTGAAAAAATGAATAGTTGAATGAAGTGATTGTCCATAAATAAAAAATAAAGAATAAACTTATATTTGATCAAGTTGACAACATAATTGACAATAATTGAAATCATAACCCTAGAATCCATTTTCTTCCACTAGTTTTTTCTTATTCTCTTTGTTTGTTGCATATTATTTAAGGGTTTTTTTCTCTTAGTTTAGTATTTTTAGATTAATTGTTTCCAAACAACACCCAACTTTGACATATCAAGATAAGGTTAGAAGCAAAATAATCACAATATTTATTCGGTTGCTTTGATTATTATAGAATGTGACATTACTCATCATTCTCTATAAGCAATGACATACATTTGTGGTATAGTAAAAAAAATTAACGAAGAATTTAAACAAAATTACCAACAAATGATAAATAGATTATGCATTAATTTGCAAATTTTTAAACATTGTTCTAGCATCATAAATTTGTTCTAAAGTGCACCTAAGGTGTCGCTGCACCTGTTGAATTTTGATATTTTTTTTGTTACGACTTTAAATTGATATTCTGTTAGATCTTTGATCTCAGTATTCGTTTCCCACGATCAATTAGTGCTTGTTATTAATTTGTATGCTATTAAAATTAACTAATTGAGTTTTGATTTCTCAAGTTTCTTACATTATACTGTATACTCTATAGTATAGTATATACTTCTTGATGTATAAAACACATTAAATTATAAATAATTGTAGGCTCGAGGTGAGAAGAATACCTAAACGTGATATCATTTCAACAATAAATGAGATCCATTTGTTAGCACCTGCAATTGGAGGGGCTTCGTTAACGACACTCCGACTTTTAAATTTTAGAAAAATATATTCTTTTGTGTTTTCAATGAGTAATTTATACTTGTATAGCTAAAAAGGATAATTAACTAATCCAATCATAAAATTACCAACCTTTGCTCCATGTGCAGTATGATTCCACAAGACTAGAAATTTATCTCATAGGACGGTCCTTTTATATTGAATTTATGCGTAAAATACATCTATACATTAATGTTAGTGATCGTACATTTGGCCACATGTCCAATAAAGGACCGCGCCAAAACTCTACTTCTAGTGGTAAGACTTCTAAGAAAGTTATTAGGACCAATGATGATTACATTTACTTTGTCCACTTTATTCCGTTCGTACACAAATTAAAAAATAATTTCCTATATAGAAGAGTAATGATCATATTACATTATGTTTGAACTTACCTTTGTATATGACCTTCATTATGTTATTTATATTCAACATATACTTAATAAATGATTGTGATGATTAAGATTCTCAATTCAAATCATCACCATTATCTCCTATAAATCTATCATTTATGCATTTCAAGCCATGATAACTATCACTTCTGTAAGATTATGTATACTTGGTCAACATAAGACAATGGAGGTCACTCCTCCCTCTCTGTATATATATATACATTATATTTATATAATATAATAATAAAAATAAACGAGCACATAGAAAATTTTAGTTTAGCAATTACTTTTTTTAATTATATGGAATCTATTTTTCTTCTTCGTTTTTGGGATGGGCTTCCCCCATCCCGACATGGGTGCCCATCCCATGTGGAGATGTAACTAGGGGTGAACATTCGGTCGGTTTGGTTAAAAATCGAACCGAATCGATAAAAACTGAAAATCGATTATTATAAATTTGACCAACCGAACCGAATCGAATGTAATAAATCGATCGATCCGAACCGAATATCGGTCGGTTTCATATGATTGGAGTTTTTTTTTTTTTTTTTTACATTTTTCTGGATCAAAAGCTGAGAGGAATTAGCAGCGGAAGGGGCCGAAGGGCAGTATCGAGTGAGGCGACGAGCAGTGATTATAGAAAAAAGAGAGTAGTGGGGGAGGACAGCGGG